>JAILYB010000036.1:0-1388796 GCA_021437785.1 Rhodomyrtus psidioides
GTTCTCCACGTCCGATGAGACTGTTTGATATTTTGAAAAGGGGTCTCATGACGAGGGTTCTCCACGTCCGATGAGACTTCCTGAATTTTGAAGAGGTGTCTCATGACGAGGGTTTTCCACGTCCGATGAGACAGTTTGATATTTGAAAAGGTGTCTCATGACGAGGGTTTTCCACATCCGATGAGACTGCCTAAGTTTTGAAAAGGGTGTCCTAGGACGAGGATTCTCCACGTCCTGCTGGGACAGTTTGCTTACTTCTTTTGAAAAAGGGTTCTATCCTCACCCTTTCTTTTGCAAGATCCCGAAATTTGCCGGGAATTCAATTTTGAAGTAGTGAAAGATTTTATCTTGACAAAGCTTCACTTGGGTCCGTTGAGGCGACATTCTGGGAGCTGGGTTCTCCAGGTATCCTGCAGAAGTTTGAGCCTGAAAGATTTTTCTTCACCAAGAAAACGTTTGTAATCTTTGGGAAGACCACGGCTGTCCATTTTGACAAAACCGTATGATTTAAGTTTTAATCATGAAATGTGCATTTTGCTGCTGGAGGTTATCCAAAGCATTCTTGCAACATGCAAATGTGATCACAAATCCCTTGCGCGGAAAATCTGGATCCAACAATTTGAAACTTCCAAAAGAGTTTGTTCAAAACATCAATTGGAATATTTCTCGACAAGGAGGTCTTCTCACCTGTTTTGCGATAGTGGTTTTTTTTTATAGGGGATGCACTCAATTCCCTACTAACCTGTGCCTAGGTTTTAGGCTCATTCGCAGCGCATACATTTTGATCGGTCGGGAGGTCTTCCACGGGACCGTAATGTTAGGCTTGGATATTGGTTTTCAAAGGGGACCCGCTTTGGAGTCGAGGCCATTGAATGAAAGTCTTCACCATCTGCTCCGGGTTTACAAGTCAAGAACCCTGCAAAATGAGGAAGAAATAGTCTTGCTCGTACTTCTTCGAGCTAAGCAATATGTTAACCCAAGTGTCTTAGTCAGAGAATACTGTTTCAGGGTTGTAACATTTGTAGGATTGGGGACCGAAAAAGGCTTGTTTTTGGCCCAGAATTTGTGAGGGGATTGGCATTGGTGATCATTGCAAACTTGTCACATGTCTTTTCCATTCCGCATCTTCAATTTTTGAGGTGTGCAACCGCTTTTGAGGTGTGCACAAGTCCTTTAGAGAACGTCTCTTGTGGTATTAAGAGATTGACAATTCTGTCCGTGTTTTTGCACCACGGCTGACATCATTTGGGGAGCAGTCTTCTTGATCTGACTCCTTTAGGAATTTTCTCTTTTCCCATCCAAGTTTCACTGGGAATCAAGCAAACAGCTTGCACGAGCATCGGCCTCGCTTTTACCAGGCACTTTGCTTTTTCTTGATGCGGTGGATTTTTCTCATTCATTTTTGGAATCCCGCTTTTTTCTCATCTTCATGGGATCATGTTAGACATATAGTCTAAACATGCTTTAAATATCAGTCCGGGAATTCTCTTCGTAATCCCTGAGTCTTGAACTCTTCCATTTTTTGAAGTGGTGTGGCATCCGTCTTGGAATGATCACCAATGAAATGAATTTGCAGGCTCAAGTTGGCTGTGCAAAGGATTCGGTGTGTGGGATAGAGAAATAAATGCTTCTCGTCATCCTATGGCACTTGGATTACCATATAAACAATACACAAAGATTAATGTTAGTCCGAGCAAGAAAATTTCTAACCATTTTCTCCTGATGCTGCTGGACTCATCTCCATTCTGCCCCGATCTGGGGTGGTTCTTGACAGGGTTAAGAATGAAAATCGCCGTTCAAATGGGTTGTCAATGGTCACCTGTAGTGTTTGGGGATATGAAACGAATGCCTCCGTCGTCCCAATCCATGTAATCGCTGCGAATGGTCCCTACTTCCGTAGGTCCAGATTTTGCTGTCTGCCCACTCCACTCATCTCTCAAGTGTGTGTTGGACATGTTTGGATTAGGTTTTCGCCTCTCGTCTGAGAAAACATCCTTTTGAAAGTTTTGAACTTTTGATTGGAAAAAATTTCTTTCATTTTCTCCAAAAATTTTACCCGCCAAGGGGATTTTAAGATGCACTATGCATGTCCTTATTCATGTTCAGACAACCTCCTGTTTTAAAACATGAATGCCAATGAAGTTTGAATTCTATGTCTTTTCTAGACATCAGATTCTGAAGGCTTTTCTTTTCTTCTCTGTTTTTTTATTCAACATCTTTAGTGGATTGGGGAAAGGGATACTTACCTGTCCCCAGAGGCTGGAGATCCCTGAAAATGCGGAAGAAACATGTTATTGTACGTTCACGAATTTTTCAAAAAATTAGAACGATACAATTTACCCTTGGTCATGTATTTCCAACGGGTAATACATGGGATGTGAAAACCCGTTTTGCCCTGATGGCAAGCCCCTGTCAAAAACAAACAATAAGTGTCAGTTTGTGTTCCAAAATTCAAGACCAATTGGAACGATACCGCATTGTTCTTGCTTGGCGTTTTCATTTGAACACAAACGCGCGGCTTGCAGAATCTGGCCCTCTATCTTGTGGTCCTGATCCCTCCGTTTGGTTGGCGATGAATCATTCTCAAGGATTTGGCCCAGAGGAGATCCATTTGTGTTTTTGGGCGCATTCCAGCGCCATTCTTCAAGGTTCCTTTTATTCAAGGAAAAAAAGAAAATCTTATCAAAATGCATGTCAAAGCACGGGACGTAGGAGCGACACTTTTTACCCTCCACTAGGTCTTATAATCAAAGACCATTTCTTGGAGTGCTGACTCCCAAGGTCAATAGCTTTATTCGCCTCCTCGTTGGCGAGTTCTTTTCTTTTGAGGCTTTCGGTGCCAACGACTCCCTGTTAAATGAGTAAAAACTCATGTTAGGCATGTGGTCTTCGAAGACCAAAATGGAACGATACAAGGTTACCGTTCACCCCATATTCGTATCTTGGGTTTAATTCTGATGCGGACGACTCTACAGTTGCGTCCATTGATTTTGCCAGAGAATAAACGTTATTCTTTGTCCGGCGCACAAATGATTCGCTTGCCCCAATTGGGCGTGATTTGTCGTAGCTAGGTGACGCTTGCCCCAGCTAACTCCCTTTTGCATTTTGCTGCATTGACGCATTCAGGCTATTTGACATCCGCAAAAATGGGTTTACTCGTGATTGAGTACTTCAACAACCTGCGCGATGAAAGGAGTGAAAGAGTCAATCACCGCGTAAGGAGCTTTAATTGAAACGATTACGGATTTGCTATCCCCGCTCTGGTCACTTCTGGCATCCAAGATGCTGGAAATTTTTCAGTGGTCCCATTCATTTTTGTCATCACCTGCAAGAATGGAAAACCATATCAACTCGTGAACCGGTCAATCCGATTTGGAACGGATACAACCTTTTCGACTTAGGGAGAGTCGATCCAAATTAGGTTGCCCCAGCTTCACGTTGTCTACTTAAGGCTCATCACAATAAATCCATCTTGTTTTTGCAAACCCAATGGGTGATGCCCGATGAAGGTGCACTCCTTTCCATTTTGTAGGGAATGCAAGCTCCCTTTTGTTGGTCTTTAACCATCTTATCCTGAGAGGAAGAGATATGAAATATTATGTCATTATCTGATTGAAAATCAATTAGGAATGACACGTCCTTATCCTTGATTCGGTTGCCCGGTCAAGAGGCATTTGCCCTCGTCAGTTGACTCTCCAAGGTGGTCCAGCGCTTTTCCATGCCATCCTGGTTCGTTTCAACTCGCGATTGATTCTTCACACAAGTTTTTGGATTTTGATTCATAAGCGGCGCTGAATGACCTTTTGATTTCGAGGTGTACCAATCATTCACATACATACGCATGAGACCAGTGAGGTTTGGCTCTAAGAATCAAGATAGGGTTTGGAACCTAAGGCCAAGGCTCCCATCTCGAGTTCTAGAAAGGGTAGATTCCATTGCACAACTATCGTTGCATTGGGACCCAATCCATAATTCGAAATGAGCGGAATTGAAAAGTGGATTACCCTGTGTTTTTCCTCACGGAGATTCCATTTTCAATCCCTTATATTGTTTTCCTATAGGCGTCCCCGGGGTTTTAGGCGCGATTGTGTGTGTTCATGTGTTGTGAGTATCACAATGCAAGTCATGCACAACAGTTTATCAATCGGCGCTTCAAATCATCCATACAACATACATTCCTACGCCAACCTGCATAAGACAATGTTAATCACGGACTACACCCCTTATCTCTCCAATCTGCAAAAACATATAACACCTACCATGAGCGGACTTACCTCACCTTCAAGAGCGCCTGCAGGGTTAGAAAAATCACTCAGCGTTTTAATTACGAACTAAGTCCACTTGAGGTCTAGAACCATAGGTTCTAGAACAAGATCCCCAGTGGAGTCGCCAGCTGTCGCGACCCGTCCGAAAGCGGACGCGGCTAATGGATTACCGATCGCGGGTCTTGGATCGGCGCGGGCCCTCCCAGGCCCATACCAAATCGCGGCGGGAGTATTTTTCAAAGGGATTCGACGATAACAGTCGATCGCTTTCGACCTTAGTGTGGCCGTGGTGGCATGTGCAACTTGTGCATGCATTTGGAGTCGCCACCGGTCTTTCTTGGAGGGTAGACCGGAAACCTTATTGACCGATTGGGAGAGATCGATCAATTCTGCGGAACCAGAGATTTTGAGTTCGGGGACTTGGTTACGTTGATGTCATTACCAACGCCCTTTCGGTACCTAACGCGAGTGATTTTCCCTAACTAGGATTTCATGCAGGCGCAATTTTGGGTGAGGTAAGTCTGACTTTGCACATTAACCAGTTTAACATGCTCACGTAATCATAAAAAAAAATAGATGTCAATCACATAAACATCTATCCTACGTGGTGATCATGGAATTATGATTTAATGGGTCTCGAGCCAATGAGACCACATTTAATCATTTTAATATTTTAATAACGGAGAATCGCTCTTCTCTTCTTCTTGGTTTCTTGAACTCTTCAAGAATCGGGCCCCAAAGAGCTCGCCGACTTAAAAGGCTCCTCCACGTAATCCTCATAGCATTTACATCAACAATTGACTATGCTAAAAATAAAGATTACATGAAAAATAAAAGGAGTACGCAACCTCCATTTAATAATTACAACCCCAAATATATAAATAATCACCATACATTCATACATACATCAATCACATTGATTAGGGATTTTTCCATGATCACCACCCTTCCACGTAAGTAATAAATTCACAATTTAAAACTTAGGAAGGCACAATAAAAATTCTACGTTGAATCATATTCAGAATTTTTACGTAAAATAAGATAGCCATAAATTTTCGATTCAAAATTGATTTAGTCTCAATTTTTGCTACGTTGATTAATTTATCATATAAAATAATCAACCTCCATTAGCCATGTAAGACGAACAATTCGTTAATACATATTGGTCATAGTATTGCAAAAATTGCAAAAAATCAATTAAATGCACGAAAACACCTAAGGATCGGCTCTGATACCACTGTTGGGATCCACGTAACACGTAGCGGAAATAAATAACAACCCATACATGTATCTCCAGAGGCGTACTTCGTGCATTTCAATCGAAAAAAATCCCAAAGCCTCAAAGGGAGTAAATAGATTACCTCTCGTAGCGTGCTTGAACGGAGGTGTCGGTTCGATGTTCTTCGATCTCAGCCTCCACAAGTGTTAGGCATCTAGTTCGGACGCACCACCAATTGACGAACGGGGAGACGACGAATAACTCCACAACAATTGTGCTAGCAATATGCGGAATCAATATTCCGAACTTAGTATATTTTGCTCACTCAAGATTATGAGAATATAGAGAGTGTTTGTGTTCTTCTCTCTAAGCTCTCAAAAATTTGCACACTCTACAAAATGTCTCTCCCCCAACCTCAAAACTCTTGCCATCCTTTTATAGCCAAAAATTCCTTCCAATAAATTGTATTATAAAATAGCACTCACAAATAATAAATACTTTCTAAAAATAGCACTCACAAATAAATGACATTTAAAAATAGCACTAACAATAGCACTCACAATTTATAATACAAAAATGCTATTTAAAAATAGCACTAACAATAGCACTCATAATTTATAATACAAAAATGCTATTTAAAAATAGCACTAACAATTATAAATTCTATCTAATAATAGCACTCACAATTTATGATAAATAAATTCCATTTAAAAATAGCACTAACAATAGCACTCACAATTTATGATAAATAAATGTCATTTAAAAATAGCACTAACAATTGCACTCACAATTTATAATACAAAAATGCTATTTAAAAATAGCACTAACAATAGCACTCACAATACAAAAATGCTATTTAAAAAAGCACTAACAAAGGTGTTAAAAATAATAACAATTATTATTATTACAGGAGTTAAAGAGGTTACCAAACAGTATAAATACGCATAACGTATAAATACGTATGACGTATAAATACGTAGAGCATATGTATACATCCAAACGACCAAATTAGCCTGAATTGAGGCCGCCAATGGATTGGGCATGATGAAAATTATGGGTAGAGGTGTTGAATTTTAATGGGTATACCCGTGTGAAATTCAAGATCCGTGAAACCGGGGACTAATCGAAAGAAAAATATGCAATTAAGCCATTTTGGTTAAAATTGATCAAATTGGAGGGCAAATTGACCCAATTGCACTTCTAGCCTTTAGGATTCAATGTCATGGCTTATAAAAAGTGAGAATTGAAAATTAAAAGACTCGCAAAGGAATTTTTTTGCTCGGTTCGAGTTTATGTTTGTGAAGAAACATAGTGACCCGAGCCGAATTTTCAAGATTTAAGGTGACACACTTGAAGATGAAATTAAAACAAAATTATTGAATATTTTTGTGTATTTTTCTGACCACGAATGTTATTTTTCTGATTTTTTGGGTATTTTTATAATTAAATAAATTCGAAAAATATTATAAAATACCAAAAAATATTTTTTGTTCAAAATTTGTCCCCGAGGCTAGGCCAAGGCTTCCAAAGTTGATTTTGTGATTTTATGACATTTTTTGATATTTTTAATTAATTTTAAAGAATAAAAATCACAATAATAAATGGTCAAAAATCAGGTGTCAACAGCTGCCCCTCTTTGAGAGGAATCTCGTTAGAGGTTTCTCTCAAAGATAAGGTGGCACTTGATTTCTAACCGACTCAACTGGGAAAATGAGAGAAGAAATGCTACGACATTGGATCGCTTAAGGCCCTTTGATGAAAGCTCAAATTAATCCCCGGTTTGCTTTAACAATTTGAACATGGGCCGGAGTGAGAGAGGCTTACCTGAAGCTCACCTGTCAGATGCTGCCGGTTGCGACAACTTTCAAGCAGATACCTAGGACTCGTCATTCAGAATATCCTAGGGAGATTAAGCTCTGACCTGTATGGTAGGTCATACCATTATGGGATTCCTAACTGGTAGGAACCTAAGGAAGGCACGTCCCACACTTTGGGATTTGCCAAGGATTTTGATCCGTATGGTGGATCGAACCAGAAATGGTTCACCTACTGTAAGGTTTACCTAGGGAAACGACTCTTTCCGTGTCTGGAATTTGTCAAGGTTTTGATCCGTATGGTGGATCGGACCATTAGGCTGATCCTTTAGGCGGTTTCTACCATATTTGACCCTTCAGGCGGTATCTACCGTGGTTTGACCCTTCAGGCGGTTTCTACCTTGAGTTGACCCTTCAGGCGGTTTCTACCTTGGTTTGACCCTTCAGGCGGTTTCTACCTTGTGCTGACCCTTCAGGCGGTATCTACCATGAGTTTGACCCTTCAGGCGGTTTCTACCTTGAGTTTGACCCTTCAGGCGGTATCTACCTTGTGTTGACCCTTCTGGCGGTATCTACCTTGTGTTGACCCTTCAGGCGGTTTCTACCTTGAGTTGACCCTTCAGGCGGTATCTACCTTGAGTTGACCCTTCAGGCGGTTTCTACCATGTGTTGACCCTTTAGGCGGTATCTACCTTGGTTTGACCCTTCAGGCGGTATCTACCATGAGTTGACCCTTCAGGCGGTTTCTACCTTTAGTTGACCCTTCAGGCGGTATCTACCTTAGTTTTGACCCTTCAGGCGGTTTCTACCATGAGTTGACCCTTCAGGCGGTATCTACCATGAGTTGATCCTTCAGGCGGTTTCTACCTTGAGTTGACCCTTCAAGCGGTTTCCACATTTGATTGACCCTTTAGGCGGTTTCTACCTTGAGTTGATTTGAAAAGGGTGTCTCATGACGAGGGTTTTCCACGTCCGATGAGACTGCCTAAATTTGAAAATGGGTCTCATGACGAGGGTTCTCCACGTCCGATGAGACTGCCTAAATTTGAAAATGGGTCTCATGACGAGGGTTCTCCACGTCCGATGAGACTGCCTCAATTTGAAAATGGGTCTCATGACGAGGGTTCTCCACGTCCGATGAGACTGCCTGAATTTGAAAAGGGGTCTCATGACGAGGGTTTTCCACGTCCGATGAGACTGTTTGATATTTGAAAAGAGGTCTCATGACGAGGGTTCTCCACGTCCGATGAGACTGTTTGATATTTTGAAAAGGGGTCTCATGACGAGGGTTCTCCACGTCCGATGAGACTTCCTGAATTTTGAAGAGGTGTCTCATGACGAGGGTTTTCCACGTCCGATGAGACAGTTTGATATTTGAAAAGGGGTCTCATGACGAGGGTTCTCCACGTCCGATGAGACTGTTTGATATTTTGAAAAGGGGTCTCATGACGAGGGTTCTCCACGTCCGATGAGACTTCCTGAATTTTGAAGAGGTGTCTCATGACGAGGGTTTTCCACGTCCGATGAGACAGTTTGATATTTGAAAAGGTGTCTCATGACGAGGGTTTTCCACATCCGATGAGACTGCCTAAGTTTTGAAAAGGGTGTCCTAGGACGAGGATTCTCCACGTCCTGCTGGGACAGTTTGCTTACTTCTTTTGAAAAAGGGTTCTATCCTCACCCTTTCTTTTGCAAGATCCCGAAATTTGCCGGGAATTCAATTTTGAAGTAGTGAAAGATTTTATCTTGACAAAGCTTCACTTGGGTCCGTTGAGGCGACATTCTGGGAGCTGGGTTCTCCAGGTATCCTGCAGAAGTTTGAGCCTGAAAGATTTTTCTTCACCAAGAAAACGTTTGTAATCTTTGGGAAGACCACGGCTGTCCATTTTGACAAAACCGTATGATTTAAGTTTTAATCATGAAATGTGCATTTTGCTGCTGGAGGTTATCCAAAGCATTCTTGCAACATGCAAATGTGATCACAAATCCCTTGCGCGGAAAATCTGGATCCAACAATTTGAAACTTCCAAAAAGAGTTTGTTCAAAACATCAATTGGAATATTTCTCGACAAGGAGGTCTTCTCACCTGTTTTGCGATAGTGGTTTTTTTTTATAGGGGATGCACTCAATTCCCTACTAACCTGTGCCTAGGTTTTAGGCTCATTCGCAGCGCATACATTTTGATCGGTCGGGAGGTCTTCCACGGGACCGTAATGTTAGGCTTGGATATTGGTTTTCAAAGGGGACCCGCTTTGGAGTCGAGGCCATTGAATGAAAGTCTTCACCATCTGCTCCGGGTTTACAAGTCAAGAACCCTGCAAAATGAGGAAGAAATAGTCTTGCTCGTACTTCTTCGAGCTAAGCAATATGTTAACCCAAGTGTCTTAGTCAGAGAATACTGTTTCAGGGTTGTAACATTTGTAGGATTGGGGACCGAAAAAGGCTTGTTTTTGGCCCAGAATTTGTGAGGGGATTGGCATTGGTGATCATTGCAAACTTGTCACATGTCTTTTCCATTCCGCATCTTCAATTTTTGAGGTGTGCAACCGCTTTTGAGGTGTGCACAAGTCCTTTAGAGAACGTCTCTTGTGGTATTAAGAGATTGACAATTCTGTCCGTGTTTTTGCACCACGGCTGACATCATTTGGGGAGCAGTCTTCTTGATCTGACTCCTTTAGGAATTTTCTCTTTTCCCATCCAAGTTTCACTGGGAATCAAGCAAACAGCTTGCACGAGCATCGGCCTCGCTTTTACCAGGCACTTTGCTTTTTCTTGATGCGGTGGATTTTTCTCATTCATTTTTGGAATCCCGCTTTTTTCTCATCTTCATGAGATCATGTTAGACATATAGTCTAAACATGCTTTAAATATCAGTCCGGGAATTCTCTTCGTAATCCCTGAGTCTTGAACTCTTCCATTTTTTGAAGTGGTGTGGCATCCGTCTTGGAATGATCACCAATGAAATGAATTTGCAGGCTCAAGTTGGCTGTGCAAAGGATTCGGTGTGTGGGATAGAGAAATAAATGCTTCTCGTCATCCTATGGCACTTGGATTACCATATAAACAATACACAAAGATTAATGTTAGTCCGAGCAAGAAAATTTCTAACCATTTTCTCCTGATGCTGCTGGACTCATCTCCATTCTGCCCCGATCTGGGGTGGTTCTTGACAGGGTTAAGAATGAAAATCGCCGTTCAAATGGGTTGTCAATGGTCACCTGTAGTGTTTGGGGATATGAAACGAATGCCTCCGTCGTCCCAATCCATGTAATCGCTGCGAATGGTCCCTACTTCCGTAGGTCCAGATTTTGCTGTCTGCCCACTCCACTCATCTCTCAAGTGTGTGTTGGACATGTTTGGATTAGGTTTTCGCCTCTCGTCTGAGAAAACATCCTTTTGAAAGTTTTGAACTTTTGATTGGAAAAAATTTCTTTCATTTTCTCCAAAAATTTTACCCGCCAAGGGGATTTTAAGATGCACTATGCATGTCCTTATTCATGTTCAGACAACCTCCTGTTTTAAAACATGAATGCCAATGAAGTTTGAATTCTATGTCTTTTCTAGACATCAGATTCTGAAGGCTTTTCTTTTCTTCTCTGTTTTTTTATTCAACATCTTTAGTGGATTGGGGAAAGGGATACTTACCTGTCCCCAGAGGCTGGAGATCCCTGAAAATGCGGAAGAAACATGTTATTGTACGTTCACGAATTTTTCAAAAAATTAGAACGATACAATTTACCCTTGGTCATGTATTTCCAACGGGTAATACATGGGATGTGAAAACCCGTTTTGCCCTGATGGCAAGCCCCTGTCAAAAACAAACAATAAGTGTCAGTTTGTGTTCCAAAATTCAAGACCAATTGGAACGATACCGCATTGTTCTTGCTTGGCGTTTTCATTTGAACACAAACGCGCGGCTTGCAGAATCTGGCCCTCTATCTTGTGGTCCTGATCCCTCCGTTTGGTTGGCGATGAATCATTCTCAAGGATTTGGCCCAGAGGAGATCCATTTGTGTTTTTGGGCGCATTCCAGCGCCATTCTTCAAGGTTCCTTTTATTCAAGGAAAAAAAGAAAATCTTATCAAAATGCATGTCAAAGCACGGGACGTAGGAGCGACACTTTTTACCCTCCACTAGGTCTTATAATCAAAGACCATTTCTTGGAGTGCTGACTCCCAAGGTCAATAGCTTTATTCGCCTCCTCGTTGGCGAGTTCTTTTCTTTTGAGGCTTTCGGTGCCAACGACTCCCTGTTAAATGAGTAAAAACTCATGTTAGGCATGTGGTCTTCGAAGACCAAAATGGAACGATACAAGGTTACCGTTCACCCATATTCGTATCTTGGGTTTAATTCTGATGCGGACGACTCTACAGTTGCGTCCATTGATTTTGCCAGAGAATAAACGTTATTCTTTGTCCGGCGCACAAATGATTCGCTTGCCCCAATTGGGCGTGATTTGTCGTAGCTAGGTGACGCTTGCCCCAGCTAACTCCCTTTTGCATTTTGCTGCATTGACGCATTCAGGCTATTTGACATCCGCAAAAATGGGTTTACTCGTGATTGAGTACTTCAACAACCTGCGCGATGAAAGGAGTGAAAGAGTCAATCACCGCGTAAGGAGCTTTAATTGAAACGATTACGGATTTGCTATCCCCGCTCTGGTCACTTCTGGCATCCAAGATGCTGGAAATTTTTCAGTGGTCCCATTCATTTTTGTCATCACCTGCAAGAATGGAAAACCATATCAACTCGTGAACCGGTCAATCCGATTTGGAACGGATACAACTTTTTCGACTTAGGGAGAGTCGATCCAAATTAGGTTGCCCCAGCTTCACGTTGTCTACTTAAGGCTCATCACAATAAATCCATCTTGTTTTTGCAAACCCAATGGGTGATGCCCGATGAAGGTGCACTCCTTTCCATTTTGTAGGGAATGCAAGCTCCCTTTTGTTGGTCTTTAACCATCTTATCCTGAGAGGAAGAGATATGAAATATTATGTCATTATCTGATTGAAAATCAATTAGGAATGACACGTCCTTATCCTTGATTCGGTTGCCCGGTCAAGAGGCATTTGCCCTCGTCAGTTGACTCTCCAAGGTGGTCCAGCGCTTTTCCATGCCATCCTGGTTCGTTTCAACTCGCGATTGATTCTTCACACAAGTTTTTGGATTTTGATTCATAAGCGGCGCTGAATGACCTTTTGATTTCGAGGTGTACCAATCATTCACATACATACGCATGAGACCAGTGAGGTTTGGCTCTAAGAATCAAGATAGGGTTTGGAACCTAAGGCCAAGGCTCCCATCTCGAGTTCTAGAAAGGGTAGATTCCATTGCACAACTATCGTTGCATTGGGACCCAATCCATAATTCGAAATGAGCGGAATTGAAAAGTGGATTACCCTGTGTTTTTCCTCACGGAGATTCCATTTTCAATCCCTTATATTGTTTTCCTATAGGCGTCCCCGGGGTTTTAGGCGCGATTGTGTGTGTTCATGTGTTGTGAGTATCACAATGCAAGTCATGCACAACAGTTTATCAATCGGCGCTTCAAATCATCCATACAACATACATTCCTACGCCAACCTGCATAAGACAATGTTAATCACGGACTACACCCCTTATCTCTCCAATCTGCAAAAACATATAACACCTACCATGAGCGGACTTACCTCACCTTCAAGAGCGCCTGCAGGGTTAGAAAAATCACTCAGCGTTTTAATTACGAACTAAGTCCACTTGAGGTCTAGAACCATAGGTTCTAGAACAAGATCCCCAGTGGAGTCGCCAGTTGTCGCGACCCGTCCGAAAGCGGACGCGGCTAATGGATTACCGATCGCGGGTCTTGGATCGGCGCGGGCCCTCCCAGGCCCATACCAAATCGCGGCGGGAGTATTTTTCAAAGGGATTCGACGATAACAGTCGATCGCTTTCGACCTTAGTGTGGCCGTGGTGGCATGTGCAACTTGTGCATGCATTTGGAGTCGCCACCGGTCTTTCTTGGAGGGTAGACCGGAAACCTTATTGACCGATTGGGAGAGATCGATCAATTCTGCGGAACCAGAGATTTTGAGTTCGGGGACTTGGTTACGTTGATGTCATTACCAACGCCCTTTCGGTACCTAACGCGAGTGATTTTCCCTAACTAGGATTTCATGCAGGCGCAATTTTGGGTGAGGTAAGTCTGACTTTGCACATTAACCAGTTTAACATGCTCACGTAATCATAAAAAAAAATAGATGTCAATCACATAAACATCTATCCTACGTGGTGATCATGGAATTATGATTTAATGGGTCTCGAGCCAATGAGACCACATTTAATCATTTTAATATTTTAATAACGGAGAATCGCTCTTCTCTTCTTCTTGGTTTCTTGAACTCTTCAAGAATCGGGCCCCAAAGAGCTCGCCGACTTAAAAGGCTCCTCCACGTAATCCTCATAGCATTTACATCAACAATTGACTATGCTAAAAATAAAGATTACATGAAAAATAAAAGGAGTACGCAACCTCCATTTAATAATTACAACCCCAAATATATAAATAATCACCATACATTCATACATACATCAATCACATTGATTAGGGATTTTTCCATGATCACCACCCTTCCACGTAAGTAATAAATTCACAATTTAAAACTTAGGAAGGCACAATAAAAATTCTACGTTGAATCATATTCAGAATTTTTACGTAAAATAAGATAGCCATAAATTTTCGATTCAAAATTGATTTAGTCTCAATTTTTGCTACGTTGATTAATTTATCATATAAAATAATCAACCTCCATTAGCCATGTAAGACGAACAATTCGTTAATACATATTGGTCATAGTATTGCAAAAATTGCAAAAAATCAATTAAATGCACGAAAACACCTAAGGATCGGCTCTGATACCACTGTTGGGATCCACGTAACACGTAGCGGAAATAAATAACAACCCATACATGTATCTCCAGAGGCGTACTTCGTGCATTTCAATCGAAAAAAATCCCAAAGCCTCAAAGGGAGTAAATAGATTACCTCTCGTAGCGTGCTTGAACGGAGGTGTCGGTTCGATGTTCTTCGATCTCAGCCTCCACAAGTGTTAGGCATCTAGTTCGGACGCACCACCAATTGACGAACGGGGAGACGACGAATAACTCCACAACAATTGTGCTAGCAATATGCGGAATCAATATTCCGAACTTAGTATATTTTGCTCACTCAAGATTATGAGAATATAGAGAGTGTTTGTGTTCTTCTCTCTAAGCTCTCAAAAATTTGCACACTCTACAAAATGTCTCTCCCCCAACCTCAAAACTCTTGCCATCCTTTTATAGCCAAAAATTCCTTCCAATAAATTGTATTATAAAATAGCACTCACAAATAATAAATACTTTCTAAAAATAGCACTCACAAATAAATGACATTTAAAAATAGCACTAACAATAGCACTCACAATTTATAATACAAAAATGCTATTTAAAAATAGCACTAACAATAGCACTCATAATTTATAATACAAAAATGCTATTTAAAAATAGCACTAACAATTATAAATTCTATCTAATAATAGCACTCACAATTTATGATAAATAAATTCCATTTAAAAATAGCACTAACAATAGCACTCACAATTTATGATAAATAAATGTCATTTAAAAATAGCACTAACAATTGCACTCACAATTTATAATACAAAAATGCTATTTAAAAATAGCACTAACAATAGCACTCACAATACAAAAATGCTATTTAAAAAAGCACTAACAAAGGTGTTAAAAATAATAACAATTATTATTATTACAGGAGTTAAAGAGGTTACCAAACAGTATAAATACGCATAACGTATAAATACGTATGACGTATAAATACGTAGAGCATATGTATACATCCAAACGACCAAATTAGCCTGAATTGAGGCCGCCAATGGATTGGGCATGATGAAAATTATGGGTAGAGGTGTTGAATTTTAATGGGTATACCCGTGTGAAATTCAAGATCCGTGAAACCGGGGACTAATCGAAAGAAAAATATGCAATTAAGCCATTTTGGTTAAAATTGATCAAATTGGAGGGCAAATTGACCCAATTGCACTTCTAGCCTTTAGGATTCAATGTCATGGCTTATAAAAAGTGAGAATTGAAAATTAAAAGACTCGCAAAGGAATTTTTTTGCTCGGTTCGAGTTTATGTTTGTGAAGAAACATAGTGACCCGAGCCGAATTTTCAAGATTTAAGGTGACACACTTGAAGATGAAATTAAAACAAAATTATTGAATATTTTTGTGTATTTTTCTGACCACGAATGTTATTTTTCTGATTTTTTGGGTATTTTTATAATTAAATAAATTCGAAAAATATTATAAAATACCAAAAAATATTTTTTGTTCAAAATTTGTCCCCGAGGCTAGGCCAAGGCTTCCAAAGTTGATTTTGTGATTTTATGACCTTTTTTGATATTTTTAATTAATTTTAAAGAATAAAAATCACAATAATAAATGGTCAAAAATCAGGTGTCAACAGTCGTCCGCCACCCCACTCCCTCAAACCATCTTTTGAAAGAGGGGAGGCGCGTTACTACAATTTCCCTGACAATGGGCTTACTATCACCACAGACCAGTTCGAAGTCAACCAGCTTCCCCTGCAACAACCTCTGGCACAACCAGACCCCGCCGAGAGTGAATCGAGGAATGATCGCCGAGTCACGGATGCTATCCTGAGTCGCCAAAAGAAGTTCATATGGTCTCCAGAGCTTCACAGAAAATTCCTTGATGCGGTTCACCAAATAGGGAATGACTCATTATGTCCAACACGCGTACATGAGGTCATGAATGAACCGGGACTCGCTAGAAGGTTAGTCGCAAACCACCTTAATGGTTACCGCAGGAAGCTACGACGGCGTCATGCCGCACGGCGCCTAGAAGAGCCCGACTCGAACTTGAACATTAGGTACGGCTACGAACGCAACAGCCATGCCTCAAGAAGAGCCCTGCCGAGTCTCGATACCAACCAAGCCGGTAGCTCTACCACCAACTGTTGGAGAATTGGTCAATATAGCCCTATCGGTCATCTTAATGTTCCTCAAGAATACGTGCCACCGGTGCAACAAATATACACTTCTCCGCTCGAGCAGCAGCCGTCCACCGGCGCTCTTCCTGCCGCTGATCCACCCACGACGTCTAATGTTCAGGAGTTCGCCCAACTAGGGCATATGATCTCAGATGATCCAGTGGGGGAACACTTCGAACAATTTTGCTTCCCTGATCTCTGAGTGAGACACGCTTTTGATAGGAAAGAGGTCGACCCTCCTCTTTTCTTCTCAAACAAAGATGGTGGTCACAGTTCGAAGAATCCATCAGGAGGAGGCTAGCAAACCTTCACGGCCATGATCTGGAGTCGATGACCGCGCACCTGAACCCAGACATGATGGGGTGGTGATCGAACATACCCAGAGAAAGGGGGGGCTTGTACACGAGTAGAACTTATTTCTTATTTGCGCATTGTAAAGTTTCAATCGGAGCAGTTCCTTTCTTCTTTAAGGCCTAGGGTTGATTTCACACAATGATGCTTGCTAACATCATCATGTTTAGCTACAACAATCTTTTGTCACAATGGGTTCGAGGTAAATCGACCAAGCGCACGAAGGCAAACGTGACAGCATAGGTTACAAACATAACGTGAGCGGGCTCGAAAGCGGAAAGATCGTCAGTTGCCTCAAACACTATGATTGCGAAACCAAGGGCAATATTGAATCTTGCGAAGGATAAGCGGAAATGTACATACACTCTCATTTATAGCACTTAACAGGAGACTTTACAAACAGACTACTGAGGAGGAACCGTAAATCCAAAGTGAGTTCTAATGAGCATCACAAATGAGCTCAATTGATTCTCCATGCTATCCATGCCTTGCTTACAACCCCCACTCTGGGAATCGAGGTCTACAAGCTTGAAGAAAAGGAGACGACATTTCTCCTTAAGTTCGTTCACCTTGGTCTCATAGTACTCGAACTCAAGCTCTAAGTCCTGAGCCAGCACCCTCCCGCGAGCTATATCCATGCTCAGGTCTTCAAGCCTTTCCTCCAACCAGGCACACTGGAACCTCAGCACGAGGTTGTGGTGATCTTGCTCAAAGGCGGTGTCAAAAAGAGCCAGACGCTCCACCAAGTTGTCCCTCTCACGGACCAACATCGAAACCTGGGCGTGGGCGTATTCAACAGCCCTTTTATGGTTATCGGCCGTCAGCATGGCCAACATCAAGGACTCAGTTCGGTCCTGATAGCGGGCTCGCACGATACCAGCCAAAGTGACCTCCCGGCTAGCAACTTCGTAAGCCTACAGGAAATTGTTGAAGAGAGTTGGGAAGATCACAAACTCCCTTTGCAGTTTCGTACCTTCAATACACACAGTGTCCAGGGCCGGAATCAGAGTACGAACTTCAACCTCAGCTTCAGGATGACTGTTTATGTAGCCATAACCTCTACCCAAGATGTGATAAAACCTCTCCCATTGGGTTGAAGCTTCGGTCGAGACAACAGGAACAGGAGAGGAAGCCATCTGCGATTCAACAGCAGAGAGGAGAAGGAGTGATGGATGAGTGTTTGAGAGGTTAGATCGAAATGTAATCTTCTCGATGTCAATCTCTCGCCCTTTAGTGCTCGAACGAGAAAGGGAAAGCTGCAATAATTTTTCTATACGCGACTGGGCTAATCAAGTCTCATTAATACATCCCTGGTGAGTCACAGATCCACCTTTGTCCCGTGATTTCGGGTTTAGAAAAGGTAACAACACCTAAAGGCCGGCGGACCTATTACTTTGGAGACCGAGCTAGGGGGACAGGCGTAATGCTCGATAAAGCAAAAGTCGACACGGGAAATCTGCACGCTCCACTCAGGCAAGAGAGAGTAAGAACGGACGGAGGGAATCACGAAGTCTCGAAAGGAACGCCCGTCAGACACTCGTTACTCAATTTCAAAGCGACGCTTCTTGGAACACGTCTAATCTCTGATAATTACAGAGAGGGCGAACATCTGAGAAAGGGTGGAGAAGATCAAGCGAACGAAGATCAGGAAAAGACATTTCGACCCAAAATGTTCAAGGGGTACCATCATCTGTTGGAAACGCCTGACCTAAATGTTTCCGAACTTGAACGGCTAGAGGAATTTGAAGACCTCGGAAATGAATTCGTCATGAAGGATATGGAAATCGACTCGACCATTCAGGAGACTCAAGCCCTCAGCGACCAAGACGCCAGCGACGAGGATCCGCGCCAGAAAAGAAAGCGTCGCCAGCTCTACACTCCGGATGAGGTCCAGATACTTGAAGCTATCTTCAAGGGATGCCCTTTCCCGGACACAGAACAGAGGAAGAAGTTGGGTCAAAAACTAGGGACGAGCCCTTTGAGGATCTTGAATTGGTTTCAAAATAAACGAACCAAGCTGAGTAACCAGTACAAACGACGGGAGACCGCGTTTCTAAAGGAACAGAACGAGAAGCTTCGAACAAAGAACATGAGGTATGAAGAAGTTCTTAGCACTATTGTCTGCCCTAACTGCGGTGGCCCTACCACTCTCAATAGATTGTTTCCCGTTAAACCTTCTGCTAGGATCGAAAATACTGGTGATGTAAATGAACAAATCAATCCCACAAAGATAGTGCCAGTGCCTTCTGAAGGAGGGAATATATGCCACTATGATGAGAGTCACCACGTCAGAGCCCAAGAGTCTTCTCCACAACGACTTATGGCAGGATCAGATCCTGCTCGAGAAGGGTTAAAGATCAGCCGTCAAGCTGTCGACGCTATTCTGAACCAAGAGAAGAAGATTTTCGCGTGGCCCCTTGAGCTTCACCGCCGGTTCTTAGACGTGGTTCGGCGAATAGGGCTCGACTATGCACGCCCGAAGAAAGTAATGGAGGCCCTGAATGCACCAGAACTTACCAAGGCTATGGTCTCAAATCACCTCGGTTGTTACAGAAGAGCGCTAAGACAGCGTCATGCTAACCTCGGTTACAAATTCAACACTTATTGGGAAATTGATCAGAATATTCATCTGAGTCATCCCAATTTTCTTCAAGAGTGTGTGCCACAGATGCAGCAGGTGCAGCACCCATCCGTCGCTGTTTCTCCGCTTACTAATGAGCTTTCTGCGCTTAGTGCCCAAGGACTTGCCGAACTAGGGCATGTGTTTTCAAAGGATCTAACAAGGGAATGCGTTGAGCATTTTTGTTTCCCTAATTCCCAAGTAGGAGATGCTTATGGGGGTCAATCGATCAACTCCCCTCTCATGTTCTCGAGAAGAAATGGAGGTTCCAGCTCGAAGAACCAGTCGGGCGATACTACCCAACCCATACATCAATATTTCGAAGGATCAGATGACTTCTGCGATGATCAGGCAGTGATACTTCGATCCAAAATGTTCCAAGGATACCGTCATTTGTTGGAAACGCCCGACTTAGAAGTCTCCGAGCTTAAACTGCTGGAAGAATTTGAAGATCACGGGACCGAATCCGGCACGATGGTCATGGAGATTGACACTTCCAACGATGAAACTCAAGGTTGTGGTAATGAAAACAATGCCCATAGCAGTGATCAGCGTCAGAAAGGAAAACATCCCCTTCACCGTACTTCAAGTCAAGACCGGGAGCTTGATTTTTTCTTCAAGGAATGCCCCCATCCAGATGAGAAGTAGAGGGCTGAGCTAGGTCGAGAGTTAGGGTGGGAGCCTGGGAAGGTCAATAATTGGTTTCGTAACAAACGAGCCCGGCTGGGGAATCTACATAGACAGCAAGAGCTAGCGATTCTGAAGGAAGAAAATGAAAAGCTTCGAACAGAAAGCGCTAGGTATGAGGAAGCGCTGAGCAGTGCCACTTGCCTTGATTGCAATAACCATATTCTCATCAGTGAAATATTCTCCGAAGAGCTACTTCTAGAGATTGGTAGTGCTCATATGTTACAATGCCTTTCGCAATGTCTTCCGGTGCAGTCAGATACCGTCGAAGGCTTACAAGAGCAGTTTCCAACACAATCAGATCTCATAGAGATTAGTCGGCAAGCTGTTCTCGTTGACAAGAAAGCGCGATTTTCTTGGACTGCTGAACTCCATCAGAAATTTGTTGATACAGTTCGACAGTTGGGGATCGACACGGCACGATCAACGCGCATACACGAAATCCTGAACGTGCCGGGACTCTCTAAAGTTAACGTCGCGAGCCACCTTGGATATTTCAAGAGGTTGCTAAAAGAGGGACGGGTGACACTAAGCTCGGATGGAGCTGGTTCGAACTTAAATGTTGGTCATAACTGCAACCACGATGATTGTAGAGCCGCGAACACCCAACCATGTTTCGGTGTTGACGAGACCAGCAACCATGTCACCGACTCCTCTAACCCAAATCAGAACGCTCCACCAAGCAGTCTCAATACCCCTCAAGTGTATATACCGCAGTTCCCGCAAATAGGAACTCCCCAATTTGAGTACCAACCTGTTGCTAGTGCTCTTCCCATGGCAAATCCAACATTTACATGGGTGTCGCGACCCGTCCGAAAGGCGGACGCGGCTAATGGATTACCGATCACGGGCCTTGGATCGGCGCGGGCCCTCCCAGGCCCATACCAAATCGCGGCGGGAGTATTTTTCGACGATAAGAGTCGATCGCTTTCGACCTTCAGTGTGGTCGTGGTGGCATGTGCAAATTGTGCATGCATTTGGAGTCGCCACCGGTCTTTCTTGGAGGGTAGACCGGAAACCTTACTGACCGATTGGGAGAGATCGATCAGTTCTGCGGAACCAGAGATTTTGGGTTCGGGGACTTGGTTACGTCGGTTTCATTACCAACGCCCTTTCGGTACCTAACGCGAGTGATTTTCCTGGCTAAGAGTTCATGCAGGCGCAATTGTAGGCGAGGTAGGTTTGATTCAGGGTTTCATGTAGATTGGAAGACTATTCCTATCAATCACACTCAATTTTAATGAAAAGCTCAATCAAGTGCATAAATAAATCACATCAATGCACATCAATTCAAGTCAAAGGCCTCCTAGTATAGCCATAAGGGCTTAAGGAATGCGTGATTTAGGACCAGGGGCAAAATGGGAAGATTTGGGAATGATTAGCCCGAAGGGTAAGATCGTCAATTTTTGGAAGATTTGGATACCGAATTACCCAAAATATTCCATGGCCAGTTGTTTGTGGCCATTTCCAATTTTTGAGAATTTTTTGGAATTTCTTGATTTTTCTCCAATTTTTGGAAGACGATTCGCCCAAAGGGCGAAATCGTCATTTTAAGAAGGGTCGGGGTTCAAAACACCCAGAATGAGTCTTGGCCAGTTGTTTGTGGCCATTTCCTATTTTTTGGGGATTTTCCTGGATTTTTTTAGAATTTTTTTGGAAGACGGTTTGCCGGAAGGGCAAAACCGTCATTTCGGAAGATCGGGGGGTCGAAAGACCCGGAACAGGTCATGGCCAGTTGAATGTGGCCATTTCCTATTTTCTGGAATTTTTTTAGAATTTTTCTGAATTTTCCGAATTTTTTTGAGTTTTTTATGATTTTCCATTTTTTTATTGAATTTTTGAATTTTTTATTATTTTTTATTATTTTCTGAATTATTCTAAAATCTTTTAAAACGGACGCCCCAGATTATGCCACGTGGCTGCTTCTGGTGCGTCCGATCATAGACAAGATCGGACGATCCCCAGAGATCCACGCGGCATAGTCTGGACCGTCAGATCTCCATTTTTTATTAATATTCAAAAATCATTTATTAATCCGAAAATCATTTTTTTTATTTTTTTTTAAAAAAACCCAGATCGTGACACGTGGCGGAGCCACGGCCGTCCGATCTGGATGTTGTTTAATCGGACGTGGCCCCCCCACGCTGACGTGGCTGCCCACGTGGCATGCGACGTCAGCTCCGACCGTTGACCGTTGACCGCCGGCGACTTCGCCGGAGAAGACGATGAATAGTGCTTTTTCCGGCGAAGTCGCCGGAGGGCCCAAAACCGACGTAAAAACCCACGTTTCGAGTCGCGATTTTGACACCTATCGAACCCCCTCGAATCCCACATCCATACCCGACGAAAACATGGCGAAAATGACGTCGGGAACCGACCAAACGGGCAACGACCGAACCGGCGCCGGCGAAGATTTGCAGAGAATTTTTTTTACGTTTACAGCTTATTTTATCCATTCAAGCAGCATCGAAATAAGGTTTGGAGACTTACCTGAGGTCTCGTAGGGCTCGGCGGCAGCTGGTTTCGCCGGTGCAAGCCCTCAACTCGGCCCGAGCCTAACGGAGCTCCGGTCGTTGCTCTCGATAGATTTTCATGCAAAACAGACATCAAGCCGGGGCTTAGAGTCGATTCTATGGAATATTAAACACTAGAACCGAGCGAAATGAGGCTTGAGAGGGCGCGGCCGAGTCAAAAAAAAATCAAACCTCCACTCACACATTTCATCGAACAGGTTGCCTACACGCGAGAATTGAAGATCGGGAGAGGGTACCGACCTGTCTGAGGGACGCCGACGGCCATGGAAGTTTCGACGATGACCTGTGGGTGTCTGAAGGTCCATGGTCCTCCGCTCTCTCCCGGTTTCGCTAAAAAATTCCCTCCTCCTTTCCTCGGCCGAGCTCCCTTTTTTCCACCGCGGTGCCTCCTTTCATGGCCGACCGGTCTCTCTTTTTCTTTCACAAATCCCCCGAAACGTGAATACGGACCACCCTTTTTGTCCCCCACCTTCGCACGTTCTCCTCTTTCTCTCTTTTTTTTTAGAAAAACCGACACCCTCATCCCCTGCTTTCCCTTCGCTGGCCGGTGGTGGGTCTGCAACTATGTTGCAGACCCGGTCGGACTGGGCCGGGTCGGGTTCGACCCGACCGGCCCGGTTCGACTAATTTGGCCCAATTGGGTCCCAAATCGACCCATTTTCATGAAATTAATGGCAAAATCGGACTCCTTGACATGTTTTCTATCAAATAGGGGTATTTTCATGAACCAATTGATTGGAATTTAGCGAAAACCCCAATTTTCCCTCAAGATCCGAAATTGATTTTTGCTTAATCGAAGGCCCAAACGATCGAATTAGTCGAAATTAAGGCCACCAATGGATTCAGAATGATGAAAAATGTAGGGTAGATGTGTTTAATTTCAATGGGTATGCCCGTATGAAATTTAATTTCAAAAATTGTGAAACCGGGGACTAAATTGAAAGAAATTTGTGCAATTAGGCCATTTTGTTCAAAATTGATCAAATTGGAGGGCAAATTGACCCAATTGCACTTCGAGACTTTAGTATCCAATGTCATAGTTTATAAAAAGTGGGAATTGAAAATGAAAAGACTCGAAAAGGATTTTTTATGCCCGATTCGGGTTTATGTTTGTGAAGGAACATAGTGACCCGAGCCGAATTTTTGAGATTTAAAGTTACAGACTTGAAGAGGAAATTAAAACAAAATTATTGAACATTTTTGTGTATTTGTTTGACCACGAATGGTATTTTTCTGATTTTTTGGGTATTTTTAATAATTAAATAAATTCGAAAAATATTAAAAAATACCAAAAAATATTTTTTGCTCAAAATTGGTTCTTAAGGCTAAGCCAAGGCTTCCAAAGTTGATTTTGTGATTTTATGACCTTTTTTGATATTTTTAATTAATTTTAAATAGTAAAAATCACAATAATAAATGGTCAAAAATCAGGTGTCAACAGCTGCCCCTCTTTGAGAGGAATCTCGTCAGAGGTTTCTCTCAAAGATAAGATGGCACCTGATTCCTGACCGACTCGACTGGGAAAATGATAGAAGAAATGCTATGACATCGGATCCTTAAGGCTCTTGATAAGAGCTCAAATTAATCCCTTGTTTACTCTAACAATTTGGACATGGGCCGGAGTGAGAGAGGCTTACCTGAAGCTCACCTGTCGGATGCTGCCGGTTGCGATAACTTTCAAGAAGATACCTAGGACTCGTTGAGAATATCCTAGGGAAATTAAGCTCTGACCCGTATGGTAGGTCATACCATTATGGGGTTCCTAGCTGTAGGAACCTGAGGAGGGCGCATCCCACGCCCTGGGATTTGCCAATGATTTTGATCCGTATGGTGGATCGGACCTTTGTGTCGATGCTTATGGCGGTATTTATCAATGAGTTGACCCTTATGGCGGTTTCTACCATATTTTTGACCCTTTAAGCGGTTTCTACCTTTGTTTAGACCCTTTAGGCGGTTTCTACCTTTGTTTGACCCTTTAGGCGGTTTCTACCTTTGTTTTGACCCTTTAGGCGGTTTCTACCTTTGTTTGTTTTGAAAAGGGGTCTCATGACGAGGGTTCTCCACGTCCGATGAGACTGCTTGAATTTTGAAAAGGGGTCTCATGACGAGGGTTCTCCACGTCCGATGAGACTGCTTGATTTTGTTTAAAAGGGGTCCCGAGACGAGGGTTCTCCACGTCCGATGGGGCCTGTTTGATATTTTTGAAAAGGGATCCTAGGACGAAGGTTCTCCACGTCATGCTAGGACTTTTTCTTTTAAAAGGGTTTTTTTTTTCAAAGATCCCGAAGTTTGTCGGGAATTCAACTTTGAAGCAGTGAAAGATTTTATTTTGACAAAGCTTCACCTGAGTCTGTTGAGGCGACATTCTGGGAGCTGGGTTCTCCAGGTATCCTGCAGAAAGTTCAAACCTGAAAGATTTTTCTTCACCAAGAAAATGTTAATAATCTTTGGGAAGACAATAATTGTCCAATTGATAGAATTTTATGACTTAAGTTTTAGTCATGAAATGTGCATTTTGATGCTGGAGGTTATCCAAAGCATTCTTGCAACATGCAAATGTGATCACAAATTCCTTGCATGGAAAATCCGGATCAACAGTTTGAAAATTCCAAAGAGAGTTTGTTCAAAATATCAATTGGAATATTTCTCGACAAGGAGGTCTCCTCACCTGTTTTGAGATAGTGGTTGTTATAGGGGATGCACTCAATTCCCTACTAACCTGTGCCTAGGTTTTAGGCTCATTCGCAGCGCATACATTTTGATCGGTCGGGAGGTCTTCCACGAGACCGTAATGTTGGGCTCGGATATTGGTTTTCAAGGGGGACCCGCTTTGGAGTCGAGGCCATTGAATGAAAGTCTTCACCATCTGCTCCGGGTTTACAAGTCAAGAACCCTGCAAAATGAGAAAGAAATAGTCTTGCTCGTACTTCTTCGAGCTAAGCTATATGTTGACCCAAGTGTCTTAGTAAGATAAGACTGTTTCAGGGTTGTAACATTGGTAGGATTGGGGACCGGAAAAGGCTTGTTTTTGGCCCAGAATTTATGAGGGGATTGACATTGGTGATCATTGCAAACTTGTCACCTGTCTTTTCCATTCTGCATCTTCAATTTTTGAGGCGTGCAACCGCTTTTGAGGTGTGCACAAACTCTTTAGAGAGCGTCTCTTGTCGCGTTCAGAGAGCGACTCTCTCCATGTCTTTGTTCTGCGCTTGGCACTATTTGGGGAGCAGCCCTTTTGGATTTGACTCCTTCAGGGATTTCTTCTTTTCCCATCCGGCTTCATTATGGATCAATCAAACAACTTACACGAGCATCGGCCTTGCTTTTACCAAGCACTTTGCTTTTTCTTAATGCCGTGGATTTTTCTCATTCATTTTTGAAATCCCACTTTTTCTCATCTTCATGGGATCATGTTAGACATATAGTCTAAACATGCTTTAAATATCAGTCCGGGAATTCTCTTCGTAATCCCTGAGTCTTGAGCTCTTCCGTTTCTGAAATGATGCTGCATCCATCTTGAAATGCGCAATGATCACCAACGGGTTCATGAAACGAATTTGCAGGCTCAACTTGGCTGTGCAAAGGATATGGTGTGTGGGATAGAGAAATGAATGCTTCTCGTCATCCTATGGCATTTGGATTACCATATAAACAACACACAAAGATTGATGTTAGTCCGAGCAAGAAAATTTCTAACCATTTTCTCCTGACGCTGCTGGACTCACCTCCATTTTGCCCCGATGTGGGGTCGTTCTTGACAGGGTTAAGAATGAAAACCGCCGTTCAAAGGGGTTATCAATGGTCACCTGTAGTATTTGGGGATATGAAACGAATGCCTCCGTCATCCCAATCCATGTAATTGTTGCGAATAATCCCTACTTCCGTAGGTCCAGATTTTGCTATCTGATCCGCTCCACTTCTCTCTCAAGTGTGTATAGGACGTGTTTGGATTAGGCTTTGCCTCTCGTCTTTTGAGAAAACGTCCTTTTCAAAATTTTGAACAACTTTTGATTGGAAAAATATCTTTTCTTTTTCTCCATAAAATTTTCTCCCAATGGGGCTTTATGATGCACATGCATGTTTCATTCATGTTCAGACAACCTCCCAACTTCAACTGTGGATGTCTATGAGTTTAAAAATTCGATGCCTCTTTTCAGACATAATGATTGAAAGAGTCCTAACACTTTTTTTATCTTCAACGACTTGGGGAAAAGGGATACTTACCTACCCGCCGCGGCTGGAGATCCCTGAAAATGCGGAAGAAACATGTTATTGTACGTTCATGAATTTTTCAAAAAATTAGAACGATACATCTTACCCTTGGTCATGTGTTCCAATGGGTAATACATGGGATGTGAAAACCTGTTTCGCCTTGATGGCGAGCCCCTGTCAATGACGGGAATTAGTTGTCAGTTTGCGTTCCAAAATTCAAGGCAAATTGGAACGATACAGCCTTGTTCTTGCTTTGTGTTTCCATTTGAACACAAACTCGCGGCTTGCAGGATCTGGCCCTATATCTTGTGGTCTTGATCCATTCGTTTGGTTGGCGATGAATCATTCTCAAGGATTTGCCCCAGAGGAGATCCATTTGTGTTTTTGGGCGCATTCCAGCGCCATTCTTCAAGGTTCCTTTTATTCAAGGAAAAAAGAAAATTTTATCAAGATGCATGTCAAAGCATGGGACGTAGGAGCGATACTTTTTACCCTCCACTAGGTCTTATAATCAAAGACCATTTCTTGGAGTGCTGACTCCTAAGGTCAATAGTTTTATTCGCCTCCTCGTTGGCGAGTTCTTTTCTTTTGAGGTTTTCGGTGCCAACGACTCCCTATAAAAACTCACGTTAGGCATGTGGTCTTCGAAGACCAAATTGGAACGATACAAGGTTACCGTTCACCCATATTCGTATCTTGGGGTTTGATTTTGATGCGGACGACTCTATTATTGCGTCCATTGACTTTGCCAAAGGAGAAACGTCATTCTTTGTCCAGCGCACAAATGATTCACTTGCCCCAGTTGGGTGTGATTTGTCGTAGTTAGGTGACGCTTGCCCCAGCTAACTTCATTTTGCATTTTGTTGCAATCCTCATCCTCTTTGGGAATGTCTTCTCTCGTCTTTGAAGGAACGGTGTTTTTTTTTTCGAGCATTTTGCCCTAGTGAGGCTGGTCTTGCTGTTTGTCATCTCTGGATTTGATAACCCTTGTCTGACGTGCCTTCATGGGGCTTATGAGAGTTTGCCCCCGGCCAATGAGTGATTCGCCTGGGCTGGTTAATTTATTTGTAGGCAGTTTGATCATGTCGCATTGACGCATTCAGGCTATTTGACATCCGCAAGCTTGGGTTTACTCGTGATTGAGTACTTCAACAATCTGCGCGATGAAAGGAGTGAAAGAGTCAATCACCGCGTAAGGAGCTTTAATTGAAACGATTACGGATTTACTATCCCCGCTCTGGTCACTTCTGGCGTCCAAGATGCTGGAAATTTTTCAATGGGCCCGTTCATTCTCGTCATCGCCTGCAAGAATGAGAAACCATATCAACTCGTGAACCAGTCAATCCGATTTGGAACGAACACAACTTTTTCGATTTAGGGAGAGCCAATCCTAATTAGGTTGCTCCTCCTTCATAATTTGATTCAATTTGTCATTGCAATCCCAATGGGTGACATCTGCTGAAGGCACGTTTCTTTCCGTCTTATAGGGAAGACAAATTTTCCTTTGTTTGTCTTTAACCATCTTATCCTGTAGACAAAAGACATAAAGGTCCCCGTCAGGTATAATATTCGAAGGGCTTATTGGAACGATTACAGTTTCACCATCATTCCATGATCATCTTGCAAGTGATCGGATGAGGACATTTTCGACAAATGTATGCCATGTAAAACATGTCCCTCGTGTCTATCCACAAATGGATTTTCCTTCTCTACCTGTTTTTCACCTGAGAGGAAAAGATAGGAAATATTATGCCGGTATCTGATTGAAAATCAATTAGGAACGATACATTTTTACACTTGACCCGGCTGCCCCGGTCAAAAGGCGTTTGCCCTCATCTGTTGACTCTTCAAGGTGGTCCAACGCTCTTCCATGCCATCCTGGTTCGTTTAAACTCGCGACTGATTCTTCACACCAGTCTTTGGATTTTGATTCATAAGCGGCGCTGAATGACCTTTTGGTTTCGGGCTGTACCAATCATTCGCATACATGCGCATGAGACCAGTCCGAAAGGCGGACGCGGCTAATGGATTACCGATCACGGGCCTTGGATCGGCGCGGGCCCTCCCAGGCCCATACCAAATCGCGGCGGGAGTATTTTTCGACGATAAGAGTCGATCGCTTTCGACCTTCAGTGTGGTCGTGGTGGCATGTGCAAATTGTGCATGCATTTGGAGTCGCCACCGGTCTTTCTTGGAGGGTAGACCGGAAACCTTACTGACCGATTGGGAGAGATCGATCAGTTCTGCGGAACCAGAGATTTTGGGTTCGGGGACTTGGTTACGTCGGTTTCATTACCAACGCCCTTTCGGTACCTAACGCGAGTGATTTTCCTGGCTAAGAGTTCATGCAGGCGCAATTGTAGGCGAGGTAGGTTTGATTCAGGGTTTCATGCAGATTGGAAGACTATTCCTATCAATCACACTCAATTTTAATGAAAAGCTCAATCAAGTGCATAAATAAATCACATCAATGCACATCAATTCAAGTCAAAGGCCTCCTAGTATAGCCATAAGGGCTTAAGGAAGGCGTGATTTAGGACCAGGGGCAAAATGGGAAGATTTAGGAACGATTAGCCCGAAGGGTAAGATCGTCAATTTTTGGAAGATTTGGATACCGAATTACCCAAAATATTCCATGGCCAGTTGTTTGTGGCCATTTCCAATTTTTGAGAATTTTTTGGAATTTCTTGATTTTTCTCCAATTTTTGGAAGACGATTCGCCCAAAGGGCGAAATCGTCATTTTAAGAAGGGTCGGGGTTCAAAACACCCAGAATGAGTCTTGGCCAGTTGTTTGTGGCCATTTCCTATTTTTTGGGGATTTTCCTGGATTTTTTTAGAATTTTTTTGGAAGACGGTTTGCCGGAAGGGTAAAACCGTCATTTCGGAAGATCGGGGGGTCGAAAGACCCGGAACAGGTCATGGCCAGTTGAATGTGGCCATTTCCTATTTTCTGGAATTTTTTTAGAATTTTTCTGAATTTTCCGAATTTTTTTGAGTTTTTTATGATTTTCCATTTTTTTATTGAATTTTTGAATTTTTTATTATTTTTTATTATTTTCTGAATTATTCTAAAATCTTTTAAAACGGACGCCCCAGATTATGCCACGTGGCTGCTTCTGGTGCGTCCGATCATAGACAAGATCGGACGATCCCCAGAGATCCACGCGGCATAGTCTGGACCGTCAGATCTCCATTTTTTATTAATATTCAAAAATCATTTATTAATCCGAAAATCATTTTTTTTATTTTTTTTTAAAAAAACCCAGATCGTGACACGTGGCGGAGCCACGGCCGTCCGATCTGGATGTTGTTTAATCGGACGTGGCCCCCCCACGCTGACGTGGCTGCCCACGTGGCATGCGACGTCAGCTCCGACCGTTGACCGTTGACCGCCGGCGACTTCGCCGGAGAAGACGATGAATAGTGCTTTTTCCGGCGAAGTCGCCGGAGGGCCCAAAACCGACGTAAAAACCCACGTTTCGAGTCGCGATTTTGACACCTATCGAACCCCCTCGAATCCCACATCCATACCCGACGAAAACATGGCGAAAATGACGTCGGGAACCGACCAAACGGGCAACGACCGAACCGGCGCCGGCGAAGATTTGCAGAGAATTTTTTTTACGTTTACAGCTTATTTTATCCATTCAAGCAGCATCGAAATAAGGTTTGGAGACTTACCTGAGGTCTCGTAGGGCTCGGCGGCAGCTGGTTTCGCCGGTGCAAGCCCTCAACTCGGCCCGAGCCTAACGGAGCTCCGGTCGTTGCTCTCGATAGATTTTCATGCAAAACAGACATCAAGCCGGGGCTTAGAGTCGATTCTATGGAATATTAAACACTAGAACCGAGCGAAATGAGGCTTGAGAGGGCGCGGCCGAGTCAAAAAAAAATCAAACCTCCACTCACACATTTCATCGAACAGGTTGCCTACACGCGAGAATTGAAGATCGGGAGAGGGTACCGACCTGTCTGAGGGACGCCGACGGCCATGGAAGTTTCGACGATGACCTGTGGGTGTCTGAAGGTCCATGGTCCTCCGCTCTCTCCCGGTTTCGCTAAAAAATTCCCTCCTCCTTTCCTCGGCCGAGCTCCCTTTTTTCCACCGCGGTGCCTCCTTTCATGGCCGACCGGTCTCTCTTTTTCTTTCACAAATCCCCCGAAACGTGAATACGGACCACCCTTTTTGTCCCCCACCTTCGCACGTTCTCCTCTTTCTCTCTTTTTTTTTTAGAAAAACCGACACCCTCATCCCCTGCTTTCCCTTCGCTGGCCGGTGGTGGGTCTGCAACTATGTTGCAGACCCGGTCGGACTGGGCCGGGTCGGGTTCGACCCGACCGGCCCGGTTCGACTAATTTGGCCCAATTGGGTCCCAAATCGACCCATTTTCATGAAATTGATGGCAAAATCGGACTCCTTGACATGTTTTCTATCAAATAGGGGTATTTTCATGAACCAATTGATTGGAATTTAGCGAAAACCCCAATTTTCCCTCAAGATCCGAAATTGATTTTTGCTTAATCGAAGGCCCAAACGATCGAATTAGTCGAAATTAAGGCCACCAATGGATTCAGAATGATGAAAAATGTAGGGTAGATGTGTTTAATTTCAATGGGTATGCCCGTATGAAATTTAATTTCAAAAATTGTGAAACCGGGGACTAAATTGAAAGAAATTTGTGCAATTAGGCCCTTTTGTTCAAAATTGATCAAATTGGAGGGCAAATTGACCCAATTGCACTTCGAGACTTTAGTATCCAATGTCATAGTTTATAAAAAGTGGGAATTGAAAATGAAAAGACTCGAAAAGGATTTTTTATGCCCGATTCGGGTTTATGTTTGTGAAGGAACATAGTGACCCGAGCCGAATTTTTGAGATTTAAAGTTACAGACTTGAAGAGGAAATTAAAACAAAATTATTGAACATTTTTGTGTATTTGTTTGACCACGAATGGTATTTTTCTGATTTTTTGGGTATTTTTAATAATTAAATAAATTCGAAAAATATTAAAAAATACCAAAAAATATTTTTTGCTCAAAATTGGTTCCTAAGGCTAAGCCAAGGCTTCCAAAGTTGATTTTGTGATTTTATGACCTTTTTTGATATTTTTAATTAATTTTAAATAGTAAAAATCACAATAATAAATGGTCAAAAATCAGGTGTCAACAATGGGACATGTCTACATATTTGTCGGTCAACAAGGGAGGTTCCAGCTCGAGGAATCAAATCATCCAAGGCGAGAGTGATCTATCGCCAGCGGTCGGTGACACTCGACTTGAGCATCAATGGCTCGGAGATTCGAGCGATTTCCTTGGAGAGGAACTCAATTTCTGGCTCGATCAGCCTGAAGCTGGCGGACTCTTGCAATAGTGATACAGAGCCGACGATCAGGTGTTTGATTCAAGGCGCGATTTGTAAAAAAATGTTTGGAGAAAAGATGTTGAATAGCCTGAATGAATGTATTGGCAATCCCATTGTAAGGCTCCCATGGGGGCATTTCTCATTTACGCTTAAAACTAGTCGTACGAAGATCTGCCTTACCTTTTGAGCATCTTTAAGCTCAGGGAAGAGCTCCCCAAGCAATGATCATCGTTCGCAGAGCATAATGGAATCCATCCCTTCAATGCAAAATGCATCTGGCCGCGAAGCCACCCATTTGGTAAAACGATGTATCGTTCCTAAACGATCTCCAATCGGATACCGAAATAATGTCTTCTTTCTTTTCCTTCTCAGATGATAAACATGGATAAATCACTTAAGGAGTCATGCGTTCAAATAGCAGAACAGACGCTGCCCAGCTGGGGGCAGATGAACCATTGATGTTACAAACACTCCAAGCATGGATAGGCGGATTTGATAGATGTTGTTCATATCAACACGCCACATCAGAATGGGATGAAAATCAAGAGTAAAGTTGTATCGTCCCAATTTGTCTTGAATTTGGGAATATGAATTGACACTTATTGTTTATCCTTGACAGGGGAGCCGCCTTGCAAACGAACAGGTTTTTACATCCCATGTACTACTCGTTAGAGTACATGACTAAGGGTAGAATGTATCGTTTCTATTTTTGGAAAATTCGTGAACATACAATGATATGCTTCTTTTACAATTTGCAGGGATCCGCAGCTGCGACGGGCAGGTAAGTATCCCTTTTCCCAGTTAGCTGGAGATAAAAAATGTCAGAATACTCTCAGCCGGCATAAAGATTTTCCAATGCATCGATATTCATAATTTAAATCGGGAGGTTACCTGAAGCATGAATAGAACATGCACGGTACATCACAAAATCCCCTCGACGGATGAATTTTGGAGAAAAGAAAATGAATTTTTCCAAATATGATTATTTTTCAAACCATTCAAAAGGATGTTTCCTCAAAAGAGAGGCAAGCTCAAATCCAAACACATCCTACATACACTTGAGAGATGGGTGGAGCGAATCAAATAGTAAAATCTGGACCTACAGAGGTAGGGACCATTCGCAGCGATTACATGGATTGGGACGACAGAGGCGTTCGTTTCATATCATAAACACTACAGGTGACCGTTGACAGCCCATTTGAACGGCGGTTTTCATTCCTAACCCTGTCAAGAGCCACCCCACACCGGGGCAAAAAGGAAGTAAGTCCAGCAGCGTCAGGAGAAAATGGTTAGAAATTTTCTTGCTCGGACTAACATTAATCTTTGTGTGTTGTTTATATGGTAATCCAAGTGCCATAGGATGACGAGAAGCATTCATTCTCTATCCCACACACCATATCCTTTGCACAGCCAAGTTGAGCCTGCGAATTCATTTCATAAACCTCTGTTGGTGATCATGGGATGTTTCAAGATAGAAACTGCATCACTCCAAGAACGGAAGAAATCAAGAGATGGGATTTATAGAAAAATTTCATATCGGCGTTTAAATGTGCTATGATTCAAGTTGTATATCTAGCACAATTTTCTGAACATCGTAGTTCCAAAGGAAAAGAAAAGGCGGGATTTCAACAAAAAATCCCCAGCGTCAAGAAAAAGCAAAGTGCCTGGTAAAAGCAAGGCCGATGCTCGTGAAAACTGTTTGATTGATCCCCAATAAAGCCTAGTTGGGAAGAGAGAAAAACCCATAAAGGAGTCAGATCAAGAAGACTGCTCCCCAAACGATGTCAGCCGTGGTGCAAAAACACGGACAGAATTGTCAATCTCTTAATACCACAAGAGACGTTCTCTAAAGGACTTGTGCACACCTCAAAAGCGGTTGCACACCTCAAAAATGGAAGATGCAGAATGGAAAAGACATGTGACAAATTTGCAATGATCACCAATGTCAAATCCTTCGTGATTTCTGGGCCAAAAACAAGCCTTTTTCGGTCCCCAATCCTACCAATGTTATAACCCTGAAACAGTCTTCTCTGACTAAGACACTTGGGTTAACATATAGCTTAGTTCGAAGAAGTACGAGCAAGACTCTTTCTTTCTCATTTTGCAGGGTTCTTGACTTGTAAACCCGGAGCAGATGGTGAAGATTTTCATTCGATGGCCCCGACTCCAAAGCGGATCCCCCTTGAAAACCAATATCCAAGCCCAACATTACGGTCCCGTGGAAGACCTCCCGACCGATCAAAATGTATGCGCTGCGAATGAGCCTAAAACCTAGGCACAGGTTAGTAAGAAGTTGAGCACATTCCTTACAAAAGACCATTATCACAGAGCGGTGAGGAGCCCTCTTGATGAGAAATTCTCCAATAGATGTTTTGAACAAACTCTTTTTGGAAATTTCAAATTGTTTGATCCAGATTTACCGCGCAAGAAATTTGTGATCACATCGGTATGTTGCAAGAATGTTTTGGATAACCTCCAGTATCAAAATGCATATTTCATGACTAAAACTTAAGTCATAAAATTTTGTCAATTGGACAATTGTTATCTTCCCAAAGATTACTAACATTTTCTTGGTGAGGAAAAATCTTTCAGGTTTAAGCTTTCTGCAGGATAATTGGAGTCCCCAGATCCCAGAAAGGTACCTCGCATGTCGAAAGGACAATTCAGCTTCGGCAAGATTTCAGGTAACCCCTAAATCCCAGAATGACCTCTAGGTGAAGCCTTTTAGTAGGCAAACCTCTTCCAAGACCGATCCACAGAACGATCGAGTCTCTGACTAGTCCCAACCAGACAGGGTATGTCAGCCTTAGATTCCTATAAGTTTAGAGTCAATGTCAACAAAAGGTAGATACCGCCTGAAGGGTCAACTCAAGGTAGATACCGCCTGAAGGGTCAACTCAAGGTAGATACCGCCTGAAGGGTCAACTCAAAGGTAGAAACTGCCTGAAGGGTCAAATCAAAGGTAGAAACCGCCTGAAGGGTCATCTTAAGGTAGAAACCGCCATAAGGGTCAACTCACTGGTAGAAACCGCCATAAGGGTCAACTCATTGGTAAATATCGCTGTAAGGATCAACACAAAGGTCTGATCCACCATACGGATCAAAGCCCTTGGCAAATCTCAAAGCGTGGGGATGCGTCTTCCTTAAGTTCCTACCAGTTAGGAATCCCATGATGGTATGACCTACCATACAGGTCAGAGCTTAATCTCCCTAGGATATTCTGAATAACGAGTCCTAGGCATCTTCTTGAAAGTTGTCGCAACGGGCATCATCCGACAGGTGAGCTTCAAGTAAGCCTCTCTCTTCCCGGCCCATGTTCAAATTGTTGGAGTAAACCGGGGATTAATTTGTGCTTTTATCAAGAGCCTTAAGGATCCGATGTCATGACATTTCTTCTTTCATCTTCCAGTTGAGTTGGTTAGGAATCAGGTACCGTCTTATCTTTGAAAGAAACCTCTAACGAGATTCCTCTCAAAGAGGGGCAGCTGTTGACACCTGATTTTTCACCATCTATTATCGTGATTTTTATCTTTATTTTTATTTTTATTTTTATTTTTATTTTTATTTTTATTTTTATTTTTATTTTTATTTTTATTTTTAAAATTAATTAAAAATAACCAAAAAAAAGGAAAAAGGAAAAAGGAAAAGTGACAGAGCACTTCCTCGGTAGAAGGAAGGAATGAGAGAATGTGGGATGAGAGCCGGACAGATTGTTTTAAAAAAATAAAAAGGAAGTGGAGCACATGAGAAAGGGAGATGCTCTCCACCGCGAATCCAAGAAGCAGAAGTTGGTTGATGATTTCGAGAATAAAAATAGTGAGCGGGTGAAGGGAGCCCAGGCGAGCAGACCCCCGACGGAAGCTCTCTCCGTCCATGAACCTCCTGCACCTTCAAGCTTCACCCACCCCTTCCTCGACCATTGTACGCTACCTCCAGCCACCACAAAGCTTTTCAAAGAGATATACGCACACACGTTTCACTACGGAGGAGAGACCCACAATCGAACACGACCGACCCAGCACCTCAGCTTCATCCTGTCACTTGCCACCTCCAGTCGCGCTCCACCGAAGCCGTCGCGACCACCTTTGGTTGAGTCCGGGCTCACCTGGACAGTCCCGTGTCGACGAAGCCGAGGGCCGATACAGCCCGCGCTGCCACGTCCTGCACCAACCCCGATAATCTCGAGCCGCAGCCGAACTATTTGACCGTGCCATCCGCTCCTTGGCCGTGCAATTCGAGCGACACAGATCGGAGCAGGAGCGTGGCGGCAACCAAGACGGTGGAGGATTCAGGGCGGCCCAGCGGGCGGAAGGCTCGGCCACTGTCTTCGCCATCGGGATAGTCACCCCAGCGCGCTGTGTCCTTCATGCGGAGTACCCGAACTACTACTTCCGGATCATCAACAGCGAGCACATGACTGACCTCAAGGAGTTCAAACGCATGTGTGATAAGTCGATGATCAGGAAGCGATACATGCACGTGACGGAGGAGTTCCTGAAAGAGAACTTGGGGATATGCTCGTCTATGGCCAACTCCTTTGACGCCCGTCAGGACGTGGTGGCCGTGGAGGTCCCCAAGCTGGGGAAGGAGGCCGCCGCGAAGGCCATCAAGAAGCGGGGTCAGCCCAAGTCCAAGATCATCCACCTCATCTTCTACACCACCTCCGGCGTTGACGCGCCCGGCGTCGGCCACCAGCTCACCAGGCTCCTCGGCCTCCGTCCTTCTGTCAAACGCTGCATGATGTACCAACTCGTCTCAGCCGCCCAGACCATCCTTCGCGCCCATCAGGACCAGCGACTGGAACAGCAGCTTCTAGACCGCTCGCCCCGCCGGTCTAGCATCCTGGACCAAGTCGAGGCCGAGCTCGGGCTCGAGGAGAGGATGAAGGCCGTCTGCCACCAACGAGTATGGCAGCATGTCAAGTGCCTGCATGATCTTCATCATGGACGAGATGCGGAAAGTCGGCGAAGACGAAGCTCTTCGAAGTCGCGGCCCTGCATGATCTTCGCAAGGGAGATGATGAATAGTGATGGGGGTGGCAGCTTTCTTTTTCTTTTGGATGGGCTGGCGTGAGGAAAACGAAGAATGGTTGGGCCGGCTCTCCTTATTTTGTTAGTAGGCTGGTCCAGGAAGAATAAGTGACGGGCGTTAGGGAGCTAGGGCCGCAAGAATCGCAAATCCAGTCCAATAAGAAGAAGTTTGGCCTGTTTCTTTTGTGCCACGGCCCATTGGGACGGCCGCGTGTCAGGGCTTGATGATTGAAGATCGGTGGCCCACCAGGTATATTTTACGTACTCGACCCGTATATTAGAGTTATTTTTCTAAAGTATTGCCATTATAGACTTGATTTGCATGCATTTATTTCAATCTGGTAGTTAGCCTATTTATTTGGTTAAGTGTGGTGGTATGTTGTCAAAGGAAAATATTTTCAGAAATTTTTTAAAAAAAAAAAAAAATCAAGAAATTCCAAAAAAATTCTCGAAAATGGGAAATGGCCACAATCAACTGGCCATGGAATATTTCGAGTGATTTGGCCTCCAAATCTTCCAAAAAATTGACGATTTTGCCCTTCGGGCTAATCGTCTCCAAACCTTCCCATTTTACCCCTGGTCTTAAATCACACCTTACCTAGGTCCTTATGGCTGTGCGAGGAAGCCTTTGATTTGAATTGATGCGCATTGATGTGATTTATTTATATACTTGATTGCGCTTTTCATTTAAATTGATTGTGATTGATAGGAACAGTCTTCCAATCTGCATGAAATCCTGAATCAAGCCTACCTCATCTAAAATTGCGCCTGCCTGAACTCTTAGCTAGAAAAATCACTCGCGTTAGGTACCGAAAGGGCATTGGTAATGACACCGACGTAACCAAGTCCCCGAACCCAAAATCTCTGGTTCCGCAGAACTGATCGACCTCTCCCAATCGGTCAGTAAGGTTTCCGGTCTACCCTCCAAGAAAGACCGGTGGCGACTCCAAATGCATGCACAAGTTGCACATGCCACCATGACCACACTGAAGGTCGAAAGCGATCGACTCTTACCGTCGAATCCCTCAAAAAATACTCCCGCCGCGATTTGGTACGGGCCTGGGAGGGCCCGCGCCGATCCGAGACCCGCGATCGGTAATCCATTAGCCGCGTCCGCTTTCGGACGGGTCGCGACAGGTTTATAAGCTCATCGGCTGCAAATGGATGTATAATACCAAAATGGTCTCCAAAAGGAAAGATTGAGAAGTTTAAAGCGAGACTAGTTGCCAAGATTTCACTCTGAGAGAAGGTATAGATTGTAAAGTAACGTTTTTCTTTAGTCTCTCATAAGGATTCTTTTAGAGTGATCCTAGCATTTGTAACTCATTTGTTTTGGAGTTACACCAGATGTATATTGAAATTATCTTCCTGAATAGAGATCTTGATAAGGAAGTCTATATGGTAAAATCCGAAGGCTTTGCAGCTGATGATTCAGGTAACCATATAGTTAAACTAAAATAGTCTACGTAAGGCCTCACGCAAAGCTCCCAAACAATGATATTTGAAGTCTCATAGGGTTGTCACTTCATTCAGTGATGTCGAAAGTGAAGTGAATCAGGCAAGGTCAGTGGGAGGAATTATATATCTTCCTATAGACAATATGATGCAAGCGGTAATATTGGATTACTGCATGAGGTAAAGCAAATATTGTCATGAATGACCTTGGTAAGGTGTCTTTTGTCCTTGGTATTGAGATCCGTTGGGATGATTCTCGCGGATATTATATTTGTCTTAGATGACACATGCTATTCGTATTGTGGACAGATTCAGTATACGTCACTGTAAGTTAGGAACTGGTCCTGTCATTAAGGGTGATAAACTGAATCTACAACTGTGTCCTCATACAGATGTTGAGAGACAACTTGAGGCAGATGTCTGTCAAATCCAGGAAAGGATCACTGGATTGCTACCAAAAATGTATAAAGTACTTAAAGAGGACAAAAGACTACATGCTGATTCACAAGTAAGTTGAGGACTTGCGGCTCGTAGGACATTCAAATTTAGACCTTACTAGTCATTTGAATGACGAGAAGTTAACGACATGGTACATCTTCATTTCAGCAGGCAGTGCAGTATAAAGAAAGTAGAAACACATATCTGTGTTATCCTCCACCATTCAAGCGGAGTTTGTAGCATACTTTTAGGCTGTTACTCAGGTTATTTGCTTCGGAACCTCATTGGGGGAGTTGACCGTATTTAACTATGTGAATAGACCCATGTAGTTATAATATGATGACGGCTCTGCATTGTTGTTTGTTTAGCAACAATAGAGATCTTAAGGGGTCTAAACATCTAGTAGTCAACTTTGACCGCAAAGGAACTAGATGATAATGGTGACATTAAAGCGGAGCATAGTTTTACAGCTGATATGGTTGTGGTTCCACTGACTAAAGTCTTTGCCCTTATGTATTTGAAAATGACATGTCGTTAAGATGGGCTTGGCGGCATCATTGGATGCGCTTATTCAGTGGGAGCTTCTTTCAGCATTTGCTCTAATAAAGTTTACATCTGTGATTGTTAAATTTTGTAACATCTTGATATATATAAGGTATTTGAGTTGATCAGTTTGAAAATCTTAAGGTATGTGTAAACCTTGAGTAAAGGCTGGGGGCATTCAATTACTAACCTTAATGATATGTCTTGTTACACATAAAGTAAGGTTAACCATAAAGTGAGACATATCGAGCTTCGTTGGAACGATAAAGGTATTCTTTGGTACACATAAGGTTCGTTGCACATAAGGAGAGAGAATGGTGCCTGACAAAAGGATGACACATAAAGGGACTCTTTTATTAGATGTAATCATTTGCCACACTACCGTATTGAATCCATATCAGTAGAGTTAAGAACACTCGTGACCATGGATGACTTTGCATAGCAGTTTTTTTTGCAGCTAATGCCATGATTCTATGTTTGAGATTCTATGGGATCGGATTGGCCATTAAGACTGCGTTTGGTAAAGTTTCTGTTCCTGAGAACATATTTGGAACGGAAATATTTTTTTGTGTTTCTGTTCTCGGCAACGATTTTTTAGAACAGAAACGCGTTTGGTAAGTTAAAAAAAAAACACTTTTCTCGCTAAAAGGAGGGATCGACGATGGTGGCCGCGGCGGCCGGCGGAGGGCCGCGACGACCGGCGGGCGGCGGCGGCGGCGACCAAGAGCATTAGGACCAAAAGTGTTTCAGAAACAAAAAAACATTTTTTTTTCTGTTTCTTTTTTTAGGACCAAAAGTGTTTTTTTTTTTTAAACTGTTCTTCGGAACACTTTTGGAACATTTTTTTGCCAAACGTGTTTCTGTTCCAAAAGTGTTATGGGAACAGAAACACATTCCAAAGAACGTTACCAAACGCAGCCTAAGAATAATCCCTAGACCAACATAAATGTGCGCACCACAGTACACTTTCAATTAATATAGCCCAAGTGGGAGAATGTATAAGTTTTCCTGATATGGACTACATTAATTGAGATTGTAATTACCGTATTACGGGATTAATTTATTGTCTATGTGTTGGTCTAATAAATGCAGGATATAAAGATTCTTAATGGACCTAATATGAGCCTGGCTAGTGTGGGACAGAGTTCGACCCGGCCCGTGGTGAGAGGGCCCCCCAAGAAACTCTATATATAGGGCTAGGGCGTCCCCCCTCTAACCCTCATAACTTCATACGCCATACGGAAGTGATGCCTCACTGACGCCAGGCATTCAGAGGGGATAGAGGGGAAGCGTCGAGCCGCAGATCGAGTGTCGAGTACCAAATTGTTAGATTTTCGCCTCAAGAACGACGACTCACGAATCAGGTGCACGAATTCCTTCCCCTATATTGTTTTGTTTCTAGTTTTCGATTACGACGATCCTAGGGTGTTGTTTTGTGACGGAGGACGGCCGTTTGAACGGCCAACATAGATGCGAAATACAATTTTCGATTTCCATTCTTCTTTTTCATTTCGTCTCAGATTCTTTTGATTCTTTACTAGTGGTAAATGTTAAAGTCTTTTATCGTTGCCGATAGAAGATTCCTTTGTGTTTTGGTTGTGAACGGTTCTAGTTATTTTCCCGCAAACACATCAAGAACTTTTTTTCCCGCAAACACATCAAGAACTTTTTTTTTTTCATCAAACAGGTTCGCATTCTCACACTCTCAACATGCTGTCACATTCCGAACAAAAAAAAAAAAAACATGCTGTCACATTGGTGCAAAAGGGGCAAAAAAAAACACATGCTGTCACATTTTCAAGGTACTTCCTTAAATTTTTTTTTTTTTTGGTCGAAAGGTACTTCCTTAAAATGAACATGGCCTAAATTGGACAGGGTAGGTGGTAACTCACTAACCATAAATTTGCCCAAAATAAAAGCTTAGATGGCAAAAGCGTAATATAATGTAAAGTGATTTTTTTAATTGAAAAATGAGGAGAAATAGCTCAATATAATATAAAATTATCAAGTAATTTTAAATTCTTCAAACCCTATCACTTTTTGGAATTTTTTTTTGGCGAGGTATGCTCTTAAACACTCAATTAAAGATTATTATCTTAATGTGTAAAATTATTAATTGCATAATTATAAGGAAAACAATATATTGACAATAAAGATAATTGCTTGGTTGTTTATTACCAAATGACACGTTGGCCGAACCTTCCGTCCTTCTGTTTTTTTTTTTTTTTTTTCCTTCCTTGGCCCCGCCTAGTTTTGACAGTCCAATCTTCGTCGTCCGAAAAGTCAACACACGGTGTCTCCCCCAAAACCCTGACCTGGTCAAACCTGACTCTCCTCGGATCCCTTCCCCAAAGCGGTAGATTCTCTCTCTCTCTCTCTCGCTCTGCGCTTGATCCCGGAAAACCTCGCCGAATCGGTTCCACGGCCCACCGGAACCGCCTCTCCCCGCAATGGACGCAGCGCCACCGGCCGGAGGCGGAGGAGGTCCGGCGCCGTTCCTGCTGAAGACTTACGAGATGGTGGACGACGCGGGGACGGACGAGATTGTGGCCTGGAGCCCCAGCAAGGCGAGCTTCGTAGTGTGGAACCCCCCCGAGTTCGCTCGCCTCTTGCTTCCCACCTATTTCAAGCACAACAACTTCTCCAGCTTCATCAGGCAGCTCAACACCTATGTGAGTCGACGGAATCTTCGTGTTTTGTTTTCAGTTTTTGTGGTCTCGTTTGGTGGGATTGATGCGTATGTTGGACGCTATGCCGTGATTAATCGTGAATTTTTTTGTTCTGATTACTGGGGTGATGATTGTTGTCCTCTTTTGGGTTTATATCGCGGGGTTTTTGATTTCCTGTGTGTGATATGAGGGCATCGAATCTCTTATCAGATTGAAGAATTGGTGTTTCATATGAGCAAGAAGTTTCTGCAGTTCGCCTCTTCTTTTTTCTGCTTGTGTCTTTCTTTCATGTGTTCTGCTTTTTCTGATCAGTTATTCTTCTTGCATTGTGATTGAAAAGAATGTGAATTCTGCATCTTAAGTTCATATGCCACTTTTAAGGGTCTGTAATAACTCATCGTTTGCTGCATGAGTGCATTATGCCTGCTTATGGATGAACTTCTTTTTAACTAATTCTGATAATGTCTGAAAGTCTGCAAAAATGTCAGTGTTTTCTGTCTCTTGAAGTCATTTCTCAACTATTTATGATGATAAGCAATGTAATTTGTGGACCAATTTCCCATTCCTTTGTAATTTCTTTTGTTTTACATTGATTCGGGGCTTTTGGGAGCATATGTTGCCACTGTTCCACTGATTATCACTTCGCTTATGCATTAATGATAGTGTATCTCGAGTCGAGCCTTCGTCACTGCCAATGTTACCTTGCTCCCTAGTATTGCCATCCTCAAAATATTTGAGGCAAATAGGAAAGACAACTCCATGAAGAAATTATCATTTTGATGGATTATTGTGAGGTTTGGTTTGGGTCTGAGAAACATGATAAGAGACACCACTTTGATGAATTTCGATATATTCTTCATTGCAAGGAAAAATTTTCTGTCTAATGTTGTGAGAAGACCTATGTATCATAACGTATTCTCTACTTCAAAGAGATCAAGACTTTCCACATAATAGCTATTGACCACGTGCTATGGTTGGTTTGGACGACTTAGCTATCAAATGAAGTTGGAAGCATCTTGCTAAATCCTGGTGTCTCCCTTTCTTGATGTTTCTTTTCTGTTGTTTGATCCTTATGCATTTCCCTAATTTAAGAACTACAATCTTGCATGGAACATCACATCTATATGGGTACGATGCCAAAGCTATGTATCAGGAATTCAGCTGTCAGTTTGACATTAAGACCAAGAATTCCTGCATGGTTTTGGTATTGGAGCATTCTTTCCTTCATCATTTCATTCCTGGAGATAGAGCTTTCTAGGATCGGATATATGTCTAGTGAGCTCTAGCTAGTAGGCTACCTTTTTTGGGACCCTTAGTGTTTGCCCTTTTATGAAGGTTTGCTTAATCATTTTTATGATAATTGCACATACCTTTCGCCTATACACGGTGGTTATTTGCCTTCATTAGTTTCGAGACTGGAAGTTTAGTGAGCTTGAGGAAAATACTTGGCTTGAAACAACACAACTTGCTTGCTGGTTAGATTTTCATCTTTATGTGCGATTGCACGTGCGAGTGAGGTTAAAATGATGGTGATATATTGGAGGCAGCGTTCTTCGCTCCGCTTGGACCATGTTGATGGAGGCTTGTTAGGTCTACAAGAACTGCTTAAGACTAGAATTTGAATCAATCACTTCTCTCTTGGCCAATTTTATTCAGTTAAACCTCCTAGGTGGAAGGGAGAATGTTTTGGGAGGCCATAGGAAAACTAGAGATGTGCAAAGAAACCTACTAAGCCGGAATGGTTCTTTAGGAGTTGGATTGGGTACTAGAGGGTAGAGGCTTGGTTTCAAGATACAATAATTAAGAAATTGGAAATAAAAAGTAGATTCTCGGCTATGGGCTCTTACCTGACCTCTACCGAAAGATGATCTTAGATTATCTATGATATCCAATGGTCATCTTCCTCCAAAAAATATATGAGCATCTTTCTTGAGGGGTATGAAGCCAGTTGGAGGATGGGCATTGCTATAAGCTTGGTAATTCGGGATCAAAGCGTTATTTTAATTGTATTTTTATCTGTCTTTTATCTTTGTATTTTATGATACAATTAAGCTTTTTGTTTTAGGTTTTTAACTTTCTCGGACCAAATTAGACAGATAACAGGGACTATTTTGTATGAATTGCTTTCATTTTTATATCAACTATGTTGGGAGCCACTAGCTAGTCAATTCTGGAAAAATTGACCCACAAAAGTATAGGGTATCCTAGAACCTATCTAGTGGACATGCCAGGTGGTAATTCTAGAAGTGAACAAGGTCAAGGTTGGTTTCCGGCAGTGAAGGAATGCAGGATTCAAGATTTTTTTTCGGCGCAGGGTTTTTCTGTCCTTGGGGAGTGTGTGGGGGTTGTTTAGTCTATCAATGGTAAAAGACTACTCGTTAAGTGGGTTTTAATGCTTACAAAATCAATGGTAAGATGTCTACAGAACATTCAGGACAGGGAAAAAAATCATAGTATGTGGAACACAAAAAGGAAATGTTTTATTATTATTATTATTTTTATGTATAGAACTTTTTAATGCGCCAAATACAAAGGGGATGCCGAACACAAAAACCTTGAACCCACTAGGACAGAAGTCCTGTCCTAAGGGGTACAAAGGTGTAAGAGGAAAAATAAAAAGATAAATGGAAAGAGAAAAATACTAAAGAGGAAAGCTGAAAGGCAACAGAAGAGTGCAGTGGAGTTGTGTTTTTGCTAGCTTTTTTTTTTTTTTTTGGATCTCTCTGTCTCTCTCTCGCCTGCTGTTGTCAGTTGCTTGAGTCATCCACTATCCAAACACCTAAGGCTAATATGCTCTCCTCGGTGGGTTTTCGTTTTGTTTTTTTGTTTTTTTTTTGGGTTTTTTTTTTTTTGTTTTTTTTTTGGGGGGGGGGGGGGGGGTGTAGTGGGAGCTCTCAAAGATTTTTGGCAGACAGCCACTCCGTCTTTGTTCACTCTTTGTTGTACGCACCTTGAGTAAAAAATAAGTTTTCCAGGTTGTTATCTTATGATGAAGTGCTCTGAGGTGATTCTCTTGTCAATGTCCTGCAAAAAGTTTGTTAAACAGGGGAAGTTCTCTAAATAGCGGGCTCTCTGAATTAAATTACTTCTGAAGAAGAGAGAATGGCATTATAAGATATTGGAATTTGACTTTAAGTAATCATGTCATAGTGGAAATGAGAATTTTATATGTTTGGATAACATGAAATGAATTGGAGAGTGGGAGTTTATCCTGCCTCAATCTCCTGGATGGCTAAGCTTTTATTTTATGTATCTTTGGGATTCATTGACCGCCGACCCCAACTAGTTTGGGATAAAGGTGGTGTTGATGTTGAATCTCCTATATGGCTAACAAGAGGTGAGCTTCATTCATTTTATGGAGCAGTGTGGTGGATAATAGTTCGGTGTTCTAAATGTGGTGGATCGTCTTGTCTATAGCACATGTAAGAGTTCTGTGGTTTTAATATTGCTGCAGTTATCTTAGGCTTTGTGCAAGGATGAAGATTGATTGATCAGAAATTGCAGCCAGAGGAATCTTCATGTTGAATCGTTTTGCATTTTTCATAGATGAGATGATGGCATAATGGAAGAGAACTTGCAAGGTTGAAGCACCTCTAATGGCAAATTGGCAACATTTTTTGTTTGATATAGACTTCAACACTCGTGAACTGCCTTTGCCTCATAAATGACTTGAAAGTTTCTTATATGCTTCCTCCGCTGGACGTCCTTTAGGGTTAGTTCTTTCATGGAAAATTAGCTTCTGACAGTCTGGCCAGCTCTAGATGGTGGCAACTATAGATGCTATAATCAAATTCTTAAGAAAATCAGGTGCTAACTCACCTTTTCGATTTGGAACTAATGATGCGCTTCATGTTGAATCTGGTACAGATACTGATTATTCATTGAGCTTTAGAGGATTTACCGATTTAGTCTCTTAATTTAAACTCACTGCATGATCACAATGTCCTTTACTGATTCAGCTGGTACTTTTGATTACTTTCCTTCATGTGGTGTTTTCTGGACTTCTTCAACTTTAGTGTGTTCGTACTTTGAATTCCGCTCCGGATAAATATATGCCCTTTAGTGGCGCCTTTCTCAAACACAGGAATTAAATATACAGAGAAGCTTCTTATTCAAATATAGTTTTTCACTGGCCATCATTTACACGGTCTTGCTTGCACAATCACATCACAACTTGGGTGTGCTCTTATTGTGGTTGGATCAACATCTGCTGGAAATCGAGATTTCTAATATGCCTGCTTCATACTGAAAACCATATTCAGGGATTCCGAAAAATTGATCCTGAGCGATGGGAGTTTGCTAATGAAGATTTTGTGAAGGACAAAAAGCATCTTCTCAAAAACATCCACCGCAGAAAGCCCATCCATAGCCATAGTCAACCTCAAGGTTCGATGGTGGACCCTGAAAGAGCAGCATATGAAGAAGAACTAGACAAGCTTAACCGTGATAAAAGTTCCCTTGAAGCAAAGGTTGTGAGGCTCAAGCAGCAGCAGTCTATTGGGAAGCTTCGTATGGAGGAACTTATCCAGCAAGTGGGAGGAATGGAACAGAGGCAGGAGGATTTGCTTGGATTCCTGGAAAAAGCTCTCCAGAATCCTAATTTCGTCGAACATCTGACTCGGAAAATTGAATCTCTGGATCTATCAGCATATAATAAAAAGAGAAGGCTTCCCCAAAGTGATCATGGGAGGCCAGTGGTGGAGAACAGTGTGGATACTCATAGTAGCTCAAGACCGGAGCTTGGAAATATTTTCCAGCAAGATTTTTCAAATAAGCTGAGACTTGAGCTGTCACCTGCAGTTTCGGATATTAATTTGGTTTCCAATAGCACACAGAGTTCGCACGAAGATGGGGGAAGCCCACGGAGAATTACATCAGAAAGTGACCCAAAAGATGCTCCGATGAGAACTGAGAGCCTTTTATGTGCACCTGAAGCTTTAGAGCTTTCAGATACGGGGACTTCCTTCACGTTGAAGATGGATTCATCTGTGCAAAGGAAACCACCAGTAGACGAAAGCCCAAGGATGCATTCATTGCCCATGAATCTAACTCCTGAAGAGGGAGATAGCATTGTTTCATGCCAACTAAATCTAACTCTTGCATCTTCTCTGTTGCAAGTTGACCACAGTCAACCATTTAATCGTTTGAATGTGTTAGGTCCTGAAATTAGCAAGTCTCCAGATGCGAGATCAAATGTCAGTATCACAGAATCTGGTCTTGGGGTTTTCCAGAAGAATAGGAATTCGGACGAAGAGTGTGCAAATTCCTCCTCTTTGCCCGAGGCTCGGAACAACAATCAAACTACAGCTCCTGCTTTGGGTAGAGTAAACGATGTGTTTTGGGAACAGTTTTTGACAGAAAGACCCGGATCTTCAGAGACTGAGGAGGCTAGTTCTAGTTTCAGGGAAAACTCGTACGATGCGCATGGTGATCGTAGACCAGGCCCTGGAATGTCCAGAAATTCTAAAAGCATGGAGCGGCTCACGCTGTGAGACTAAAGCCGGAGCTGAAGATCAATGACAGCTTTCTTTGGGTTTCTTATTGATCATCTGTGTGCATTGTACAACATTCTCAGGATATGATTGTTTCTCTGGATTTTGACATATAAGTCCATAGAAAATGAAGTTACATGCCCTGGTTCATTTTGGGGCATATAGTTCTATATATGTATATACACATGCACGCATGTTTTTATCATGACGATGAGGTGCTTCTGGGACTATTTTTTCAACAGGACTCCATGGGATAACAAGGTGCCGAATGTAATAAGATAGTTTACCGCTAATTCTTGCTAAGGGTTCGTTGTCATATGATTTTTTGAACGTATGTCAATTTCAAGTCATGATATACTCAATCGAATTGCACTTGTGGGGAAGAGAATAGACCATCTCCTGCTTGTGACTGATGACAAGGGAACTCCTCAGTTCTTGACACTCCAGTGTGAACGGTGTAGAAATGGTCTAGTTTTGCCTGCCCGGGTGCACAGATGATGAAGGAACATGTAGTTGGGCGGCCACAGAAGGCAAACATGTGTGTTTTTGGTCGAGTTTTGATCCCCCCATGTCAAGTTAGCACTACTTTTGGAATTCGATATGCTCCCAACACAAAGCAGAAGTAATTTAGCGTCTTAAAAGGTGAACTTTTCTTAATCGCTTGATAACAAACAAGTGCCCCTAACACATTCGCTAATGGGATTAGGGTCGCGGTTTTTTTTTTAAAACACTCATGCCACCTTGAATGGACCCTATTTCCACACAATGAAGACGAAGATCAAATATGAGGACCGTTCTTGATTTAACTACCTTTTTTCCTTCTTTTTCTCGGTACTTCTTCTATTTTCTTTTCCCTATTTGGGATGTCCTGGTGTCCGTCTTTTTCGCGCGCACAAAAAAGAGAGAGAGCGAAATAGTTTATTTGGCAGATAACCAACTAGTAGTTTGTGCATTTCTTATCTTTTATTGTGTATTAAGAAACCATTACTCTAAAAATAACATAAGCACAAGTAAGGGCTAAGAGAATCATCCATTAATAAATTAATAAATGTTTCTGGTTTAACTATGATCTTAATATGCGTCGTTACGTATAGTCCGAGTATTTTAACTGTTTAAATTTCTTTACAATACTTTATACAACAAAAACTTCTCATAGATTAAAATTATAATTTTAAATAAAGAAGAACCTTTTATTCTAAGAAAGTTTAGCTCATTTTTTTGGTCAAAATGATTGATCTTTAGTTTTTGGAGCTTCTAAATCATCTAATTTACTTGTAATTGTAGTCAGTTTGATTCCATAGTACTTCGGAAAGTTTAGAGCATAAATTGAATGCCGTAGTTCATTCAAAAACGAAGAACTACCCATTCTGGAAACTTTTGACTCTTTTTGGTCAAATGCTTGATCTTGTGATTTTTAGGCCTTTCAATGTAATTTACTTATATTTGTGCTCATTTTGATTTCATTAGTTCTTCAAAAAGTTGAGAGCACAAGTTGACGGTCATAGTTCATTCTAAAGGCTATAACATAACAACCCATATTAAAGGTGTAATAGATGATTCTTTCCGCCCTTACTTGTGGTTTGGTTATTTGGAGAATCATGGGTTCCTAACATCCTACGACAAAATAAAAGACAAGAAATAGACAACTCATCAACACAATAACTAGTTGGCTATCTGCCAAATAATTTACACCAATTTCGTTCCGAATGTGAAAAGACAAAAGAAGAAGAAGGAGAAATCAAACTAGAAGAAGAGAAAAAATGGTAAAAAAATATATATATATTTTATCAAGAGTGGGCCCATTCGACCACGGCCTTTGTTTTATGGGTAGAATTGTAGTTGAAAATTTTTAAGTTCCAAAAGCATGCTAAAGTGGAACTTGAAAGGAATAATATGGTCAATTCAAGATGGGAATAGTAGTGTATGCGATAAAAAATGGGATCGGAAGAGCGCGAGGCTTTAACAAATAACAACAATTTAGGATCGACTAGGGACCATAAAAGCGCAAGTTTTTATTTGGGGATAATGGCACAAATGATCTTTCAATTTATGCCTAATGTATAATGTGATCACTAAACTTTTAATCTATTTGATTTGGTCATCGAACTTTAGCCTAATATCCGACGTGGTCACTGAACTTTTGCTTTGTTCAATGTATTCTATGGACTTTTGATAAAGATATATATATGGGGTTATAACATATTGGTCTAAAGTTCAAGAATCACATTAAACTAATTAAAAAGTTCGTGAACCGAAGTATATATTGAGCCAATATTTGAGTACTATTTGCGAACTTATTTCTTTTGTTCTCGGCTTTTTCCATGTGGGGATAAAGATCTTTGCGCTTGAAGCTGTTGGCCAAGCAAAGGGTAATGCATACTCATCAGTAAAGAAAAAGGCGAGATCCCAGTCCCACTGTCTTGCATTGATGATGCCTCCCCTCCAACTACCATTGGTAAAGACTCTCTCTCTCTCTCACTCACTCACTCACTCACTCTCTCGCTCTGCCATTCGCAAGAACACCACACAAACCAAGAAAAGAAACTCAAGAAAACAACCCCAAAATGCTCCAGATCAACTTCAACCTCAGCCCGAGAGCCGCCACCTTGTCCCTAGCCCTCCTCCTCCTCTTCCTCCTCCACACCCACCTCGCCGTTTGCAGTGCAATGCCGGTCCTGGGCTCTCACGCCATGAAGAGCGGCGAGATCGACGCGGCGCTGAAGCGGGCGTGCTCGCGGAGCGTAGGGGACTGCTTGTCGGAGGCTGAGGCGGTGGACTTGGAGGCCGAGACCAGCCGGAGGGTCCTGCTGATGCCGCAGAAGAAGTACATCAGCTACGAGACGCTGAGGCGGGACATGGTCCCCTGCACGACGGCCGGCGCGTCGTACTACAACTGCCACTCCGGGACGGCGAATCCGTACAACAGAGGCTGCGAGGTCATAACCTGGTGCGCAAGAAACATTAGGGACATCAAGACTTGAAGGGCTTGACTGGCTGCGTGGTGGGTCTGATCTTTGTGGGATGCGGTGGTAACGAAATTTTTTCACTTAGTTTCTGTGCAACTGTGTTGCCTTTTGGGAGTGCTTGTTGTGTGTCTGCAATGTGGTGCTGTTATTGTATATATGCGATCCCAATAGTGATTTGATCCGGGACACGAAGAAGAAGCGGTGCTCTGGAAGTCGAATCCTTTCTTTATTATGTATGAATTATGATGCTTGACAGAGGTTCCTTAAGCACTCGTTAACATGACCCTGTCTAGTATGTACACTACCAGTATCAATGATGTTGATTCTTTGCTGGAAATAATGAGATGCAGTCTCCCTCATGAAGGGCTTTTGACTTTGAGATTTGATGAATCATAGAATGGGTTTTAGAACTCAAATCATCGTGTGGGTTTTGCCTCTGTAACCATTTTCTTTTCAGTTTCGATGTGAAAATTCGTCAAGAACTTCTTGTGATTATTTACTTGCTTGCCATGAAAATTAACCCGAATTGGGATTCCAGTTTTTGGAGGCTTGATGCTAAACTTCTCTATGCATTCAGAATTAGAATTGACAATGTGGTTCTCCCTAAGAACGCGTGATGGAAGTTATACTAGTTTCCCTGAAATTCAGCATGTATGGGGGTCCAAATTTGTTGTTTTGACTGGCTGATATTCTTATCTTTGTAAAGATTGGGTGACCGAGAATTTAGAAGCTGTGTATTAGAGAGTCAAGTAATGACTTTTAAAGTACACAGCATCTCTAATTGCTCTTACTCCGGAAGTAACAGAGTACATAAAATTGGTGACGATCAAGCATCTGCTTGGCTTAGCGGTCACATTGTACAAGTATCAAATCAAGAGGTGGTTCAGTTTTTACTGCCTAGTGCTTACAATATCTCGTTGTTCGTTAGCTTGACGAACTTTAATGTCACCTTGATATAGTATGACCTTATCCATCATAATATTCTTCATTTTCCTACACACTAAATGCATGGCCACATGTAATCTAATGGTTATTGATATCACTGATTCTGAAGCTGGTGTTAGGGGAAATCTAAATAGTATGGAACACTCTTCTGTCAACATCTAGATGCTCATTTTGTGGATAGCTTTCTCATGGAGATCCAATTCATCAAGTATCACATAGTTGACAATAAGAGGATGATAGGGCAACAAATATTGAGTGCCCATTACGCTGAGTGCTGAGTGGGTTAGAGTCTCACACACAAGTAACATGAGTTCAACAAGTTCTTGGAAACACAAGAATTTCGACGTCAATCACAAGCCATGTATGCATGTGAGGAAATCAAAAGTCAAAATGAATGAAATGGTGACTTCGTTGGAAAGAATTTGAGGCCCATACTAAACGTGAAAGAACTTCTGACAACGTTTTGTTCTGTAAGTTTCTATGTTGTCAAGTACAAGCTATGTAGGTTCATCAATAGGTGCTCTATTGCACTAGCCATGTCCATGTTCCCCTAGAAGAAAGCAGCAAAATAGTAAAAGTATGAAAACGGAATACCATCAATTTAAGTAACCCATCAAATTCGCAAGTCTTCTTTAAGTAAAAGAATAAAATGCTCCAAGTCAATCATACATGCAACTTCATTGATCTAGCACTAGAAAACCATGAAACTAGGCTTGATAGTGTTGGGGATAGAAACCCTTCCTGAAACAGCATTCTGTAATTGCTCTAATTGATGTTCTTATGCTGTAATGGCTTGCTAGATCCAAATATAGTACTGGACACTAAATAATGGAGAGAAACATGGGGACATAGAAGAGGATCTGGCTGTGTCATCAGCTGGAGGAAAGATAAGAGGATCGGATTCCTTGAGTAGAAGGAGGGAGGGAGGGAGGGAGAACAGGCCAGTGAGTCTGGTGTTGTTTGGCAAGTAAGATTTCTGTCCATGGTTGCCTTCATCAGGAGCTTCAAAGTCCTAGTTACATGTGACCTTGAAAGCCTACCTATGTAATTCCCGATCTGCCTTAGGTAGACACGTAGTTGTATAACGATTAAGCCATTGATACAACTGCACTTTTGGTCCAATCCACAAATGTTGGCCGTTTCTTGTGTCCTTAAATGTCAACTCAAGACAAACAACTTCTAATTAATGCAGGAATATTTTGATCTGCTGACATACGAAACAAGTAGTTGAAAATCTCGGCAAAGGTTAGAAGATGTTCTGTTTGAACTTGTTTTCCCAGTAATGCATATAAGCCTGTTGTCAACTCGTACTCTTTGGAGACAAGGAAAACCTATTTCTTTTCCATCAGTTAAGGGAAACCTCGCATGCCCTTTCGTGTTTGTCGGGCATCTTCTTGGTTTCCTCGTTGCCTAATGCTTTTTGAGCCAGACGATGGATATTGGCCCTGAAGGTGATGCATTCTTGGTAGTCACTTTGTATAGGGTCGTGCATTTGGTCTGTGTTGTTTTGCCTACCTGTGTCTGGAAATATGTTAAATAGCAATTGTGTTACGAGCCATTTAAGTCTTCTTGTAACTACGTACGGGCCGATCGAACTACCTCATAGCGCACACTCACTCTTGAAGAACTCAGTTCTAAACATGTCTAACTTGTTCTTTTTCTTCTTCTTCTTCGTCTTTAATGTTTTCCATATTTGAAATTCTGGTAACAAACATGAGCGTCTCAATGTGAAATGAAAGTCTAGTATTACAAAAAATTTCCTATTTGGCTAAGAATGCCATATGAGTAGCGACTTCCTTTGGCCTCCATCGGCATGCTTGTTCATCCTATTGTATCCCTGGATCCATTTTATCTTCTTCTTTTTCTCTGTTGGTGCTTCCCGGGAACATTGCACCAATGCTAAATTCATCGGTCCCCTTGCTTCGACACACGATTTAACATAAGATGTACCGAGTGAACTCCGATATGATGGAACCTCTTTGTTCTTGGAACAGAAGTAGTGGGGGGAAATTGTCAAAAGAGTCCTACACCTCTCATACTTTTGCCAATTCAGTCCTAAATTTTTTAAGTTTGCCGATTTAGTCATAAATCTTTTTACTTTGTGCCGATTCAGTTCTATTCGCTGAAAATTACTGACATGGATGCCGGTCGTCTTACATGGCACCGTCGGTATTGACATGGATAATTTTTAAATAGTTTTATTTGAAAAAATCCATTTTTGACATGCCAAAAGTTTGCTGGCTCTAGGGGCCGGGCACTCGTTTCCCTTGGGCCGACGACCCTTGCCGGTCATAATCCGACAGGTGTCGCCGGCCTCAAGGCAAGCAAACAAAAAAATAATTTTTTAAATAATTTTTTTTTTAAAAAAATCATTGAATGTTGTCATCGGCTGTGCCACTTATGGTGGCCGGCATCCACTTCAGCCATTTCCGAAGAATAGGACTGAATCGGCACAAAGTGGAAAGGTTTATGATTGAATCGGCAAACGATTGAATTGAGAAAAGTGTGAAAAGTTTAAAACTTTTTTGACAATTTTCCCGAAGTTATGGTGAACCATGACGACTAAACTTGTATTCTTTTCGAGGAGACATGACAGTTATATCTTGGAAGCACATAAGTTAATTTGCAGGTGCATCATGGCTTTGAAGCTGATAAATAGAAGAAAAGCAGAGAGTTATAAGGTGAACTTGGTAATTAAGGCTTCGTTTGATTCGCGAAAAATGAACGATTTTAATAATACCCTGTAAATACGACCGCTTGTATCGCTTACAAAAATAAACGAACAAAAGAAATCTTCATCTTCCACGAAAATGTTTAGATATAAAATGTTGTCGCTCGACAAAAATATTTTCAAGTGGCTAATTATTTCAAGCGATAAAAATGTTCGTTTTCGAGAAAATGTTTTTTGAAACTTGAATTTTTCGCAAAAAAAAAAAAAAAAACGAGCCTCTAAAATATTTGAGGTGGAATTTGATGTCAGATTGATATGTAAACACACACAAGCCATACCATAGCAAGAAAAGGAAATTACAAGTTTGGTGAAGTTTTTGGTAGGTGAAGAGCCATTACGAGGAGAGCACCCTTTTTTCAAGATGTGATTGATTGTTGTGGCATCAATTTGTGCAACAAGAACCTCAAAATGTCTCATTCTCAATTACCAACACGAAGAGGACAACAACCACTTTAATCAATTTGATTGATTGTTGCTTATGGTCAAGACGGAAATGATTTTGTTCACTTAAAAAAAAACAAGAAGAAAGAAAAGCATCTAACGATCAAAGTTAAGTTGGTAACTACATACGGCCGAAGTAGGTATCGGCCAATTTGAGAGAGACGTTGGCTTTGCGAGGCATCGATCAAGTAAGACATGTATTCTATAATTGCCAGACTCATGGAAACTATGCCAACTACGTCGTGCTTAGCATAAGTTTCGGCCAGTAGAAGGTTTGATACGTGTGGGATCGACATTAGCGCTTGTGACGATGTCCACATGGTAAAAGAGAAGTAGAAGCAGGGATGCTCGACCTTAGGCTCTTGAGATGTTCTCCGGTGGCCGATCTGTCATTCTCCGGCCATTGGTTCTCGGTCGCCAGTCTGCCGTCTCTCTCCCGTCCCGCTCGCCGTTTCTCCGTCCACCGATCGCTGGTTCACCGTCCGCTAATTGTTGGTCACGGGTCCACTTGTTCTCCGGTCGCCGATCCGCCGGCTCATGGATCGCCAGCAACCCTAGAAAATTTATGCCGTTATGAAATGAATTTCTATTTCGAGAACACAAATTTTGTGTCGTTATTAAACACGTTTATTTGCTCAAAAAATCACCGGGAAACTGATTTCAGAAACAGAATGATTATTATTCGCGTCCTTAAAGAATTTTTTTTGGAGAGGGGGGGCGGGGGTGGTTTTTTTTATTTTCATATTTCATCCCTAAAGTATAGGAGTGATGAGATCATGGCCAAACAATGCAGCACTAAATTCAAACCTATAAAAAGATCATGATAGAGGGCAGATCAATCTCTCACATGTTCACAGTTGAAAGATTCACACAGATTCTAGCCTCCGGACCATTTCCTAGTCTTTGACAACGACACAACGTCGTCCCAGGAATCGGCACAGCCTCGTCTTTTCGTTTTAGCCCTGGACGAGCATTGCGATAAGGAGGAACTGGGTTGGTCCATAGGCAGCTTCAACAGGAAGTTTAACTAGAGACAAGGTAACTACCACACGATTTGGCGGCTTCACACCCTAGACTTCCTAAATCCGAAGTGTCCTCACTTTACCAAAATCCAAAGCACTATTTTGAGCTTTGGATCCCTATAGGATCTGATTCCGTGGTCTTTTCACACAACCGCGGCATGGTCGGCCGAGCTGTCTAGGTTTGATTCCCTAATCTATCACCGATCTAAAAAAAATCTTGGTTAGTAGGACGGGCTTGAGCTTTGGGTGTATCGCTGGTTTTGGGCTTCTCACTCACATTGTGGTGTGGCAAAGGTGAAAGACTGCGCAGTCGATAGTGGTGTGCGGCTTAATCTACGACCTTAAATTGAACAATCTTCTTCGAGTGACTTATATTTTGCTAACGTGAGACACCTTTATGATTGATCAAAAAAGAAAAAGGAACACGCTGTGTGCATAAAAAAAAAAAAAAATTGCAGCAAATGCTTAAACGAAAGGACTGTGTGGTTTCAGTCAGTTTAGAATGTAAAATTTATTTTTTGTTGGATGACCAAGATTTGATTTGAGCACAAGATCAAACGAAAGACTTATGGGATAACATGATAGTCTTTGATGCTTCAATTTTGTCCTTAAAGTGTATTGGTTCATATCATTATCTTCTTATATCTGGCAGGGGTTTCTTGTGAAATGTTCCGGATAACAGTTTGAGGTTTGAAGTAGGGGTGAGCGGTTCCAGGTTCCTTACAGGTTCCACCTGGAACCTACCCGTCAGGACAGGTTCCTCATTTTTTTAAACCTAGAACCTACCCGTCATATCTTGGAACCTGGAACCTACCCTATCACAGGTTCTAGGGTCGGTTCCAGGATACCAGAGAACCTATCAATTTCTTTTAGTTTCTTTTATTTTTTTCATTTTTAGTTAAGCAAAATGAGAGTAAATACTAAAACAGTTAAGGAGAAGTAGAAGTGAGCGATTTTAGGTTCCACATTTAGAACTTGAAACTAACTTGTTGGAATAGGTTCTTTATTTTTTAGAACTTGGAACATAAAAATTTATTTGGCTCTAGATTATATACTCATCTTCGAGTGACTTATATTTTGCTAACGTGAGACACCTTTATGATTGATCAAAAAAGAAAAAGGAACACGCTGTGTGCATAAAAAAAAAAAAATTGCAGCAAATGCTTAAACGAAAGGACTGTGTGGTTTCAGTCAGTTTAGAATGTAAAATTTATTTTTTGTTGGATGACCAAGATTTGATTTGAGCACAAGATCAAACGAAAGACTTATGGGATAACATGATAGTCTTTGATGCTTCAATTTTGTCCTTAAAGTGTATTGGTTCATATCATTATCTTCTTATATCTGGCAGGGGTTTCTTGTGAAATGTTCCGGATAACAGTTTGAGGTTTGAAGTAGGGGTGAGCGGTTCCAGGTTCCTTACAGGTTCCACCTGGAACCTACCCGTCAGGACAGGTTCCTCATTTTTTTAAACCTAGAACCTACCCGTCATATCTTGGAACCTGGAACCTACCCTATCACAGGTTCTAGGGTCGGTTCCAGGATACCAGAGAACCTATCAATTTCTTTTAGTTTCTTTTATTTTTTTCATTTTTAGTTAAGCAAAATGAGAGTAAATACTAAAACAGTTAAGGAGAAGTAGAAGTGAGCGATTTTAGGTTCCACATTTAGAACTTGAAACTAACTTGTTGGAATAGGTTCTTTATTTTTTAGAACTTGGAACATAAAAATTTATTTGGCTCTAGATTATATACTCATCTTCGAGTGACTTATATTTTGCTAACGTGAGACACCTTTATGATTGATCAAAAAAGAAAAAGGAACACGCTGTGTGCATAAAAAAAAAAAAAATTGCAGCAAATGCTTAAACGAAAGGACTGTGTGGTTTCAGTCAGTTTAGAATGTAAAATTTATTTTTTGTTGGATGACCAAGATTTGATTTGAGCACAAGATCAAACGAAAGACTTATGGGATAACATGATAGTCTTTGATGCTTCAATTTTGTCCTTAAAGTGTATTGGTTCATATCATTATCTTCTTATATCTGGCAGGGGTTTCTTGTGAAATGTTCCGGATAACAGTTTGAGGTTTGAAGTAGGGGTGAGCGGTTCCAGGTTCCTTACAGGTTCCACCTGGAACCTACCCGTCAGGACAGGTTCCTCATTTTTTTAAACCTAAAACCTACCCGTCATATCTTGGAACCTGGAACCTACCCTATCACAGGTTCTAGGGTCGGTTCCAGGATACCAGAGAACCTATCAATTTCTTTTAGTTTCTTTTATTTTTTTCATTTTTAGTTAAGCAAAATGAGAGTAAATACTAAAACAGTTAAGGAGAAGTAGAAGTGAGCGATTTTAGGTTCCACATTTAGAACTTGAAACTAACTTGTTGGAATAGGTTCTTTATTTTTTAGAACTTGGAACATAAAAATTTATTTGGCTCTAGATTATATACTCATCATCGAACGCCATAGAACATTGTAAGATCGTACGAAAATATATACTAAAAAAAATACAATCAAGATCCAGGGTCCAAGTTCCAAGTTCCAGATAGTGGAACCTGGAACCTACCAGTTGGAACAGGTTCCTTGATTTTTGGAACCTGGAACCTACCCTATATACCTAGGAACCTGGAACCAGATTGGTTCCTACAAGTTCCGGTTCCAGGTTCTACCCTGGAACCATGCTCACCCCTAGTTTGAAGCTACCTTTGAATTCGCTCCATTAAGGTCCATTTGTTTCATGGAAAATGAATAATTTGGAGAACATTTTTCTAAAAATGATCGCTTAAAAAAATAATCAATGAGAAATATTTTCATTATTGATAATAATTTATGTCTTAACATTTTCATGAACGTTGAAAAATAATTTCCATTCATCATTTTTAAAAGAAATATAAACGATTATTTATTTTTTAATGTTATTCAAGTCATTCATTTTCCACGAATGTTTGCCGGAAAACTTCATGTTAAAGTAAAACACTTTCCAAGAAATCAATTTTCAGAAAAATAGTTAGTTTTCCTTTATTTGATGATATGTGATCGCAAATATTCTCTAATGTTAGAATCTCATTTGAAAATGATTTCAATTTCATAATATTATTTTCTTAGGAAAAAAATTCAAACTTTTAATTTTTTCCTTCTTTTTTTTCTTTTGCTTTCTTCCTCCACCGCAATCATCTAGAAGCGGCTAAGGGCGAGCTCGAGACTCGCCAAACTGAAGGCTTGGCATGCCTTGAGCTCACCATCCTTAGGCTAGCGCGAGCTCAAGACTTGCCAGGTCCTAGCGAGCTCGAGCTTGCCTATGGCCGCTGCCAGCTGCTTGCATGGAGGAAGAAGGAAAAATAATAAATAATAAATAATAAAAAGAATAAAATAAAAATATGAGATAATAACAAAATAAAACATTAAAATAATTAAATATAAAAAATTGACATGAACAATTCCGAAAAGTGTTTTCACCAAATTTAGGGATTTACTTTTCAAATTTTATGCATGAATTTTTCATCGGCGAACCAGGCGAGTGAAAATCGAGAAAACTAATTCCCAAGAACACTTTCACTCAAACAAACGCACTCTTATATTGAATTGGGATTATTTCACGTTAGAAGGGATAATCTCAAAGTAGCTACTCATGGAAAATGAATCGGGTTGTATTCTGATTATGTAATATCAAATACACTGCACAGTTTCGAGATAACACATGGCATTCGATTATGTATTTTACCAATTATCAACTAAGCAATGAAAACGCCATTGACAGCTTGAGTACTGGCCCAAGGATAAGTGTGATTATATCACATTGTAACTACCAGAATTTTATTTTTGAAGAACGTGATTATATCACGTTGTAACTGCCCTTTGGCAGTTTATCCATAAAAGGGGCAAAGGCTGCGATAGCCTACATGGGCGGACCACGATCCTTTCCATGCACCCTCATTTTCTAACATCTTGACAACAATCTAATGAGCTTGACCTGAATTAGGTTGACACACTTACCATTCCAATTATCAAATGAGCTTCGTGCTCCAGAGGTAAGCATCAAGGTGGTTTCAATAAGTGGAAAGAATAAAGAAATAAATTCTTTAGGATAGAATCGAAGTTTAACTGACATGAGAAAGGAAAACGTCCTTTTAAGAAAAACATTTCGAAAATGAAGTGCTTAACTGTGGAAATAAGAGATACTTTGCTCAAGATTATGGTGAACCAAAGAAATTAAAGACTCTTTGTGCACTTGAGAGTGTATATATGTCTACAGTTCAGTTTTTGTAACCGAATATCATCCTTTGTGGATTGTAGACTTAGGATCACAAGCTGTTTAGCAAATCATAAAAATGCCTCAGTAGAATTTCAACGTTTTTTCCATGGAGCAAAGTGAATAAATATGGGAGTAATTCCTAAGTGGAAATTAAAGGAATTGGCACTTGCCAATTGAAAATGCGCAATGGTCGCATCTTATTCCTACATAACATGTTATATGCTCCAAAACACGACAAAATTAAGTTTTTGTATTAGTTAAGGTTAAACTTGATTTCAGTTTGAACTTTCCTAACAATGGTGTTAACTTGTCGTTGATAACAAGTTATAATAGTTCTAGATAGTTTCATTGTGCAGATTGTTGAGAACAATTTTGTGAATTTTAATTATTCCATATTTTCATCTTTGTGATGATAAGAATATGTGACATGCTAAGCTGGGTCATATTGGCTATATATATTAAAAGCCAAATGGGGCTTATTGGGCTGTATTGAAAATGTCGATTTGCCTATTTGTAAGCATTGCCCGATGGGAAGAATCACGAGGAAACCATTTGAAAAATGAACAAGAGTTGATTTTCCTTTGCATTTAATCCATTAAGACATATGTGATTCAATGAAAGTCAGAGCAAAGCATGGACTGTTTATTTTCATCACATTTATAGATGATTATGTTCGATTCAGATATGTTGTTTTATGTTTTCTCATAAATCTGAAGCATAAGTTGCTTCGAGAGATTTCATTTTGAGCTTTTGGAAATTTTTTCAATAAAAAAATTAATATCCGATCAAGGCCGAGAAAATCTATCTGATTAGTCCGGATGTTTATGTGATGAAAAATGAATAGAAAAATAGTTGAATATTCCAGCGATTCCTCCACAGAATGAAGTGAGAGAAGAAAACAGATGCCGATAGAAATGGTTAAGTCTTTGATAGCACATGATATTGTAAATATCACTTTTTGAGGTGATTTTTTGTTGATAGCTATCACATATTTAACTGTGTGCCTTGTAAATCAGTTACTTCTACTCCATATGGGTTGTGGACATGTCAAAATGAGATTTGAGTTTCTTCTCAGACCTTGATATGCTTCCTGTAGTTCTCCCATATATATGGGGAATTGGGCTCTAGAGGCAAAAGTAGTATCTTCATTAGATACTAAGATCATTCGAAAGGGTTAATGTTTTATAGGTGAGCAAGTAAATGGAAAGTGTAACTGATTTGAATCACGAAATGTCAAATTCTTAGTGAATGTATTTTCGAAAAAGGGCAAGATAGGTGAAAATTATTCTCTGATTAAATCTCGGATATTGATAATGTTTTTACTAAGGCATCTCATCCAAGTGGGAGCGATGTGAGAAGTGAGGAATTTATTTCGAATTAGTCTCATTTGCGACACTTGATGTGAAGATTATGTCGTCGTTGTTTGATCCGAGTGAGACTGTAATGGTGAATGACGTACTAAGTGTATGATCAATGACGTACTAAGATATGATCTCCAATTTGGTGAACAAATCGCAAAAAGCTTTCTCCGTCGAATTGTTGACGTTTAGATATTGAAGATAAAGCTTTCATGATCACTCCACAAGAAGAGAATAAGCCAAAGAAAGTAAAATGAGGCTTCGATTTGCCCTAATAAGGAAAGTGGATACAAGCAATGGAAAAAGAGATGGAGTCAGTGAGATCAAACGAAGTTTGGGAACTGATTAATCTTTCGAATGGACACAAAGCAATTGGGAGAAAGTCTGTTCTCAAAAGAAAGCGCAAAGCTGATGGCTTGACTGAGATATATAAGGCTCGCCTTATGGTGAAATATTATAATCAATTCACCTTATTATGATAATAATGATTAGAACGGATCTTGAATTACATCAAGGATGTAAAGACTGTGATTCTCAATGGAGAATTAGTAGAAGAAATCTATCTGAAACAACCCGCTGGGTTTGTTATAATAGGCAAAGAACAAAATGTATGTCGACTTTTTGAGGTCAATATATGACCTTGAGCAGTCTTTGAAACAATGGTATATACGTTTTTTTTTCATGATGTCTTAGTGGCATATGATTTTGTAACAAATGATAAAGGTCATTGTGTGTATATATCAAAAGATCCAAAGATCAATTTGTGATCTATTATTATATGTTGATAATATACTCTTATTGTAAGAGGTAAAGGTTTAAGCCGTAATATATGTCCTGAGACTCCATAACCAGATAAAGAAATGGAAAGTATTCCATATGCTGGTGCTGTTGAAAGCTTAATGTACGTTGTGATATGTACAAGACATGTTATTTGTTATTCAGTTGGAATCGTAAGTAGGTACCAATCCAATAGAGGTCAAGCGTACTAAATTGCCATCAATAGAATTCTGAGGTATCTGAAAGTACTGCTGATCAATTTACTGAATATTCAAGGTAGAGATTTGCACCTTGAAGGTATACTGATATTGATTGAGGGGGAGGTTTAGATGAAGGGAATTTTACCTCTGAATTTGCGTTCTTACTTAGTAATAGCGCCATATCATGAAGAAGTAAGAAGCAAACGTGTATGGCCTTATCTACGATGGAAGATTTTCTCGTGGTGTTATCAGCAGCAGAACAAAATGGTCTTTAGCTTAAGAGATGTTTGGATCAATGAGGTGTTGCTAACGATGCTACAGGTCCAATTATTAGTTAATTGTAATAGTTAAGTAGTAAGAGCTTACACTAAATATCTACTGCAAGACCAAACATATTGACTCGGAATATGATGTTGTGGAAGACATGCTTGTACGAAAAGATGTGAACATACAGTGCATATCTACGGATAGATTGAAAGCATATCCCATGATGAAATGAATTACTAGAGATGTTTTGACTTGGTCATTTGTTGACATAAGGATTAGTTCTCTGCATTAGAATCTCTAAAAAGGTGTAGAAATCGAAGTACTGAATGTTTATATTCCCCAAAGTTCACAGTTAATGGTTTAATGATATTTGTTATCATTATTGATGCCTATGAATTTTGTGTAACATTTGGGCATATTAATATTTAGTGCATTAGATTGAGAAGGTATATCAGACATATGAGAGATTAGCCCACTTACACAGGTAATCGCCTCTATTTACTGTGTGATGAATAAAGATGAGGCAATTTTAAGATTATTATCTAGGTGATAATTGAGAGCTGAAGATTAAAATACTTATGCCGCCTTAACAGAATGTTAAGATGAGGACTTAAAATCTATAATGTCCGAAAGTGAAATAACCTACATATTTCACTTTATATGTTTTTATTGCCAGATGAGAGTTTTGATGGAAACTCCTAGCTGGAGTTGTTACGTGAACTCTGGTTAGACACCGAGTGTGTCTAAGTAATCATATGCGCGGTATTAAATAGAAAGACATACATTCCATGGGGAAGGAGAAAATACCGTAATTCGTACTTCATATTACGTATGCATTTTCGACCAATGAGAGTAGGGAAAAGTTCAGATCTCAACTTTTTTTTTTGCCGTGTGAGACCCTCGAGGATAAAGAAAAGAATTCCTCATTTTTAGTGCCATCGTGACTTTTCATTATTCTCAAGATTTCTATTCAGTGCTCGCTATGGTGTTGCCTATGGTCATGAAATTGATTCGATCTAAAGTGACACTTCTAGAAAAGCTAGTTGAGCCGAGATTGAGAGATTTAATAGAGAAGGAATATCGATTTAGATTTTTACGTCACATTGTGGATTATATTCACAGACCGGTCAGTTATGATTATTTAGTTTGATCATAACTGTGAATATAATATATCATACTTAAATAAGATCCATAGATAGATATGTATGTGATTGATCGATCTAGGGTAGAACATACAGAAATATACTTATGATTATGTCCATTTTGAGCTGTCATATGCTCCCAACGGATGTCTGACAACGAGCTCCCAGTGTATGCTGGTCGCACGGGTTATTTGTCAATATGAACTTTGCAGATATAAAGAGAGTTATGCTTGTTCCTCTATGGACGAGTGAGAGTTGTTGGTCCTCCGTGGACATGTGAGAGCTGTTTGCTCTACATGGGCGAGTGAGAGATGAAGGTCTATGGGACTTACGCTGTGCGCCCATGCGGGCAATCACACTTGCCCATTGGAGATAACTGTCGAAGCAGTCATCTGTCAATAGATTTGAAAATGCGAAAAGTCACGTCTGTTGATATATAAATATAAATATGGACGTTCTCCCCATCGTTTCTTAAGTAAGTCATGCTCAAAGAAAAACGACGAAGAAGTCCTCTCCTCCTCACTGCTGATTAGCATTCGCCACGAAGAGACTCCCGAGACTGTGAATGCGACACTTAATCTGTGGATTGCGGGTACATTTCCTCGTGTGATCGTATTCTGATTGGTGATACAAGTAAGTGATAGATTGGGCATGTTAAAGCAAGATTTTCCGCATATAGAAACTGGAATATGTTTCCTTCACCACTAAAACAACACATGTACGGGCACCGGAGAGTAGCACCAAGCGAAAGCACGAGTCATTATACAAATTCAGATCTCGAACCATAAAAAGTCGAAGTAATGCCGTGATTCGTCGATTTCGGTGAATTTTATTCTCCTAAGGGTCATTGTCTTATGATCGTACGTAAGTTACTAAAACAGACCGAATTAATCCCTATCATTAAAAATTATGCAAGTACTTGGGACTTCGAGATAGGCGACGCTGTCAAAATTGATATTTGGGCATGACATTTCAAACGATATAGCAATTTACAATAGTGGACATGATAATCGCTGAGATGTCCAGCAGATTCCTAGGCCATGACGAATGGGCGGCCACCTTGTACGTTATAAGAGCAAAAGGTCGTCGGCGGGGCTACTTCTTCTTCTTTCGAAATGGGAAGAATATGTTATGTTGTAAAACCTATACTTTATATTTTTATCACGCAATGAACGAAGTTCGCGATGGGTTGAGGGGGCCCTACTATAGTATAGGGATCTGGGATTCGAGCATTGCTACCTCTTTCTTTGGAGGTCGATTAGATTAGGGCACAAACAAATGAAGGAAAAGCCCGTTGTTTGTTTTTCTGAGGTTGAGTTTTGAGATGAGAGTGGAAGGCAAAAAGTGCCCTATCTGCCTTGTCAGGGGGAGCTGTGCAAACATGCTATCGTTAACGATTCTACCAGGCCTAACTACTACACATTCAAGTGACTGATCTCCTTCCATTCTGATTAGTCCTATTCTACTTTGCTCCCAACAAATTAAATTGCTACTTAACATATTCTTCAGCTAAAAGGAATGCTGGGCGAATAGTATTAAATGTGGGGACTATAGCGGTCAAACACTTTGGCAATCTACATAGCATTTCCAATACTGGATAAAAACAAATATCACAACTGTACATGATGAGATCTGTTGAAAGGGTGAGATATGTGGCACGTTAATCTAACGATGAAAGATCATAAGAACCCCGTATCAAGTGAGGAGTATGGCATAGCCTGACCCTTCTTCTGTGGGTCAGTAGAAGTGATGGGTTCTAGCCTTCAAGGTTGGGCCGGTTCCCTCCCTATAACTGAGAATTTGACGAAAATGGTTGTGCGAGAGAGAGAGACGCGAGCGAAGCATGGTTAATTAGAGCAATTAGGCATGAGGCTTGAGGGGCGAGTGACATTCCATTTTTGTGAGAAAAATGGATAATCATAATCGATATTCATGAGTTTCGATTTTTAGGAATTGGAACCATCATGATTGATTCGGGCGGTTTCTGTTTCGGTGCTCATCCCTATGGGTGAGTCTATGGGTCCTCTTGGACACAATGCATCCATAGATTTTCACCATTAGATCGACAAGTAGAAAATTAGGGAAAATTCCGAAAAAAAAAAAAAGAAGAAGCTTGAAGTGTCATCGTTATTTCAAAAAATGGCCTGAGCAAGGATATTTATGTCATTTTACATTTGCTGAATTCTTTTCCTTTTTTTTTTAATCTTTTTGTTTCTTTCTTTTTGACTTTTTTTTTACTCTTTTTCCCTGCAAGGCTGCAAGAATGGCAAGGCACTGCAGTCGGGAAATATGAACCTATCTTCTTCGGACTTACCCAAATCTGATTCTTCTTCTCCACCGTTATCTCCTTACACGGCGCATTCGCAAAACACCGTCCTGTGGCTCTCAGGCTAGAGGAACGGCCTCTTGTACAAGTACGGCAAACGGCAGCGGAGCCGCTCGTTGCCCCCCTCAGGGCATTGCCGCTCCCAGTGCACGAGCATCTCTGGCTCGAACCGCAGCGACTAGGCCACCTCCTCGCAGGGGTGTACTCGCTGAAGTTGGCACTATACGAGAGAATCGAGGTCACACTCCGTCGCGAAGGCCGAGGCGCAGAAATCCCCCGAGTGGTGGGCGGAGAAGTAGAGCGGAGAAGCGGGATGGGCAGTGGTGGCCACGGAGATTAGAGTTGTGCATTGGAAGATCGTGTGGGCTGAGAGGTGGGGGAGGAGTTGCCTGGGCGGCGTCAGAAGGCGGCTAGGCAGGAGAGAGTGTAGAGGAAGGAGGTGGCGATGAGATAGAAGAGGGTGGACTTGTTGGTCTTGGTAGCGAAGTGAGTAAGAAGGTTTGGGCAAGAGCGAGTCTTGGCCATTGTTGCCATTTGGGAAGATATGAGGAAAGGAAGAAGAAAAAGAACTGAGAGAGGAGGAAAAAGAAGAGAAGCGTGAAAGTTCGTGTGCGTCTTCTTCGCCCGAACACAACGACGACGACGGACACCGACTTTACCCCGACAGTCGACCACCGACAGATCCAAACGCCAGCCACCAGGTTCCTCTCCAAGCCGCTGTTCGGACGCCATCTCCTCTGTTCATTCCGTCACACACCTGAGCCTTCACCAGACCATGACTCCAGCTACGCCGACGCTGTCGGATTAGCCATCGTCACTAGCCATGCCCTAACCACCGTCGACCGGCACACCGGAATAGATGAGTCACGGGAATGAGAAAACGAGCAACTAGCGGCCGTAGAACAAAGGTGCTAGCCGACTCCGGACCGATGCTTCCGTCAAGCTCGAGCCTTCTTCTTGAGTTTTTCCTCGGAACCAAGCTTCCCCATCTCCCAAGCTTCCTGGTCTTTCAAGATGATCGCGCTGCCGCCGCATCTACCAAGAGGCCGGATCCTCGGGCTGCGACGACGGCGACTAACGCATGGCACGAACACCCGCTTCTGTTTCTAGCTTTTCCCCTTCCTAGCCAACTCTAGCAAGAACCGATCCTCCTTTGTTACTCTCAGAACTCGCCCTGAACTCTCACTGAACTCTCGCGGATTTGAGAGAGAGAGAGGACGTCAGAGTGAGGAGTGAAAAGGAGGGACAAAAAAGGAAAAGGAAAAGGAAAAAGGGAAAAAAATTAAAAAATGTAAAATGATGAAAATATCCTTTGTCAGATCCTTTTCGAAATAAGAACGACACTTCATTTTAAGTCTTTATTCGAGAAATTGATGACACCTTTTAGCCCCTTGATTGAAATTTTCTCAGAAAATTATAACCATCCAAATTGAGATCTGTCATCTTTCAATCCAACGGTAGAAGATTGTAAGAGCATCGTGATCCGTGAAAACTATGTCCAAAGGTGTTTTCCACACTTCCCATTACATCGTGGGACATATCCAATCAAAGTCTACAGTTCGACTAATTGTGTCATGACATCATCCTCAGTCGTCAGTTCTCACATGGAGGCGTTTCTTCCTTTTGGCTACAAGAACAATATTTGAAAGAGAATCAGCGTACGTCTTCTTTGCAGTTTTGTTGGTATGGTCTTATCATTCGACGAAGGTGTTTCCCTCGAATTTCCAAGGCCGTTTATTTAAAAAAAAAATATATTGATGGACTCGAGAAATACTACGTTTAAAAATCCTTTTGATTCTGAACCAAGTTTATTTCGAAGATTCGCGTAGCATTCGTTGAACTTTCATTTCCTTTGCATTCTAATCTATGTACGGCACACCCCACAACGAACAAGCAACTCGAATTTTTTCAACTATTACCAAAAGGAGAGATTGGAAACTCGAGCCGTGTAAAAACTACTGTCGAGTCGAGCTCAAAATCAAATCAATGTCAAGCAATTTACTTGGCTCTATTCACTCACACCCTTCTCATATTGCCAGAAGAAACCAAAAACAGTGAAAGAAGATGCGAGGTTTGCTGCTTGTGAACGGAGAAGAAACTGGAAGGTAGAAATGCATGGAAACAAAGCAGGATCGATCGGATTGGATTATATATTCTTTCATCTTGTCTACAGACAACCCAGGAAAAGAAAAAGGAAATAGAAGTCAGCCTTTCAGCTTAGAGATAAATGGCAAAACATGTGCAGCAAAATTAAATTGCAGCACTTACAACATATATATTCTACAGGCCTTCCAAACTTTATTCATGGCCACCTTAGACACTCTCATAGTCCCATCGATTTATCAGCTCACCCTCCCCCTCCCGAAAACGTCCAACCCGAATAACAAGAATCCTACCATTTCTACCGAGAAATCAACCTGAGAAAGAAACAGCGAAGCCGTCTGTAAAATCTTCATGTGAACCAGCTTAATACCTATAGGGAGCAGGCTTGTAGGGACCCTCAACGGGGACGCTAATGTAGTCAGCTTGTTCCTTGGTAAGCTTGGTGAGCTTCGCACCGAGCTTGCCAAGGTGAAGAGCAGCCACCTTCTCATCCAGGTGCTTGGGCAGGACATAGACCTCCTTCTTATACTTGCCAGAGGACTTCTCCTTCCACAGCTCGAGCTGGGCAATCACCTGGTTAGTGAAGGAGCAGGACATCACGAAGCTAGGGTGGCCGGTGGCGCAACCCAAGTTCATGAGGCGTCCCTCCGCCAAGACAATGATGCCCGACTTGGTGTCGGGGAAGACCCACCTGTCAGTTTGGGGCTTGATGGTGATGCGCTTCACACCAGGGAAGTTCTCCAGGCCAAGCATGTCAATCTCGTTATCAAAGTGACCGATGTTGCAGACAATGGCGTTGTTCTTCATCTTCCTCATGTCGTCGACCATGATGATGTCCTTGTTGCCGGTGGTGGTGACAAAGATGTCGGCCTTGGAGACAATATCCTCGAGGGTTAGGACCTGGAGGCCTTCCATGAGAGCTTGGAGAGCACAGATGGGATCGATCTCAGTCACAACGACACGAGCACCAGCCTGCTTGAGGGCAGCAGCACAGCCCTTACCCACATCTCCATACCCACAGACCACAGCAACTTTTCCAGCGATCATGACGTCGGTGGCCCTCATCAGACCGTCAGGGAGGGAGTGGCGGCAACCATACAAGTTATCAAACTGTTTCAAGCAAGAACATTAGCTCAATGATTAGTTTTAGACAAACAAGAAGTAATCAGAACTACTCATCGCTCTAATCAGACATCACTGGAACGATTAGTTTCTTTATAGTAAGTATAACACAGTTTACATATTGCCGAAGTGAATAACTACAGATGGACCCATCCTTCTACTAGCTTGCTAATTTACTTGGAACAGGTTACAAGAATCACTGAAGAGGCACTCATGCCGAACTGCGATAAGATAAGTCTCAGATATTAATCAGCAAACGGGACAAGAAAGAAGATCGTGGGTCTCTAAGTAAGAATAATGTACAACTCCCAACGCAGTGATAAGTCTGAGATCTTACAGGTTCTTCCTCTTTTGTCACACAGACATTTTATCAAACAGGTTCTACGATACCTTTTGTCACGCGAATTGTACAGATCCAATTCAAAACAAGAAATTCAAGAACACAAACGAATCAATCTCACCAAGTAGTACAGAGAAGAGTATAGATCTACTAGATCTGAACCCACATAATCAAAAAGTACGAACAGAAATCCAGAAGAAAGAAACTGTACCTTGCTCTTGGTGACAGAGTCATTGACATTAATGGCAGGGAATAGTAGAGTCCCATTGGCCTGCATCTGGTACAACCTCTTGACACCAGTGGTGGTCTCCTCCGAGACGCCGACAAGTCTTTGCTTCATCTTGTGATACCTCTTCGGATCGGTCTTCAACCCGTCCCTGATTATGGTCAGCACGATCTGGAACTCAGCGTTGTCGGTGGACGCCGGGTCGGGGAGCTTCCCGGTCTTCTCGTAAACCTCCTCGGCCTTGACCCCCTCGTGGATGAGGAGGGTGGCGTCGCCTCCGTCGTCGACGATGAGGTCGGGGCCGCCGCCAGGGCCCCAGTCGAGGGCCCGCTCGGTGCACCACCAGTATTCCTGGAGGGTCTCGCCCTTCCAGGCAAAGACGGCGGCGGAGTCGCGGGCGATGGCGGCGGCGGCGTGGTCCTGGGTGGAGAAGATGTTGCAGGAGCACCAGCGGACCTCGGCGCCGAGGGCGGAGAGGGTCTCGATGAGGACGGCGGTCTGGATGGTCATGTGGAGGGAGCCGGTGATCCTGGCGCCCTTGAAGGGCTGCGAGGGGCCGAACTCGGAGCGGCAGGCCATGAGGCCGGGCATCTCGACCTCCGCGAGCTCGATCTCGAGGCGGCCGAAGTCGGCCTGCGACATGTCCTTGACCTTGTACTCGCGGCCGCTGTTGGTCTTCTCCACGGACAACGCCATTTCCTCCGGTGTCTTCGGGTTGTCTGAAACTCAAACCGACGAGAGAGAGGGGGTAGGAGAGAAATGGCGTGAGTGAGCAAAGGATGAGGATGAGGGTGAGGGTTTATAAAGAACTTTGAAGGGAGGGATGGACGGTCAGGATTTGGAGTTGGGGAGTTGGTGGGATCTGGTAAAAGAAAAGAAGAGCTGGGAGTTGGGGCCCACAAAATGTCCCCCGCCACCGGCAACGAGGTCGGTTGATTCCGGTGACTTTGGGCCGTCGGAAACTTGCTTCGATTCTGTTCAATTGACAAGCATTCCGACGAGGTTGGTTGGCACACTGCGAGAGGTTAGGTGAGGATATGGGTCATCGATGTGACGATATGAATTGTGCGAAAAAAGGAAATAGAGGCGCTCAATAAAAGTTTTTTTTTTATAAATCAAATTATTTAAATATCATTAATAAAACTATCATTTAATTGCTAACTTCAATTTGAATTTCAACATGATAATTTCTTCTTTTTTTATGTCCAAATTTTTTTTTTTCTGATTTGAGTTCCGGGCGGCCGTCAAATCTCCGTTTTGCTTCATCCAACTTTCTCCCGGTGGTATTTCTGCGCGTTAACGCCCAAATTTTGTCGTGCGAATGAAAGTAATATCTTTACATATTGTTGCAAATCCCATCGAGTCCTATCTCGAGTTCACGGCCAGCTCATTGCAACGAGTATTCAATTCTTGATTCTTTTCCTTAATCTCTTGCCGATCTTGCCTCTTGCCTTGCCATATTTTCGGAACATTCCATTGATTTCTCCTCTTGGCTGGCCGTGATCTCTTTCGCGATTTCCCCTCCTCAAATCTCCCAAACTTTCCTGTTATAGATTTCAAATAAAATCTCTTAAGTTGACATTTTAAGAGAAACGCGGCGGAATAAAGCCGCTCCCCTGTTGCTCCGGGACGACGAATGGCGACAGTCAGCGGTAATTCCGCCGAACTCTTCAAGCCTTCTTCGGCTGCAAACAGAGAGGAATCGGGATGAACTGTCCGCGGCGACCAGCGAAGGCGGTGAATGGAAGGCCGGCGTCGGTCTATGGCCGGCCTAAGAATATCTGAGGCGGCGTGGTGGTCGATGGTGGCCGTGCGTGGGACGGCAATGGTTGTGCGTAGGGTAACAGTGGTTGAGAGTTCTTTTTCTCAGTGGAGGGGTAATGGATGGCGATTGGCGAGTAGCGAACGGCGGAAGGTGGAGACACTCGGTGGCGAGCGACGGTGGCTTGGAGGAGTGGTGCGGCGTCATTTTGAGACAACCCAGCCACGTCAGTTGTGCAACATCGGACTGCTTTATTAAAAAAAAAATGCCAACTCATATTAAATTTTTAATTGTAAAAGCCACCAAATATTTTTTACAAGAATTTTTCACTAGAGGTAGTGATTTTTGGCATTTAACACTTTAGTGTTCTGACCAAAAAGTTTATTTTGGGTCCATTTGGGAATTACTTTTTCAATGAGCTTAAGTTTTTTTGGGCAAATGCAAGCACCGTTTGACTAATGTTTTGATTTTTTTTTTTGGAGGGATGTAGTTTCATTTCCCAAAAGCCTCATTTCCGAAATGCTGCAATATCCTCACCTCGCGCGATGTCGCTAGCGAGCCAGATTTGGCTTTCTGATAGGGTCGCGGCCTATGGCCTGGAGTTGCGTGATATCATGCGATCGTTGCTTGGGGTCATGGGACATTGGTGGCACTCACCTGAGGTAGTCGATCAGTAATCATGAAATGCACAATTAGTCCATTGAATCAACAACTTCTCTATAGAATCGACATATTCAACCTGGAATCCAGCGAATCAATTATAGTTGACATTGCCCTTTGCTCGTAGGAGTAAGGATTGGTTTAAATCAATTGATGAGACATGAGTTGAGTTTGAGACTTGTTCGATAGAGGCTGATGCTCCCGCATCGACCTCCCAAGGTTGATTGAGATTTGACCTGAAATCTAATAGGCCTTCATCTTCAAAATGAGGAGAAAGTTGTCAAGATGCCACATTCTCCGAGGGTATCAACATTGTACTTATTGTCACCAATTCTTTCGTACTTTGAATGGACCGTTTGCCCAAGCCATGAGCTTATTCCACCAATGAGACGAAAACATCGCTTTTCTCGAGTGTATTTGCACTAGATCATCCGACTGAAACGGATTCCTTCTTTCTATGCTTGTTTGCTTTTCTTTTACAAAGATGCAACTTGGTTATCGATTTTTAATCAAATTCGGCAATCGCAATCGCAATCGCAATCTCTAAACCCTAATCCTTCAAAGTGTTACTAAACCAAACTTCAAAGGACAATCAAATGGGAAAATTACCAAAAAAGTCCTAAAACCGTCGCAATTCTACTAATTCAGTCCTAAATTTTTTTGTACCAATTCAGTCACAAACCTTTTGTATTTATGTCGATTCAGTCCTTCCGGCCAACGTTGGCCCGCTGACGCTGACATGGACGCCGACCGGTGCTGACGTGGATATTTTTTTAAATAATTTTTAAATATTTTTATTTTGTTTTTTTCCTATTTTCTTTTCTTTGTTTTCTTTCCCTCCTTCCTCTCTGGCCTGTCACCGATCTAGGAAACCAATTAGAGCCGGCGAGGGCGAGGTCGGCCGAGCCTAAGCCTAGCCTCGCCACTGTTGCTGGGCAAGCTTGCCAGCGATCGCGAGGCGAACTCGCCATGGATGGGTGAGCTTAGTCACCATGGCTTCCCATATGGGTTCTGAGGTTGTAGTTTGCGAAACGATCTCTCATGAGCTGCACAAATTTCATGATTTCTACATGGTGGGAGCAAAATAACCCAACACTAGCAACATCAACCAAGAAACAACCAAGCAGATTCAACCAAAAGAACATAAATTGAAAAGACGAAGGAGCAATTTACACAGAAATCCAGAGCATGCAAGGAATTAGCGAAGCCCCGGAGAGGAATTACACGAAGCCCCTTCTCTATGTTATGAAAATCATTCTCTGCAAAACCTACATTTCATCCTTATATCGTTATTCTCTCTGCTTTAAATATCCCATCTAAACCCAGATTCTGACATTTGCCATTAGAACCCAAAACTTCAATCTATGGCAGTTGAGGTCGGCCTTGCCTAGTGGCAATGGCCAAGCTCAGCCTAGGCAAGGCCGACCTCGACCTTGTTGGTTGCCTGGATTGGTGACAGGCCAAAGAGGAAGGAGGGGTAGAAAACAAACAAACAATAAAAATAAAGAAAAGAAAAAAGGAAAAAATAAAATAAAAAATTATTAAAAATTATCCAAGTCCACGTCAGTGCCGGCCGGCCAAAGTTAGCTGGAAGGACTGAATTGACACAAATGCAAAAGATTTTAGGACTGAATTGGTGTTTTTCTCACGATTATAAATAAAACAAATAACATAGATGGCAAAAGCAATTCACAAGTCAGCAAACGAGTCATATCACGATGTTCCAGGAAATCAATCCATCGTGAACTTTACATACTTGTGTTGATGCAAATCGACATAAACTTAGTTGGGATAACATCTAGGTTATACGAAGGGTCGATCAAAATAGTACCTGGGATTAAAATGAGAATTCCGCATGTCATAAGCGCGGAAGGTTAGGTTTCAGCATATGATTAGATAAAACATGATTTTCTTTTGTCATAGTAACGATGATAGATTGTGCAAACATTGTTTTCTTTGGTTCTAGTCAAGATGATAGATTGTGCAGTACATAATTTGTTTTTTTATTTTTTTAAAGAATATAAATAATTTCCATAATATTTTAGCAATATAAATTTTAAAATATTATATATATATATTAATTTTGATCGAGTGCAAATTGTTGTTTTTCCTCCCATACGAACTGTTCATCATTTTTCAACTTAAGTGAAGTAGAAAAAAGTTCTATCTTACTAGACAAATCAGCAACAAAAAAAAAAAAAACCGACGAAAAAACTAATTTACTCAATTATCATTTGCAACAGTTTTTTGCTCGTCGATGGCGGTAATGTTGGAATTGCCTTAGCCTTATTTTTATCACCTTCAATACCTCTGTGATTAGCCAGTATTCTTGGGAAATAACTAGATCTTACTCCAAAAGCACAATTTACAGGGTTCGTTTCAAAGAATATTTTCTCATACTATAGAAGTGCTCAAGATAGTTGAGATGACTCACCTTGTCATATTTGACAAGATCATCGATATAGACCGTCATGTACTCACCAATCATGTCATGAAATATGAACCTCTTACCCATTATAAGTAGCTCGGCATTCTTCAAGCCAAAAGACATGACTATCATTTGAACCTGCTAGTAGCTCCAGAACATTTGAACATCATTGTCGGTGCGTCGACCCTCCTTAGCTATGGATATCTAATTATATTGTGAATCCATACGCAAAAACATAATTCATTACCTAAGGCTGAACTGACAAGCATGTCGACAATTTGCATTGGTGACTCGTCTTTTGGTCTCGCTTGTTGAGGTCTCTAAGGCCAATGCATACTCTCAATTTTCCATTCTTTTCCTTGATAGACACTATATTGGACAACCATTCAACATATCTCTTGTCCCTATGAAACCTACCCTCATTAGCCATTCGACCTCTTTAATCTTCGAAACTAACTTTGGGACAAATTGTTGGAAAATATGGATATTTTGATGGGTGAGTGAATGAGAAATTGTAATAGCTGTTGAATTAATTTAGTAACAGCAAATTAATGGCATTAAATTCTCCTGTTACAGAATTAATAATGTAACGGTAGAGCCATTACTACTGTAACGGTAGAGCCACCGTTATTTTGTTGTTACAAATTAATACTATAACGGCAGAATTAATCAACTGTTATTATTTCCCAAATACCTCACTTACCCTATAAATAGATGGCTTCCCATTCTATTTTTTTTTTTAAAGAAGAAGAAAGAAGAAAACACCCCCCTTTTCTATTCTCTGCATTTGCATTGTTTTTGATAGTGTTGAAATTTGTTCAAGTTCGTCGAAAGCTTTGAAGTGTTGTGCTTGCCTCTATCACTGCCAACCGTTGAATCTTGGGAGACAGACGTTTATGAAACTTCAAAGCACATACGAGAGATGACGAATCTGTTTTAAGGAAACTGTGTCAAACACAGGATTCGGTATTTGTATCAATTCCATTTTTTTGTGGTTCTATTCATAGTGTTTGTGCCTTTACCACTTTGAAATCGTGCATCTGCCAATGTCGTGTATTTCACTTAACAATTTTAAAACAGACTCGAAATTTAAGACTGTTTGCTAACAATCTTAAAATAGAGGTTGTGCGGTACTAATGCCATTTCAAGTTGTTATCCGACAATCTTAAAACAGAACAAGAAGATTGCCAAGCCAAAGTTGGGACTAAAAAGAAAGAGTTTCCAAGAACAAGTTTCAAGAAAAATGCTTTAACTGTGGCAAGATGGGTCATAGATATGTGGATTGCCGATTTTTAAGAAGAAGGATTATGAGACATATATGGTGAATGACATCACTCGAGACGTGTTAGACATAAATGCCTCTGCCATTTCAGCGTTTATGCCTCTACCATTTTAGTGTTTTTGCCTCTGCCATTTATATATTATATTTTTCTAACAATCTTAAAACAGATTCATCACATACACGACAGATTTGGTGAAGAAGAGAAGTCTTCTCTTCCTTCTTCTGTACATTTGGCAGATTTAAGGAAAGCATTGGCGATATAAAAAACTACAAGGAGGAGCTTCGAGGGGATCCCCTGGGGATTGAAGATGGTGATGGAGCGATGATATCTGAATTTTTCATCATAAGTGCAATTTGATTACTTTCTGGGGATCAAATATCTTTTGCAGGAGAATAAAAGAAAAGGACGAAAAGCGAGAAGCCTGGTATCACGTTCATGAAGTCTTTTGGTTGTGATCTGATTGTCAAACGGTTCAACAAACCCTTGAGTAAAATTGGCGAACTTTTGATATTTCTATTCGCGGGCTTTCCAAGAGAAATCTCAGTGGACGTAGCATTCTTCTTCATACCGATCATGGCTTGTTATTAGTTAATAACACCAACAGGTCATGCAAATCTCATCTTTTATTTATTAGATGCCCTTTGCAGATTCTTTGGTGGACACCTAACCACTACTAGCCCTGTTTGTGGCATACCAAGTAGTATCAATGTGCCCATTTCCATACGGCCTATCTCACTAGTAGACACAAACCAGTCGAGAGCCTATGAGTCATCACAAGTTCGAAGTGCTGCCATCGATTTATAATGAACTTTCGTTCATGACCCCAGCGGTCTAATTTATGGCTAACGCCAAGTTGTATTATTCATGACTTTGACGTGGTGCTTTGCCCTATCATCGAATCTAACCCAACGCAGTCTAATGGTAGATTTGCTTTCTTATGAATTTTGTCTAGATTCACCATTGTGGTTTTCATACTGTCAATATTTTGTAGACAAAGAGAATACATATTTAGTATTCAGATTGTTACTGAAAACGAAGTTGTTGATGTGGCTGCTGACGACATCACCAAAAGTTCTGCTTGTGTTGTCCAAGTACCTCTGCTTGGATCTGTCTCTGCATCTGCCGTCCAACTGCCTCTGTCTAGATCATCTTCTGTTACGGTCTTTGTCCACCATGGTGAGAAACCTGAAAAGTTCAACGGATTGAACTTTAAAAGATGGCAGCAAAAGATGTTGTTTTGTTTAACAACTTTGAATCTTGCGAGATTATTGAGTGGGTGTGACATTTCGAATTCCGACCCCTCTCGAGGCTACGGAATGATAAGGTATCGATCGATGTGTTTCAGTTGTAACTCACTCGGAGGTGGCCACTCTTGAGTTAACTGACCAAAAGGGAAAGACTAACGCGGAGTCGGGTACGTGGACTTGGGGGATTTGAATGGGAAATGGCACTTTGACCATAAGGACTGTCGAGGGAATATTTTGGGCCAGCAAAGATCGATCTAGGAACGATCATGGAATGCCTTGCTAGCGTTATACGTTGGGACGCGGGTGATTCTGCTTAACCAATGCGTAATTTGTGAGAATTTCCTAAATCGGATTCCGATGATCAGGACCGCAGGAGCTAGCGATAAACCCTCACAATAACATGACAACCAAAGTCGCCACGGCTTGAGAAAAACCCTAAGGTCAATACGCGTAGCGCCTGCAAGAGTCGCCTGTCAGTTTGAAATAAACTGGAATTATAGTCGACAAGAGTTCAGCATGAAATTGGACCTCGAGTTTTGGGTATTGGACATTGAGGAATTCCAACATTTGAATTGAAATGGACATCGCCTCATCAAGAGCAATTCAGATTGGGAAAAATAAAATTTCGGACGACAACTGCAAAATTACCATTTTGCCCTTCGACCCATAACCTTACCTTAAGAACTAAAGGAGGGCAATTTGGTCATTTACAATTTCAGCATGTGGTGGCCGAAATTATGGGGGTATTATGGTCATTTTTCATGGACATTAATGGAGAAATGCCACATGTCATCCTATGAGCAACCCCTTTTACACCAATTATTTATGTCTTGCACCAATTATTGGTGTCTTCAAACCAATAATTAGGAAGCCTCTCTCTCTTCCTTCTCTCCATGGAATTTTCTTCCTCTTCTCTTTCTCGGCCGAACCAGACTCGCCCGACCAGTACCAACCAACTCCCTTCCTCCGGCCATAACTTTTTCATCTGACATCGGATTGAGGTGATTCCACCGCCTTTTGAAAGCTTATTATCTCCTCTTTTTAGGGACATGTCGTGAGCTCAGATTGGCCTAGCCATTTGTCCCGTGAGTTTGTTTGAATGAGAAAAGGTCAGGATGAATGCAGAATCTAACCAGTTTTAGGGAAAAATCTGTTTCGAGTGCTTCAAGACTTCAAATGGCTCCAACTTTTCAGTGAGATCTTCTACACTCATAGTACTTGAGTTGGATGAGCTGTGATTATAAGTTTAATTGAGTTTAGATGGGTTTCCATGGCTGTTTTGAGATCGCTTCTATGGAGCAGAATCTGCTCGCCTGAGAACCGAGTAGGATCGGACCGATTGGAAGATCTAGAAGGGTTATCTTGCTTCCAAATTTAAGGCGAGCCTTCTAAACTTGTAAATGGATGTATTGGTAAGTCGGTTTTGTGAGGAATTTGGGTTAAGAGGTGATTAAATGGCTGTTGGGTGTGTTTAACTCAGAATCGAATTCTGCCCCCGCACTGTACCATGGGAACCGAGTCATTTAAAGGTTCGTCGAGGTGTCGCCTTGCCCGAAAATTGCTAGTAAGGCTCTCTAAGATATAGTATTACATGTTGGTGAAGAGTATGAGGAGTTAGAAAGGAGTTTGGATGAGTTTTAATGACCGGTTTGCATGAAATCCATAGGACTGACCGATCTGTCCTTAACGCGCACCGATTTTAAAATGAGTCGTTCTAAGTCGTCCGGTATCCGAATTGAGCTCCGTTTTCGCCCACGTGTCCATAAGAAATTGAATTATAAGATTATGAAATTTTATTTCATAGAACTTCGATGGAGCAATACCAGTTTACTCGGGATTGAAGCTGGTCGTGGAAGGCCAAAATGGACAGATTGGTGCTGCGAGGTTTCGTCGATCGTTTTATGGGATTGCTTAGCCTAAGCTCGAGGTAAGTTGTTCCTAAACCTTTATTAGGAGGTTAGGTTACTAAAGGACGGAGTTTTGAGTCGAATTGAATAGTTTTGTGAATCGATTTTGTGAGAGGCGCGAGGAAACCCAAATATGTTCTATTTTTGATGGATTAAGCTTGAATGGTTTCATGGCATGAAAATTATGGAACATGAATATTTCCTGTTTGTGATTATATTCGGACTATCATAGGGTTGTAGATTTACTCAGAATGCGCTGTTAATTCAACATACATACATGGGTAATTCTGCAGAGTTTAGTTGAATTTCTCGTTGAACACTTTCTACATTGGTATCAAAGCCTTGGTTATATTCTTGCCTTTTTTTTTTCCTTCGATTATTTGTTTTTCTGTTTCATATGAATATTCAAAAATTGTTTTTCCGAACCTTTTGTATATTTGATATGAAGGCATTGTTCCATGAATGAATGAATATGAATCGGATGCGAAGAAACTTGTCCCAGGTATGTGTTGTTTAGCGACAATCAATTTTTTTTGCCTGATGAATATTGATTTTAACCACATAGATAGACTCATCTAGTCAATACGATAATTCCGAATGGTCGTTTGCATCAAGTGGACACTGGATGCACCGTCATGCGCTATGAAGGCGACGGTTGCCAGAAGCTATTGCGAAACGTCGCATGTGCACATATTTTTTCCGATGAAATTTATTTTTGATCACATAGATGGACTCGTTCATCGAGAAGAGAATTTGAGTGGTCTCACACTCTGAGACGGCACCGAAAACGGCCTCACGCACTGCTAAGCACCTAGATGACGATGGTATGTAAGGGTCACACGTTCTAACGTCATGATGACATCACGCTGATGTCGGCCACCCGTGGAATTAATGACCCTGGAAGTGATCCGAGACCCGAGAGGGGTTGACTGACTCGACCTGTCATGGGTCAAATGGGTCTTATTGGTCAGGCAAGCTAGTCAAGCCGGTTGATCAGCCGTGCAAGTGGGTGCGTGAGAGCTATAATTCGGCCATTCTTGTTCGTATTGAAATGCTCTACAATGGTACATTTATGTTACATGTTTGAATTTTTTAAGGTATAAAAATGCGTACGGAACCCTAAATATGTGAAGTTTTTGTTATAGTATTGCATTTTTACCTGTATTTTCCTTTGGTTTGGGAATACAAAACATTAGTTTCATGTAAATGACCACTTAAAGATAATGCATTGCATGATTTGTAGATATCATGTATAACTATTGATGTACTTGCAATTTCAATTCAAAGCAAACTTGAACAATGATAGGAAAATGTTTTATCTTGTATTCCGCCATTTTATCAAGTGTCTTAATCTGAAGAGATTTTAAAGGGTTGTAACATAGGTTAGGATTACTAAGGTACAAAAAAGCATGTTTCGGCTTGTCGCGACCCTCTCGAGGTTGCATGTGGGCTCTCGAGGGTTAATGGGCCGTCCAGTCTGGTCGGACGCGGGCCTCTCCCAAGGCCCGTTACCCAAATCACAACGGAGGTATACGTAGTCGACCTTCAGTGTGGTCTAGTGACATGTGTTAAGTGTGCATGCCATGGAGTCGCCACCAATCATTTTTTGGAGGGTATGATTAGACCACCCTATTGAATAGTCGGGAGTTTCTATTCAATTCTGCGATAACCAGAGAAATGGGTTCGGGGACTTAGTTACGTCAACTTTCAGAGTTGACGCCCTTTCGGTACCTAAGTTGATTGAATTTTCTGCAATTTTTCTCAATTTTTTTTTTTGAATTTTTCCTTAATAATTCACTTTTTTTGAATTTTTTTATTTGATTTTTTTTATAAATTTTCTGAAAATAAATCCCAACTGACGGTCCCTAACTCGCCCCGTGGCGTCTCGGTGACAATCGAATCATTTTAATTTTTGTAAAATTCGAAATTCATTTCTTTTAATGTTAAAAATATTTTTTATTTTGAAAATCATCGGATCACGACACGTGGCTCATCTGCAGCCATCCAATCTAGCATTTTTTGTTTTTGTTTTTGTTTTTATTTTTATAGGACGCAACACAATGCAAAAAAAATAAAAATAAAGAAGATATTAAGTCATTATACAACATAAACATAAGCAAAAGAGATGGGATCCGGTGAATTTTACGACGTCGGAGTCCGTCGGTGCTCGTGCAACAATGTGTGGGGGTATAAACCACCAGCAGGAGGCTCGGCCTTCCGATTCTGGGGTAGCACAATATGATTTACAGAAAATAAATAAATAAAACACCTTGGACACCAATAGGAGGCTTAGCCTTCCGATTCTGGGTCTTTTATGCGAAATATAGAAATGCTATGACATAAAGTAAATACATAGCAAATATTTAGACACCAACAGGAGGCTCGGCCTTCCGATTCTGGGTCTTTTATGCGAAATATAGAAATGCTATGACATAAAGTAAATACACAGTAAATATTTAGACACCAACAGGAGGCTCGGCCTTCCGATTCTGGGTCTTTTATGCGAAATATAGAAATGCTATGACATAAAGTAAATACACAGTAAATACGAAAAAATACAAAATAAACAATAATCCGAGCTCGGATGAGGAGGACGTTGAACTATTTTCACAAATCCGAACGGTGAAGATGAAGAAAGAATTGAGATGAGATTATACACAAAATTTTACCTCGATCCGATGGTCGAATTGATCGAAAACTGAAGAAATACCGGCGGATGAACAGTTCCCGCGCCAGGAACAACTTCTGATTTGGCTGCTGTTCGACCACTTGGAGAGATCTTTTTAAAGATCCGAACGGTGGATATGAATAAGGGGTTAAGAAGACCCTGCACACAAAAAATTAGCTCGATCCAACGGCTCAATCGGCTGGAAACTCAAGAAATGTCGGCGGGTATACAATTCCCACGCCTGGAACAGCTTCTGATTTGGCTGTTGTACGACCACTTTGAGAGATTTGTTTAAAGATCTGAACGGTGGATATGAAGAAGGGATCAAGAAGACCTTGTACACAAAAATTCAGCTCGATCCAACGGTCCAATCGGCCGGAAACGCAAGAAATGTGGAGGGTGGTAGTGTGATGACAAAAAAAATGGAAGAGAGAATATATGGAATGAGCGTGGGAGAGGAATAAGAAGAAGAAGAAGAAGGAGGAGGAAGAGAAGAAGAACCTACGGATGATGAGGGGGGAGTATAAATAGTAATAAAAATAAAATAAAATAATGAAATAGTAATATAATAATAATATAATAAAATATTAAAAAGTAAAAATAATAATAAAATAATCAAAAGTGAAGACAAAATGATTAGTCCCCTTTTCCTTTTAAATGATGATGTTTTCACTCCTTTTCCTTTTAATCATTACTAATATTTTTGTCAAATTCAATTTTATGGTGATCAGAGAACACCCGAAATCGAACTTGAATTTTACTGTTTTATGAGGTCTTAAAGTAAAGAAAATAAAAAATAAAAAATACCGACTATTTGTGACCTCAAATATTATTTTTCTTGATTTTCTTTTTCTTTTTTTGTTTTTTTTTTTGTATTTTTCGAAAATATATTAAAAAAATGAAAATTATGAAAATTATTTTTTTGGTCAAAATGGTTCATTTAGCTTGGCTAAGGTCACCAAAATTGATTTTTCAATTTTTCAACTTTTTATGGATTTTCTATGAATTTTCAAAAAAAAATAAAATAAAAATAAATAAAAAAAGTTGATCAAAATTTAGGTGTCAACAGCTGCCTCTCTTTGAGAGGAATCTCGTTAGAGGTTTCTCTCAAAGATAAGGTGACACCTGAGTCCTGATCGACTCGACTCGGGAAACTAAAGGAAAAGGAGTCTTGACATACAATCTCCATGCTTGTCCATGTATGCTCTTTCTTGAAGGGGGAAACATTCATTTGACATGAGAGAGTGAGATAATAGAGAGACATACCTGCCACTTACCTGTTCGATGTTTGTGCGATTTTCGCGGTGTTTGATGGATTCAAGAGAATTTCTAGGAACTCGTTACTAGAGTATCCTAGAGAGGTTAAGCTCTGACCCGTATGGTAGGTCAAACCATAATGGGATTCCTAACTGATATGAATCTAAGGAAGGCGCGTCCCATTTGAGATTTGCCAATGATTTTGATCCGTATGGTGGATTGGACCATTGAGTTGACCATTTAAGTGATTTTCACTATTGGATTGACCCTTCAGGCGGTTTCTACCTTTGATTGACCCTTCAGGCGGTTTCTACCATTTATTTTGACCCTTTAGGCGGTATCTACCTTGGTTTGACCCTTTAGGCGGTTTCTACCTTTGATTTGATCCTTTAGGCGGTTTCTACCTTTGTTTTGACCCTTTAGGCGGTTTCTACCTTTGTTTGCTTTGAAAAGGGGTCTCATGACGAGGGTTCTCCACGTCCGATGAGACTGCCTAAATTTTGAAAAGGGGTCCAGAGACGAGGGTTCTCCACGTCATGCTAGGACTGTTTGATATTTTTGAGAAGGGATCCTAGGACGAGGGTTCTCCACGTCATGCTAGGACTGCTTGATTTTGAAAAGGGGTCTCATGACGAGGGTTCTCCACGTCCAATGAGACTGCCTGATTTTTTAAAAAAAGGGTCTCATGACGAGGGTTCTCCACGTCAGGTGAGACTGTTTGATATTTTTGAAAAGGGGTCCTAGAACGAGGGTTCTCCACGTCATGCTAGGACTGCTTGATTTTTGAAAATGGGGTCCAACCTCACCCCTTCTTTTGAAAGATCCCGAAATTTGCCGGGAATTCAGTTTTGAAGCAGTGAAAAATTTTATTTTGACAAAGCTTCACTTGAGTTTGTTGAGGCGACATTCTGGGAGCTGGGTTCTCCAGGTATCCTGCAGAAGTTTGAGCCTGAAAGATTTTTCTTCACCAAGAAAACATTAGTAATCTTTGGGAAGACCACGGCTGTCCATTTGACAAAAACCGTATGACTTAAGTTTTAATCGTGAAATGTGCATTTTGATGCTGAAGGTTATCCAAAGCATTTTTGCAACATGCAAATGTGATCACAAATCTCTTGCACGGAAAATCTGGACCAACAGTTTGAAAATTCCAAAAAGAGTTTGTTCAAAACACCAATTGGAATATTTCTCGACAAGGAGGTCTTCTCACCTGTTTTGCGATAGTGGTTTTTTATAGGGAACGCATTCAATTCCCTACTAACCTGTGCCTTGGTTTTAGGCTCATTCGCAGCGCATACATTTTGATCGGTCGGGAGGTCTTCCACGGGACCGTAATGTTGGGCTTGGATATTGGTTTTCAAGGGGGGGACTCACTTTTGAGTCGGGGCCATTGAATGAAAGTCTTCACCATCTGCTCCGGGTTTACAAGTCAAGAACCCTGCAAAATGAGAAAGAAATAGTCTTGCTCGTACTTCTTCGAGCTAAGCAATATGTTAACCCAAGTGTCTTAGTCAGAGAAGACTGTTTCAAGGTTGTAATATTGGTAGGATTGGGGATCGAAAAAGGCTTGTTTTTGGCCCAGAATTCGTGACGGGTTTGACATTGGTGATCATTGCTGATTTGCCTCCTGTCATTTCCTTTTTGCATCTTTAGTCTTTGAGGTGCACAACCGATTTTGAGGTGTGCACAAGCTCTTTAGAGAGCGTCTCTTGTTGCATTCAGAGACCGACTCTCTCTATGTCTTTGTTCTGTGTTTGGCAGCATTTGGGGAGCAGCCCTTTTGGATTTGGCTCATTAAAGGATTTCCTCTTTTCCCATCCGGCTTCATTGGGGATCAATCAAACAACTTGCACGAGCATCGGCCTTGCTTTTACCAGGCACTTTGCTTTCTCTTAATGCCGTGGATTTTTCTCATTCATTTTTGAAATCCCATTTTTTTCTCCTCTTCATGGGATCGTGTTAGACCTATGATAAAACGCTCTAACAAGGTTAAGCATTAACTTAGGAATTTTTTTGCAAACCCTAAGTCTTGAACTCCTTCGTTTCTGAAGTGATGCTGCATCCGTCTTGGAATGTGCAATGATCACCAACAGGTTTATGAAATGATTTTGCAGGCTCAACTTGGCTATGCAAAGGATTCGGTGTGTGGGATAGAGAAATGAATGCTTCTCATCATCCTATGGCACTTGGATTACCATATAAACAACACACAAAGATTAATGTTAGTCCGAGCAAGAAAATTTCTAACCATTTTCTCCTGATGCTGCTGGACTCACCTCCATTTTGCCCCGATGTGGGGTGGTTCTTGACAGGGTTAAGAATGAAAAACGCCGTTCAAAGGGGTTTATCAACGGCCACCTGTAGTGTTTGGGGATATGAAACGAATGCCTCTGTCGTCCCAACCCATGTAATCGCTGCAAATGGTCCCTACCATCGTAGACCCATATTTTGCTATCTGCCCACTCCACTCCTCTCTCAAGTGTGTGTTGGACATGTTTGGATTAGGCTCGCCTCTCTTTTGAGTAAACTTCCTTTTGAATGATTTGACAAATAATGATATTTGGAAAAATTCACTCCCTTCTTTCCCAAAATTTATCCATTGAGGGGATTTTGTGATGTATCGTGCATGTTTTATTCATGCTTTGGGCAACCTCCCGATTTAAATCATGAACATCGATGCATTGGATAATTTTCATGACGACTGAAAGGATTTTAACATTCTTTATCTCCAGCTAACTGGGAAAGGGATACTTACCTACCTGTTGCGGCTGCAGACCCCTGAAAATGTAAGAGAAGCATATCATTGTATATTCACGAGTTTTTTTGAAAATCGAAACGATACATCCTACCCTCGGTCATGTACCCTAACAAGTAGTACGTGGGATGTAAAAACTTGTTCGTCTCCAAGGCGACTCCCCTGTCAAAAACAAACAATAAGTGTCAGTTTGCGTTCCAAAATTCAAGACAAATTGGAACGATACCGCCTTGTTCTTGCTTGGTGTTTTCATTTGAACACAAACGCGCGGCTTGCAGAAATTGGCCTTCTATATTGTGGCCACGATTCCTCCGTTTGGTTGGCGATGAATCATTTTCGAGGATTTGCCCCAGAGGAAATCCATTTGTGTTTTTGGGCGCATTCCAGCGTCACTCTTCATAGTTCCTCCACTTGATCAAAGACCCTTCCTTGGAGTGCTGACTCCCAAGGTTAATAATTTTATTCACCTCCTCATTGGCGAGTTCTTTTCTTTTGTGGCTTTTGGCGCCAACGACTTCCTGTTAAATGAGGAAAACTCATGTTAAGCATGGGATTTATGGAGATCAAATTGGAACGATACAAAGTTACCGCCTCTAGGTTTGTATCCTGGGGTTTATTTCTGATGCAGATAACTCTGTCATTGCGTCTACGGATTTTGCCAGAGAAGAAACGTCTTTCTTTGCCCAGGGCAAAATTGATTCGCATGCCCCAGTCATGCCTTAACGCTTTCCGCTTTTGTTGGAGATTTCTAATCCAATCTGAAGGAGTCCACGCACCTGCATGTGAAGAAATAGACGTGGGTTTTTTATCTGACTTCATTTGGAATTTCTGAAAAGAGGTACTCCCTCCGAAGTTTCGTCCTTTCGTGCTTTTCGAGCAATCTGCCCCGGTGAGGCCGGTTTCGCTGTTTGTCCTATTTGGATTTGATGACCCTGGTCTGTTGCACTTTTAGGGGGGGATCATGAGAGTTTGCCCCTGGCTGGGCTTCTCGGAGAAAAGGGAGAGAGTTGCTCGCACGAGTTTTGCCAATCCTGGTCATCTATGAATTCGTGCTTTTCATTCTATTCAAAGAAGGTATTGATAAAACTTGAGATTTTCTTTTCAAGCATTCTTTTCACAGAGATTTTCAGGTGATGAGAAACTTTTTCAGGTTTTCTCAAATATTTTGTTCACAAATTGAGCCATTAGAACGCTCTTGAAAACATTCAGTCAGACTTATGTTATGAAAAGAGGTACTCCTTGTTTCGTCATTTGGAAGCACTGCCATCTGATTCCCCTGCTTTTGATCGTCGCTGGAATGGATGGCTCCGCATCGTTTTATTCCCCATTTAGGAGGGAAGCTCCTCCTCGAGAACTTGAGTTATTTAACAACTGCTATGTATGCTTGGAATGGCATGCTTGAAATGTCACAAAGACGGTTATAAAATAGAGAAAGTTCATGTAATGATAAACTTCCTTGGGAGACGTCTTAAGAAAAATTGAAAGGGTAGGATGGGAGCTAGCCCTCATATCATTGGGCATCCTCGCATCCCAAAACTTTGCAAACCAGGAGACATGTGGGAAATCAGGTCTCATTTTTTTTTTCGTCATTGACCGATTTGTGGCTCCCACACGTCCCCGTTTTTGATTTTTGATTTTTGATGATTTTTTTTGGTTTTTTTTTTGGGTTTTTTTTTTGGGATTTTTTTTAGCATACTTATATTACAATACAACACGTAAGAAAAAGCCTGAGGCACCTAATGTGGATTTAGATGCGTCGAAGAGAGACAGATATCTCTTTACTCCATGGTAGGAGCGTCGCCGTCGAGTGATTTGACAAAATCTCCCAAAGACAAGCTGGTCAAATCAAGTTCCTCCGATGTCGTTTTTATCCTCTCGTCCTTCGACCATTTGGAATCCTTGGAGAAGAACCAGTCGAACTTGTTGTCGAAGATCACCCCCACGGTTTGGTGATCAGGAAGTGGATTATTTTGCACGTTCGGCTCTGTTTTGTCGAATTCAAGGATGCAATTATCGATAAGGGCTTGCACCTTGTGCTTCAAAACAATGCAATTGTCTACGTTATGGCCCTTCTATCCCATGTGATAGGCACATGACTGGCTTTCATCGTACCCGTTAAACTTCACCGGATTCGGCCTTGGAGGCTCTTTAGCCACTAAGTGCTCCTCTAGTAACATAGGAAGTAATTTCGATAACGGCCTTGGTAGGGGGGTGAACTGCTTGGGAGGCAACTTCCTCCTTAGTTCATATGGTTTCTGTACCGACATCGACGAGTTTCCTTGCACCGTACTTGGATTAGAGAACTGCTTAGGGTTGGGTGGGTTTGGTACGAAGGCCACATCAACTTCAGCCTCCTTCTCCCTTCGGGCTGGATATTGGCGTCTTGTTGCGATTTCTGGTGCTTTCCTTTCCCTCATCGCCCATTCCAGCCTTTCTGCGATTTTTATGAGGTGTACAAATGTTTGACAACCAGATGTGTTCAGCCTATCGAAATACTCGTAAGGCAACGCTCTTAAGAAAAGGTCGACCAGCTCATCCTCTGGAATGGACGGTTTGACTTGTGTTGCTAAGGCCCGCCATCTTTGAGTGTAGGCGCGGATTGCCTCATTCTTCCCTTTTGTGGTCCTCAGCAATTCTTCTCTGGAAAGGGCTGTAGCAGTATTGAACTTATATTGATGTAAAAAGTCCTCCGCCAGGTCTTCCCATCCATCATAGTCCTCCAAATCTAATTCGATGAACCAAGCCAGAGCAGCACCCACCAGACTTTCTTGAAATGTGTTCATCAGCAAGGGAACGTAGTCAGAAAAAAGTGCCATTTTGCATAGGTAATATTTTAAGTGGGCTCGGGGGCAGCTCGTCCCGTTGTATTTTCTGATGAAATCGGGTTCTTTATAGTCTGACGGCGCTTCAATTTTTGCAAATGGTGGTATCTTGTCAAATCGAGCCAACTCATATCCTTGGCTGCTTAGGCATTCCTCTATCTTCGCTAGCCTCTTTGCGCCTTCTTCGATTTTGCCCGGGGGTTTCTCCTTTTTGTCTTTTTCTAGGTCGATGACTACAGACGCGGCCTTCGGTAGTGCATCAGCTGCTAACACTCGATTAACATTCTCTGCCACATTCTCTTCCCGAGTTCGCGCCACATTCGAAGCATTGGGGGGTGCGGGCGGAGCATCCTGGCTGAGGTCATGATTTCTTTCTTGTGCAGCCACCATCATGGCTTTCATTTCTGCTAGCATGGTGGCCATTGACGCCATCTGACCTTCCAAACTATTCACGCGAGATCCCAACTCCTCTTGATACATTCTGGCTCGGAGACGAGTTATAATACGAGTTATTCTTGGTTCCGTGATTAAAGCTACTTGCCCTGTGGTAGGTAGAAAGACATGTTAGCATATGGAAAAAAGTTATACTGAGTTCAAAGGGTGAAAGGAATGATACTTACAGACCTTTTGAAGGGGGTAAGACATGCCAAACACATCGATCATGCGCATGTAAACTTGTGAAGTTTTGACACCTAAATGGTAGGGTTCCTGAGGCTTAAAGGCTCCCACCTCGAGTTCTAGAAAGGGTAGGTTCCATTGCACAACCATTGTTGCATTGGGACCCAATCCATAGTTCGAAGTGAGCGAAATTAAAAATAGATTACCCCGTGTTTTTCCTCACGGAGGTTCCATTTTCAATTCCTTCTATTGTTTGCTTATAGGGGCGCCCGGGGTTTTAGGCGCGGTTGTGTGTGTTCAGGTGTCGTGATCATCACAATGCAAGTCATGCATAACAGTTTATCAATCAGCGCTTCAAATCACCCACACAACATACATTCCTACGCCAACCTGCATAAGACAATGTTAATCACGGACTACACCCCTTATTTCTCCAATCTGCAAAAACGTTTAACACCTCAAGGGTTAAAGTACATACTTCAATTTGAAGAGCGTCTGCATAAAACATGTCAGAAAAACCAACCAACTTTTTAATCGGCTCAAGTCCACTAAATGGTTAAGAACCAGTCCCCAGCGGAGTCGCCAGTCTGTCGCGACCCTCTCGAGGTTGCATGTGGGCTCTCGAGGGTTAATGGGCCGTCCAGTCTGGTCGGACGCGGGCCTCTCCCAAGGCCCGTTACCCAAATCACAACGGAGGTATACGTAGTCGACCTTCAGTGTGGTCTAGTGACATGTGTTAAGTGTGCATGCCATGGAGTCGCCACCAATCATTTTTTGGAGGGTATGATTAGACCACCCTATAGAATAGTCGGGAGTTTCTATTCAATTCTGCGATAACCAGAGAAATGGGTTCGGGGACTTAGTTACGTCAACTTTCAGAGTTGACGCCCTTTCGGTACCTAAGTTGATTGAATTTTCTGCAATTTTTCTCAAATTTGTTTTTTGAATTTTTCCTTAATAATTCACTTCTTTTGAATTTTTTTATTTGATTTTTTTTATAAATTTTCTGAAAATAAATCCCAACTGACGGTCCCTAACTCGCCCCGTGGCGTCTCGGTGACAATCGAATCATTTTAATTTTTGTAAAATTCGAAATTCATTTCTTTTAATGTTAAAAATATTTTTTATTCTGAAAATCATCGGATAACGACACGTGGCTCATCTGCAGCCATCCAATCTAGCATTTTTTGTTTTTGTTTTTGTTTTTATAGGACGCAACACAATGCAAAAAAATAAAATAAAGAAGATATTAAGTCATTATACAACATAAACATAAGCAAAGGAGATGGGATCCGGTGAATTTTACGACGTCGGAGTCCGTCGGTGCTCGTGCAACAATGTGTGGGGGTATAAACCACCAGCAGGAGGCTCGGCCTTCCGATTCTGGGGTAGCACAATATGATTTACAGAAAATAAATAAATAAAACACTTTGGACACCAATAGGAGGCTTAGCCTTCCGATTCTGGTTCTTTTATGCGAAATATAGAAATGCTATGACATAAAGTAAATACACAGCAAATATTTAGACACCAACAGGAGGCTCGGCCTTCCGATTCTGGGTCTTTTATGCGAAATATAGAAATGCTATGACATAAAGTAAATACACAGTAAATATTTAGACACCAACAGGAGGCTCGGCCTTCCGATTCTGGGTCTTTTATGCGAAATATAGAAATGCTATGACATAAAGTAAATACACAGTAAATACGAAAAAATACAAAATAAACAATAATCCGAGCTCGGATGAGGAGGACGTTGAACTATTTTCACAAATCCGAACGGTGAAGATGAAGAAAGAATTGAGATGAGATTATACACAAAATTTTACCTCGATCCGATGGTCGAATTGATCGAAAACTGAAGAAATACCGGCGGATGAACAGTTCCCGCGCCAGGAACAACTTCTGATTTGGCTGCTGTTCGACCACTTGGAGAGATCTTTTTAAAGATCCGAACGGTGGATATTAAGAAGGGGTTAAGAAGACCCTGCACACAAAAAATTAGCTCGATCCAACGGCTCAATCGGCTGGAAACTCAAGAAATGTCAGCGGGTATACAATTCCCACGCCTGGAACAGCTTCTGATTTGGCTGTTGTACGACCACTTTGAGAGATTTGTTTAAAGATCTGAACGGTGGATATGAAGAAGGGATCAAGAAGACCTTGTACACAAAAATTAAGCTCGATCCAACGGTCCAATCGGCCGGAAACGCAAGAAATGTGGAGGGTGGTAGTGTGATGACAAAAAAAATGGAAGAGAGAATATATGGAATGAGCGTGGGAGAGGAATAAGAAGAAGAAGAAGGAGGAGGAGGAAGAGAAGAAGAACCTACGGATGATGAGGGGGGGAGTATAAATAGTAATAAAAATAAAATAAAATAATGAAATAGTAATATAATAATAATATAATAAAATATTAAAAAGTAAAAATAATAATAAAATAATCAAAAGTGAAGACAAAATGATTAGTCCCCTTTTCCTTTTAAATGATGATGTTTTCACTCCTTTTCCTTTTAATCATTACTAATATTTTTGTCAAATTCAATTTTATGGTGATCAAAGAACACCCGAAATCGAACTTGAATTTTACTGTTTTATGAGGTCCTAAAGTAAAGAAAATAAAAAATAAAAAATACCGACTATTTGTGACCTCAAATATTATTTTTCTTGATTTTCTTTTTCTTTTTTTCTTTTTTTTTTGTATTTTTCGAAAATATATTAAAAAAATGAAAATTATGAAAATTATTTTTTTGGTCAAAATGGTTCATTTAGCTTGGCTAAGGTCACCAAAATTGATTTTTCAATTTTTTAACTTTTTATGGATTTTCTATGAATTTTAAAAAAAAAAAAATAAATAAATAAAAAAAGTTGATCAAAATTTAGGTGTCAACACGGCTCAGAAAATATAGAAAGGTTTAACATTGGTAATCATTGTTGTTTGGTCATTGATTTTGGCCTTGTGGATTAGTCTTTTGGATTGATCTTCCACTGATACCACCATTGCTTTGCGAATGGTATGTACTCATACTGAGGATTTCATTTTTCAATTTCACTTCTTTGAAGATTTTTCTTAGAGAATTACATAAATTGGTTGGGGATTCACAAGAATTATGCATAAGAGTACTACACCATATTTTTGACGTGTTGTTTTTTATGGGCATTGGCCTTACTCTTACTAGGCACATTGCTTTTTATGTCCCACATTTTCTATGAAAACGGCCTTGCTTTTACCAAGCACACTACTTTTTTCATGATCTCCTAGATTTGAATTCTATTTGTAGTTGTGCTATTTTTATTCTATGTGGATGACTTAGCAAACCCAATGATTTTTGGGAAATTCTGTTATTTCCATTGTTCTTGAGTTTGTTTCGCTTGGAGATGATGTCATATTCTTTGTCTTGAAATGAGAAATGATTATCAATAGATTTAAGAAATACATGCTCAATTGGGTTGTATGAATGATATAAGTGTGTAGGATAGAGAAACGAACACTCTTCATCATCATAGGGCACTTGAATTAAAGTTCGAGTTTAACACAAAGAAACACACAAAGATTGATGTTAGCTGCAACAAGAAATTTTCTAACCATTTTCTCACCTCGTGTTGCGGTTGTAATTACCTCTACTTGGATCCGATGTAGGGTGGTTCTTGACAGGGGTAAAAAAAAATTGCCACTCAAAGGGAATAGCAAAGAGTAACCTATAGTGTTTGGGGTGGAGAAATGAATGCCTCTGTCACTTCGGCTATCATACCTTTCGCAAGAAAATCATTTACCTTAGGGAATGCAGAATACTGCCATGCAGAATACTGCCTATCGTTCACCTCGCTAGGGAAAGTGTGGGAAAGACTTGCCTTCCATCGTCCTGTCGTGCCCCATTATATGCCTTTGATACATTTTATGCAATTTACACTCCCTTTTTGAAGTTAGTAAAGGGGTGAGTATGGTTTCAGGGTAGAACTTAGAACCTAGAATCGGAATCGCGGCAAACCTGTCTGGTTCCAAATTCAAAAGTATGTATGGTAGATTTCAGGTTTCAAAAATTAGGGAACCTATTCTAATAGGTAGGTTGTAGGTTCTAGGTAAATGAAACACGGAATTTGAAACCTATAACTTATAACCTGTAACAAGTTTATTTGTTTTCTTAGTACATGTCTTTGCACGACCCTATGGTATTCTATGTTGGAGTTGGAGAATACTTCGGAGACCCTTGTTTCCCATACTGGGCACGTCCACGTGAGCTTAGGGAAATTAAAGTATGAACTGACGACATTTGACCTCTACGCATGGAATGACGGGGGGTCCCGCTGCCCGGACAGTGGGCAAGAGTTCCGCTCGAAACAAACATCAGGTTAGGATTGCGTTTTAAGTTGGCCCGTTTGTTGTGAGATCAAAGGGGTTCGAACAGGCTGGGGCTTTAGATCCATTTTAAGTCCTATATATTATACTCATATGAGGGATCATTGTAACGAGTGGTTATGATTGTAAACCTAAACATTATAGTGGAATCTCTTTACAGGATGTAACTTTATTCTGGGTGAACCTGGGTAAACTCGTGTGTCATATCCTCTGTGTGATTGTTCTGATTCGGTTTAGAATATAACCCATCATTCCATGGCATCCGTTGATAAGTGTGTAAAATAGAATCATAGTTTGAACTTCTATTTCCGGTGATACTTATGACTGATACTTTTAATTTATCAATGTCTCATATTTATTGTGTGTCTAAGTATGAGTTGTGATGAGTGTATTGTAGCAACAAATGGTGGTCATTAAAAGGCGACACTGTAATAATTCAAGTAAGAATACATATGGAATCTGCACAAACCTTGGAACCTGTAACAGGGTAGGTTCCACGTTTCATGACATGCATGGTAGGTTCCAAGTTACACAAAATGAGGAACGTGTTCCGATGGATAGGTTTCAGGTTCTAGGTGGAACCTGTACATAATTTAAAATCGATCACCCCTAATAAAACATGCAAAAATTATTTCTAATAAAGCAACATGAATAATATCATTTATTGATTGCAAATGTCTGAAACATATATGAAAAATAAAAACAAGAATGTTAAACTCCTTAAGGATAGTACTACTTCATGGGGTTGGAATTGACCGGGTGTAAGGATTCTCGTCCGTCTCCTTCAGCCAATATCAGGGGTGCCTTCGAAGAGTACTTTCTTCAAAATGTACGGTCGGCTATAATTTGGAGCGAATTTGCCACCGGAGTCAAAAGCAATTAGTAAAACCTTGCGTACGACAAGATCATTTACCTCGAAATGCCTCGGACGGACTTTGTGGTTGAACGATATGGCTACTCTCTATTGGTAACATTGTCAGTGGCAAAGTGCCTTTAGCAAATACATCTACATACATTTATCTTTAAAGTTGATAACAACATAAAGAAATTAGTTCCGAATGTTAGAATATATTTTTAACATTCAATGTGGGCTTTATTAATTATTATTGTAAACATTAATTGATCTAATAAAGAAAAGATATATATAGTTTCCTATTTAATCTAATATGGTGTTGGATAGTGTGAACTAAGATAAACTACATCTGTAATGAGGGGATATGTTTCAATCTCTATAAATAGAGTTCAAGTCGCTCCTATAAATCCTAATGTCCACGTAACCTCACATAAAGAGTCGTCAGAAGTGATACGTAAAAGGCCGTCTCATTGAAGCCAGTGATAAAGGGGGTTCATAGAGGAGAAACTCTTGAGCATCGGATCGTCACAAATTTCGCATCAAGAACGATTAGTCGAAAACAAGGTGCATCAATTCTTCAATTTTATGAATCTATGATTCGTGTATCTAAACGTGATTATCTTGGGTCACTGCATAAAGTAATTAATTGCAACTTACATGTGGTATCAGAGCCTAAATCTTGAATCATGATTTATGTATTTTTTTCGAAATTTTATTTTAGATAAAAGTGAAATTTAATCACATATTCGAAATGTACTCGACGAAACGAGCAAAATCAAGTAAAGATCGCCATTGGGCATCGTAGCCACCATAAGTGAAAAACACGCACAGACCTAGTGTTTGAGTTTCTTATGACAATGGAAAGTCTATGGCTATATCAGTGGAAAAACGTGAATGTTGGGTGATACTTGTTTTTGAAACAAGACCATTCATCAAGCACTTCCTTTTGAAAATTTTTAGGAGCATTGGTGATCATGTTGGGATTACTCACCCACTCAGTCAAACAAGGTACCCCACGAACAGAGGAGCTCTATGCGTGCAGGATTTGACCTATTCCTGCACGACGTGCAGGTTGACGTTACTTGATGTCACTCAAGCCCGGGTGATACTTGACTATTGACTCGGACTTCCTGATTGAACCGGTTGTTGACCAGTCAGACTAGGTTAAGCATGACCTAGTTCGCCGGTTCAGTCAAGGGGAGCGGTTGGACCGAGATAAACTAGTCAGACTGGTTTTCAGTATCGATTGAGACTGAACACGTGCGCTACACGTGTCAGCGCGTGGGAACCACGCATAAAGAGAGAAAGTCGCGCGTGAGCGCTCAGGTGTTTCAGGTAATGATATGCTCATATGTTTATGCTCTACCAGGTGATATATTTATTTACATGTTGGATGCATGTATGAATGGAAAATACATATATAACTTCAAACACGTGTATTATTTGGGATATTTTTGGCATATTTTCATGTATTTCTATATGGTTTCATGAAATACAGGTGCAAGCTCACATGTAAGTACCACATACAGATTTGTGGAGCATAATTGATCAATTATATGCATATGGTTTAACATGTATTATTGAGTGTATCAATGTAAATTAGCGGCGTTTAATTTTACAGATAATTGTTCCTAATTTTTGAAATTACATGCATACGGAAAATATGAAATATAAAGTTTATATCCAAATTTCAAAAAAATTCAATTGGGTTGTGACCGCCAAAGTGGCACATTTGATTAGATTTAATAAATAACGGTTTATAAAGTATTGGGATGTCTTCTATTTTAATGCGTAGTTATACTCTCAAATGAGGTAATTGCGTATTGTTGCATGAAGGGTTATATGTATAGCATATGATTGAGAATTGACTAGTCTAAGTGCTTTCATACACCCAAAGGTGGTAATTAACGAAGATTAAAATAAATTCACATGGCCCCTGTAATGTAGAGAGTATACAACTACATATCATTTTTTCTGCCCAAAGGTGGTTATATGATGATGTATGTAACTCTCAGGATAAATTTTCACATTATGCTAATTATAAACATTGATTATTTTTGTCGCTGTTTTTGTGAACAACATCTCTATTGATATTGAGGTTTATATTGGTTCAAATTTTAAGAGCTGAATGGGGATTTTCTATTTACAATAAACTGGCTATTATGTATAATCCTACGGATCTCACTTTCATTAGTGAGGAATCTTGAAAAGTACTATTTGCTACTAGGGAAAAGAGCAATAGGATCTACTTATTTTTAGCTATAAAGCGATACATTAAGGAATACTTGAAAAATATTTTTACCAGTTGATTGCACTATTAAATAAATGATAAAAGCCTTCGAGGCTTTGAACTATGTATCGTCTAATGCTGAAAGTGGTACTCTTTTGCAATGACTCTTTAAACATCATGTGTGATGGTTCTAATAAAATTACATATTACGTCTTAAAGATGGTAGAATTGCATATTAAAAGGTTTAGAAAGCATACTCATAAAGAATGCATAAAATCACTAGTCATTCTGACTATTTGGATCCATGAAAATCATCCTTTAATAAAGATGGTGATCGTTATTTCTTTTATAAGAAGAATGGTCACATAAAGAAAGACTGAAATGAATGCAAAGACTTGATTGTCTAAGCGTGAGCTTAAAGATGATTCTTTGGTATTGGTTTGTGAATCTAATCTATCAAAAGCCACATCTTGTGATGGCTAGATAGCGGTGCAACAAATCATGTTGTATTTTCCATAACGGACATTCATAAGCAGAAAGATAACAAATCATGATGAATCAAGCTCATTGTAGAAATAGCTATAAAGTTAATGTTGAATTCGTGAGAATGTCATTCTAAATTCTGGTTTTAATTTGACAATAAGAAACATAATTTATGCACTTTCCTTAAAGACGGAATTTAATTTCTATATCAAGTTTGTACATGCGTGATTACTCTCTTTAACATTTCAAATAACGTTATTATTTATTTATTTAATAAAATTGGGCATTGCATTAAGTCCAATGAATTTATGTTTATCTCCCAACAAATTATACGTCAATTATATAGCTAAAAAAGTTATTTTCAAAAGACCATTGCCTAAGGTACAATTATACGCATTATTGTATAAATGTCTTGATCACATCTCTAAGGAAAAAGTGAAAAGATTGATAAAGGTAGACATTCTGCCCACTCTTAAAAGTGACCTAGACACATGTGTAAATTGCTGTAGAGGTAAGATGACTAAAATAAAGAAGAAAACTACAGTCTGTAGTTCTCATTTGTTAGAGATCATTCATACAGATATAAGTGGACCCTATACAGTATCATTGTGTAGAAATTTTTATTTCATCACATGGCTCAACGGATTCCTGAGCTTGGTAAGTCTCATATCACTAGCGAACCCAATCTGTCACACCCCGCGTCCTTTCGAGCGCCCGAACATCCCTTTCAGCTCTTCCTTCGCGACTATTCCCCAGGATCAATACGCCTCTGATATACACTCGCGGAATGAAATGCACATGCGGAAGCGATAATTAAACTCCATACATAAAACCACGACAAGATGACTTAGAATGCATATAACACAATTATAACGCAATCGGTTTACAATACTTATCTTCGTTCACAAGACACGACTGGATCGTTCCAAACCCCAAACTACCTATCTCAAGGAAATGTCCAAAGGGAAATAGTACAACTAACTTTACGCATCCGGCTTGTCGACATCCATCGACATTGGTTCAGGTTCTTCATCTCCAAGTCCAGCATCGGGATCTCCCAGGTCTCAACTTCCATCAGAACTCCAAAGCGTCTCGACATGGTGATAGGGGTCAAGGGTTGGGGTCTGAAAAATGGGTCCCACGACGGGGTGAGATAAATCTCAATAAGCTAATCCTAACCCTAAGTTAGGCACTTAGTACTTCCAGACACTCCCTAAAACATGCAATTCTATTTCCAGTATACACAACATGGCAAGGACTCTAAATGGCATGACAACAAGAACAAGAAAACATGCATGCCAATTAGGCACCTCAAATTCAATTTTACTCCAATCATCACTTCATGACTAGGTCTAAGCTTCGTACTTTGGCACTCAATTACTCATACCATAAAGGATCGTACTTATACTCGATACAATTGCACTTTCCAAGGCTAGGCCCGCGTATTAACTCCTCATGTTATCCCAATCAATAAACCCGCGTCATCCTAGGCGCATCAGGCATTCTCATCATTCAGTCCCGCGTCGTATAGGCGCATCAGGAAATTCACAATTTCTCAACCCCGTGTCATATAGGCACCTCAGGGTGTTTCACAACGTACTACCCCGTGTCATAAAGGCACCTCAGGGTACATTTCATTTCTCAACCCCGTGTCATATAGGCACCTTAGGGTGTTATATGGTCATAAGCTCATAATTGGGTTTTTTTTTTCCAAAATAGGTCAAAAAAGAAATTAATTTACAAAAAGGGATCGGTTTTTTTTTTTAATTACCAGAATGGGTGCCGTACGGAAGTGTGAGACCCGCACAAATCCGTGCGGGAGTCACTCCCCGGCACGGGACGCTGACAGGTCCTGTGCGGAAGTCTGACACCCGCGCGGCTGAGACCACGAGCCGTACGGATGTCAGACATCCGCACGGGACCTACCGTGCGGGAGTATAACTCCCGCACGGAGGTGCCCCCAGGCTCTAGCACCGTAGAGCCTTTTCAGGCTCACGGGTGCGATAGAGCTTGAATTTGGGGCTTCTCCGTAAGAATTCCTTACTTTTGGTGCACCATTTATCTGCAACTTTCTTCAAGAATATGCGATACTTCTGCATTTTTGGAAGATAACAAAATCATCATGAGAACTCTTTTAAATGATGAAGCCGCCAACATGTGGGAAAAAAATACATAGCTGAGTTTTTTTTTTTTTTGATAATCGAGGTTTTCGCGCAGCCGGCGAGCACCGAGCTCAAACCTTTTTGGCGAGCACCGAGCTCAAACCGGCGTGGAGCCCGACTAGTCCTCTGGCAACACGTGCTAGCCACCACACATGTGCCACCGGTTAAGTCACCTTTGCGACGCACGAGATTTGAACACTCAACCTCTCGTGAAAGGAAGAGCGCCCGCTCCAGCAGCGCCACCCAGGTGGGTGGTAAAATACATAGCTGAGTTAATAGATGTAAATGTGAACTTTGCATAAGAATAGTTGATGATTAGGCAGAAGGAAGTGATAATGGATATATACGCGTATATGTACATTTTGTGAGCATATCTGCTTCTCTTGCATTCATGTATAGACTAGCTTGTATGGAAGTCTGTCGGGTGTGGTTTTCGAGTAAAAAGGTATGCAAAACTCAAGTTTCATCTTTGTCCTGGTGTTGACACCTGATTTTTTGTCATCTTTTATTTATTTTATTTTTATTTATTTATTTTTTCTAAAATTAATTAAAAATACAAAAAAGTCATAAAATTATGAAATCGACTTTGGTGATCTTGGCCAAGCTAAAGGAACCATTTTTGACCAAAAAAAATATAATTTTTTATATTTTTATCATAGAAAAATATATGAAAAATAAAAAAAATAGCATTCGAGGTCACAAAAAAACAAAAAAAAGGGAAAAAAATCATTATTTTATTTTGACCTCACAAAAGAGAAAGTTCAAGTTTTATTTTATGAGTTCTTTCACAGCACATAGAGTTAAATTTGGGTTAAAAAAAATGTCGTTTGACTCTTTTAATTTATGATTTTGGCATTTAATTGGATTGCCCCGCATTTCGATTTTATTTGGTTGCAATGCTCATTTGCTTATTTGGACGACTAAAGTGAATTATTGGAGTGTGTTAAAAAGAAAAGTAGAGGACCCAAAGGAAGGATGAGCGGCCATTAAGCGGAAAGAAACCGGAGAAGGTGGAAGATAATGATAAAAAAATAAAAAATAAAAAGAAAATGATAATGATAATGGGGAGGAGTGTCACACCATTCGGCCGATCAAGGGGGAGAAAGTGCCGTGTCATTTAAAAAAAAAAGAGAGAGTTAGCCATTTGAGAAAAAGAAAGCATTGGGGAATTAAAAAAGAGTAGGGTGGTACTCTTGCTTCATTGGCACGAAGAGAGAAAGGAGGGGAGGAAAACAATAAAAAAATAAAAGGAGAACTAGACAACCTAGAGAAGGCCAAAGGGATTGATTTAAAAAGATAAAAGGGGGAGGAAAGAGTCTCCATGTTGTCGTCCACTCATCTCTACTTGAGGTGGGGTGCCAATAAAGAAGAAAAAAAATAATAACAAGTTAAAAAAAAAGGGAGGGAGAGAAAGGCAACGAGCGCTGAGAGGGGGGTGTCTCCTGGGTAGCCGCTAAAAAAAAAAAGACAAAAGAGGAGGGGATGAGGAGGTCTCGACTGTGGTCGATGAAGAAAGAGAGCTCGTCGAAGCTTCGTTCTGATTCGAGGCGAATTTCCGAAGGTTTTGCAAACCAAACCCAAGCTGCGTCATCAATATCGACATACGAAGAATGTGAGTTCCCCTAAACACAATCATGCTCTTTCGCTTGAAGTGTTGTGTCAGCGTGAATGGCCTTGCTTCGATATTTTTCTGACTTTGAGTGATGCTTCGAACTCCTTCTAAGCTCTGTTTTGTCTATGTCTTGCGCATAAAATGGTTTAAACCTCTACTGTTGGACCTTCCAAACCTCACTGACGTCAAGAACGGGAAACTTCGTCGGGCGATCACCGAGAGATGAGGATCTCCAGATAAGTTTCCTAAACCTTTGTTGACGTTTGATGTGTGTTTAGATTTGAGCTATAACGATCAAAAATGAGAAAAACTTGTGTTCATCGAAAATTCATATCTGGTTATGTTGTGTAAGTTTCGTTGTAGGATAGTTCAAGTTTGTTTTCTTGTGCTAAATCGGAGTTATATTGATGCGGTTGAGATGAGTAGTTGTTACGTGTAAAATGGACGCGTTTGTTAGATGTCTTAAGTCGAATCTTCAAAGTTCGCCGGAAGTTGCAGAGGTCGCCTGACTGAGGTGGTAGAGGCTCGATGAAGCAGCATGCGTAGGCCAATGGTGAGATGCTTTCTCATTCTTTCATAGGATTGGACTGTGAAATTGCTTTCACATCCTGAGAACCCACAAAGAAAGGGCGTGGTGATAAAAATAAAGGGAAATAGCAGGAGGAAGAAGACCCTAAAATAAAAATGTTAATAAAAAAATCAAACCCATTAAGAAGTGGCGTGAGTATGCTTTTGTGTGTAGTCTAGTGTACGGGCTTGGCTGGTGATTTAGGCTTTAGGGTGCAATTGGGCTTTTATTAATAAAAAAATTTTCAAAAAAATGAATCATTAAGGAAAAATTCAAAAAAAATGGAAAATAAATCAAAAATTCAAAAAAATTCAGAAAATTCAGAAAAATTCTAAAAAATTCCAGAAAATAGGAAATGGCCACATTCAACTGGCCACGACCTGTTTCGGGTCATTTAACCCCCGATCTTTCCAGAAATGACGGTTTTGCCCTTTTGGCAAACCGTCTTCCAAAAAAATTCTAAAAAAATCCAGGAAAATCCCCAAAAATAGGAAATGGCCACAAACAACTGGCCAAGACTCATTCCGGGTGTTTTGAACCCCGACCCTTCTTAAAATGACGATTTCGCCCTTTGGGCGAATCGTCTTCCAAAAATTGATTGTGATTGATAGAAATAGTCATTCAATCTGCATGAACTCTTAGTCAGGAAAATCACTCGCGTTAGGTACCGAAAGGGCGTTGGTAATGACACCAGCGTAACCAAGTCCCCGAACCCAAAATCTCTGGTTCTGCAGAACTGATCGATCTCTCCCAATCGATCAGTAAGGTTTCCGGTCTACCCTCCAAGAAAGACCGGTGGCGACTCCAAATGCATGCACAAGTTGCACATGACACACGACCACACTGAAGGTCGAAAGCGATCGACTCTTATCGTCGAATCCTTTGAAAAATACTCCCGCCGCGATTTGGTATGGGCCTGGGAGGGCCCGCGCCGATCCAAGACCCGCGATCGGTAATCCATTAGCCGCGTCCGCTTCCGGACGGGTCGCGACACCTGGCGACTCCGCTGGGGACGTTGCTCTAGAACATATGATTCTAGACCTCAAGTGGACTTAGGTCGTAATTAAAACGCTGAGTGATTTTTCTAACCATGCAGGCGCTCTTGAAGGTGAGGTAAGTCCGCTTATGATAGGTGTTATATGTTTTTACAGATTGGAGTGATAAGGGGGGTAGTCTGTGATTAACATTGTCTTATACAGGTTGGCGTAGGAATGAATGATTGTGTGTATGTTTTATATTGAAGCGGTGATTGTTAAATAATATGCATGTTTATCGCTTTAGCACGACACCGAAAATACACACAACCGCGCCTAAAACCCCGGGCGCCGCCTTTAGGAACACAATAGAAGGAATTGAAAATGGAATCTCCGTGAGGAAAAACACGGGGTAATCCACTTTTCAATTCCGCTCACTTCGAACTATGGATCGAGTCCCAATGCAACGATAGCTGTGCAATGGAATCGGCTCTTTCTAGAACTCGAGGTGGGAACCTTAACCTTAGGTGCCAAACCCTCTGATTTTTAGAAGTTTACCATCACTTGTTTCATGCGCATGTCTCTGGGCGGTTGGTACACCTAAAACCGCACATAAGTCGACGAGTTGGGTTGGTAAGACTCTATATCCCCCCAAATCTATCACTGTTCATATAGATATAGGCATTTCATTTATTGCATTCTGGTGATTAGATTAAATGCCATTTCGAGGATAGATATGTGCGTTTGTCCCTAACGTCCTTGATAGAAGACGAGGAGGGTGGTATCCCACGACGAACACCGAGTGTGCGATAAGGAGCATACTATGGACATTATTGAGGTATCATCCAATGAAGACGACGAGTTGGGGCAAGTGATCCTAAAGGCACGGATCAAAACTGGGGCATCCTTAAACGTTAGGATCACATTCCTTTATGTCATTTTCCATTACTAGTCCTCTTGTATAGGGTTTATTTTTACTGAGATTTTCTCTATCTCACCCCTTAGAGCGATTGTATTAGGGATCTATTGGTGTATACATTCAGATGGAACTTGGTTGTATTTCTTTTAACGGGTCATTGGAATGTGATAGTGGCATTTTTTCTAATCATCCGAATACTCCCAAGTCAAGTTTATAATTCCTTTAGAGGAAATTAAAATTGGAAGTCTTGCACGACCTTTTGGTCGTGTGAGGTAATCCAACCCCAATTTCGCTAGAAGGAGCTACACACTTGAATTGGTTCATGCATGTTGTACACCACTGGTAATTCACGATGATTGATCAAGAATATCAGCGTAGTTTCAAATTTAATGACGAGATAGATGTCCAAACTACTTTCGTTCTTAGCGAGCGACCTTAATTTGGATGCCATATCTTCAATTGAATTTAAAACACGTTATTATGTCTTGCACTTTTGAGTAATTCATTCCTCTCGAAATTAATCAAAAGCCATTATCGTGAATTACATTCCTTTCAATAATATGCTTTCCTTCGAAGAATACTGATAAAAAACTTTTTGCGCAAGATTAAAACCCTTGTAAAAGTTTTTGTCCTTATTAATCACGAGCAAGCATAAGATTGAAAGGGGTTTATGCTTTCTTTTTCAAATTATTCCTTCTGATTCAGTCGTTTCATTTGCAGGTGAAAAAAATAGGTAATAGAGAGAAATCTTCTCCTGGATAAGTCTGAGGCTATTCTCTCATCTGATCATGAGCGAGTTATAAAATCAGGACATATTTGCTCGGCTTATTGATATTATGGTTCGGCTCACCCAGGTTGAAGATGTTCGGATGCTCGAAAAAATGAACCATACAGAAGTTAAAACACACACATTTATTTTGCTCAGTGGAGGGTTTTCAAAAGCAGGTCATACAATTCGGGGTGGAAAAGTAAAGCCAAAGTGAGCCCTAATTAACGACACAAAGGAGCCCAACTGACCCTCCATGTTGTTAATGCTCTGCCCGTACTCACGACTTCGCATGTCCTGGTCCGCAAGCTTGAGGAGAAGGTTTCTGCATTCGCCCTTAACCTCAGTGACCTTGACCTCGTGTTCCTCGGTGATTATTTCCAAGTCCCGAACTAATCCATTCCCGTGAGCTATGTCTGCGGTTATTTTGTCGAGCCGTTCTTCCTGCCAGTCGCTTTGCAGCCTCAATAGGACATTGTGGCGGTCGTGCTCGCCAGCGGTCAGGGATATGGCCAATTGATCCACCAGGTTTCTCCTCTCGCGAAGCAACGTCGCGACCCTCTCATTGGCAAACTCGACGGCCTTTTTGTGACTATCGGCCAGATAGTTGGTCAGCACCAAATGATCAGACCGATCCTTGTAACGAGCCCGCAAGACGCGAGCCACGAGAACCTCCCGATCAGCAACACGGTAGGCCTCTAAGGAGTGTGCAAAGAGGGTCGGGAAAGTTCTATATTCCCTCCCCAGCGTAGTACCTTCGAGGGAAGTGGTATCTAAGTCCTCGAGCAGGACACGGATTTCATCCGCGGTTGCAGAATGATCGGTTATGTGCGCGTAACCGCGACCCAATAGGTTATAAAGCTTTTCCCACTGGGCCAAGACATCAGTCGAAAAAGTGCGCACGGGAGAGGAGGCCATTTGCGTTGGGTTGGCTTGAGAATAAGACGAGGCTAATAGAGAGATTAGAAGGAAGAAGCTGATTATGCGAGAACGCTAACCTGCCATACGTTAATCCCTCATTTTATAGAAACTCGAAGATGATGAAGGGTCTCAGTAATAATGCTGGTGGAGCCCAGTTAGGAGGTAAAGCAGGAGGTCCCCTCACGTGAACCATTGGATTCGTCTCGGTCCGCGATTTCCGGCTTGTCAATTAAAAGATGTAAAAGATTTGTCGGGATCACCATTATTAGAGTTAGGTGGGAGGTAAGCGCAACTATCGAAGAAAGCCCTAACAGGATTTAGCAGTCCCATCACGTTGAAAAGCTAAGCGCGAAATTCAAGGTCTTGAGGGGGAACGTTTGCCTAATGATGCTTGAAGAGCGTCTCCTGAACGTACAAAGTCACTCGAAGAAAAATTTATAGGGAGTGAGCATACAGGAGAGAGTAGAGAACTCTGAGTGGGCAAGAACCAATCAAACATTTCTCAATCCAACATATTTAAGAGGTTATTGTCAGCTGCTAGAGGCGACTGACTCAAAAATCTCAGAAATTGAACCACAGAGGGATCTCGAAGATTCCAAGATCAAGTCTAACGCCAAAACCATGGAGCCCAACACTTCTGGCAACGGAAATCAAGATCACGGCGACGGCGACGACGACAACGACATCTACGATGCTCAACTCGGGAAAAGAAGACGTCCTCACCAATACTCTCAGGAGGAAACCCAAATGCTGGAAACCCTTTTCAGTAAAAGCCATTACATGAAAAAGAAGTGGAGAATTGAATTGAGCCGGGAGTTGGGGATTAATCAGTCGAGGATCCAGTTTTGGTTTCAAAATAGGAGATCCAAATCGAGGGCTCAACGCAAACGTCAGGTGGTCGAGATTTTAAAGGAAGAAAACCAAAAGCTACGAACAGAAAACATGAGGTATGAAAAAGCTCTCAATATTACCGTTTGCCCTCATTGCGATAACCTCATCGCCCGCGGTAAGATATTCCCCGATAAGCCTCACGCAATGATTGAAGACGTTCACTTACCACCCTACTCCCTCGGGGCATCTCCTGCTCACCCAGATTTTGCCGGAGTCACGCATGAGCAGGATGATCCTACGAAAACGATACAAATGCCTCTTGGGGGATGGGATTTGCATCGCTTTGATTGGAGTTACAGTTTCAAGGAGCTGGATGTTACCGCCGACCAGCTCAAAGCATATCAGCCTCATGCACAACAATTTTCGATAGGGTCGGGTCCCGCCGGAGATGAGTTAATCAGTCGTCAAGCCATCGATGCAATTTTGGGCCACGATAAGAGGAGGTTCGCTTGGCCCCCTGAACTGCATTCCAGATTCCTAGACGTGGTTCACCAAATGGGGATCGATTCAGCAACTCCGACACGCATATTTAAAGCCATGAATGTACCGGGGCTTAGTAAGGAACTGGTCAGGAATCACCTTGCTGCCTACAGAAAGCTATTAAAACAACGTCGAGCGGAGCTAAACCGGGAGGAATCCGTCTCGAGCTCAAAAGCTAGGGGCGACCGCCATCGTAATGCTCAGGCATCAAGAGATACCCGGCCAAATCTAAGCATCAATCAAGCTAGCAACTCGACCACCGGCAAACTGAAAGCTGATCAGAATGTCCTCCCGGGCCATTTCAACACTTCTCAAGAGCGCGTATCACAAGTACAGCGAGTGCGCACTCCTCCATTCGAGCAGCAGTCGGCTGGTGCTCTGCCTGCCGCTGGTCAACCCACGACAGACGATTTCTTTGATGAGGGGCTCGATGCCTTGTTCAATCAGTGGGAAGCTGGCATGCTTGGACAGCCATGATCTAGCACTTGACTCGGGGCACGATGGGTCGGTCACCACGAACACCCATAGAAAGAAGAGCATGTTCACGAGTAGATCACTCATTTTATCCGTTGTAAAGTTCCTACGGGAACATTTTTCTTTAATGACTATAGTTAATTCTTTATTAAAACCAACGCTATCGACGAACATCGTCATGCTCAGTTGTGATGATCCCTTGTTAGATTAAGTCTGAAACCAGAGACGGTCTTTAAAATTTTGAGTGGCCACGAACTCATTCCTCACCAAGCGCCCGGGATGCTGAAATGAAGAGTAACAGCATGCACAGGGAAAATGCCACTTTCGTTTGAACGATGAAAAAAGGGTTGAGAGAAGATCATAGCGTTAATTCCCATGGAGCTAAATGAATTAAACGGAGTCATTAATTGCGGGTCCACCGCTGCTCCCCACGTTCTCGGGCCTAGCAAATCATAAAAGGCGCCGAAAGATTGTAGACCCACCACTTTGAAGACTGAACTAGGGGACGAGCGCAATACTCGATGAAACTAAATCAATGCAAAAGAGTTTGTGATCCTATCACGAGGAAAAAGAAAGGGGAATACAGACGATGAGTAATTACAGGGTCTCGGGAGGAGCGCTTGCTTGCTGGCCTTCATATGCAGCCTGAAGGATGGTTCTAGGACACGCACAATCACTTGAGAAAATTTCTAGAGTGAGCAAACACGTAAGAGCGAATAGAGAAAGCTGAGGGAACTAGACCAGCCCGAGATACTCCGATCCATCATGTTTAAAAGCTATTCCCATCTGCTAGAAACGCCCGACCTGGACATTTCTGAGCACGAACTGCTGGGAGACTTTGAAGATCCTGGAGCTGAATCCTGCCCGAAGACCATGGAGACTGACTCCTCCAGCGATGAAATTCTAGGTTTCAGCTACGAAGAATGAGTATACAATGATGACCGGAGTCGGAAAAGGAAGCAACTACAATGCCACACTCCAGGCCAAATCCGAGAGCTCGAAGCTTTCTTCAATGAATGCCCCACTCCAAGCAGACAACAGAAAATGGAGTTGAGCCGAAAAATAGGATTGGAGCTTTCGAAGGTCAAGTTTTGGTTCGCCAACAAACGAACCCGGGTGAAACAGCAATACGCAGACCATGAGTTACTGGTCCTGAAGGAGGAGAATGAGAAGCTTCAAGCTGAAAGCGCGAGATATAAGGAAGCTCTGACCAAGGCCACCTGCCTTAATTGTGGAAATCCTGTTGTCCTCGGCGAGGTGTTCCTCGATGAACCATCCCTGTTGACGAATAACGCTCAGCTGTTACCGTATTCTCCACAGCATTTTCCGACACAGCCAGATACCGCCGGAGATCTGCATGAGCAAGTCAACACCATAGGATCAACACCAACATCCTCTGAGAAATGGGATATGAATCATCACAGGGGGAGTTCTCTCAATGACGAACTCGCTGTCGCAGCCAGCCAATCCAAAGTCGGTGAGTCCCTCCCTGGACAACTTTTGAAACGACTAGATCCCGTAGAGAATAGCTACCGAAGTATTGACGATATTTTGGGTGATAAGAGAACAAGGTTTTACTGGACCTATGAACTTCACACCAAATTTGTTGATGCAATTCGAGAGCTGGGAGTTGATTCGGCTAGCCCACTACGTATACTCGAGATTATGAATGTGCCGGGGCTCTCTAGAATTAACGTCGAGTCTCACCTCAAGTACTATAGGAGATTGCTAAGGGATGGAAGGATAGCGTTAAACCATCACAAAGCCAGTTGGAGCTCAAGTGCCGGGCAGAGTTACAACCACGATGATTGGAGGGCCGAAAGCACCCAACCGCGTTTCAGCAATGACGGGACCAGCAGTCGTGTCAGCGACTCCTCTAACCCAAATCAGAATGCTCCGCCGAGCTATCTCAATACTCCTCAAGAGTATATACCACAGTTCCAGCACATAGGGATTCCTCAGTTTGAGCGTGATTCGGTCATTAATGCTGTCCCTGAAGCGGATCTGGCATTGGTAGAGAGTGCACATATAAACCTGCCGGTCATTGGAGGAAGTTCCAATTCGAGGGATCAAGTTGCTCACGGCGAGAGCAAAGAGAGGAATCCTTCGCCTGTAGTCGACGACAGCCAATCTGGGCACCAAGGGCTAGAAAGAACAGGCGATTTCCTTGAGGAGGAGCTGGACACTTGGATCAATACTCTTCAGGAATGTATGTCTCGACCCCAACAGGGCAATGATGAAGGTTCCAGCTCAAAGACTCCAGTTCCTCACAATGAAGGCGATGAAGGAAATCTGCCCCCAACAATTGTTGATACCCAACTTGAGCATCAATGGCTCGAAGACCCGAGCAATTTCCTTGGCGATGAGTTCAATCTTTGGCTCGACCAATTCGGAGCCGGAGGGCCATCGCAGTGGTGACGCAAGGCAGGTGACCAAACGTCTGATGCAAGGCATGGTTACTCGATGAAAAATGCTTAGACGAAAGGGGTGGAACACTCCTATTGAATATGTTGTTGATCGCACTGTAATGTTCCCACGGGAACATCTTTCATTAATGTCTAGAACTAATTGCGCGTGAGTGTCAACATCACCCTTTGAGCATCTTCAAGCCGAGGGCCGTGGATTAATTGCTTAATCCGTGGAGCAAGTTCCCCGAACAATGACTATCACCCGCGGAGTATAATGGGATCTACCCCTTCAATACAAAATACGTTTGGCCGCGAAGCCACCTATTTGGTAAAACGATGTATCGTTCCTAAACGATCTTCAATCGCATATCGAAATAATGTCTCCTTTCTTTCCATTCTCAGGTGATAAACGTGGATAAATCACTCAAGGAGCCATCTGTTCAAATAACAGAACAGACGTTGCCCAACCGGGGGCAGCTGAACCATTGATGTTGCAAATATTCCAAGCATGGATAGGCGGATTTGATAGACGTTGTTCATATCAATACGCAACGTCAGAACGGGATGAGAACCAAGAGTAAAGTTGTATCGTCCCAACTTGTCTCGAATTTGGAAATATGAATTGACACTTATTGTTTATCCTTGACAGGGGAGTCGCCTTGCAAAGGAACAAGTTTTTACATCCCATGTACTACTCGTCAGAGTACATGACCAAGGGTAGGATGTATCGTTTCGATTTTTGAAAAATTCGTGAACCTACAATGATATGATTTCTTTACATTTGCAGGGGTCTGCAGCCGCGACATGTAGGTAAGTATCCCTTTCCCAGTTAGCTGGAGATAAAGAATGTTAAAATCCTTTCAGCCGTCATGAAAATTATCCAATGCATCGATGTTCATGATTTAAATCGGGAGGTCGCCCAAAGCATGAATAAAACATGCACGATACATCACAAAATCCCATCGATGGATAAATTTTGGGAAAGAAATAAATGAATTTTTCCAAACATGATTATTTGTCAAATCATTCAAAAGGAAATTTACTCAAAAGAGAGGCGAGCCCAGTCCAAACACATCCTACATACACTTGAGAGACGAGGGAAGTGAATCGGATAGCAAAATCTGTACCTACTGAGGTAGGGACCAGTCGCAGCGATTACATGGGTTGGGACGACGGAGGCATTCGTTTCATATCCCCCAAACACTACAGGTGACCGTTGATAACCCCTTTGAACGGCGGTTTTCATTCTTAACCCTGTCAAGAACCACCCCACATCGGGGCAAAATGGAGGTGAGTCCAACAACATCAGGAGAAAATGGTTAGAAATTTTCTTGTTCGGACTAACATTAATCTTTGTGTGTTGTTTATATGGTAATCCAAGTGCCATAGGATGATGAGAAGCATTCATTTCTCTATCCCACACACTGAATCCTTTGCACAGCCAACTTGAGCCTGCAAATTCATTTCATGAACCCATTGGTGATCATTCCAAGACGGATGCACCACCACTTCAAAAATGGAAGAGTTCAAGACTCAGGGATTACGAAGAAGATTCCCGGGCTGATATTTAAAGATGTTTAGACTTTCAGACATATGTCTAACACGATCCCATGAAGATGAGAAAAGTGGGATTTCAAAAATAAATGAAAAAAAATCCACGGCATCGAGAAAAAGCAAAGTGCCTGGTAAAAGCAAGGCCGATGCTCGTGTAAGTTGTTTGATTGATCCGCAATGAAGCTGGATGGGAAAAGAGGAAATCCCTAATGGAGTCAGATCAAAAAGACTACTCCTCCAAATGATGTCAGGCGTGGAAGACGCAGACAGAGTTGTCAAAAGCGGTTGCATGCCTCAAAAATTGAAGATGCAAAATGGAAAAGACATGTGACAAGTTTGCAATGATCACCAATGTCAATCCCCTCATAAATTCTGGGCCAAAAACAAGCCTTTTTCGGTCCCCAATCCTACCAACATCATAACCCTGAAACAGTCTTCTCTGACTAAGACACTTGGGTTAACATATAGCTTAGCTCGAAGAAGTACGAGCAAGACTATTTCTTTCTCATTTTGCAGGGTTCTTGACTTGTAAACCCGGAGCAGATGGTGAAGGATTTCATTCAGTGGCCTCGACTCCAAAGCGGGTCCCCCTTGAAAACCAATATCCAAGCTCAACATTATGGTCCCGTGGAAGACCTCCCGACCGATCAAAATGTATGCGCTGGGAATGAGCCTAAAGCCTAGGCACATGTTAGTAGGGAATTGAGTGCATCCCCTATAAAAACCACTATCTCAAAACAGGTGAAAAGACCTCCTTGTCGAGAAATATTCCAATTGATGTTTTGAACAAACTCTTTTTGGAATTTTCAAACTGTTGATCCAAATTTTCCATGCAAGGAATTTGTGATCACATTTGCATGTTATAAGAATGCTTTGGATAACCTCCAGCATCAAAATGCACATTTCATGACTAAAACTTAAGTCATAAAATTTTGTCAATTGGACAATTATTGTCTTCCCAAAGATTATTAACGTTTTCTTGGTGAAGAAAAATCTTTCAGGTTTGAACTTTCTGCAGGATACCTGGAGAACCCAGCTCCCAGAATGTCACCTCAACAGACCCAAGTCCTAGCATGACGTGGAGAACCCTCGTCCTAGGACCCATTTTCAAAGATATCAAACAGTCCTAGCATGACGTGGAGAACCCTCGTCTCAGGACCCTTTTTTTTTTTTTTTCAAAAAAATCAAGCAATCCCAATAGACATGGAGAACCCTCGTCTCGGGACCCCTTTTCAAAAAAATTAGGCAGTCTCATCGGACGTGGAGAACCCTCGTCATGAGACCCCTTTTCAAAACAATGGTAGAAACCGCCTGAAGGGTCAACTCAAAGGTAGAAACCGCCTGAAGGGTCAAACAAAGGTAGAAACCGCCTGAAGGGTCAACTCAAGGTAGAAACCGCCTGAAGGGTCAACTCAAGGTAGAAACCGCCCGAAGGGTCAAACTTGAAGGTAGATACCGCCTGAAGGGTCAAATATGGTAGAAACCGCCATAAGGGTCAATTCATTGGTAAATACCGCCGTAAGGATCAACACAAAAGTCCGATCCACCATACGGATCAAAATCCTTGGCAAATCCCAAACCGTGGGATGCGCCTTCTTTAGGTTCCTACCAGTTAGGAATCCAATAATGGTATGACCTACCATACAGGTCAGAGCTTAATCTCCCTAGGATATTCTGAATGACGAGTCCTAGGCATCTTCTTGAAAGTTGTCGCAACCGACAGCATCCGACAGGTGAACTTCATGGTAAACCTCCCTCCCTCCAGCCCAAGTTCAAATTGCAAGAGCAAACCCGGGATTAATTTGAGCATTCATCAAAAGTCTTAAGGATCCGATGTCATAGCATTTATTTTTCCCAGGCGAGTCGGTTAAGATGCAGGTGTCATTTAGTCTTTGAAAGCAACCTCTGACGAGCTCACTCTCAAAGAGGGGCAGCTGTTGACACCTGATTTTTTGTCATCTTTTATTTATTTTATTTTTATTTATTTATTTTTTCTAAAATTAATTAAAAATACAAAAAAGTCATAAAATTATGAAATCGACTTTGGTGATCTTGGCCAAGCTAAAGGAACCATTTTTGACCAAAAAAAATATAATTTTTTATATTTTTATCATAGAAAAATATATGAAAAATAAAAAAAAAATAGCATTCGAGGTAAAAAAAAAACAAAAAAAAAGGAAAAAAATCATTATTTTATTTTGACCTCACAAAAGAGAAAGTTCAAGTTTTATTTTATGAGTTCTTTCACAGCACATAGAGTTAAATTTGGGTTAAAAAAAATGTCGTTTGACTCTTTTAATTTATGATTTTGGCATTTAATTGGATTGCCCCGCATTTCGATTTTATTTGGTTGCAATGCTCATTTGCTTATTTGGACGACTAAAGTGAATTATTGGAGTGTGTTAAAAAGAAAAGTAGAGGACCCAAAGGAAGGATGAGCGGCCATTAAGCGGAAAGAAACCGGAGAAGGTGGAAGATAATGATAAAAAAATAAAAAATAAAAAGAAAATGATAATGATAATGGGGAGGAGTGTCACACCATTCGGCCGATCAAGGGGGAGAAAGTGCCGTGTCATTTAAAAAAAAAAAGAGAGAGTTAGCCATTTGAGAAAAAGAAAGCATTGGGGAATTAAAAAAGAGTAGGGTGGTACTCTTGCTTCATTGGCACGAAGAGAGAAAGGAGGGGAGGAAAACAATAAAAAAATAAAAGGAGAACTAGACAACCTAGAGAAGGCCAAAGGGATTGATTTAAAAAGATAAAAGGGGGAGGAAAGAGTCTCCATGTTGTCGTCCACTCATCTCTACTTGAGGTGGGGTGCCAATAAAGAAGAAAAAAAATAATAGCAAGTTAAAAAAAAAGGGAGGGAGAGAAAGGCAACGAGCGCTGAGAGGGGGGTGTCTCCTGGGTAGCCGCTAAAAAAAAAAAGACAAAAGAGGAGGGGATGAGGAGGTCTCGACTGTGGTCGATGAAGAAAGAGAGCTCGTCGAAGCTTCGTTCTGATTCGAGGCGAATTTCCGAAGGTTTTGCAAACCAAACCCAAGCTGCGTCATCAATATCGACATACGAAGAATGTGAGTTCCCCTAAACACAATCATGCTCTTTCGCTTGAAGTGTTGTGTCAGCGTGAATGGCCTTGCTTCGATATTTTTCTGACTTTGAGTGATGCTTCGAACTCCTTCTAAGCTCTGTTTTGTCTATGTCTTGCGCATAAAATGGTTTAAACCTCTACTGTTGGACCTTCCAAACCTCACTGACGTCAAGAACGGGAAACTTCGTCGGGCGATCACCGAGAGATGAGGATCTCCAGATAAGTTTCCTAAACCTTTGTTGACGTTTGATGTGTGTTTAGATTTGAGCTATAACGATCAAAAATGAGAAAAACTTGTGTTCATCGAAAATTCATATCTGGTTATGTTGTGTAAGTTTCGTTGTAGGATAGTTCAAGTTTGTTTTCTTGTGCTAAATCGGAGTTATATTGATGCGGTTGAGATGAGTAGTTGTTACGTGTAAAATGGACGCGTTTGTTAGATGTCTTAAGTCGAATCTTCAAAGTTCGCCGGAAGTTGCAGAGGTCGCCTGACTGAGGTGGTAGAGGCTCGATGAAGCAGCATGCGTAGGCCAATGGTGAGATGCTTTCTCATTCTTTCATAGGATTGGACTGTGAAATTGCTTTCACATCCTGAGAACCCACAAAGAAAGGGCGTGGTGATAAAAATAAAGGGAAATAGCAGGAGGAAGAAGACCCTAAAATAAAAATGTTAATAAAAAAATCAAACCCATTAAGAAGTGGCGTGAGTATGCTTTTGTGTGTAGTCTAGTGTACGGGCTTGGCTGGTGATTTAGGCTTTAGGGTGCAATTGGGCTTTTATTAATAAAAAAATTTTCAAAAAAATGAATCATTAAGGAAAAATTCAAAAAAAATGGAAAATAAATCAAAAATTCAAAAAAATTCGGAAAATTCAGAAAAATTCTAAAAAATTCCAGAAAATAGGAAATGGCCACATTCAACTGGCCACGACCTGTTTCGGGTCATTTAACCCCCGATCTTTCCAGAAATGACGGTTTTGCCCTTTTGGCAAACCGTCTTCCAAAAAAATTCTAAAAAAATCCAGGAAAATCCCCAAAAATAGGAAATGGCCACAAACAACTGGCCAAGACTCATTCCGGGTGTTTTGAACCCCGACCCTTCTTAAAATGACGATTTCGCCCTTTGGGCGAATCGTCTTCCAAAAATTGATTGTGATTGATAGAAATAGTCATCCAATCTGCATGAACTCTTAGTCAGGAAAATCACTCGCGTTAGGTACCGAAAGGGCGTTGGTAATGACACCAGCGTAACCAAGTCCCCGAACCCAAAATCTCTGGTTCTGCAGAACTGATCGATCTCTCCCAATCGATCAGTAAGGTTTCCGGTCTACCCTCCAAGAAAGACCGGTGGCGACTCCAAATGCATGCACAAGTTGCACATGACACACGACCACACTGAAGGTCGAAAGCGATCGACTCTTATCGTCGAATCCTTTGAAAAATACTCCCGCCGCGATTTGGTATGGGCCTGGGAGGGCCCGCGCCGATCCAAGACCCGCGATCGGTAATCCATTAGCCGCGTCCGCTTCCGGACGGGTCGCGACACCTGGAAATAACCTAAAAATGATTTGCAGGACATGATATGATAATGCTAGAAGTAGTACTAAAACTCATACATGCGCCAAATAGGGTTTAGATAGTAATTGATCTGAAATTTTCATATTACCTGTCATTGTATTGTTGGTTTAAATTTTCCTTTTCAAGACAATTCCAAATGGACCTTACGAGTCCTCTATATGTCCTGATCACTTTGTGAGTGATGAAATTAATGCATCATTATATGAACTCATAAATAAAGAGATAAAGATAATTGGTTACATAAAGAAGCTAGCATGTGGAATACGTACCCACCTCTTTTTTAGGTTCATAGCTTGTAGCGAAAAGCTATGTTCATACTTTAGTTCATGTCAACTAGCTAATAATGCATAAACAAGACATTTCAAACTATATATTCTTAAAGCCCTAAACCTATGCGGATAGATAACAATCCTCAACTCCAATTACATTAGCTAAAGATGTGATCCTCCTACATGCCCTCCTGTTCCACAACCCGGTGGTCTCCGTCGTCTAGCGGGTCTAGGATTGTACCGAGAACGAGGTTCCGGATGAGCAGGATGTGTGGATGATGAAGGCATATCTTGTGATGGCCAACGTGTCTGTGATATGGAGGCATCATCAAAGTGAGCAAATATCCCATGCTCAGACCCTACACATCCTACTGAAGGAGGGCATGGAAAAAAAGGTGAGAAATCAAATCCATGAGAACTAGAAGAACTAGCATGAGTCTGTGGCTGTCGAATGTCATGGAATGAAAAAGCAGGTCCTTCGTGAAGTGGGCTAGCAAACTGATTGAACCCTGCATGGTAATCTGCCTGGCTGAACTCTGGAGTGAACCCCGAAGTGAAATTTGCTGCACGATAGGCGAAAGGGACATCATCAACTGAATTATCTCTAGTGGTCCTCCGAGTCAAGGGAACAGTCTCAGGTGGGTCATCTTCATGCGACCCAATGGGTGTTCCTGTAGATGCTGGTTGGGGTGGTGTCATCATTGTCATCCACCTCTCCTCTTCAAAGCCGTATATCATTGCGGTAGCTATCCTCGTCATAGCCCGCATGTTCTCCCTAGATAACTTGGAACCTAATCGTACGATATTTTCCGCGCCATCACTCTATTTATGAAATCAAAATCAACATAAGTAATCAAATGTCAATAATTTATGTTACTAAAATAGTAATTAATGAAATAAATTAAAAGCGTTTGCATGAACCGCTGCACCCACTGCAGCTCCCCTGAGAGAAATCCATCTTCTCGTGCGTGTACGATACCACTCCATATATTCTGAATGATAGTGAAGTGGCTCTGTTCCAGGAATACCATCGACTATATGGTCAGCACGATCGTCCCATATATCGATCAACTGTCTGTGCAAAGAAACCCAATCTTTTCCAATCGGCCTTAAGTCAATATCATGATAGGCTGTATGATTATGGGGAGGATCTGGTATTGCCTGCCGCATACCAAACTGACGAAGTACACGCTCTGGATAATGCCACTCGATAATGTGGAAACAGATGAGTGGAACACGAGCCATCCAAATTTGTTGTCCCTGCAGGCAATAATCTGGTAGAGCTTGGAGAATGTGACCGATATAGGGCTCCCAAGTAATCTGTCATTGTATTTTATTTATATCAAATTAAATGAAGAATTAATTTAAAAGCTAACATGACATATATAACTCGTTGGTTGCCATCATTACTTACATCTTTGGATGCCATTCTGTCAAATTGGTACCGCAAATGTGTCAAGGTATGCGTAGGGACCTTTGTTGTCTGTCGGGCAAGACTCCAGCTAAAAACCAAAAAACAAGAAGAGTTATATATATATAATAAATTTTACAAAAAAATATTATGGCTCGCGAAATGAAAAAGCAATAGGTTACATACCGACTACCAAAAGGTGCATCTGCTAAAGGGTGACGGCTTCCAATGGATGGGGAGACACAACGAAAACGATCCCACGCCCAAATCTGCAATATGTGTAGGGCGCCACCGATTTGGTGCGCCTCTGGATCGGTTGCATGACATAATTCTCGATACAACCACGCAAGTGCCGCTGAACCCCAACTATACTGCGTAGGATGCTCGAGGTCCTCTAGTAGTGGAAGAAAAATCAAACTAACCCTAGCGCCTGACTTGTCTGCGAAGATAGATCCTCCAAGCAATCGAAGAATGAATGCCCTAGAATGCCGTAGTACGGTTACCTCATTGGCGTCGACAGGAATTTGACTAAAGCGTTGTTTCAGCCATGCTAACTTTACCACCGAACCACGTAACTCGGGTGGGCGCTCACCAAGTAAATCCTCTCAAAGAGTACCCCAATTCCAATCGGTAGGGCCAGTAACTGCATTTCCATCTATGGGAAGTCCTGTGAGAATCGCGATATCCTGCAGTGTTATCGTGCATTCACCTTCCGGCATATGGAAGGTGTGAGTCTCGGGCCTCCACCGCTCAACCAAAGCTGTAATCAAGTGCCAATCGAGTTGCCAAAATCCCATGGAATAAATTCCGTAGAATCCCGAAGATCGAAGATACGGTAGGATGCGCGGATCAAGTTCGGCTGCGTGTAGTGTCGATCCACCTCGCTGACATTTAAGAATTTTATTCTCGAAGTCCTGTAAGATGTTACATTAACTGTTAGTAGCAATTTCATGACAATACAGATGTTACAAATGACATATCAAGGCTAAATTTCTTAAGTACCTGATCATTCCATAATTTCTCTGATCTATGTTGGGTTTGCTGTGTAAGCAGTGAACTATCCTGAGGTCCCGGATGAATGTACTTCCTTTGTTCCATATCTACAAATGGAATAGAGAAACCTAATAAATATCGCATAATTGAGATATTATAACATTACAATAATTTAGATAACTCAATTTTCTATGGAAATCAGATGTATTACATTGTACGCCGGCACACCATGTAAATTTTACTGTGTCGTCGATCTATATGCACAAGTTTGTCTGTTGTGCCCTGATTTCCTACAATTCGTACAATGGTTACGCGAGGTGTCATTGCTTGACGTCCCCCAGTCCATCTCATTACGTATTCGTGATGCACGAGGCCTTCCTTTCTTCCTAATACGGTTTGGGTCTGGCACTAATAGCATCTCGTCAGGTTCGGGCCAGTAAGTAGAATCTCCCAATGGACGAAACGGGTATCGATAACACTGAAGCGTTTTATCCAATGTATAGAATTCATCCATTAACGCACGGTAATCAACTACATGTCTTTGACATGCTGCAATTACGTGGGAACAAGGAATTTTCATCTCTTGAAATTTCCCACATGTGCATGTTCGCAGGTTTAGACTTACTACATATATCCGGCCCCCCGATCCTCTGCATCTCTTATTTCTAGTTTTAACTTCAAAAAGCCCTGTGTCAGAGTTGAACCGTATCACTTCATGGCCATTCGCTTTTTCTTCGTTTTCCCGGAGCGTGTCACTCGCAAACTTAGTATACAAATATCCCTAGTGCTGCTAGCTCCTGTATGTCGTTCTTCTGGTATCAAAATAATGGTTCAACTGATACAATATCTTTTGAACCATAGCTGTTATTGGCAGAGCACGCAAATCCTTCAGCATACCATTAACCGATTCAACTAAATTCGTTGTCATCGCTCCATATCTCCTCCCTTCATCATAAGCCTTCGTCCATTTTTCCTTTGGAATCTGGTCACACCATGATGCTGTGTCTGGATCGAACTCTCTCATTCGGTTCATGATGTGTATGAACTTTCGCTCTTGATTCGCGTAAGCTGTACATTACAACAATAATAAGTATTTAACGAAGTAAATTTATGAACATGTATTGTTCTCAAATTTGAAAATTTGAAAATTTACCTGCCATTTGAACAAATTTTTTCCCGTTGGCATTTTTGAATTGTTTATTATAGTTGCTCACAATATGCCGAATGCAATATCTATGGTGGCCATATGGAGGACGCCACCCTTCTGTCTCCATTGCTCTCTGAATCCCTATATGTCTGTCTGATATCACACAAATATTTTCTCTCGTAGTGACATATATTCGCAACAAAGTCATAAACCAAGTCCAATTATCAACATCTTCCCTATCGACTATAGCAAATGCCAACGGAAATATATGATTGTTCCCATCAAATGAAGTCGCACAAAGTAGCGTTCCTCGGTATTTCCCGTACAAAAAAGTTCCATCAATGAATATCACAGGACGACAACTTTTGAAGCCTTCAATCGTCTGCTTGAAAGTCCAGAACATTCGGTTAAAAACTTTGCAACTCCGATCTGGGTTCATGTGATCGTCGATCACAAAATGAGAACCTGGATTCTTGGTGACCATTCTATTCATATACTTCCTCAACATACCATATGACTCACCCCAACCTCCAAAAATTTTTGCAATCGCCATTTGTTTAGCTGCCCAAGTTTTACGATATGTAGGTTCGAAGCCCACCTTGTCATGAATCTCGGCCATTAGTGTCTTGATTTTAATACCTGGTTGGACATAAATCATTGCTTCTATCTGGTCGCAGAGGAACTTCTGATCAAGTTGACGGTGATCCCTTGACATTTGCGGATTACTACATGTATGTGGTCCACTGTATTTAGTTATTTTCCAAAACATGGCACCCGCTTTAGTAGTTGCACGGAGCCTCCAACCACACGGCTTGTTCGGATTACCACACTTTATCACATATTTTGTCTTCTTTGACTCATCGCTGCGAAAGTGATGATTTCTTCTCAGAGAATACTCTTTCGCAGCAGACTGCAAAGCATCACGTGATGGAAATAACATCCCCACCTCAAATTCTTTCGCCGGATCAAACAACATATGGTCTGGCTTGGCTCTTGCATCGACTTGCATCATATCAAAGTCGATATCCGAATAGGGCGGTGGATGTACTAATGGAAAAATGGGATTACTACAATGGGTGTTGTAGTATGCCTCCATATTATCACCTTGGACATCTTCTTCATCACTGTCTTTCACGTCCATCCAATCATCATCTTCTTCATCACTATTGTCATCATCATTATCATCATACTCCACGTCATCTTCACTGACATCAAAACCTTCCCCATCTGAATCATTCATCACTTCGAGTTCATCTATAGTTGCATAAAATTGAAGGAACCCCATAGAACCACATTGGAGTACAAATTGCTTGATTATGTTAACTGCAGCATCATTATGTACCTCCACAATATTATATATAATATGACCTTGGCCCGTTTGAATCGGTTGTCTATACATCAGACTATGAATATAACGATTTTCTGTTATATTACACACGCTAGCAATCGTAGCACGTAACTCATCAAATGTGCATATATTTCCAAACTCAAACATAGCAGATTGTCCACCTTCGTAGTCATGCCCATATTCATTTCGTACTACGTTACCTCCCCAATGCACAGTCGCAAAAGTGCTAAACGACATTCTGCTAAATACAAAAATTACAAATTACTTTTCATCCCTACACATTCTGTAATGTTCAAATAATAAAAATAAAACATATTGACATTTTTGTATAACAAATGAAATGAAGGACATTTTTTAAAAAAAATTATAAATTTGTAAATAATAATAACAATAATACCATATAACATATGTAAATGAAGTATTCACATCTATGAATAATAAAAATATCTATAAATCTATACCGAACAAGTTGAAACAAAATACTACTTATGAATTTACCTCAAACTGTTGACGGAGAGCACGCGTGGAGTGAGCACGCCAATTGGTTTTGCTTTTATCTCAAATTCTGCAAAGTAAAAAATTCACAAATTATTTGAAACATTACAAAAAATATTAACAAAAAAACATACTAATGAAAACAACGAAATAATTAATGAGTTTGACACATCTTCAGTAGTATACGTGGTGTTTTTTAAAGCTCGGATTGAAAGTATAACAAATAAAATAAAGGACATTTTTAGGATTTATAGTAATTTTCCGATTTTAAATAGTCCTTTCTTGTTTCTAAATTCGTAGATAATTTTAAAAAAAATTATAAATTTGTAAATAATAATAACAATAATACCATATAACATATGTAAATGAAGTATTCATCTATGAATAATAAAAATATCAATAAATCTATACCGAACAAGTTGAAAAAAAATACTACTTATGAATTTACCTCAAACTGTTGACGGAGAGCACGCGTGGAGTGAGCATGCCAATTGGTTTTGCTTTTATCTCAAATTCTGCAAAGTAAACAATTCACAAATTATTTGAAACATTACAAAAAATATTAACAAAAAAACATACTAATGAAAACAACGAAATAATTAATGAGTTTGACACATCTTTAGTAGTATACGTGGTGTTTTTTAAAGCTCGGATTGAAAGTATAACAAATAAAATAAAGGACATTTTTAGGATTTATAGTAATTTTCCGATTTTAAATAGTCCTTTCTTGTTTCTAAATTCGTAGATAATTTTAAAAAAAATTATAAATTTGTAAATAATAATAATAACAATAATACCATATAACATATGTAAATGAAGTATTCATCTATGAATAATAAAAATATCAATAAATCTATACCGAACAAGTTGAAAAAAAATACTACTTATGAATTTACCTCAAACTGTTGACGGAGAGCACGCGTGGAGTGAGCACGCCAATTGGTTTTGCTTTTATCTCAAATTCTGCAAAGTAAAAAATTCACAAATTATTTGAAACATTACAAAAAATATTAACAAAAAAATACTAATGAAAACAACGAAATAATTAATGAGTTTGACACATCTTCAGTAGTATACGTGGTGTTTTTTAAAGCTCGGATTGAAAGTATAACAAATAAAATAAAGGACATTTTTAGGATTTATAGTAATTTTCCGATTTTAAATAGTCCTTTCTTGTTTCTAAATTCGTAGATAATTTTAAAAAAAATTATAAATTTGTAAATAATAATAACAATAATACCATATAACATATGTAAATAAATTATTGATCTATGAATAATAAATAAATTGATGCCAAAACAAGAGTGCCCAGAAAGAAATACAAAAAAAAAAAAAAAACCTCTCATAGACGCAATTATACTATTGACAAAAATTTCTCAAAAAACCAAACTGGACCACCCAAGAAAGGAACACAATCCAATCGGTAAAACTTCCTCTCCGTTCCGGAAATAGCAAATTCAGCAAAAAGCTCATTGGTTAGCAACCACAACAAAGTCATCGTTCAACTACAGTGTTCCACTCTTGCAGCTTGCAAAATCGTAATTTACCGAACAAATTGAAAAAAAAATTACTACATCATATTTTACCTCAAATTGCTAACGGAGAGCACTCATGGAGTGAGGAGAACGATTAATTTTGCTTTTATCTGAAATTATGCAAAGTAAAAAATTCATAAATAAATTGAAACATCATAAAATAATTAACGAACGGACAAAAGATAAATGAGCGTCGAAATAATACGTGGCGAGAGAGAACAAGGGCGAGGAAAAATGAATTGCCATGAGACAAAGAAAGAGGAGGCGAACGAGAGAAGAATAGAAGAGGATGCGAAAATGAGAAGAAGCAAGCAAACGAAGATTTAAGCAACGCAAACGGAGAAGCCCTTCGGTTTAAAGCCTATGCGCCAGAGCCTATGCGGCAGAGCCTTTCTGAAAAGGCTCTGCCGAGAGGCTCTGCGCCGGGCAGAGCCCAGGCAGAAGCCCCCCGTGCGGAAGTGTGACTCCTGCACAGGCAGAGCCCCCCCTGCGAGAGGCTCTGCGGCGGGCAGAGCAGAAGCCCCCCATGCGGATGTCAGACATCCGCACGGCTCGTGCTCTTAGCCGGGCGGGTGTCAGACTTCCGCACGGGACGCGTCAGCGTCCTGTGCCGGAGAGTGACTCCTGTACGGATTTGTGCGGGTCTCTCACTTCCGCACGGGACCCATTCTGGTAATTAAAAAAAAAACCGACCCCTTTTTGTAAATTAATTTCTTTTTTGACCAATTTTGGAAAAAAAAACCCCTCATAATTCAATTTAATTATAGCTACACGCATACCATTGAGCATCTAGCCAATTTAAAGCATCATTCGACCATCACCTCCCCAATCTCACATTACGATGCCACATTACCTCAATCAATCAAGCATGACCATTTTAATACTTCACGATAAAACACAATTCCACGGCATCGCTTATCATCTGTCATCATAACCATTCGGCCATCACAAGTTCATGAAATCAATTGGTCCATTAAACCATAGAATGCATCACCCCATCAAGCATGGCCGAATTTCATGAATCAAGGTGGCGTTTCATCACTTGATCCCCTAATGTAGCACACGACCAGATTAGGGACAATGGACAATGAGCTCTTTTTGTGCATTACAACACTAATTTATGCCATGGCCGAATGATCCTAGGCTCGATCAAAGTATTTCATTAACTCAATTAGGTTCCAATAAGTTCTAACACACCCAATTGCACAACAAGGCCTTCGGTTCATACAAGAACACATCCACTAGTCTATCTCAACCATGGTTCTAACATTTCATGAGCCTTAAAGCACCAATGCAATCTATTCTAGAAAACACAGGGTCGGATTCCATGAAATCTCCCTAGAACAGCCACTAAATCCTTCAATAACTAGCTCTCACTTGGTCCTTCCATAATCTAAGGTACTAGCTAAGGGTTAGGGGAAGCTTACCAAGTCCGAAAGTCCAAGAAAACTGGTTGAGGGTGGCGGTGGAGCGGCGCGCGCGAATCTGTCCCCGGCGAACAGATTCGGTTCCTTGAAAAGCAAACACAAATGGCCAAGGAAACTCAGTCAATAACACCCATAACATAAGTTTCTAACATCCTAACATGTCGATCTAAACTCTAGAAGTCACTCACCTCAAGATCGAACAAGAATTCCTCAAGAATAGCCTTGACTCTTCACGGTCCCAGGTTGGGCAGAATTGGTCCGGTTTTGATTGGTCAAGAACAATGAGAAATCGATACACTAAATCCATTAAAACCCAAACTCAACCTTAAGGACTTGTTACTCAACATCTTAGCAAGGTTTAGGGAGTGTCTTACCCAAAGATTTGCCCCAAACAAACTCCCAAGGTCGGATTGTGCAAACTCGGGTCAGACTGGTCTTGTCAGCAACCCTTGCCCCTTCAAATGGCTCTACAGGACGATTGGCTGGGTGGATTTGGGTCAACAATAGCTTGTTGGAACGGCAAGAGAATGAGCTTTCCAACGGTATATGGTTCGTCGAAATATAACAACAAACGAAGGAGATATGAGGCAAACGATGGACAACCTAGAAGCTGGTCCGGCGGGCAGCGCGCAAGAGAGGAAGTTTGAGAGGAAAAACTACAAATGGAGAAGGAGGAGGTCAGATGGTGGTCGAAAATGAGTGAGTGAGGGAGAGAGAGATGTCATCTAATTCAAATCCAAGAGTGAAAGCTTGAGTGGGAGTGTTTGGGGGTGAATGACAATGAATAGGAGCTTGAATGACAAGTTGGTGGGAGTGGTTCATGGGGAAGGCATCAAGTCCATCAAGTCCAATCCAAGCTCAATAATTCAATGGCCAATTGACCTCATTGCCCTTCAATTTTCGACCAAAGGTGGGGAGTGGCAATTGTCCATTTTGCCCTTACTTATTTCTAAGAGAAAGGTCACTAACTTAAGGGTAAAAGAGTAATCTCTAATCGTCAGTCTGGATTTTACTTTTCTACATGATAATGGGTGAATTCTAATCTTAATGGTCCTCGATGAGGCGACGCCCAATTTATTACTGTTGGAATTCTCGTATATCCAGCGCCTAATTTCGAAGTCCAGTCCGTAGCTAAAATCCGTCAATGGCGGCTCCAGTGTATCTCAAACTAACGGGCGGCTCTCAGGAGTTACGCGTATTGACCCGTGACTAATTTCACGTTTAAGAGTTATTCGAGTCATGGCGACTTTGGTTGTCATGTAATTGCGAGGGTCAATCGCTAGTTCCAAAGGACGCGATCGTTAGGAATTGGTTTAGGTTGATTGGCAAATTATACGTTGGTCAAACGGAATCACCCGCGATCCAATTGTATAACACTGGCAAATCGTTCCAAGGCCAATCTTAGACCGGCCTATCATGGCTCAAAATATCCCATCGGCAATCCTTATGGTCAAGGCACCAATTCATGGCCGAGTTCTTTGGTCCACGTAGTTAAATCCTATTTAGCCTTTCCCCATCGGTTAGTCTTCTCAAGAGTGGCCAACTTTGAGTGAGATTTAACTGAAGCACACTAGCGAGATATCTCATGAAATCATACTTTGGAAAGGGTCGGATTTCGGAATGTCACAACTCTTCCCTCCTTATAAAATTTCGTCCTCGAAATTTACCCTAAATCTCACCATTCTCAACAACTGGGGGTTGATTCCTCATCGTTACTTCACCTTCCTTGGCGGTCCCCTCTTACCGCCAAATTCTCTAAACAGGTCTACTACACACCTCGGACTCGACTTTCCAAATCGGACAAGCCTCGCATGGATGCTACCTTAAGGGAAACATAACCTCTCACTTGAAGTTTTAAAGATCTATACCGTCGGTTCATTTAGTTCCACTATCGATGCGAAGGCCTTCGAAATGACGCATCTGCCATCAAACTTGTCCAGGGTCCGCGTAACAAGCCTCAGATCCGTACACTTTTCTAAAACCCGCGTCTCAATGCTTCAGGTTAACATCTCGCATATCAACGCACCAAGATGGGTAAGAATCCCCGCGTCAACACGCTTCAAGGCATTACGCGTCGATCTAAACATAATTTCAAACAATCGGCCCACGAGATAAACTATGGACGCACCCATGCTATTCAAAAGGCTTAATACATTTCGATGCCCCTCCAGTTAGTCCTTAATGAAGTCATTTCAAACCGTGATCGATCATTCGCAATAAGTCCTTACTCAAGCATCTTTGATTAAGGTGTCACTGGTCACCAACCGATCATCAAATCTATCCACCAGCAATTTGTCACTGCGAACATTTCCACAAGGCGTAGCCACTGGATACCATTCCCTTCAAAGTTTGTGGCACACGCCGGCAACGTAATCTCAGGCATCTAGATCATTTCTTTAGGTCATCTATTTGTCTGCATACGACAGGGTGTGCTTGTGGCATAACTTCGTCCCCATAACGTCTTTAAGACTCTCCCAAAAGTTATGGTAACCTTAGGATTTCTTATTCGACACAACCATCGTTGAAATTTCACACGAGTTGCCTAACGCCTTCACAAATCGTCTCATGGTCCTCCTAACCTTTCAGGTGACCCCACGGCCAAATCCACAACAATTAGTTCCTAGTTCCACTAGACAGCTTCCTACGGCTGGGGCAACTCGTCGACTTATCGAGTCATGCCTTCCTTTGTTGACACATCCGATCCTTATCCACAAACTTGACTATTTCTCTTTTCATTATATTCCACCACAAGTGCAGACGTAAGTCCTCGTACTGCTTGGTAAATCCATGGGACACTATAGTCATCACGATGAGTTCCCAACATGACCTTGCCCTCTAAGTCCTTCATCATCGTATACTTACATTCATTCATGAAGCTTCTAAGTCTCTATCCGTGGGTACTTAAGAGTCTGGATTTTCTCCCTGTTGCAATCTCTTTCATGATCTCTTGGCATCAGGACCCGTAGGTCACAACGCTTTAGCCCCCGAAAACTCCTTTCATGTTCATTCGGCCATTCGCGCCACATCTCGTCCTTAGTCCATTTCATTAATAGGACGACTCTTGCCACGATTCGTCTATAGCAAACCATTAATTCTAGTAACTCCAAACTCCAGTAATCCATACTATTTTCCGACAATCCATTACTTATACTAATCCTTAAGGGTTCCACAAGAAATCCATTTCCCAGAGGCTTTATGACCTAGAACTTGCCTTATTAGACCTAATTTTCACGCTCTAATATTCTGCATACCTCGAGCGTCCTCTTAGAGTCTATGGAATACCTTCCAAAGGTTGTTCACGCTCCTCATGACTCCTTGATTCCGATCAATCCCTTTCAGTTGAAAATTTATAATTCCACAAATGACTATCACATCTCCAAAAATCAACTGCCTAATATAAATATATAACCTCAAGTCTAGTCGTTATTCAAGTCACGTCCATATGCATGCGATTACAACTGGCATTTTGACCCAAATATTCCTTGTCCACTTCCTTGCATACATCTCGTCTCACACCATCTAAAGTCGTCCATAGCAATCGATGCTTAAAACAATCGAGACCTAACGCACTTCAAGCCTAAATCCATTAATACCAGTCGTCTCTCTACAATTCATATTCACAAATGCCGCTTATCCATCAGTCATTTCCATTTCGATCTATTGCCTAATCCACTATCGATCTCTGGACTATAACCACAAATAACCCTAAAGGTCATCAATTAAAGTCGGTACTAAAACCATCAAAAGGCAACAAAGGTTCAAGCCTATAATCCTTGAGTCACTCCCTGGCGACTTTCGCTCTTAACACCCAAGCAATAGAATTCCTCTTATTTCCATGCTAGGGTCTCTTACCCTATGATGAGGACTATACACTTCAGCAGTATCCTCATGCCTCGAATCCTACCTTGTCTTCCTCGTTCTATATAACGTCAATCTTAGAGCTTGCGCCAACAGCGATACCTTTACTCCAGGACTCAGATGTCACCATGCTTGACATTCTCCTTCCCATAACTCTGTCACCTCAAACAACAAGGTTCTAAGGGATCGAGATCCTCTTTCGGCCTTCATCGGTCCATACCTTGATTATTCAACTCGATTGACTCAAAATACCTTGCGGTCATAACCCTAGCACCCCATTTTTTCTTACTTGTTTGTCCATTAAAATTACGAGTGACCAAGACCATCAGGCCCATTCACTTTCCTTCCCAGCAACGACCACCTCATGGTCCAATCGTCCTTTAGAATAATGTTGACACCTGAGTTTTTACCATTTATTATTGTGATTTTTATTCTTTAAAATTAATTAAAAATATAAAAAAAGGTCATAAAATCACAAAATCAACTTTGGAAGCTTTGGTTTAACCTTAGGAACCAATTTTGAACAAAAAATATTTTTCGGTATTTTTAATATTTTTCGAGTTTATTTAATTATAAAAATACCCAAAAAATCAAAAAAATACCATTCGTGGTCAGAAAAATACCCAAAAATATTTGATAATTTTGTTTTAATTTTCTCTTCAAGTGTATCACTTTAAATCTCAAAAATTCGGCTCGGGTCACTATGTTCCTTCACAAACATAAACCCGAACCGAGCCTAAAAAAAATCATTTTCGAGTCTTTTAGTTTTCAATTCTCACTTTTTATAAGCTATGACATTGGATTCTAAAGTCTTAAAGTGCAATTAGGTCAATTTGCCCTCCAATTTAATCAATTTTTACCAAAATGGCTTAATTGCACATTTTTCTTTCAATTAGTCCCCGGTTTCACGGATGTATATGTATGCTCTATGTATTTATACGTCATACGTATTTATACGTTATGCATATTTGTACTGTTTGGTAACCTCTTTAACTCTTGTAATAATAATAATGGTTATTATTTTTAACACCTTTGTTAGTGCCTTTTTTTTTAGCATTTTTGTATTGTGAGTGCTATTGTTAGTGTTATTTTTAAATAGCATTTTTGTATTATAAATTGTGAGTGCTATTGTTAGTGCTATTTTTAAATGACATTTATTTATCATAAATTGTGAGTGCTATTGTTAGTGCTATTTTTAAATGACATTTATTTATCATAAATTGTGAGTGCTATTATTAGATAGAATTTATAATTGTTAGTGCTATTTTTAAATAGCATTTTTGTATTATAAATTGTGAGTGCTATTGTTAGTGCTATTTTTAAATGTCATTTATTTGTGAGTGCTATTATTAGATAGAATTTATAATTGTTAGTGCTATTTTTAAATAGCATTTTTGTATTATAAATTGTGAGTGCTATTGTTAGTGCTATTTTTAAATAGCATTTTTGTATTATAAATTGTGAGTGCTATTGTTAGTGCTATTTTTAAATGTCATTTATTTGTGAGTGCTATTTTTAGATATAATTTATAATTGTTAGTGCTATTTTTAAATACAATTTATTGGAAGGTATTTTTGGCTATAAAAGGATGGCAAGAGTTTTGAGGTTGGGAGGGGAGAGACATTTTGTAGAGTGTGCAAATTTTTGAGAGCTTAGAGAGAAGAACACAAACACTCTCTATATTCTCATAATCTTGAGTGAGCAAAATATACTAAGTTCAGAATATTGATTCCGCATATTGCTAGCACAATTGTTGTGGAGTTATTAGTCGTCTCCCCGTTTCGTCAATTGGTGGTGCGTCCGAACTAGATGCCTAACACTTGTGGAGGCTGAGATCGAAGAACATCGAACCGACACCTCCGTTCAAGCACGCTACGAGAGGTAATCCATTTACTCCCTTTGAGGCTTTGTGATTTTTTTCGATTGAAATGCACGAAGTACGCCTCTGGAGATACATGTATGGGTTGTTATTTATTTCCGCTACGTGTTACGTGGATCCCAACAGTGGTATCAGAGCCGATCCTTAGGTGTTTTCGTGCATTTAATTGATTTTTTGCAATTTTTGCAATACTATGGCCAATATGTATTAACGAATTGTTCGTCTTACATGGCTAATGGAGGTTGATTATTTTATATGATAAATTAATCAACGTAGCAAAAATTGAGACTAAATCAATTTTGAATCGAAAATTTATGGCTATCTTATTTTACGTAAAAATTCTGAATATGATTCAACGTAGAATTTTTATTGTGCCTTCCTAAGTTTTAAATTGTGAATTTATTACTTACGTGGAAGGGTGGTGATCATGGAAAAATCCCTAATCAATGTGATTGATGTATGTATGAATGTATGGTGATTATTTATATATTTGGGGTTGTAATTATTAAATGGAGGCTGCGTACTCCTTTTATTTTTCATGTAATCTTTATTTTTAGCATAGTCAATTGTTGATGTAAATGCTACGAGGATTACGTGGAGGAGCCTTTTAAGTCGGCGAGCTCTTTGGGGCCCGATTCTTGAAGAATTCAAGAAACCAAGAAGAAGAGAAGAGCGGCTCTCCGTTATTAAAATATTAAAATGATTAAATGTGGTCTCATTGGCTCGAGACCCATTAAATCATAATTCCATGATCACCACGTAGGATAGATGTTTATGTGATTGACATCTATTTTTTTTTTTTTTATGATTACGTGAGCATGTTAAACTGGTTAATGTGCAAAGTCAGACTTACCTCACCCAAAATTGCGCCTGCATGAAATCCTAGTTAGGGAAAATCACTCGCGTTAGGTACCGAAAGGGCGTTGGTAATGACATCAACGTAACCAAGTCCCCGAACCCAAAATCTCTGGTTCCGCAGAATTGATCGATCTCTCCCAATCGGTCAATAAGGTTTCCGGTCTACCCTCCAAGAAAGACCGGTGGCGACTCCAAATGCATGCACAAGTTGCACATGCCACCACGACCACACTAAGGTCGAAAGCGATCGACTGTTATCGTCAAATCCCTTTGAAAAATACTCCCGCCGCGATTTGGTATGGGCCTGGGAGGGCCCGCGCCGATCCAAAGCCCGCGATCCGCACCCTTGTGCAGGGGAAGGCCCGCGATCGGTAATCCATTAGCCGCGTCCGCTTTCGGACGGGTCGCGACAGCTGGCGACTCCACTGGGGACTTTGTTCTAGAACCTATGGTTTTAGACCCCAAGTGGACTTAGGCCGTAATTAAAACGCTGAGTGACGTTTCTAACCCTGCAGGCGCTCTTGAAGGTGAGGTAAGTCCGCTCATGATAGGTGTTATATGTTTTTGCAGATTGGAGAAATAAGGGGTGTAGTCCGTGATTAACATTGTCTTATGCAGGTTGGCGTAGGAATGTATGTTTTGTGGATGATTTGAAGCGCTGATTGATAAACTGTTGTGCATGACTTGCATTGTGGTGTTCACGACACATAGACACACACAACCGCGCCTAAAACCCCGGGCGCCCCTATAGGAAAACAATAGAAGGAACTGAAAATGGAATCTCCATGAGGAAAAACATGGGGTAATCCACTTTTCAATTCCGCTCACTTCGAACTATGGATCGAGTCCCAATGCAACGATAGCTGTGCAATGGAATCGGCTCTTTCTAGAACTCGAGGTGGGAACCTTAACCTTAGGTGTCAAACCCTCTGATTTTTAGAAGTTTACTATCACTTGTTTCATGCGCATGTCTTTGGGCGGTTGGTACACCTAAAACCGCACACAAGTCGACGAGTTGGGTTGGTAAGACTCTCTATCCCCCCAAATCTATCACTGTTCATATAAATATAGGCATTTCATTTATTGCATTCTGGTGATTAGATTAAATGCCATTTCGAGGATAGATATGTGCGTTTGTCCCTAACGTCCTTGATAGAAGACGAGGAGGGTGATATCCCACGACGAACACCGAGTGTGCGATAAGGAGCATACTATGGACATTATTGAGGTATCATCCAATGAAGATGACGAGTTGGGGCAAGTGATCCTGAAGGCACAGATCAAAACTGGGGCATCCTTAAACGTTAGGATCACATTCCTTTATGTCATTTTCCATTACTAGTCCTCTTGTATAGGGTTTATTTTTATCGAGGCTTTTTCTATCCCACCCCTTAGAGTGATTGTATTAGGGATCTATTGGTGTATACATTCAGATGGAACTTGGTTGTATTTCTTTTGACGGGTCATGGGAATGTGATAGTGGCATTTTCTCTAATCATCCGAATACTCCCAAGTCAAGTTTATAATTCCTTTAGAGGAAATTAAAATTGGAAGTCTTACACGACCTTTTGGTCGTATAGAGTAGTCCAATCTCAATTTCTCTAGAAGGAATTATACACTTGAATTGTTTCGTGCATGTTTTACGTCGCTGGTAATCCACGATAATTGATCGAGAATATCGATGTTGTTTTGAATTTAATGACGAGATAGATGTCCAAATTACTCTCGTTCTTAACAAAACGGCCTTGATTTGGATGCCGTATCTTCAATTAAATTTAAAACACGTTATTATGCCTCGCACTTTTGAGTAATTCGTTCCTCTCGAAATTGATCAAAGGCGATTATTGTGAATTACATTCCTTTCAATAGTATGCTTTCTTTCGAGGAATATTGATAAAAACTTTTCACGCAAGATTAAAACCCTTGTAAAAGTTCTTGTCCTTATTAATCACGAGCAAGCATAAGATTGAAAGGGGTCTATGCTTTCTTTTTCAGATTATTCCTTCTGATTCTTTCTTTCTATTTGCAGGTAAAAAATAGGTAATAGAGAGAAATATTTTCCTGGATAAGTCTGAGGCTATTCTTTCATCTGATCATGAGCGAGTTATAAAATCCATATTTGCTCGACTTATTGATATTATGGTTCGGCTCACCTAAGTTGAAGATGTTCGAACGCTCGAAGAAAGGAACCATGCAGAAGTTAAAACACACACGAGAACTTTTATTTATTTTGCTCAGCGGAGGGTTTTCAGAAGCAGGTCATACAATTCGGGGTGGAAAAGTAAAGCCAAAGTGAGCCCTAATTAACGACACAAAGGAGCCCAACTGACCCTCCATGTTGTTAATGCTCTGCTCATACTCCCAGCTCCACATGTTGTGGTCGGCAAGCCTGAGGAGAAGACTTCTGCATTCTCCCTTAACTTCGGCGACCTTGGCCTCGTGTTCTTCGGTGACTACTTCCAGGTCCCGAACCAGTCCATTCCCGCGAGCTATGTCCTCGGTTATCTTGTCGAGCCGTTCTTCCTGCCAGTCGCTCTGAAGCCTCAACAGGACGTTGCGGCGGTCATGCTCGCCGGTGGTCAGGGATATGGCCAATTGATCCACCAGATTTCTCCTCTCGCGAAGCAACGTCGCGACCCGCTCATTAGCAAACTCGACGGCCTTTTTGTAACTATCAACCAGATAGTTGGTCAGCACCAAATGATCAGATCGATCCTCATAACGAGCCCGCAAGACGCGAGCCACCAGAACCTCCCGACTAGCAACACGATAGGCCTCTAAGGAGTGTGCAAAGAGAGTCGGGAAAGTTCTATATTCCCTCCCCAGTGTAGTACCTTCGAGAGAAGTGGTATCAAGGTCCTCGAGCAGGACACAGATTGCATCCTCGGTTGCAGAATGATCGGTTATGTGCGCGTAACCGCGACCCAGTAGGTTATAAAGCTTTTCCCACTGGGCCAAGACATCAGTTGAAAAAGTGCGTACGGGAGAGGAGGCCATTTGCGTTGGGTTGGCTTGAGAATAAGACGAGTTTAACAGAGAGATTAGAAGGAAGAAGCTGATTATGCGAGAACGTTAACCTTTCATACATTAATTCCTCATTTTATAGCAACTCGAGGATGATGAAGGGTCTCAGTAATAATGCTGGTGGAGCCCAGTTAGGGGGTAAAGCAGGAGGTCCCCTCACGAGAACCATTGGATTCGTTTCGGTCCGCGATTTCCGGCTCATCAATTAAAAGATGTAAAAGATTTGTCGGGATCACCATTATTAGAGTTAGGTGGGAGGAAAGCGCAACTATCGAAGAGAGCCCTAACAGGGTTTGGCAGTCCCATCACGTTGAAAAGCTAAGCGAGAAATTCAAGGTCTTGAGGGGGAACGTTTGCCTAATGATGCTTGAAGAGCGTCTCCTGAACATGCAGAGTCACTCGAAGAAAACTTTATAGGGAGTGAGCATACAGGAGAGAGTGGAGAACTCTGAGTGGGCAAGAACCAATCAAACATTTCTCAATCCAACATATTTAAGAGGTTACTGTCAGCTGCTAGAGGCGACTGACTCAAAAATCTCAGAAATTGAACCACAGAGGGATCTCGAAGATTCCAAGATCAAGTCTAACGCCAAAACCATGGAGCCCAACACTTCTGGCAACGGAAATCAAGATCACGGCGACGACGACAACGACATCCACAATGCTCAACTCGGGAAAAGAAGACGTCCTCACCAATACTCTCAGGAGGAAACCCAAATGCTGGAAACCCTTTTCAGTAAAAGCCATTACATGAAAAAGAAGTGGAGAATTGAATTGAGCCGGGAGTTGGGGATTAATCAGTCGAGGATCCAGTTTTGGTTTCAAAATAGGAGATCCAAATCGAGGGCTCAACGCAAACGTCAGGTGGTCGAGATTTTAAAGGAAGAAAACCAAAAGCTGCGAACAGAAAACATGAGGTATGAAAAAGCTCTCAATATTACCGTTTGCCCTCATTGCGATAACCTCGTCGCCCTCGGTAAGATGTTCCCCGATAAGCCTCACGCGATGATTGAAGACGTTCATTTACCACCTTACTCCCTCGGGGCATCTCCTGCTCAACCAGATTTTGCCGGAGTCACGCATGAGCAGGATGATCCTACGAAGGTGATACAAATGCCTCCTGGGGGATGGGATTTGCATCGCTTTGATTGGAGTTATAGTTTCAAGGAGCTGGATGTTACCGCCGACCAGCTCAAAGCATATCAGCCTCATGCACAACAATTTTCGATAGGGTCGGGTCCTGCTGGAGATGAGTTAATCAGTCGTCAAGCCATCGATGCGATTTTGGGCCACGATAAGAGGAGGTTCGCTTGGCCCCCTGAACTGCATTCCAGATTCCTAGACGTGGTTCACCAAATGGGGATCGACTCAGCAACTCCGACGCGCATATTTAAGGCCATGAATGTACCGGGGCTTAGTAAGGAGCTGGTCAGGAATCACCTTGCTGCCTACAGAAAGCTATTAAAACAACGTCGAGCGGAGCTAAACCGGGAGGAATCCGTCTCGAGCCCAAAAGCTAGAGGCGACCGCCATTGTAATGCTCAGGCATCAAGAGATACCCGGCCAAATCTAAGCATCAATCAAGCTAGCAACCCGACCACCGGCAAACTGAAAGCTGATCAGAATGTCCTCCCAGGCCATTTCAACACTTCTCAAGAGCGCGTGTCACAAGTACAGCGAGTGCGCACTCCTCCATTCGAGCAACAGTCGGCTGGTGCTCTGCCTGCCGCTGGTCAACCCACGACAGACGATTTCTTCGATGAGGGGCTCGATGCCTTGTTCAATCAGTGGGAAGCTGGCATGCTTGGACAGCCATGATCTAGCACCTAGCTCGGGGCACGATGGGTCGGTCACTACGAACACCCATAGGAAGAAGAGCATGTTCACGAGTGGATCACTCTTTTTATCCATTGTAAAGTTCCTATGGGAACATTTTTCTTTAATGGCTATAGTTAATTATGTATGAAAACCAACGCTATCGACGAACATCGTCATGCTCAGTTGTGATGATCCCTTGTTAGATTAAGTCTGAAACCAGAGACGGTCTTTAAAATTTTGAGTGGCTACGAACTCATTCCTCACCAAGCGCCCGGGATGCTGAAATGAAGAGTAACAGCAAGCACAGGGAAAATGCCACTTTCGTTTGAACGATGAAAAGGGGTTGAGAGAAGATCATAGCGTTAATTCCCATGGAGCTAAATGAATTAAACAGAGTCATTAATTGCGGGTCCACCGCTGCTCCCCACGTTCTCGGGGCTAGCAAATCATAAAAGGCGCCGAAAGATTGTAGACCCACCACTTTGAAGACTGAACTAGGGGACGAGCGCATTACTCGATGAAATCGAATCAATGCAAGTGAGTTTGTGATCCTATCACGAGGAAAAAGAAAGGGGAATACAGACGATGAGTAATTGCAGGATCTCGGGAGGAGCGCTTGCTTGCTGGTCTTCATATGCAGCCTGAAGGACGGTTCCAGGACACGCACAATCACTTGAGAAAATTTCTAGAGTGAGCAAACACGTAAGAGCGAATTGAGAAAGCTGAGTGAACTAGATCAGCCCGAGATACCCCGATCCATCATGTTTAAAAGTTATTCCCATCTGCTAGAAACGCCCGACCTGGACATTTCTGAGCACGAACTGCTGGGAGACTTTGAAGATCCTGGAGCTGAATCCTGCCCGAAGGCCATAGAGACTGACTCCTCCAGCGATGAAATTCTAGGTTTCAGCTACGAAGAAGGAGTATACAATGATGACCGGAGTCGGAAAAGGAAGCAACTACAACGCCACACTCCAGGCCAAATCCGAGAGCTCGAAGCTTTCTTCAATGAATGCCCCACTCCAAGCAGACAACAGAAAATGGAGTTGAGCCGAAAGATAGGATTGGAGCTTTCGAAGGTCAAGTTTTGGTTCGCCAACAAACGAACCCGGGTGAAACAGCAATACGCAGACCATGAGTTACTGGTCCTGAAGGAGGAGAATGAGAAGCTTCAAGCTGAAAGCGCGAGATATAAGGAAGCTCTGACCAAGGCCACCTGCCTTAATTGTGGTAATCCTGTTGTCCTCGGCGAGGTGTTCCTCGATGAACCATCCCTGTTGACGAATAACGCTCAGCTGTTACCGTATTCTCCACAGCATTTTCCGACACAGCCAGATACCGCCGGAGATCTGCATGAGCAAGTCAACACCATAGGATCAACACCAACATCCTCTGAGAAATGGGATATGAATCATCACAGGGGGAATTCTCTTAATGACGAACTCGCTGTCGCAGCCAGCCAATCCAAAGTCGGTGAGTCCCTCCCTGGACAACTTTTGAAACGACTAGATCCCGTAGAGAATAGCTACCGAAGTATTGACGATATTTTGGGTGATAAGAGAACAAGGTTTTACTGGACCTATGAGCTTCACACCAAATTTGTTGATGCAATTCGAGAGCTGGGAGTTGATTCGGCTAGCCCACTACGCATACTCGAGATTATGAATGTGCCGGGGCTCTCTAGAATTAACGTTGAGTCTCACCTCAAGTACTATAGGATATTGCTAAGGGATGGAAGGATAGCGTTAAACCATCATAAAGCCAGTTGGAGCTCAAGTGCTGGGCAGAGTTACAACCATGATGATTGGAGGGCCAAGAGCACCCAACCGTGTTTGGCAAGGGATGTCGCGGGCTCGAGAGTCGGGGCGTGACAGCATCGGATTATTGCAATTCCGCATCAAGAACGATGAATCCGAAAACAAGTGCGTCAATTTTTCTACTCTATGGATATGCGATTTGTGATTCCGTGCGTGATGGTCTTGGGTTGCTACATACGGATTATAGTCACAGCTTTCATGTGGTATCAGAGCCTGCGAGTATCAAGTCGCGAATCGTGCTCTCGGTGTTTTTTCAAAATTTTATTTTTGTCAAAATCAAAAGAAAATTATATATTCGGAAAGGGCTCGTCAAGATGAGAAAAACCATGTGCCGATCGTCGTCGGCGACCACCGCATGCACCACCACGCGCCACTGCCTATCTAGCTCGTGGCGGCCACGCGTCACTGTCGCGACCCGTCCGGAAGAGGACGCAGCTAATGGATTACCGATCGCGGGCCTCGTGGGCTTTAAATCGGCGCGGGCCCTCCCAGGCCCATACCAAATCGCGGCGGGAGTATTTTTCAAAGGATTCGACGATAAGAGTCGATCGCTTTCGACCTTTAGTATGGTCGTGGTGGCATGTACAAATTGTGCATGCATTTGGAGTCGCCACCGATCTTTCTTGGAGGGTAGACCGGAAACCTTACTGACCGATTGGGAGAGATCGATCAGTTCTGCGGAACCAGAGATTTTGGGTTCGGGGACTTGGTTACGTCGGTGTCACTACCAACGCCCTTTCGGTACCTAACGCGAGTGATTTTTCTAGCTAAGAATTCATGCAGGCGCAATTTTAGGTGAGGTAGGCTTGATTTAGGGTTTCATGCAGATTGGAAACCTATTCCTATCAATCACAATCAATTTAAATGAAAGCACAATTAAGTACGTAAATAAATCACATCAATGCATATCAATTCAAATCAATGGTTTCCTAATATAGCCACAAGGGTTTAGGGAAAATATGATTTCGGACTAGGGGTAAAATGAGAAGATTTGGAGACGATTAGCCCGAAGGGCAAAATCGTCAATTTTTGGAAGGTTTGGATACCAAATTACCCAAAATATTCCATGGCCAGTTGTTTGTGGCTATTTCCCATTTTTTGGGAATTTCCTGGATTTTTGAGAACTTTTTTGGAAGACGGTTTGCCAAAAGGGCAAAATCATCGTTTCTGAAAAGACCGGGGGTCAAATGGCCCAGAATAGGTCATGGCCGGTCAAATACGGCCATTTCCTATTTTTTCGGAATTTTTTAGAATTTTTCTGAACTTTTCGAATTTTTTTTTTGATTTTTCATTTTTTAATGAATTAATTTTTTTATTTTTTTATTTTTTTATTATTATTTTTTATTTAATTCGAAAATGGTGTTCTGAGCTGGACTCGTAAGCCCAAACTCTCTAAAGAAAGACTAAAAGTCCAAATGAAATTTAAAACAAGAAAGGCCTTCCTTTGTTATAAAATCCCATCTAGACCAAGCCCAATCTTTTTTTTAGTTGGCGTCGACGACAATTGATCTGTCGTGGAGACAGGCGCATGCAAACGGAGAACGCAGCGAAGAACACTCAAGAGTAGACAAGCTAGAGAGATCGACCTCGTTCATGGCCGGCCGCGTTCATCTTCATCATCCAACGAACCTCGGACACGATACCCTAATTCACTCAAGTTTAAAAGAGAGGAATACCTTAGAGCTTGGGATACTGAGACGGAGGAGGCAACCCGAACCAGTGTTGCGTGAACACAACCGATTGTGTTCAAAACCTGAGCCCTAGTGGCGAGACGACTCCAGCCGAAGAAGCAGTGATCCCCCGAGCAGACTACAGTCAAATGATAGCATGACGAGTGGAGCCCCCCCATGGCTCGAGACAACGAGGTGGTCCATGGTGTCCGGACGGCCGAGCAACGAAATCTGATTGGACGTCGATCTGCAATCGTCAAGCCTTGACATATGGCCGTCCCATATCGATGTTAGCCCTCCAAACTACGGAACCGCCACGGTGGCCATGAATTTCGGGTCAGCTTCGAGGACTGCCATTGTCCCCGACGGAAGGCAGACCTCGAGGTCGATACTCCCGCCTCCTTTGCGGCCCGGATAAACCATGACCTCCGTCGAGTTTGTTCCAGCATCCACTACTTATAGCCATAGCCTTCCCCAGTTGTTCGTGGACATTCGACATCTGACCTGATCTAGCGGGAAGCGGCGGGCGCGCATGATGCGCTGCCATACAAGGGCAGTCAGGAACTGGAAAGACGAGATCTTGGTGGTGCCACATTGCCGGTTCGTCTCCGCCCTGAGCCCAGCGATGGTGTCGGCGGGGAAGTGGAAGACTCGCTCCCTTAGCTCTGGGGCTTCGAAGCGTGTGAGGAACGAGGAAAGGTCACTCGTGTAAGGCAAGCTTACGGGGCCAGGGTCGTTCTCTGAGAAACACCTGGTCAGGACCGGGGACGTGATAGCTGAACGACATCGACGGCGTCTCTCTGTGCTCGGAAGATCTCAGACCACGAGTTGAAGAAGAACCAGAAGGAGGTGCCGTCGTCGAAGGCCTGGTTCATGAAGAGACCAATGTAGACGTCGTCGACGAGCTCAGTGACCTGAACAGACAGCAGGGACAAGGGGTGGCCATCGTGGTTGATCGTCCGGCTGCGGTCGAAGAAGGACAGAACAACCTCCGGGACGTATGTAGGGGTGAGATAGTCGGCTATGGTGGGATCGAGCGCTGGATGGATGGACCGAGCTCCGGGGCTGTCGGCAGTCGACGAAGACAGTGTAAAAGAAAGGGTCGGTCCGCTTGAGGGTAGCGAGACAGCCGGCGAGAGGTTAGAAGTGGAAGAGGGCGGAAGAGAGAGCTAAAGGAATCGATGAAAATAGGACGGTTGCAGGCAAAATCCATGCAGGGAGGAGAGAGAGGGAACAGGAGTCGCATGGGCTCTTCATTCGGCTCCCCAGGAAGACGATCGCCCATTTTTCTTTTTTAAACTCCATCCTCTACTGCTATGGTCGCCTCTCCCTTTCTTAAAGCTAGCGTCGGATGTTCCCCAAAAGCTCATTCAGTCCCTCGTGCGGATGAAGATTCCTCTATGCCAGCTCTAGCTTCTCTCCCTCTTTTACAATCCCATTCTCTTTTGTCCCCTTCCAATGTCCTCTCTTGAAAACAATGGCGCCACTTCTCCCTTTTGGTGATACTCCGTTCCATTCGAGCCTTTAAGGATCCAACTCCCCTTTATTTTGGATTCGATCCATTGTCCTTCAATGAATGAACTGTCCGATACTTCCATTTTTTTAGGTCAAGCATTAGTAATAACTAAAAGGGACGCTAGAATTGCACGTCAAGGCTCCGAATGAAAAACTTTCAAACTAAAAGACTCAAATGATTTTTTTTTGATATTTTTAATTTAATTTTAAAGAGGAAGAAAAATCACAATAATAAATGGTCAAAAATCATGTGTCAACAGCTGCCCCTCTTTGAGATGAATCTCGTTAGAGGTTTTTCTCAAAGATAAGGTGACACCTGATTTCTAACCGACTCAACTGGGAAAATGAGGGATGAAATTCTACGACATTGAATTCTTAAGGACCTTTGATGAAAGCTCAAATTAATCCCCGGTTTGCTCTAACAACTTGAACACGGGCCGGAGTGAGAGAGGTTTACCTGAAGCTCACCTGTCGGATGCTGCCGGTTGCGACCACTTTCAAGAAGATGCCTAGGACTCGTCACATAAATTCCTAGGGAGATTTAGCTTTGGCCTGTATGGTAGGTCATACCATTATAGGATTCCTAACTGGTAGGAACCTAAGGAAGACGTATCCCACGCTTTGGGGATTCGCTAAGGATTCTGATCCGTATGGGGGATCGGACCATAAGCGGTTCGCCTACAGTAAGGCTTACCTAGGAAAACAACTTCTTCAACATTTGCGATTAGTCAAAGTTTTGATCCGTATGGTGGATCGGACCGTTGGGTTGATCCTTATGGCGGTTTCTACCATATTTGACCCTTCATGCGGTTTCTACCTTTGGTCGACCCTTCAGGCGGTTTCTACCTTTGTGTTGACCCTTCAGGCGGTTTCTACCTTTGGTTTGCTTTGAAAAGGGGTCTCATGACGAGGGTTCTCCACGTCCGATGAGACTGCTTGAGTCTGTTGAGGCGACATTCTGGGAGCTGGGTTCTCCAGGTATCCTGCAGAAGTTTGAGCCTAAAATATTTTTCTTCACCAAGAAAACATTAGTAATCTTTGGGAAGACCACGGCTGTCCATTTGACAAGAACCGTGTGACTTAAGTTTTAATCGTGAGATGTACATTTTGATGCTGGAGGTTATCCAAAACATTCCTGCAACATACAGATGCGATCACAAATTCCTTGCGCGGCAAATCTGGATCAAACAATTTGAAATTTCCAAAAAGAGTTTGTTCAAGACATCCATTGGAAAATTTCTCATCCAAGAGGGTTCCTCACCGCTCTGTGATAATGGTCTTTTGTAAGGAATGCGCTCAACTTCCTACTAACCTGTGCCTAGGTTTCAGGATCATTCGCAGCGCATACATTTTGATCGGTCAGAAGGTCTTCCACGGGACCGTAATGTTGGGCTTGGATATTGGTTTTCAAGGGGGACCTGCTTTGGAGTCGAGGCCATTGTATGAAAGTCTTCACCATCTGCTCCGGGTTTACAAGTCAAGAACCCTGCAAAATGAGAAAGAAATAGTCTTGCTCGTACTTCTTCGAGCTAAGCTATATGTTAACCCAAGTGTCTTAGTTAGAGAAGACTGTTTCAGGGTTATGATGTTGGTAGGATTGGGGACCGAAAAAGGCTTGTTTTTGGCCCAGAAATTACGAAGGGTTTGACATTGGTGATCATTGCAAATTTACCACCTGCCCTTTTCCTCTCTGCACCTTCAGTTTTTGGGATGCGCAATCGATTTTGAGGTGTGCACCAGCTCTTCAGAGAGCGTTTCGTCGCATTAAGAGACTGACGACTCTGTCTGCGTCTCTGCTCCACGCTTGACACCATTTGGGGAGTAGTCTTTTTATCTGACTCCTTTAGAGATTTCCTCTTTTCCCATCCGGCTTCATTGCGGATCAATCAAACAACTTACATGAGCATCGGCCTTGCTTTTACCAGGCACTTTGCTTTTTCTTGATGCCGGGGATTTTTCTCATTTTCATTTTTGAAATCCCCCTTTTTCTCATCTTCATGGGATCATGTTAGACATGTAGTCTAAACATGCTTTAAATATCAGTCCGGGAATTCTCTTCGTAATCCCTGAGTCTTGAACTCTTCCATTTTTGAAGTGGTGCGACATCCGTCTTGGAATGAGCACCAATGGGTTCATGAAATGAATTTGCAGGCTCAACTTGGCTGGGCAAATGATACAGTGTATGGGATAAAGAATGAATGCTTCTCGTCATCCTATGGCACTTGGATTACCATATAAACAACACACAAAGATTAATTAGTCCGAGTAAGAAAATTTCTAACCATTTTCTCCTGACGCTGCTGGACTTACTTCCTTTTTGCCCCGGTGTGGGGTGGTTCTTGACAGGGTTAAGAATGAGAACCGCCGTTCAAAGGGGTTATCAACAGTCACCTGTAGTGTTTAGGGAATATGAAACGAATGCCTCCGTTGTCCCAACCCATGTAATCGCTGCGAATGGTCCCTACTTCCGTAGGTCCAGATTTTGCTGTCCGATTCGCTCCACTCATCTCTCAGGTGTATGTAGGATGTGTTTGGACTGGGTTTGCCTCTCTTTTGAGGCAACTTTCTTTTGAATGGTATGAAGAATAATCATATTTGAAAAAATTCATTTCTTTCTTTCCCAAAATTTATCCATCGATGGGATTTTGTGATGTATCGTGCATGTCTTATTCATGCTTTGGGCAACCTCCCGATTTAAATCATGAACATCGATGCATTGGATAATTTTCATGACGGCTGAAAGTATTTTAACATTTTTTTTATCTCCAGCTAACTGGGAAAGGGATACTTACCTAGCTGTCGTGGCTGCAGACCCCTGAAAATGTAAAAGAAGCATATCATTGCATGTTCACGAATTTTTCAAAAATCGAAACGATACATCCTACCATTGGTCATGTACTCTAATGAGTAGTACATGGGATGTAAAAACCTGTTCGTCTGTAAGGCGATTCCCCTGTCAAGGATAAATAACGAGTGTCAATTCATATTCTCAAATTCAAGACAAATTGGAGCGATACAACTTTACTCTTGGTTCTCATCCCGTTCTGATGTTGTGTATTAATATGAACAACATCTATCAAATCCACCTATCCATTCTTGGAGTGTTTGCAACATCAATGGTTCATCTGCCCCCAGTTGGGCAACGTCTGTTCTGTTATTCGAACAAATGACTCCTTGAGTGATTTATCCACGTTTATCACCTGAGAATGGAAAGAAAGGAGACATTACAAATAGGTGGGTTCGCGGCCAAACGTATTTCGTATTGAAGGGGTAGATCCCATTATGCTCCGCGGTTGATAGTCATTGTTCATGGAACTTGCTCCACGGATTAAGTGATTAATCCACGGCCCTCGGCTTGAAGATGCTCAAAGGGTGATGTTGACACTCACGCGCAATTAGTTCAAGATATTAATGAAAGATGTTCCCGTGGGAACCTTACAGTGCGATCAACAACATATTCAATAGGAGTATTCAACCCATTTCCTCTAAGCATTTTTCATCGGGTAGCCCTGCCTTGCATCAGACGTTTGATCACCTGCCTTGCGTCACCACTGCGATGGCCCTCCGGCTCCAAATTGATCGAGCCAAAGATTGAACTCATCGCCAAGGAAATTGCTCGGGTCTTCGAGCCATTGATGTTCAAGTTGGGTATCAACAATTGTTGGGGGCAGATTTCCTTCATCGCCTTCATTGTGAGGGACTGGAGTCTTTGAGCTGGAACTTTCATCATTGCCCTGCAAATTTATACGTGTATCTCTTGCTAACATTGGGTTCGCCCCTGGAAGAGCACTAACGACAGGCTGGTACTCAAATTGGGGAGTTCCTATTCGCGGGGATTGTGGCAAATAATCTTGTAGGGTACTGAGACGACTCAAAGGGGGATTCAGCTGATCGACTCGTGGATGAAGGTCTTCATCAAGGAAGTCGCCAGGTTCTTTGAGTTGGGCAGGTATCTGAGTACTGGACGCAATAGGTTGATCGCTAATGGGAAGAACACTGGTGACCGGCTGCTGTTCGAGTGGAGAAGTGTCGAAGTTGTAGGCATACCAGTCGTCTACATTCAGACCGGCCCTTTTCAGCTTTAGTGTTACCTTGCCTTCTCTCAGCAACTTCCTATGGTACCTAAGGCGGTTCCTAACGCTTGTCTTAGCTAGCCCAGGTACATTCATGATCTTGAGTATTTGTCGTGGACGCGCCGCGTCGATCCCTATCCGCCGAACCGCGTCAATAAATTTATCTTCAATTTCAGGCATCCAACGCCGGCTTATCCTTTCACGGTCGGGAACAAGATCTGATTGTCTCGAAAGTTGTGCAGGGGGGCGAGACGATGAAGGAGCGTTATCGGTCCCTGAACATGACTCGTCTAGGGATATTTCACCAAGGGCGATAGGACCGTCACGGTTAGGACGAAGAATAGTGTCGAGAGCTTCTTTATACCTTCTGTTCTCCACTCGAAGCTTTTCGTTTTCCTCCTTTAGAATGGCAATTTCTTGTTGTCTGTTTCGGGCCCTCAATTTGACTCGCCTATATTCAAACCAAGCTTTAATCTTCTGGGGTTTCAGTCCCACTTTCTGGCTTAGCTTCCCTCTCTGTTCCCTGCTCGGGAGAGGGTTCTCGCTGAAGGCCGCTTCAAGCTCTCGAACTTGATCTGGGGTGTAACGTGAGAAACACCTCTTACCACTGTCGTCACCATCGGGTTTCCGCGCTTTGCTGCCGAAAGGGTAGGATTCCCTGACTTCGGTATCAAGTTGGATCCCACAACCTTCGAGGTCTTTGAATTGGACGATATCTAAGATGTTTGGGCCGATCACTTCTAACGACTGACGGCAGCTCCCAAACATATCGGATCAGGGAGAGGTCGCTCGATATCTTTTTTTTACTTATTCTGGGTTTTGTAATTTCTCTGGTATGCTTACTCTCTCCAAACTTTCTTTTGAGTGATTCTACCTGCCCAGGGAGCGTTCTCTAAATATGGACGAAGATCATCAAGTGAACGTCTCTCCCAAGATTCCGTGTTTCCTGCTTTGTCGTCCTCTTTTCTCTTTTCAGCACGGAAAGGCGCCGAATCGATTTCATTTCTCGCTGTCTACGTCTGTCTCCCACTTCGCTTTCAAGGAAGCGTAACTACGCGCGTCTCCCGCTTAGACTTAATATGATGAAACCGATGATTTTTTTTATTTTTTTTATTTTATTTTTCTTTTTTTTATTTACAACTTTTGTCCGACAGGCCTGAAATCGCGGATCGAGGCGGGCGTCGTGATTCACGGGAGGAGCGGCCTCTGCTTTACTTGATTACCCCGGCTCCACAAGCATTATTGCTGTAACTTTTCTCCATCTTTGAGCTACTATGAAACGGGGAGAAGGCTAGTGCTCTCCTTTGCCCAGCTTTCACTTTCATTCATTCCATCGCACTCGTCTTCCCCTCCATCTTCCAACGAGAAATGGCTTCGTCTTCTGCTTCTTCCTCTGACTCTTCCCATGCTTGCGTCTTTTCAATCGCAGTCCCGGCCCGATGGGAAAAACTCTATAATCTCTTGGGTCGGGGCTATGCTTATATAGCCGATCATCCGGAGATCGAGGCTGAGATCCGCGTTCTATTCGCGGCCACAGACACTACTTCCATCGAGGGTACTGAGTTGGAGAAGGAGTATAAAACATTCCCAGCCCTCTTTGCAAACTTTCTAGAGGCTTATCGTGTTGCTAATCGGGAGGTTCTCGTGGCTCGCGTCTTGCGGGCTCGTTATGAGGATCGATCTGATCATTTGGTGCTGACCAACTATCTGGTTGATAGTTACAAGAAGGCCGTCGAGTTTGCTAATGAGCGGGTCGCGACGTTGCTTCGCGAGAGGAGAAATATGGTGGATCAATTGGCCATATCCCTGACCACCGGCGAGCATGACCGCCGCAATGTCCTGTTGAGGCTTCAGAGCGACTGGCAGGAAGAACGGCTCGACAAGATAACCGCGGACATAGCTCGCGGGAATGGACTGGTTCGGGACCTGGAAATAGTCACCGAAGAACACGAGGCCAAGGTCGCCGAAGTTAAGGGAGAATGCAGAAGTCTTCTCCTCAGGCTTGCCGACCATGACATGCGGAGTTGGGAGTATAAGCAGAGCATTAATAACATGGAGGGTCAGCTGAGATCCTTTGTGTCGTTAATTAGGGCTCACTTTGGCTTTACTTTTCCACCCCGAATTGTATGACCTACTTCTGAAAACCCTCCGCTGAGCAAAATAAATGAAAGTTCTCGTGTGTGTGTTTTAACTTCTGCGTGGTTCCTTTCTTCGAGCATTCGAACATCTTCAACTTGGGTGAGCCGAACCATAATATCAATAAGTCGAGCAAATATGCCTTGATTTTATAACTCGCTCATGATCAGATGAAAGAGTAGCCTCAGACTTATCTAGGAAAAGATTTCTCTCTATTACCTATTTTTTACCTGCAAATGAAAAGACAGAATCAGAATGAATAATTTGAAAAAGAAAGCGAAAACCCCTTTCAATCTCATGCTTACCCATGATTAATAAGGACAAGAACTTTTACAAGGGTTTTAATCTTGCGCGAAAAGTTTTTATCAATATTCCTCGAAAGAAAGCATACTATTGAAAGGAATGTAATTCACAATAATCGCTTTTGATCAATTTCGAGAGGAACGAATTATTCAAAAGTGCGAGGTATGATAACGTGTTTTAAATTTAATTGAAGATACGGCATCCAAATCAAGGCCGTTTTGTTAAGAACGAGAGTAATTTGGACATCTATCTCGTCATTAAATTCAAAACAACGCCGATATTCTCGATCAATTATCGTGGATTACCAGCAACGTAAAACATGCATGGACCAATTCAAGTGTATAATTCCTTCTAGCGAAATTGGGGTTGGATTACCCTATACGACCAAAAAGGTCGTGCAAGATTTCCAATTTTAATTTCCTCTAAAGGAATTATAAACTTGACTTGGGAGCATTCGGATGATTAGAGAAAATGCCACCATCACATTCCCATGACCTGTCAAAAGAAATACAACCAAGTTCCATCTAAATGTATACACCAATAGATCTCTAATACAATCACTTTAAGGGGTGAGATAGAGAAAGCCTCGATAAAAATAAACCCTATACAAGAGGACTAGTAATGGCAAATGAAACAAAGGAATGTGATCCTAACGTTTAAGGATGCCCCAAGTTCGATCTGTGACTTCCGGATCACTTGCCCCAACTCGTCATCTTCATTGGACGATATCTCAATAATGCCCATAGTAGGCTCCTTCGTTGCTCACTCGGTGCTTGTCATGGGATATCATCCTCTTTGTCTTCTATCAAGGACGTTTGGGAAAAACACACACATCTATCCTTGAAATGGCATTTAATCTAATCACCAGAATGCAATGAATGAAATGCCTATATTTATATGAACTGTAATAGATTTGAGGGATAGAGAGTCTTACCAACCAAACTCGTCGACTTATGTGTGGTTTTAGGTGTACCAACCGCCCAAAGACATGCGCATGAGACAAGTGATGGTGAACTTCTAAAAATCAGAGGGTTTGGCACCTAAGGTTAAGGTTCCCACTTCGAGTTCTAGAGAGAGCCGATTCCATTGCACAGCTATCGTTGCATTGGGACTCGATCCATAGTTCGAAACGAGCGGAATTGAAAAGTGGATTACCCCGTGTTTTTCCTCACGGAGATTCCATTTTCAATTCCTTCTATTGTGTTCCTAAAGGCGGCACCCGGGGTTTTAGGCGCGGTTGTGTGTGTCCACGTGTTGTGACCATCACAATGCAATTCATGCATAGCAGTTTATCAATCAGCACTTCAAATCATCCACACAACATACATTCCTACGTCCAACCTGTATCAGACAATGTTAATCACGGACTACACCCCTTATTTCTCCAATCTGCAAAAAAATATATAACACCTACCATAAGCGGACTTACCTCACCTTCAAGAGCGCCTGCAAGGTTAGAAAAATCACTCAACGTTTTAATTACGGCCTAAGTCCACTTGAGGTCTAGAACCATTGGTTCTAGAACAAACGTCCCCAGTGGAGTCGCCAGCTGTCGCGACCCGTCCGGAAGAGGACGCAGCTAATGGATTACCGATCGCGGGCCTCGTGGGCTTTAAATCGGCGCGGGCCCTCCCAGGCCCATACCAAATCGCGGCGGGAGTATTTTTCAAAGGATTCGACGATAAGAGTCGATCGCTTTCGACCTTTAGTATGGTTGTGGTGGCATGTACAAATTGTGCATGCATTTGGAGTCGCCACCGATCTTTCTTGGAGGGTAGACCGGAAACCTTACTGACCGATTGGGAGAGATCGATCAGTTCTGCGGAACCAGAGATTTTGGGTTCGGGGACTTGGTTACGTCGGTGTCACTACCAACGCCCTTTCGGTACCTAACGCGAGTGATTTTCCTAGCTAAGAATTCATGCAGGCGCAATTTTAGGTGAGGTAGGCTTGATTTAGGGTTTCATGCAGATTGGAAACCTATTCCTATCAATCACAATCAATTTAAATGAAAGCACAATTAAGTACGTAAATAAATCACATCAATGCATATCAATTCAAATCAATGGTTTCCTAATATAGCCACAAGGGTTTAGGGAAAATATGATTTCGGACTAGGGGTAAAATGAGAAGATTTGGAGACGATTAGCCCGAAGGGCAAAATCGTCAATTTTTGGAAGGTTTGGATACCAAATTACCCAAAATATTCCATGGCCAGTTGTTTGTGGCTATTTCCCATTTTTTGGGATTTTCCTGGATTTTTGAGAACTTTTTTGGAAGACGGTTTGCCAAAAGGGCAAAATCATCGTTTCTGAAAAGACCGGGGGTCAAATGGCCCAGAATAGGTCATGGCCGGTCAAATACAGCCATTTCCTATTTTTTCGGAATTTTTTAGAATTTTTCTGAACTTTTCGAATTTTTTTTTTGATTTTTCATTTTTTAATGAATTAATTTTTTTATTTTTTTATTTTTTTATTATTATTTTTTATTTAATTCGAAAATGGTGTTCTGAGCTGGACTCGTAAGCCCAAACTCTCTAAAGAAAGACTAAAAGTCCAAATGAAATTTAAAACAAGAAAGGCCTTCCTTTGTTATAAAATCCCATCTAGACCAAGCCCAATCTTTTTTTTAGTTGGCGTCGACGACAATTGATCTGTCGTGGAGACAGGCGCATGCAAACGGAGAACGCAGCGAAGAACACTCAAGAGTAGACAAGCTAGAGAGATCGACCTCGTTCATGGCCGGCCGCGTTCATCTTCATCATCCAACGAACCTCGGACACGATACCCTAATTCACTCAAGTTTAAAAGAGAGGAATACCTTAGAGCTTGGGATACTGAGACGGAGGAGGCAACCCGAACCAGTGTTGCGTGAACACAACCGATTGTGTTCAAAACCTGAGCCCTAGTGGCGAGACGACTCCAGCCGAAGAAGCAGTGATCCCCCGAGCAGACTACAGTCAAATGATAGCATGACGAGTGGAGCCCCCCCATGGCTCGAGACAACGAGGTGGTCCATGGTGTCCGGACGGCCGAGCAACGAAATCTGATTGGACGTCGATCTGCAATCGTCAAGCCTTGACATATGGCCGTCCCATATCGATGTTAGCCCTCCAAACTACGGAACCGCCACGGTGGCCATGAATTTCGGGTCAGCTTCGAGGACTGCCATTGTCCCCGACGGAAGGCAGACCTCGAGGTCGATACTCCCGCCTCCTTTGCGGCCCGGATAAACCATGACCTCCGTCGAGTTTGTTCCAGCATCCACTACTTATAGCCACAGCCTTCCCCAGTTGTTCGCGGACATTCGACATCTGACCTGATCTAGCGGGAAGCGGCGGGCGCGCATGATGCGCTGCCATACAAGGGCAGTCAGGAACTGGAAAGACGAGATCTTGGTGGTGCCACATTGCCGGTTCGTCTCCGCCCTGAGCCCAGCGATGGTGTCGGCGGGGAAGTGGAAGACTCGCTCCCTTAGCTCTGGGGCTTCGAAGCGTGTGAGGAACGAGGAAAGGTCACTCGTGTAAGGCAAGCTTACGGGGCCAGGGTCGTTCTCTGAGAAACACCTGGTCAGGACCGGGGACGTGATAGCTGAACGACATCGACGGCGTCTCTCTGTGCTCGGAAGATCTCAGACCACGAGTTGAAGAAGAACCAGAAGGAGGTGCCGTCGTCGAAGGCCTGGTTCATGAAGAGACCAATGTAGACGTCGTCGACGAGCTCAGTGACCTGAACAGACAGCAGGGACAAGGGGTGGCCATCGTGGTTGATCGTCCGGCTGCGGTCGAAGAAGGACAGAACAACCTCCGGGACGTATGTAGGGGTGAGATAGTCGGCTATGGTGGGATCGAGCGCTGGATGGATGGACCGAGCTCCGGGGCTGTCGGCAGTCGACGAAGACAGTGTAAAAGAAAGGGTCGGTCCGCTTGAGGGTAGCGAGACAGCCGGCGAGAGGTTAGAAGTGGAAGAGGGCGGAAGAGAGAGCTAAAGGAATCGATGAAAATAGGACGGTTGCAGGCAAAATCCATGCAGGGAGGAGAGAGAGGGAACAGGAGTCGCATGGGCTCTTCATTCGGCTCCCCAGGAAGACGATCGCCCATTTTTCTTTTTTAAACTCCATCCTCTACTGCTATGGTCGCCTCTCCCTTTCTTAAAGCTAGCGTCGGATGTTCCCCAAAAGCTCATTCAGTCCCTCGTGCGGATGAAGATTCCTCTATGCCAGCTCTAGCTTCTCTCCCTCTTTTACAATCCCATTCTCTTTTGTCCCCTTCCAATTTCCTCTCTTGAAAACAATGGCGCCACTTCTCCCTTTCGGTGATACTCCGTTCCATTCGAGCCTTTAAGGATCCAACTCCCCTTTATTTTGGATTCGATCCATTGTCCTTCAATGAATGAACTGTCCGATACTTCCATTTTTTTAGGTCAAGCATTAGTAATAACTAAAAGGGACGCTAGAATTGCACGTCAAGGCTCCGAATGAAAAACTTTCAAACTAAAAGACTCAAATGATTTTTTTTTATATTTTTAATTTAATTTTAAAGAGGAAGAAAAATCACAATAATAAATGGTCAAAAATCATGTGTCAACAGTCACACGCGCACCACGTGCCAGACCTTGGCCCGCACGTACGCGGCACGTACAGGGCTGATGTCATCCGACGTCATCTTGGTAGATAGAGCCGACCCGACTGCGTTGACCCGACCTGATCCGTTGACCCAACCCGATTCGTTGACCGGTGACTCAAACCGTTCGGTTGGACTGGTCGTTGACCGGTTCGACCGAACCACCTCGACCTGGTTCGTGAGTCGATCTAGGGGTAGCATTCAGACCGATAAGGCCGGTCAGACCGATTTCAAAACCCGACCAAGAATTAGAACACATGCACGGCACGTGTCTGCGCGTGTTTCTCACGCGCCGAGGACTTGGGTGACTCGTGAGGGCGCATGTGAGCTCCGATGGGGGAGTTTCAGGTACTAGCGTGCTCGTATGCTCATGCTCTACAAGTTGATATATTTATTTTACATGTTTGATGCTTTTATGGATGGAAAATACCTATGGAACTCCAAATACATGTATATTTAGGGTATTTTTAGGCATATTTTTTCGTATTTCTATATGGTTATGTGAAATACAGGTGCAAGCTCATATGTAAGTACCACATACAGATATGCGGAGCATGATTTGTCAATACATGATTATGGTTTATCATGTATTGTTGTGTGTATCAATATAAATTAGTTGTGTGTAATTTTGCGGATGATTGCCCTTAATTTCTGAAATTACATGCATACGGTAAATGTGAAATATAAAGTTATATCCCAATTTCAGGTAAATTCAATTGGGTCGTGACCGCCAAAGCGGCATACTTAGTTGAGTTTAATAAAGAACAATTTACATAATATTGGGATGTCTCCTGTTATAATGCGTAGTTATACTCCCAAAGGAGGTAATTGTATATTGATGCACGGAAGGTTACATGTACAGCATATGGTTGAGAATTGATTGGTCCAAGTGCTTTCATACGCCCAAAGGTGGTGATTAACGAAGATTGAAATATATTCTCATGGCCGTTGTAATGTAGAGAGTATACAACTGCATGTCATGTTTTCTGCCCAAATGTGATTATATGATTATGTATGTATTTTTCAAGGTGAAATTTCACATTATGCTAATTACAAACATTGATTATTTTTCAGTCAACATTTCTGTGAACGGCGACTCTGTTAAAATTGAGAATTGAGATTTATTTGGGTTCAAGTTTTGAGAACTCAATGAGGATTTTCTATTTATACATGACTGGCAAATATTTGTATGCTCTTGTCAAGAAAGACCCAATTTTTCTCACTTTTATTAGTGAGAATTTTCAAAAGCATTATGCGCTTATTGGGTAAAGAGAGAATGAACTTGCTTATTTGATATAAAGCGATCCATTAAAGAACGCTTGAAAAGTGTTTTTTTTTTAGTTAACTGCACTGCTAAGTAAATAACGGAAGTCTTAGAGGCTTTGAAATTATATCTCGTCTATTACTGAGAGGTACAGATTTGCAATAACTCCTCAATCAGGTGTGATGGTTCTATTAAGATTAAATATTACGTCTTAAAGTTGATGGAATTGCATATTAAACGGTTCCAAAATCATACTCATAAAGAAATACATAAACCACCGGCCATTCTGACTATTTGAGTCCATTGAAAGCATCTTTTAAGAAGGATGGTGATCGCTACTTCTGTTATAAGAAGAACGATCATATGAAGAAAAACTACGATTAATACAAAAATTTGGTTATCTAAGTATGAGCATAAAGTAATGATTATTTGGTATTGATTTGTGAATTTATTCTATCTAAAGCCGTATCTGGTTTGTGATGGCTAGATAACGGTGCAACGTATTATGTTACGTTTACCATATAGGAATTCATAAACTAAAAGATACCAAATTAAGATGAATCAAGTTCACTATAGAAACAACTATAAAGTTGACGTTGAATTGATGGGAATGTCATTTCGAATTCTGGTTTTAATGTGACATTAAGAAACATATTTTATGTACTCCCCTTAAAGACGAGATTTATTTTTCGTATCAAGTTTGGACATGTGTAGTTGCTCTTTTGAGATTTCAAATAAAACAGTTACTATTTCTTTTAATTAAAATAAAGTTGGGTACTACTTTGCGTCTAATGGATTGTACATATTATGTTTATCTCCCAATGAATTATACGTCGCTTATACAGCTGAAACGTTGTTTGCAAAAGGTCTATTCCTAAGGAACAATCATGCGCATTATGGAATAAATTTTTTGGTCGCATTAGTAAAAAAGGAGTGGAAAGACTGATAAATGCAAGCATTATGTTCACTCTTAAAAGTGACCTAGACACATGCGTAGATTGAAGCAGAGGTAAGATAACTAAAATAAAAGATGAAACTGTAGTCGATAGTTATGACCTATTGAATGTCATTTATACTAGTATAAGTAGATCCTATATAGCAATATTGTGTAGAGTTTTTATCACATACAAATGATTTTTTTCTCTATATGTTTTTGTACTTGATTAAAGAAAGGTTTAATTTCCATGACAAGTTCAGCATATTTCTGACTATAATCAATAAACTTTAAAAAATTTGTCAAATTTGATTGAGGTGGTGAGTTTCATGGTAGACATGGCAATATTGAATAGCTTAAAGAGCCATTTACCAAATACTAAGAGGATTTTGGGATTGTGGCTTTGTGCCCAGTAGTCCTGAACAGAAAGGTGTGGCTGAAAGGCAAAATCACACCCTATGGATATAATGAAGAGTATGATTTGTAAAACCAACTTATATGATTTTCTGTGGGGTGAAATTTTGAAAGTAACCCATTATGTTTCTACCATCATTAACTTCTTTTGAGTCATGGATTGGACGTTAATTGAACCACATTAAGGTTTGTGGTGTTCATGTAGAAATAAAATTACATAATCCAATATTAGATAAGTTGGATTCCAGAACCACTCAGTTTTACTACGTGCCGTACCCATATCATCTAAAGGGGTATTGATTTATCATCCCAAAAGAGGAACAAGAATTGTGGAATTACAGATAGCTAAATTGTTGAACTTGATATAGCCGAATAAGGGTAGTTGCTCACAGACTATTAAAGGTAATGGTGTGGTAGGGACCACTGTGTTGTTTTTCCGCCTATACAGATGATCATGCAGCATTTTTAAGTTACAATTAGATTCTGTTGGGATTCTGGTTCTTATTATTAAGACAATTTCTAATGAAATTTATCAGATCTCGCAAGCACAGAATAAAGGTTAAAGTAACTCCTCTTAAAAGATCTATCAAGCAGAGGCGATCAGTTGTATCAAGTCATATTGTATAGTCTTCAAAAGAGCATGACTACAAAACCGACTATGTAATTGATCTAGTAATTTATACAGTTGCTATTTCTTGTTTTTAATTATAATTGTGATTGGGTACATGGTAGATGAGATATATACTATGAAACATACGATGTTTGAAAGCTTATTAGCATGACTCAAGGTCACAAGTCCATCTGCTGCAATTGAGTGTATAAAACTTAAAGGGACTCCAAATAAAAGTTTTTATCTACTTTATTATATCCAATTATATTTTGATCAGTGTTTTATTTGAGAAGTTTAAAAGCAGATTAGTAGCCTAATTTTTTCATTTTTAAAGAATGAGTAGACTTAAAATAATTTTTATTCAGTCTCTCATAAAAAGTTTTTCAGAGTGAGTAAGATATTAATAACTCATTATTATAAGGAGCTTTATCATACATGTATTAAAACTTCTTTTTGATTGGATATTTCGAGAAAATCTATATTATGTAACCCGAAGGTTTTGTAGCGGATGATTCAGATAAACTTATGCGTAAAGAAAGAGGAATCCCATATAATACCATGGAATAAAGTTTGAATATATTCATGGGTATTCTAGACTGAAAGGTCTATTTATGGGTTTAAGTAAGCTTTTAGACAATTGTTACTTGAAGTTTCATAATATTGTTGCTATATTCTGTTCAGTGAAGAACGAAGTAAATTAGTATATACTACAAGATCAATGGGAGAAATTTATTTTTCTTGTGTCTTATCCAGACGATATCTTGCTTGAAAGTGATTTTCTTGAATTACTGCATAAGGTGAAGTGCATATTGTTAAAGCATTTTGAATAATTGATCTCAATAAGGAGTATTTTGTCCTAGGCATTGAGATCCATATGGATCGTTCTCGCCACATATTGGGTTAATTCTAGAGGACATACATTGATTGTATTCGGTATAAAGTATTGCAAATCAGAAATTGCTCCTATCATTGATGGCAATAGACTGAATCTGTCATAGTGTCTTTATAAAGTTATGAAGAAAACCCAAATAAAGAATGTACCATATCAGGGTGCACTTAAAAGCATCATTTTTTATGTACTTAAAGAGGACAAAAGACTATATGCTAATTTACATACATATTCAAGACCTGCACCTAGTTGGACATTCAAATTCAAGCTTTGTTAGCTGTCAGGATGATGTGAAGTTGACAAATGCAGACATTTATATGTCTGAAGAGAAGTACAGTATTACAGAAAAGAGTAAATAGAAATCTATGTAATCCTCGATTAAGAAAGCGGAGTTTGTAGTATGCTTTTTAGCTGCTACACAGGTTATTTGGCTTCGGAATCTCATTATAGAGTTGACCATATTTAATTTTGTGGATAGACCCATATAGTTGTATTGTGACTATAACTCTGCAATATTATTTATTAACAGCAGCAGAAGTCTTAGGGGTCTAAACATCTTTCGGTCAAGTTTTTGACCATAAAGGTAACAGATGTAAGGGTGACACTACAGTAGAGTTTATTACATAGATGATAAGGCTGCAGACTCACTAACTTAAGGTCTTTGCCCATACACATTTGGATGACATGTCACAGACATAAAAGCATCGTGGGATGCTGATATAACATGTTAATTGATGGACTAAGTAGCACCAAAGATGTTGTTGTTCAGTGAGAGCAGTTTTCAGAATTTTCTCTAATAAAGTTTACATTTGTGTTTGTTACATTTTGTAATATCTAGGTATGTATCAACTCTATTGCATGCAATAAAGCATTTTATAATTAAGGTGAGTTGAATACATATATTAGTTGAAAATCCCAAAGCATCGTGTAAACCTTGAGTGATGGCTGGGACATTTAATTTTAGCCAAAAGCAATGTCTTGTTACACGTAAAGTATAGTTAACTATAAAGGTAAGACATATGTTGGTTCGTTAGAACCGTAAAGATGTTCTCTCGTGACACACCCGGTTTAGTGACAAATAAAGTGAGAGAATGGTGACTGACAAGGAGGATAACATATAAAGTGTCTCTGTTATTTGAGATGTTATCCGATTGCCATACTACCATATCAATTCCATATCAGTAAAGTTAAAAGTATTTGTGATCGTAAATTGCTCTATGTCTTTTGATGCAACTACTGGCATGGTCCAATGCTTAAGACTTTATGGGATCGGATTGACTATTGAAAATTATCTCTAGATCGATGTAAAGATGCGCATACACAGTACAATTTTAATTAATTTCGCCCAAGTGGGAGAATGTTAGAATATTTTATTTTAATATTCAATTGTAGGCTTTATTAATTGTTATGTAATTAGAAAGATATATACAGTTTTCTAATTCTAGTTGGTCAGGGCCCCGGTCCCAGGACCATTTGTAACTTGTGGAAGGATGTTGTCCTTATGGGTCAATATGGGTCGAAAGTGGGTCGAACATTGATTTAAGTGTGACCCATTTTTAGTGAACCATTTAAAAGTTAATGACCCATATTTGACCCATTTATAAAATGGGTCAAATATGGGTTTGTGACCCAAATTGCCACCTCCAGCGTAAAGAAAGAGGAATCCCATATAATACCATGGAATAAAGTTTGAACATATTCATGGGTATTCTAGACTGAAAGGTCTATTTATGGGTTTAAGTAAGCTTTTAGACAATTGTTGCTTGAAGTTTCATAATGTTGTTGCTATATTATGTTCAATGGAGAATGAAGTAAATTAGTATAAACTACAAAATCAGTGGGAGAAATTTGTTTTCCTTGTGTCTTATCCAGATGATATCTTGCTTGAAAGTGATTTTCTTGAATTACCGCATAAAGTGAAGCACATATTTTCAAAGCATTTTGACATAATTGATCTCAATACGGAGTATTTTGTCCTAGGCATTGAGATCCATATGGATCGTTCTCGCCACATATTGGGTTAATTCTAGAGGACATACATTGATTGTATTCGGTATAAAGTGTTACAAATCAGAAATTGCTCCTGTCATTGAGGGCAATAGACTGAATCTGTCATAGTGTCTTTATAAAGTTATGAAGAAAACCCAAATAAAGAATATACCATATCAGGATGCACTTAAAAACATCAGTTTTAAGGTACTTAAAGAGGACAAAAGACTATATGCTAATTTACAGACATATTCAGGACCTGCAGCTAGTTGGGCATTCAGATTCAAGCTTTGTCAGCTGTCAGGATGATGTGAAGTTGACAAATACAGATATTTTTATGTCAGAAGAGAAGTACAGTATTACAGAAAAGAGTAAACAAAAATCTATGTAATCCTCGATCAAGAAAGCAGAGTTTGTAGTATGCTTTTTAGCTACTACACAGGTTATTGGCTCCAGAATCTCATTAAAGAGTTGACCATATTTAATTTTGAAGATAGACCCATACAGTTGTATTGTGACTATAACTCTATAGTATTGTTTATTAACAGCAGTAGAAGTCTCAAGGGTCTAAATATCTATCAGTCAAGTTTTTGACCATAAAGGTAACAGATGTAAGGGTGACACTACAATAGAGCTTATTACACATATGATAAGGCTACAGACTCACTAACTTAAGGTCTTTGCCCATACACATTTGAATGACATGTCACAAACATAAAAGCATCGTGGGATGCTGATATGCAATGTTAATTGATGGGCTAAGTAGCATCAAGAGATGTTATTGTTCAGTGGGAGCTGTTTTCGGTATTTGCTCTAATAAAGTTTACATCTGTGTTTGTTATCTAGGTATGTATCAACTCTATTGCATGCAATAAATCATTTTATAATTAAGGTGAGTTGAATACACACATCAGTTGAAAATCTCAAGGCATCGTGTAAACCTTGAGTAATGGCTGGGGCATTTAATTTTAGCCAAAAGCAAATGTCTTGTTACACGTAAAGTATAGTTAACTATAAAGGTAAGACATATGTTGGTTCGCTGGAACCGTAAAGATGTTCTCTCGTGACACATCCGGTTTAGTGACACATAAAGTGAGAGAATGATGACTGACAATGAGGATAAGATATAAGGTGTCTTTGTTATTTGAGATATTATCCAATTGCCATACTACCATATCAATTCCATATTAGTAAAGTTAAAAGTATTTGTGATCATGGATGGCTCTGTGTCTTCTAATGCAACTACTAGCATGGTCCAGTGCTTAAGACTTGGGCCTGTTTGGTTCAGCATTTGAGATGAGCATTGGGGCTCTAAAGTCCCTTGGCCAAATGCAAATGCTGTTTGGTTCATTTTTTGGCTCACTTTGGACAGATGCAATTGCATCTCAAATGCTCTCTAAAGGCCTTTAGGCCAAAGTACCTCTGGAGGTACTTTGGGAAGTTGCATCTCAAATGCAACTAATTTTTTTTTAAACTTTATCACAATCACTTGCCGCCTCCGACCGCCACCGTTCATCGTCGATCGTCGTCACCGTCTCCCGTCGCCGGTGGCCGGCCTCGCCACCTGTCGCCGGACGCCGCCGCCGCCGGACGTTGATCGTCGGACGCCGGCCGCCGCCGCCGCCGGATGTCGATCGTCGGACACCGGCCGTCGCCGGACGCCGGCTGCCGCCGAACGCTTGTCGTCGGACGCCGGCCGCCGCCGCCATAGCCGGACGCCGGTCATCGGACGCCTGTCGTCAGCCGGCGACCGCCATTCGTCGGCCGCCGTCGATCGCCGGACGACGGTCGCCGGACGCCGCCGCCGCTGCCGTCGCCGGTCGCCGGACGCCGCCGCCGCCGCCGGTCGCCGGACGCCGCCGCCACCGGTCGCCGGACGCCTCCGCCGCAGGTCGCCCTGACGCCGCCGCCGCCGCCGGTCGCCCTGACGCCGCCGCCGCCGCCAATCGCCGGACGCCGCCGCCAGACGCCGCCACCGCCGCCGGACTTCGAACGCAGCCGCCGCAGGATGCCGCCGCTGCCGGTCGCCGATCGCCGGATGCCACCGCCGCCCCAGTCTCCGGACGCCGCCGCCGGTCGCCAAACGCCGGCGCCGGACGTCGATCGTCGGACGCCGGCCGTCGACGCCGCCGGTCGCCAGTTGCGGGACGCCGGTCGCCGGTTGCTGGACGCCGGTCGGCGGCCGCCATTCGCCAGCCGCCGTCGATCGCCGGACGACGGTCACCGGACGTCGCCGCGTTCGCCGCCGCCGCCGTCGTCGTTGAAGGTCACTGGTCGCCGCCGCCACTTTTTTTTTTATTATAAAAAATGTAAAAATATTTTACAAAGTATATTTTTCACCAAACGGCATTTACGCCAAAGTTGCATTCAAATGCATTTCTAAAAAATATTTTTCCAAACACTACTTGCATTTTGGAAAAGATCTTTAGCCTAAAGGTATTTGCATTTTCTCAAAGTCCCTTGGCCAAATGCTGAACCAAACAGGCCCTTTATGGGATCGGATTGACTGTTGGAAATTATCTCTAGACCAATATAAAGACGCGCATATACAGTACAATTTCAATTAATTTCGCCCAAGTGGGAGAATGTTAGAATATTTTGTTTTAATATTCAATTGTAGGCTTTGTTAATTGTTATGTAATTATCAATTGGTCTAATAAAGAAAGATATATACAGTTTCCTAATTCTAGTTGGATATGAGGCTGGATAGTGTGGACCGAGATAAACCTAATCTTTGATGAGAGACTAGGTTTCATTCTCTATAAATATAGCTCAAATCCCTCCTCTAAATCCTAATGTCCACATAACCTCGCATCTAGAGTCGTCTGAAGCAATACGTGAGAGGCCGTCTTATTGAAGCCAATGTTAAAGGGGGTTCATAGAGGAAAAGCTCTTAGGCATCGGATTATCGCAATTCTGCATCAAGAACGATGAATCCGAAAACAGGTGCGTCAATTTTTCTACTATATGGATATGCGATTTGTGATTCTGTGCGTGATGATCTTGGGTTGCTGCATATGAATTATAGTCGCATTCAGCAATGTCACGCTTACGTATCAATAACTAAATCCGATCAAACTCTGATTTTCCGCACCGTTTGGACGATTGATTCGTTCCAATACTCATCAATTCAGGCAGTCATACGATGCTAAAATAGCTCCTCGGTTGCACATTTCATTCGAATTAATTTAGTCAATAATAGAGGGTATCTTGTACCTTTTTTCCCCCAAAAGAGGATTTTCTTCTTTGATGGTGCTTAATTTTCTATGCCATTGCGTTTTCCTTCGTTGGCTCGTGGATGAAATGAAGTGGGCTTCCATTTTTGGCTAACCTTGTAATAAATTGAAACGGGAAATCGAAGTTGGGACAGCTTGGTTTGGATACATGAAAATGAACACATTCCCCGGGCAGAGCATATCTTGGAAGGTGGGGATTTGATGTACATTAACTAGCCACGGAGACGCTGATGCCGTTGTGTGTTCCAACGGGGACAAAAATTTTCTCTGGGATCTGCATCGTGGCCGAGAATCCCACACGATCAATGGCCATGATATGTTCGGATCCATGTGCCCGACCACGTCCAAGACGGGTCGCACCGTGCGTGTTGGTGGGGGTGCACGACTTCGCATACACCGACAAATTCTAGTGCCAAGCATGCCTTCCATGGATCCAGCCTTTACTACTATATTAAGGAGAAGCCCTCGCCCTTCATTACTGTCCATTCTTAACTCGTTCTTAGGTAGGTAGATGCACTGTGAAAATCAGGGGTGGGCAAACCAACTGGACAGAACAACATGTCGATATCGATCGGTTCTCGACGGCTTTCAATTTTTAAAAATTAAAAATCCATTATTACCGGTTTGGTTTCCGATTTCAAGTGTAGATCTACTCGTTCGGATTGGACTATTATATATAATTCATCATTGTAAAATTAATAATTCCCACTCATTCTTCTCACAAAAGTTAAAGGCGTGACCAAAGTATTCAGAAGTTTAACCAAAACACTGAAAAAATACAAGGAACAAGAAATTCGGAATGAGACGAATCTATAGTCAAAGTACTCATGGCCTAATCTTGCATCCACCCCGAAATGAGGCAGGACCGTCATTTCGGCTCCTGATTCCATAAACCGGGTAGCCAGCCTTTCTGATTAAGTTTCCAATTTTAGGATGCAAATTTGGTCCACTCTAATACCGATCATCCCGAGTTGGTTAAATGAAAAATCACCTTTTACCGAATCGTATCGGCGCTGGAAAAAATGTAGGATCGCAAAAGCGATCAAAGAACGTTTGACTTTTTCCCTTGTGAGCTCCACTGACTCCACCCACGTTCATTGTAACGCGGCACGAAGGTTGGTGAGCTGTTACGACTTTACATGTTACAGGCAAATGAGGGAAGAGACAGGAGGAGATCACATCAGTTTGACCAAGTCAAGCAAAGAGAGAAACGAATGAAAATGCCATTGAAAATTGGTGGGAGGATGAACTTTCATGGATTCATTACCAACCCCCGCCATCTCATTCTGGCCAATCAAGGTGGAGTCTTTTGGGGGGATCGAGTTTGGTGCCCTAGTAGGTGGGATTAATTAATGGAAGAACATTTTGGATTTAGGGGCACGAAATGTCACGACATCAACATAAAAACCTTAAAGACGACCCGTTAAATTTGTTGCTTAGCGACATATTCTAAAGTCATGTGCCCCGGATTTCAATAGGTCGAAACACCTCCCTCGAGGGGGAAAAAAAAAATACTATCGCGAATCTACCAAACCCATGAACTGTGGTCTCTTCAACAAATCGCGAAGCATGAACGCACATTGGTATTCTTGCTTCGAAAATTTATGAGGATTGACGCTCCGCAATGACATATGATGCATGGTTTGATGATATTTTTAAGGAAGTGATCGGTTTCTTCAAGCAAAATCTCACAGACGTCCCTCAATCAAAATGCCTTTTGGCTGCGGATGGTGAGGATGGAAGTGTCGACGTCGGTGGGAGTTGGTGTTTCTGGAAATGATCCGACCGAACTGATCTCCCCACCTTCCGAATACCAACCCCCGCTCGACTTTCTTGGACTCCGTTTACCTGACTTTTTTTTTTATGTCCCACCAACCAAAGTGGCGACATGCTACCGTCATCACCAAATGATTTTCCTAAGCCAGTTTAGAATATTTACAACATTTAATCGATGCATTCATCTAATAATTAAATGTGTTAATGAGAGGGATCTAAATCCATCATAATCTCCGGAATATATTTCATCAGTTGTCCGACATGGAACATTTGCCCACATCATCCTCCGCCTCTCCAGGGCTCCGGGACCTTGCAGAACGGCTGGAGGACGGAGCCTTGGGGCCACCGAACCTGATGGGAGTGCGCAACAGAAGTCCGATACCTTCTTTCGGGGAGATGTCCAAGAGGGAATCCATGTCCGAGCCCGTTAACATATCCAGTCAAACCCACCTTAGTCCATGTCCGAGCCCGTTAACATATCCAGTCAAACCCACCTTAACTCAAAAGCTTAAGCTAATGAGTTATGGGCCAACTTGGATATATTAAATGCTCAACACCACATTAATTCTCCAATGTGAGACTCTTCTAACACAACTCACATGTGCACATTCTAACAATCTCTCCCTCACGTGTGAGCTCCTCCCTCTTAATTCAGGTATCCTTCTGCATCAACTTATCTCAAATTGAATAGCCCAACTTCATAACCATGAAGTCTACCTTTGGGCCCGCTCAGTAACCACATGGGGGACATCAACCATCGGCTCTGATACCATTTGATGGGAGTGCGCAACAGAAGTCTGATACCTTCTTTCGGGGAGATATCCAAGAGGGAGCCCATGTCCGAGCCCGTTAACATATCCAGTCAAACATACCTTAACTCAAAAGCTTAAGCTAATGAGTTATGGGCCAACTTGGATATATTAAATGCTCAACACCACATTAATTCTCCAAAGTGGGACTCTTCTAACACAACTCACATGTGCACATTCTAACAGGACCACCAGGGGACCGCACCCCCGAAGTCAAAGTGCCAAAAAAGTAGGCATCCGAACAGCAGGCGACAATCTCATGTAATCTCACAAAATCTATGATAGTCCATTCTTGCACCTAACTCTGTTTTAATGTGGCGAAATGTGAGATTCTCATGGTTGGTAGATCTCATCAAAAGAGCTTAGTGGAAAATACAACTTTTGCAGCAGCAGAAGCTACCAAAGCCGCTCAAAATGCAGGCTTTCACCAACTTCTTGACTCTTCCCTACGTGGAGAGAGCCGCCGGGATATGGCTGCTCCTCTTCTTTCGCGGAATAGGAATGTCTCTATAGATCATTTGCATTCTTTAGAATTGTACTTCTTGTCGATGGTTTGAATGATCACAAGTTTTGAACTTTCACATGAAAACGTATCAACCGTTACACGCTTAACGACTATTTCCTTTCCTTTTTTTCCTTGTCCACCCGACCTTGCGATCTTGGCCTGCTCCCCGCCACCTCCATACGCTGATAGTCACTACCGGTGCCCTTGTCGTCGTCGCGCCTCCATCTGCCGAGAATGCCGTCCCATTCGCTAGCCTAGGTCATTAGTCGCGCCCTCTATCTCCACGCAAAGGCCATGACCGGTGGCTGTGGAGCTCTCTGGACTCGGGGCAACCATAAATTTGGGGTCGCGCGAGGCATATGACACCCCCCCCCCCCTTGATATGGGGGATCCCCCTACCTTAAGCAAAATAAGGCAGGGGATCCGGGTCCCCCCGAAAATGCATAAGATGAATGAAGATTCTCTGCGGCACTCCATTTAGTGCCGTGATTAAGAAAAAATCGCGAATAACCTTCTTTGCATAAATCAACGGTTGAGATTTATTGGTACATCAAAAGCTAAATCGTACGCTCCTTCTTAAAATAAATAAAGAATTAATTTCGTCTAAGACGTCTTCTTAATTGTGTAAATTATAAATGACAATAGGAAATGAATACTCTCTATATTCATTAATGTTTGAGCTATTTAATAGAAATTCCTCATAAACTTGTATAAAAAGAAAAAGTAAATACTCAAAATGGTTCAAGAAAAGCCAAAAAAGAAATAATATGTATACTCTTCGTAAGTACAAGCTCTGTATAAGTCATCAGGACAGGTTTCGCAAAATGGAACGTGCAAATTTTTTTTTTTTTTTAAGAAAACACATCATCATAGAAAAAAACATTAAAAATTTATTTACGCAGCGCATATAGGTTTTATAAAACCCACATTTATTATGTGATAGAACGCAAAATCATTCTCACATAACAGACGGCTAGGCAATTAAATTTTGAACGATCAGATAAATTATACATTTCTCGTACCTCAAATATAAAATTGAACCTTCTCGTTACATAACCGGTGAGATTCGTAAAATCAATCAGACATGTAAACTTTCTCTCTTACTTTACATAATTTTTCTGTAGATGGGCACATCTTCATTTGCAAGTATTGAAGAAAGATATACGACTTGGGTGAGAGATTTTTGCTTGGAGACTGCACGGCACACAAGGAGCTAAAAGATTGGGGTCAAAGAGATCAACATATGGGTTCAATTCACAAAGTCTGTGGGGCTAACTTCTTAAAATATTGAAAAAAAAAATCACACTTTTCCCTCTATATAGTAAATTCTACCACCTTGTAATTCTGCGAAATCAAGTCAATTGGACACACAAAAAAAAATAGAAAATAAATCACGGAAACGGTTTACGTTGTCCGAGCAACGTATTTATATCCATGAGGATAAGCAAAAATAAATTTACAATCTAAGTATAATAGAGATATGAAGCACATATAATCACTCATACACTCTCGATATTTTTTTAAGCCAACATCACAACCAGTGTTCTCGTAAAATGAATATCAATACATAGTAACTTTCCCTCTAGCCTCCCGAATAATTCTCTCATAAGTAAGAGACCTATAACGGCTGTACCAAATTAAGACACTAAGAAAAATCTTATTGCACTAAGGTTGCGTTTGATTGTCCGGATTTGGATTGAGATATGATAGTATAATGTCGGATCATGAATAGTTGTAACAAAAAATCAGTTTAGGGTAAATGTGATAATGATTTACTAGTTTGAGATTTTTTTTTGTTTGGTAAAATCAACCCATTGTAAACGTGGGTAAAAGTTCAAGTAGTTGCGATGTCAATATTCCTTAATTATTCCAATGAGACCACAACACTGCTTTTTATGGGAATTGGAAGTCATCATCGAATGAAGGACGACATAAAATTTAGGGTTAATAACACCAAAAACCTCAAATTGGTACACTTATGACAATTTCACTCCAAATTATTTTTTTGACCATGAAAAACCCCAAACTAGTACATCTGTGACAAATTTACCCAAATTAGTACAACGTGATAAATTTACCATATATTAGTTTTCGTTAAATTTTATCGTCAAATTGCTGAATTGAATGACATGTGGCAATTGTTGGGTGTACACGTTACCATACGTTTGCTATAGGTGTATCAATTTGAAATTTTTGTGGTATATATTAACTCAATTTAACGGAATTAACAGAGGGTAAATTTGTCATATGCGTACCAGTTTGGATTTTTTTATAGTAAAAAATTTAATTTAGGCGTAAATTTGTCACAGTAATACAAATTTAGGGTTTTTGGTGGTTAAAAAAATAGTTTGTGGTAAATTTGTCACAAGTGTACCAGTTTAAGGTTTTTGGTGGTCAAAAAAATAATTTGGGGTAAAATTGTCACAAATATACCGATTTGGGGTTTTTCGCGGTATTAACCCTAAAATTTAATAAAGTTGAAGATGATTTAATTACGAATATAAAATGTGACGAATCTGCCACCCACTTTTCATTGTTCTTTGAACCGTTACGGCATGAAAGTGACGTAGTTTTCCATCTTCTAAGTATTATAATAATAATTTGCCACTTTTAAGAGGAAACTACTCCTAGCACCTTAATTAATATGCTGGTTTCATCCTCTCCTTCTATAAATGAATTTGTATGTCATGGAAAGAGAACTTGTGAAAATAGCTTTAGGGGCAAATTGTCCATAATGAAGCTGACTAGCATAACGACACTTGATGATTCTGGATCTCTTAGTCACCTAAAACTCATGTCGTGGAGTATCAAGTTCGCAAAAATGAGACTTGCCTATGCATAAGGAAAATTCAAAATAAGTGCTTGAAGTAGACCTTAATTCAAAAAAGGGCCTAAGGTGCCCTTATTATTTCAAAAAAGTGCCCGACCAAGAGCATTTTTGTCATTCCGTTTTTTTTTATCCTTTCTTTTTTTCTTTTTCTTTTTTGCCCTAGCTTCTCATGATGACCGATCTCAAGCGATGGCCAGCCACCAGCGAGGGAGTCGCCTAGGTAGGGCAGGGCCTGCTCATGTGGGCCTCTCCCGAGTGAGCTGAGGGATGCCCTCTTCGGCCTTGCTAATGGTCGATCTGGTCACCGACGAGAAGCTAGGGTCGAAAAAAGAAGAAGAAATGAATGGAAGAAAGAAAAAAAAAAGAAAAAAAAACCAATAGAAAGAAATAGCGAAAACACCCTTAATCAGGTCATTCTTTGGAACAATAAGAGTACGTCATGCCTTTATTTGAGAAAAATGATGGCATTTCATATCCTTAATTGAAATTTTTCTCTATATGTTTACAAGAAACAAAAAAAAAAAAATCCTTTTTCTCGGCATAGAAAGAGAAAAAGCTCACTTAATTAAGGATTTATAAGTTCCTCGTATTTGTCAAATTTAATGCTCATTTTCGGTTTTTTTTTTCCACAGCAGCTTTTATTTTCTGATTGGAGCCAGTGGAAAATTGTTCCTAAATGATCATTTATTAATTTTTTATGTACCTCGGACCATCACATGCCGTATGTTTGACTCAAGACATGCCTTTGAAGTACCGCGGCAGAGATCCAGCAAGAAGTAAAAATACCAACACCAACTAATCTTGGGAGAATCAAAAGGGGGAATTTCGTGATTGAAAGAAAAACAACAGCACCATTGAATTAATCAGAAAAAATTACCAAACCACCGCGAGAATGAACCCAGCGCTCTCATTTTCCACAAAGGACATGTAGGGAATTGGGGGCTTTTATGAAAGGAAAATTTTACAATTCAGTAAAACGAAGATGAAAATGATAATGATACTGGTAATACTAAGGATGGTGGATGATTTCTCTTGGGATCTAATCCTTGTACTTCATCTCGGACATGAGGAAACCGGGCATGTCGAAGGTGCCGGAGAACTTCTCAACATCGACCTTGAGGGCCTCGATGTCCTTGTTGTTGACCAGACCCTTGTTGAAGTCCTTCAGTAGCTTCCCATGCTGCTTTTGGATGCTCAACGTGATCGTCACGGCCCGGTGGAGGAACTCCCCGATTTGCTCGAAGTCCTTCTCAACCAAGCCCCTAGAAGTCATGGCAGGAGTTCCTGAGATATGACAAGCCCGTTAAATCAGACAGCGAGATAATCATTGGTTCCACCACCAATTGGCCTCTAAACATGCTCCATAGATATTGGCCAAAGAGCAATGGACGAAAGGGGAAAAATGAATTAAGTCATGCAGAGGTTTTCATTACCAATTCGTACTCCTCCGGGTGCCAAGGCACTGCTGTCACCAAAAACAGCATTCTTGTTCACGGTAATATTGCAGAGATCGCAAAGTTTCTCAACCTTATTGCCTGCAAAAAGGGTGGCATTTGAAGTGATTAGAATCTATATATAACGTTGTTGTCAGCAGCATCAACTCACTCAACCAAACTAATGCAATTTTACCGGTCAATCCAAGAGGACGAAGGTCCCAAAGAACGAGGTGGTTCTCAGTTCCACCAGTCACAAGCTTGTAATCTTTGCTCATGAGGTAGTTCCCAAGAGCAACAGCATTGGCTCTGACTTGCTTAGCATAGACCTTGAAACCAGGAGACATGGCCTGCTTCAGGGCAACAGCCAGAGCGCCGATCTGGTGGTTGTGCGGGCCGCCCTGAAGAGAGGGGAAAACAGCGAAGTTGATCTTGTCCTCGAAGTCGTAAACCGCATCCTCAGGCTGGCCTTTCTTGGCGGGCTTAGGGCCCTTCCTGTAGAAGATCATCCCGGCTCTCGGACCCCTCAAGCTCTTGTGGGTTGTGGTCGTGACGATATCGCAGTACTCAAATGGGTTTGCAGCTTCCTACAGCCAGAAATAAAATCACACCGACGATAAGAACATTTGGAACCTCACAACATAATCACATTAGCAAAGCAAATGTACTGCAAATGCAAAGAAGAATGACCACATCGAAACCAGAATCACGAGCAGGACCAAAAAAACACACTTAATTTTCATTCAACTGCTATTGCAAATTTGCAACATCCAGAGATGGGATGTCACATTAATAAAACAAGACACCAATCAGGGCCTTCAATTTAGAGAACCCAAGTATTTCGAAAGGCATAGAATAAAATTCCCAAAGATCTTAAAAACATCAAACATTAAATCACAATCCCACAAGGTTGCATGAATAGATCAAGCACAGGTGGATCAATGCAAACTGAAGCACAATGAATGGTGAAAAATTTAACAGGGATTGGCAAAGCTTGCATGAATACGTGAGAAGGACAAATATGGAATGCAGTCAACCCATTCTTAATCCATATAAATGAAAGCCCAAGTGAGATCCAACAAATTAAGGACACAGTCAACTCGCGGATACCCCAGATCCAGCCTCGTACACATCACACTGCCTACACGAAAATGCAGATCCAACACCGACAACAAAACCGCATGCAACGAAACATCAAACACCATCCGTGCAGATCCAATTCCAAAACCAATGAAACAGGGGGCAATATACCTGAGCGGCGACGAGGCCACTGATGTGGGCCATGTCGCAGAGGAGGAGGGCGCCGCACTTATCGGCAACGGAGCGGAAGCGGGCGTAGTCCCAATCGCGGGGGTAGGCGCTGCCGCCGCAGATGATGAGGCGGGGGCGGAAGTCGAGGGCCTTCTCCTCGAGCTTGTCGTAGTCGATGTAGCCGGTGGAGGAATTGACCTTGTAGGGGAGGCTCTCGAAGTAGATGGAGGTGGCGGAGATTTTCTTGCCGCCGGAGGTGTAGTAGCCGTGGGTGAGGTGTCCGCCGGAGGGGAGGTCGAGGCCCATGATGCGGTCGTGGGGCTGGAGGACGGCGGTGTAGGCGGCGAAGTTGGCGGGGGAGCCGGAGTAGGGCTGGACGTTGACGCCCCAGCGGGTGGGGTCGAGGCGGTAGGCCTGGAGGGCGCGGGAGCGGCAGAGGTTCTCGATCTGGTCGATGAACTCGTTGCCGCCATAATAGCGGTTGCCGGGCATGCCCTCGGAGTACTTGTTGGTGAGGGCGGAGCCGAGGGCCTCGATGACGGCGAAGGAGGTGAAGTTCTCGGAGGCGATAAGCTCGATCCCCCGGCACTGCCGCCGCTTCTCCTTCTCGATCAGGTCGTGGATGTCGGGATCCACCGTCTGCAGCGGCGTGTTGCCCCACAAGGTGACGGGATCCATGGCAGCGCTCGGAAGAGAGAGAGAGAGAGAGAAAGAGAGAGAGAGAGAGAGGGGGTGGCTGAAGATGGTTGAGGAGGAGGAGGAAATGGAGAGTGGTGTCCGTGGGTGGTGGAGAATGTGGGCGGCTTAAAAAGGGTTGGGGGAAGAGAGGGGTTGGATCTTGCCACTTGGTCTGGCCATTGCTTGATTTTAGGTGGTGCTGGTGAAGTGGTGGTCCACTCCCCTTCTCGGGGTTGGTGAACACCGATTTTTTTTTTTATTATCAAACAACACCGAATTACCTGGGCTTTTTTCCAAAATAATTTTTTTTTAAAATATTTACCAAAATAATAGAAAACAAAAATAATTACCTAATTGGCTGCCAATCGGCAGGCCCAATGCCGATTGGGGCTCCAAACCCAACTCAATTTTTTTAAATAATACTTATTTAATTTTAATTTATATTTTTTATAAGATTTTTAATTAAATAATAAATGATATTGGAATTACGTAAATTTTGAGGAAAAAAAAAAGACAAGCACTACATAATTCATATTACATCATTCAAATTTACTTTTAATTTATATTTTTTATAAAAGTTTTAATTAAATAATAAATTATATTAAAATTACGTAAACTTTGAGGAAAAAAAAAGACAAGCACTACATAATTCATATTACATCATTCAAATTTACTTTTAATTTATATTTTTTTATAAAATTTTTAATTAAATAATAAATTTATTAAAATTACTTAAACTTTGAGGAAAAAAAAAGACAAGCACTACATAATTCATATTCCACCATTCAAAATTACTTTTAATTTATATTTTTTATAAAACTTTTAATTAAATAATAAATTATATTAAAATTACGTAAACTTTGAGAAAAAAAAAAGACAAGCACTACATAATTCATATTACATCATCTAAATTTACTTTTAATTTATATTTTTTATAAAAGTTTTCATTTAATAATAAATTATATTAAAATTACTTAAACTTTGAGGAAAAAAAAAGGACAAGCACCACATAATTCATATTACATCATTCAAATTTACTTTTAATTTATATTTTTTATAAAAGTTTTAATTAAATAATAAATTATATTAAAATTATGTAAACTTTGAGGAAAAAAAAAAGACAAGCACTACATAATTCATATTACATCATTCAAATTTACTTTTAATTTATATTTTTTATAAAAGTTTTAATTAAATAATAAATTATATTAAAATTACGTAAACTGTGAGGAAAAAAAAGGACAAGCACTATATAATTCATAATACATCATTCAAATTTACTTTTAATTTATATTTTTATAAAAAAAATTAATTAAATAATAAATGAATTATGTAGTGCTTGGCTTTTTTTTTCCTCAAAGTTTACGTAATTTCAATATCATTTATTATTTAATTACAACTTTTATAAAAAAATATAAATTAAAAGTAAATTTGAATGGTGGAATATGAATTATGTAGTGCTTGTCTTTTTTTTCCTCAAAGTTTAAGTAATTTTAATATAATTTATTATTTAATTAAAACTTTTATAAAAAATATAAATTAAAAGTAAATTTGAATGATGTAATATGAATTATGTAGTGCTTGTCTTTTTTTTTCCCTCAAAGATTACGTAATTTCAATATCATTTATTATTTAATTAAAAAATTTATAAAAAAAATATAAATTAAAATTAAATAAGTATTATTTAAAAAAAAATTGAGTTGGGCTTGGAGGCCCAATGCCGATTGGGGCCCAAAATCCTGATTTGGGTGCCAATCGGCAGGCCCAATGCTGATTGGCACCCAATTAGGTAATTATTTTTTTCTTCCTATTATTTTGGTAAATATTTTTTAAAAAAAAACTATTTTGGAAAAAAGCCCGAATTACCTTCTGTTTTTTTTTCATTTTTTAAATTTTTTTTAAATTTTTTTTAAATTCATTTGGACTTTTTTTTTAATAAAAAAAGTTACCACTCTTATATTAGAATAAAACTCGATGAGATCAAGAGTACGTGGAAGGCTTTCAAGCTAAGCAAATTCATTTCTCCCAAAAAAAAGGCATGTCAGCAAATTCCAAATATTAATAAACAAAAATTAGAAATAACAAAGCACAATATGTAGTTAAAGGCACGCTTTCATTCCTCAAGAATAAATCTATCGTCGTAAACATTCGACAGCCAATCACTAGAGTAAGTGATAAGCACACGCAGAGATCTCTCATTCCATTTGCAACGACTTGCTGTGCGCGTCTAGATTCAACATCATCATCACCATCGTCATGTAGAAATACCGTCAAAATGTTAAAAGAACACATATCAAATATCTATAAGAAACTCTCAAATCTATATCTAGATCTAGTACGAGATAATAAAACCCTCAAAACTTGACCTTAGTCCAAATCGAGAGAGAAGAGCGGCCTAATTGTAGAGCCACGTCACGAACATCGTCCTCAGTAACTGCCGACTGGTCGAATGGCCGATCTGGTCTCCATGTATACTCAAGATCATTTGCAAGAATTTATTCACGCACACAAATATATGATGGGCTGAGTTGCATATGTGTTAATTACATTCAATAAACGAGTCATAAATGAGTTCAAATATAGTATGCTAAAGTACACTTCAGGTGCCAAAACTTGTGTACAACGTTCATTTTAGTGCCAAAGCTTTCAAAATGATAACTTAAGTGCCATTAAAAAAAGTGATCACTTCAGTGCCAACTTTAATTTGAGCTGACGTGACTCGACGGAAATTCGACATGGCCTACTTTTTATTAACATTTGAGCTGACGTGGCTTGCCGAAATTGACACTGAAGTTAGTATTTTTCAAAAAAAAAAAACAGTACTTAAGTGATCGTTTTAGAAAAAAAAGTTGGCATTTAAGTGATTGTTTTGAAAGTTTTGGCACTGAAGTGATCGTTTAAAAAAATTTGACACTTAAGTGATTGTTTTGAAAGTTTTGGCACTAAAATAATCGTCATAGATAAGTTTTGGTACTTGTAGTGTACTTAAGCCAACATAATATGAGTATTAAATGAGCCACTAATGGGTTTGCAATTTATTTAGATCCAACCCATGACTATCTCTTTATTCTTCCTCATCTTTAATTGATCTCGCGCTTGTTGGCGTGAGCTGTATTTCCTTCAAATTAGATAGTTTTTCCCTTTATTATAGTCTTTCCTGATTTATCAATATGCTAGGGTTAGCACATATATTGTATATAAGGTCGATTGTAATGCTGTAAAGATTCATATTGAATATAGAGGAAAATATATTTCTTCATGGTATTAGAGCACTAGGTTTGATCCTTAGGGTACTGTACGTCAATCACCGACTACGGCGGCCCAAAAACTTTTTTGGGCCGTTTTCGTCACTACGCCGCCGTCTCACGCCGGTCGACTTCGTTCCATTCGAGCAATTCATCATGCGGACCTGATCTCATGGCCGACGATCAGCCAATTGTGAAAACTGACCAAGTGGATGCTAGTGCCTCTGCTACTGCCATTCTGGCAGACCTGACCGCTGCGATGAAGTAGCTCTTGACCCAGCAGGCCGCACCGCCGCTCGTTGAAACTCCTGCTGCATCGATTGCTGTCAAGCTTGATGGCAAAAATTATGGAGTCTGGTCCTAGGTTGTTGAGATGTATGTCTCAGGCAAAGACAAACTGGGCTATTTAAACGGTGGTTCTCCTGAGCCCCTTCCGACTGATCCGTTTTTTTGACAATGGAAGACCAATGATTCGACGGTGAAAGGTTGGCTTATCAATTCTATGGACCCAGCCTTGATACCAAATTTTATTCGATTTCCTACTGCCAAAGCCGTCTGGGATGCTGTGGCAACGACTTTTTTTTTTTATGGAACTGACACCTCCCAAATCTATGATCTTAAGAGGCAGGTTTCTCGATTGAAGCAAGGCAGTGGACCCATCGAGAAATATTGCAATGATCTTTAAGGGCTCTGGCGTGAGATTGATTTCCGACGTCCTAATCCTATGCAATTTCCGGTTGATATTTAGAGGTACAATGCTATTGTCCATGAAGATCGAGTTTATACTTTTTTGGACGGTCTCGATGACCGCCTAGACAATGTTCGTGCTGATGTTCTGAAGATGGATCCATTCCCCACTATTGAGCAAGCCTACGCACGCGTCCACAAGGAAGATGTGCGCCAAACCGTGATGTTGACCAATGCTAATGGCTTTCTTACGGGTGCAGCAATGGTCTCACGGGGCAATCGAGGAGACCAATCTCTACATATGATGACTAGCAGTTCGGCGGGTAGAGGTGGGAGTTCTCAATCTGCTGTCAAGGCCAAGTCTCAAGTGTTCGGCGGCTGTTCTCATTGTGGAAATTCCAAACACACTAGGGACACTTGTTTTAAGCTACATGGATTTCCAGATTGGTGGGACGATTTTCAAGCGAAGAAGAAGAAATTTGAAGCAGAACTGGGCAAGAGTACAGGGCAAGCATCCCTGGTGACAGGGAGTTCATCTCTTTCCTTAGTCCCGATGGTATCTTTAGCTAATACTTCCACTCTTCCTCCTGAAGGTAATTGTGGTTCTGGTTTTATCATTACTTGTCATGGTAGAAACAATGGATGGATTATCGACTCAGGCGCTACCGATCACATGACACCTCACCTCGATGACCTAGTCAATCGTACCTCACCACGACAAGACAGTTTGTATAATGCTAATGGAAATTGCCATCCAGTCACCGAGGCTGGGAGTATGGCTCTCACGCCATCACTTTCTTTATCTCATATATTACTTGTGCCCTCTTTGTCCAACCGTTTATTGTCTATTGGACAAATTACTGATGAGCTGAATTATTGTGTTCTTATGTACTCGAATTTCTGTTTATTTCAGGACATTCTCACGAAGGAGATTATTGGGCGTGGTACTAAGAAGGAGGGTCTATACATTGTGAATGATCTAAGCTCTCGCTGTGCATATCACACTCATAGTCAGTCTGTTGGTAAGGAGAAGGATGTTTGGTTGTGGTATCGTTGGTTGGGACATCCATCATTTAGATATTTGAAGTATTTATTTCCTAAGTTGTTTCGTGGTTTATCAGATTCTGTTTTTCCATGTGAAACATGCATTATGGTAAAAAGTCATCGTGTTTCTTTTCCTTTGAGCTCTAATAAAAGTAGCAAGCCTTTTTGTCTGATTCATTCTGATGTGTGGGGTGCATCTCCAATTACTACAATGTCTGGAATGAGATGGTTTATAACCTTTGTTGATGACTGCACACGTATGACGTGGTTGTATCTGATTAAGCATAAAGATGAGGCCTATACCATATTTCGCATGTTTCATAAAATGGTTGCTACTCAATTTGGAGCTCGTATTTAGATACTCCGTACGGACAATGGTGGAGAATATATCAATCAACACCTTACCTCTTATTTTAAGGAACATGGTCTCATCCATGAGATCTCTTGCCCTCAAACCCCTCAGCAGAATGGTGTAGCCGAACGAAAGAACTGCCACATTCTAGAGATGGCAAGAACTCTTCTTGTCGGCGAAAATGTTCCAAGAAGGCTCTGGGATGCAGCGGTAATCACAACCGTTCACTTGATGAATCGTATGCCCTCTCGCGTGTTGCAATTTCAAACTCCATTACAAACTCTATCTCAGTTTATGCCTCTTCCTTCAGTCTTGACAATACCTCCTAAAGTGTTTGGGTGTGTGGCTTTTGTGCATCTTCACAAGAACCAACGCACCAAACTTGACCCATGTACGGTACAATGTATATTTGTTGGCTATGGAACTCATCAAAAAGGGTATCGCTGCTATGATCCGAAGATCAAGAAGACACATGTTATCATGAACGTGACTTTTCTGGAGTCCGAGTCCTATTTTTCTCCACCCCAATATTCCTTTCAAGGGGAGAATTACAGTGAAAGGAAAAATTGGTGGGATATTGGCATGGAGGGTGTGGAGTCAGGAGGACATATGGAGTCTGGGTGCAATTGGGTGGGGCTGGACCATTAACCAGCTCACAAAAAGTTTCAATTATGCAGTTTAATGAGGGGAGGGTGAAATGGCAGAAGATGAAGGGGAGGGTATTCGTTTTTCAGCTGAAAGTGGGGATGATCAGCAACCTATATCTACATCTAATGAGCGAGATCGGCATGCTCCTTCGCAAATTGCCCATTCTTCAGTACCCGACCACTCTCCTGAGAATGATCCTGAGGTAAGCTCTCTTTCTGATATTGAGATTTCTGATGATTCTGATTTGGTTGTTAGATATAAACTCACAAGCATAATCGAGGCAAGCCTCCTAGTCGGTATTCACCAGATATAGAGAAACGAAGGTCTAAATATCCCATTGCCGATTTTGTGTCAACAAGAAGATGGTCGAAATTTTGCAAGGCTTTTGTGTCAAATGTACCAACTGTTCAAATTCCGAATGGGGTGGGAGAGGTCTTGAAGGATCCAAAATGAGTCTAAGCTATGAAGGAGGAGATGGAAGCACTAGAAAAGAATCAGACTTGGAGATTTGTAGAGTTGCCAAAAGGAAAGAAAACTGTAGGGTGTAAGTGGGTGTTTACCATTAAACACAAGGTAGATGGAACCATTGAGAGATACAAGGCTCGATTGGTCGCAAAAGGATACACACAGACTTATGGTGTGGACTATCAGGAGACTTTCTCTCCAGTTGCAAAATTAAATACTGTGCGGGTTTTGCTATCGCTTGCTGCAAATCTGGATTGGCCATTGCATCAGTTTGATGTAAAGAATGCATTTCTTTATGGAGATTTAAATGAAGAGATTTACATGGAGATTCCACCTGGATATGGGTGTGTTAATAAGCCAAATGCTGTTTGTAGACTGAAGAGGTCGTTATATGGTTTGAAGCAGTCATCTCGTGCCTGGTTTGGTCGGTTCAACTCAGCCATGAGAAAGCATGGTTATTCCCAGAGCAATTCAGATCACACTTTATTTTTGAAGCGAAGCCAAGGTATGCTGACTGCCCTGATCATATATGTTGATGATATGATCATAACAAAAGATGATACTGAAGAAATTTCGAGGTTTCAAGAGAAGTTGACAGAAGAGTTTGAGATGAAGAACTTGGGAGAACTAAAGTATTTCTTGGGTATTGAGGTAGCTAGGTCTAAGGAAGGAATTTTCTTATCACAGAGAAAATACGTACTTGATTTGTTGGCTGAAGTAGGAATGTTAGACTGTAAGCCCACTAATACTCCTATGGTACAGAATCATAAACTTAGAGAGTATTCTGATCAAGTGCCGACTAATAAGGAGAGATATCAAAGATTAGTAGGAAGATTAATTTATTTGTCTCACACTCGCCCAAACATTGCTTATGCAGTAAGTGTTGTGAGTCAATTTATGCATGCTCCTAGTGAAAAACATATGAATGCAGTATATCGTATCCTTCGATATTTAAAGTCAGCTCCAGGGAGGAGGATAATTTTTGCAAAGAATGGTCACCTTGTAGTGGAAGGATATACAGATGCAGACTGGGCAGGGAACGTAACAGATAGAAGGTCAACGTCAGGTTATAACTTGGTCACGTGGAGGAACAAGAAGAAAAAAGTTGTGGCTCTGTCCAGTGCCGAGACAGAATTCAGAGGAGTAGCAAAGGGGTTGTGTGAGTTATTGTGGCTTAAAGGACTATTGTTCGAACTTGTGTATCTACCGGAGTTTGGGATGAAGTTGTTTTGTGATAATAAAGCTGCTATAGCTATCTCTCACAATCCGGTTCAGCATGATCGAACCAAACATGTTGAGGTTGATAGATACTTTGTCAAGAAGAATTTAGATGCTAAAGTAATTCAGTTACCTTTTGTCAAATCTGAAGATCAATTAGCCGATACATTGACCAAAGCTGTGTCAAGTAGAGCGTTTCAGAGCTCACTCGTCAAGATGGGTATCAAAGACATCTTCTCATCCACTTGAGGGGGAGTGTTAGCGTTAGCTGTATTTCCTTCAAATTAGACAGTTTTTCCCTTTATTATAGTCTTTCCTGATTTATTGATATGCTAGGGTTAGCACATATATTGTATATAAGGTCGATTGTAATGCTGTAAAGATTCATATTGAATATAGATGAAAATATATTTCTTCAGCGCTTACTCATTATTCACTCTTATCTCAACTTGGATATAAGTTTTCCTAAATTGGGTTAAATATAAAAGTGTTTAAGCAATATATATTGGGTATGCGTTATTAGATTTACATTTATAAAAATGGATCAAAACGGAATAAACGAGTCTATTTAGGTCAGACCATTTTCGACTCGACTCACTCGTTTGATAGGCCAGTCAATAAAATCGATGGAGTTGGTCATAGTGGGTGTCTTAACCCGATTTTATAGATCAAGTAATGTAGAGAACTTGATTGTATAAGCATACTTAATGACATAAAGACCCAGTATCCCATTAATATTTGGATGGGATAAGTATAACAAAAGTGCCATAACTTTTGTACGGCGTTCAGTCGAGTGCCATAACCTTTTTTTGGACTAATTAAATGTCATAACTTGTTTAAAAACATTCACTTGAGTATCATAAGTTTCAATCGATCACTTAAATGTCAATTTTTTTTAAACGTTCACCCAAATATCATAAATATGACGTGGCATAGAACTTGTAGTGAACGTTTTTAAAAAAGTCATGGCACTCAAGTGACCGATTAAAATGTTATAAAGAATTTATTGATAAAAAAAGTTATTTTCACTTAAGTGAGTGTCGTACATAAGTTATGACACTCAAGTAATCGATATAAAGTTACATCACTCAAGTGAGTGTTGTATGAAAGTTATGCCACATATGGTGTCATTATCCTATATTTTGAATTACCGTGAAAACACAATTACTTTAATCAAATCAAAGCTAAACCAAATAGTCTCGAGACAAGAAAAAACTTACAATATCGCCTAATTTGTGTATGGTATCGGGACATTCTTGCCTAGACAACGATTCACCTTGATCGTGTTTCTATGATATGGCATACCAACCCCTAATGTTGCCCATGGCCGGATGCATTTCACTCAAGTTTTGCTGTTAGATTTCAAAACTCTTCATTTTATTTATCTTTATACCACGAATTATTATCGCCGAATACAGCCAGGGATGGCCTTAGCTTTAGAAGAGTGGGGGCAACCCCCAATTCACCTTTCCAAAACTTGAAATACGTTGAGATTGCTAAATTACTTTTGGCCTAAAAAAAAAATTTCTCCCCCTCATTAAAAACTTGTAAAATATTATACAACTAAATCAAAAGCAGATATTATATTTGTAAATTTTCCCTCACAAACCGATAAAAAAGAAGCCAATACAAGAATCATGAAATACATATATATTTTACAAACAAAAACCAGATTTTATTGAACTTTACTAAAAAAATTGTCAAAAAAGTCCTAAACTCTTTGCAGTTTTGCCAATTACTTCCTAAACCTTTTAAATTTGTTAATCCAGTCCCAAACATTTTTCACATTTTTTAATTCGGTCCTATTGATAGGAAATTGCTAACGTGGATGTCTGCCATCCTACTTGGCACGCTGTTACTAACATGGACAACTTTTAATAATATTTTATTTTATTTTTTCAAATACCTTACTCTTTTTTTTTTGTATTTCCTTTTCCCCTTATCTTTTTTTTCCTTTTTCCTTTTCTTTTTTCATCCTCTACCAGGCCTTAGGAGAGCGTCGTCCTCGCCGAATCGAGTGAGGGCAGCCCTTGCCGGTCTCGGCGGCCTCCAAAGGCCGAACCGACGGAGGAAAAACAAAGGAAAGGGGATAAAGGAAAAATAAAAAATAAGCAAAAATATTTTTTTAAAAATAATAATATATTATTAAAAACTATCTAAGTTAGCATCGGCAGTTCCATGTAAGATGACCGACGTTCACGTCAATGATTTCCGATCAATATGACTGAATCGGCAAAAGATGAAAATGTTTATGACCGAATTGGCAAAGGCTGAATTGACAAAAAGACAATAGCATTATGACTTTTTTTGACATTATTTCTCATTTTATTTGATCAAGTTTTGCCACCACCGACAGAAAAATCTAGTACCACCTTCGGGTGAGAGAGACCGTAGTCGATTATCGGGAGAGGATGATACGAAGGAGAATTATCCCCCTCAGCTTGATTGTTGCAGTTGCCTGTCTAGCAATTGTCCATGTAACTTCAATGCTCTCTACCAATATCCAAGTCTTTACGTTTTTTTTCCTCTAAATGAAACCACGTCATCATTTTCACGGACATTTATAGATGTCGGTGACGGCAAGATATAACATCTAAAATTGAAAAATTATTGTAAAATATCGTGCTGCAAGTATATAACAGAGAGAACATAGAGCAAGTAGAGAAAGCCAGAGGAGAAATCTCTTTATTTCAACTTATCTAATTTGATCAAAAATTAAGCTCATATTTATAGGAGAATAAGGATGCACTTATCATTAATATTAATGTATTGAATTAATACATACATTTGATAGGGAGATGAACATACATTGGATAGGGAGATGAACTTAGAAATGTACCATAAAAGGTACATTAGATAGGAAGAATATAATGAATATTCATTCATGTATTTCATAACATTCCCCCTTGAATATTCATTGTGTTCATCATATTATGAATGTGCATAGAATGATACTGCCTCATTAAAAACCTTAAGCCGAAAAAAACCCAGTGGGACAAAAACCGGACAAAAGGGAAAAAGAGTGCAGTGCATAGTTCATAATATCTCCCCCTCAATTAAACCATATAGTCACTGCTGGGGCTAGTCAATCTTGCATCTTGTGAACTATCGTCGTAAACATTCGACAGCCAATCACTAGAGTAAGTGATAAGTACATGCCGAGATCTCTCATTCCATTTGCAACGACTTGCTGTGCGCATCTAGATTCAACATCATCATCACCATCACCATCGTCATGTAGAAATACCGTCAAAATGTTAAAAGAACACATATCAAATATCTGTGAGAAACTCTCAAATCTATTTCTAGATCTAGTACGAGATAATAAAACCCTCAAAACTTGACCTTAGTCCAAATCGAGAGAGAAGAGCGGCCTAATTGTAGAGCCACGTCACGAACATCGTCCTCAGTAACTGCCGACTGGTCGAATGGCCGATCTGGTCTCCATGTATACTCAAGATCATTTGCAAGAATTTATTCACGCACACAAATATATGATGGGCTGAGTTGTCATATGTGTTAATTACATTCAATAAACGAGTCATAAATGAGTTCAAATATAGTATGCTAAAGTACACTTCAGGTGCCAAAACTTATGCACAACGTTCATTTTAGTGCCAAAGCTTTCAAAATGATAACTTAAGTGCCATTAAAAAAAGTGATCACTTCAGTGCCGACTTTAATTTGAGCTGACGTGACTCGACGGAAATTCGACATGGCCTACTTTTTATTAACATTTGAGCTGACGTGGCTTGCCGAAATTGACACTGAAGTTAGTATTTTTTTAAAAAAAAATTAGTACTTAAGTGATCGTTTTAGAAAAAAAAAAGTTGGCATTTAAGTGATTGTTTTGAAAGTTTTGGCATTGAAGTGATCGTTTAAAAAAAATTGACACTTAAGTGATTGTTTTGAAAGTTTTGGCACTAAACTAATCGTCATAGATAAGTTTTGGTACTTGTAGTGTACTTAAGCCAACATAATATGAGTATTAAATGAGCCACTAATGGGTTTGCAATTTATTTAGATCCAACCCATGACTATCTCTTTATTCTTTCTCATCTTTATTTGATCTCGCGCTTGTTGGCGTGAGCTGTATTTCCTTCAAATTAGATAGCTTTTCCCTTTATTATAGTCTTTCCTGATTTATTAATATGCTAGGGTTAGCACATATATTGTATATAAGGTCAATTGTAATGCTGTAAAGATTCATATTGAATATAGAGGAAAATATATTTCTTCATGGTATCAGAGCACTAGGTTTGATCCTTAGGGTACTGTACGTCAATCACCGACTACGGCTGCTCAAAAACTTTTTTGGGCCGTTTTCGTCACGACGCCGCCGTCTCACGCCGGTCGACTTCATTCCATTCGAGCAATTCATTCTGCGGACCTGATCTTATGGCCGACGATCAGCCAATTGTGAAAACTGACCAAGCGAATGCTAGTGCCTCTGCTACTGCCATTCTGGCAGACCTGACCGCTGCGATGAAGCAGCTCTTGACCCAGCAGGCCGCGCCGCCGTGCGTTGAAACTCCTGCTGCATCGATTGCTGTCAAGCTTGATGGCAAAAATTATGGAGTCTGGTCCTAGGTTGTTGAGATGTATGTCTCAAGCAAAAGACAAACTGGGCTATTTGAACGGTGGTTCTCGTGAGCCCCTTCCGACTTATCCATTTTTTCGACAATGGAAGACCGATGATTCAACGGTGAAAGGTTGGCTTATCAATTCTATGGACCCAGCCTTGATACCAAATTTTATTCGATTTCCTACTGCCAAAGCCGTCTGGGATGCTGTGGCAACAACTTTTTTTGATGGAACTGACACCTCCTAAATCCATGATCTTAAGAGGCAGGTTTCTCGATTGAAGCAAGGCGGTGGACCCATCGAGAAATATTACAATGATTTTCAAGGGCTCTGGCGTGAGATTGATTTCCGACGTCCTAATCCTATGCAATTTCCGGTCGATATTCAGACGTACAATGCTATTATCCATGAAGATCGAGTTTATACTTTTTTGGACGGTCTCGATGACCGCCTGGACAATGTTCGTGCTGATGTTCTGAAGATGGATCCATTCCCCACTATTGAGCAAGCCTACACACACGTCCACAGGGAAGATGTGCGCTAAACCGTGATGTTGACCAATGCTAATGGCTTTCTTACGGGTGCAGCAATGGTCTCACGGGGCAATCGAGGAGACCCAACTCTACATATGATGACTAGCAGTTCGGCGGGCAGAGGTGGGCGCTCTCGATCTGCTGTCAAGGCCAAGTCTCAAGTGTTCGGCGGCTGTTCTCATTGTGGAAATTCCAAACACACTAGGGACACTTGTTTTAAGCTACATGGATTTCCAGATTGGTGGGACGATTTTCAAGCGAAGAAGAAGAAATCTGAAGCAGAACTGGGCAATAGTACAGGGCAAGCATCCTTGGTGACTGGAGTTCATCTCTTTCCTTAGTCTCGATGGTATCTTCAGCTAATACTTCCACTCTTCCTCCTGAAGGTAATTGTGATTCTAGTTTTATCATTACTCGTCATGGTGGAAAGAATGGATGGATTATCGACTCAGGCGCTACCAATCACATGACACCTCACCTCGATTACCTAATCAACCGTACCTCACCACGACGAGACAGTGTGTATAATGCTAATGGAAATTGCCATCCAGTCACCGAGGTTGGGAGTGTGGCTCTCACGCCATCTCTTTCTTTATCTCATACATTACTTGTGCCCTCTTTGTCCAACCGTTTATTGGACAAATTACTGATGAGCTGAATTGTTGTGTTCTTATGTACTCGAATTTCTGTTTGTTTCAGGACATTCTCACGAAGGAGATTATTGGGCGTGGTACTAAGAAGGAGGGGCTATACATTGTGAATGATCTAAGCTCTGGCTATGCATATCACACTCATAGTCAGTCTGTTAGAAAGGAGAAGGATGTTTGGTTGTGGTATCGTCGGTTGGGACACCCATCATTTAGATATTTGAAATATTTATTTCCTGAGTTGTTTCGTGGTTTATCAGATTCTGTTTTTCCATGTGAAACATGCATTATGGTAAAAAGTCATCGTGTTTCTTTTCCTTTGAGCTATAATAAAAGTAGCAAGCCTTTTTGTCTGATTCATTCTGATGTGTGGGGTGCATCTCCAATTACTACAATGTATGGAATGAGATGGTTTATAACCTTTGTTGATGACTGCACACGTATGACGTGGTTGTATCTGATTAAGCATAAAGATGAGGCCTCTATCATATTTCGCATGTTTCATAAAATGGTTGCTACTCAATTTGGAGCTCGTATTTAGATACTCCACACGGACAATGGTGGAGAATATATCAATCAACACCTTACCTCTTATTTTAAGGAACATGGTCTCATCCATGAGATCTCTTGCCCTCAAACCCCTCAGCAGAATGGTGTAGCCGAACGAAAGAACCGCCACATTCTAGAGACGGCAAGAACTCTTCTTGTCTGCGAAAATGTTCCAAGAAGGTTCTGGGATGCAGCGGTAATCACAACCGTTCACTTGATGAATCGTATGCCCTCTCACGTGTTGCAATTTCAAACTCCATTACAAACTCTATCTCAGTTTTTGCATCTCTCTTCAGTCTTGACAATACCTTCTAAAGTGTTTGGGTGTGTGGCTTTTGTGCATCTTCACAAGAACCAACGCACCAAACTTGACCTATGTACGGTACGATGTATATTTGTTGGCTATGGAGCTCATAAAAAATGGTATCACCGCTATGATCCGAAGACCAAGAAGACACATGTTACCATGGACATGACTTTTCTGGAGTCCGAGTCCTATTTTTCTCCACCCCAATGTTCCTTTCAAGGGGAGAATTACAGTGAAAGGAAAAATTGGTGGGATATTGGCATGGAGGGTGCGGAGTCAGGAGGACATATGGAGTCCGGGTGCGATTGGATGGGGCTGGACCATTAACCAGCTTACAAAAAGTTTCAATTATGCAGTTTAATGAGGGGAGGGTGCAATGGCAGAAGATGAAGGGGAGGGTATTCGTTTTTCAGCTGAAAGTGGGGATGATCAACAGCCTATATCTACATCTAATGAGCGAGATCAGCCCGCTCCTTCGCAAATTGCCCCTTCTTTAGTACCCAACCACTCTCCTGAGAATGATCCTGAGGTAAGCTCTCTTTCTGATATTGAGGTTTCTGATGATTCTGATTTGGTTGTTAGATATAAACTCCCTGACAGGCATAATCGAGGCAAGCCTCCTAGTCGGTATTCACCAGATGTAGAGGAACGAAGGTCTAAATATCCCATTGCCGATTTTGTGTCAACAAGAAGATTATCGAAATTTTGCAAGGCTTTTGTGTCAAATGTACCAACTGTTCAAATCCCGAATGGGGTGGGAGAGGTCTTGAAGGATCCAAAATGAGTCCAAGCTATGAAGGAGGAGATGGAAGCACTAGAAAAGAATCAGACATGGAGACTTGTAGAGTTCCCAAAAGGGAAGAAAGCCGTAGGGTGTAAGTGGGTGTTTACCATTAAACACAAGGCAGATGGAACCATTGAGAGATATAAGGCTCGATTGATCGCAAAAGGATACACACAGACTTTTGGTGTAGACTATCAGGAGACTTTCTCTCCAGTTGCAAAATTAAATACTGTGCGGGTTTTGCTATCGTTTGCTGCAAATCTGGATTGGCCGTTGCATCAGTTTGATGTAAAGAATGCATTTCTTCATGGAGATTTGAATGAAGAGATTTACATGGAGATTCCACCTGGATATGGGTGTGTTAATAAGCCAAATGCTGTTTGTAGACTGAAGAGGTCGTTATATGGTTTGAAGTAGTCATCTCGTGCCTGGTTTGGTCGGTTCAACCCAGCCATGAGAAAGCATGGTTATTCCCAGAGCAATTCAGATCACACTTTATTTTTGAAGCGAAGCCAAGGTAAGCTGACTGCCCTGTGTTGACACCTAAATTTTGATCAACTTTTTTATTTTTATTTTTATTTTTTTTGAAAATTCATAGAAAATCCATAAAAAGTTGAAAAATTGAAAAATCAATTTTGGTGACCTTAGCCAAGCTAAATGAACCATTTTAACCAAAAAAATAATTTTCGTAATTTTCATTTTTTTTAATATATTTTCGAAAAAAAAGAAAAAAAAGAAAAAGAAAATCAAGAAAATCAAGAAAAATAATATTGGAGGTCACAAAAGTATATAAAAATAGTCGGTATTTTTATTTTTATTTTATCTATTTTCTAACCTCATAAATAGTAAAATTCATGTTTGATTTTAGGTGTTCTCTGATCACCATAAAATTGAATTTGACAAAAATATTAGTAATGATTAAAAGGAAAAGGAGGGAAACATCATCATTTAAAAGGAAAAGGGGACTAATGATTTTGTCTTCTCTTTTTGTTATTTTATTTTATTTTTACTTTTATTATTTTATTATTTTATTATTATTTTTTTATTATTATTATTATATTTTTTTTTCTCTCTCTCTCTCTCCCCACTCCCTCTCTCCTTCCCGCTGCCTATTTATCTCCTCCCCCTCATCATCTCCCGACTCTTCTTCTCCCTCAACTCTCTCTCTTTCATTTTCGTTTTTTCCTCTCGCTCAGCTCGCCGCCCAGATCAAAAACCGTCCGGTTTTTGGCCATAACTCTTTCGTTAGACATCGTATGCGAACGAGCCATATACCATTGGAAAGCTTATTCTCTTGCCGTTCTAATGACATATCGTGAGCCCAATTTGGACCAGCCGTTTGTCCCGTAGAGCTGTTTGAAGGAGCAAAAGTCAGACTGATCAGACTTGAGTCCGCGGGTGCCAAATTGGATTTTCGGGTTTGTTTTGGGTTCAATCTTGGTAAGACCACCTCTCACTCCTTGTTTTGACATATATTATTGTGTTTTATGGTTTGAAGATGGATTATATTTGGATTTAAGGGCTGATCCCTTATTGTTTTGTTCGAAAAATCTGAACCGGTTCTGTCAAGGTGGTGCCGTGAACATTGTGAGTGATTCAAGGGCTTGCCTTGCTTCCAATATTCGATAAAATGTCTCTAGCACCTAAATTAGGAATCTAGCAAGCTGAGATTGTAGTCTAGTTGAGTTTTGGATGGGTTTTAATGGTTGAATTGAAGGAGTTTTCTGGGACAGATTCTGGTCATTGGGCGATTGAAAACCGTCCGGTTTTTCGACCACAACTCTTTCGTTAGGAATCGTATGGGAACGAGCCATATACTGTTAGAAAGCTTATTCTCTTGCCGTTCTAATGACATATCGTGAGTCCAATTTGGCCGAGCCATTTGTCCCGTAGAGCTGTTTGAAGTAGCAAAGGTCAGACTGATCAGACTTGAGTCCGCGAGTGCCAAATTGGATTTCCGAGCTTGTTTTGGGTTCAATCTTGGTAAGACCACCTTTCACTCCTTACATTTTACCTATTAGACCCAGAATCAGAAGGCCGAGCCTCCTGTTGGTGTCTAAATATTTGCTGTGTATTTACTTTATGTCATAGCATTTCTATATTTCGCATAAAAGACCCAGAATCGGAAGGCCGAGCCTCCTGTTGGTGTCTAAATATTTGCTGTGTATTTACTTTATGTCATAGCATTTCTATATTTCGCATAAAAGACCCAGAATCGGAAGGCCGAGCCTCCTGTTGGTGTCTAAATATTTGCTGTGTATTTACTTTATGTCATAGCATTTCTATATTTCGCATAAAAGACCCAGAATCGGAAGGCTAAGCCTCCTATTGGTGTCCAAGGTGTTTTATTTATTTATTTTCTGTAAATTATATTGTGCTACCCCAGAATCGAAAGGCCGAGCCTCCTGCTGGTGGTATATACCCCCCACACATTGTTGCACGAGCACCGACGGACTCCGACGTCGTAAAATTCACCGGATCCCATCTCCATTGCTTATTTTTATGTTGTATAATGACTTAATATCTTCTTTATTTTTTGCATTGTGTTGCGTCCTATAAAAACAAAAACAAAAAATGCTAGATCGGACGTCTGCAGATGAGCCACGTGTCGTGATTAGGTGATTTTCAGAAAAAAAAATATTTTTAACATTAAAAGAAATAAATTTCGAATTTTACAAAAATTGAAATAATTCGATTGTCACCGAGACGCCACGTGGTGAGTTAGGGACTGTCAGTTGGGATTTATTCTCAGAAATTTATAAAAAAAAATCAAAAAAAAAATTCCAAAAAAATGAATTATTAAGGAAAAATTCAAAAAACAAATTGAGAAAAATTGCAGAAAATTCCTAAAAACTTCTAAAAAATTTTGAAGGCTGAAAATGACAAAAAAAAAATTGATTTGTTTCCATTTTTTGGATTTTCTCCCATTTAATCCAAAATGACGATTTTACCCCTCAAAGGGTAAATCGTCTTTGATATTCCGATGAATTGTGGAAATTGCTTAGAATTTGGTGATGGGCCAGATAGGTGGCTAAACCTTATGTCTAAGATTTCCACATTTCATTCCCATTTTTAGAAAATGACGATTTTACCCCTTCGAATGGTAAATCGGTTTCTAAAATTCCAGAAAATCATGAAAATTGCAAAAAAAAAAATAGGAAATGGGTCAATTGAGTGACCAAACCTATTTTTGACATTGTTTTACTCCGGATTCATTCCGAAATGACGATTTTTCCCTTTTTAGGCAAATCGTCCCTTTTGTCTCAAAATTACGACTTTACCCCTGATGGGTAAAATCATGTCTAAATCATTCCTAAGCTTGATTGATACTTATTTAGGCTAATAGAGCCTTATTAGGAGTGTCATGTTGATTTGGTGTGATTATTTTACATATTTGGATTCATTGATTTGCGCATTTTATTACTGATTGTGATTGCTAGGATAGTCATTCCTATTTGCATGAATTCCTAGATTTAGGATTCGTACTCCACTCATCTGCATGAAATCTTAGGTAAGAAAATTCAGTCAACTTAGGTACCGAAAGGGCGTCAACTCTGACAGTTGACGTAACTAAGTCCCCGAACCCATTTCTCTGGTTATCGCAGAATTGAATAGAAACTCCCAACTATTCAATAGGGTGGTCCAATCATACCCTCCAAAAAATGATTGGTGGCGACTCCATGGCATGCACACTTAGCACATGTCACCAGACCACACTGAAGGTCGACTACGCATACCTCCGTTGCGATTTGGGTAACGGGCCTTGGGAGAGGCCCGCGTCCGACCAGACTGGACGGCCCATTAGCCCTCGAGAGCCCACATGCAACCTCGAGAGGGTCGCGACAGACTGGCGACTCCGCTGGGGACTTAGAGAACTTGAGCCGATTAAAAAGTTGATTGATTTTTCTGACATGTTTTATGCTGATGCTCTTCAAGTTGAGGTACGTACTTTAACCCTTGAGGTGTTAAATGTTTTTGCAGATTGGAGAAATAATGGGTGAAGTGTTCGTTAACTCTGTCTTATGCAGGTAGGAGTTTAGGATGTATAATTGTGTGGATGTTTATATTGAAGCGGTGTTTGCTAAATGAAATGCATGTTTATTGCTTTAGCACGACACAATGAACACACACAGCCGCGCCTAAAACCTCGGGCGCTCTCTTTAGGAAAATAATAGAAGGAATTGAAAATGGAATCTCCGTGAGGAAAAACACGGGGTAATCCATTTTTAATTCTGCTCATTTCGAACTATGGATTGGGTCCCAATGCAACGATAGTTGTGCAATGGAATCTACCCTTTCTAGAACTCGAAGTGGGAGCTTTGGCCTTAGGTTCCAAACCCTATTTTTGATTCTTAGAAGTCAAACCTCACTGGTCTCATGTGCATATATGTGAATGATTGGTACACCTCGAAACCAAAAGGTCATTCAGCGCCGCTTATGAATCAAAATCCAAAGACTTGTGCGAAGAATCAGTCGCGAGTTTAAACGAACCAGGATGGCATGGAAAAGTGCTGGACCACCCTGGAGAGTCAACTGATGAGGGCAAATGCCTTTTGACCGGGGCAGCCGGGTCAAGTGTAAAGATGTGTCGTTCCTAATTGATTTTCAATCAGATACCGGCATAATATTTCCTATCTTTTCCTCTCATGTGAAAAACAGGTACAGAAGGAAAATCCATTTGTGGATAGACACGAGGGACATGTTTTACATGGCATACATTTGTCAAAAATGTCCTCATCCGATCACATGCAAGATGATCATGGAACGATGGTGAAACTGTAATCGTTCCAATAAGCCATTCGAATATTATACATGACGGGGACCTTTATGTCTTTTGTCTACAGGATAAGATGGTCAAAGACAAACGAAAGAAAATTTGTCTTCCCTATAAGACAGAAAGAAATGTGCCTTCAGCAGATGTCACCCATTGGGATTGCAATGACAAATTAAATCAAATTATGAAGAAGGAGCAACCTAATTAGGATTGGCTCTCCCTAAGTCGAAAAAGTTGTATCTGTTCCAAATCAGATTGACTGGTTCACGAGTTGATATGGTTTTTCATTCTTGCAGGTGATGACGAGAATGAATGGGACCACTGAAGAATTTCCCCCGTCTTGGACGCCAGAAGTGACCAGAGCGGGGATAGTAAATCCGTAATCGTTTCAATTAAAGCTCCTTACGCGGTGATTGACTCTTTCACTCCTTTCATCGCGCAGGTTGTTGAAGTACTCAATCACGAGTAAATCCAAGCTTACTGATGTCAAATAGCCTGAATGCATCAATGCGGTAGGATCAAATTGCCTATGACTAAATCAGCCAGCCCCATACAAAGCATCCAGTGGCTGGGGACAAATCACTCCGCTACCCGGAAAAGAGAAACATCAAATACTTCAAATGGCGACGATGATCGAGAGAATCACAAAACCGCCACACGAAAAATCCCAAGAACGTCAAGCCATCTAGATATGGATAAAAATAATTGAAGATTCTGACAATTGAGATAGAAGATCAGAATCGGCGAAACCCATGGGAGTGAGTTCTCCCATTTTCTTTGAAGAGGCCAAACCGGGGGCAAACTCTCATGATCCCCCATAAAGACGCATCGGACCAGGGTTATTAAATCCAGAGATAACAAACATCAAGACAAGCCTTACCAAGGCAAAATACTTGAAGAACACCGTCCCTTCAAATGTTGGAAACCCCGAAGGGAGTATCTCTTTCCTGAAATTTCAAATGAAGTCAAAACCTACACCTGTTTCTTCATGTGCAGGTGCATGGACGTTGTCAAAATTGAATTGAAAATTGCCAACAAACACAGAAAGTGCTAAGGCATGTTGCCAGGATAAACGTCGCCCAACTGGGGCAGAACGGCCGTTAATCTCACGAACAACACCCATAAATACAGACGAGAGAAGACATTCCCAAAGTGGATGATGATTGCAGCAAAATGCAGGAATGAATTTAGTTGGGGCAGGCATGAAAAACCATGCCTAACTGGGGCAAGTGAATCATTTGTACGCCGGACGTTTCTTCTCTGGCAAAATCCAGGGACGCAATGACATAGTCGTCCGCATCAGAAGTAAACCCCAAGATACAAATTTGGGTGAACGGTAACTTTGTATCGTTCCAATTTGATCTCCAAAGATCCCACATGTAACATGAGTTTTTCCTCATTTAGCAGGAAGGCGTTGGCGCCGAAAGCCACAAAAGAAAAGAACTCACTAATTGGGGAGCGAACAAAATTATCGGCCTTGGAAGTCATGCACTCCAAGAAATGGTCTTTGATTATAAGATCGAGTGGAGGGTAAAAAGTATCGCTTCCACACATCATGCTTTGACATGCATTCCGATAACAATTTCCTTTTTCCTTGAATAAAAGGAACTTTGAAGAATGGCGCTGGAATGCGCCCAAAAACACAAATGGATCTCCTCTGGGGCAAATCCTTGAGAATGATTCATCGCCAACCAAACGGAGGGATCGTGGCCACAATATAGTTGGCCAATTTCTGCAAGCCGCGCGTTTGTGTTCAAATGAAAACGCCAAGCAAGAACAAGGCGGTATCGTTCCAATTTGTCTTGAATTTTGGAACGCAAACTGACACTTATTGTTTGTTTTTTACAGGGGCTCGCCATCAAGGCAAAACGAGTTTTCACATCCTATGTATTACCCGTTGGAATACATGACCAAGGGTAAATTGTATCGTTCTAATTTTTTGAAAAATTCGTGAACGTACAATAACATGTTTCTTCCGCATTTTCAGGGATCTCCAGCCGCGGGGGACAGGTAAGTATCCCTTTCCCCAATCCATTGAAGATGTTAAATAAAAAACATAGAGAAAAAGAAAAGCTTTCAGAATCAAATGTCTAGAAAATACATAGAATTCAAACTTCATTGGCATTCATGTTTTAAAACAGGAGGTTGTCTGAACATGAATAAGAACATGCATGGTGCATCATAAAATCCCCTTGACGGGTAAATTTTTTGGAGAAAATGAAAGAGATTTTTTCCAATCAAAAGTTCAAAACTTTCAAAAGGACGTTTTCTCAAAAGACGAAAGGCAAAGCCTAATCCAAACACGTCCTATACACACTTGAGAGAGAAGTGGAGCGGATCAGATAGCAAAATTTGGACCTACGGAAGTAGGGACCATCCGCAGCGATTACATGGAATGGGACGACGGAGGCATTCGTTTCTTATCCCCAAACACTACAGGTGACCATTGACAACTCCTTCGAACGGCGTTTTTCATTCTCAACCCTGTCAAGAACCACCCCACATTGGGGCAAAATGGAGGTGAGTCCAGCAACATCAGGAGAAAATGGTTAGAAATTTTCTTGCTCGGACTAACATCAATCTTTGTGTATTGTTTATATGGTAATCCAAATGTCATGGGATGATGAGAAGCATTCATTTCTCTATCCCACACACCATATCCTTTGCATAGCCAAGTTGAGCCTGCAAATTCATTTCATAAACCCATTGGTGATCATTGCAAGTTCCAAAGCAAAGACAAATCACTTCAGGAACGGAGAAGTTCAAGACTTAGGGTTTACGAAGAAAACTACTAAGTTGATACTCAAGCGTGCTAAGAGCCAAGTCATATATCTAGCACAATTGCCAAGCATCCCACTTTCGACAAGAGATTAAAGAAATCCCCAGCATCAAGAAAAAGCAAAGTGCCTGGTAAAAGCGAGGCCGATGCTCGGGTGAACAATTTGATCGATCCCTAAAGAAACCTGGTAGGGAAAAGAAGAGGGAAAAACCCCTAATGGAGTCAGATCAAGAAGACTGCTCCCCAAATGATGTCAGCCGTGGAGCAAAAACACAGAAAGAGTTGTCAACCTCTTAATACCACAAGAGACGCTCTCTAAAGAGCTGGTGCACACCTCAATCGGTTGCGCACCTCAAAGACTAAAGATGCAGAAAGGAAATGACAGGAGGCAAATCAGCAATGATCACCAATGTCAAACCCGTCACGAATTCTGGGCCAAAAACAAGCCTTTTTCGGTCCCCAATCCTACCAATGTCACAACCCTGAAACAGTCTTCTCTGACTAAGACACTCGGGTTAACATATTGCTTAGCTCGAAGAAGTACGAGCAAGACTATTTCTTTCTCATTTTGCAGGGTTCTTGACTTGTAAACCCGGAGCAGATGGTGAAGACTTTCATTCAATGGCCCCGACTCAAAAGTGAGTCCCCCCTTTGAAAACCAATATCCAAGCCCAACATTACGGTCCCGTGGAAGACCTCCCGACCGATCAAAATGTATGCGCTGCGAATGAGCCTAAAACCTAGGCACAGGTCAGTAGGGAATTGAGTACATCCCCTATAAAAATCATTACCTCAAAACAGATGAGATGGCCTCCTTGTCGAGAAATATTCCAATTGATGTTTTGAACAAACTCTTTTTGGAATTTTCAAACTGTTGATCCGAATTTTCCATGCAAGGAATTTGTGATCACATTTGCATGTTGTAAGAATGCTTTGGATAACCTCCAGCATCAAAATGCACATTTCATGACTAAAACTTAAGTCATAAAATTTTGTCAATTGGACAATTATTGTCTTCCCAAAGATTATTAACATTTTCTTGGTGAAGAAAAATCTTTCAGGTTTGAACTTTCTGCAGGATACCTGGAGAACCCAGCTCTCGGAATGTCGGCTCAGCAGACTCAAGTGAAGCTTTGTCAAAATAAAATCTTTCACTCCTTCAAAACTGAATTCCCGACAAACTTCGGGATCTCTAAAAAAAAGGGAAGAAAAACCCTTTTAAAAGAAACAATCTCATCGGACGTGGAGAACCCTCGTCATGAGACCCATTTTAAAAAATCAGGCAGTCTCATTGGACGTGGAGAACCCTCGTCATGAGACCCATTTTCAAAAATCAGGCAATCTCATCGGACGTGGAGAACCCTCGTCATGAGACCCCTTTTCCAAAATATCAAACAGTCTCATCGGACGTGGAGAACCCTCGTCATGAGACCCATTTTAAAAAATCAGGCAGTCTCATCGGACGTGGAGAACCCTCGTCATGAGACCCATTTTCAAAAATATCAAACAGTCTCATCGGACGTGGAGAACCCTCGTCATGAGACCCATTTTCAAAAATCAGGCAGTCTCATCGGACGTGGAGAACCCTTGTCATGAGATCCCTTTTCAAAAACCAGGCAGTCTCATTGGACGTGGAGAACCCTCGTCATGAGACCCCTTTTCAAAGCAAAACCAAGGTAGATACCGCCTGAAGGGTCAACACAAGGTAGAAACCGCCTGAAGGGTCGATTCAAGGTAGATACCGCCTGAAGGGTCAACTAAAGGTAGATACCGCCTGAAGGGTCAAACCATGGTAGAAACCGCCTGAAGGGTCAACTCAAGGTAGATACCGCCTGAAGGGTCAAAATGATGGTAGAAACCGCCTGAAGGGTCAATCCAATAGTGAAAATCACTTAAATGGTCAACTCAATGGTCTGATCCACCATACGGATCAAAATCCTTAGCAAATCCCAAATGGGACGCGTCTTCCTTAGATTCCTATCAGTTAGGAATCCCATTATGGTTTGACCTACCATACGGGTCAGAGCTTAACCTCTCTAGGATACTCTAGTAACGAGTTCCTAGAAATTCTCTTGAATCCATCAAACACCGCGAAAATCGCACAAACATCGAACAGGTAAGTGGCAGGTATGTCTCTCTATTATCTCACTCTCTCATGTCACATGAACATTTCCCCCTTCAAGAAAGAGCATACATGGACAAGCATGAAGATTGGATGTCATGACTCCTTTTCCTTTAGTTTCCCGAGTCGAGTCGATCAGGACTCAGGTGTCACCTTATCTTTGAGAGAAACCTCTAACGAGATTCCTCTCAAAGAGGGGCAGCTGTTGACACCTAAATTTTGATCAACTTTTTTATTTTTATTTTTATTTTTTTTGAAAATTCATAGAAAATCCATAAAAAGTTGAAAAATTGAAAAATCAATTTTGGTGACCTTAGCCAAGCTAAATGAACCATTTTGACCAAAAAAATAATTTTCGTAATTTTCATTTTTTTTAATATATTTTCGAAAAAAAAGAAAAAAAAGAAAAAGAAAATCAAGAAAATCAAGAAAAATAATATTGGAGGTCACAAAAGTATATAAAAATAGTCAGTATTTTTATTTTTGTTTTATCTATTTTCTAACCTCATAAATAGTAAAATTCATGTTTGATTTTAGGTGTTCTCTGATCACCATAAAATTGAATTTGACAAAAATATTAGTAATGATTAAAAGGAAAAGGAGGGAAACATCATCATTTAAAAGGAAAAGGGGACTAATGATTTTGTCTTCTCTTTTTGTTATTTTATTTTATTTTTACTTTTATTATTTTATTATTTTATTATTTTATTATTATTATTATTATTATATTTTTTTTTTCTCTCTCTCTCTCTCCCCACTCCCTCTCTCCTTCCCGCTGCCTATTTATCTCCTCCCCCTCATCATCTCCCGACTCTTCTTCTCCCTCAACTCTCTCTCTTTCATTTTCGTTTTTTCCTCTCGCTCAGCTCGCCGCCCAGATCAAAAACCGTCCGGTTTTTCGGCCATAACTCTTTCGTTAGACATCGTATGCGAACGAGCCATATACCATTGGAAAGCTTATTCTCTTGCCGTTCTAATGACATATCGTGAGCCCAATTTGGACCAGCCGTTTGTCCCGTAGAGCTGTTTGAAGGAGCAAAGGTCAGACTGATCAGACTTGAGTCCGCGGGTGCCAAATTGGATTTTCGGGTTTGTTTTGGGTTCAATCTTGGTAAGACCACCTCTCACTCCTTGTTAAGACATATATTATTGTGTTTTATGGTTTGAAGATGGATTATATTTGGATTTAAGGGCTGATCCCTTATTGTTTTGTTCGAAAAATCTGAACCGGTTCTGTCAAGGTGGTGCCGTGAACATTGTGAGTGATTCAAGGGCTTGCCTTGCTTCCAATATTCGATAAAATGTCTCTAGCACCTAAATTAGGAATCTAGCAAGCTGAGATTGTAGTCTAGTTGAGTTTTGGATGGGTTTTAATGGTTGAATTGAAGGAGTTTTCTGGGACAGATTCTGGTCATTGGGCGATTGAAAACCGTCCGGTTTTTCGACCACAACTCTTTCGTTAGGAATCGTATGGGAACGAGCCATATACTGTTAGAAAGCTTATTCTCTTGCCGTTCTAATGACATATCGTGAGTCCAATTTGGCCGAGCCATTTGTCCCGTAGAGCTGTTTGAAGTAGCAAAGGTCAGACTGATCAGACTTGAGTCCGCGAGTGCCAAATTGGATTTCCGAGCTTGTTTTGGGTTCAATCTTGGTAAGACCACCTTTCACTCCTTACATTTTACCTATTAGACCCAGAATCGGAAGGCCGAGCCTCCTGTTGGTGTCTAAATATTTGCTGTGTATTTACTTTATGTCATAGCATTTCTATATTTCGCATAAAAGACCCAGAATCGGAAGGCCGAGCCTCCTGTTGGTGTCTAAATATTTGCTGTGTATTTACTTTATGTCATAGCATTTCTATATTTCGCATAAAAGACCCAGAATCGGAAGGCTAAGCCTCCTATTGGTGTCCAAGGTGTTTTATTTATTTATTTTCTGTAAATTATATTGTGCTACCCCAGAATCGAAAGGCCGAGCCTCCTGCTGGTGGTATATACCCCCCACACATTGTTGCACGAGCACCGACGGACTCCGACGTCGTAAAATTCACCGGATCCCATCTCCATTGCTTATTTTTATGTTGTATAATGACTTAATATCTTCTTTATTTTTTGCATTGTGTTGCGTCCTATAAAAACAAAAACAAAAAATGCTAGATCGGACGTCTGCAGATGAGCCACGTGTCGTGATTAGGTGATTTTCAGAAAAAAAAATATTTTTAACATTAAAAGAAATAAATTTCGAATTTTACAAAAATTGAAATAATTCGATTGTCACCGAGACGCCACGTGGTGAGTTAGGGACTGTCAGTTGGGATTTATTCTCAGAAATTTATAAAAAAAAAATCAAATAAAAAAAATTCCAAAAAAATGAATTATTAAGGAAAAATTCAAAAAACAAATTGAGAAAAATTGCAGAAAATTCCTAAAAACTTCTAAAAAATTTTGAAGGCTGAAAATGACAAAAAAAAAATTGATTTGTTTCCATTTTTTGGATTTTCTCCCATTTAATCCAAAATGACGATTTTACCCCTCAAAGGGTAAATCGTCTTTGATATTCCGATGAATTGTGGAAATTGCTTAGAATTTGGTGATGGGCCAGATAGGTGGCTAAACCTTATGTCTAAGATTTCCACATTTCATTCCCATTTTTAGAAAATGACGATTTTACCCCTTCGAATGGTAAATCGGTTTCTAAAATTCCAGAAAGTCATGAAAATTGCAAAAAAAAATAGGAAATGGGTCAATTGAGTGACCAAACCTATTTTTGACATTGTTTTACTCCGGATTCATTCCGAAATGACGATTTTTCCCTTTTTAGGCAAATCGTCCCTTTTGTCTCAAAATTACGACTTTACCCCTGATGGGTAAAATCATGTCTAAATCATTCCTAAGCTTGATTGATACTTATTTAGGCTAATAGAGCCTTATTAGGAGTGTCATGTTGATTTGGTGTGATTATTTTACATATTTGGATTCATTGATTTGTGCATTTTATTACTGATTGTGATTGCTAGGATAGTCATTCCTATTTGCATGAATTCCTAGATTTAGGATTCGTACTCCACTCATCTGCATGAAATCTTAGGTAAGAAAATTCAGTCAACTTAGGTACCGAAAGGGCGTCAACTCTGACAGTTGACGTAACTAAGTCCCCGAACCCATTTCTCTGGTTATCGCAGAATTGAATAGAAACTCCCAACTATTCAATAGGGTGGTCCAATCATACCCTCCAAAAAATGATTGGTGGCGACTCCATGGCATGCACACTTAGCACATGTCACCAGACCACACTGAAGGTCGACTACGCATACCTCCGTTGCGATTTGGGTAACGGGCCTTGGGAGAGGCCCGCGTCCGACCAGACTGGACGGCCCATTAGCCCTCGAGAGCCCACATGCAACCTCGAGAGGGTCGCGACACCCTGATCATATATATTGATGATATGATCATAACAAGAGATGATACTGAAGAAATTTCGAGGTTTCAAGAGAAGTTGACAAAAGAGTTTGGGATGAAGAACTTGGGAGGACTAAAGTATTTCTTGGGTATTGAGGTAGCTAGGTCTAAGGAAGGAATTTTCTTATCGCAGAGAAAATACGTACTTGATTTGTTGGCTGAAGTAGGAATGTTAGACTGTAAGCCCGCTGATACTCATATGGTACAGAATCATAAACTTGAAGAGTATTCTGATCAAATGCCGACTAATAAGGAGAGATATCAAAGATTAGTAGGACGATTAATTTATTTGTCTCACACTCGCCCAGACATTGCTTATGTAGTAAGTGTTGTGAGTCAATTTATGCATGCTCCTAGTGAAGAACATATGAATGCAGTATATCGTATCCTTCGATATTTAAAGTCAGCTCCAGGGATGGGGATAATTTTTGCAAAGAATGGTCACCTTGTAGTGGAAGGATATGCAGATGCAGACTGGGTAGGGAACGTAACAGATAGAAGGTCGACGTCAGGTTATCTCACATTTATATGAGGTAACTTGGTCACGTGGAGGAGCAAGAAGAAAAAAGTTGTGGCTCTGTCCAGTGCCGAGGCAGAATTCAGAGGAGTGGCGAAGGGGTTGTGTGAGTTATTGTGGCTTAAAGGACTATTGTTCGAACTTGTGTATCTACCGGAGTTTAGGATAAAGTTGTTTTGTGATAATAAAGCTGCTATAGCTATCTCTCACAATCCGGTTCAGCATGATCGAACCAAACATGTTGAGGTTGATAGACACTTTGTCAATGAGAATTTAGATGCTAAAGTAATTTAGTTACCTTTTGTCAAATCTGAAGATCAATTAGCCGATACATTGACCAAAGCTGTGTCAAGTAGAGCGTTTCAGAGCTTATCAAGATGGGTATCGAAGACATCTTCTCGCCCACTTGAGGGGGAGTGTTGGCGTGAGCTGTATTTCCTTCAAATTAGATAATTTTTCCCTTTATTATAGTCTTTCGTGATTTATTGATATGATAGGGTTAGCACATATATTGTATATAAGGTCGATTGTAATGCTGTAAAGATTCATATTGAATATAGAGGAAAATATATTTCTTCAACGCTTACTCATTATTGACTCTTATCTCAACTTGGATATAAGTTTTCCTAAATTGGGCTAAATATAAAAGTGTTTAAGCAATATATATTGGGTATGCGTCATTAGATTTACATTTATAAAAATGGATCAAAACAGAATAAACGAGTCTATTTAGGTCAGACCATTTTCGATTCGACTCACTCGTTTGATAGGCCAGTCAATAAAATCGATGGAGTTGGTCATAGTGGGTGTCTTAATCCGATTTTATAGATCAAGTAATGTAGAGAACTTGATTGTATAAGCATACTTAATGACATAAAGACCCAGTATCCCATTAATATTTGGATGGGATAAGTATAACAAAAGTGCCATAACTTTTGTATGTCGTTCAGTCGAGTGCCATAACCTTTTTTTGGACTAATTAAATGTCATAACTTGTTTAAAAACATTCACTTGAGTATCATAAGTTTCAATCGATCACTTAACTGCCAATTTTTTTAAACGTTCACCCAAATATCATAAATATGACGTGGCATAGAACTTGTAGTGAACGTTTTAAAAAAAGTCATGGCACTCAAGTGACTGATTGAAATGTTATATAGCATTTAATTGATAAAAAAAAGTTATTTTCACTTAAGTGAGTGTCGTACATAAGTTATGACACTTAAGTAATCAATATACAGTTACGGCACTCAAGTGAGTGTTGTACGAAAGTTATGCCACATATGGTGTCATTATCCTTTATTTTGAATTACCGTGAAAACACAATTACTTTAATCAAATCAAAGCTAAACCAAATAGTCTCGAGACAAGAAAAAACTTACAATATCGCCTAATTTGTGTATGGTATCGGGACATTCTTGCCTACCCCCAATTCATCTTTCCAAAACTTGAAATACGTTGAGATTGCTAAATTACTTTTGGCCTAAAAAAAACAATTTCTCCCCCTCATTAAAAACTTGTAAAATATCATACAACTAAATCAAAAGCAGATATTATATTTGTAAATTTTCCCTCACAAACCGATAAAAAAGAAGGCAATACAAGAATCATGAAAAACATATATATTTTACAAACAAAAACCAGATTTTATTGAACTTTACTAAAAAAATTGTCAAAAAAGTCCTAAACTCTTTGCAGTTTTGCCAATTACTTCCTAAACCTTTTAAGTTTGTTAATCCAGTCCCAAACATCTTTCACATTTTTTAATTCGGTCCTATTGATAGGAAATTGCTAACGTGGATGTCTGCCGTCCTACTTGGCACGCTGTTACTAACATGGACAACTTTTAATAATATTTTATTTTATTTTTTCAAATACCTTACTCTTTTTTTTTTTTGTATTTCCTTTTCCCCTTATCTTTTTTTCCCTTTTTCCTTTTCTTTTTTCATCCTCTACCAGGCCTTAGGAGAGCGTCGTCCTCGCCGAATCGAGTGAGGGCAGCCCTTGCCGGTCTCGGCGGCCTCCAAAGGCCGAACCGACGGAGGAAAAACAAAGGAAAAGGGATAAAGGAAAAATAAAAAATAAGCAAAAATATTTTTTTTTAAATAATAATATATTATTAAAAACTATCTAAGTTAGCATCGGCGGTTCCATGTAAGATGACCGACGTTCACGTCAATGATTTCCGACCAATATGACCGAATCGGCAAAAGATGAAAATGTTTATGATCGAATTGGCAAAGGCTGAATTGACAAAAAGACAATAGCATTATGACTTTTTTTGACATTATTTCTCATTTTATTTGATCAAGTTTTGCCACCACCGACAGAAAAATCTAGTACCACCTTTTGGGTGAGAGAGACCGTAGTCGGTTATCAAGAGAGGATGATACGGAGGAGAATTATCCCCGTCAGCTTGATTGTTGCAGTTGCCTGTCTAGCAATTGTCCATGTAACTTCAATGCTCTCTACCAATATCCAAGTCTTTACGTTTTTTTTTTCCTCTAAATGAAACCACGTCATCATTTTTTTTCACGGACATTTATAGATGTCGGTGACGGCAAGATATAACATCTAAAATTGAAAAATAAAATAATTGCACATTAAAAACTCGAAGATGCAACTAAAAAAAAACACATAAATTAGGTGAGAAAAATCCGAAAGTTACTTACTAACCAATCAATTTATATATATTTCAATTAACGAGTCAAGTGCATTTATTTTTTCAAATAAGGATTCGAAATGAATTTTATTTTGAATAAGGACCTGAAGTGCGCTTTTTATTTGAAAGAATGGCCTAGCGAAAGGGTATTTTCGTCATTTAATTTTTTTTACAATTTTTTCATTTTTTTCTGCTTTCCTTTTCTTTTTTCTTTCCCTTTTTCCCTTTCCCAGCCACAGTCCACTGTTGACGTCGACCTGGTAGCTCAAACCTCCCAAAAAGAAGGTACTCTCCAGTCTCCATCTTCGCCGGATCAATGGCTCGAACTTCGATCGCGTCGTTCCTCAAACGCGTCCTCTCCAGATCCAGCTCGTCCCCCCACGTCGTCCCCGCCCGATCCGTCACCTACATGCCCCGACCCGGCGACGGGGCGCCGCGAGGCATCACCCTGATACCGGCCCTCACGTCATCGCTTCCTTCGAGGAGGTCATACCTGCGATGCACGTGCTGGTCTACTTCGCTGAACGGTCAATGGAAAAATTCATTTTCCGATCGCCCTCGCCCTCGCTCGGGCCGGCGTCATCGCAGCCCAAGGAGGGGGCCTCGCGTTTGGTGACGACCGCGGCAAGACCGTTGTGGAAGCGCAAAGGAGGAGGGCACCGAGGAGGATCGCGAAGGATCGTTGGTTCTAGGAGCTTGGCATCAAAGGGAAATAGAGAGTTCAAGAGAGGAAAGCATCACAAGGATCCCTTTTTCACGTTACTTGATCCTCATCCTCACACACACTCTTTCCTTCTTCATTCTAGCACCTCCACTTCGCTAATCCTCAACCCTACCTAGTTACTTGGTAGAACAGAGAGACATAGATGGAGACCGAGAGAGTTCAGAGACGGAGAGCGTGAAGTTGAAAAGGCCAGCCATCAGCCATAATCCGACAACCTCCAACCATCAGTGTCATTTCTTTGCCGAACCAGGGAAAAAGAGGCGTTTGCGCGACATTCACTTGTGTCTGCTTTTTCTGAGGAAAGAAGGGAAGAGGAGCAAATGTTGACTGCAAGTTTCTTTTGGAAAGCTCACGTTTGGCATCTCTTACAGTCGCTCGGGGGAGGGGAGGGGAAAAAGAAAAAGGAAAAGGACAAGAAAAGGAAAGTAGAAAAAAAAAAGAAGAGAAAAATCACAAAAGAGTAAGGGTGCGCATGAAATCTTGCTGGAGTCAAGAATGACTTCTGGCAAGGAAGTCATTTTTTTCAGCTTTTGCTTTGAAGTATAAGTTGAATTTTTAGCTTCTGCTTCAGAAATTGATTTCTGATAGAGAAATGCGTTTGATAACAATTAAAAAAGACGATGTTCGAAACATTATGAAAAAAATATTTCGACCGGTGACGGCGGCGGCGGAGGCCGGCCGAGGATCAGCGACCGGCAGTGGCGGGGCGGGCCGGCTATCGACGCTGGCGGTGGCCGGCCGGCGACCGGAGGCGGCCTGTCGGTCCCGTGAGAATGACTTCTCAAGGAGAGAAGTAAAAATTTTTTACTTCTCAAAATCACTCAAAAATCTTGCCAGAAGTTAAAAATTTTGTCAGAAATTAGAAATCTTGCCAGAAGTCAATTTTTTTACCAAACGAATTTCTACTTCGACAATATTTTTATCAAATGAATTTCCTTGCCAGATCGACTTCTGGTAGGGAAATTGAGAAGTTGGCAAGATTTCATGCACACCCTAAACGACAAAAATGCCATTCGATCAGGCATTCTTTGAAATAAAGAGGACACTTTAAATTTTTATTTGAAACAAAATTCACTTGGAACCCTTCTTGAATCCTTTAATTGAAATTTTCCCTAAATCTTTAGCATTATTCTTCTCTCTCTCTCTCTCTCTCTCTCTCTCTCTCTCTCTCTCTCTCTCTCTCTCTCTTGTCGAAGTTTCTTGCCTCTTTAGTTGTGCCTTTTTTTTTGGGGGGTTCTAACTTTAGTTGTACCTTAGCAGGTAGATCTATCCAACATGACGACAGCTACAGGTTTGCGTCCACCGACAACTTCTGGAGCCCTACAGTCTATGTTAACGTTTAGCCGTTGTAACCGAGATTTGCGGCCAAGTTAAAAGGCGCTATCTTATTTATTAAGGTGATCTCTGGATACTATTATTTTTGGATGCATTCAAAAACAATATAACTTATTTTTTTTTATTTTTTTTAACCTTTATTTTTGTAAAATTTATTGTGAATTAGGATATTTATTTACAATTGAAGTAATTGTGGTATTTTCCTTGATTGTTTGTATCTCTCAAATGCCAATATATCTAAATCATTGGGGGTTTGCCCTAATGTAGACATGGCCAAATTAGACCCGGACCCGGAACCGGCCCGGAACCGGCCCGTTGACCGGGTCCGCGGTTTCGAACCAGAACCGGAACCGGATCTTCACGGGCCGGTTCCGATTCCGACCCGTTATTTTTAATAAAAAATAAAAAAAATAGAGAAAATGATAATTGCTTGAAGTGGGATTCGAACCTTTGATCTTTTAGTTGAAATAAGCACCCTAAACCACTCAACTACCTTCAATTTGATTGTTCATATTGCAAATAAATTATAAAAAATATATATGGACAAATTGAACCGGCGGTTCCTTGAACCGAGCCCGGAACCGCCGGTTCCGAACCGGAACCGCCTCTTTAAGGGCCGGTTCCGGTTCCAGCTTTTTTAGGAACCAGAACCGCCGGTTCCTGAACCGGAACCGGCGGTTCCGTCGAACCGTGCATGTCTACCCTAATGATTACTCTTCTCACTTGAGAAGGGAGAGATGGGGCAATAGAATCCCCAATTTGAGGAGAGTTGGGACGGGATGCGTGAGAAGGGAGTAAGGTTTCCTACACATCCGCATATCATGTCTTGTAATGTAGAATAGAATAGGGCCAAACCACAAAAAAAAAGTGCCATTATATCTCTCTTGATTGTGGATAGCACTAATTGACTATAACTGAGGCTCCGTTTGTTTCTTGAAATTTGGTTCACGAAAAATAAACTCGTTAAACAAAACATTTTCCATCAAAGGAAAAACACCTTCAAGAGTGAGGAAAATGATTTATTCTTTTTGAAATTTTAGAGAAAATCGTTCCCAAACCAATCACATTCTCCTCCGTACACTCATTTTATTTTTTTATTTGTTATTTTATTTGATATTTTCTTTCTTATAAGAATCAAATTTTCAATTATTATTTATTTATTTATTTCTTTTCTTTTTTTATTTTTCCTTCTACTTTGGTCGCTCGCTGCGGATGCCACAGCCTTGCTCGAGGCCGGAGATCTTCGAGCTCGCCACATGTTAGCAAGGCTTGGCTTGCCATATGGCAACCAACCGAAGAGGAAGGCTGAAGAAAAAGTAAGAAAAGAGAAAAAAATAAAAAAAAATGTCAAAAAGTAGTGCAAGGAGGATACCAAACGTCGAAAACTATTTTTCAACTTATTTTCAAGTTCATCCTAATACTGAAAAATATTATCACTTTCCTAGAAAACGACTTGTTACACATGCTTTACATTATGACAAAGAGAAGTGTCAATATTTGTGTACGTCACTCATTGTAGTGCTAATAATTTTTTTTTGGGGATCATTTAATGATAAATCAGAGAAAAAATGATTACTTAAATGCCAATTTCGGCAAAAAAATAATCACTTTAATGTTAGCTCCGGCCAAACAGTACTCAAGAAATTTTTATTTATTTTTAATATTATATGGATTTAAAAAAAAAAGTCAATCCCCATGACGTCCACATGGCAATTTTTTTTTTTAAAAAAAAATTAGTCCACGTGGACGCTATGTGTAATATCTTTCTACAAAATGGGCAAAAATATTTTTTAAAAATTTAAATTAAATATAAAAATTCGCTAAATAACTAAAAAAAGAGGAAGTTGATCTCTTGCAGCGGCAAGCCACGTGGAATTTTTTTAAAATAAAAAATTTAGCTTTTTTTTTAGTTTTTTTATTTTTTTTTTAAACTTTTGGCCTTTTTTTACTGCTAACTTGGAAGCTCTGGCAAGCCACGTGGATATCACGTCATATTTTCGGTGAAGTTTATCGGAGTTGGCACTAAAGTAACTATTTTTTTTTATAAAAAAATTTGATACTTAAGCGATTCAAAAAAATATTGGCACTAAAGTGAACATCGTACATAAATATTGATACTCTTAGTGTCCTTTTGTCTATAGAAATGTCATATTTTTCGCAAAACAAGCAGACGCTAATATCATGATTATATGGTTACACATGCTGTTCATTATGACACAGTGATATAAAGAAATTTCACATTTTTCTTTTTCGCATTAATCCTAGATCCACATGCGCACCTGAGTACACACTCGGAACACACTTGTTATCTCGCGTGTTTTTCTTTTTTAATAACTATTAATGTCCTTTCCTCAATGTCGATTCTCAATATTGTTCGACTCTCTGATAGCATCGCCTGCTTGTTTATTAGTTGTCGTGTAGTCTTCACAGTTGCCACGACAACAGCCTCCTGCATGATGGCCACCTCCCGTCGCAACGACCACTCCGGCTTGCGCAACAACTGCGATATCACTCATTGCCATGTAAGCAGTTATGTTTACGCAAGTCGATTCTCTCTTCGGTACATTAAGGGGTGAATGACAACCATTCTATTTCAAAAATTGATTTCTGGCTAGAAATAAATTATTCTATTCATGTTTCTGGATGATTTTTTAAGCAGAAAAATGCCTTTGATAACAACATAAGATTTCTGATCATGAAACAAAAATTCGTTCGATAACAGTTGAAAATTTTTACTTCTAGAAATTATTATTTACTATTAAAAATTTAAAAATTATTGTTTATTTTTTACTTCGGCGGTTGCGGCGGCGGGCGGAGGTAGGCGGTGGTAGGTGGGGGCTGGCGATGGTTGCGGTGACTGGCGGAGGGTGGCGGTAGGCGGCAGAGGTTGGCAGTGGGTGGCGGCGGTTGGTGGTGAGGCGGGGGACAACGGCGGCTAGTGTGGGCGATCGAGGGCAGTGGTTGGCGGCGGTGAGGGTCGACGGTGGTCATGGCGGTGGCCTGCGGTGGGCAACTGAGGGGCAGTGGTAGGCGACGGCAAAGGTCAACGGTGGATAGAGGTTGGCGACGGCCAGTGATGGAAGAGGCAGCAGAGGTTGGTGATGGTTGGCAGTAGGCGGTGGTTTGCGGCGACATGGTCGGCGGCGGGTGGAGACGATCGGCGTTGAGGTGAGGGGCGACAATGGGCAGTGGCAAGTGGTGGTTGGCGACATCGAGTAATTGAGAAAAAGTGAAGAGTTATATTTTTGTTTCTCATAAGCTACAATTTTTTGTTTCTGATTTCCTTTCCAAATCTATTTCTGGAATAACTTTTGTTCCAGAAATAGAAAAATAGAATTATGTTACTAAACGAGTTTATATATTATACTTGTTCCAGAAATATGTTTGGAATAGAAACAGAGAAGTAGAACGGTTGTGATGCTACCCCTAAACCATTTCGATAGTCCACCCATTTTTTTATGAATATTTTCTCGAAAGAAATTTCAAATTGACTTCTTCTAAGTCACATTGAATTTTGAGGGGATGTTACTTGATTTTTTTTGTCTTGTTATCTTATATAGCCATCTTTTGTTTGGTAATGTCTAATGATAAGTGTTTACTTGCGTTATTTTCATCAAGCAACGGTTCTCATATCTAATCTGCTAGTTATACTATTTCATTATTGTTAAAATGTACATTTGACTCGAATATCAAGCAATTAAATTTAAAAAAGAACACATTTTAATGAAAAAAATTACCAAAAAAATCTTAAACATATTATAATTGTGTTAATTCAATCATAATATTTTTTTAATTGGGTTTTAAACTTTTTACAATTCTGCTAAATCAGTCTAGACTCGTCTTTTTTATTTATTTATTGTTTTGTCAAGATTCTTATGGGGGCATTTAGTCGCTTGGTGCTGGTGCTGGTGCTGGTACTGCCGTTCGCCGTTGTCAATGGACAAATTTTTAAATAATAATAAAATATCATTTATCTATTTATTTATTTAATTTTCTAGTAATTTTTCTGTATTTTGTTCTTTTCTTTCTTTTTTTGGGTTAGGGCGGACCGCTGGCCATTGGACGATGGCTCGGTACCTTGGGGCAGGCGGAGGGGTCACAAACCCAAACAACAAAAAAGAAAAAAATAATCAAAAAATTTGAACAATATTATGATATTATAAAAAACTGTCACGTCAGTGTCGACCTACAAAATAGATTGAATTGACACAATTGTAAAAAATTTAGGACTCAATTGGCTAAAAAATAGAACTGAACTGGCACAATTACAACACGTTTAGGAATTTTTTTGGTAATTTCTCCCATTTTAATGTTAACATTTACATATAATAAGTGCAATTAAAATCATTTTATTGGAAGCCTGCTCCACTGGGTCAAGCAGTCAACAATATCGACAACCTTATGGTAGTTCATTACATTACCTCGAGATATTTTTCTAAAAATAATCACTTAAATTAATTAGCCAATAAAAAATATTTTCAATACCTATAACAATTTATGCCTAAATAATTTTGTGGAAGATGACAATTTGTTTCGTTCATTCGTTTTTGTAAGCGATATAAATAATTATTTTAAAAAAATAATTTCCGTATAATTCATTTTTCGCGAAGCAAACGGAATGTATGAATTGAAGATCATCATGTTGCTAGAATCATCTGAAAAGCTATCGCTCACGATTGGATCTTCGGCAAGTCATGTCGGGGCTTGCGGATCGCAAGTCATCTGCGAGTTCCTTGATCCGGGCTCGTTCGGGGTGCTTTTTTCTATGACCCTTTTTTTTTTTGGTCGGGTATGACCCTTGGTGTTAAGCATGCGCAAAACAGGGAGTTTTCAGACTTTTGATTTTCATTTTCTAGATGGTGCCATCACAAGCTCTGATGACGACTGCTCCTGCTTGTATGAATATTGTTTGTAAAGATCTTTTGGGGGTTCAACCAGTTGAACTCTCACATCCAAATGATCGCTTAATGTACAACTGAGTAAAACATTTTCTCATGACCTACTTCTTTCTTTCTCATCGTTGACACCTGATTTTCGGTCATTTTTTATTTTAATTTTTATTTCCAAAATTAATTAAAAATAGCCAAAAACTCATAAAATTGCAAAATCAACTTTGGAGGCCTTGGCATAGCCTCAAGAGTCAATTTTGAACAAAAAATATTTTTCATATTTTTAATATTTTTTGAATTTATTTAATTATAAAAATACCCAAACAAAATCAGAAAAATACCGTTCGTGGTCAGAAAAATACCCAAAAATATTCAATAATTTTTTTTAATTTCCTTTTCAAGTGTGCTATTTTAAATCTTGAAAATTCGGCTCGGGTCAATATGTTCCTTCACAGACATAAACCCGAACCGAGCCAAATTAATCCTTTTCGAGTCTTTTAATTTTCAATTCTCACTTTTTATAAGCTATGACATTGGATTCTAAAGTATTAAAGTGCAATTGGGTCAATTTATCCTCCAATTTGATCAATTTTATACAAAAGGGCTTAATTTCACAATTTTCTTTCAATTTAGTCCCCGGTTTCACAATTGTTAAAATTAAATTTCACACGAGCATACCCATTGAAATTAAACACCTCCACCCTATGTTTTTCATCATGATGAATCCATTGGTGGCCTCAATTTTGACTAATTTGGTCGTTTGGACCGTCAATTAAGCAAAAATCGTTTTCGGATCCTAAGGGCAATTTGGGGTTTTCACTAAATTTCAATCAATTGATTCACGAAAATATCCTTATTTGATATAAAACATGTCAAGGAATCCGATTTTGCCATCAATTTCATGAAAATAGGTCGATTTGGGGCCCAATTTGACGAAATTGGTCGAACCGGGCCGGTCGGGTCAGATCCGACCCGACCCGACTCGGTCCGACCGGGTCTGCACTTGCAGATCCACCGTGACTAAAAACTGGCGCACCGAACAGGGGAGGAAGGAGGACGCCCGCCGTGGCATTATTTTACAAAAAGGAGGTGGCAAAGGGAAGAAAAAGGGACGGTGGTCGTGGGGGTGGAGATTCCACAACGAAAAGCGGTCGGCCACGAAGAAACCAAGGGGAAAAAGCTCGGTTCGGAGGGAGAGCGGGCCGGGAAGAAAAAAAAAGGAGAGAGAGGCAAGTTCGAGCGAAACCGGGGGCAAGGGAGGATGCCGGGACCTCCGACGACGTCCACCGATCATCAATGGGGACTCAGTTGCCGTCGGCGAGCTACAAACAGGTCGGTTCTTCTTCCCGATCTCCATTTTTTTAACGCATGCCGACTGTTTGACTAAATGCCCGATGAACCTCTTATTCTTTTGCCCTCGGTCACGCCATTCGTGGGCCTGTTTCGTGTAAGTTTGGTCTTGAAATGTCTATAGAACCGACTCTAAGTGTATTGTGATGTTTATTTTGCCTTAAAAACGCGCCGACGACGTGAGCCGAAGCTTCGCCGGCCGCGGTCTGAATCGAGAGCTCGACGAGGAAGTTTCGGCGGTCGCCGAACCTCGAACGGCCTCAGGTAAGCTCCCTAACCTTCCTTAGATGCTGTATGATAGGATAGATCGAAGCTTGAACGAAAAAAAGGTTCTGCAGGTACCTCGCCGGAGCCGTGCTAGGGGAAGTCCGGTTCATTTGTTTTTGACGTGTTCATGTCATTTTTTATGGTTGTATGTTAATGCATGAGATCCTAGGTGTCTAATGGTGAAAGAACGAACGAAAAATGTTAAGATTTGGTTCGGTTTTCGCTCCTCCGGCGAGCCTCCGGCGACTTTGGCCGAAAAAAACACTATTCATCGTCTTCTCCGGCGAAGTCGCCGGCGGTCAACGGTCAACGGTCAAAGCTGACGTGGCATGCCACGTGGACAGCCACGTCAGCGTTGGCGGGCCCCGGGCCGAATAAATCAAAGCCCAGATCGGACGGCCGTGGCTTCGCCACTTGTCGCGATCTGGGATTTTTGAAAAATAAAAATGATTTTCAGAAATTAATAAATGATTTTCGAAAATAATAAAATACTTTGATCAGACGGTTGGCATCGCGCCAAGTGGCACTCTGAGGAGCGTCCGATCTGACCGAAGATCGGATGCGCCAGAGGAGGCCACATGGCCCAAGGAGGACCGTCCGATCCGGGGATTTTCGGATAATTATAGAAAATGAATAAAAAAATCGAAAATTGATCAAAAAATTAAAAATGGCGAAACGGCGTCGTTTCTTCGAGGCTGGTTTTGGCCGTGGGGTTGGGCCGGGCGCCCGAGGGGCGTGGGCCGGGTCTGACCCGGTCCGGAAAATCTTTTTTTAAATAAAAAAATAATAATGAATAATAAAAAACTCAAAAATGCAATAAAAAAATAGAAAATCATAAAAAATTCAAAAAAAAAATTCAGAAAATTCAGAAAAATTCAAAAAAATTCCGGAAAATAGGAAATGGCCACAATCAATTGGCCACGACCTATTCCGGGTCATTTGACCCCCGGTCTTTCCAAAAATGACGGTTTTGCCCTTCCGGCAAACCGTCTTCCAAAACAATTCTAAAAAAATCCAGGAAAATCCCAAAAAAATAGAAAATGGCCACAGACAACTGGCCAAGACTCATTCCGGGTGTTTTGGGACCCCGACCCTTCTTAAAATGATGATTTTGCCCTTTGGGCGAATCGTTTTCCAAAAATTGAAGAAAAATCAAGAAATTCAGAAAAATTCTCAAAAATGGGAAATGGCCACAATCAACTGGCCATGGAATATTTTGGGTAATTCGGTATCCAAATCTTCCAAAAATTGACGATTTTGCCCTTCGGGCTAATCGTTCCCAAATCTTCCCATTTTACCCTTGGTCCGAAATCACATCTTCCCTAAGCCCTTATGGCTATACTAGGAGGCCATTGACTTGAATTGATGTGCATTGATGTGATTTATTTATGCATTTGATTGAGCTTTCATTAAAATTGATCGTGATTGATAGGAATAGTCTTCCAATATGCATGAAACCCTGAATCAAACCTACCTCGCCTAAAATTGCGCCCGCATGAACTCTTAGCCAGGAAAATCACTCGCGTTAGGTATCGAAAGGGCGTTGGTAACGACACCAGCGTAACCAAGTCCCCGAACCCAAAATATCTGGTTCCGCAGAACTAATCGATCTCTCCCAATCTGTCAGTAAGGTTTCCGGTCTACCCTCCAAGAAAGACCGGTGGCGACTCCAAATGCATGCACAGGTTGCACATGCCACCACGACTACACTGAAGGTCGAAAGCGATCGACTCTTATCATCGAATCCTTTGAAAAATACTCCCGCCGCGATTTGGTATGGGCCTGGGAGGGCTCGCGCCGATCCAAGACCCGCGATCGGTAATCCATTAGCCGCGTCCGCTTTCGGACGGGTCGCGACAGCTGGCGACTCCGCTGGGGACCTTTGTTCTAGAACCTATGGTTCTAGACCTCAAGTGGACTTAGGCCGTAATTAAAACGCTGAGTGATTTTTCTAACCCTGCAGGCGCTCTTGAAGGTGAGGTAAGTCCGCTCATGGTAGGTGTTATATGTTTTTGCAGATTGGAGAGATAATGGGTGTAGTCCGTGATTAACATTGTTTTATGCAGGTTGGCGTAGGAATGTATGTTGTATGGATGATTTGAAGCGCCGATTGATAAACTGTTGTGCATGACTCGCATTGTGGTGATCACGACACATGGACACACACAACCGCGCCTAAAACCCCGGGCGCCGCCTATAGGAAAACAATAGAAGGGATTGAAAATGGAATCTCCGTGAGGAAAGACACGGGGTAATCCACTTTTCAATTCCGCTCATTTCGAACTATGGATCGAGCCCCAATGCAACGATAGTTGTGCAATGGAATCTACTCTTTCTAGAACTCGAGGTGGGAACCTTGACCTTAGGTGCCAAATCCTTTGATTTTTAGAAGTTTCATCCTCACTTGTCTCATGTGCATGTCTTTAGATGGTTGGTATATCTAAAACCACCTAAAAAAAATCGGTGATCCTGGAGTCATATCTCGAAGACTGGAACTGGGGCATCTCCAAGTGTTCGGACCACATTCCTTTGATTGATTTGACATTCCTAGTTCTCTTGTATAAGATTAATTTTGTTGAGATCCTCTATATCTCGTCCCTTAGATTGATTGTATTAGGGATCTATTTGTATTGTATACATCTCGATAAGGCTCATTTCTATCGAAAATAGGGGCAAATTCCCCAAACTCGTGGAGCATAATGAAATTCGTCTCTTCAGTGTAAAATACATTTGGTCGCAGAGCCACTCGTTTGGTAAAAAGACGTATCGTTCCTAATTGATTTTCAATCAGATCTGGGGATAAATTTTTCTCCATTTTCTTTTATCTCAGGTGATAAAAGAGACAATGCACCCAAAAGCTCATGCATTCAAATGACAAACTAGACAACGTGAAGCTGGGGCAACCTAATTTGGATCGACTCTCTTGAAGTCGAGAAGGGTGATGACAAAAATGAATGGGACCACTTGTCGCGACCCGTCCGAAAGCGGACGCGGCTAATGGATTACCGATCGCGGGCCTTCCCCCGCACAAGGGTGCGGATCGCAGGCTTTGGATCGGCGCGAGCCCTCCCAGGCCCATACCAAATCGCGGCGGGAGTATTTTTCAAAGGGATTCGACGATAACAGTCGATCTCTTTCGACCTTAGTGTGGTCGTGGTGGCATGTGCAACTTGTGCATGCATTTGGAGTCGCCACCGGTCTTTCTTGGAGGGTAGACCGGAAACCTTATTGACCGATTGGGAGAGATCGATCAATTCTGCGGAACCAGAGATTTTGGGTTCGGAGACTTGGTTACGTTGATGTCATTACCAACGCCCTTTCGGTACCTAACGCGAGTGATTTTCCTAACTAGGATTTCATGCAGGCGCAATTTTGGGTGAGGTAAGTCTGACTTTGCATATTAACCAGTTTAACATGCTCACGTAATCATAACAAATAAATAGATGTCAATCACATAAACATCTATCCTACGTGGTGATCATGGAATTATGATTTAATGGGTCTCGAGCCAATGAGACCACATTTAATCATTTTAATATTTTAATAACGGAGAGCCGCTCTTCGCTTCTTCTTGGTTTCTTGAACTCTTCAAGAATTGGGCCCCTAAGAGCTCGCCGACTTAAAAGGCTCATCCACGTAATCCTCGTAGCATTTACATTAACAATTGATTATGCTAAAAATAAAGATTACATGAAAAATAAAAGGAGTACGCAGCCTCCATTTAATAATTACAACCCCAAATATATAAATAATCACCATACATTCATATATACATCAATCACATTGATTAGGGATTTTTCCATGATCACCACCCTTCCACGTAAGTAATAAATTCACAATTTAAAACTTAGGAAGGCACAATAAAAATTCTACGTTGAATCATAATCAGAATTTTTACGTAAAATAAGATAGCCATAAATTTTCGATTCAAAATTGATTTAGTCTCAATTTTTGCTACGTTGATTAATTTATCATATAAAATAATCAACCTCCATTAGCCATGTAAGACGAACAATTCGTTAATACATATTGGCCATAGTATTGCAAAAATTGCAAAAATCAATTAAATGCACGAAAACACCTAAGGATTGGCTCTGATACCACTATTGGGATCCACGTAACACGTAGCGGAAATAAATAACAACCCCTACATGTATCTCCAGAGGCGTACTTCGTGCATTTCAATCGAAAAAAATCACAAAGCCTCAAAGGGAGTAAATAGATTACCTCTCGTAGCGTGCTTGAACGGAGGTGTCGGTTCGATGTTCTTCGATCTCAGCCTCCACAAGTGTTAGGCATCTAGTTCGGACGCACCACCAATTGACGAACGGGGAGACGACTAATAACTCCACAACAATTGTGCTAGCAATATGCGGAATCAATATTCCGAACTTAGTATATTTTGCTCACTCAAGATTATGAGAATATAGAGAGTGTTTGTGTTCTTCTCTCTAAGCTCTCAAAAATTTGCACACTCTACAAAATGTCTCTCCCCCTCAACCTCAAAACTCTTGCCATCCTTTTATAGCCAAAAATACCTTCCAATAAATTGTATTTAAAAATAGCACTAACAATTATAAATTCTATCTAAAAATAGCACTCACAAATAAATGACATTTAAAAATAGCACTAACAATAGCACTCACAATTTATAATACAAAAATGCTATTTAAAAATAGCACTAACAATTATAAATTCTATCTAATAATAGCACTCACAATTTATGATAAATAAATGCCATTTAAAAATAGCACTAACAATAGCACTCACAATTTATGATAAATAAATGTCATTTAAAAATAGCACTCACAATTTATAATACAAAAAATGCTATTTAAAAATAGCACTAGCAATAGCACTCACAATACAAAAATGCTAAAAAAAAGGCACTAACAAAGGTGTTAAAAATAATAACCATTATAATTATTACAAGAGTTAAAGAGGTTACCAAACAGTACAAATATGTATAACGTATAAATACGTATGACGTATAAATACGTAGAGCATACATATACATCCGTGAAACCGGGGACTAATTGAAAGAAAAATGTGCAATTAAGCCCTTTTGGTAAAAATTGATTAAATTGGAGGGCAAATTGACCTAATTGCACTTTAAGACTTTAGAATCCAATGTCATAGCTTATAAAAAGTGAGAATTGAAAACTAAAAGACTCGAAAATGATTTTTTTAGGCTCGGTTCGGGTTTATGTTTGTGAAGGAACATAGTGACCCGAGCCGAATTTTTGAGATTTAAAGTGATACACTTGAAGAGGAAATTAAAACAAAATTATCGAATATTTTTGGGTATTTTTCTGACCACGAATGGTATTTTTCTGATTTTTTGGGTATTTTTATAATTAAATAAACTCGAAAAATATTAAAAATGCCGAAAAATATTTTTTGTTCAAAATTGGTTCCTAAGGTTAAACCAAGGCTTCCAAAGTTGATTTTGTGATTTTATGACATTTTTTTGATATTTTTAATTAATTTTAAAGAATAAAAATCACAATAATAAATGGTAAAAAAATCAGGTGTCAACACAACTCAAGAATTTCCATCGTCTTGGATGCCCGAAATGACTAGAGCCGGGATAGTAAATCCGTAATCGTTTCAATTAAAGCTCCTTACGCGGTGGTGTCGCGACCCGTCCGGAAGCGGACGCGGCTAATGGATTACCGATCGCGGGCCTTTCCACCGCACCGGAGTGCGGATCGCGGGCTTTAGATCGGCGCGGGCCCTCCCAAGCCCATACCAAATCGCGGCGGGAGTTTTCATTTAATGGGTTCGACGATAAGAGTCGATCGCTTTCGACCTTCAGTGTGGTCGTGGTGGCATGTGCAACCTGTGCATGCATTTGGGGTCGCCACCGGTCTTTCTTGGAGGGTAGACCGGAAACCTTACTGACAGATTGGGAGAGATCGATCAGTTCTGCGAAACCAGAGATTTTGGGTTCGGGGACTTGGTTACGCTGGTGTTATTACCAACGCCCTTTCGGTACCTAACGCGAGTGATTTTCCTAGCTAAGAATTCATGCAGGCGCAATTTTGGGTGGGGTAGGTTTGATTCAGGATTTCATACAGATTGGAAGACTATTCCTATCAATCGCAATCAATTTTAATGAAAGCGCAATCAAGTGCATAAATAAATCACATCAATTCACATCACATGGCCTCCTAGTATAGCCATAAGGGCTTAAGGAAGGCGTGATTTCAGACCAGGGATAAAATGGGAAGATTTGGGGACGATTAGCCCGAAGGGCAAAATCGTCAATTTTTGGAAGATTTGGATACCGAATTACCCAAAATATTCCATGGCCAGTTGATTGTGGTCATTTCCCAATTTTGAGAATTTTTTGGAATTTCTTGATTTTTCTTCAATTTTTGGAAGATAATTCGCCCAAAGGGCGAAATCGTCAATTTAAGAAGGGTCGGGGTTCAGAACACCCGAAATGAGTCTTGGCCAGTTGATTGTGGCCATTTCCTATTTTTTGGTTAAAATTGAAGAAGGGTCGGGGTTCAGAACACCAGAACACCCGCATGAAATTTAATTTCAAAAATTGTGAAACCGGGGACTAAATTGAAAGATTTTTATGCAATTAAGCCATTTTGGTTAAAATTGATCAAATTGGAGGGCCAACTGACCTAATTGCACTTCAAGACTTTAGAATCCAATGTCATAGCTTATAAAAAGTGGAAATTGAAAATTAAAAGACTTGAAAAGGAATTTTTGGGCTCGGTTCAGGTTTATGTTTGTTAAGGAACATAGTGACCCAAGCCGAATTTTTGAGATTTAAAGTGACACACTTGAAGAGGAAATTAAAACAAAATTATTGAATATTTTTGTGTATTTTCCTGACCACTAATGGTATTTTTCTGATTTTTTGGGTATTTTTATAATTAAATAAATTCGAAAAATATTATAAAATACCAAAAATATTTTTTGTTCAAAATTGGTCCCCGAGGCTAGGCCAAGGCTTCCAAAGTTGATTTTGTGATTTTATGACCTTTTTTATATTTTTAATTAATTTTAAAGAATAAAATCATAATAATAAATGGTCAAAAATCAGGTGTCAACAGGTGGTTGACTCTTTCACTCCTTTCATCGCGCAGCCAGCCCCAGACAAAGCATCTAGTGGCTGGGGACAAATCGCTCCACTACCCGGAAAAGAGAAGCATCAAATACTTCAAATGGCGACGATGATCGAGAGAATCACGAAATCGCCACATGACAAATCCCAAGAATGTCAAGCTGTCTAGAGACGGATAAAAATAATTGAAGATCCTGACAATTGAGATAGGAGATCAGAATCGGCAAAACCCATGGGAGTGCATGGACTTCTTCAAATTGGATCGAAAATCCCCAACAAACACGAAAAGTGCTAAAGCATGTTGCCAAGACGAACACCGCCCAATTGGGGCAAAGCAATTGTTGACGTGATCGAGGATCATCTCACACCCACAAGTGCAGACGAGAGGAAACAACATTCGTCGTTCACATCAGAAGTAAACCCCAGGATACAAGCCTGGATGAACGGTAACTTTGTATCGTTCCAATTTGGTCTCCAAAGACCCCACATGTAACATGAGTTCTTCCTCATTTGACAGGAAGGCGTTGGCGCCAAAAGCCTCAAAAGAAAAGAACTCGCCAACCGGGAGGCGAATAGAATCATTGGCCTTGGAAGTCAAGACTCCAAGAAATGATCTTTGATTATAAGACCCAGTGGAGGGTAAAAAAGTATTGCTTCCACACTTCATGCTTTGACATGCATTCTGATAAAAATTTCCTTTTTTCATGAATAAAAGGAATTATGAAGAGTGGCGCTGGAATGCGTCCAAAATCACAAATGGGTCTCCTCTATGGCAAATCCTTGAGAAGGATTTATCGCCAACCAAACAGAGGAATCATGGCCACAATATAGATGGCCAATTTCTGCAAGCCGCGCGTTTGTGCTCAAATGGAAGCACAGAACAAGAATAAGGCTGTATCGTTCCAATTTGCCTTGAATTTTGGAACGCAAACTGACGCCTAATTCCCATCCTTGACAGGGGATCGCCATCAAGGCGAAACAGGTTTTCACATCCCATGTATTACCCATTGGAACATATGACCAAGGGTAAGATGTATCGTTCTAATTTTTTGAAAATTCGTGAACGTACAATAACATGTTTCTTCCGCATTTTCAGGGATCTTCAGCCGCGGGGGACAGGTAAGTATCCCTATCCCCAATCCATTGAGGATGTTAAATAAAAAACATAGAGAAAAAAGAAAAACTTTCAGAATCTAATGTTTAGAAAAGACATAGAATTCAAACTTAATTGGCATTCATGTTTTAAAACGGGAGGTTGTCTGAACATGAATAAGAACATGCATGGTGCATCATAAAATCCCCTTGACGGGTAAAATTTTTGGAGAAAATGAAAGAGATCTTTTCCAATCAAAAGTTCAAAACTTTCAAAAGGACGTTTTCTCAAAAGACGAGAGGCAAAGCCTAATCCAAACACGTCCTATACACACTTGAGAGAGAAGTGGAGAGGATCAGATAGCAAAATCTGGACCTACGGAAGTAGAGATTATTCGCAGCAATTACATAGATTGGGATGATGGAGGCATTCGTTTCATATCCCCAAATACTACAGGTGACCATTGACAACCCCTTTGAACGGCGGCTTTCATTCTCAACCCTGTCAAGAACCACCCTACATCGGGGCAAAATGGAGGTGAGTCCAGCAGCATCAGGAGAAAATGGTTAGAAATTTTCTTGCTCGGACTAACATCAATCTTTGTGTGTTGTTTATATGGTAATCCAAGTGCCATAGGATGATGAGAAGCATTCATTTCTCTATCCCACACACTGAATCCTTTTGCATAGCCAAGTTGAGCCTGCAAAATCATTTCATAAACCCGTTGGTGATCATTGCACATTCCAAGACGGATGCAGCATCACTTCAGAAACAAAGGAGTTCAAGACTTAGGGTTTGCAAAAAAAATTCCTAAGTTAATGCTTAACCTTGTTAGACCTTTGATCGTAGGTCTAACACGATCCCATGAAGATGAAAAAAATGGGATTTCAAAAGATGATGAGAAAAATCCCCAGCATCAAGAAAAAGCAAAGTGCCTGGTAAAAGCAAGGCCGATGCTTGGGTGAACAATTTGTATCAATCCCCCAGTGAAACCTATTTGAAAAGGGGAGAAGAAAAATTCAGAAGGAGTCAGATTCCAAAAACTACTCCTCAAACGGTATCAAACGCGGAGCAGAGACGCATATAGAGTTGTTAGTCTCTTAATGCAGCCAGAGGCGCTTTCACAAGAATTTGTGCACACCTCAAAAGCGGTCGTGCACCTCAAAAATTGAAGATGCAAAATGGAAAAGGCAGGTGGTAAATTTGCAATGATCACCAATGTCAATCCCTTCACAAATTCTGGGCCAAAAATAAGCCTGTTTCGGTCCCCAATCCTACCAATGTTACAACCCCGAAACAGTCTTCTCTGACTAAGACACTTGGGTTAACATATAGCTTAGCTCGAAGAAGTACGAGCAAGACTATTTCTTTCTCATTTTGCAGGGTTCTTGACTTGTAAACCCGGAGCAGATGATGAAGACTTTCATTCAATGGCTTTGACTCAAAAGTGAGTCCCCCTCGAAGATCAATAACCAAGCCCAACATTACGGTCCAGTGGAAGACCTCCCGACCGATCAAAATGTAGGCGCTGCGAATGAGCCTAAAGCCTAGGCACAGGTTAGTAGGGAATTGAGTGCTTCCCCTATAAAAGCCACTATCTCAAAACAGGTGAAAAGACCTCCTCGTCGAGAAATATTCCAATAGATGTTTTGAACAAACTCTTTTTGGAAATTTCAAATTGTTTAATCCAGATTTGCCGCACAAGGAATTTGTGATCACATTTGTGTGTTGCAAGAATGTTTTGGATAACCTCCAGCATCAAAATGCACATTTCACAATTAAAACTTAAGTCATACGGTTTTTGTCAAATGGACATCCGTGGTCTTCCCAAAGATTACTAACGTTTTCTTGGTGAAGAAAAATCTTTCAGGCTCAAACTTCTGCAGGATACCTGGAGAACCCAGCTCCCAGAATGTCGCCTCAACAGACCCAAGTGAAGCTTTGTCAAGATAAAATCTTTCACTGCTTCAAAACTAAATTCCCGACAAATTTCGGGATCTTTCAAAAGAAGGGATGAGGATAGAGACCCCTTTTCAAAAGAAATCAAGCAGTCCTAGCATGACGTGGAGAACCCTCGTCCTAGGATCTCTTTTCAAAAATCAAGTAGTCCTAGCTTGACGTGGAGAACCCTCGTCCTAGGATCCCTTTTCAAAAATATCAAATAGTCTCATCGGACGTGGAAAACCCTCGTCATGAGACCCCTTTTCAAAAATCAAGCAGTCCTAGCTTGACGTGGAGAACCCTCGTCCTAGGATCCCTTTTCAAAAATATCAAACAGTCTCATCGGACGCGGAGAACCCTCGTCATGAGACCCCTTTTCAAAGCAAATCAAAGGTAGAAACCGCCTGAAGGGTCAATTCAAGGTAGATACCGCCTGAAGGGTCAACTAAAGGTAGAAACCGCATGAAGGGTCAACTCAAGGTAGAAACCGCCTGAAGGGTCAATCGAAAGGTAGAAACCGCCTGAAGGGTCAAACCAAGGTAGAAACCGCCTAAAGGGTCAAACCGAGGTAGATACCGCCTGAAGGGTCAAACCATGGTAGAAACCGCCTGAAAGGTCAACACATGGTAGAAACCGCCTGAAGGGTCAAACCAAAGGTAGAAATCGCCTAAAGGGTTAATTCATGGTAGATACCGCCTGAAGGGTTAACCAAGGGTAGAAACCGCCTAAAGGGTCAACTCAAGGTAGAAACCGCCTAAAGGGTCAATTCAAGGTAGAAACCGCTTGAAGGGTCAAATCATGGTAGAAACCGCCTGAAGGGTCAACACATGGTAGAAACCGCTGTTGACACCTGATTTTTTTTTACCATTTATTATTGTGATTTTTATTCTTTAAAATTAATTAAAAATATCAAAAAAGGTCATAAAATCACAAAATCAACTTTGGAAGCCTTGGTTTAACCTTAGGAACCAATTTTGAACAAAAAATATTTTTCGGTATTTTTAATATTTTTCGAGTTTATTTAATTATAAAAATACCCAAAAAATCAGAAAAATACCATTCGTGGTCAGAAAAATACCCAAAAATATTCGATAATTTTGTTTTAATTTCCTCTTCAAGTGTGTCACTTTAAATCTCAAAAATTCGGCTCGGGTCACTATGTTCCTTCACAAACATAAACCCGAACCGAGCCTAAAAAAAAATCATTTTCGAGTCTTTTAGTTTTCAATTCTCACTTTATATAAGCTACGACATTGGATTCTAAAGTCTTAAAGTGCAATTAGGTCAATTTGCCCTCCAATTTAATCAATTTTTACCAAAAGGGCTTAATTGCACATTTTTCTTTCAATTAGTCCCCGGTTTCACGGATGTATACGTATGCTCTACGTATTTATACATCATACGTATTTATACGTTATGCATATTTGTATTGTTTGGTAACCTCTTTAACTCTTGTAATAATAATAATGGTTATTATTTTTAACACCTTTGTTAGTGCCTTTTTTAGCATTTTTGTATTGTGAGTGCTATTTTTAAATAGCATTTTTTGTATTATAAATTGTGAGTGCTATTGTTAGTGCTATTTTTAAATGACATTTATTTATCATAAATTGTGAGTGCTATTGTTAGTGCTATTTTTAAATGGAATTTATTTATCATAAATTGTGAGTGCTATTATTAGATAGAATTTATAATTGTTAGTGCTATTTTTAAATAGAATTTTTGTATTATAAATTGTGAGTGCTATTGTTAGTGCTATTTTTAAATAGCATTTTTGTATTATAAATTGTGAGTGCTATTGTTAGTGCTATTTTTAAATGTCATTTATTTGTGAGTGCTATTATTAGATAGAATTTATAATTGTTAGTGCTATTTTTAAATAGAATTTTTGTATTATAAATTGTGAGTGCTATTGTTAGTGCTATTTTTAAATGTCATTTATTTGTGAGTGCTATTTTTAGATAGAATTTATAATTGTTAGTGCTATTTTTAAATACAATTTATTGGAAGGTATTTTTGGCTATAAAAGGATGGCAAGAGTTTTGAGGTTGAAGGGGAGAGACATTTTGTAGAGTGTGCAAATTTTTGAGAGCTTAGAGAGAAGAACACAAACACTCTCTATATTCTCATAATCTTGAGTGAGCAAAATATACTAAGTTCGGAATATTGATTCCGCATATTGCTAGCACAATTGTTGTGGAGTTATTCGTCGTCTCCCCGTTCATCAATTGGTGGTGCATCCGAACTAGATGCCTAACACTTGTGGAGGCTAAGATCGAAGAACATCGAACCGACACCTCCGTTCAAGCACGCTACGAGAGGTAATCTATTTACTCCCTTTGAGGTTTTGTGATTTTTTTTCGATTGAAATGCACGAAGTATGCCTCTGGAGATATATGGGTTGTTATTTATTTCCGCTACGTGTTACGTGGATCCCAACAGTGGCATCAGAGCCGATCCTTAGGTGTTTTCGTGCATTTAATTGATTTTTTGCAATTTTTGCAATACTATGGCCAATATGTATTAACGAATTGTTCGTCTTACATGGCTAATGGAGGTTGATTATTTTATATGATAAATTAATCAACGTAGCAAAAATTGAGACTAAATCAATTTTGAATCGAAAATTTATGGCTATCTTATTTTACGTAAAAATTCTGAATATGATTCAACGTAGAATTTTTATTGTGCCTTCCTAAGTTTTAAATTGTGAATTTATTACTTACGTGGAAGGGTGGTGATCATGGAAAAATCCCTAATCAATGTGATTGATGTATGTATGAATGTATGGTGATTATTTATATATTTGGGGTTGTAATTATTAAATGGAGGCTGCGTACTCCTTTTATTTTTCATGTAATCTTTATTTTTAGCATAGTCAATTGTTGATGTAAATGCTACGAGGATTACGTGGAGGAGCCTTTTAAGTCGGCGAGCTCTTTGGGGCCCGATTCTTGAAGAGTTCAAGAAACCAAGAAGAAGCGAAGAGCGGCTCTCCGTTATTAAAATATTAAAATGATTAAATGTGGTCTCATTGGCTCGAGACCCATTAAATCATAATTCCATGGTCACCACGTAGGATAGATGTTTATGTGATTGGCATCTATTTATTTATTATGATTACGTGAGCATGTTAAACTGGTTAATGTGCAAAGTCAGACTTACCTCACCCAAAATTGCGCCTGCATGAAATCCTAGTTAGGGAAAATCACTCGCGTTAGGTACCGAAAGGGCGTTGGTAATTACATCAACGTAACCAAGTCCCCGAACCCAAAATCTCTGGTTCCGTAGAACTGATCGATCTCTCCCAATCGATCGGTAAGGTTTCCGGTCTACCCTCCAAGAAAGACCGGTGGCGACTCCAAATGCATGCACAATTTGCACATGCCACCACGACCACACTGAAGGTCGAAAGCGATCGACTCTTATCGTCGAAGAATACTCCCGCCGCGATTTGGTATGGGCCTGGGAGGGCTCGCGCCGATCCAAGACCCGTGATCGGTAATCCATTAGCCGCGTCCGCCTCCGGACGGGTCGCGACAGCTGGCGACTCCACTGGGGACTTGTTCTAGAAACTATGGTTCTAGACCTCAAGTGGACTTAGGCCGTAATAAAAATTGAGTGATTTTTCTAACCCTACAGGCGCTCTTGAAGGTGAGGTAAGTCCGCTCACGATAGGTGTTATATGTTTTTGCAGATTGGAGTAATAAGGGGTGTAGTCTGTGATTAACTTTATTTTACGCAGGTGTGGCGTAGGAATGTATGTTGTGTGGATGATTTGAAGTGCTGATTGATAAATTGTTGTGCATGACTTGCATTGTGATGATCACGACACATGGACACACACAACCGCGCCTAAAACCCCAGGCGCCGCCTTTAGGAACACAATAGAAGGAATTGAAAATGGAATCTCCGTGAGGAAAAACACGGGGTAATCCACTTCTCAATTCCGCTCGCTTCGAACTATGGATTGAGTCCCAATGCAACGATAGTTGTGCAATGGAATCGGCTCTTTCTAGAACTCGAGGTGGGAACCTTAACCTTAGGTGCCAAACCCTCTGATTTTTAGAAGTTCACCATCACTTGTCTCATGCGCATGTCTTTGGGCGGTTGGTACACCTAAAATCGCACATAAGTCGACGAGTTGGGTTGGTAAGACTCTCTATCCCTCAAAACTATTACAGTTCATATAAATATAGGCATTTCATTCATTGCATTCTGGTGATTAGATTAAATGCCATTTCAAGGATAGATGCATGTGTTTTTCCCAAACGTCCTTGATAGAAGACGAGGAGGATGATATCCCATGGCGAACACCGAGTGAGCAACAAAGGAGCCTACTATGGACATTATTGAGATATCGTCCAATGAAGATGACGAGTTGGGGCAAGTGATCCGGAAGTCACAGATCGAACTTGGGGCATCCTTAAACGTTAGGATCACATTCCTTGGTTTCATTTTCCATTACTAGTCCTCTTGTATAGGGTTTATTTTTATCGAGGCTTTCTCTATCTCACCCCTTAGAGTGATTGTATTAGGGATCTATTGGTGTATACATTCAGATGGAACTCGGTTGTATTTCTTTTGACGGGTCATGGGAATGTGATAGTGGCATTTTCTCTAATCATCCGAATACTCCCAAGTCAAGTTTATAATTCCTTTAGAGGAAACTAAAGTTGAAAATCTTACACGACCTTTTTGGTCGTACAGGGTAATCCAACCCCAATTTCGCTAGAAGGAATTATACACTTGAATTGGTCCATGCATGTCATACGTCACTAAGTAATCCACGATAATTGATCAAGAGTATTGACGTTATTTCGAATTTAATGACGAGATAGATGTCCAAATTGCTCTCGTTCTTAACAAAACGGCCTTGATTTGGATGCCGTATCTTCAATTAAATTTAAAAACACGTCGTTATGCCTTGCATTTTTGACTAATTCGCTCTTCTGAATATTGATCAAAAGCAATTATCGTGAATTACATTCCTTTCAATAGTATGCTTTCTTTCGAGGAATATTGATAAAAACTTTTCGCACAAGATTAAAACCCTTGTAAAAGTTCTTGTCATTATTAATTACGAGCAAGAATAAGATTGAAAGGGGTCTATGCTTTCTTTTTCAGATTATTCCTTTTGACTCGATCTTTTCATTTGCAGGTGAAAAACAAGTAGCATAAAGAAATCTTTTCTTGGATAAGTCTGAGGCTATTCTTTCATCTGACCATGAGTGAGTTAGAAAATCAGAACACATCTACTCGACTTATTATGGATCGGCTCATCCAAGTCTAAGATGTCCGGATGCTCGAAGAAATGGATCATATAAAAGCTAAAACAAACACAGGGGCTTTCATTCATTCTTGCCCAAACCAGATCATACAATTCATTGGGGTGGAAAAGTAAAGCAGAAGTGAGCCCTAATCAACGACACAAAGGAGCCCAGCTGGCCCTCCAGGTTATGGATGCTTTGTTTATACGCACCACTCCGCGTATCATGGTCCGCAAGCCTGAGGTGGAGGCGTTTGCGTTCATCATTGACTGCAACAACCTGAGTCTCGTGATCTTCGGCGACTGCTTCCAAGTCCCGAACAAGTCCATTCTCACGAGTTATATCCTCGTTTATGCCGTTGAGCCTTTCTTCCAGCCACTCGCTCCGATTCCTTAGTAGGGCATTACGTCGATCGCGCTCATAGGTAGCCAGAGATAGAGCTAAGTCCTCCACCAGATTCCTCCTCTCGCGTAGCAATGTCGAAACCCGCTCTTTGGCGAACTCAACAGCCTTTTTGTGACTATCGGCCAGGTAGTCAGCCAACGCTAGGCGGTCGGACTGATCCTCATAACGGGCTCGCAAGACACGAGCCACGGTAACTCCCCGATGAGCAGCGCGGTAGACCTCCAAGGAGTTCGTAAAGAGCGTTGGAAAAATATTGTATTCCCTCCCCAACGCGGTACCCTCGAGGGAGGTGATGTCCAGGTCCCCGAACATGACTCTGATCTCATCCTCGGTTTCGGGATGATCGGCTATGTGAGCGTAGCCTCGACCCAAGAGGTTATAGAACTCTTTCCATCGAGTCAAAGCTTCGGCTGAGAAAGTGTGAACTTGGGAAGAAGCCATTTTCGACGGAGATGTGTGTAGTGGAGCGATTAGAGGATGGAAGCAAATTATATGAGAGCGTTAATCTCCCAAACACCAACTCCGCATTTTATAGCGTCTCGAGAGTGGAGAAAAGTTGCAGCAATAATGCTTGTGGAATCGGGTTAATTAATGTAAAGCGAGGGCTGCTCCTCCCGTGAATCATCAGACATGTCCTGATCCGCAATTTCAGGCCTGACAAATTCGGTCTCGCCATTATTAAAGCTGGGAGGGAGGCGAGCGCAACTATCGAAGAAACCGCGAAAGGATTGTGTTGTTCCATCACGCATGAAGCTGGGCGGCGAGTGAACAGCTCTGCCACTTAAAAAGAGAAGACAGTGCTGAACAGGCATGACTATTGAGAAAAAGTGAAAGGCGAGCGCAACTATCGAAGAAGCCGCGAAAGGATTGTGTTGTTCCATCACGCATAAAGCTGGGCGGCGAGTGAACAGCTCTGCCACTTAAAAAGAGAAGACAGTGCTGAACAGGCATGACTATTGAGGAAAAGTGAAAGGCGAGCGCAACTATCGAAGAAGCCGCGAAAGGATTGTGTTGTTCCATCACGCATGAAGCTGGGCGGCGAGTGAACAGCTCTGCCACTTAAAAAGAGAAGACAGTGCTGAACAGGCATGACTATCGAGGAGAAGTGAAAGGCGAGCGCTACTATCGAAGAAGCCGCGGAAGGATTTGGTTACCCCTTCGTGTTGGAAAGCTGAGCAGGAGGTAAACAGTTCCGTCGTTTCAAAAACAGAACGCTGAACAGACCTAGCTTTCGAGGAAAAGGAGGCAACAAATCGAAAGAGCGAGTATACAAAAGAGAACAGAGAACCCCGAGTGACGAGTTCGTTGAAAGACCTCAAATTCTCTAGAATCAGATTCGACATCGAAGCCATGGAACTCAACATCGCCGGTGACGAACATCAAGATCGCAGTGGTGACGACGGCAGTGGCCACGACGCTCAACCCCGGAAAAGAAAAAGTCGCCAGCGCTACGCTCGGAAAGAAATCCAGGAGCTTGAAGCTTTCTTCGATGAATGCCCTTGCCCAAACGAGGAACAAAAGATTGAATTGGGCCAGAAGCTGGGAATGAATCCTATGAGAATCCATTTTTGGTTTCAGAATAGACGTTTCAGACTAGGTGTCCAACACAGGCGTAAGGAGATCACGGCCCTAAAAGAGCAGAACCAAAACCTTCAAATGGAAAACATGTGGTATGAGAAAATTCTCAGTACTATTACCTGCCCTGACTGCGGTGGCCCTACCACCCTCAGTAAATTGTTCCCCAGTAAGCCTTCTACGAAGATGGAAGGTGCTCATTTATCCCCCTGCTCCCTTGAGCCATCTCCGGTACAATCAGATCCTGCTAATGGCGCGCATGAGCAGATCGATCCTACAGAAATTATACCAGTGTCTTCGGAGGAAGAAGATATGTGTCGTTATGATCGGAGTCACCTCATCGAAGCCCATGAATCTCCTCCACAACAGCTTCCGGTAAGATCAGATACGGTTCAAGAGGAGTTAGAGGTTAGTCGGCAGGCTATCTACGCCACTCTGGACGACGAGAAGAAGAAATTCACTTGGTCCCCGGAGCTTCATCTCAAGTTCTTGGACGCAGTTCGACAGATAGGACTCGACTTCATAGGTCCGACAAGCATACTTAGGGTCATGAACGTACCGGGACTTACCAAGCAATTAGTCGCGAATCACCTTGGTTGCTACAGAAGGGCGTTAGGACAGCATTATGCAGAACTGAATCCGAGCAATAGACTCGGCTGCGAACCCAGCACCCTTATGACAAATGAGGCCCGGTCGAATCTGGACGACTATTGGGGATTTGATCAGGATATCCTCGTGAGTCATTTCAATATTCCTCAAGAACACGCATCACAAGTGCAACGAGTAAGCACTCCTCCGTCCGAGCAGCAGCTAGTCAGTGTTCATCCTGTCGCAGATCAGCCCACCACGCCCAGTGCTCAAGGGTTTGCCCAATCAGAGCATATGGCTTCAGATGATCTAATAGGAGAAAGCTTGGAGCACTCTTATTTCCCTAATCCCCAAGTGGGAGATGCTTATGGTAGTCAATCGATCAAATCTCCTCTTATAATCCCAGACAAAGATGGAGGTTCCAGTTCGAAGAACCCGTCGGGCGATGCAGCTCAACCTACACATCAATCATTCGAGGGGTCGGGTGATTTCTTCGATGAAGGACTTGATACCTGGTTCGATCAGTTGGAAGCTATTAAAGGTTGGCAACCATGATCTGCACTTGGTAATGGCACACCTAAGCTGAGGCCAGACTGGTTAGTCATTGGACATGCCCCAAGAAAGAAGGGGATGTACGCGAGAAGGATGTATCTCCTATTGTAAAGTTCTCATCGGTGCATGCGTTTGTTTCTTCAATAGCTAGAGTTGATTCTGCATAATATTTTTCGCAAACGTCATCTCGTGTGTATACGGTAATTCCTTGTTATTAAGTTCAAGGTAAAATCAGCCCCGACGCGTGAAGGCAGAATTGATAGCATGAGTTACTAGCAGAATGTGATCGAGCTCGAAAGTGAAAGATTACTAGCGGCCCCAAACGCAATGACCGCAAAATCAGGGGCAATCTTTAAGTTTCGAGCAACTACAAATCTATTTCTCACGAGGCATTCAGGTCAATCAAATATAAAGCGTCGGGCTGTGAGAATGATGCGTAGTCAATCTGTTGACACAGGCGAAAAAGGAGTCGCGTAGATCCGAAAGCAAAAACCTTTCTTGGCTAGTCAACAATGCAGAATGAAAGAGCATATATAAACAAACTCGCATTTATTTCATTCAGCAGGAAAGTTTACAAGTGGATCACTGAGGGGGAGCAGTAAACCCAAAATGAGTTCTGACAAGCATCACAAAAAAGCTTAACTGACTCTCCATGCTATCCATGCATTGCTTACAACCCACACTCCGGGAATCGAGGTCTACAAGCTTGAAGAAAAGGAGACGACATTTCTCCTTAAGTTCGTTCACCTTGGTGTCATAGTACTCGAACTCAAGCTCTAAGTCATGAGCCAGCACCCTCCCGCGAGCTATATCCATGCTCAGGTCTTCAAGCCTTTCCTCCAACCAGGCACACTGGAACCTCAGCACGAAGTTGTGCTGGTCTTGCTCAAAGGCGGTGTCAAAAAGAGCCAGACGCTCCACCAAGTTGTCCCTCTCACGGACCAGCATCGAAACCTGGGCGTGGGCGTATTCAACAGCCCTTTTATGGTTATCAGCCGTCAGCATGGCCAACATCAGGGACTCAGTTCGGTCCTGATAACGGGCTCGCACGATACCAGCCAAAGTGACCTCCCGGCTAGCAACTTCGTAAGCCTGCATGAAATTGTTAAAGAGAGTTGGGAAGATCACAAACTCCCTTTGCAGTTTCGTACCTTCAATACACGCAGTATCCAGGGCCGGAATCAGAGTACGAACTTCAACCTCAGCTTCAGGATGATTGTTTATGTAGCCATAACCCCTACCCAAGAGGTGGTAAAATCTCTCCCATTGGGTCGAAGCTTCAGGTAAGGCAACAGGCATAGAGGAGGAATCCATATGCGATGGAATGACGGAGAAGAGAGTGAGAATGTGAAGAGTGTTTGAGAGGCTGAGTCTGATAAGGCTAAAGTGTTAATCTTCTTGACATCAATCTATCACCTTATAAATGCTCGAGTACAGGGAGAAGTGGTAATAATATTTTATGTGCAGTAGAGCCAAGCGGGTTTCGTTAATTCATCCCCGATGAGTCACGAATCCACCACCGTCCTGTGATCTCGGGTTTTACGAAACATAATGGCGCCGAAAGGTGGGCAGGCTTGTTACTCTAGAGACTGGGCCAGGGGGACAGGCGTAGTGCTCGACAAAGCGAAATCAACGCAAGAGATCTTCAGGCTCCGTTCACGTAGAAAAGAGCAAAAAAGGACAAAGTGGGAATTACGAAGCCTTGAGAAAAACGCTCGTCAAGTAGCCATCACAAAAGGACGAAGTGGGAATCTCGAAACATTGAGAAGAGCGCTCGTCGGGTAGCCATCACCTTTGATCGAAGAACGGTGATCCGGCTCCTTTAACCTCTCAGAATTTGCAGAGAAAGTAAAGATCCAAGGAGGAACAAAGAAAGCTGAGTTAACGGAAAATCAAACAGTGATATCCCGGTCAAAATGTTCAAGGGATTCTGTCATTTACTGGAAGCGCCAGACTTGGAGGTCTCCGAGCTTGAGCTGCTGGAAGAGTTTGAAGATCTCAGGACCGAACCTGACACGAGGGCCATGGAGACCAATCCTTCTAATGATGAAACCCGCGGCTTGGTTAACGAGAACAGTACCCGCGACGGTTATCAGCGTCAGAAAGGGGAATATCTCAAACGCAACACTTCAGGTCAAGTCCATAAACTCGAATTGTTTTTCAGGGAATACCCCTATCCGGACATGGAACAGAAAATCAAAATGGGCCAGGAGATAGGGTGGGAGCCTCGGAAGGTCAAGTGCTGGTTTGAAAACAAACGAACCCGGCTGAAGCAGCAACGCGATCGGCACGAGTTAGCGGTTGTAAGGGAGGAAAATGAAAAGCTTCGAATAAAAAACACTCAGTACAAAAAAGCTCTAAGCATCGCTATTTGCCTGGGGTGCGGTAACCCTATTCCCACGGACGGAGTATTCACTGAAGAGCCAGATCTGGGGGTTTATAATGCTCATTTGTTGCAATGCCCTTCGCAACATCTTTCGGAACAGGCAGGTACCGCCGAGGATCTACAAGAGGAAACTAGTGCTATAAGGTCAAAGTCGACGCCCATTGTGGAAGGGAACATGCGTCATGACAAGTCGGGTCCGCTCGATGATGAACTCACCATCATGACCAGCCGATCTGAGACCACTAAATCCCCTCCAGAGCAACCTCCAACACGACCAGATTCCGAGAAGAGTAACCACCAAGTTGCTGACACCACTTCGGCTAGCAAGAAAATAAGATTTCGTTGGACCCCGGAGTTTCATAGCAAATTTGTTGATGCAGTTCAACAGTTGGGGATCAGTTTTGCTTGCCCATTGCGCATACTCGAAATCATGAACGTGCCGGGACTGACTAAAAATATGGTCAAGAATCACCTTTGGCGCTACAAGAAACTACTGAGAGATGGACGAGCGTCGCTAGACCAAGATAGAGGCGGTTCAACACGACCAGATTCCACGAAGAGTAGCCGCCGAGTTGCCAACCCTACTTCGGCTAGCAAGAAAACAAGGTTTTATTGGACCTCGGAGCTTCATAGCAAATTTGTTGATGCAGTTCAACAGTTAGGGATCAGTTTGGCTCGCCCATCGCGCATACTCAAGATCATGAACATGCCAGAATTGGATAGAAATAAAGTCAGGAACCACCTTTGGTGCTACAAAAGACTACTGAGAGATGGACGAGTGGCGCTAGACCAAGAGAGAGGCAGTTCAAGTTTAAACGATGAGCATGGCTGTGATCGCAATCCTCATGAAGCAGGAAGCATCCAATCACCTCTTAACACCGATGGGACTGACAATTACACGGTCGATTGTTCAGGCATCAATCAGAGTACTCCCATGGGTTATCCCAGTACTCCTCAGGAGTATGTACCGCAATTTCAGCAAATCGGGACTCCCCAGTCTGAGCACCGACTGGCCGTTAATACTAGTCCTACAGCGGATCTAACACTGGCAGGAGATGCACATACAATCTTGCGAGACGATTACGGAGATTCCGGCTCGAAGAATCAGGTGGTCCATGATGAAAATGGCAAAAAGATTCCTTCTCCAGTAGTCGACAATACTCAACCTGAGTGTCAGTCGCTCGATGGTTCAGACGATCTCCTTGAAAACATCTATTCTTGGTTCGATCGGCTGAATTCCCCCCTGAGTTACCCTGGTACTCCCCAAGAGTATGTACAACAATTTCAGCAGGTATGGACTCCCCAATTTGAGCACCAACCGATCGTTAGTGTTATTCCTACGGCGAATCCAGCATCGGGTACAAACCTACTGGACAACGATGAAAATACCAACTCGAGAAGTGAGGTTGTTCATGTCGAAAGTAGTGTGAGGAACCCATCGCCAACGGTTGAGGATGCCCGACTTGGGCGTCAATGGCTTGAAATTTCAAGCGAGTCCCTCAGTGAGCAACTCGGCGTGTGGATCACGCATAAACCGAGAAACCAGGTTGTTCATGCCGAAAATGGGAGAAGTCCGTCACCAGCAATTAAGGATGCTCAACTTGGACGACCCGAGCGGTCGGACGATCTCCTGAATGAGCAACTCAGCCTATGGGTCAAGCATTTTGGAACAAGTGCATCTTCGCAGTCGTGACCGGTACCGGCGACCGGACATCTGGTTCGAAGCTCGTGTGCTAAATCATTAGAAGGCTCAGGAGAGTGAGAGGTGAATACATCGAATGAATGTGTTACGGATTTCGTTGTAAAGTTCCCGCGGGAACATTGTAATTAACGCTGAAAACTAACCGCTCTGAGTGTCAACATTACCCTTTGAACGTCTTCGAGCCAAGGGCCATGGATTAATCACTTAATCCGTGGAGCAAATTCCATGAACGATGACTATCACCCGCGGAGCATAATGGGATCTACCCCCATTTAGCATGAAATACGTTTGGTCACGAAGCCTCCCATTTGGTAAAACGATGTATCGTTCCTAAACGATCTTCAACCGAATACCAAAGTAATGTCTCATTTCTTTCCCTTCTCAGGTGTTAAACGTGGATAAATCACCCAAGGAGCCATCTGTTCAAATAACAAAACAGACGTTGCCCAACCGGGGGCAGCTGAACTATTGATATTGCAAATATTCCAAGCATGGATAAGCGGATTTGATAGACGTGGTTCATATCAATACGCGACGTCAGAACGGGATGAGAACCAAGAGTAAAGTTGTATTGTCCCAATTTGTCTTCAATTTGGGAATATGAGTTAACACTTGCTATTTATCCTTGATAGGGACTCACCATCAAGGAGGACAAATTTTGACAACCTGTGTGCACTCGCAGGGGCACACGACCGAGGGTAAGATGTATCGTTCTAATTTTTTGAAAAATTCATGAACGAACAATAACATGTTTCTTCCGCATTTTCAGGGATCTCCAGCCGCGGGGGACAGGTAAGTATCCCTTTCCCCAATCCATTGAAAATGTTGAATAAAAAATAGAGAAGAAAAGAAAAGCTTTTAGAATCTGATGTCTAGAAAAGACATAGGATTCTAACTTCATTGGCATTCATGTTTTGAAACATGAGGTTATCTGAACATGCATTGGGCATCATAAAATCCCATTGACGGGTAAAATTTTTGGAGAAAACGAAAGAGATTTTTCCAATCAAAAGTTGTTCAAAACTTTCAAAAGGACGTTTTCTCAAAAGACGAGAGGCAAAGCCTAGTCCAAACACGTCCTATACACACTTAAGAGAGAAATGGAGCGGATAAGACATCAGAATCTGGACCTACGGAAGTAGGGACCATTCGCAGCGATTACATGGGTTGGGACGACGGAGGCATTCGTTTCATATCCCCCAAACACTACAGGTGACCGTTGATAACCCCTTTGAACGGCGGTTTTCATTCTTAACCCTGTCAAGAACCACCCCACATCGGGGCAAAATGGAGGTGAGTCCAGCAGCATCAGGAGAAAATGGTTAGAAATTTTCTTGCTCGGACTAACATTAATCTTTGTGTGTTGTTTATATGGTAATCCAAGTGCCATAGGATGATGAGAAGCATTCATTTCTCTATCCCACACACCGAATCCTTTGCATAGCCAAGTTGAGCCTGCAGAATCATTTCATAAACCCGTTGGTGATCATTGCACATTCCAAGACGGATGCAGCATCACTTCAGAAACGAAGAAGTTCAAGACTTAGGGTTTGCAAAAGAATTCCTAAGTTAATGTTTAACCTTGTTAGACCTTTGATCATAGGTCTAACGCGATCCTATGAAGATGAGAAAAAGTGGGATTTCAAAAATGAATGAGAAAAATCCACGGCATCGAGAAAAAGCAAAGTGCCTGGTAAAAGCAAGGCCGATGCTCATGAAAGCTGTTTGCTTGATCCCCAGTGAAACTTGGATGAAAAAAAAAAAAAATTCTTAAAGGAGTCACATAAAAAAAGCTGCTCCCCAAATGCTGCCAAGCACAGAACAAAGACATGGAGAGAGTCGGTCTCTGAATGCAACAAGGGACGCTCTCTAAAGAGCTGGTGCACACCTCAAAATCGGTTGTACACCTCAAAAACTAAAGATGCAGAAAGGAAAAAACAGGAGGTAAATCAGCAATGATCACCAATGTCAAACTCGTCATGAATTCTGGGCCAAAAACAAGCCTTTTTCGGTCCCCAATCCTACCAACATCATAACCCTGAAACAGTCTTCTCTGACTAAGACACTTGGGTTAACATACAGCTCAGCTCGAAGAAGTACGAGCAAGACTATTTCTTTCTCATTTTACAGGGTTCTTGACTTGTAAACCCGGAGCAGATGGTGAAAACTTTCATTCAATGACCTTGACTCAAAAGTGAGTCCCCCTTGAAGACCAATATCCAAGCCCAACATTACGGTCCCGTGGAAGACCTCCCGACCGATCAAAATGTATGCGCTGCGAATGAGCCTAAAACCTAGGCACGGGTTAGTAGGGAATCGAGTGTATCCCCTATAAAAAAACACGATCGCAAAACAGGTGAGAAGACCTCATTGTCGAGAAATATTCCAATTGATGTTTTGAACAAACTCTTTTTGGAATTTTCAAACTGTTGATCCAGATTTTCCGTGCAAGGGATTTGTGATCACATTTGCATGTTGCAAGAATGCTTTGGATAACCCCCAGCATCAAAATGCACATTTCATGATTAAAACTTAAATCATACGGTTTTGTCAAAATGGACAGCCGTGGTCTTCCCAAAGATTACTAACGTTTTCTTGGTGAAGAAAAATCTTTCAGGCTCAAACTTATGCAGGATACTTGGAGAACCCAACTCCCAGAATGTCGCCTCAACAGACTCAAGTGAAGTTTTGTCAAAATAAAATCTTTCACTGCTTCAAAAAACTGAATTCCCGACAAACTTCGGGGTCTCAAAAAAAAAGGGGAAGAAAAATCCTTTTAAAAGAAAAAGTCCTATCAGACGTGGAGAACCCTCGTCCCAGGACCCATTTTCAAAATATCAAACAGTCTCATCGGACGTGGAGAACCCTCGTCATGAGACCCCTTTTCAAACATGGTAGATACCGCCTGAAGGGTCAACACAAGGTAGAAACCGCCTGAAGGGTCAACTCATGGTAGATACCGCCTGAAGGGTCCAATCAAAGGTAGATACCGCCTGAAGGGTCAAATCAAAGGTAGATACCGCCTGAAGGGTCAACACATGGTAGATACCGCCTGAAGGGTCAACACAAGGTAGAAACCGCCTGAAGGGTCAAATCAAAGGTAGAAACCGCCTGAAGGGTCAACTCAAGGTAGAAACCGCCTGAATGGTCAAACCAAGGTAGAAACCGCCTGAATGGTCAAACCAAGGTAGAAACCGTCTGAGGGATCACATTAATGGTAGAAACCGCCTGAAGGGTCACATATGGTAGAAACCGCATAAGGGTCCACTCATTGATAAATATCGCAGTAAGGATCAACACAAAGGTCTGATCCACCATACGGATCAAAATTCTTGGCAAATCCCAAAGCGTGGGATACGCCTTCCTTAGGTTCCTACAAGTTAGGAATCCCATCATGGTATGACCTACCATACAGGTCAGAGCTTAATCTCCCTGGGATATTCTGAATGACGAGTCCTAGGCATCTTCTTGAAAGTCGTCGCAACCGGCAGCATCCGACAGGTGAGCTTCAGGTAAGCCTCTCTCACTTCGGCCCATGTTCAAATTGTTAGAGCAAACCGGAGATTGATTTGAGCTTTTATCAATAGGCTTAAGGATCCGATGTCATAACATTTCTTCTCTTATTTTCCCAGTTGAGTCGGTTAGGAATCAGGTGCCACCTTATCTTTGAGAGAAACCTCTAACGAGATTCCTTTCAAAGAGGGGCAGCTGTTGACACCTGATTTTTTTTTACCATTTATTATTGTGATTTTTATTCTTTAAAATTAATTAAAAATATCAAAAAAGGTCATAAAATCACAAAATCAACTTTGGAAGCCTTGGTTTAACCTTAGGAACCAATTTTGAACAAAAAATATTTTTCGGTATTTTTAATATTTTTCGAGTTTATTTAATTATAAAAATACCCAAAAAATCAGAAAAATACCATTCGTGGTCAGAAAAATACCCAAAAATATTCGATAATTTTGTTTTAATTTCCTCTTCAAGTGTGTCACTTTAAATCTCAAAAATTCGGCTCGGGTCACTATGTTCCTTCACAAACATAAACCCGAACCGAGCCTAAAAAAAAATCATTTTCGAGTCTTTTAGTTTTCAATTCTCACTTTATATAAGCTACGACATTGGATTCTAAAGTCTTAAAGTGCAATTAGGTCAATTTGCCCTCCAATTTAATCAATTTTTACCAAAAGGGCTTAATTGCACATTTTTCTTTCAATTAGTCCCCGGTTTCACGGATGTATACGTATGCTCTACGTATTTATACATCATACGTATTTATACGTTATGCATATTTGTATTGTTTGGTAACCTCTTTAACTCTTGTAATAATAATAATGGTTATTATTTTTAACACCTTTGTTAGTGCCTTTTTTAGCATTTTTGTATTGTGAGTGCTATTTTTAAATAGCATTTTTTGTATTATAAATTGTGAGTGCTATTGTTAGTGCTATTTTTAAATGACATTTATTTATCATAAATTGTGAGTGCTATTGTTAGTGCTATTTTTAAATGGCATTTATTTATCATAAATTGTGAGTGCTATTATTAGATAGAATTTATAATTGTTAGTGCTATTTTTAAATAGAATTTTTGTATTATAAATTGTGAGTGCTATTGTTAGTGCTATTTTTAAATAGCATTTTTGTATTATAAATTGTGAGTGCTATTGTTAGTGCTATTTTTAAATAGCATTTTTGTATTATAAATTGTGAGTGCTATTGTTAGTGCTATTTTTAAATGTCATTTATTTGTGAGTGCTATTTTTAGATAGAATTTATAATTGTTAGTGCTATTTTTAAATACAATTTATTGGAAGGTATTTTTGGCTATAAAAGGATGGCAAGAGTTTTGAGGTTGAAGGGGAGAGACATTTTGTAGAGTGTGCAAATTTTTGAGAGCTTAGAGAGAAGAACACAAACACTCTCTATATTCTCATAATCTTGAGTGAGCAAAATATACTAAGTTCGGAATATTGATTCCGCATATTGCTAGCACAATTGTTGTGGAGTTATTCGTCGTCTCCCCGTTCATCAATTGGTGGTGCATCCGAACTAGATGCCTAACACTTGTGGAGGCTAAGATCGAAGAACATCGAACCGACACCTCCGTTCAAGCACGCTACGAGAGGTAATCTATTTACTCCCTTTGAGGTTTTGTGATTTTTTTTCGATTGAAATGCACGAAGTATGCCTCTGGAGATATATGTATGGGTTGTTATTTATTTCCGCTACGTGTTACGTGGATCCCAACAGTGGCATCAGAGCCGATCCTTAGGTGTTTTCGTGCATTTAATTGATTTTTTGCAATTTTTGCAATACTATGGCCAATATGTATTAACGAATTGTTCGTCTTACATGGCTAATGGAGGTTGATTATTTTATATGATAAATTAATCAACGTAGCAAAAATTGAGACTAAATCAATTTTGAATCGAAAATTTATGGCTATCTTATTTTACGTAAAAATTCTGAATATGATTCAACGTAGAATTTTTATTGTGCCTTCCTAAGTTTTAAATTGTGAATTTATTACTTACGTGGAAGGGTGGTGATCATGGAAAAATCCCTAATCAATGTGATTGATGTATGTATGAATGTATGGTGATTATTTATATATTTGGGGTTGTAATTATTAAATGGAGGCTGCGTACTCCTTTTATTTTTCATGTAATCTTTATTTTTAGCATAGTCAATTGTTGATGTAAATGCTACGAGGATTACGTGGAGGAGCCTTTTAAGTCGGCGAGCTCTTTGGGGCCCGATTCTTGAAGAGTTCAAGAAACCAAGAAGAAGCGAAGAGCGGCTCTCCGTTATTAAAATATTAAAATGATTAAATGTGGTCTCATTGGCTCGAGACCCATTAAATCATAATTCCATGGTCACCACGTAGGATAGATGTTTATGTGATTGGCATCTATTTATTTATTATGATTACGTGAGCATGTTAAACTGGTTAATGTGCAAAGTCAGACTTACCTCACCCAAAATTGCGCCTGCATGAAATCCTAGTTAGGGAAAATCACTCGCGTTAGGTACCGAAAGGGCGTTGGTAATTACATCAACGTAACCAAGTCCCCGAACCCAAAATCTCTGGTTCCGTAGAACTGATCGATCTCTCCCAATCGATCGGTAAGGTTTCCGGTCTACCCTCCAAGAAAGACCGGTGGCGACTCCAAATGCATGCACAATTTGCACATGCCACCACGACCACACTGAAGGTCGAAAGCGATCGACTCTTATCGTCGAAGAATACTCCCGCCGCGATTTGGTATGGGCCTGGGAGGGCTCGCGCCGATCCAAGACCCGTGATCGGTAATCCATTAGCCGCGTCCGCCTCCGGACGGGTCGCGACAACCGCCTAAAGGGTCAACCAAGGTAGAAACTGCCTGAAGGGTCAACTCAAGGTAGAAACCGCCTAAAGGGTCAACTCATGGTAGAAACCGCCATAAGGGTCAACACGAGGTAGATACCGCCTCAAAGATCAACATGAAGGTCCGATCCACCATACGGATTAAAATCTCTGAAAAATCCCAAAGCATGGGGATGCGCCTTCTCAAGTTCCTACCAGTTAGGAGCCCCATGATGGTATGACCTACCATACAGGTCAGAGCTTAATCTCCCTAGGATATTCTGAACGAGTCCTAGGTATCTTCTTGAAAGTCTTCACAACCGGCAGCATCTGACAGGTGAGCTTCAGGTAAGCATCTCTCACTCCGGCCCATGTTCGAATTGCAAGGGTAAACCAGTGATTAATTTGAGCATTCATCAAAAGACTTAAGGGTCCGATGTCATAGCATTTCTTTTCCCCAGTCGAGTCAGTCAAGGTTCAGGTGTCATTTTGTCTTTGAAAGCAACCTCTGACGAGCTCACTCTCAAAGAGGGGCAGCTGTTGACACCTGGTTTTCGGTCATTTTTATTTTAGTTTTTATTTCCAAAATTAATTAAAAATAGCCAAAAACTCATAAAATTGCAAAATCAACTTTGGAGGCCTTGGCATAGCCTCAAGAGTCAATTTTGAACAAAAAATATTTTTCATAATTTTTAATATTTTTTGAATTTATTTAATTATAAAAATACCCAAACAAAATCAGAAAAATACCATTCGTGGTCAGAAAAATACCCAAAAATATTCAATAATTTTTTTTTAATTTCCTTTTCAAGTGTGTTATTTTAAATCTTGAAAGTTCGGCTCGGGTCAATATGTTCCTTCACAGACATAAACCCGAACCGAGCCAAATTAATCCTTTTCGAGTCTTTTAATTTTCAATTCTCACTTTTTATAAGCTATGACATTGGATTCTAAAGTATTAAAGTGCAATTGGGTCAATTTGTCCTCCAATTTGATCAATTTTATACAAAAGGGCTTAATTGCACAATTTTCTTTCAATTTAGTCCCCGGTTTCACAATCGTTAAAATTAAATTTCACACGAGCATACCCATTGAAATTAAACACCTCCACCCTATGTTTTTCATCATGATGAATCCATTGGTGGCCTCAATTTTGACTAATTTGGTCGTTTGGACCGTCAATTAAGCAAAAATCGTTTTCGGATCCTAAGGGCAATTTGGGGTTTTCACTAAATTTCAATCAATTGATTCACGAAAATATCCTTATTTGATATAAAACATGTCAAGGAATCCGATTTTGCCATCAATTTCATGAAAATAGGTCGATTTGGGGCCCAATTTGACGAAATTGGTTGAACCGGGCCGGTCGGGTCAGATCCGACCCGACCCGACCCGGTCCGACCGGGTCTGCACTTGCAGACCCACCGTGACTAAAAAATGGCGCACCGAACAGGGGAGGAAGGAGGACGCCCGCCGTGGTATTATTTTACAAAAAGGAGGTGGCAAAAGGAAGAAAAAGGGACGGTGGTCGTGGGGGTGGAGATTCCACAACGAAAAGCGGTCGGCCACGAAGAAACCAAGGGGAAAAAGCTCAGTTCGGAGGGAGAGTGGGACGGGAAGAAAAAAAAAGGAGAGAGAGGCAAGTTCGAGCGAAACCGGGGGCAAGGGAGGATCCCGGGACCTCCGACGACGTCCACCGATCATCAATGGGGACTTAGTTGCCGTCGGCGAGCTACAAGCAGGTCGGTTCTTCTTCCCGATCTCCATTTTTTCAACGCATGCCGACTGTTCGACTAAATGCCCGATGAACCTCTTATTCTTTTGCCCTCGGTCACGCCATTCGTGGGCCTGTTTCGTGTAAGTTTGGTCTTGAAATGTCTATAGAACCGACTCTAAGTGTATTGTGATGTTTATTTTGCCTTAAAAACGCGCCGACGACGTGAGCCGAAGCTTCGCCGGCCGCGGTCTGAACCGAGAGCTCGACGAGGAAGTTTCGGCGGTCGCCGAGCCTCGAACGGCCTCAGGTAAGCTCCCTAACCTTCCTTAGATGCTGTATGATAGGATAGATCGAAGCTTGAACGAAAAAAAGGTTCTGCAGGTACCTCACCGGAGCCGTGCTAGGGGAAGTCCGGTTAATTTGTTTTTGACGTGTTCATGTCATTTTTTATGGTTGTATGTTAATGCATGAGATCCTAGGTGTCTAATGGTGAAAGAACGGACGAAAAATGTTAAGATTTGGTTCGGTTTTCGCTCCTCCGGCGAGCCTCCGGCGACTTTGGCCGAAAAAAGCACTATTCATCGTCTTCTCCGGCGAAGTCGCCGGCGGTCAACGGTCAACGGTCAAAGCTGATGTGGCGTGCAACGTGGGCAGCCACGTCAGCGTTGGCGGGCCCCGGGACGAATAAATCAAAGCCCAGATCGGACGGCCGTGGCTTCGCCACGTGTCGCGATCTGGGATTTTTGAAAAATAAAAATGATTTTCAGAAATTAATAAATGATTTTCGAAAATAATAAAATACTTTGATCAGACGGTTGGCATCGCGCCAAGTGGCACTCTGAGGAGCGTCCAATCTGACCGAAGATCGGATGCGCCAGAGGAGGCCACGTGGCACTAGGAGGACCGTCCGATCCGGGGATTTTCGGATAATTATAGAAAATGAATAAAAAAATCGAAAATTGATCAAAAAATTAAAAATGGCGAAACGGCGTCGTTCCTTCGAGGCCGGTTTCGGCCTTGGGGTTGGGCCGGGCGCCCGAGGGGCGTGGGCCGGGTCTGACCCGGTCCGGAAAATCTTTTTTTAAATAAAAAAATAATAATGAATAATAAAAAACTCAAAAATGCAATAAAAAAATAGAAAATCATAAAAAATTCAAAAAAAAAATTCGGAAAATTCAGAAAAATCAAAAAAATTCCGGAAAATAGGAAATGGCCACAATCAATTGACCACGACCTATTCCGGGTCATTTGACCCCCGGTCTTTCCAAAAATGACGGTTTTGCCCTTCCGGCAAACCGTCTTCCAAAAAAATTCTAAAAAAATCCAGGAAAATCCCAAAAAAATGGAAAATGGCCACAGACAACTGGCCAAGACTCATTCCGGGTGTTTTGGGACCCCGACCCTTCTTAAAATGACGATTTCGCCCTTTGGGCGAATCGTTTTCCAAAAATTGAAGAAAAATCAAGAAATTCAGAAAAATTCTCAAAAATGGGAAATGGCCACAATCCACTGGCCATGGAATATTTTGGGTAATTCGGTATCCAAATCTTCCAAAAATTGACGATTTTGCCCTTCAGGCTAATCGTTCCCAAATCTTCCCATTTTACCCCTGGTCCGAAATCACATCTTCCCTAAGCCCTTATGGCTATACTAGGAGGCCATTGACTTGAATTGATGTGCATTGATGTGATTTATTTATGCATTTGATTGAGCTTTCATTAAAATTGATCGTGATTGATAGGAATAGTCTTCCAATCTGCATGAAACCCTGAATCAAACCTACCTCGCCTAAAATTGCGCCCGCATGAACTCTTAGCCAGGAAAATCACTCGCGTTAGGTACCGAAAGGGCGTTGGTAACGACACCAGCGTAACCAAGTCCCCGAACCCAAAATCTCTGGTTCCGCAGAACTGATCGATCTCTCCCAATCAATTAGTAAGGTTTCCGGTCTACCCTCCAAGAAAGACCGGTGGCGACTCCAAATGCATGCACAATTTGCACATGTCACCACGACTACACTGAAGGTCGAAAGCGATCGACTCTTATCGTCGAATCCTTTGAAAAATACTCCCGCCGCGATTTGGTATGGGCTTGGGAGGGCTCGCGCCGATCCAAGACCCGCGATCGGTAATCCATTAGCCGCGTCCGCCTTCGAACGGGTCGCGACACTCATCTGAGAGCTGTGCGTGCATCTTTCAGAATCAATGCATTGTGCTTTTTGAGTCTTTGTTTGATAACGTTTCTATTTCTCTGTTTCTATTTTTCGAAATAAAAAAGAAATAGAGACATGTTTGGTAACATAAATGATTCCGATTATGCTCCCAAGAACACTTTTGGACTAAAAATAAGAAAAAAAAACACTTTTGAGAATAAAACAGGCAACGATAGTCTTCTCTCACTTTTGTCGAGCTCCCGCAAGGCATGGGCCGGGTCAACCCGAACCGGTATGGATAATTTTTCCTTCTGATTTCTCCTGATTGATGGTTTTACCCCTCATTGGTAAATCGTTCTGAAAAATTTCAAAAATTTCAAACAAATCTCAAAAAGCAGGAAATGGTTCTGAAGATTTTGCCTTCCGATTTTTCCTAAGCCTTGCCTGATTTGTTATCACAGTACCATGATGCATCGGCAACCATCCGCGACCATCCGCATGGAATTTAAGGGTAAAACTGAGCCACCTATGTGATAAAGATGGATTTTATTCATTCTGAGCAATAAAAGATAATTAGAATCATCTTTTTCGTCCTTGGCATATGCATAGCCTTAAGAGCAGCATGGAAAAATAATAATTTTAGTGTATTATCTTTTAAAGGAACAAATCTGAAGCATCCCCATTTTGGTCATAGTGCAAGAGGATCGCAATTGTGGAGTCTGAGGAAAGTCATCAAGATAATGCAATTATTTGATTTAAATGACAAATTAGGAATAACGATTATTTTCCAGAACATAAATATTATGTAGTTATCAAACAGATTTATGTTTCAAGAACAAAAATTTTATGCAGTTACCAAACGTGCTCTAATTCTCTAAAACTCATCCGGGAAACATAATAAAAAAATTTCATTTTAATCTGAATCACTTTTTTGGAACATGAACGTTACCAAACATGCTCTAGTGTAATACTCGTGGCCGAGGATAGTACATGCCGCACAATCCTTTGAATCTGGCCATGTCGCGGCCTAAAAATTCGAATTGAATTCTGGGTTAATGGATTATTAGGTTAATTAGATGAATCTCCCAAACCCTACCTATTCGCAACATAGATTCCAGTCGAAAGATTTTTAATTTAGGAGCCGCCACTAATTTTTTTTGGTAGGTAGATTAGAGGGCTTTTTTCCAAATTAAGGTTTTTTAAAAAATAATTTACCAAAATAGGATTAAAAATAAATATTTACCAAATTAGGCCCCAATTGGTAGCTGGGCCGCCGATTGGGGCCCAATCAGCACCTAATCGGCGGTGCCCCAATCGGCGGCACACCTGCCGATTTGGGGCCTATTTGGTAAAATCTTTATTTTTTTAAAAAATTTTCGTACTTTTTTCGCATAAAAAATTATTAAGATAAATAAATACTTCTTAATTATTGTATTTATGTAATTATTTAAATTCATAAAATTATTAAAATTATTAAGATATACGAAAAACGATGCACTTAGGGCAATTTGTTTACCAAGAAAATCTTAACTAAAGCCAAAACAAATCAAATCTTAATTTGGAAAATAAATAAATAAAAATAATAGCCCTAAATGATTAAGATGATTGAGTTTTTCCCTCAGATAAAAGTGAAATAAACTCAATCATCTTAATCATTTAGGGTTATTATTATTATTATTTTTCCAAATTAAGATTTGATTTGCTTTGGCTTTACTTAAGAATTTCTTGGTACAAAATAGCCCTAAATGCATCCTTTTTCGTATATCTTAATCATTTTATGAATTTAAATAATTACATAAATACAAGAATTTCCGTGGTATTAACCCAAAAAAGCCCGTAAAGCCCGTAATGTAATTCTTGGGAAATTTGTATTTATGTAATTATTTAAATTCATAAAATTATTAAGATATACGAAAAATGATGCATTTAGGGCTATTTTTTACCAAGAAATTCTTAAGTAAAGCCAAAACAAATCAAATATTTCACTTTTATCGGAGGGAAAAACTCAATCATCTTAATCATTTAGGGCTATTATTATTTTTTATTTATTTTTCCAAATTAAGATTTGATTTGCTTTGGCTTTAGTTAAGAATTTCTTGGTAAAAAATAGCCCTAAGTGCATCGTTTTTCATATATCTTAATAATTTTAATAATTTTATGAATTTAAATAATTACATAAATACAATAATTAAGAAGTATTTATTTATCTTAATACTTTTTTATGCGAAAAAAGTATGAAATTTTTTTTAAAAAAATAATGATTTTACTAAATAGGCCCCAAATTGGCAGGTGGGCCGCTGATTGGGGCCCAATCGGCGGCTTGGTCCCCAATCGGCAGCCCAGTTGCCGATTGGGGCCTAATTTGGTAAATATTTATTTTTTAATCCTATTTTGGTAAATTATTTTTTAAAAAACCTTAATTTGGAAAAAAGCCCTAGATTAGATACCTAAATAAAGTACAGGAGAATACTTTACTTTCTGCTAACTAGAGATTTTGATTCAAGGACTTGATTATGTTAATTTTTCAATCTACTATTCTTGTGAAAAATTTCCTTGATTGGCAAATTCAATTGATTTCAATGAATGAATTAAGGTATAATTTTTTTTTTGGATTTTCTTGATTAAATGAATGTCATACAAATGCAACTCTATGACATGCGATTACATGAGTACAACTATATGCAAAAACTGAAAATATGATGACATGAATATATGACGAGAAAAATAACCATGCATGATGACTTTAGAAAAATCAAATTTTAATGCAAGCAAAAATGCGGATTCTATACTAAATGATAGGGCATAATAATGCATGAAACAAGATATGATATTATGAGCTATAATGCGACATGCGAGAATGAATTCCATCATATATGCATGAATGTGATTTCTAATCTCTATGAAATGAAAATATGCATGAATAATGAGCAAAGATGTGGTATATCCTAAATATGCTAAAAATACAAGTATAGTCTGTCGCGACCCTCTCGAGGCTACCTGTTCATGAGGGCTAATGGGCCGTCCAGGTCTGGTCGGACGCGGGCCTCTCCCAAGGTCCATTACCCAAATCGCAATGGAGGTATACGTAGTCGACCTTCAGTGTGGTCTAGTGACATGTGCTACGTGTACATACCAATGAGTCGCCACCAATCGTTTCGTGGAGGGTACGATTGAAACCCTATCGAATAGTTGGGAGCTCCTTTTAGATTCTGCGAGAACTAGAGAAATGGGATCGGGGACTTAGTTACGCCAACTATCAGAGTTGGCGCCCTTTCGGTACCTAAGTTGAATGAATTCTCTAATCCTAAGATTTCATGCAGATGAGTGGGGTACGGACCCTAAATCTATGAGTTCATGCAGATAAGAGTGACTACCCTAGCACTCACAATCAGTAAAAGAAGGTGCGCAAATCAAGGATCCAAGACATGCAGATAAATCATATGAATACATTGTGGCATCCCTAGTAGGGCCCTATTAGCCTAGAGAAGTATCAATCACGGCTCAGGAGTGATTTAGACATGATTTAGACATGATTTGTCCATGAGGGACAAAATCATAATTTTGAAGGAATACGAGACAATTTGCCCAAAAAGGGCGAAATTGTCATTTCAGAAGAAATCTGGAATCAAAATGCGTCGGAAATAGGATTGATGATCAAATAGATCCATTTCCTATTTTTCGGAAATTTTCAGAAGTTTTTGAAATTTTAGAAGGCGATTTACCCTTTGAGGGGTAAAATCGTCATTTCAGAAAAATGATGAGAAGTGAAAATCCCAAATAGAAGGATTGGTCAACCACCAGGCACAAATCTTAATTTTGAGCAATTTCACAACTCAATTGGAGTAGGAAAGACGATTTACCCTTTGAGGGGTAAAATCGTCATTTTAGGAAAAAAAAGGATGAGATTCGAAAATTCTAACAGAAGGATTCGCCACCTAATTGGCCATATCCTAATTTAGGCATTTTTGACCTATCTCAGATGTAAAGCGAAGTCGATTTACCCCTAAAGGGCATAATCATCAATTTCCAGAAGAATGGATAAGAAATCTCAAAAATAGGATTGATCAGTTGTCTATGGTCATTCCTCGATTTTTGGGAATTTCTGTAGTATTTAGGAATTTTCTACAATTTTTCCTAATTTTTTGATATTTTCTAGAATTTTCTAACATTTCTTTTAGAATTTTCTTGGATTTTTTTATTTTTAAAATCATTTTTAAAATTTTTTTATTAAAAAATGAAATTATCCAGACCGGGTCGGGTAACCCGGTCCATGATCCACGAGTGGTCGGCCTGAGCCGCACGAATTCGGATCGCCACAGAAACGACGCCGTTTCAGCCTCTCCCGCTTGAATTTTGAAATTCCCGCTCAACTTGGACCAGCGGTCCAGATCGCGCCACATGGCGATCGCTCGATGGCCTGACCTAAGGCTGAAAATCGACGGTCAGATTAAAGTGTCCTATCCGATCAATTCTTTATTTATTACCAGAAAATGATTTTTATTTTCGAAAAAAGTGAGATCTAGGCACGTGGCACATTATCTACCGTCGGATCTGTTGTGGCTAGCGTTATCACCTAGACGAGGGGTGAATAGGTGATTATAGTGTAATTTAAAAGTTTCTTTCGCGGAATATCAATTGCACATGCGTTTTTATAACGTCTCAAATGATGTCAACACAGTATGACAATATAAACAGTTCGTGTACAGTTATACTATCATAGTTTATGTAATATGATCAGAGTAGAGATAGAGAAGACTACACTGAGGGTTTATAGTGGTTCGGCTTTGGTTAAGCCTACATCCACTTCTTCGGCTATCAGCTAGCCGGCTGGATTCCACTAGTAAACTGCTCGAGAGGTTACAGCTTAGTGATCTCTTTGACACGCAGGATACCCCACCTAGCGCTCAACACTCTTGTGTACACCTCCTCACAATTACAATGGATGAATCAAGAAGTGTGTATGAAATGAAGTACTCTCGATCTAAGAATTATAAAGACTTTTCCCTCTTAACGCCGACCTCTTGTCCCTTCGACTTTGAGATGTTTTTTATACTCATCCGCCTCCAATCTACCCGTTGCAAGGCTTCCAGAAGAGGTCTTTCCAAAGCTTCCCGTTTGGACAAAACATACCAAAAGAAGATCTCGTAGCCATTGGGGATCGCCAAAGGAAAGTCTCTCCTGTTCGGATCAAATCGCCCATACAATTATGATCTTGGGTTTTTATAGATGATTTCACTCATTTGGAAAGTCGTGCGTTTGTTTCCTTGATTTCGCATCCTTGATTGATCTCTATCCCCGAGAATATTTCAAGAATGATCTAGCTCGATTGTATCCGTTGTAGTATTTCAAATTAGCGCATTTGAAAGTTCTCTTCAAGTTCTGATTACTGCACGTGAATACTTCACTCAGAGCTTGATCATCTGTCTAACGTCTGAGCTATCACCGCTCAACGTTCAACGTCTGAGTTATCCACTCTCAACGTCTAAGCTCCAACCAGCATCTGAGTCCCTCAGAAATCTCATCTGAGCAAAAACCTTTTTGACAATTCAATCGTGTGCATCCCCGCACCAAAGGATAATATGCAAAACAAGTACTTCACGGCATTATCTCGAAAACTTAAGATAGAGCTACAGTGTTCTGTTTCTTGGAGAACCATGACACTAGCATTGAACCGAGAAGTTGACATGTTCCTAAAGTACTTTTTCTGTCTAATTTACAACCTGCAAGATCAGCATATGAATATCCATATAATATAAGATATGAGGTCTTAGGATACCATAGTCCTAAATTAGGATAGGTTCCTATGTATTTGATAATTCTTTTCATAGCAGTAAAGTGTGATTCCTTTGGATCTGATTGAAATCTATCACACATGCATACACTAAAAATGATGTCAGGTCTAGAAGCAGTTAAATATAGAAGTGAACCAATCATGCTTCTGTAAAGCTTCTGATCAACCTGTTTACCCTTTTCATCCTTATCTAGTTTGGATGAAGAAGACATAGGTAAATTAGTTTTCTTGCAATTTTCTTGACCAAACTTCTTTACCAGTTCAAGAGCATATTTCTTTTGATGTACGAATGTGCCTTGCTTAGTCTGATTGACCTGCAGTCCTAGAAAGAACGTAAGTTCTCCCATCATGCTCATCTCAAATTCATTCTGCATGATCTGAGAGAATTCTTTGCAAAGATCTTTGTTAGAGGAACCAAATATAATATCATCTACATAAATCTGAATAAGTAAAATTTCGTTACCTTCCCTTTTGATAAATAAAGTTGTGTCAAGTTTACATTTCTCAAAGTCTTGGTTGGTAAGGAAGTTACTTAACCTTTCATACTATGCTCGTGGAGCTTGCTTGAGTCCATAGAGTGCCTTTTTAAGTTTGAATACATGATTATGACATTTTGGATCGTCAAACCTTAGAGGTTGATCAACATAGACTTCCTCCTTGATATATCCATTTAGGAATGCACTCTCGACATTCATTTGATATAACTTGAAATCATGATAGCAAGCGTAGGCAAGTAGGAGTCTGATGGATTCAAGTCTCGCTACTAGGGCATAGGTTTCATCATAGTCGATTCCTTCTTCTTGAGAGTATCCCTTGGCAACAAGTCTTGCCTTGTTTCTAGTTACTTTGCCTTTATCATCCAGTTTGTTCCTGAATACCCATTTAGTTCCAATAACAGGATGACTCTTTGGTCTTGGCACTAATTCCCATACTTCATTGAGTTTAAATTGATGTAACTCTTGTTGCATAGCTTCAGTCCAGCTTTCATCTTTAAGAGTTTCTTCAATTCTTTTGGGTTCATACTCAGAAACTAGAGCAAATGCATTTATTGCACTTCTTAGTTTAGATCTGGTTCTGATTCATTCATTGATGTTTCTAATGACTTGATCTTTAAGATGACTGGATTTGTATTTCCGATTTTTCTTCGACTCTTCAAGTTCATCTTCGATTGATTCTTCAGTATTTGGATCTTCAGAAGTTGTAGCTGGTTGCTTATCTTCCAAGTTCTGAGAAGATTCTGTTGCTTTTTCATCCTCAGATGATGTGTTCTGCTTTTCAGATGATAAGTCTTGTTTCTCAGATAATGATCTCTGATCGTCTGACACTTCATTAACGGTGATGACCTTCTGAGCAGTATACTCATCTTGAATTGTACATTCATGGATTCTTCAACTGTTTGAGAATTCTTGTTGAAAACTCGATAAGCTTTGCTTGAAGTTGAGTATCCCAAGAATACTCCTTCGTCTGATCTTTCATCAAACTTACTCGGCCAATCACTTGAGTTCTTAAGAATGTAGCATTTACAACAAAAAATATGAAAGTATGAAATATTTGGTTTCTTTCCTTTGTAAAGCTCATAGGGGGTTTTCTCAAGCAATGGTCTAAGAAAAACTCGATTTATAATATAGTAAGCAGTAGAAACAGCTTCAGCCCAAAATTATGATGGTGCTTTGCTTTCAATCAAGAGTGTTCGTGCCATTTCTTGTAAAGATCTATTTTTTCTTTCAACAACTCCGTTTTGCTGTGGAGTATATAGAGATGAAAAATTATGTTGAAAACCATTTTGATCACAAAATTCAGCAAAGTAATGATTTTCAAATTCCACTCCATGATCTATTTTGATGCTTGAAATGGAATAACCTTTTCATTTTGAACTTTCTTTGAAAATGTTTCAAAATATGAAAAGGCATCACTTTTATGTGCAAGGAAGAACACCTAAGTGAATCTGGTATAATCGTCCACAATGACCAAACAATATCTTTTACCTCCAATACTCTGAGTTCTAGTAGGTCCGAAGACATCTATATGTAACAGCTGCAGAGCACGGTTAGTAGATACTTCATTTATAGTAAGAATTTCTTACTTGTTTTCCCAATACGCAAGCTTCACAATGCTTAGTCCTTTCAAACTTTGCTTCTGGGAGACCTCTTACGAGCTTCTGTTTGGAGATCTTTGATATTTGCTTGAGGCTTATGTGTTTCAGCTGTGACGCCTTGGTAATTCGACTTCTGTAAATGGCCCGAATTCAATAAAAAGGAAAGAAATTGAATTTCAGTTTGTACGAAATTTGGATCGTAAGGAATTGAGGAAACGAATTTTGGACGGTTCCCGAAATATCGGTCAGTTTAGGTTAGGCTCCGTAGTTCTTAGCCGCCGCGAAATAAGATTTAAATCCTCACGCCCGAGTCTAATCCAGACCGAGCCTAGCCAGTGAAAATAACAAAATTACACCTTTGTCAGTCGAACCAAATTTCATTTCAGTCCCGTATTATTATTTTACTCTTTTGCCCTCCCATAATGCACTAGAAGATAAAGTTTGAATTAGTTGACTTGACCATTGGTGGGCCCCCTTGTCCTATCATCAACCATCCACCCATCACTATCCCCTTTTCCCTTTCTCTCTCTCTCTACTCTCTCCCTCTCATTCGTGGAAGACACCCCCTCCCCCCAGGCCATCTTCTTCATTTTCTACTACTTCTTCTTTTCCCTTAGTTTGCCACGCCTTCCTACGACCCGACGCTGCTGCTGCTTACTCCCCTCACCCCGTCGTCGAGCAGCACACTGCCGCGCCAAGGCTAGGCCGTAAGAGCTCCGAACCCGCACACCTCAGCCCGAGCTCTCTTCTCTCTCGCCTCGTCTTTCACTCTCCAGTTAGAGCTCAGCCGCGACCAGCCTTTCACCGTCGTCCCGCAGACTTGTTTCGCCGGCCCCGCAAGCTGTCGCTCGTCCGTCGGTAGCCGCGCATCGCCGAAACTCGAGCTTGGGCCGTGACCAGCCCGCTCGAGCAGTCTCGGCGCCCTTCGTTCAGAAGCTCGTAAGCTTCCTCCGAGATATCTCCACGTTCGGTGGCCTCCTACCACCTTGCTCGCCGTCGTCCAGCCCCGTCGAAGCCCCAAAGAAGCCTGAGCCCGCCCCGTTGTCGTCACCTCCTCCGCCATCCTTCGTGACCCAGCCGTGACCCAGCCGTGAGCCGGTCGTGACTCGGCCATGGCCCATCTGTGAGCCAACCGTGACCAGGCCGTGACCCGGCCATGGCCCAACCGTGAGCCGGCCGTGGCCCAGCCGTCCCCGTGCCGTGCTAGTGTCGTGCCTATGCCGTGCCTTGCCTTGCCGACCCCGAGCCCACGCCTGTTTGTAGTTGTCGAGTTCGAGGATCGTTGCCGCACGTGTCATGGTTGCCCGAGCTTATTCAAATTGTGAGTTAACCTCTAATCCTTGGTTAGGGTGCTAATTGCGCCTAGGATTAGTTATCTAGTCGTTAGGGTGTTTAAGTAAATAATCGTGGTCGGTTTAGATAGAAATTGGGTTTAGGATAAATGGCCGCGATTGACTAAGTTAGCCGGATTAGCTAGGTCGTCTGTGACTAATTGATTGCTAGATGACTTAACTGATTGATTGGGCAATTGATTGCCATTGCTTGATCGCGAGCGAGCGATAATTCAGAGCCGAGCGATCGATTGATAATTTAATGAAGTTGGAATTAATCATTGTCGTTTGATTAATTGAATTGATTAATCGATCCTGTAATTGACTACTTGATTGACTGTAGTGGATTGATTGTCATGTGATATGATCATGATTTGATGAGTTCACCGTTCGTGTCAGGCACAAGCCTAGTTATGGAATTGCGCATTCATATGACCTGTGTGGGATCAAACTGCATGATTTAACATGAAAATGGCCTTGGGCCAAGTCTTTGAGCACGTCTGTATGAGCATCCGGCTTAAATCAAAGGTGATAAAATTGATTGATTGTCGGGTGTCATGTGTGGTCATATGATGGAACGATGAGATTCCTGACAAGATTGTACCGTGACGATCGAAAAAATACGACTTGTTAGAAGCACATCATTCTGTGATGTCAGTTTGATAGATGCCGATCGCAGCTTGTGATGGACCGAAGCCCTGGAAAGGGATTCCTAGTAGTTCCGTGCCGTGACGATCGGAACCACACGGACTACTAGAAGCAGTAGCTGGAAGTAAGGGACGATGCCTGGCATCGCCAGAAGAGTACCAATTGACCAAGGTACTAGGCACGAACTGACCAGTGTGCCGGGCTAACATGCCCTGGGCTGACATGCTCTATCTCATAATAAATGGACTACGTGTGACATCATGTATGTCAATTGATGTGATGCTTGCCTTGACTGGGCTGCTTGACTGCCATGTCGTATTGATGTGATGCTTGCCTTGACTGGGCTGTTTGACTATCAGGTCGTGTCTGCATCGCATTATGTGTGGCTTCCTAGCAGGTAAGTTGCATGTGATTGGATATATGTTTTGTGATATCTGTCATGTCCATGTGGTAGGATATCCTGGGTGAATCAACGTCCTAACCGAGCTTAAGTGTTGACTTCACTAAGATTTATTTCTCACCCCGTCGTGGGATAACATTTTTAGGTCCCAAGTGACAGAGCCTTGAGGATACTAAGACTTGGACTTATTGGAGTATTCCCGGAGAACGTGTTAGATCAAACTCGATAGTCTAGAAGTTGTAGACCAAGAACTGAAGAATGGCTTGTGACTATTGTCTAAACAAGATAGTTAAATAAAAAGGTTGACTTTGTGAGCTGTCTTGAATTGATTGATATGATTGACTGTTTAACTATCCCTGTTGTTTGATTTGATATTTGAGAGTTGCACGTTTTCGCATGTGTATAATCAAAGATAAAAACAATGGGTCGATAACGTGCCTGGGACGTTATCTCTTATGACCTGAGACGATAAGGTAGGGATGGCGCGTGCTCGAGGATCGGGGCGTGACATCCCCGCCCGAGGTGGTATCAGAGCAAGGTCGGCCTGATCCATCCGGTCATTGGTTTGGAGTGAAAAGGAGCATGGGAATTGGGATAGTTAGTATGACTGAAAACCCTATGCATGTGGTTGTTGCTTAAGTTTTAAGGCTGTATGCCTGAGCCCTCGTTTGTTTTGCTTTGGGGTGACCAGGACCCTATATAGTATCTGCTGATAGTGTGGTTTGTGAAACTGGTTGGGTTGAGTTTGGAACTGTAGAGAACGATCTTTATGAACCCTATAACGCTAAGGAATGACTGCTGTAAGATACTTTGGTTGTAAGTTAATTGTCAAGAGTCATAATGGATTCGAATACGATGACAATTTTGCCTATTGTATTACGATAGATATGGATTGTCTTGGGGCTACGATAAATGGTTGACACTAGGTGATCTAGTTTAACCCGCTGGATGGGGTTAGTTGTGAGCTTAGTAATGATTGATGAGGAAGCTCGACCTTATTGGTTTCGTTACTTGAAGTGACTCGTCTATTGGTGAGTGGTCGTCAAGTTTACCTGATGTCTGTGATTGATACTCCTATTGGGAAACCTAGGATGGAAGGCATCGCTGTTGTGTGTGCATTTACGGATGCTTTTTCCCCAAAGAGCCGCCAAAGGATTGTCGAAAAGGGAAGTAGAATATGTGTGCTGGCCCTTAAGATGGAGTCGATCTCTAAGGCATCAACTAAAATGGCGTTGTCAGAACTGAAAAGTCTCAAGGTTCAGATACAGTAGTTATTGGGAAAAAAAGGGTTCGTCCACCCTTGTGTATTGCCTTGAAGAGCTCATGTGTTATTAGTTAATGAGAAAAGATGAGTCATTGAGGTTGTACGTTGACTGCAGACTGTTTACCAGATGGTGATCTGGAACAAGTACCCAATGTCGAGAGCGAGCGATTTGTTCGACCAGCCATAAGGGCTTTGATATCCACGAAGATCTATGGGAGAACAGGATATCGACGATTAGGGATTTCAGTGAGGACCCTAAGAAAGCACAAGTTGTTTGTCCAGCTTAGTAGATACGAGGTTTGGTTAACTCGTTCAGTTCCTTTATTCATGTGGTTGCCGACGAAGAGCAATCAGTGGACTTGGCCAAGACCAATGAGGTCATGGATTCGATGTGGTCATGGAATAGACAAAGTCACTGATAATGACAAAAGTTTGAAGTCTCTTAGTGTTGTCATTGACGTATTATGGAAATATTTTCCCGTAATAGCTAAGCCTTGACGCAATTGCCTAAGAAGGACGATGAGTCGAAATGAGAAAAGGCGTACTGTTATGTTGGACTCATGAAAATTGTTGGAAAAGCACGATCGATAAGTGTGGATTGTATGTCAGAAGTAGTGGGGTACTCTGACGACTTAAGTTGTCGGATTTATTGACGACCTTGATTGGTGAGAAAGGAACCATAGGATGGCGGACGACGAACGTTTGGACTAACGACCATTGTGACTGCATGCATGTGAGAATGGTTTGGATCACGATCTAACTTAAGGTGGCTAATCGGTCTTAGGAAATTGGTCCCTAACATGCAATAGTCACTTGTGGAGTCAGAAAATTCAAAGTGAAAAGCATTCTTGAAAGTGCGTAACCTTGTAATTGGAGTTGCGGATGAAAGGTTGCAAGTGATTCGGGAAATCACAAACAAGTAATTCTTACAAGCTTGGTGGTATTGATAAAGGTTTGTGTATATCTCCGAATGTGAGTCGGAGAGGCTCCATGCTATGTGACTAGAGTGATTTAAGGACGATTGGGGATCCGTATCATCTAGTTGACTAGCGACAATCAGATCATGGCGGAGTGTGCATTGTCTGGGGATTTTAATAAAAGAAACCTAAGGTAATACGTGGAGTAAAGACTTGAGGAAATGAACAAGGAAGTTCGTAATGATAAGTTAAGAGTGGATGGCATAGTGGGGATCCGTATCATCTAGTTGACTAGCGACAATCAGATCATGGCGGAGTGTGCATTGTCTGGGGATTTTAATAAAAGAAACCTAAGGCAATACGTGGAGTAAAGACTTGAGGAAATGAACAAGGAAGTTCGTAATGATAAGTTAAGAGTGGATGGCATAGTGGGGATCGCCATATGATGGTGTAAGTTATCGAGATTGGTAAGAACCTGAATAAGATTAAGATTACGAGATGTGGCAACTAAAGAATACTAACTATCAGAGTGCGAGTCGGAAGCATGGTAGGGCCATACAATCTCTTGGAATAACGACAGTAAGGGTCTTGCCTTTGGATTAAGCAGAAAGTCTACTAAAATCCATCGCAGTAACTACAGTATTAGTCCTGATAACATGAGAAAGGCACCAAGACTCGATTTAAGTTTGTTAAGGAGTTGATAAGTAGGCTGGTATGACCGAGCAATGGTGAAGAGTTAGTGCATGGATAAGTCAAAGTGTAGCACTACAAGCCTAGTGAACGGCTATTGTCATCGAGGATTCTAGAGTAAAGGATGGGAGCATGTCACCATGGACATGTGATGGAATTGTAAGGAACCAAGGGGGAAATGACTCAATTTGAAAGACAGTAAAATAGTAACCAGATTGATAAAGTCTGTTTAGGTTATGATAATGCGAAGAGATTTTGCTGGGAATGAGTGCGACGCCCAAGATTTAGGACCAATCCAAGTTTAAGGCTCGAGCCATTCAACAACAACAACAAAGGATTGAGGAGGCCACTGAAAGTTTAGAAGTCTCCTTTGATATGGACTATAGCCTAACTTGCCAGTTGACTGTGCTGATTGAGGTTCGACTGTGTGGCGATCTAAAATCAAGCATGGATCGATTTGGACTGATCTAGCTTAGCTGTAAGTCGACCACAGAATTACCCTGACGTGCACTGATGATTGATTCGTGGCATGAATTGCGAGCTGGCATTGATCGACAATCAAGATGGTCATGGACCCAATGAGGGACGACTTGTACTAGAACCCTATACCAACCGCGCACTAGTCAAAGGGCTGATCACCTTAAGCCGTGTGACGTATTGTTGGAAGAATATGGGTTGAGACAAACTAATCCTGCATCAATTTGAATTGGTCATGAGAGGTGATCTCGATAGTGTTCAAGTGTACCATCGGTCTAGGAACGGGTGATTCCAACCCTAGACCGGGATATTTGAGGTGGTCCTCGACTCACCAGTCGTTCGTAAGTTAACCCTACTTGGAAAAAAAGAATGGTCCGATCCTTAGTTTGATTTGGCGTCTAAAGTCAGTGACTCTAGAAATGTTTCAATGGTTGACAAGTGACAATGCCAAATCTTAGAGAGAGAATGATGCGGTCAATCATTAGGCAACCTGGTCAATTTAGATGGAATGCCCAAATTGACATTAGCGGCAGTCGTGATTGGCATCTGTGGAACAAGAGGAGAAGCAGTGATAAACTATGCTCATTGAAAGTTAAGAGATGGTCGATCGATATGTAGAGACGGATAATTTCCGTGGTTATTATATCAATCAACAGCTGGATTGGATAGTAAGTTTATATGGTCACAAGTTGGGTTAAATTTTCGAAGTTGGGTGAAAAGAGTTGTGGATATGAAATTATGTGAGATTGGTAATCGAAGATCGCAAGTTTGAGTCTAATTTGAATTTCGTTAGTCGCACGGTGATTCTGGTGAACCGAGATGATATAGTGATTGCTATGATTGAGTATTGCCGATGAGCAATGAGGATGTTTGGGGTTGTCAGTCTCCTTATCCTTTGGAGAGTTACTGTAATGTAATTTCGAGGACATAATCCGTGGGGCGTGCAGAACGACAGTGAGTTTGGACGATGTTTGTGAAAGGAAGATCACCAATCCTAATTTGGTCGAATAGTCAATTGTAGCTGTCAAGGTCACAAGAGATAGACTGAAAATCGCTCAGAGCCATCAGAAGAGTTACGCCGATAGGAAACGTAGACATTTGGAGTTTCAGGTAGGTGACCCTGTTTTCCTGAAGGTGTTGCCTATGAGAGGGACACCTTGTTTCGACATGATTTGGGAAGTTGAGTCGTGGTGCTTTGAACCATTTGAAATACTAGAGCGACTAGTCAGGATTGTGGATAGAAAAGAGCAAGTGCTCAAGAACAAGACGTTTCCGTTGGTTAGGATAATTTAGCCACACCATGGAATGGAATGAGCTACTTGGAAGAATGAGCAAGTTATGAGGAATAGCTAGCCTTATTTGTTTGGAGGGCTGTAATGGTACTAGAATTTCGAGGACGAAATTTTCTAAGTTGGGGAGAGTTGTGATGCCCTGAAAATTCGACTCATGTAAATGGCCTGAATTCAATAAAAAGGAAAGAAATTGAATTTTAGTTTGTACGAAATTTGGATCGTAAGGAATTGAGGAAACAAATTTTGGACGGTTCCCGAAATATCGGTCAGTTTAGGTTAGGCTTCGTAGTTCTTAGCTGCCGCGAAATAGGATTCAAATCTTCGCGCTCGAGTCTAATCTAGACCGAGCCTAGCCAGTGAAAATATCAAAATTACACCTTTGTCAGTCGAACCAAATTTCATTTCAGTCCCGTATTATTATTTTACTCTTTTGCCCTCCAATAATGCACTAGAAGACAAAGTTTGAATTAGTTGACTTGACCATTAGTGGGCCCCCTTGTCCTATCATCAACCATCCACCCATCACTATCACCTTTTCCCTTTCTCTCTCTCTCTCTCTCTCTCTCTCTCTCTCTCTCTCTCTCTCTCTCTCTCTCTCTCTCTCTCTCTCTCTCTCCTTCGTGGAAGATACCCCCTACCGTGAAGCCATCTTCTTCTTTTTCTACTTCTTCTTCTTTTTCATCTTCTTTTCCCTTGGTTTGCCACGCCTTTCTACGACCCGACGCTGCTGTTGCTTACTCCCCTCACCCCGTTGTTAAGCAACACACCGCCACGCCGTCGCCGCGCCACGGCTAGGCCACAAGAGCTCCGAACCCGCACACCTCAGCCCGAGCTCTCTTCTCTCTCGCCTCCTCTTTCACTCTCTAGTTAGAGCTCAGCTGCGACCAGCCTTTCACCGTCGTCCCGCCGACTTGCTTAGCCGGCTCCGCAAACTGTCGCTCGTCCGTCGGTAGCCGCGCACCGCCGGAACTCTAGCCCATGCCGTGACCAGCCCGTTCGAGTAGCCTCGGCGCCCTTCGTTCAGAAGCCCGTGAGCTTCCTCCAAGATATCTCCACGTTTGACGGCCTCCTACCACCTTGTTCGCCGTCGTCCAGCCCCGTCGAAGCCCCGAGGAAGCCCGAGCCCGCCCCGCTGCCGTCACCTCCTTTGTCGTCCTTCGTGACCCGGCCATGGCCCTGTCGTGAGCCGGCCATGACTCGGCCATGGCCCATCCGTGAGCCGGCCGTGACCAAGCCATGACCCGGCTGTGGCCCAGCCGTCCCAATGCCGTGCCAGTGTCGTGCCCATGCCATGCCTTGCCTTGCCGACCCTGAGCCCACGCCTGTTTGTAGTAGTCGAGTTCGAGGATCGTCGCTGCCCGTGTCATGGTTGCCCGAGCTAATTCAAATTGTGAGTTAACCCCTAATCCTTGGTTAGGGCACTAATTGGGCCTAGGATTAGTTATCTAGTCGTTAGGGTGTTTAAGTAAATAATCGTGGTCGGTTTAGATAGAAATCTAGTTTAGGATAAATGGCCGCGATTGACTAAGTTAGCCGGATTAGCTAGGTCGTCTGTGACTAATTGATTGCTAGATGACTTGACTGATTGATTGGGCAATTGATTGCCATTACTTGATCGCGAGCGAGCGACAGTTCAGAGCCGAGCGATCGATCGATAATTTAATGAAGCCGGAATTAATCATTGTCGTTTGATGAATTGAATTGATTAATCGATCATGTAATTGACTGCTTGATTGACTGTAGTGGATTGATTGTCATGTGATATGATCATGATTTGATGAGTTCATCGTCTGTGTCAGGCGCCAGCCCAGTTATGGAATTGCGCATTCATATGACCTGTGTGGGATCAAACTGCATGATTTAGCATGAAAATGGCATTGGGCCAAGTCTTTGAGCACGTCTGTATGAGCATCTGGCTTAAATCAAAGGTGATAAAATTGATTGATTGTCGAGTGTAATGTGTGGTCATATAATGAAACGATGAGATTCCTGACAAGATTGTACCGTGACGATCGGAAAAATACGACTTGTTAGAAGCACATCATTCTATGATGTCAGTTTGATGGACGCCGGTCGCAGCTTGTGACGGACCGAAGCCCTGGAAAGAGATTCCTAGTAGTTCCGTGCCGTGACGATCGGAACCACATGGACTACTAGAAGCAGTCACCGGAAGTAAGGGACGATGCCTGGCGCCCCCAGAAGAGTACCAATTGACCAAGGTACTAGGCACCAACTGACCAGTGTGCCGGGCTGACATGCCCTGGGCTGACATGCTCTATCTCATAATAAATGGACTACGTGTGACGTCATGTATGTCAATTTATGTGATGCTTGCCTTGACTGGGCTGCTTGACTGCCATGTCGTATTGATGTGATGCTAGCCTTGAATGAGCTGTTTGACTATCAGGTCGTGTCTGCATCGCATTATGTGTGGCTTCCTGGCGGGTAAGTTGCATGTGATTGGATATATGTTCTGTGATGACTGTCATGTCCATGTGGTAGGATATCCTGGGTGAATCAACGTCGTGGGATAACATTTTCAGGTCCCAAGTGACAGAGCCTTAAGGATACTAAGACTTGGACTTATTGGAGTATTCCCGGACAACATGTTAGATCAAACCCGATAGTTTGGAACTTGTAGACCAAGAGCCGAAGAATGGCTTGTGACTATTGTCTAAACAAGATAGTTAAATAAAAAGGTTGACTTTGTGAGCTGTCTTGAATTGATTGATATGATTGGCTGTTTAACTATCCATGTTGTTTGATTTGATATTTGGGAGTTGCATGTTTTCGCATGTGTATAATCAAAGATAAAATTAATTGGTCGATAACGTGCTTGAGACGTTATCTCTTATGACCTGAGACGATAAGGTAGGGATGGCGCGTGCTCGAGGATCGGGGTGTGACACCAGCTTTCTGTGCCAAAGTTCTGGATCGTCTTTAACAGATAGAAGACATTTCTCTTCCTCAGACGTTGTATCCAGTAGGTACATATTACCATATCTTCGTCCAGTAAACGAATATTCATTGTCTTTACTTGTACCTGAGCGCTTCTTCTTTGCAAAATAAACTTTATATCCAATATTGCATAATTGGCTTATACTTATAAGATTGAAATTCAAACCCTTAACCAATGAAACATGATGGATAAGAAGATTTCCAATCTTCACGGTTCCTTTGCCAATAATTATTCCCTTGTTATTTCCTCCGAAGGAAACGTTTCCACCATTGAACATCTCAATATTGGTGAACTTTGTTGCATCTCCAGTCATGTGTCTGGAACACCCACTATCAAGGTACCATTTATTTTTTTATTTTCATTGGTATATGCAATGACCAATAAAATTCAAGTTTTCTTTGGTACCCAGATTTGTTTGGGTCCTTTGGGGTTAGCAACATTTGCATATCTAAGAATATCTCGAGTATATCTTTTGATTTTTGAACAATAACTGCGAGAGTGTTTAGTGTCACCACAGTTTGAACAGGCATATAAATCTTGACCTTTGAATCTTACAAACTGTTTTCGAAAATGATTTTCGTAGAATCTCTTAGGAGTTCTTCTCCCGATTCTTTCCTTGACGGAAGGAAAATGATTTTCCACGTCACTTACTTTTTGAAATCCTAATCCCGATTTTTTCATCCCCGCCTTTCTTCTTTAATAAAGGACAATTTGGTTTGATATGTCTTCTCGTTCTGCATTTATAACAGATGACTTCTTGGCTCTCGCCTTTGGTCTCAGATGATCGTTTCTGATTATATCGTCTGAGATCCTTTTTGTACTTGAAGTTCCTGGCTTTCATGGCCATTCTTCTGAATCTTTTGACCATGAGTGCTAGTTCCTCATCATCTTCGTCTTCTGAATCTAAGACATCTGAATCAGAGTTAGATTTTAATGCAATGGACTTCTTACCTTTTGAGATTGTCTCTTTATTAACTCTTTCTTCCTCATAGGATTGAAGAGTTCCAATGAGTTCGTCCATAGATAGAGGAGATATCCTCTGAGTCTCCCGAATAGAATTTTTGACGTTGTCTCATTCCTTTGTGAGAGCTCTCAGTAGCTTGTTGACCCTCATTGGTCCTGAAACATGTTGCCCGTGGTATGTAAGTGTCGCGACCCTCCTCGAGCGGAGTGTTAATGGGCCGTCCGATCGCTGCATGATCGGACGCGGGCCTCTCCCAAGGTTGTTGACACCTGATTTTTGATCAGTCTTTCATAGTTTATTTTTAAAAAATTCATAAAAAATCTATAAAAAGTTAAAAACATTAAAAAATCATCTTTGGTAGCCTTGACCAAGCTAAAGGAACCATTTTTGATAAAAAAATAATTTGTCATATTTTTTAATATTTTTTAATATTTTCCAAAAATAGAAAAATACATGAAAAATGAAGAAAAATAGCGTTCGATGTCGTAAAAATATAGAAAAATAGTCAATATTTTTATTTTAATTTCCTTTTCATTTTGAACTCATAAATAGTCAAAATTCAAGTTCAATTGCATGTGTTTCTTCACGACGCATAGAGTTGAATTTGGCAAAAAAATGTCATTCGAGTATTTTAATTTGTAAATTTCTACATATTTTTTAGTCTTGACGTCCAATTAGATCGACCACCATCTACAATAAATTCCCCTTGCTGAATATTTTCGTTTTTGTTTCACATGATTTTATGGTGTAAAACGCCGAGTGGATCCCCAAATATAATCGGGTCGGCATGAGCTCGATAGCTCGTCTAAGACCAAACCAGGGCACGGCGAACTCCATGTGAGTACTCTCGAACTCCTTCGATGCTTCCTAATGCTTTTCTTAGGTTAGATCATGTGTAGAATGGCTAGGACAGCTAAATCATTCTTGAGCTGTGATTGATAAATAGGGCCTTACTAGGAATGCCATGTGATTTATTTGCATATCTAGATTCCTTGAGTTGCGCATTTTATTACTGATTGTGATTGCTAGGATAATCACTCCTATCTGCATGAATTTCTAGATTTAGGGTTCATACCTTACTCATCCGCATGAATCTCAGGCTAGAAAATTCAGTCAACTTAGGTACCGAAAGGGCGTCAACTCTGACTGTTGGTGTAACTAAGTCCCCGAAACCATTTCTCTGGTTCTCGCAGAATTGAATAGAAACTCCCAACTATTCGATTGGGTGGTCCAATCACACCCTAAAAAAATGATTGGTGGCGACTCCATGGCATGCACACTTAGCACATGTCACTAGACCACACTGAAGGTCGATCACGCATACCTCCGTTGCGATTTGGGTAATGGGCCTTGGGAGAGGCCCGCGTCCGACCAGACAGGACGGCCCATTAGCCCTCGAGAGCCCGACAACCTCAAGAGGGTCGCGACAGACTGGCGACTCTGCTGGGGACTGGTTCTTAACCATTTAGTGGACTTGAGCCGATTAAAAAGTTGATTGATTCTTCTAACCTAATTTTATGCAGATGCTCTCGAAAGTGAGGTATATATGCTAACGAATGTGTTAGATGTTTTTGTAGACGGGAGAAATAAGGGGTGAAGTGCTTGTTAACTTTGTTTTATGCAGGCAGGAGTTTTGGATGTATGATTGTGTGGATGTTTATATTGAAGCGGTGATTGTTAAATAAAATGCATGTCTATTGCTTTAGCACGACACAATGAATACACACAATTGCGCCTAAAACCCCAGGCGCCCTCTTTAGGAACACAATAGAAGGAATTGAAAATGGAATCTCTGTGAGGAAAAACATGGGGTAATCCACTTTTCAATTCCGCTCACTTCGAACTATGGATTGAGTCCCAATGCAACGATAGTTGTGCAATGGAATCGGCTCTTCCCAGAATTCGAGGTGAGAACCTTGGCTTTAGGTACCAAGCCCTATCTTTTGATTTTTAGGAGTTTTCTCACTTGTCTCATGCGTTTGTCTATGGAAGGTTAGTATACCTAACACTGCAAAAAATACAGAGAAGCTTGATTTTCTCTTAAGTTTGGTTGGTAAGACTTTTCTATCCCTCGAACTTGTTACAGCTCTTAATCATTATATTCATTGCATAATTCCGGTGATTGGATTAAATGCCATTTTGAGGATAGATATGTGTGTTTTCCTCCCAATGTTCTTGATGGAAGATGAAGATGGTGTCATCCCATTACGAGCGCCAAGTGGACAAGAAGAGCCTACTATGGACATCATTGAGGTATCATCTAATGAAGATGACAATTTGGAATAGGTGATCCTGAAGTCACGTCTCAAAGATCGAAACTGGGGCATCTCTAAGTATTAAGATCACATTCCTTTGTTTTATTTTTCATTTCTAGCCTTTTTGTATATGATTTATTTTGCTAAGATCCTCTCTATCTGATTCCTTAGATTGATTGTATTAGGGATCTATTTGTGTTTATATACATTCAGATTGAAATTTGTTGTATTTCTATTGACTTGTCATTAGAATGTGATAGTGGCATTTCTTCTAATCACTCGAATACTCCAAAATCAATTTTATAATTCCTTTGGATGAAATTGAAATTGGAAGTCTTATACAACCTTTTGGCCGTATAGGGCAATACAATCCCAATTTCGCCAGAAGGAACTATAAACTTGAATTGGTTCATGCATGTTTTGCATCATTGGTAATCCACAATAATTGATCAAGAGTACTCGTGTTTTTCAAATTTAATGAAAAGATAGATATCCAAATTACTCTCGTTCTTAGCAAACAGCTTTAATTTGGATACCGTATCTTCAATTGAATTTAAAACACATCGTAATTGTGTACTTTTGAACATTCCATTGATTTTCTTGGAATTGATCAAAGGCGATTATCGTGAATTACATTCCTTTCAATGATATGCTTTCCTTTGAGGAATATTGATAAAAGCTTTTGCACAAGGCCAAAACCCTTGTAAAAGCTCTTATCCATATTAATCACAAGTAAGCATATAATTGAAAGGATTTATGCTTTATTTTTCAAATTCTTTCTTCTGATTCTGCCTTTTCATTTGAAACAGGTTAAAAACAAGTAGAGAAGAGAAGTCTTTTTGTGGATAATCGCGGTGGGAGGTTCCTTTATCCGATCACAAGCAAGATTAAAAAATCAAGATGTACACGCTCGAATCATCAATGTCAAAGCGCAGCTTGCCTAGGTTGAGAGTGGTCAGGTGTTCGAGAAAGTCATCCATACAGAAGTTGAGACACACACATTAGAGCTTTCATTCATTTCGCTCAATCGAGGGACCTTAAAAGCAGATCATACAAATCATCGGGGTGGAAACATAAAACCGCAATGAGCCCTAATTAGCATCACAAAGGAACCTAGTTGGCCCTCCATATTATTGATGCTTTGCTTATACTCACCACCTCGAGACTCGAGATCTGCAAGCTTAAGAAGAAGGCGTTTACATTCCCCTTTAAGATCGGCAACCTTGGTCCCGTGATCTTCGGCGGCTATTTCCAGGTCCCGAACTAGTCCTCTCCCATGGGCTATATCCGCGGTAATGCTGTCAAGCCTTTCTTCCTGCCACTCACATTGAAACTTCAACACGACATTACGACGGTCGTGCTCATAGGTGGTCAGGGATAAGGCCAAGCGCTCCACCAAATTTCCCCTCTCGCGAAGCAACATCGAGACTCGCTTGTTGGCGAACTCAACAGCCTTTCTGTGACTATCGGCCACAAGGTTGGCCAACACCAAGCAGTTGGACCGATCCTCATAGCGAGCTCGCAAAACGTGAGCCACGGTAGCTTTTCGATGAGCGACACGGTAAGTCTCTAAAAAGTTTATAAAGAGGGTTGGGAAGATTCTATATTCCCTCTCTAAATTAGTGCCCTCGATGGAGGTGGTGTCTATTTCCACGAGCAAAATACGGATTTCATCTTCAGTTTCTGGGTGATCGGCTATATGAGCATAGCCTCGACCGAGGAGGTTATAGAGTTTTTCCCACTGGGCCAAAATTTCGGACGAGAAAGCGCGAATAGGAGAGGAGGTCATTTTCGTTGGAGTGAGGGAGAAGAAGATGAGTGTGGTAGAGTGATTAAAATACGAAAAGGCAATTATGTAAGAGTGTTAATCTTCTCTGCATTAACTCCTCCTTTTATAGCAACTCGAGAATGAAGAAAGGCACAACAATAATGCTCGTGGAGCCAAGTTAATTGGGTAAAGCAATGGTGGCTCTTTCGGTGAACCATCAGATTTGTCCCAGTCCGCGATTTCAGGCTTGATAAACCTAAAAAAGTTGTAAAAAGATATGTCGGTGTCACCATATTAAAATTGAACGGGAGTAAAGCGCAACTATCGAAAAAGTGGGAGACAGACATGGATATCGAGAAAAGGAAATCGATTTGGTGTCCCTCCACGTTGAAAAGAAGAAAGAAGACGACAAAGCGGGAAATACGAAATCTTGGGAGCAACGCTTGCCTGATGATCTTCATCCATGTTTAAAGAACGTTTCATGGGCATACAGAACCACTCAAAAGAAAATTTAGAGAGAGTGAGCATACATGAGAGAGTAGAGAACCCTGAGTGAGAAAAAATTGATCGAACATTTTTCGATCCAACATGTTTGAGAGTTACCATCAGTTGCTAGAGGTGACTGATCCAAAAATCTCAGAAAATGAACTACTGAGAGATCTCGAAGATTCTAGGATGGCGTCTGGTACCAGAACCACAGAACCCAACCCTTTCGGCAACGAAGTTCAGGATCTCAGCAGCGACGACAACAGCAGCAGCGATGGTCAATCCCGGAAAAGGAAACGTCGCCAGTGCCACACTCAGAATGAAATCCAAGAGCTTGAAGCTTTCTTTAGTGAATGCCCTCTCCCGAACATGAAACAAAGAAATGAATTGGGCCAGAAGCTAGGGATGAAACCTTTGAGGGTCAAGTTTTGGTTTCAAAATAAGCGAGCCAAATTGAGGGCTCAACACAGACGTCAAGAACTTGCGATTCTAAAGGAGGAAAACGAAAAGCTTCGAGCGGAGAACATGAGGTATAAGAAAGCTCCCAGCACTATCGCTTGCCTTAATTGCGGTGGCCCTATCACTCTCGGCGAAATGTTCCTTGATAAGCCTTATATGAGGATTGAAAATGCTCATTCACCACCCCACTCCCTCGAACCATCTTCGATACAATCGGATTTTGTTGGAGATATGCATGAACAAATCAATTCTACGAAGTCAATACCGATGCCTTCTAAAGGATGTGATATGCGTCACCATGATTGGAGTTTCCTTAACGATGAGCTTACTATCACGACCGACCAATCCAAAGCTGATGAATTCCCTCCACAACAATTTCCGGCTCGATCAAATCCTACTGGAAATAGGCCAGAGAGCAATAGCCAAGTTGTCAACACTGTTCCGATTCGCAAGAAGACGAGGGTCAATTGGTCCCCCGAGCTTCATCTCAAGTTCCTTAGTGCGGTTCAGCAACTAGGGATCAACTCAGCATATCCAACGCGCATACTTGAGATCATGAACATACCAGGACTCACTAAAGATGGAGTCGCGAGTCACCTCAAGAGCTACAGAAGGGCGCTAAGACAGCGCCACACAGCACTGAACCTGAAAGAACTCAACTTGTGCCTAAACACTAGGCATGGCTATAACTACAATGCCCCTGAAGTAAGAAATACCCTGCCTAATCTAGGCACCGACCAAGCTGGTAGCAGCACCATCGACTACTTGGGCGCTAATCAGAATATTCCCCCGAATCATCTCAGCACCCCTCAAGAGTATATGCCACAAGTGCAGCAGGTACGAACTCCTTGGTTTGAGCAGCAACTTTTCGCTAGTGCTCTTCCTATCCCCGATCAACATATTGCGCCTAGTGTTCAAAGATCTGCCCGGCTTGGGCATATGATTTCGGAAGATCAAGCGGGCGGATGCTCTGAGGATTTTTGTTTCTTCCATTCCCAAATGGAAGGTGCTTTTGATAGTGAACCGATCAATCATCCTCTTATAATCTCGAGCAACGACGAAGGTTCTAGCTCGAAGAATCAGATCGCTCACAACAGAAACAGGAATCCTTCAACGCCAAGCGATGATGGTCAACCCGAATATCAGTTGCTCGAAGAATCAAAAGATTTCCTTGATGAGGAGCTCCATATCTGGATCGATCAGTTTAAAACTGATGGACTTATGAAGTTATGATCCAAAATGACGATTATATGTCTGATTCATGGTGTAACTGGCTGATCACCGAGAATCCTCAAGGGAACTAGGCACATGTGGCTGGATGTATCATTAATCTTTCTGTCATAAAGTCTTCCATGCAAGATAATCTTCCTTAATGCCTAGAGTTAATCTGGGGCAGCGATCAGTACTACCTGCGAGCATCATCATGCTTGAGTGCGACAATCCCTTGTTAGATTAGAGTCGAGGCGAATCAATTGAACGCCACGAAGAAAAACATTTAAAGGCTTCACATAGGAAAATGCGAGCAAAAGCCCGAGCGAGCTCAAAGACGGTTAGCTCTGTATCGTTCTAAGGGACCTTTAGTCGTTATGAACTCTAAATTGAGCTTGTTTCATTCTCGATGGGGGTCGCTAACTGCTTCAAGAATTTTATAACAAAAAACGAACCAGTTAGGGACGCCAATAGTGCTGTGTCTTGGTAGTCAGTGAAATGGAAGTGGTACGAAACGTCAGGAGTTCGATCTCGGGATTGAAAAATCATTTTATCAGTTGGTCTATCACCCGATGAAGTTCAAAGAGATTCGACGCAGATGACTATAGAACTTGGGGCAATTCGAAAATCATCGATTCATTTTCATCAAGCGGCGAAGTTGGTATTGTAAAATGTGAAGCATGCAAATGACAAATCCGAAGCAGAAGGAGATGAATCATGATTCGCTTATCCAAGGTCGGGATTTCAACCTTCGACTAAAGCCAAATCTAGGATGAGTTTTTGATCTTGCCCACTCGACAAAACCCATCTCCACTGAAAATGGGGGCAAACCATTCCTACATCCGGAAAGCATGTCGAAGCCGAAGACATCAAATTCATCGTTTAATCCGTGGGGCAAGTCCCTGAAGCGATAGTTATAATCTGCAGAGCGTAATGGAATCCATCCTTTCAATGTAAAACGCATTTGGCCGCGGAGCCACCCATTTGGTAAAAAGAACGTATCGTTCCTAAATGATTTTCAATCAGATGCGGGGATAATGTTCTCTCATTTTCCTCTCAGGTGATGAACAGAGACGAGGCACCCAAGAAGCCATGCATTCAAATAACAAAACAGTGCATGAAACACGCCCAAAAAGATGAATGAATCTCCTCCGACGTAAATCCTCGAGGTGGATTCGTTGCCCAACCAGACGAAGAAATCATGGCCACAAGCTTGAGGGCCGGCTTCTACAATCTGCACATTGGCATGCAGAATGGAATTCAAATCAAGAGTAAAGTAGTATCGTCCCAATTTGTTTTGAATTTGGAAACCCAAAATAATGCTTAATATTTATCCTTGGCAGGAGCTCGCCATCAGGGCAGACATGTAAGTTTCATTTTTCTCCAAAAACCAAGAAGTCGAAAGAACTTTAGAACACCTAACAATCTTGTGTTACTATGTGAAGTGCAGATTTTCACAACCCTTGTACACTCGTTGGAGCATATGACCAAGGGTAAGATGTATCGTTCCAATTTTTGTAAAGTTTTAGAATATACGATGACATATCCCTTTTATATCTCCAGGATCTCCAGCCTCGATGGGCAGGTAAGTATCCCTTTTCCCAATTCATTGGAGATTAAAAACTTTCAGAATTAATTCGATTCTCACATCTAAAAAGACATAGAATTCTTACTTCATTGACATTCATGTTTTAAAACATGAGATTGTCTGAACATGAATTACACATGTATGGTGCATCACAAAATCCCTTTGAAGGATAAATCTTGATGAAATGAAATGAATTTTTCCAACAAGAGTCGTTTGAACTGTTCAAAAGGGTATTTTCTCATAAGAGAAGCGAGCCTAATCCAAACACGTCCCATACACACTTGAGAGATGAGGAGATTGGAAATGATAGCGAAACCTTAACCTATGGATATAAGGGTCATTCGCAACGATTACATGGATCGAGATGATAGAGGCATTTATTTCTTCATTCCAAACACTACAGATGCCCATTGAGAACCCCATTGAACGGCGATTTTCATTCTCAACCCTGTCAAGAACCACCCCACATTGGGGCAAATGAAGGTTAGTCCAACAGTATCAGAAAGTAAACGGTTTGAAATTTTCTTGCTCGGACTAACATAAATCTTTGTGTGTTGTTTATATGATAATCCAAGTGTCATAGGATGACGAGAATAATTCATTTCTCTATCCTACACACTGTTATCCTTTGCACGACCAAGTTGAGCCAGCAAATTCATTTCATCAACCTATTGGTGATCATTGCATATTCCAAAGCAAAGGCAACATCACTCTAGGAATGGAAGCGTGCCAAAGTTTAAGTTGCATATCTAGCATGATTGCCGAAAATCCTAACTCCAAAAGAAAAGAAAAACACGGGATTAAAAAAAGGGGGAAAAGAAAAATCCCTAGACATCAAGAAAAAGCAAAGTGCCTGGTAAAAAGCAAGGCTGATGTCTATTCAAAATATCCCCAGTAAAGTCTAGATATACGATGAAAAGACCCTGCAAAGGAGTCAGATCAAGATGACTACTCTCCAAATGATGTCGTGCTCAAATTGCAAACACACAAACAGACGGTCTCTTAATGTAACAAGAGACGCTTTTAAACATCCTTGTGCGCTCTAAAAGAGGAGTGTACACTTCAAGAAATGGAGATGTTCTTCGAAGGACATGTGGCAAATTTGCAATGATCACCAATGCCAAACCCTTCACAATTTCTGGGCAAAAAATAAGCCTTTTTCGGTCCCCAATCCTTCCAATGTTACAACCCTGAAGCAGTCTCATCTGACTAAGACACTTGGGTTAATGTATAACTTAGCTCAAAGAAGTACGAGCAAGACTATTTCTTTCTCATTTTACAGGGTTCTTGACTTGTAAACCCAGAGCAGATAGTGAAAATTTTTGTTCAACGGCCTTGACTCAAAAGTGAGTCCCCCTTGGAAACCGATATCCAAGCCTAACACTACGGTCCCGTGAAAGACCTCCTGATCGGTCGAAATGTATGCGTTGCGAATGATCCTGAAACCCAGGCACAGGTCGGTAGGAAATTGAGCACTTTCCCTATTAAAGATCATTATCATAGAGTAGTGAGGAGCCTTCTTGGATGAGAAATACTCCAATGGATGTTTTGAGCAAACTCTTTTTGAAATTTTCAAATTGTTTGATCTAGAGTTTCCGTGCAAGGAATTTATGATCACATCTGTATATGGCAGGAATGTTTTGGATAACCTCCAGCAATCAAAATGCACATTTCATGACTAAAACTTAAGTCGTAGAATTTTGTCAGTTAGACAATTATTGTCTTCCCAAAGATTACTAATATCTTCTTGGCGAGGAAAATTTTTTCAGGTCTAAGCTTTCTGCAGGACTTTTGGCCGCCCCAAAGACTGGGTGCGTCATCCTTAGGTGAAGCCTTTTAGTAGGCAAATCTTTTCTAAGACCGATCCATAGAATGATCGAGTCTTCGACTAGCCCCGAAGAGCGGGTACGTCATCCTTTGATTCATATCAGTTTGGAATCTCATAAATGGTAGAAACCGCCTGAAGGGTCAACTCAATGGTAGAAACCGCCTGAAGGGTCAATCAATGGTAGAAACCGCCTGAAGGGTCAACACAATGGTAGAAACCGCCTGAAGGGTCAATGTATGGTAGAAACCGCCTGAAGGGTCAACCAATGGAAGAAACCGCATGAAGGGTCAAAACAATGGTAGAAACCGCCTGAAGGGTCAATGTATGGTAGAAACCGCCTGAAGGGTCAACCAATGGTAGAAACCGCCTGAAGGGTCAACTCAATTGTAGAAACCGCATGAAAGGTCAATGAATGGTAGAAACCGCCTGAAGGGTCAAAGGACTGGTAGAGACCGCCTGAAGGATCAACCCAATGGTCCGATCCACCATACGGATCAAAACCTTGATGAATCCCGAACGCGGGAGGATTCGTTTTCCCTAATAAGCCTTACATTAGGCAAGCCATTTCTAGTTTAGTCCACCACACGGATCAAAACCCTTGGCAAATTCCCAAATGTGGGATGCGTCTTCCTTAGGTTCCTATCAGTTAGGAATTCCATTATGGTTTGACCTACCATACAGGTCAGAGCTTAACATCCCCAGGACACTCCGATGACAAGTCCTTAGGAATCTACTTGAACCCATCAGACAAAGCAAATGCCGCAAGCATTCGACAGGTAAGGGGCAGGGAAGTCTATCTACTCCTTAACTTTCTTACATCATATCAGGGAATTGAATGAGCACATCTATTTTTAAGGAAAAGCACACATTGATGGGCATGAAAATTGGATGTCATGATTTCTTTTATTTTCCCAGTCGAGTCGATCGGAACACAGGTGTCACCTTGTCTTTGAGAGAAACCTCTGACGAAATTCCTCTCAAAGAGGGGCAGCTGTTGACACCTGATTTTTGATCAGTCTTTCATAGTTTATTTTTAAAAAATTCATAAAAAATCTATAAAAAGTTAAAAACATTAAAAAATCATCTTTGGTAGCCTTGACCAAGCTAAAGGAACCATTTTTGATAAAAAATAATTTGTCATATTTTTTAATATTTTTTAATATTTTCCAAAAATAGAAAAATACATGAAAAATGAAGAAAAATAGCGTTCGATGTCGTAAAAATATAGAAAAATAGTCAATATTTTTATTTTAATTTCCTTTTCATTTTGAACTCATAAATAGTCAAAATTCAAGTTCAATTGCATGTGTTTCTTCACGACGCATAGAGTTGAATTTGGCAAAAAAATGTCATTCGAGTATTTTAATTTGTAAATTTCTACATATTTTTTAGTCTTGACGTCCAATTAGATCGACCACCATCTACAATAAATTCCCCTTGCTGAATATTTTCGTTTTTGTTTCACATGATTTTATGGTGTAAAACGCCGAGTGGATCCCCAAATATAATCGGGTCGGCATGAGCTCGATAGCTCGTCTAAGACCAAACCAGGGCACGGCGAACTCCATGTGAGTACTCTCGAACTCCTTCGATGCTTCCTAATGCTTTTCTTAGGTTAGATCATGTGTAGAATGGCTAGGACAGCTAAATCATTCTTGAGCTGTGATTGATAAATAGGGCCTTACTAGGAATGCCATGTGATTTATTTGCATATCTAGATTCCTTGAGTTGCGCATTTTATTACTGATTGTGATTGCTAGGATAATCACTCCTATCTGCATGAATTTCTAGATTTAGGGTTCATACCTTACTCATCCGCATGAATCTCAGGCTAGAAAATTCAGTCAACTTAGGTACCGAAAGGGCGTCAACTCTGACTGTTGGTGTAACTAAGTCCCCGAAACCATTTCTCTGGTTCTCGCAGAATTGAATAGAAACTCCCAACTATTCGATTGGGTGGTCCAATCACACCCTAAAAAAATGATTGGTGGCGACTCCATGGCATGCACACTTAGCACATGTCACTAGACCACACTGAAAGTCGATCACGCATACCTCCGTTGCGATTTGGGTAATGGGCCTTGGGAGAGGCCCGCGTCCGACCAGACAGGACGGCCCATTAGCCCTCGAGAGCCCGACAACCTCAAGAGGGTCGCGACAAAGGTCCATTACCCAAATCGCAACTGCTGGATATACGTGGTCAACCTTCAGTGTGGTCTAGTGACATGTGATAAGTGTACATGCCAAGGAGTCGCCACCAATCGTTTCGTGGAGGGTACGATCGGAAACCCTATCGAATAGTTGTGAGTCGTCTATTCGATTCTGCGGAAACCAGAGAAATGGGTTCGGGGACTTAGTTACGCCAACTGTCAGAGTTGACGCCCTTTCGGTACCTAAGCTGAATGTTTTATCTGATCCTAGGATTTCGTGCAGACAAGTGAGGCACAGATCCTAAATCTAGGAGTTCATGCAGATGGGAATTACTACCTTATCACTCACAATCAATAGAAATAAGTGCGCAAATCAAGGATCTAGTACATGCGGATAAAACACATGAAGTCAGCATGGCATCCCTAATGAGGCCCTATTAGCCTAGAGAAATATCAATCAAGGCTTAGGAATGGTTTGGACATGATTCGCCCATGAGGGGCAGAATCGTAATTTTGAATAATTCGGGGAAAATTTACCTCGAAAGGGTAAATCTGTCATTTTAAATGAATTGGGAAGTCAAAAAGACAGGGGAAATAGGATTGGCCATCAATCCAATCCATTTCCTATTTTTCGGGAATTTCCAGGATTTTTCTGGAATTTAAAAGTGATTTTACCCTCGGAAGGGTAAAGTCGTCATTTTGGACAAAGATGATGACTGAAAATCTCAAATATTAGGGTGGGTCGCCCACTTGACCCAAACCCTAATTTTAAGAAATTTTCAAGACTTGATTGGGGATAAGAAAGACGATTTTTCCAATGAGGGGCAAAATCGTCATTTTTGAGAAAAGAGGCGAGACTCGAAAACCCAAACCTAAGAATTGGTCGCCTACTCGACCCTAATTCTCACCTTGGCATTATCGGCCTTACCTCGCATATACAGCAGCGGCGACTTACCCTTAAAGGGTAATATCGTCAAGTCTTGGAAGAACGGATAAGAAACCCCAAAAATAGGATTGACCAGTTGTCTGTGGTCAACCCTCGATTTTTGGGGATTTCTGGAGTGTCTAGGATTTTCCCACATTTTTTCCACATTTTTTTGGTATTTTCGGGAATTTTCTAGCATTTTTTTTATTTTTTAGGATTTTTCTGATTTTTTATTATTTTTAAAATCATTTTCTGATTTTTTATTAAAAAAATGTTATTCGGGCCAGGTCAACCCGACCCACTCGGGTCGGAACCCGGCCCAGACCCGGACCCGCGCAAACTGAGGCTCCAAAACGACGCCGTATCTGCCCTTTTTTTATTTTTTATTATCTAGACTTAATCCGACGGCTCCTATTGAACCGCGTGGCTAATCCACGACCGCCGGATCAGATTACTAAAACCTACCGTTTAGATTAAGCGAAGACTCGATCAGGGCCGTCTGATCAGACTACTTAAACCTACGGCCACGATTAGATCCCAAGACTCGATCTAGACCGTCTATTCATATTAACCTAATCGACGCCGTCTACTAACTAACCCATACGGCGCCGTTTCAACCAATTTTTATTTTCAGATTAAAATCATTTTCGAATTATCCTAAATTCTAATCCGACGGCCACCATTTATTAGACTCAATTAATCTCAGCCGTTGGATCTACCTATTCGAATAACAACCTCCAACGGCCAAGCTGACTAGACACCACGTGGACCAGTCACGCATTGCCACCTAGACCTTTGACTCGTTGACCTCGCCACGTTAGCTTCGTCTTCAACCTCGTGACTCCGGCAGAATGGACGGCGGAGTTTCTCCGGTGCTGATCTAACGGTGGAATCTTGACGGATTGGAGCGAGACCGGCGGCAATCGACTCGCGATAACCTCTATTTTAACATATCTAAGAATCGTGACATTTTATTCACAGAATCGCAAGAATCACGCAAAGTGCCGAGTACGGCCATGGGAGTTCGATCGCGTAATTTATCTAAAATCGTAGCAATTCAATCACAGAACAGCGCTAGTGGAGGTTCAGAAAACTCACCTCGAGCTCCGATTGAGCTCGCTCGGCCCAGATTTGGCTGGGGAAGGATGAACAGCGGTCGGCTATAAAGGCTAAGTTCGAAGACTCGATTCGGATTGTTCGGACAAAATCGATGCAAAATCAAAGTGCAGAGATGGTCAGTGATGTCTAAGGGATGAAACGCACACGGGAATCGCAAAGATTGAAACCGAAATCAAGGTTCGCCATTGAAGACCAGAGCTTGAGCTCGAAGTTCGGGATTACCTGTTCTGGCGGTTTTGGGCTGCGCGGTCGATGGCGATAGCTTCCCCTCAGCACGGGCGGCCTCCTGATGATCTTCGCGAGCTGTGGTCTAGCCTGTAAAGGCCTGACCGCCGCTCTATGAATTCGAGCTCAATCCTCGACAATGGCGGTTGGAGGACGAGCCCTTACTCTCTCCCTTTCGCTTTCTTTCGATTCTGTTTCCTCGTTCTCAACCGAATTTGCTCTCTTTTTGCTTCGCGAAGGCCGATTGGCTTATATACCTCCGTTCGGTTTCCCGCTCGAATAGTGGACGTTAGCCCACTTGGATTCACGTGCTGTCACGTGCCAAATGGTACGTCGACGGCGACGGAATTGGTTGGGAAACCGTTCAATCCCCGTTAGGAGCTCCGGCAAGCTCTATTTGGCACGAATTTGGTCTGAGCTCGCTTCGGCTGACTTTCGCAGGTCTGTGAGATTGACCAGCCGATTGCTTCTTGCTCGGGCGACCATTGGTCGTGATCTTAGTGTCAATCGACGGGGAACGATCTAAAGCTTTAAACCCCCACTAGTGTGTCTCCGATTGTGGTCGATTGGACGTTTAATTTGGTCTTCAAAGCTCAGTCTATCACTGTTCATCTGCACGAGCGCTTTGGGGAAGAAGAAGGCACTGTTCCGGACCGGTTCGACCGGTCCGACCGGTCCGAACCGGTCCCGATTTGCAATTTTCCAAATTAAATCCAAATTAATAAGAAATTTTTGTAATTGAACTTCATAATCGAATCTAGGGCATGAATTCTATCAAAAAATGTGATTTTGCCCAAAAGTTCATATCAATTTCAACAAAAACCCCAAATTTCCTTTTAATCGCAAATTGGGGAATTATGCAATTGAATGTTCAAATGATCAAATTGGGTCAAATTACCTGTGCCAATCGATTCAAAATGGTGAAACCCATTGGGCAGTATATTTAATTTGCAATGATAGCCCTTGAATTGAAAGTAATTTCAATTATGCTCAATTTCAAGGACTAAAAATGCAATTTTAGTATGCAATTTTGCCAAATTCATGCAATTGAGCAATTTGTACAAACAATTGGGCTAAATTGCAATAAGGGACAGTTAGAATGGATGTCAAGATCCTAGAAAATGCCAAAATTGTAAATTAAAAGACTTAATTGATATTGTTTTCTCAAATTCAATAGTATGGGTTACAAAGGAACACCCATAATTGAATCTGATTTTGAACTTTTTGTGAGGTCAAAAATACAAGGGATTAAAAATAAAAATATTAGCTATTTTTTTTTTATATTTTTGTGACCTCAAATACTATTTTTCTTGATTTTTTGAGAATTTTTTTATATTTTTTTAAAAAATACCAAAAATGTGAAAAATATGGAAAATTATTTTTTGGTCAAAAATGGTTCCTTGGGCTTGGCCAAGGCCACCAAAGTTGATTATGTATTTTTTTTTTTACTTTTTATGGATTTTTTGTGATTTTTCAAAAATAAAGCTGAAAAAGACTTGGTCGAAAATCGGGTGTCAACAGTAAGACCATTCACTATCTCTGTGAATCTTTCAAACATTTGTTTTACAATTTCTGCGGGCTTCATCTTGAATGCTTCATATTGGCCGAGAAGAAAATTGACTTGGTTTCCTTTACTCTATCTGTTCCTTCATAGGTGATGTAGAGCTTGTCCCAGATCTCTTTCGATGAGCAACAATCCGCAATACGTTTGTATTCAGTAGGAGATAAAACACTATAGAATGAATAAACATCTTTTGCATCAAGAGCATCTCTTTTGGCAAGCTCGGTGGTTGACAAAGTAGCAGTCGGCGTTGGATTGACATCCCTTGCATTTGATGTAGTCGTGGAATTTGCAGTTGGATTTACTCCTCTTTGTACAACATCCCATATCTGAGGATCTTGGCATCTTAGAAATGCTTTGAATTTATTTTGCCAGTTATTGTGCTCCTTCCTATCAAAATATGGTGGTCTGTTGTTGCTTCCACTTTCGATCCATGTGGGAGAGAAATTGCTAGCCATGAAGATCGTTAGCTCAGAAGTAAAAAAACTTCACAAAATATGAGCATCAGGCTCTGATACCAATTGTTGTGGCTAGCGTTATCACCTAGAGGGGGGGTGAATATGTGATTATAGTGCAATTTAAAAGTTTCTTTCGCGGAATATCAATTGCACATGCGTTCTTATAACGTCTCAGATGATGGCAACCCAGTATGACAATATAAATAGTTCGTGTGTAGTTCTACTATCACAGTTTATGTAATATGATCAGAGTAGAGATAGAGAAGACTGTACATAGGGTTTATAGTGATTCGGCTTTGGTTAAGCCTACGTCCACTTCTTCGGCTATCAGCCAATCGGCTGGATTCCACTAGTAAACTGCTCGAGAGGTTACAGCTTAGTGATCTCCTTGACACGCAGGATACTCCACCTAGCGCTCAACACTCTTGTGTACACCTCCTCACAATTACAATGGATGAATCAAGAAGTGTGTATGAAATGAAGTACTCTCGATCTAAGAATTATAAAGACTTTTCCCTCTTAACGCCGACCTCTTGTCCCTTCGACCTTGAGATGTCTTTTATACTCATCCGCCTCCAATCTACCCGTTGCAAGGCTTCCAAAAGAGGTCTCTCAAAAGCTTCCCGTTTGGACAAGACATTCCAAAAGAAGATTGTCGCGACCCGTCCGAAAGCGGACGCGGCTAACGGATTACCGATCGCAGGTCTTGGATCGGCGCGGGCCCTCCCAGGCCCATACCAAATCGCGGCGGGAGTATTATAGAAGGATTCGACGATAAGAGTCGATCGCTTTCGACCTTCAGTGTGGTCGTGGTGGCATGTGCAACTTGTGCATGCATTTGGAGTCGCCACCGGTCTTTATTGGAGGGTAGACCGGAAACCTTACTGACCAATTGGGAGAGGTCGATCAGTTCTGCGGAACCAGAGATTTTTGGGTTCGGGGACTTGGTTACGTCGGTGTTATTACCAACGCCCTTTCGGTACCTAACGCGAGTGGTTTTCCTAGCTAGGAGTTCATGCGGGCGCAAGTTTGGGTGAGGTAGGTATGATTCAGGGTTTTCATGCAGATTGGACGACTATTCCTATCAATCACAATCAATTTAACTGAAAACGCAATCAAGTACATAAATAAACCACTTCAATGCGCATCAATTCAGATCAATGACTTCCTAATGTAACCATAAAGGCTTAGAGAAGATGTGATTTCGGACCAGGGAAAAATGGGAAGATTTGGAGACGATTGGCCCGAAGGGTAAAATCGTCCTTTTTGGAAGGTTTGGATACCAAATTACCCAAAATACTCCATGGCCACTTGATTGTGACCATTTCTCATTTTTGAGAATTTTTTGGAATTTCTTGATTTTCCTTTAATTTTTGGAAGACGATTCGCCCAAAGGGCGAAATCGTCATTTTAAGAAGGTTCGGGGTTCAAAACACCCGGAATGAGTCTTGGCCAGTTGTTTGTGATCATTTTCTATTTTTTTGGGATTTTCCTGAATTTTTTAGAATTTGTTTTTAAGACGGTTTGCCGGAAGGGCAAAACCGTCATTTCGGAAAAGACCGAGGTCCGAAAGACCCAAAACAGGTCATGACCAGTTGAATGTGGCCATTTCCTATTTTCTAGAATTTTTTAGAATTTTTCTGAATTTTCCGAATTTTTTTGAATTTTTTATGATTTTCTGTTTTTTTATTGATTTTTGAATTTTTATTATTATTATTATTATTATTATTATTTAAAAAAAATAATTATAATAAAAATAGTCCGGACCGGGTCGGGTGACCCGGCCCACGATCCAGACCCGCAACCCAAACCCGGCCCGCCTCTTCTAGGACCAAAACGGCGCCGTTTACCTTATTAAGAACGGACGCCCCAGATCGAGACACGTGGCAACACCTCGACCGTCGGATTTTTTTTATTTATATATATATATTTTTTTTTAGGGCGCGGCCCCACCGCTGACGTGGCTGCCCACGTGGCATGCCACGTCAGCGTTGACCGGTCAACTGGGGCGTGGCTCACCGGGGAAGACGACCGGCGCCGGCGCTAAGTCGCCGGCGCCTCGTCGGAGGGCCATAACTTGGTCCCCCGACGTCCAAAAAACTTGAAATCAACGGCATTGGACTCCTTTCTTCGAGATCTACAACATATCCAAAGAATAACGCAGCAGAATCACATGAAAGACAACTCAACTTTTAGATTTTCCGGCGAAAATTTCCAACTCCGGCGGGCGCTATTTTGGTACGGTAAACCCTTCTACTTGCGATTTATGGATACGACCGACATCTATGAAGGTTCAGAAGCCTTACCTGAGGTCCATGAGCTTCAAATGATTAGCGTCCGGCAGTCCCTAGCTCCGAGCTCCGGCGAGGTCGGCGATGGGTTCGGTTTAGCCATTTACGGCTCAATTCATGCAACAAAATGGTATAGCCAGGCGTAAGGAACACTCTTAAACTTATTTGAAGTGAAAACTCGAGCGGAGGAATGGACAACGATACAAACCGAGCTCGGAGACCAAGAGAGCTCCGGCGGCAATTCGTCGAACATGTGGCGTGTATGTACAGAAAGTTGCTAAAATGACTTCGTCGACGCAAGACGGGGGATACCGAGCCGAACCAATTATTGAATCATCTTCGACACATCGCCAGGATAAACGGGTACTATCGAGTTTGGTCCGACTCGATCAGAATCAAGTCGGACGGACACGCTCTGCCCGCCGGAGCAAAACAGGGCAAAAACAGAGTATGAGGACTGACCTGGTTCGCCGGGGCTATGACGGTGGCTTGTCGATGTGGCGGCGGTTCGACTCCGTTCCCCTGCTCCTTCATCTATCCATTTCACTCTCTATCGCCACTCTCTCATCTCTCAATTTCCCCCCATCCCTCTCTCGGCCGAATCGTTCTCTCCCGCCCCCATCTCCCCTTTTTTTTCTTCTTTTTTCCTATGGCCGACCGCCTTTCGTTCGTGGAACATCCACAATCGACCGACGCTCTACCACGACGATTTCTTTTTGCCAAACAACGCCGCGGCGGGCCTCCCCCAACTTCCCCTGTTTCCTGCTCTGTCGGCGCGGTGGGTCTGCAAGTGCAGACCCGGTCGGACCGGGTCGGGTCGGGTATGACCCGACCGGCCCGGTTCGACCAATTTTGCCCAATTAGGTCCCAAATCGACCCTTTTTCATGAAATTGAAGGCAAAATCGGACTCCTTGACATGTTTTCTATCAAATATGGGTATTTTTGTGAATCAATTGATTGAAATTTAGTGAAAACCCCAAATTGCCCTTAGGATCCGAAATTGATTTTTGCTTAATTGAAGGTCCAAACAAACCCATTTGTCAAAATTGACGCCACCAACGGATTCCTCATGATGAAAACTATTGGGTAGAGGTGTTTAATTTTGGTGGGTATGCCTGTATGAAATTTAATTTCAACATTTGAGAAACCGGGGACTAAGTTAAAAGATTTTTATGCAATTAAGCCCTTTTGGTTAAAATTGATCAAATTGGAGGGCAAATTGACCTAATTGCACTTCGAGACTTTAGAATCCAATGTCATAGCTTATAGAAAACAAGAATTGAAAATTAAAATACTCGAAAAGGATTTTTCATGCCCGATTCGGGTTTATGTTTGTGAAGGAACATAGTGACCCAAGCCAAATTTTCAAGATTTAAAGTGACAAACTTGAAGAGAAAATTAAAACAAAATTATTGAATATTTTTGTGTATTTTTCTGACCACGAATGGTATTTTTCTGATTTTTTGGGTATTTTTATAATTAAATAAATTCGAAAAATATTATAAAATACCAAAAAATATTTTTTGTTCAAAATTGGTCCCCGAGGCTAGACCAAGGCTTCCAAAGTTGATTTTGTGATTTTATGACCTTTTTTGATATTTTTAATTGATTTTTAAAAAAATAAAAAAAAATAAAAATAAAAATAAAAAAATAAAATATAAAAAATAAAAATCGCAATAACAGATGGTCAAAAAATCAGGTGTCAACAGCTGCCCCTCTTTGAGAGTGAGCTCGTAGAGGTTGCTTTCAAAGACAAGATGGCACCTGATGCTTAAACGACTCGACAGGGAAAATGAAAGAAGAAATGCTATGACATCGGATCCTTAAGGCTCTTGATAAAAGCTCAAATTAATCCCCGGTTTACTCTAATAATTTGAACATGGGCCGGAGTGAGAGAGGCTTACCTGAAGCTCACCTGTCGGATGCCGCTGGCTGCGATAACTTTCAAGAAGATACCTAGGACTCGTCATTGAGAATATCCTAGGGAAATTAAGCTCTGACCTGTATGGTAGGTCATACCATTAATGGATTCCTAACTGACAGGAACCTGAGAAGGGCGCATCCCACACTTTGGGATTTTGCAAAGGATTTTGATCCGTATGGTGGATTAGACCATAAGCGGTTCGCCTACAGTAAGGCTTACCTAGGAAAAGAACTTCTTCAACATTTGGAATTAGTCAAAGTTTTGATCCATATGGGGGATCGGACCATTGGGTTGATCCTTATGGCGGTATCTACCTTCGAGTTGACCCTTCAGGCGGTATCTACCTTGGTTTGACCCTTCAGGCGGTATCTACCTTGATTTGACCCTTCAGGTGGTGTCTGCCATTGAGTTGACCCTTCAGGCGGTTTCTACCATTGGTTGACCCTTCAGGCGGTTTCTACCATTGGTTGACCCTTCAGGCGGTTTCTACCATTGGTTGACCCTTCAGGCGGTATCTACCTTTGTTTTGCTTTGAAAAGGGGTCTCATGACGAGGGTTCTCCACGTCCGTTGAGGCAGTTTGTTGACTTCTTTTGAAAAAGGGTTCTATCCTCACACCTTTTTTTTGAAAGATCCCGAAATTTGCCGGGAATTCAGTTTTGAAGCAGAGAAAGATTTTATTTTGACAAAGCTTCATTTGATTCTGTTGAGACGACATTCTGGGAGCTGGGTTCTCCAGGTATCCTGCAGAAAGCTCAAACCTGAAAGATTTTTCTTCACCCAGAAAACGTTAGTAATCTTTGGGAAGACCACGGCTGTCCATTCGACAAAAACCGTATGACTTAAGTTTTAATCGTGAAATGTGCATTTTGATGCTGGAGGTTATCCAAAGCCTTCTTGCAACATGCAAATGTGATCACAAATCCCTTGCACGGAAAATCTGGACCAACAGTTTGAAAATTCCAAAAAGAGTTTGTTCAAAACACCAACTGGAATATTTCTCGACAATGAGGTCTTCTCACCTATTTTGAGATAGTGGTTTTTATAGGGGATGCACTCAATTCCCTACTAACCTGTGCCTAGGTTTTAGGCTCATTCGCAGCGCATACATTTTGATCGGTCGGGAGGTCTTCCACGGGACCGTAATGTTGGGCTTGGATATTGGTTTTCAAGGGGGACTCACTTTTGAGTCAAGGTCATTGAATGAAAGTTTTCACCATCTGCTTCGGGTTTACAAGTCAAGAACCCTGCAAAATGAGAAAGAAATAGTCTTGCTCGTACTTCTTCGATCTAAGCTATATGTTAACCCAAGTGTCTTAGTCAGAGAAGACTGTTTCAGGGTTATGATGTTGGTAGGATTGGGGACCGAAAAAGGCTTGTTTTTGGCCCAGAAATCACGAAGGATTCGACATTGGTGATCATTGCAAATTTGTCACATGTCTTTTCCATTCTGCATCTTCCATTTTTGAGGTGTGCAACCGCTTTTGAGGTGTGCACAAATCCTTTAGAGAACGTCTCTTGTGGTATTAAGAGATTGACAATTCTGTCCGTGTTTTTGCACCACGGCTAACATCGTTTGGGGAGCAGTCTTCTTGATCTGACTCCTTTATGGGTTTTTCTCTCTTCCCAACTAGGCTTTATTGGGGCTCAATCAAACAGTTTTTACGAGCATCGGCCTTGCTTTTACCAGGCACTTTGCTTTTTCTTGATGCTGGGGATTTTTTGTTGAAATCCCGCCTTTTCTTTTCCTTTGGAACTACGATGTTCAGAAAATTGTGCTAGATATACAACTTGAATCATAGCACACTTAAACACCGATATGAGATTTTTCTATAAATCCCATCTCTTGATTTCTTCCGTTCTTGGAGTGATACAGTTTCTATCTTGAAACATCCCATGATCACCAACAGGGGTTTATGAAATGAATTCGCAGGCTCAACTTGGCTGTGCAAAGGATATGGTGTGTGGGATAGAGAATGATTGCTTCTCGTCATCCTATGGCACTTGGATTACCATATAAACAACACACAAAGATTAATGTTAGTCCGAGCAAGAAAATTTCTAACCATTTTCTCCTGATGCTGCTGGACTTACTTCCTTTTTGCCCCGGTGTGGGGTGGTTCTTGACAGGGTTAAGAATGAAAACCGCCGTTCAAGTGGGTTGTCAACGGTCACCTGTAGTGTTTATGATATGAAACGAACGCCTCCGTCGCCCCAATCCATGTAATCGCTGCGAATGGTCCCTACCTCCGTAGGTCCAGATTTTACTATTTGATTCGCTCCACTCATCTCTCAAGTGTATGTAGGATGTGTTTGGATTTGAGCTTGCCTCTCTTTTGAGGAAACATCCTTTTGAGAGTTTTGAACAACTTTTGATTGGAAAAATCTCTTTCGTTTTCCCAAAAATTTTACCCGTCAAGGGGATTTTATGATGCACATGCATATTTCATTTATGTTCAGACAACCTCCTGTTTCAAAACATGAATGCCAATGAATTTCGATTTCTATGTCTTTTCTAGACATTAGATTCTGAAAGCTTTTCTTTTTATTTAACACCTTCAATGGATTGGGGGAAAAGGATACTTACCTGTCCCCCGTGGCCGAAAATCCCTGAAAATGCGGAAGAAACATGTTATTGTATGTTCGCGAATTTTTCAAAAAATTAGAACGATACATCTTACCCTTGGTCGTGTGCCCCTGCGAGTGCACACAGGTTGTGACAATCTGTCCTCCTTGATGGTGAGTCCCTATCAAGGATAAATAACAAGTGTTAACTCATATTCCCAAATTGAAGACAAATTGGGACGATACAACTTTACTCTTGGTTCTCATCCCGTTCTGACGCCGCGTATTGATATGAACCACGTCTATCAAATCCGCTTATCCATGCTTGCAATATTTGCAATATCAATGGTTCGGCTGCCCCCAGTTGGGCAACGTCTGTTTTGTTATTTGAACAGATGGCTCCTTGAGTGATTTATCCGCGTTTATCACCAAATAGGTGGCTTCGCGGCCAAACGTATTTCGTGTTGAAGGGGTAGATCCCATTATGCTCAGCGGGTGATAATTATGGTTCATGGAACTTGCTCCACGGATTAAGTGGTTAATCCACGGCCTTCGGCTTGAAGATGCTCAAAGGGTGATGTTGACACTCACGCGCAATTAGTTCTAGATATTAATGAAAGATGTTCCCGTGGGAGCCTTACAGTGCGATCAACAACATATGCAATAGGAGTATTCAACCCCTTTTCTCGAAGCATTTTTCATCGAGTAGCCATGCCTTGCATCAGACGTTTGATCACCGGCCTCGCGTCATCACTGCGATGGTCCTCCGGCTCCAAATTGATCGAGCCAAAGATTGAACTCATCGCCAAGGAAATTGCTCGGGTCTTCGAGCCATTGATGTTCAAGTTGGGTATCAACGATTGTTGGGGGCAGATTTCTTTCATTGCCTTCGTTGTGAGGGATTGGAGTTTTTGAGCTGGAACCTTCATCATTGCCCTGTTGGGGTTGAGACATACATTCCTGAAGAGTATTGATCCAAGTGTCCAGCTCCTCATCAAGGAAATCACCTGTTCTTTCTAGCCCTTGGTGCCCAGATTGGGTGTCGTCGACTGCAGGCGAGGGATTCCTCTCTTTGCTCTCGCCGTGAGCAATTTGACCCCTCAAATTGGAACTTCCTCCAATGACCGGTAGGTTTATATGTGCACTCTCTACCAATGCCAGATCCGCTTCAGGGACAGCATTAATGACCGAATCGCGCTCAAACTGAGGAATCCCTATGTGCTGGAACTGTGGTATATACTCTTGAGGAGTATTGAGATAGCTCGGTGGAGCATTCTGATTTGGGTTAGAGGAGTCGCTGACACGACTGCTGGTCCCGTCATTGCTGAAATGCGGTTGGGTGCTCTCGGCCCTCCAATCGTCGTGGTTGTAACTCTGCCCGGCACTTGAGCTCCAACTGGCTTTATGATGGTTTAACGCTATCCTTCCATCCCTTAGCAATCTCCTATAGTACTTGAGGTGAGACTCGACGTTAATTCTAGAGAGCCCCGGCACATTCATAATCTCGAGTATGCGTAGTGGGCTAGCCGAATCAACTCCCAGCTCTCGAATTGCATCAACAAATTTGGTGTGAAGTTCATAGGTCCAGTAAAACCTTGTTCTCTTATCACCCAAAATATCGTCAATACTTCGGTAGCTATTCTCTACGGGATCTAGTCGTTTCAAAAGTTGTCCAGGGAGGGACTCACCGACTTTGGATTGGCTGGCTGCGACAGCGAGTTCGTCATTGAGAGAATTCCCCCTGTGATGATTCATATCCCATTTCTCAGAGGATGTTGGTGTTGATCCTATGGTGTTGACTTGCTCATGCAGATCTCCGGCGGTATCTGGTTGTGTCAGAAAATGTTGTGGAGAATACGGTAACAGCTGAGCGTTATTCGTCAACAGGGATGGTTCATCGAGGAACACCTCGCCGAGGACAACAGGATTACCACAATTAAGGCAGGTGGCCTTGGTCAGAGCTTCCTTATATCTCGCGCTTTCAGCTTGAAGCTTCTCATTTTCCTCCTTCAGGACCAGTAACTCATGGTCTGCGTATTGCTGTTTCACCCGGGTTCGTTTGTTGGCGAACCAAAACTTGACCTTCGAAAGCTCCAATCCTATCTTTCGGCTCAACTCCATTTTCTGTTGTCTGCTTGGAGTGGGGCATTCATTGAAGAAAGCCTCGAGCTCTCGGATTTGGCCTGGAGTGTGGCGTTGTAGTTGCTTCCTTTTCCGACTCTGGTCATCATTGTATACTCCTTCTTCGTAGCTGAAACCTAGAATTTCATCGCTGGAGGAGTCAGTCTCTATGGCCTTCGGGCAGGATTCAGCTCCAGGATCTTCAAAGTCTCCCAGCAGTTCGTGCTCAGAAATGTCCAGGTCGGGTGTTTCTAGCATATGGGAATAACTTTTAAACATGATGGATCGGGGTATCTCGGGCTGATCTAGTTCACTCAGCTTTCTCAATTCGCTCTTACGTGTTTGCTCACTCTAGAAATTTTCTCAAGTGATTGTGCGTGTCCTGGAACCGTCCTTCAGGCTGCATATGAAGACCAGCAAGCAAGCGCTCCTCCCGAGATCCTGCAATTACTCATCGTCTGTATTCCCCTTTCTTTTTCCTCGTGATAGGATCACAAACTCACTTGCATTGATTCGATTTCATCGAGTAATGCGCTCGTCCCCTAGTCCAGTCTTCAAAGTGGTGGGTCTACAATCTTTCGGCGCCTTTTATGATTTGCTAGGCCCGAGAACGTGGGGAGCAGCGATGGACCCGCAATTAATGACTCCGTTTAATTCATTTAGCTCCATGGGAATTAACGCTATGATCTTCTCTCAACCCCTTTTCATCGTTCAAACGAAAGTGGCATTTTCCCTGTGCATGCTGTTACTCTTCATTTCAGCATCCCGGGCGCTTGGTGAGGAATGAGTTCGTGGCCACTCAAAATTTTAAAGACCGTCTCTGGTTTCAGACTTAATCTAACAAGGGATCATCACAACTGAGCATGACGATGTTCGTCGATAGCGTTGGTTTAACTATAGTCATTAAAGAAAAATGTTCCCGTAGGAACTTTACAACGATAAAATGAGTGATCTACTCGTGAACATGTTCTTCTTTCTATGGGTGTTCGTAGTGACCGACCCATCGTGCCCCGAGTCAGGTGCTAGATCATGGCTGTCCAAGCATGCCAGCTTTCCACTGATTGAACAAGGCATCGAGCCCCTCATCGAAGAAATCGTCTGTCGTGGGTTGACCAGCGGCAGGCAGAGCACCAGCCGACTGCTGCTCGAATGGAGGAGTTTGCACTCGCTGTACTTGTGACACGCGCTCTTGAGAAATGTTGAAATGGCCCGGGAGGACATTCTGATCAGCTTTCAGTTTGCCGGTGGTCGGGTTGCTAGCTTGATTGATGCTTAGATTTGGCCGGGTATCTCTTGATGCCTGAGCATTACAATGGCGGTCGCCCCTAGCTTTTGAGCTCGAGACGGATTCCTCCCGGTTTAGCTCCGCTCGACGTTGTTTTAATAGCTTTATGTAGGCAGCAAGGTGATTCCTGACCAGCTCCTTACTAAGCCCCGGTACATTCATGGCCTTAAATATGCGCGTCGGAGTTGCTGAGTCGATCCCCATTTGGTGAACCACGTCTAGGAATCTGGAATGCAATTCAGGGGGCCAAGCGAACCTCCTCTTATCGTGGCCCAAAATCGCATCGATGGCTTGACGACTGATTAACTCATCTCCAGCAGGACCCGACCCTATCGAAAATTGTTGTGCATGAGACTGATATGCTTTGAGCTGGTCGGCGGTAACATCCAGCTCCTTGAAACTGTAACTCCAATCAAAGCGATGCAAATCCCATCCCCCAGGAGGCATTTGTATCATCTTCGTAGGATCATCCTGCTCATGCGTGACTCCGGCAAAATCTGGTTGAGCAGGAGATGCCCCGAGGGAGTAGGGTGGTAAATGAACGTCTTCAATCATCGCGTGAGGCTTATCGGGGAATATCTTACCGAGGGCGACGAGGTTATCGCAATGAGGGCAAACGGTAATATTGAGAGCTTTTTCATACCTCATGTTTTCTGTTCGCAGCTTTTGGTTTTCTTCCTTTAAAATCTCGACCACCTGACGTTTGCGTTGAGCCTTCGATTTGGATCTTCTATTTTGAAACCAAAACTGGATCCTCGACTGATTAATCCCCAACTCCCGGCTCAATTCAATTCTCCACTTCTTTTTCATGTAATGGCTTTTACTGAAAAGGGTTTCCAGCATTTGGGTTTCCTCCTGAGAGTATTGGTGAGGACGTCTTCTTTTCCCGAGTTGAACATCGTGGATGTCGTTGTCGTCGTCGCCGTGATCTTGATTTCCGTTGCCAGAAGTGTTGGGCTCCATGGTTTTGGCGTTAGACTTGATCTTGGAATCTTCGAGATCCCTCTGTAGTTCAATTTCTGAGATTTTTGAGTTAGTCGCCTCTAGCAGCTGACAATAACCTCTTAAATATGTTGGATTGAGAAATGTTTGATTGGTTCTTGCCCACTCAGAGTTCTCCACTCTCTCATGTATGCTCACTCCCTATAAAGTTTTCTTCGAGTGACTTCGTATGTTCAGGAGACGCTCTTCAAGCATCATTAGGCAAACGTTCCCCCTCAAGACTTTGAATTTCTCGCTTAGCTTTTCAATCGTGATGGGACTGCCAAATCCTGTTAGGGCTCTCTTCGATAGTTGCGCTTACCTCCCACCTAACTCTAATAATGGTGATCCCGACAAATCTTTTACATCTTTTAATTGATGAGCCGGAAATCGCGGACCGAAACGAATCCAATGGTTCTCGTGAGGGGACCTCCTGCTTTACCCCCTAACTGGGCTCCACCAGCATTATTACTGAGACCCTTCATCATCCTCGAGTTGCTATAAAATGAGGAATTAATGTATGGAAGGTTAACGTTCTCGCATAATCAGCTTCTTCCTTCTAATCTCTCCGTCAAACTCGTCTTATTCTCAAGCCAACCCAACGCAAATGGCCTCCTCTCCCGTACGCACTTTTTCAACTGATGTCTTGGCCCAGTGGGAAAAGCTTTATAACCTACTGGGTCGCGGTTACGCACACATAACCGATCATTCTGCGACCGAGGATGAAATCCGTGTCCTGCTCGAGGACCTTGATACCACTTCTCTCGAAGGTACTACACTGGGGAGGGAATATAGAATTTTCCCGACTCTCTTTGCACACTCCTTAGAGGCCTACCGTGCTGCTAATCGGGAGGTTCTCGTGGCTCGCGTCTTGCGAGCTCGTTATGAGGATCGATCTGATCATTTGGTGCCGACCAACTATCTGGCCGATAGTTACAAAAAGGCCGTCGAGTTTGCTAATGAGCGGGTCGCGACGTTGCTTCGCGAGAGGAGAAATCTGGTGGAGCAATTGGCCCTATCCCTGACCACCGGCGAGCATGACCGCCGCAATGTCCTGTTGAGGCTTCAGAGCGACTGGCAGGAAGAACGGCTCGACAAAATAACCGCGGACATAGCTCGCGGGAATGGACTGGTTCGAGACCTGGAAACAATCGCCGAAGAACATGAGGCCAAGGTCGCCGAAGTTAAGGGAGAATGCAAAAGTCTTCTCCTCAGGCTTGCCGACCATGACATGCGGAGTTGGGAGTATGAGCAGAGCATTAATAACATGGAGGGTCAGTTGGGCTCCTTCGTGTCGTTAATTAGGGCTCACTTCGGCTTTACTTTTCTACCCCGAATTGTATGACCTGCTTTTGAAAACCCTCCACTGAGCAAAATAAATGAGAACTCTTGTGTGTGTGTTTTAACTTCTGTATGGTTCATTTCTTCGAGCATCCGAACATCTTCAACTTGGGTGAGCCGAACCATAATATCAGTAAGCCGAGCAAATATGTCCTGATTTTATAACTCGCTCATGATCGGATGAGATAATAGCCTTAGACTTGTCCAGGAAAAGATTTCTCTCTATTACCTATTTTTATTTTTATTTTTACCTGCAAATAAAAAGACAGAATCAGAAGAAATAATTTGAAAAAGAAATCAAAAACCCCTTTCAATCCTATGCTTGCCCATGATTAATAAGGACAAGAACTTTTACAAGGGTTTTAATCTTGCGCGAAAAGTTTTTATCAATATTCCTCGAAAGAAAGCATACTATTGAAAGGAATGTAATTCACAATAATCGCTTTTGATCAATTTCGAGAGGAACGAATTACTCAAAAGTGCGAGGCATAATAACGTGTTTTAAATTTAATTGAAGATACGGCATCCAAATCAAGGCCGTTTTGTTAAGAACGAGAGTAATTTGGACATCTATCTCGTCATTAAATTCAAAACAACGCCGATATTCTCGATCAATTATCGTGGATTACCAGCGACGTAAAACATGCATGGACCAATTCAAGTGTATAATTCCTTCTAGCGAAATTGGGGTTGGATTACCCTATATGACCAAAAAGGTCGTGCAAGATTTTCAATTTTAATTTCCTCTAAAGGAATTATAAACTTGACTTGGGAGTATTCGGATGATTAGAGAAAATGCCACTATCACATTCCCATGACCTGTCAAAAGAAATACAACCAAGTTCCATCTAAATGTATACACCAATAGATCCCTAATACAATCACTCTAAGGGGTGAGATAGAGAAAGCCTCGATAAAAGTAAACCCTATACAAGAGGACTAGCAATGGAAAATGAAACAAAGGAATGTGATCCTAACGTTTAAGGATGCCCCAAGTTCGATCTGTGACTTCCGGATCACTTGCCCCAACTCGTCATCTTCATTGGACGATATCTCAATAATGTCCATAGTAGGCTCCTTTGTTGCTCACTCGGTGCTTGTCATGGGATATCATCCTCTTCGTCTTCTATCAAGGACGTTTGGGAAAAACACACACATCTATCCTTGAAATGGCATTTAATCTAATCACCAGAATGCAATGAATGAAATGCCTATATTTATATGAACTGTAATAGATTCGAGGTATAGAGAGTCTTACCAACCAAACTCGTCGACTTATGTGCGGTTTTAGGTGTACCAACCGCCCAAAGACATGCGCATGAGACAAGTTATGGTGAACTTCTAAAAATCAGAGGGTTTGGCACCTAAGGTTAAGGTTCCCACTTCGAGTTCTAGAAAGAGCCGATTCCATTGCACAGCTATCATTGCATTGGGACTCGATCCATAGTTCGAAGCGAGCGGAATTGAAAAGTGGATTACCCCTCGTTTTTCCTCACGGAGATTCCATTTTCAATTCCTTCTATTGTGTTCCTATAGGCGACGCCCGGGGTTTTAGGCGCGGTTGTGTGTGTCCACGTGTTGTGATCATCACAATGCAATTCATGCATAGCAGTTTATCAATCAGCACTTCAAATCATCCACACAACATACATTCCTACGCCCAACCTGCATAAGACAATGTTAATCACGGACTACACCCCTTATTTCTCCAATCTGCAAAAACATATAACACCTATCGTAAGCGGACTTACCTCACCTTTGAAAGCGTCTGCATGGTTAGAAAAATCACTCAGCGTTTTAATTACGGCCTAAGTCCACTTGAGGTCTAGAACCATAGGTTCTAGAACAAAGTCCCCAGTGGAGTCGCCAGCTGTCGCGACCCGTCCGAAAGCGGACGCGGCTAATGGATTACCGATCGCAGGTCTTGGATCGGCGCGGGCCCTCCCAGGCCCATACCAAATCGCGGCGGGAGTATTATAGAAGGATTCGACGATAAGAGTCGATCGCTTTCGACCTTCAGTGTGGTCGTGGTGGCATGTGCAACTTGTGCATGCATTTGGAGTCGCCACCGGTCTTTATTGGAGGGTAGACCGGAAACCTTACTGACCAATTGGGAGAGGTCGATCAGTTCTGCGGAACCAGAGATTTTTGGGTTCGGGGACTTGGTTACGTCGGTGTTATTACCAACGCCCTTTCGGTACCTAACGCGAGTGGTTTTCCTAGCTAGGAGTTCATGCGGGCGCAAGTTTGGGTGAGGTAGGTATGATTCAGGGTTTTCATGCAGATTGGACGACTATTCCTATCAATCACAATCAATTTAACTGAAAACGCAATCAAGTACATAAATAAACCACTTCAATGCGCATCAATTCAGATCAATGACTTCCTAATGTAACCATAAAGGCTTAGAGAAGATGTGATTTCGGACCAGGGAAAAATGGGAAGATTTGGAGACGATTGGCCCGAAGGGTAAAATCATCCTTTTTGGAAGGTTTGGATACCAAATTAACCAAAATACTCCATGGCCACTTGATTGTGACCATTTCCCATTTTTGAGAATTTTTTGGAATTTCTTGATTTTCCTTTAATTTTTGGAAGACGATTCGCCCAAAGGGCGAAATCGTCATTTTAAGAAGGTTCGGGGTTCAAAACACCCGGAATGAGTCTTGGCCAGTTGTTTGTGATCATTTTCTATTTTTTTGGGATTTTCCTGAATTTTTTAGAATTTTTTTTTAAGACGGTTTGCCGGAAGGGCAAAACCGTCATTTCGGAAAAGACCGAGGTCCGAAAGACCCAAAACAGGTCATGACCAGTTGAATGTGGCCATTTCCTATTTTCTAGAATTTTTTAGAATTTTTCTGAATTTTCCGAATTTTTTTGAATTTTTTATGATTTTCTGTTTTTTTATTGATTTTTGAATTTATTATTATTATTATTATTATTATTATTATTTAAAAAAAATAATTATAATAAAAATAGTCCGGACCGGGTCGGGTGACCCGGCCCACGATCCAGACCCGCAACCCAAACCCGGCCCGCCTCTTCTAGGACCAAAACGGCGTCGTTTACCTTATTAAGAACGGACGCCCCAGATCGAGACACGTGGCAACACCTCGACCGTCGGATTTTTTTTATTTATATATATATATTTTTTTAGGGCGCGGCCCCACCGCTGACGTGGCTGCCCACGTGGCATGCCACGTCAGCGTTGACCGGTCAACTGGGGCGTGGCTCACCGGGGAAGACGACTGGCGCCGGGGCTAAGTCGCCGGCGCCTCGTCGGAGGGCCATAACTTGGTCCCCCGACGTCCAAAAAACTTGAAATCAACGGCATTGGACTCCTTTCTTCGAGATCTACAACATATCCAAAGAATAACGCAGCAGAATCACATGAAAGACAACTCAACTTTTAGATTTTCCGGCGAAAATTTCCAACTCCGGCGGGCGCTATTTTGGTACGGTAAACCCTTCTACTTGCGATTTATGGATACGACCGACATCTATGAAGGTTCAGAAGCCTTACCTGAGGTCCATGAGCTTCAAATGATTAGCGTCCGGCAGTCCCTAGCTCCGAGCTCCGGCGAGGTCGGCGATGGGTTCGGTTTAGCCATTTACGGCTCAATTCATGCAACAAAATGGTATAGCCAGGCGTAAGGAACACTCTTAAACTTATTTGAAGTGAAAACTCGAGCGGAGGAATGGACAACGATACAAACCGAGCTCGGAGACCAAGAGAGCTCCGGCGGCAATTCGTCGAACATGTGGCGTGTATGTACAGAAAGTTGCTAAAATGACTTCGTCGACGCAAGACGGGGGATACCGAGCCGAACCAATTATTGAATCATCTTCGACACATCGCCAGGATAAACGGGTACTATCGAGTTTGGTCCGACTCGATCAGAATCAAGTCGGACGGACACGCTCTGCCCGCCGGAGCAAAACAGGGCAAAAACAGAGTATGAGGACTGACCTGGTTCGCCGGGGCTATGACGGTGGCTTGTCGATGTGGCGGCGGTTCGACTCCGTTCCCCTGCTCCTTCATCTATCCATTTCACTCTCTATCGCCACTCTCTCATCTCTCAATTTCCCCCCATCCCTCTCTCGGCCGAATCGTTCTCTCCCGCCCCCATCTCCCCTTTTTTTTCTTCTTTTTTCCTATGGCCGACCGCCTTTCGTTCGTGGAACATCCACAATCGACCGACGCTCTACCACGACGATTTCTTTTTGCCAAACAACGCCGCGGCGGGCCTCCCCCAACTTCCCCTGTTTCCTGCTCTGTCGGCGCGGTGGGTCTGCAAGTGCAGACCCGGTCGGACCGGGTCGGGTCGGGTATGACCCGACCGGCCCGGTTCGACCAATTTTGCCCAATTAGGTCCCAAATCGACCCTTTTTCATGAAATTGAAGGCAAAATCGGACTCCTTGACATGTTTTCTATCAAATATGGGTATTTTTGTGAATCAATTGATTGAAATTTAGTGAAAACCCCAAATTGCCCTTAGGATCCGAAATTGATTTTTGCTTAATTGAAGGTCCAAACAAACCCATTTGTCAAAATTGACGCCACCAACGGATTCCTCATGATGAAAACTATTGGGTAGAGGTGTTTAATTTTGGTGGGTATGCCTGTATGAAATTTAATTTCAACATTTGAGAAACCGGGGACTAAGTTAAAAGATTTTTATGCAATTAAGCCCTTTTGGTTAAAATTGATCAAATTGGAGGGCAAATTGACCTAATTTCACTTCGAGACTTTAGAATCCAATGTCATAGCTTATAGAAAACAAGAATTGAAAATTAAAATACTCGAAAAGGATTTTTCATGCCCGATTCGGGTTTATGTTTGTGAAGGAACATAGTGACCCAAGCCAAATTTTCAAGATTTAAAGTGACAAACTTGAAGAGAAAATTAAAACAAAATTATTGAATATTTTTGTGTATTTTTCTGACCACGAATGGTATTTTTCTGAATTTTTGGGTATTTTTATAATTAAATAAATTCGAAAAATATTATAAAATACCAAAAAATATTTTTTGTTCAAAATTGGTCCCCGAGGCTAGACCAAGGCTTCCAAAGTTGATTTTGTGATTTTATGACCTTTTTTGATATTTTTAATTGATTTTTAAAAAAATAAAAATAAAAATAAAAATAAAAATAAAAAAATAAAAAAATAAAAAATAAAAAATAAAAATCGCAATAACAGATGGTCAAAAAATCAGGTGTCAACAAAGATCTCGTAGACGTTGGGGATCGCCAAAGGAAAGTCTTCCCCGTTCGGATCAAATCGCCCATACAATTATGATCCTAGGTTTCCATAGATGATTTCACTCATTTGGAAAGTCGTACGTTTGTCTCCTTGATTTCGCATCCTTGATTGATCTCTATCCCCAATAATCTTTCAAGAATGATCTAGCTTGATTGTATCCGTTGTAGTATTTCAAATTAGCTCATTTAAAAGTTCTTTTCAAGTTCTGATTACTGCACGTGAATACTTCACTCAGAGCTTGAGCATCAGTCCAACGTTTGAGCTATCCCCGTTCAATGTTCAACCTATGAGTTATCCCCACTCAAAGTCTGAGCTCCAACCAGCATCTGAGTCCCTTAGAAATCCCATCTGAGCAAAAACCTTTTTGATAGATTCAATCTTGTGCATCCCCGTACCAAAGGATCATTTGCAAAACAAGTACTTCACGGCATTATCTCGAAAATTTAAGAGTTCTTGGATTGTTTTGTCAATTTCAAAATCACCTAGGGGTTTTTCTCAATAGGATCAAGTTCATTTTATTTGTTATAACCGAGCGGCTGACGTGGCCGCCACGTGGCGCTGCTACGTCAGCGTCACGCCATCATTGACCAGGTCAACAACCATTGACCGGTCAACAAGTTCACCGGGGAAGACGATCGGCGCCAACGCTCTCTTGCTGGCACCTCGTCGGAAGGAGATTTCTCGGCCGTCCGACCTCCGATCGGTCTGATTCCAACGCCGTTCGAACCCTCACGACTTCCTCTACAACATATCAAAGCCTTGATGCAGTAGAACAACACTAGCTTAAATCTCCTATTTGTACCGAAGATAGTCTCCAGCGAGGATCCGTCGTAGCCATTTCTAGTGCGATCTAGCCTATCAAACCAGTTAAGCAAAATCACAGGAGATCGAAGAGACTTACCTGGCCGTCAGGGAGGGTCAACGTAACTCAAGGCGGGCTCTCGAGCTCATGTCCAGTCGTGGATAGGTGGAGGCCGACACAAGGTTTTGTGGAATGAAAATGCAAAAAAAAAAGATATGGAAATGATTAGTGGTGCACAGGGAGTGATTCTAGACTAACAGTTCACAAAATGAACTAACGATGCTCAAGATGCCATTAGAGGCCGAGAGGAAGCTCGAAGGAGGACCTCACCATTTATCGAGGTGAAAGGCCGATTGGAAGGGTTCGGTAGCTTCTTTGGAGCTCAGAGAAGTCAAATATGGTCGTCGCCGGCTTCGGTTTCGCCGGTGATGATCAAACGAAGCTTGTACAGGATCGGTGGAAGCAAGCCTCGATCGCCGTCTCTCTCTCTCTCTCTCTCTCTCTCTCTCTCTCTCTCTCTCTCGCCTTCTCTCTCTTTTGCGTTTGTTATGGAACTCTCTACTGAATCCAACCTCTGCCACAGACTTCAAGTCCTTCCTCATTTTATTTTGGCGTTCGTTTTTTTTTGTTAGGGCCCTCCGGCTCGTCGCCATATGCGTATAGCGTGCGTTCATCAGCTGGGGGTTGTCAAGAAAAGATGGGCAGTCGACTGAAGCCCGATCGTGGACTGGGTACCTCCCTTTGGCGTTGCAATTTGGCTCCTCTTCTCTCGGGTTCTTTACGCCCATAAACAGAGCATAACAATGCTCCTGTGAACTGGTGTTGGTCAACTGGGTTGACTGGGTCGGGTTGACCCGACCCAGTCAATTCGGTTCAGCAATTTTCTCTAATTTAGGCGTTCAAATGAGAAAAAAATCACAAAATTGATCATGAAATCAGATTCTATGACATGGAATTCATCTAAGATTGTAAATTTTGTCGAAACATTATTCCAATTAGTACAAAAACCCCAACTTTCAAGTTTAACCTAAATATGAAATCTGCCTAATTAAGGCCCTAAATGAGCAAATCGGGTTAAATTAACCCTACCAACAGATTTAGAGAGGATAAAAACCTATGCGTCACTGTTCATTCACTCATGATAGTCCCTATATTAAGAGTAATTTCATTTTTTCCAAGTCCGATGACTAAATTGCAATAAAAATATGCAATTTCGTCCAATTCGCGCAATTGTGCAATTTCGATGAACAATTGGAATAAATTGCAATTTAGGACAATTGGTTTGAATGTCAAAACTCTTAAAATGCCAAAATTATAAATTAAAAGACTCAAAACATATTTTTTGACAAATTCAACCATGTGCGTTACAAAGAAACACACAAAATTAAACTTGAATTTCGAATTTTGATGTGGTCAAAATGACAAGGAAATTAAAATAAAAATATATAACATTTTTCCATATTTTTGCGATCTCCAATGCTATTTTTGCTAATTTTTCATCTATTTTCCTATTTTTAAAAAATATTTTAAAATAAAAAAATTATTTTTTGTTCAAAAATAGTTCCTTAGGCTTGGCCAAGATCATCAAAGTTGATTTTTCAATTTTTTTTAACTTTTTATGGATTTGTTTTTATGAATTTTTCAAAGTAAGACTGAAAAAGACTAATAAAAAATCAGGTGTCAACAGCTGCCTCTCTTTAAGAGGAATCTTGTGAGAGGTTTCACTCAAAGACATGTGACACTTGAGTCCAGACCGACTCGACTGGAGAAAAGAAAAACGAATCTTAACACTCAATCTTTCTTGTCCCGCTGGTGAACGCTCTGCTCCTTATTCTTTTGCTGACGTGAGAGAGAAAGTAGAGAGACCCACCTGCCTTTTACCTGTTTGATCACCTGCCTGATGCTCGTGCGGCATGCGCGGTGTATAGCGGGTTCAAGTGAATACCTAGGGACTCGTCTTTTTGAGTATCCTAGGGCGGTTAAATTCTAGCCTGTATGGTAGGCCGTACCAGAATGGGATTCCTATTCTTGACATGAATCTGTGAATGACGCACCCAGTCTCTTAGGGATTGTCAGGGGTTTTGATCCGTATGGTGGATCAGACCATAAATAGGACTCCTTTCTGCTAGGAACCTATGGATGACGCACCCAGTCTCTTAGGGATTTGTCGAACATTTTGATCCTTTAGGGGGATCAGGCTGAGAATAGGATTCCTATCTGCTAGGAACCTATGGATGACGCACCTAGTCTCTTAGGGATTGTCAGACATTTTGATCCTTCAGGGGGATCAGGACAAGAATAGGACTCCTCTCTACTAGGAACCTATGGATGACGCATCCAGTATCTTAGGGATTGTCGAACATTTTGATCCTATATTCTAAGGAAATAACTAGGATTTATACAAGTGAGGTGTGCCTAACCCTTAGGCTTCACCACATGGGCTATTCTGGATTTAGGGGTTACCTAGAACCTCACAGAAAGCTGATTTTGTCAAAAGTTTTCGATCCTATATTCTAAGGAATTAACTAGGATTCATACAAGTGAGGTGTGCCTAACTTTTAGGCTTCACCAAATGGGCTATTCGGGGTTTTGGGGTTACCTAGAACCTCACAGAAAGCTGATACTGAAAATTGTCATTTCGACACGCGATGCGTTATTCTGGGATTTGGAGATTCCAAGTATCCTGCAGAAAACTTAAACCTGCAAAAACTTTGATAAGATTCTTCTGGGGTCTAGGGGCTACCTGAGATCTCGCAGAAAGACTATCTTGAATATTGTCCTTTCGACATTGAGGGTGATATTCTGGGATCTGAGAGTTCTAGGTATCCTGCAGAAAGTTCCAACCTGTAATACTGGAATCTCACATAGGGAGATAATTTCAAACATTGCCTTTTTGACATGAGAGGTGTTATTCTAGGATCTGGGTACTCCAGGCAATCCTGCAGAAAGCTCAAACCTATAAATTTGAAATCTCACAGAGGGATGATTTCGGAGATTGTCCTTTTGACATTGAGGGTGACATTCTGGGATCTGGGGACTCCAGGTATCCTGCAGAAAGCTCAAACCTATAAATTTGAAATCTCACAGAGGGATAATTTCGGAGATTGTCCTTTTGACATTAGAGGTGACATTCTGGGATCTGGGGACTCTAGGCATCCTGCAGAAAGATCAAACCTACAAAATTGTTCATAAGAATGTGTTTTCCTGAGATATGGAATTATCAGGGATCTTGCAGGAAAATAAACTTGAAAGCTCTTCTTCACAGAGCAAGGCATCCTTCTAGAATCTGGGGTTACCATGATTCCTGTAGAAGTTTAACCAAGAACAATAGCATTCTGAGATCCGGGGTTACCAGGAATCCTGCAGAAGCTTAATCATATAAACTTTTCTTCTCAGAGAAAGGTATCATTCTGGGACCTAGGGTTACCACAAGTCCAAGAGAGGTTGTGTTCTTCTGAGATCTGGGATTACCAGGAATCCTGCAGAAGCTTGAATTTGAAAGTTATTCTTCACAAAAGAAGTAGCATTCTGAGGTCTGGGGATACCAAGGGTCCTACAGAAGGTCGAACATGTAAACTCTTTCTTACCAAGAGAGGTTGTGTTCTTCTAGGATTTGGGGTTACCAGGAATCCTGCAGAAGCTTGAACTTGAAAGTTATTCTTCACAAAAGAAGTAGCATTCTGAGGTCTGGGGATACCAGGGGTCCTACAGAAGCTTGAACATGTAAACTCTTTCTTACCAAGAGAGGTCGTGTTCTTCTGAGGTCTGGGCTTGCCAGGAATTCTGCAGAAGTTTAGACATGTTAAACGTTTCTCACCAAGAGTGATACAAGTCGTTTTAGGAGCCGAAGTCATCAAGAATCTTGTAGAAGCTCCAATCTGAAAATTTTCTTACCAAAGGCACATCAATGGTCTTTAAGTGATATCTAATGTCAAACTGACAGCACTTTATGACTTACATTATAGTCATGAAAAAATTTCAATGAATGCATTACGATGCTGGAGGTTATCCAAAACACCTTGCAATATGCGGAAGTGATAAAAAATTCCTTGTGGGAAAAGTTTGAATCAAACAATCTGAAATTACCAAAAGAGTTTGGTTAAAATGTCCAATGGAGTATTCTCATCAAAGATGACTTCTCACCGTTTTGAGATAATGGTCTTTTATCAAGAATGCACTCGAATTTCCTATCAAACCTGCGCCTAGGGTTCAGGATCATTCGCAGTGAATACACCTCGATCGATCAGGAGGACTTCTAAGGGACCGTAATGTTGGGCTCGGTCAACGGTTTTCAATGGGGGACTTGCGTGCAAGTCAAGGCTTTCGAAGAGAAGTCTTCAATGTCTGCTCCAGGTTTACAAGTCAAGAAACCTGCAAAATGAGAAAGAAATAATCTTGCTCGAACTTCTTCAAGCTAAGCTTAGACATTAAACCCTATGTCAATCCAAGTGCCTTAATCAGAAAAGGCTTTTCTGGGTTGTAACGTAGGTAGGTTTGGGGACCAAAAAGGCTTGTTTTTGGCTCAGAATACGCGAAGGGTTTAATATTGGTGATCATTGCAAGTTTTGCCGCCATCTTGCCCCTTCTGGTTCAAAGAGCGTCTTCAGTCTTTGAAGTGCATTGATAGTCTATGAAGAGCACTGTCAGTCTCCGAAGTGCACATTTGTCTTTAGAGAACATCTTTTTTATGTTAAGACGGCGTGAATAACTTGTCTATGCCTTTGTCACCTGGATGTGACATGATTTGGGGGCATCTTTCGTAGTTTAGCTCACTTGGAATTTTCTTTTACAATCAGATCTCACTAGTGACCTATACAAAGGTATCATACCATCTTTTGGCAGTTACAAGATTAAACACATGGTTCACAAGTGTACAAGTATTTGGATGGGCATTGGCCTTGCTTTTACCAGGCACTTTGCTTTTTCTTGATGCCCAGGGTCGGATTTTTCTCTCTTTATTTTTGAAATCCCACCTTTTCTTTTCTTTTAGGGACCATGATTTTCAAATGAGTGTGCTAGATGTACAATTTGAATCTTAGCACTCAAACATTAGTCTAGGAATTTTTACAAATCCTGTGTTTTGAACTCTTCCGCTCTTGAAGTGACGTTGCTTTCGTCTTGGAATATGCAATGATCACCAACGGGTTTGTGAAACGAAGTACAGGCTCAACTGGGCTGTACAAAGGGTAAAAAGTGTATAGGATAGAGAAACGAATGCTTTTCGTCATCCTAGAGCACCTGAATCACCATAGAAGTTAAAATGACAAGCAACACATGAAGATTGATGCAAGTCTGAGCAAGAGAATTTTTAACCATTTACCTCCTGATACCGCTGGACGTACCTCTAGTTTGCCCCAGTGTGGGGTGGTTCTTGACAGGGGTAGAGAATGAAACCGCCGTTCAAAGGGTTATCAATGGTCACATGTAGTGTTTATGATAGATAAACGAATGCCTCCGTCGTCTCAATCCACGTAATCACTGCGAATAACCCTTACGTCCCTAGGTCAAGGTCTTGCTATCCTTACCACTCCACTCATTTCTCAAGCGTGTATGGGACGTGTTTGGACTAGGCTTGCCTCTTGTCTGAGGAAACATCCTTTTAATCAGTTTTGAACAATTCTTGTTGGAAAAGTTCATCTTGTTTTCTTCAAAACTTACCCTCCAAGGGGATTTATGATGCACAATGTATATTTCAATCATGTTCAGATAACCTCCAGATCTAAACACGAATGCCAATGACTGTGAGAATTTTTGCGTCTTTCTAGACATGAGCTTTGAATGTATGCTAGATTCCAAAAAGCCTCTAAATTCTAGCAATAAGGATTCTGACGGTCTTAAAAACCTAAAAGATTGGGAAAGGAATGCTTACCTGCCCAGCGCGGCTTGGGATTCCTGAGAAACATAAAAGGAATATGTCAGTGTATGCTCTCAAATTTCAGAGAATTAGAACGATACACCTTACCCTTGATCATGCGCTCCAATGGAAATTCATAGATTCATGAAAATCTGCATTTTTCTTGCAAACACAGGGTGGTTAAGTGTTCTAAAATTTCTTAAAATTCTCCGTCTTTGAAGAGAAAGGATGTGCACCTGACCACCACGACGTTAGGTCTTCTTGATCGTGCATTCCCATATGAATGCCAATGTGCAGGTTACATAAATCAGCCATTTTGACCTATGGCGATGACGCCTTCGTCTGATTGGGGCAATGAACCCTGCTTGATGGCTTCATTCATCTTTGGAACGTGCCCCATGTCATTTTTCGAAGTTTCATGTTCTTCGTTTGTTGTTTTCTGTCTTCTTCATCAGACATTCCTGCAATATTGAACACATGCTAGTGTATGCATGGATGCATGATATGCTTATGCAATGACTATTATGATGACTCGGCTCAATTCGGAATGAGTCATATGACCAGAATCTGATTTTATTTCAAGGGTAATACTTCTTCACAGCATCTGAATTTACAGGGTGCCTCAGTTCTTCTCCTTTGGAGTGTACAAGAATCAATGCTCCTCCAGTGAGAATCTTCTTAATAATGTAGGGGCCTTCATAGTTCGGGGTGAATTTACCTCCCGGATGGATATTACTCGGCAAAGTCTTCCTAATTACCAAGTCATTTACTTCGAAATTTCTGGTCTTGACCTTTCGGTTAAACGTCCTAGCTACCCTCTTCTGGTAAGTTTGTCCGTGACAAATGGCTTTAAGACGCTTCTCGTCTATTAAATTCAACTGTTCGTATCTGTGCTTGGAATACTCTGGTTCGGAGAGTTTACCTTCTGACAAGATTCTCAAAGAGGGAATCTTTACTTCCACGGGTAGAACTGCTTCTGTCCCATGCACCAGACTGTAGGGAGTTGCCCCTGTAGAAGTCCTGATTGACGTTCGGTAAGCCATTAAGGCGAAGGGCAGCCTTTCATGCCAATCCCTGTAGTTTTCTGCTGTTTTAGCCAAGATTCTTTTGATGTTTTTGTTGGCTGCTTCCACTGCTCCATTCATCTATGGGCGGTAGGGGGATGAATTCAGATGTCGAATACCAAAGTGATCCAATAGATCATTGACAATCTTGTTGTTCAGGTTAGACCCATTATCTGTGATGATTGCTTGAGGGGTACCATATCGGGAGATGATGTCTCTTTTGATGAATCTTGCCACATTTCTTGCAGTGACATTCTTGTAAGAACTGGCTTCTATCCATTTTGTGAAATAATCAATCGCTACCAGGATGAAGCGATGACCGTTTGAAGCCACATGATTAATAGGCCCTATCATGTCTATCCCCCACATAGAGAAAGGCTAAACTTCCGACATTTGGTGCAGTTCGTTTGGGGGTGCATTGATTTTATCACCATATATTTGGCATTGATGGCATGACCGGACATGCTGGCAGCAGTCTGATTCGATGGTCATCCAAAAATAGCCAAGCCGCATGATCTTCCTAGCGAGGAGGTGGCCGTTCATGTGAGGCCCACATACTCCTTCATGGATCTCTTTCATGAGGATATTTGCTTCTTTGGCATCTACACACCTCAACAGAGTAGAGTCAAACGACCTTTTGTACAGAATTTGTCCATTGAGGAAGAATTTACTGGCCATCTTGGTTATGTATCTACGGTCTCCTGGTTGGCATCCTTCGGGAAATTCACCTTTTGAGAGATAGTTCTTGATGTCGTAATACCATGGTTCCCCATCAAACTCTTCTTCGATTAGCATACAATAAGCTGGCCTTTCAACTATATTGATCTTTATGGGTTCTATATCCAACCCTCCAGTCGTTTGCAACATTGAGGCAAGGGTGGCTAACGCATCTGCAAATTGATTGTGGGACCTTGATAGGTATTCGAATGACACTTCTTCGAATTTGAGTATTAATTCTTCAAGGTATTCATGATAAGGGATGAGCTTTGCATCTCTCGTCTTCCACTCTCCCTGTGTCGGTAAAATGATGAGCATGGAATCTCCAAAAACTTGCAACCTAGGTATCTTCATGGAAATGGCCAATCGTAGGCCTAAAATGCATGCCTCATATTCTGAGATGTTGTTGGTCCAAGGGAAAGTTATTTTTGCCGCCACAGGGTAGTGTTGATCATCATGGGATATCAGTACTGCCCCAGTGCCTGCCCCTGATAGATTAACAGCACCATCGAAGTACATGACCCACTTTTCTTCTGCTAAGTTGAGAATTTAACCTTTTGTGCTTGTTACTTCAGAAGACTCACTGTTTGACGGGTTTTCTGCTAGCATGTCAGCTATAGCTCTTCCTTTAACTGACTTTTGTGGAGAACACTTGATGTCAAATTCAGATAGCATTACTTGCCATTTTGCTAATTTCCCAATTAAAGCGAGTTTCTCCAAGAGGTATTTGACAGGATCGTTCTCTGTTACGAGCTGAATGTGGTGGTGTAGGGTATACTGCCTCAGTCTACGAAGTACCCATACCGCTGCTACACAGGCCCTTTCGACTGGTGCATATTTTGCTTCCGATGGCGTGAATTTCTTACTCAGGTAATAGATGGCCCTTTCTTTACCATCTATCGGGCTTGTCTGGGCGAGTAAGGCTCCTAATGACTCCTGCTGTATAGTCAGGTATAAGGTCAATGGGTGACCAGGAATTGGTGGCACAAGTACCGGCGGCGTGATCAGATAGTTCTTGATCATTTGGAATGCCCTGCTGCATTCAGCATCCCATGTTACTTTCGCGCCTTTCTTAAGTAATTTGAAGATTGGCTTAGCCACATCGGACAGTTGATTGATAAATCTGGCAATATAGTTCAGTCTCCCTAGAAGGCTTCTAACTTCTTTTACTGTAGAGGGAGTTGATAGATCATGGATAGCTTGAATCTTTGAAGGATCAATCTCAATGCCCCTGTTACTGACTATGAACCCAAGAAGCTTACCAGATTTCGCCCCAAACACACATTTGTCAGGGTTCAACCTTAACTTATATTTGCGCAGGCGCTCAAATAATTTTCTTAACACCTGTACGTGATCCTGCCCTTTCTTGGATTTGGCGATCATGTCATCGACGTATACTTCAATTTCTTTGTGGATCATATCATGAAATAATGTGACCATAGCCTTCTGATAGGTCGCCCCGGCGTTCTTTAATCCAAATGGCATGACTTTGTAGCAAAAGTTTCCCTAGGGTGTGGTAAAAGCAGTCTTTGGTTTGTCTTCTTGCCTCATGAAGATTTGGTTATATCCCAAAAATCCATCCATAAACGAGAATAATTCATAACCTGTTGTGCTATCCACCAACACATCAATGTGAGGAAGTGGAAAATCATCTTTTGGGCTCGCTCTATTCAGATCTCGGTAATCCACGCAGATCCGAACTCTACCATCCTTCTTCATGACGGGAACTATATTTGCGATCCAATCTGAGTATGGGATAGCTTCGATAAAGCCTACCCTAAGAAGCTTCATGACTTTTTCCTTAATTTTGTCTTCCAACTCAGCCTTCATCCGCCTGCTGCCTTGCTTGACAGGTTTGATACTAGGATCTGTGGGTAAGGCATGCTCCACGATCTTAAGATCTAGGCCTGGCATATCAGCGTAAGACCATGCAAAAATGTCTTGATATTCTTTCAATAACTCTGTGAACTCGAGCCTTTCATTTTGGGATAAATGTCCGCCGATCTTGACCTCTTTGATATTCACGGAGTCTCCTAGATTAACAATGATTGGTTCTTCTGAAGTAGGAGGCGTTGATTCCTCAAAGGCATTCCAATCTCTGCGGATAAACGCATAACCCTCGTCTTCATCTTCCTCAATGTTATAAGAATGGTTACTGGAGAAATCCGAATCTCGTAACAACCTGGTATGCATGTTTGAGATGATATGCCTGAAATGTCATGAGTATGGTTAGTTCGTACTCCATAAGAATGACATGCATGATCATCAAAAATTTTTTCGAAAGAGTTTTTGAAATAGGTACAGGTATAAACGAGACTAATCCTCATGTCATTGGATATCCTTGCCCCTAGGAAATCTCTTTGGAAATCAGGAGTTGTATGGAAAATCAAGCCTCAAGCTTCTGTGCAGAAGACTAGTATCATCATTGGGCTGATTCGTGATTCCATATGTCCTTAACAAAATATGTATGGTTTTATTGAATGCAAGATGGGCTGCATTACAAGATGTGCTATTTGGACCAACGGCCGGAGATCCAAAGGCGTTTCCCTATACGTACAATAAGGAAAGAAAATGCGACAAAATGCAAAAAGTTCTAAATGCAGTATTTAAAGACAAGGGAAGAGTCTCGTTACTCAGAGGAAGTGGCTTCATCACTTAGCCACTCTATGATGGCATTCACAGAGTTGTCTTCAAGAAAAAGATTTGTCAGATCTGGTTCTATCGGTGAAGTGACATTTTCTTCAGATAACCATTTAGAGTTCTGGTTGAAGTAGGTGTTCAGAGGAAATATCTTCGATCTGCCTTTCCAAGTTGGAGAACCGATGAATGAGTCATTCAAGTTGTTTCGGCCTCCCCGACGTCCCAGGCTTTTGCCTCGGCCTCGACCTGCCGCTTCCGGGACAGATTCATTCATGCGATATTTCTGGTACCCCAAATCCATTCTATGCGGGTTAGCTTTTAACTGCAGGGGGACATTTATTCCTTGACTATGCTTACCCAGACCTTTTTCAAGGTTAAACCCATATGTCAGTAATATCTTGGCTGGTAAGAGATTGGCTTCTGAGATATAGGGGGTTCTCAATCTTGTTCCTGCCGGGGTATGAACTGTTGCTACGAGTTCTAAGGAATGATAGCTTGCTTCTGTTTTCACTTCGAGTTCAATATAGGGAATGGCACTGCTCTGGTATGTCTGGAGGTCGACTTCTCCATGTACGGTAATTACCTTCCCATCCACTACAAAGCGTACTTTTTTATGCAAGCTTGAAGGGACAGCCCCTGCTGTATGGATCTAAGGCCTTCCCAGCAAGAATTCGAATGCACTGGGCAGATCCATTACTTGGAAGCTTATAGAGAATTTTGTCGGGCCAATGAATACGTCTAGCTCAATCTCACCCACCACAGTCTTCTTCATTCCGTCGAAAGCCCTCACGGCCGTTTTGGATGCCTTAATCGTTTCCTCATTGATTCCCAAGCTTCTTAGGGTAGCCAAAGGGCAAATGTTGAAGGCTGATCCATTGTCGATCAATACATGTGCCACTCTCTTCTCGTTACATTGCGCGGAGATATATAAGGCCTTGTTGTGCCCTCTTCCTTCGATGGGGAAGTCCTCGTCAAAGAAGCTCAATTGGTCTTTCAGAAGGATTGCCCCCACAAAATCCCCTAACTGTACCTCGTTAATTGATTCAGGGACATGTACTTCGTTGAGTATTTTCAACAGTACGTTCTTGTGCTTCTCTGAGTTGATGAATAAATCTAGCAAGGATATTTGAGCTGGCATCTTCCTCAGCTGCTCTATTACTTCTAATTCACTGGTTTGGATGATTGATATGAGCTTTTCGGCGTCTTCCTTAGAGACTTCCCTTTTTTCGGATTCGCCTTCCCTAGGGGCATAAAACCGTCCAGACCTCATTACTGCGTCTACTTCTTTAGTCCCATAGTCCTAATGTACTGCTTTGGGATCGTATTCTTCTACTGGGGGGACTTCTATAGTTACAGCTGCCTGATAAGACGTCTCTGGTTCAGTCGTGTTGTCTGCTTCTTCTTGCGGCAGTTGAATCACGACAGGTTTGACTATGTAGTCATTCACCCCGCTCATGCTATCAAGTTCTCCCAATCTGATTATTACTGTTGTAGCGACTTCGACCATTGATACGGTGTCGTCAAGCCCTTTTGAAAGAAGTTCTTCTATGTCCTTCGAGGTCTCTGGTTGAGAGAGATCATCCATACCTCCCCATCCGTCCGGTATGATGTCTTCAATTTTCTGATAAAAGCTGGGAGGGGCCGAATATTTCACTTTGAAGTTGTACCCCCCAGAATCTTGACCCAGGTTATCTACAATTTCGCTCTTTTCAATCGCGTTGGCCATAAATTTGCGATCCGCTAGACTTCGTCTTTTGGCTTCCAGTTCGTCCTTTTCGAATTCCTCTTCTGACTGAGTGACCGGCTCAAGACTATCTACCAGATTCTCGTGTGGGATGTCCCAGGTGCTGCCCCACTTTGTTGTGATCACGAAGTAGCTTCCTCCCAAAGATAAAGAAGCTTCAACTCATTCGAATTCTTCATTAGTAATATCGGACATAATCCCCAAGCTCATCATTTTGGCGATACATAGCTTCTTTTCGTCAACAGAGATCTCTCTTGCTTTTGGGTATGATGAAGCGGCTGTTAGCAAGTTGGTCAGCTTAGGTACGTCTACCTTCAGCTTAAGGCAGTCTTCCTCAATTTCAGCAAATATTGCTCCTACTGCTTGATGGTCTGGAAGTGGGTTTTCTTGTACGTTTGGGGCCATATTGTCAAACTTCAGAATTTGACTGTCAATCAGAGCTTGCACCTTCAGCTTGAGGATATAGCAGTTGTCCACATTATGCCCTCTCTCGCCCATGTGGTAGATACAGGTTTGGTTCTCATCAAAGCCAGGATATTTGGCAGGGTTTGCTTTAGGCGGTTCTTTTGCCACCAGGCGTTACTCCAGCAGCACTGGGAGCAACTTGGATAAAGGCCTCGGGAGCTGAGAAAATTGCTTCTGGTGTTGCCTTCTTCTGGGCTCTTGTACCTTCGGTGTTGACCAGGACGATCCTTCTTTGGTCTGATTGGTATTGCCAAATGGTTTAGGCTTGTGAGGATCCGGTATAAACGCTATGTCCAGTCCGGTTTCTCTCTCCTTTTTCAAGGGATACTGTTTCCTAGTAGGAGCTTCATGAGGCATTCTTTCTCTCAAGGCCCATTTTAGCATTTCAGCAACCTTTATCAAGTGTGCAAATGTTTGACATCCGGAAGTGTTCAGCCTGTCAAAATACTCGTAGGGGAGTGCTTTTAGGAATAAGTCGATCAGCTCCTCTTCTAGGATTGACGGCTTTACTTGGGTAGCCAGGGCTGGCCACCTCTGGGCATATGTCCTAATTGATTCGCATCTCGCCTTTGAAGTTCGTAGAAGGTCTTCTCTTGTTGGGGCTGTAGCTGTGTTGAACTTGTACTGTCTGAGGAAGTCTTATGCAAGATCCTCCCATCCATCATAATCTTCTAGGTCTAGCTCGATGAACCAAGCCAAGGCGGCGCCAGCCAAACTCTCTTGGAATGTGTTCATCAACAGTGGAATATAATCCGAATAGTGCGCCATCTTGCGCAGGTAATACTTGAGGTGGGCACGGGGACAGCCTGTCCCGTTATACTTTCTTACGAACTCCGGCTCCTTATAGTCAAGAGGAGTCTCTACTTTAGCAAAATGAGATATTTTATCGAAGCGAGCTAACTCGTAACCATGGCTGCTCAAGCACTCCTCGATTTTGGCTAACCTTTTAGCTTCTGCTTCGGTTTTCACAGTCTGCTTCCCCTTCTCCTCTCTCTCGAGGTTGATAACAACAGGCGAAGTCTTTTGTTGTGGCCGACTGTTTGGTTCATGGATGTCCCCCTCTGCATGTTGGGTATCTCTCGTCACCTCCTTATCTGCTGTATCAGGTACAAAAGAAGGACCCGCGTTGTTTTGGTTATGACCCGTTGTTTCTTTAGCTTGGGTAACTTCCAGCATTGCCTTGATATCTGCCATCATAGTAGCTAGGGCGGTCATCTAAGATTCCAGTATGCCCACACGCGGAGTCAATTCTTGTTGCTCCATTCTTGTCTTAAGGCGAGTTCGGAAACGATGTGTTGGTAATTCCGTGATGAGAGTGTACCTGTTCCAGAAAGATTCCCAGTGAGTATTTCTTTTCTCTTTGACAAAAGGGAAGCAGCTAATTCTTTCAGTTGCATGCTTCTTGTCAGTAGATGAGAAAAAGTGCTACCTTGTGAGCCTTAGCCTCATGTAAGTAGTTCTTTTAATCATTTTCTGACAAGAATTCATGAAATTAAAATAAACGTAATTTTCGACGATAGTTTTTATGTATTCGCAAAACATGTTCACATTTATGCTGATGTGTCCCAAAATAGCATCATATAGAAATGAGAATGTATGAGAAGGTGTCACAATGTTTGCTTATTTTACCCTTGACAGAATAGCCTATTCAAGTCTAGGACACTTGAGGTCTAAGGTATCCTCATCATCCCAGTATGGATTCCCCTCTTCAGTCTGGGGCTCCTCATCTTCTGAATATGGCAGTGGTTCCATGTCTTCGGGTACGTATGGCTCTATTCCGGGTACATATGGTACTATGTATTCGGGTACGTATGGCTCGACAAGGCTCCGTCTGGTTGCTTTAAAGTGCTGAATGTATTCTGCAGTGGCTCTATGAATGTTTTCTTCATGAGTCATGTTTTCTGGCCAATTTATTTCTTCGGCTTGCGAATTCTTCAAGGAGCGAATGATGGATGTCACTTTGTCTTCAAACTGTCTCTTCTCCTCCTCCATGAGAGTCTTGCCTGGTATGTCAAAAGAAAAGATACCAGGTTGTGGTGGAGAAGGGATCCCTTGTAGCGCCCCAAATTGTCGGATCACCCTCTTCGGATAGTATGCGATAGCACCTGTGAATCCTAGCAAAGGGACTGGACCTTTGTCATTACATGCCAACCTGACTTTTCCCAGCGTCGGTAACCTTAGCCGCCATTGGAGTTGTTCGGGCTTTAGAATTTTAAGGAAGTTTTTCCACTCTATGTAGTTGAACTTAGGAATACGTGTATGTGTTTTGACAAAGGTTTTGAGGGGATGTGCATCAGGGCTGATTTCAGTGAAACCCATGCGGATATGGATTTGTCTGATATGGGAGGTGAACCATAGATACAAAAGATCACTAGAGGCTCTAAAGATTCCATTTTTATTTTTCTTAAATCGATTTAAGGAAAGGAAGGTTTCGGCAAGGATGATGTTTGAGTAATCCCACCCACAACAGACTTGTCTGGCTACTATAGCCATAATGGGGTCGAAGGTGACAGATGAGATTGGGAACAGCACAAAGCTGAAGAATGCCAAGACAAAGGCTCTACCGGATTTGGTCCCTTTAGCAGCAGGGAGGCAGGAAAATCGATCTATAAGGAAAGATAGGGAGATTCGTCCAGAATTGCTTTTTGCATCTGCTTTGACTTTGCTTAGGCTTGTGTCAAGGAATTCAGCCACCTGACTCAAGGGTTCAAATCCTATGGGGGGTCGAACAAGTGTGTGAGTGAACTCAACTCCGATGACGGCACTGTACTCCTCGATAGTGGGAGTAATATCCAGTCCCTCCATGAAAAATGTAGCGGTGGTAGGATCCCAATAGAGCGCCATGGCTTAGATAAAGGCAGGTGGACACTCAACCTTCAGCAGGTCTAACAGGTATCCTAGCCGGGATTCAGCATACTTCTGGCTGGCTTCGCCCATGCTATCCCACCATGATTGGAGTTCGGTCCGGGAAACTTTGAACACTTGAATATCATTCTTTCCCATCAAGTCTAAAATATGCAAATGATTTTTTAAAAGTCAATCGTCGGAAATTACTTTAAAGACATGATTATGCAGATGCCATGAGATATGCATGGGCCAACTTAATTGCATAGTTCATTTTGAAGAAATGGAAATTAGGACCTTTTTCAGGTCTCGAAGGCCTGACTTAAAGCCTAACTTGAATTTCAGGGAAGTGAATTATGCAATTTAGTCAGGTTCACTCAGTGACTAGAAGAAACAGCAATGTCACATTCCATTGGTCAATACATCAAATGAACAAAGTGGGATTAACTTTTTTTACAATCAGGATGACTAATGAAAGAAGGGTAGGGAAAGATTCTTCAAACAAGAAAGCCATAAAAGGCCTATGGAATGTGAGGATCTAAATCACTCTTGACAGTCAGTCGGGAACTCTCCTTCAATCAAGTGTAGGGGAGTTATCTTCCATGTTCTGGTCAAAAGGTCATAGCTCCTCTGGCCATTCTCTGGTCCATGGTGTGACGACTTCAGGAGCCTTTTCTGGTCTCACTTTCTTGAGTGTGATACGCTTTGGCTTTGTCTTGGTAGCAGGACGTCTTCTTTTTCCCCAAAAGGTGATCATGGGTACACTTTCTTTGGTCAGTAGTTCGACCTTCCGACGGGCATATGCCTCCCTGGCCATCTGGTTGCGACGCTGTCTCTTCATCTCCAGATAATCCTTAAACATTTCGTCCGCTTGTCGCTTGAATCTGAGGTTATCGACATAGTAACAGGTTTGGCAATCTTCAACATATCCCAACTTATGTCCAGTCAGCTCCCGACCATGCACGAATCTAGTGAAGTGTAACCTCGTGTTCGGTCCAGGGCGAGTGACTTTCCTTAGGCACTCGAAGGTCACTAATTTCGTCGAACTCTTAGGGAACAGCGACATCCTACCCTATTGCCATCGTTGTTTCAATTAGTCACTTGAGTGATTCTCATGAAGCGAATGCATATGAATGTATGTAATGCATGAGTCATATTATAGAGCGGGGAATAATAAAGTACAATGAAAATAAATGCCTTACCAACCATATTTGGGGGAATGTGGAATGTCCCCCTATATCAATGGGTAGTTTTAGGTATACCAACCATTTATAGACACGCGCATGAGACAAGTGGGTATACTCTAAAAATCGAAAAATCAGGTGAGGAATCTACGGCTCAGGCTCCCACGATCCACATGAGGCAGATTCCTCCCCAAGGGTACCCACCCAAGAGGGCTAGATATCGCCAATGCAGATGGTAGGCGAGAATGAATATGAAAGTCTCAAGTGCCATCAAACACAAGATCCTTTTCGCATTCCTTTCCTGTCTAAGGTAACCTAGAGGTGGTTGCAGTCGGGGTTTGACCGCCAATGTGTGCAATGTGTCGTGATCATCACAATGCAAAATCATGCACAGCAGTTTGTATCAAAACACCGCTTCAGTATGTGCATAAAAATAAACATACATTCCCAACTCCAACCTGCAGAAAAAAATGTCAACAATCACTCCACCCCTTATTTCTCCAATCTACAAAAACATCTAACACAGTGGTTAGTGCACGTACCTCACCTTCGAGAGCATCTGCAGAAAATAAGGTCAGATAAACCAAACAACTTTTTAATCGGCTCAAGTCCGCTGGAATTCGTAACCAGAGATTCTGGCTTAGAATAAGTCCCCAGCGGAGTCGCCAGTCTGTCGCGACCCTCCTCGAGCGGAGTGTTAATGGGCCGTTCGATCGCTGCATGATCGGACGAGGGCCTCTCCCAAGGTCCATTACCCAAATCGCAACTGCTGGATATACGTGGTCGACCTTCAGTGTGGTCTAGTGACATGTGATAAGTGTACATGCCAAGGAGTCGCCACTAATCGTTTCGTGGAGGGTACGATCGGAAACCCTATCGAATAGTTGGGAGTGGTCTATTCGATTCTGCGGAAACTAGAGAAATGGGTTCGGGGACTTAGTTACGCCAACTGTCAGAGTTGACGCCCTTTCGGTACCTAAGCTGAATGGTTTATCTGATCCTAGGATTTCGTGCAGACGAGTGAGGCACAGATCCTAAATCTAGGAGTTCATGCAGATGGGAATTACTACCTTATCACTCACAATCAATAGAAATAAGTGCGCAAATCAAGGATCTAGTACATGCGGATAAAACACATGAAGTCAGCATGGCATCCCTAATGAGGCCCTATTAGCCTAGAGAAATATCAATCAAGGCTTAGGAATGCTTTGGACATGATTCGCCCATGAGGGGCAGAATCGTAATTTTGAATAATTCAAGGAAAATTTACCTCGAAAGGGTAAATCTGTCATTTTAAATGAATTGGGAAGTCAAAAAGACAGGGGAAATAGGATTGGCCATCAATCCAATCCATTTCCTATTTTTCGGGAATTTTCAGGATTTTTCTGGAATTTAAAAGTGATTTTACCCTCGGAAGGGTAAAGTCATCATTTTGGACAAAGATGATGACTGAAAATCTCAAATATTAGGGTGGGTCGCCCACTTGACCCAAACCCTAATTTTAAGAAATTTTCAAGACTTGATTGGGGATAAGAAAGACGATTTTTCCAATGAGGGGCAAAATCATCATTTTTGAGAAAAGAGGCGAGACTTGAAAACCCAAACCTAAGAATTGATCGCCTACTCGATCGTTATTCTCACCTTGGCATTATCGGCCTTACCTCGCATATACAGCAGCGGCGACATACCCCTAAAGGGTAATATCGTCAAGTCTTGGAAGAACGGATAAGAAACCCCAAAAATAGGGTTGACCAGTTGTCTGTGGTCAACCCTCGATTTTTGGGGATTTCTGGAGTGTCTAGGATTTTCCCACATTTTTTCCACATTTTTTTGGTATTTTCGGGAATTTTCTAGCATTTTTTTGATTTTTTAGGATTTTTCTGATTTTTTATTATTTTTAAAATCATTTTCTGATTTTTTATTAAAAAAATGTTATTCGGGCCGGGTCAACCCAACCCACTCGGGTCGGAACCCGGCCCGGACCCGGACCCGCGCAGACTGAGGCTCCAAAACGACGCCGTATCTACCCTTTTTTTATTTTTTATTATCTATACTTAATCCGACGGCTCCTACTGAATCGCGTGGCTAATCCACGACCGCCGGATCAGATTACTAAAACCTATGGTTCAGATTAAGCGAAGACTCGATCAGGGCCGTCTGATCAGACTACTTAAACCTACGACCACGATTAGATCCCAAGACTCGATCTAGGTCGTCTATTCATATTAACCTAAACGACGCCGTCTACTGACTAACCCATACGGCGCTGTTTCAACCAATTTTTATTTTCAGATTAAAATCATTTTCGAATTATCCTAAATTCTAATCTGACGGCCACAATTTATTAGACTCAATTAATCTCAGCCGTTGGATCTACCTATTCGAATAACAACCTCCAACGGCCGAGCTGACTAGACACCACGTGGACCAGTCACGCATTGCCACCTAGACCTTTGACTCGTTGACCTCGCCACGTCAGCTTCGTCTTCAACCTCGCGACTCCGGCAGAATGGATGGCGGAGCTTCTCCGGTGCTGATCTAACGGAGGAATCTTGACGGATTGGAGCGAGACCGGCGGCAATCGACTCGCGATAACCTCTATTTTAACATATCTAAGAATCGCGACATTTTATTCACAGAATCGCAAGAATCACGCATAGTGCCGAGTACGGCCATGGGAGTTCGATCGCGTAATTTATCTAAAATCGTAGCAATTCAATCACAGAACAGCGCCAGTGGAGGTTCAGAAAACTCACCTCGAGCTCCGATTGAGCTCGCTTGGCCCAGATTTGGCTGGGGAAGGATGAACAGCGGTCGGCTATAAAGGCTAAGTTCGAAGACTCGATTCGGATTGTTCGGAAAAAATCGATGCAAAATCAAAGTGCAGAGATGGTCAGTGATGTCTAAGTGATGAAACGCACACGGGAATCGCAAATATTGAAACCGAAATCAGGGTTCGCCATTGAAGACCAGAGCTTGAGCTCGAAGTTCGGGATTACCTGTTCTGGCGGTTTTGGGCTGCGCGGTCGATGGCGATAGCTTCCCCTCAGCACGGGCGGTCTCCTGATGATCTTCGCGAGCTGTGGTCTAGCCTATAAAGGCCTGACCGCCGCTCTATGAATTCGAGCTCAATCCTTGACAATGGCGGTTGGAGGACGAGCCCTTTCTCTCTCCCTTTCGCTTTCTTTCGATTCTGTTTCCTCGTTCTCAACTGAATTTGCTCTCTTTTTGCTTCGCGAAGGCCGATTGGCTTATATACTTCCGTTCGGTTTCCCGCTCGAACAGTGGACGTTAGCCCACTTGGATTCACGTGCTGTCACGTGCCAAATGGTACGTCGACGGCGACGGAATTGGTTGGGAAACCGTTCAATCCCCGTTAGGAGCTCCGGCAAGCTCTATTTGGCACGAATTTGGTCTGAGCTCGCTTCGGTTGACTTTCGCAGGTCTGTGAGATTGACCAGCCGATTGCTTCTTCCTCGGGCGACCATTGGTCGTGATCTTAGTGTCAATCGACGGGGAACGATCTAAAGCTTTAAACCCCCACCAGTGTGTCTCCGATTGTGGTCGATTAGACGTTTAATTTGGTCTTCAAAGCTCGGTCTATCACTGTTCATCTGCACGAGCGCTTTGGGGAAGAAGAAGGCACTGTTCCGGACCGGTTTGACTGGTCCGACCGGCGGTCAGACCGGTCCGAACCGGTCCTGATTTGCAATTTTCCAAATTAAATCCAAATTAATAGGAAATTTTTGCAATTGAACTTCATAATAGAATCTAGGGCATGAATTCTATCAAAAAATGTGATTTTGCCCAAAAGTTCATATCAATTTCAACAAAAACCCCAAATTTCCTTTTAATCACAAATTGGGGAATTATGCAATTGAATGTTCAAATGATCAAATTGGGTCAAATTACCTGTGCCAATCGATTCAAAATGGTGAAACCCATTGGACAGTATGTTTATTTGCAATGATAACCCTTTAATTGAAAGTAATTTTAATTATGCTCAATTTCAAGGACTAAAAATGCAATTTTGCCAAATTCGTGCAATTGAGCAATTTGTACAAACAATTGGGCTAAATTACAATAAGGGATAGTTAGAATGGATGTCAAGATCCTAGAAAATGCCAAAATTGCAAATTAAAAGACTTAATTGATATTTTTTTCTCAAATTCAATAGTATGGGTTACAAAGGAACACCCATAATTGAATCTGATTTTGAACTTTTTGTGAGGTCAAAAATACAAGGGATTAAAAATAAAAATATTAGCTCTTTTTTTTATATTTTTGTGAGCTCAAATGCTATTTTGCTTGATTTTTTGAGTATTTTTTATATTTTTTTAAAAAATACCAAAAATGTGAAAAATATGGAAAATTATTTTTTGGTCAAAAATGGTTCCTTGGGCTTGGCCAAGGCCACCAAAGTTGATTTTGTAATTTTTTTGACTTTTTATGGATTTTTTGTGATTTTTTAAAAATAAAGCTGAAAAAGACTTGGTCGAAAATCGGGTGTCAACAGTAAGACCATTCACTATCTCTGTGAATCTGTCAAACATTTGTTTTACAATTTCTGAGGGCTTCATCTTGAATGCTTCATATTGGCCGAGAAGAAAATTGACTTGGTTTCCTTTACTCTATCTGTTCCTTCATAGGTGATGTAGAGCTTGTCCCAGATCTCTTTCGATGAGCAACAATCCACAATACGTTTGTATTCAGTAGGAGATAAATCACTATAGAATGAATAAACATCTTTTGCATCAAGAGCATCTCTCTTGGCAAGCTCGGTGGTTGATAAAGTAGCAGTCGACATTGGATTGACATCCCTTGCATTTGATGTAGTCGTGGAATTTGCAGTTGGATTTGCTCCTCTTTGTACAACATCTCATATCTGAGGATCTTGGCATCTTAGAAATGCTTTGAATTTATTTTGCCAGTCATTGTACTCATTTCCATCAAAATATGGTGGTCTGTTGTTGCTTCCACTTTCGATCCATGTGGGAGAGAAATTGCTAGCCATGAAGATCGTTAGCTCAGAAGTAAAAACACTTCACAAAATATGAGCACCAGGCTCTGATACCAATTGTTGTGGCTAGCGTTATCACCTAGAGGGGGGTGAATATGTGATTATAGTGCAATTTAAAAGTTTCTTTCGCGGAATATCAATCGCACATGCGTTTTTATAACGTCTCAGATGATGGCAACCCAGTATGACAATATAAATAGTTCGTGTGTAGTTCTACTATCACAGTTTATGTAATATGATCAGAGTAGAGATAGAGAAGACTGCACATAGAGTTTATAGTGATTCGGCTTTGGTTAAGCCTACGTCCACTTCTTCGGCTATCAGCCAATCGGCTGGATTCCACTAGTAAACTGCTCGAGAGGTTACAGCTTAGTGATCTCCTTGACACGCAGGATACCCCACCTAGCGCTCAACACTCTTGTGTACACCTCCTCACAATTACAATGGATGAATCAAGAAGTGTGTATGAAATGAAGTACTCTCGATCTAAGAATTATAAAGACTTTTCCCTCTTAACGTCGACCTCTTGTCCCTTCGACCTTGAGATGTCTTTTATACTCCTCCGCCTCCAATCTACCCGTTGCAAGGCTTCCAAAAGAGGTCTCTCAAAAGCTTCCCGTTTGGACAAGACATTCCAAAAGAAGATCTCGTAGCCGTTGGGATCGCCAAAGGAAAGTCTTCCCCGTTCGGATCAAATCGCCCATACAATTATGATCCTAGGTTTCCATAGATGATTTCACTCATTTGGAAAGTCGTACGTTTGTCTCCTTGATTTCGCATCCTTGATTGATCTCTATCCCCAATAATCTTTCAAGAATGATCCAGCTTGATTGTATCCGTTGTAGTATTTCAAATTAGCTCATTTGAAAGTTCTTTTTAAGTCAGAGAAGTCAAATATGGTCGTCGCCGGCTTCGGTTTCGCCGGTGATGATCAAACGAAGCTTGTACAGGATCGGTGGAAGCAAGCCTCGGTCGCCGTCTCTCTCTCTCTCTCTCTCTCTCTCTCTCTCTCTCTCTCTCTCTCTCTCTCTCTCTCTCTCTCTCTCTCTCTCTCTCTCGCCTTCTCTATCTGTTTCTCTCTCTTTTGCGTTTGTTATGGAACTCTCTACTGAATCCAACCTCTGCCACAGACTTCAAGTCCTTCCTTTTTTTATTTTGGCGTTCGTTTTTTTTTGTTAGGGCCCTCCGGCTCGTCGCCATATGCGTATAGCGTGCGTTCATCAGCTGGGGGTTGTCAAGAAAAGATGGTCAGTCGACTGAAGCCCGATCGTGGACTGGGTACCTCCCTTTGGCGTTGCAATTTGGCTCCTCTTCTCTCGGGTTCTTTACGCCCATAAACAGAGCATAACAATGCTCCTGTGAACTGGTGTTGGTCAACTGGGTTGACTGGGTCGGGTCAACCCGACCCAGTCGATTCGGTTCAGCAATTTTCTCCAATTTAGGCGTTCAAATGAGAAAAAAATCACAAAATTGATCATGAAATCAGATTCTATGACATGGAATTCATCTAAGAATGTAAATTTTGTCGAAACATTATTCCAATTAGTATAAAAACCCCAACTTTCAAGTTTAACCTAAATATGAAATCTGCCTAATTAAGGCCCTAAATGAGCAAATCGGGTTAAATTAACCCTACCAACAGATTTAGAGAGGATAAAAACCTATGCGTCACTGTTCATTCACTCATGATAGTCCCTATATTAAGAGTAATTTCATTTTTTCCAAGTCCGATGACTAAATTGCAATAAAAATATGCAATTTCGTCCAATTCGCGCAATTGTGCAATTTCGATGAACAATTGGAATAAATTCCAATTTAGGACAATTGGTTTGAATGTCAAAACTCTTAAAATGCCAAAATTATAAATTAAAAGACTCAAAACATATTTTTTGACAAATTCAACCATGTGCGTTACAAAGAAACACACAAAATTAAACTTGAATTTCGAATTTTGATGTGGTCAAAATGACAAGGAAATTAAAATAAAAATATAGAACATTTTTTCATATTTTTGCGATCTCGAATGCTATTTTTGCTAATTTTTCATCTATTTTCCTATTTTTAGAAAATATTTTAAAATAAAAAAATTATTTTTTGTTCAAAAATAGTTCCTTAGGCTTGGCCAAGATCATCAAAGTTGATTTTTCAATTTTTTTAACTTTTTATGGATTTTTTTTTATGAATTTTTCAAAGTAAGACTGAAAAATACTAATAAAAAATCAGGTGTCAACAGCTGCCTCTCTTTAAGAGGAATCTTGTGAGAGGTTTCACTCAAAGACAGGTGACACTTGAGTCCAGACCGACTCGACTGGAGAAAAGAAAAACGAATCCTGACATTTAATCTTTCTTGTCCTGTTGGTAAACGCTTTGCTCATTCCATTTTAGTTGATGAGAGAGAGAGAGAGAGAGAGAGAGAGAGAGAGAGAGAGAGAGAGAGAGAGAGAGAGAGAGAGAGAGAGAGAGAGAGAGAGATAGAGTAGAGATACTTACCTGTTACTCACTTGCCTAACACTCGTTTGGCAGACGTGGTGTATGGCGGATTCAAGTGAATATCTGGGGACTCGTATTTTTGAGAATCTTAGGGCGGTTAAGCTCTAGCCCGTATGGTAGGCCAAACCAGAATGTGATTCCTAAATGACATGAACCTAAGGATGACGCATCCGTTCTTTAGGGATTGTCAAATGTTTTTATCTATATGGTGGCTCAAACTATGAATAGGACTCTTGTCTATCAAGAACCTATGGATGACGCACCCGTTCTTTAAGGATCGTCGAAGGTTTTGATCCGTATGGTGGATCAAACCTTGAATAGAACTCCTATCTATCAGTAACCTATGGATGACACACCCATTTTTTAGGGATTGTCGAAGGTTTTGATCCGTATGGTGGATCAAACCATGAATGAAAATTCCTATCTATCAGGCACCTATAGATGACACACCCGTTCTTTTAGGATTTATCAAAGATTCACCTTCTAGACGGCTTACCAAAGGAAATGCCTCTCTCTACCTGTGAGAACTCGTCAGAAAGGCTTTACCTAAGGGAAATGGTTTGTCTTGCCTGATGAAGACTCGCCATGGTGGATCGAACCACGAACAAAATTCCTATCTATCGGGGACCTAAGGATGACGCACCTGTCCTTTAGGGTTTGTCAAAGGTTCACCTTCTAGACGGCTTACCAAAGGAAATGACTTGCTCTACCTACGAGAACTCGTCAGAAAGGCTCACCTATTGAAAGGCTTTACCTAAGGAAAATGGTTTGTCTTGCCTGATGAAGACTCGCCATGGTGGATCGAACCACGAACAAGATTCATATCTATCAAGGACCTAAGGATGACGCACCTGTCCTTTAGGGTTTGTCAAAGGTTCACCTTTTAGACGGCTTACCAAAAGAATGGTTCGTCTTACCTTTGAAGACTTGCCATGAATCTATAGAAAGGAGCATACCTAATTCTTAGGTTTTCCAAAGAGACCATTCTGGGGATTTAGGGGTTGCCTAGAATCCTACAAAAAGTCGAATCTAAAAGTTGTTTTCTCAATATGCGAGGTGTCATTCTGGGATCTGGGGAATCTAGGTATCCTACAGAAAGCTCAAACCTAAAAAAAATTTTGTCAACGACATTCTTCTGGGATTTATAGGTTACATGAAATCTCGCAGAAAGTTGAATCTAAAATTTATCTTTCCGACATGTGAGGTGCCATTCTGGGATCTGGGAACTCTAGATATCCTGCAGAAATCTCAAACCCGCAAAATTTTTGTTATCGGGATTCTTTTGGGATTCAGGGTTACCTGAAATCTCACAGAAAGTTGAATCTGAAATTTGTCTTTTCGACATGTGAGGTGCCATTTTGGGATCTAGGAACTCCAGGTATCCTACAGAAAGCTTAAACCTGCAAAAAAATTTGTCAACAACAAACTTTTAAGGGTTACTTGAAATCTCGCGGAAAGTTGAATCTGAAAATTGTCCTTTCGACATGGAGGTGACATTCTGGGATCTGGGGGCTCCAAGTATCCTGCAGAAAGCTCAAACCCTACTAACTTTTCATTAAAAGATATTTTTCTGAGATATGGGGTTACCAAGGATCCTACATAAAAATAAGCTTGAAAGCTCTTCTTCACAGAGCAAGGCATCCTCCTAGAATCTACGGCTACCGTGAGTCTTGTAGAAGTTTAACCAAGAAAGATAGCATTCTGGGATCTGGGGTTACCAAGAATCCGTCAGAAGCTTAGGCATACAAATTCTTCTTTACAGAGAAAGGCATCATTCTGAGATATGGGGTTACCATGAGTCATGCAGAAGTTTAAACCGAGAAAGCTAGCGTTATGGGATTTGGGGTTACCAAGAATCCGGCAGAAGCTTAGTCATATAAATTCTTCTTCACAAAGAACGACATCCTTCTCGGACTTGGGGTTACCATGAGTCCTGCAGAAGTTTAAACCAAGAAAACTAGCGTTCTGGGATTTGGGGTTACTAGAAATCCGGCAAAAGCTTAGTCGTATAAATTCTTCTTCACAAAGAACGGCATCCTTCACGGACCTGGGGTTACCATGACTCCTGCAGAAGTTTAAACCGAGAAAGCTAGCATTTTGGGATTTGAGGTTACCAGAAATCCGTCAGAAGCTTTGACCATTGAAGGTTATGTTCTTCTAAAATATGGGGTCATCAAAGATCCAAGAGAGCTTGTGTTCTTTTAAGATTTGGGATTGCCAGGAATCCTGCAATAGCTTAAACCTTCAAATTTTCTTTACCAAGAAATATGTCCTTCTAGGATCTGGAGTTACCAGAAATCCTACAGAATCTCAAATTTGAAAGTTATTCTTTAAAAAAGAAACAACATTTTGAGGTGTGGGGATACCAAGGATCCTACAGAAGCTTAACATGTGAACTCTTTCTTACCAAGATAGGTTATGCTCTTCTGGGATTTTGGGTTACCAGGAATCCTATGTTTCTCACCAAGGGAGATAGAAGCCATTTTGGGATCCGGCATCATCAAGAATCCTACAGCAGCTCTAATCTGAAAAATTTCTCGCCAAGAGAACATTAATGCTCTTTAAGTGATATCTAGTGTCAAATTGACAGCACGTTATGACTTACATCAACGTCATGGAAAAGTTTCAATAAATGCATTATGATGCTGGAGATTATCCAAAACACCTTGCAACATATGGAAGTGATAAAAAAATCCCTTATGGGGAAAGTTTGAATCAACCAATCTGAAATTACCAAAAAAGTTTGGTTAAAACGTCCATTGGCGTATTCTCATCAAAGAGGACTTCTCACCATTTTGAGATAATGGTATTTTATCGAGAATGCACTCGAATTTCCAATCAAACCTACACCTAAGATTCGGGATCATTCACAATGCATATATCTTGATTGATCGAGAGGTCTTGTGAAGGACCGTAATATTGGGCTTGGACACGGTTTCCATGGGGGACTCACCAATGAGTCGAGGTTATTGAACGAAAGATCTTCATCATCTACTCCGGGTTTACAAGTCAAGAACCCTGCAAAATGAGAATGAAATAATATTGCTCGAACTTCTTCGAGCTAAGCTTAGACATTAAACCGTACGTTTATCCAAATACTTTAATCAGAAAAGGCTTCTCAGGGTTGTAACATACGTAGGATTGGGAATCAAAAAATGTTTGTTTTTAGCCCAAAATACGCGAAGGGTTTAACGTTGGTGATCATTACAGGTTGTCGTCCATCTTAACCCTTTCTAGTTCAAAGATCATCTTTAGTCTTCGAAGTACGTCGATAATCTTTGGAAGGCATTGTCAGTCTTTTGAGAACACTCTTTATCTTGGGAGAGTATTTTTGATCTTCGGAGAACATCATCAGTATTCGAAGTACGTCAATAATCTTTGAAAGGCATCGTCAGTCTTTTGAGAACACTGTTTATCTTGGGAGAGTATTTCCGATCTTCGGAGAACATCATCAGTCTTCGAAGCGCACATTTGTCTTCAGAGGACATCTCTTTTATGTTAAGATGGCGTCAACATTTTTTCTATGCTTTTGTCATCTGAATGTGACGTAACCTGGGAGTATCTTTCACAGTCTAGCTCCCATGGGATTTTCTTTACAACCAGATCTCACTAGTGACCTATACAAAGATATCATGCCATCTTTTGGCATTTACAAGATTAAACACATGATTCACAAGTGTACAAGTACTTGAATGGGCTTTGGCCTTGCTTTTACCAAGCATTTTACTTTTTCTTGATGCCCAAGATTGGCTTTTTTTTCTCTTTTTTTAAATCTTTTGTTGAAATCCCATCTTTTCCTTTTTTTAGAACTAGGATTTTTAAATGAGTGTGCTAAATGTACAACTTGAATATCAGCACGCTTAAACATTAGTCCAGAAGTTTTTCATAAATCCTATCTCTTGAACCCCATCGTTCTAGAAGTGGTGTCACTTCCATCTTGGAATATGCAATAATCACCAACGGGTTTATGAAGCAAATGTACAAGCTCAATTGGGCTGTGCAAAGGGTAAAAGTGTATAAGATAGAGAAACAAATGCTTTTCGTCATCCTAAAGCACCTGAATTACCATAGAAGTTAAAATGACAAGCAACATACGGAGATTGATGCTAGTCCGAGTAAGAGAAATTTTAACCATTTACCTTCTGATACTGCTGGACCTATTTCCATTTGGCCCCAATGTGGGGTGGTTCTTGACAGGGGCAAATAATGAAGCCGCCGTTCAAAGGGATTGTTGATGGTCACATGTAGTGTTTATGATAGAGAATCGAATGCCTCCGTCGTCTCAATCCCTATAATCACTGCGAATAATCCTTACACCCATAGGTCTAGGTTTTCCTATCCTTACACTCCTCTCCTCTCCTCTCTCAAGTGTGTATAGGATGTGTTTGGATTATGCTTGCCTCTTATATGAGGAAACATCCTTTTGAACAGTTTAAACAACTCTAATTGGAAAAGTTCATTTCACTTTCTCCAACATTTACCCTTCAAGGGGATTTATGATGCACTATGCATGTTTCAATCATGTTCAGATAACCCCCAAGTTTAAACATGAATGCCAATGACGTGACTATGAGAATTTTGTGTCTTTCTAGACATGCGAATTGAATGCACGCTAGAATCCAAGAAGTCTTCAAATTCTGGAAACAAGGATTTTGAAAGTTAAAAATCATAAGAGATTGGAAAATGAATACTTACCTGCCCATCGTGGCTGGAAATCCCTGGAAATATAAAAGGAACATGTCAGTGTACGTTCTCGAATTTTCAGAGAATTGGAACGATACCACTTACCCTCAATCATGCATTCCAATGGAAGTGCGTAGAAAACCTGCATGATACTTAACAACACGGGATGATCAAGTGTTTTATTGAAATTTTCATTCTTTGAAGAGAAAGGACACATATCTGGCCACCAGGGCGGTGGGCCCTCTTGATCACGCATTCCAATCTGAATGCCAATGTGTGGATTATAGAAATCGACCATTTGACTTGTTGCGATGATCCTTCCATTTGGTTGGGCAAAAAATCCTGCTCGATGACTGTTGACACATGATTTTTGACCATCTATTGTTATAATTTTTATTTTTTTAAAATTAATTAAAAATATCAAAAAAGGTCATAAAATCACAAAATTAACTTCGGAAGCCTTGGCTTAGCCTTAGGAACCAATTTTGAACAAAAAATATTTTTTGATTTTTTTTAATATTTTTCTAATTTATTTAATTATTAAAAATACCCAAAAAATCAGAAAAATACCATTCGTGGTCTGAAAAATACAAACAAATATTCAATATTTTTTTTTAATTTCCTCTTCAAGTGTGTCACCTTAAATCTTGAAAATTCGGCTCGGGTCACTATGTTCCTTAACAAACATAAACCCGAACCGAGCCCAAAAATTCCTTTTCAAGTCTTTTAATTTTCAATTTACACTTTTTATAAGCTATGACATTGGATTCTAAAGTCTTGAAATGCAATTAGGTCAGTTGGCCCTCCAATTTGATCAATTTTAACCAAAAGGGCTTAATTGCATAAAAATCTTTCAATTTAGTCCCCGATTTCTCAATTTTTGAAATTAAATTTCATGTGGGCATACCCATTCAAATTAAACACCTATACCCTATATTTTTCATCATACTGAATCCATTGATGGCCTCAATTATGACTAATTCGGTCGTTTGGGCCCTCGATTGGACCAAATTCATTTTCGGATCCTAGGGACAATTTGGGGTTTTCACTAAATTTCAATCAATTAATTCATGAAAATACCCATATTTGATAAAAAAAACATGTCAATGGGTCTGATTTTGCCATCAATTTCATGAAAAATGATAAATTTGAGGCCCAATTAGGCGAAATAGTTCAACCGAGCCGGTCGGGTCAGACCCGACCCGACCCGGTCGAACCGGGTCTCCAACTCAGTTGCAGACCCGAATGGAGCGGCCGTGGGCGTCGAAGAGAGGAGATCGTGGGGGCTTTCGTTTGGGTAAAAAAATGAGAGAATGAATGCGGGGGACAAAAAAAGCAACGGTGGGGAATCGTTTGGTGGACCAGCGGCCGCGGAAAGCCGGTCGGCCAGAAACGAAAAGGAGAGGCCGAGAGAAAAGGGGTTTGAAGAGGAGGCCGAGGGAGAGAGAGAGCAGTTGGGGTGAGTAGGAGACGGGAGCGAGGCACGACGGACATCCCCAGCCTGTAGGCAAGCTTAGCCGGAGCTCCAGCCGCCGTCAGCGTGCCCCGGACAGGTCGGTGTTTCTTCTAGACCCTGATTTCATCATCGCACGCCATGTGCTCGACAAAATGCCTAAACGGGCATTCGAACGTTCGAGCTTCGGCCGAGTCATCCCCGGCCTCTATTTGTGCTAAACTCACCCTTAAGCTTCATTAGAGCTTGGTCTAAGCCCGTGTTCATCTTCTTTTTGCATTGAAATGTGTCGGGGAACCGTGGCCGAAGCTCACCGAGATTTACCCGAGCATGGAGTTCGGTCTGGCGCGAACGGCGGTCGGCGAACGTCAAATAAACTCAGGCAAGCTTCTTGACACCCATTTGATGCCACTTGAACGATTGAAGTCGAGATTAAACCAAAAAAAAGATTTTTGCAATTACCTCGCCGGAGTCGGCTCGGTGGCCGCCGGTTCGAGGCTTTTCCTACGTCCCATTTATCATGTTGTTGTTGATAGTTGATGTAGAGTTCGTGGGGGGTTGAACGGTGTCGAAATCGGGATTTGAAATGATTATTTTTACGTCGGTTTGGGTTCTCCGGCGAGTTTTCCGGCGACTTCGCCGGAAAAAGCACTATTCATCGTCTTCTCCGGCGAAGTCGCCGGCGGTCAACGGTCAAACGGTCAACGGTCAACGGTAAAATAATCCGACGGGTGAGATTGTGCCAAGTGGCACTCTGTGGGACGTCTGATCTACGGCTAGATCGGACGAGCCACGAGAGGCCACGTGGCGCTCTCAGAGCCGTCCGATCCGTAGATTTTCGAACAATTATAGAAAATGAATAAAAAAAATCAAAAATTGATTAAAAAAATAGAAAAAATGGTGAAACGGCGTCGTTTTGGTCGTGGTGGGTGCGGGCCGGGTCTGGATCGCGGATCTGGGCGTGGGCCGGGTCATCCGACCCGGTCCGAATAATCTTTTTTATATATTATTATTTTTAATAATAAAAAAATCAGAAATAATAATAACAATAAAAAAATTCAAAAATCAATAAAAAAAAATAGAAAATCATAAAAAATTCAAAAAAATCGAAAAATTCTAAAAAATTCTAAAAAATTCCAGAAAATGGGAAATGGCCACATTCAATTGGCCATTACTTATTTCGGGTCTTTCGACCCCCGGTCTTTCCAAAAATGACGGTTTTGCCCTTTCGGCAAATCGTCTTCCAAAAAATTCTAAAAAAAATCCAGGAAAATCCAAAAAAAAATAGGAAATGGCCACAATCAACTGGCCAAGACTCATTCCGGGTGTTTTGAACCCCGAACCTTCTTAAAATGATGATTATCGTCTTCCATAAATTGAAGAAAAATCAAGAAATTCCAAAAAATTCTCAAAAATGGGAAATGGCCACAATCAACTGGCTATGGAATATTTTGGGTAATTCGGTATCCCAGTCTTCCAAAAAATTGACGATTTTGCCCTTTGGGCTAAATCGCCTCCCAGTCTTCCCATTTTACCCCGGTCCGAAATCACACCTGCCCTAAGCCTTTATGGCTATGCTAGGAAGCCATTGACTTGAATCGATGTGCATCGATGAGATTTATTTATGTACTTGATCGCGCTTTCATTGATTGTGATTGATAGGAATAGTCTTCCAATCTGCATGAAACCCTGAATCAAGCCTACCTCACCCAAAATTGCGTCTGCATGAATTCTTAGCTAGGAAAATCACTCGCGTTAGGTACCGAAAGGGCGTTGGTAATGACACCAGCGTAACCAAGTCCCCGAACCCAAAATCTCTGGTTCCGCAGAATTGATCGATCTCTCCCAATCGGTCAATAAGGTTTACGGTCTACCCTCCAAGAAAGACCGGTGGCGACTCCAAATGCATGCACAAACTTCACATGCCACCACGACCACACTAAGGTCGAAATCGATCGGCTCTTATCGCCGAGTCCCCCAAAAAATACTCCCGCCGCGATTTGGTATGGGCCTGGGAGGGCCCGCGCCGATCCAAGACCCGCGATCGGTAATCCATTAGCCGCGTCCGCTTCCAGACGGGTCGCGACAGCTGGCGACTCCGCTGGGGACTGTGTTCTAGAACCTATGGTTCTAGACCCTAAGTGGACTTAGGCCGTAATTAAAACGCTGAGTGATTTTTCTAACCCTGCAGGCGCTCTTGAAGGTGAGGTAAGTCCGCTTATGATAGGTGTTATATGTTTTTGCAGATTGGAGTTGTAAGAGGGGTAGTCTGTGATTAACATTGTCTTATGCAGGTTGGCGTAGGAATGAATGATTGTGTGTATGTTTTATATTGAAGCGGTGATTGTTAAATAAGATGCATGTTTATCGCTTTAGCACGACACCGAAAATACACACAACCGCGCCTAAAACCCCGGGCGCCGCCTATAGGAAAACAATAGAAGGGATTGAAAATGGAATCTCCGTGAGGAAAGACACGGGGTAATCCACTTTTCAATTCCGCTCCTTTCGAACTATGGATCGAGCCCCAATGCAACGATAGTTGTGCAATGGAATATGCTCTTTCTAGAACTCGAGGTGGGAACCTTGACCTTAGGTGCCAAATCCTTTGATTTTTAGAAGTTTTATCCTCACTTGTCTCATGTGCATGTCTTTAGATGGTTGGTATATCTAAAACCACCTTAAAAAAAAAAAAACGGTGATCCTGGAGTCACATCTCGAAGACTGGAACTGGGGCATCTCCAAGTGTTCGTACCACATTCCTTTGATTGATTTGACATTCTTAGTTCTCTTGTATAAGATTAATTTTGATGAGATCCTCTATATCTCGTCCCTTAGATTGATTGTATTAGGGATCTATTTGTATTGTATACATCTTGATAAGGCTCATTTCTATCGAAAATGGGGGCAAATTCCCCAAACCCGTGGAGCATAGTGGAATTCGTCCCTTCAGTACAAAATACATTTGGCCGCAGAGCCACTCGTTTGGTGAAAGGACGTATCGTTCCTAATTGATTTTTAATCAGATATGGGGATAAGTTTTTCTCCATTTTTTTTTATCTCAGGTGATAAAAGAGACAATGCACCCAAAAGCTCATGCATTCAAGTGACAAAACAGACGTCGCCCAGCTGGGGCAAACGAACCGTAGGCGTTGCAAATACCTTCAAGCATGGATTGAGGAATTTGATAGATGTTGTTCATATCAATATGCAACATCAAAACGGAGTGCAAATCAAGTGTAAAAGGACGTATCATTCCAAAATGATTATTTTCCTGATATGGGAATAATGTTTCCTTTCTTTTTCCTCTCAGATGATGATCAAGAGCAGATGACGCAGGATGTAATTCTTTCAAATAACAAACAGGGAACATCAAATACCTCAAATGGCGACTGTGATCGAGAGAATCACCAAACCGCCACATGACGAATCCCAAGAATATCAAGCTGTCTTGAGACATATAAAATTGATCAAGGACTCCAACAATCGAGATGGATGATCAGAATCTGCAAAAATCAATGGGAGCAGGTTCCCCCCATTTGCTTTGAGGAGCCAAACCGGGGGCAAACTCTCATGATCCCCCGTGAAAGCGCATCGGACCAAGGTCAACGTATCCAGAGATGACAAACAGCAAAACCATGCCTAACTGGGGCAAGTGAATGATTTGTACGCAGGACGTTTCTCCTCTGACAAAGTCAATGGACGCAATAACAGAGTCGTCCGCATCAGAATCAAACCCCAAGATCCGAATTTGGGTGAACGGTAACCTTGTATCGTTCCAATTTGGTCTTCCAAGACCACATGCCTAACATGAGTTTTTACTCATTTTACAGGAAGTCGTTGGCGCTAAAAGCCTCAAATGAAAAGAACGCGCTAACAGGGAGGCGAATAGAATCATTGGCCTTAGAAGTCAGGATTCCAGGAGATGGTCTTTGATTATAAGACCTAATGGATGGTAAAAGGTATCGCTCCTACGTCACATGCTTTGACATGCATTTTGATAAAATCTTCTTTTTTTCCTTGAATAAAAGGAACCTTGAAGAATGGCGCTGGAGCGCGCCCAAAAACACAAATGGATCTTCTCTGGGACAAATCCTTGAGAATGATTCATCGCCAACCAAACGAAGGGATCAAGACCACAAGATAGAGGGCCAAATCCTGCAAGTCGCGAGTTTGTGTTCAAATGGAAACACAAAGCAAGAACAAGGCTGTATCGTTCCAATTTCCCTTGAATTTTGGAACGCCAACTAACAACTAATTCCCATCTTTGACAAGGGATCGCCATCAAGGTGAAACAGGTTTTCACACCCCATGAATTACCCGTTGGAGTACACGACCAAGGGTAAGATGTATCGTTCTAAGTTTTTGAAAAATTCGTGAACGTACAATAACATGTTTCTTCTGCATTTTCAGGGATCTCCAGCCGCGGGGGACAGGTAAGTATCACTTTCCCCAATCCATTGAAGATGTTGAATAAAAAACAGAGGAGAAAAGAAAGGCTATTCAGAATCTGATGTCTAGAAAAGACATATAATTCTAACTTCATTGGCATTCATGTTTTAAAACAGGAGGTTGTCTGAACAGGAATAAAACATGCATGGTGCATCATAAGATTCCCATGAGGGGTAAATTTTGGAGAAAATGAAAAGAATTTTTCCAATAAAAGTTGTTCAGACCGTTTAAAAGGGTGTTTTCTCATACGAGAGGCGAAGCCTAATCCAAACATGTCCAACACACACTTGAGAGATGAGTGGAGTGAGCAGATAACAAAATCTGGGTCTACGGGGGTAGGGACCATTTGCAGCGATTACATGGGTTGGGACGACGGAGGCATTCGTTTCATATCCCCCAAACACTACAGGTGACCGTTGATAACCCATTTGAACGGCGGTTTTCATTCTTAACCCTGTCAAGAACCACCCCACACCGGGGCAAAAAGGAAGTAAGTTCAGCAGCATCAGGAGAAAATGGTTAGAAATTTTCTTGCTCGGACTAACATTAATCTTTGTGTGTTGTTTATATGGTAATCCAAGTGCCATAGGATGATGAGAAGCATTCATTTCTCTATCCCACACACCGAATCCTTTGCATAGCCAAGTTGAGCCTGCAAAATCATTTCATAAACCCGTTGGTGATCATTGCACATTCTAAGACGGATGCAGCATCACTTCAGAAACGAAGGAGTTCAAGACTTAGGGTTTGCAAAAAAAAATTCCTAAGTTAATGTTTAACCTTGTTAGACCTTTGATCATAGGTCTAACACGATCCCATGAAGATGAGAAAAAGTGGGATTTCAAAAATGAATGAGAAAAATCCACGACATCGAGAAAAAGCAAAGTGCCTGGTAAAAGCAAGGCCGATGCTCGTGTAAGTTGTTTGATTGATCCGAAATGAAGCCGGATGGGAAAAGAGTGTTGACACCTGATTTTTCACCATCTATTATCACGATTTTTTATTTTTTTTATTTTTTATTTTTATTTTTCGTTTTTTATTTTGACCTCATAAAAGAGAAAATTCAAATAAAATTTTGTGTGTTTTTTACGCATAAGGTTGAATTTGGCACAAAAAATGTCACTTGAGAAATTTGGTCATTTCAGTCTCTAGGTTGTCGAGTTCAAAATTAAAAGCGGCCGCTGATACGATGTGGCGACCGAGTGGAGGGTGCATTACGGAAGACGGTATCTCATCTCGTCTACCACTTCACCAAAGAAGCATAAAGCCGAGGAGTGGCGCCATTCGTCCGACCAGAGGAGTGGCGAGATTGGCTTTAAAAAAGGAAAAGTGAAGCACTTCCTCGGTGGAAGGAAGGAACAATGGGAGATGCGGGTTGAGAGCCGGACAGAGGGTTTTAAAAAAAATAAAAGGAAGTGGAGCGCATGAAAAAAGGGAGATGCTCTCCACAGCGAATCCAAGAGGCAGAAGATGGTGGATGATTCTGGAATAAAATAATGAGAGGGAGGAGGAATGGAAGAGGACATTACACAACAGGATATCACGGTTTTCACTCGGTCCCCCCCTATTATTCTGCGGGAGTCATCGGAAAGCTTAGGAAAAAGAGGAATATACACACACATTCCGCAACCGGACATGACGGACCAAACACCTCGGCTCCATCCCGTCACTCGCGGCCTCCGCTGTGGACCAACCAGGAAGCCATCAACTGGTTGAATCTTGTGAACTGGAAGGAACGGGAAGCTACCCGACGATCGTGTGGTTCCCGACGCCGTTATCCAGTCTCGGCTACCTCTCCTGCGAGACCGAGAACCCGATCGACGACTGCTGGAGGTGTGACCCCGACTGGGAGAATAACCGCCAGCGCCTCGCCGACTACGTGATCGGGTTCAGCAAGAACGCCATCGGGGGCTGTGACGGCAAGATCTACTTGGTCACCGATTCGGGAGACGACGACCCCATCACCCCCAAGCCCGGGACGCTCCGCCATGCGGTCATCCAGGACGAGCCGCTCTGGATTATCCTCCAGCGCGACTTGACCATCCAGTTGAAAGAGGAGCTGATCAACTCCTTCAAGACCCTCGACGGTCGCGGCGCCAACGTCCACATTGCAGACGGTCCGTGCACCACTGTCCAGTTCGTGACCAACGTCATCATCCACGGGCTCAACATCCACGACTGCAAGCAGGGAGGGAATGCCGACGTGCGGGACTCGCCGGGACACCATGGGTGGCGCACGATATCGGACGGCGACGGCATGTCCATCTTCGGCGGGAGCCACATCCAAGTCGACCCCGGCTCGTTGTCCAACTGCCACGACGGGCTCGTCGATGTCATCTACGGCTCCACCGCCATCACCATCTCCAACAATTACATGACTTACCACGACAAGGTCATGCTGCACGGCCACAGCGATACCTACACCCAGGACAAGAACATGCAGGTCACCATTGCCTTCAACCACTTCGGCGAAGGCTTTGTCCAAAGAATGCCGAGTGCAGGCATGGCTATTTCCGTGTGGTCCACAGTGACTACACCCATCGGGAGATATACACCATCGGGGAAGTGCAGGCCCCAGCTATCTCAAGCCGCTAACCCTCTTCATTGGCGGCACCTGTGTACTGAACAAGAACCGAAGGCCAAACATACACAAGAGGAAACCAGGTGGGCATGAGCTAGACCGGTCGGTGTCCAAAAGGTCTGGTGGTACGAGGAACGAGTCTCGGCGACGCATGACGAGCGAAGAGGCGTGGTGGAGAGGAGCCGGGCCGGACCTGCGCGGAAGCCCGACGATCGACGAAGCCTCCGGTGCCGACGTTCAGACGTCGGTCCGTTTTTATTTGCCCCGGTGCCGCGAATGCATGGAGGTCACGCGAAGAAGAAGATGAATAGTAAGGGTATGGGCTAGTTTACCTTTGTCTTTGGGCTGGGCGCATAGTATTATTTAGGTTGTTCTTTGGGCCGGCCGGGTGGGCTGGTCTTGGAATACTAAAGAGAAGGCTGGGCCAGGAGTTTTGGAGCCCAATTCGGATGAGGAAAAGGGGTTCAGGCCTGAGGCTTTTTTTTTGGGTGCCGACCGGGTCCGACCAGGCCCGACGGCCTGTTCCGGGCCCGGGTTCGGGAATCCGACCCGGTCCCTGTTCTATTTAACTAATAAATAAAAAAATAAAAAATAAAAAAATAATAATTAAAAAATAGAAAAATTCCAGAAATAATTAAAGGTCATAAAATTTCATGAAATATCAAAAAAAAATAGAAAATGCATTTTTGCTTATATTGTCTCAATTAGGCTTTATATGTGTTTGATTTGTCGATTTGTTCTCCATGTTTAATTCACATGACTTAGTCTTAATTGTGCTGGTGAATGTCTGAATATTATGCATGTCTTAGTAGATAAATTAGCACGATAATTAGAGTTTAAGTCGAGACACTCGTTTTATCCTTTAGTTGGCTGAACTTGGCTGACTATCTACTTTGAGTAAGTGCATGTTCCAAATGCTTGATGCACCATTTCGATATTCCAATGTGGCGACTGACAATGATGCCCATGGCGATGGAAGCTCAACGGGGTTTGGTGATTGAGGTGAAGCGTACGAAGAAGGGTCGCAGGCTGGGGCTGGGCGATTGAAGGCCGGTGTCCAATTCGGTATGTTTTACATACCCGATTCGTATATTAAAGTCATTTTCTATATATAGCCATTATAGACTTGATTTGCATGTATTTACTTCAATCTAGTTGTTAGTTTGTTTATTTGGTTAAGTGTCTTAGGTTGTCGAAGAAAGTATTTTCGGAAAATAAATAAAAAAATTCAATAAAAAAATAGAAAATCATAAGAAATTCCAAAAAAAATTCTCAAAAATGGGAAGTGGCCACAATCAACTGGCCATGGAATATTTTGGGTAATTCGGTATCCAAGTCTTCCAAAAATTGACGATTTTGCCCTTCGGGCTAAATCGCCTCCAAATCTTCCCATTTTACCCTGGTCCGAAATCACACCTTTCATAAGCCCTTATGGCTATGCTAGGAGGCCATTGACTGGAATTGATGTGCATCGATGAGATGTATTTATGCACTTGATTGCGCTTTCATTTAAATTGATTGTGATTGATAGGAATAGTCTTCCAATCTGTATGAAACCTTGAATCAAACCTACCTCACCTAGGATTGCACCTGCATGAACTCTTAGCTAGGAAAATCACTCGCGTTAGGTACCGAAAGGGCGTTGGTAATGACACCGACGTAACCAAGTCCCCGAACCCAAAATCTCTGGTTCCGCAGAACTGATCGACCTCTCCCAATCGGTCAGTAAGGTTTCCGGTCTACCCTCCAAGAAAGACCGGTGGCGACTCCAAATGCATGCACAAGTTGCACATGCCACCATGACCACACTGAAGGTCGAAAGCGATCGACTCTTATCGTCGAACCCATTAAAAGAAAAACTCCCGCCGCGATTTGGTATGGGCCCGGGAGGGCCCGCGCCGATCCAAAGCCCGCGGTCCGCACTCCGGTGCTGGGGAAAAGGCCCGCGATCGGTAATCCATTAGCCGCGTCCGCCTTTCGGACGGGTCGCAACAGCTGGCGACTCCACTGGGGACCTTTGTTCTAGAACCTATGGTTCTAGACCTCAAGTGGACTTAGGCCGTAATTAAAACGTTGAGTGATTTTTCTAACCTTGCAGGCGCTCTTGAAGGTGAGGTAAGTCCGCTCATGATAGGGGTTATATGTTTTTGCAGATTGGAGAAATAAGGGGTGTAGTCCGTGATTAACATTGTCTTATGCAGGTTGGGCGTAGGAATGTATGTTGTGTGGATGATTTGAAGTGCTGATTGATGAACTGTTGTGCATGAATTGCATTGTGATGAACACAACACGTGGACACACACAACCGCGCCTAAAACCCCGGGCGCCGCCTTTAGGAACATGATAGAATGAATTGAAAATGGAATCTCCGTGAGGAAAAACACGGGGTAATCTACTTTTCAATTCCGCTCGCTTCGAACTATGGATCGAGTCCCAATGTAACGATAGTTGTGCAATGGAATCGGCTCTTTCTAGAACTCGAGGTGGGAGCCTTGACCTTAGGTACCAAACCCTCTGATTTTTAGAAGTTCATCATCACTTGTCTCATGCGCATGTCTTTGGGCGGTTGGTACACCTAAAACCGCACATAAGTCGACGAGTTTGGTTGGTAAGACTCTCTATCCCTCCAATCTATTACAGTTCATATAAATATAGGCATTTCATCCGATGCATTCCAGTGATTAGATTAAATGCCATTTCAATGTCCTTGATAGAAGACGAGGAGGGTGATATCCCACGACGAACACCGAGTATGCGAGGAGCATACTGTGGACATTATTGAGGTATCATCCAACGAAGCGAGTTGGGGCAAGTGATCCTGAAGACACAGATCGAAACTGGGGCATCCTTAAACGTTAGGATCACATTCATTTGTTTCATTTTTCATTACTAGTCCTCTTGTATAGGGTTTATTTTTACCGAGGTTTTCTCTATCTCACCCCTTAGAGTGATTGTATTAGGGATCTATTGGTGTATACATTCAGATGGAGCTTGGTTGTATTTCTTTTGACGGGTCATGGGAATGTGATAGTGGCATTTTCTCTAATCATCCGAATACTCCCAAGTCAAGTTTATAGTTCCTTTAGAGGAAATCAATTTCGCTAGAAGGAATTATACACTTGAATTGATTCATGCATGTCGTACGTCATTGGTAATCCATGATAATTGATCAAGAGTATCGGCATTGTTTCGAATTTAATGACGAGATAGATGTCCAAATTGCCCTCGCTCTTACAAAACGGCCTTGATTTGGATGCCGTATCTTCAATTAAATTTAAAACACGTCGTTATGCTTTGTACTTTTGACTAGTTCGTTCTTCTCGAAATTGATCAAAAGCGATTATCGTGAATTACATTCCTTTCAATAATATGCTTTTCTTCGAAGAATACTGATAAAAAAAAAAACTTTTGCGCAAGATTAAAACCCTTGTAAAAGTTTTTGTCCTTATTAATCACGAGCAAGCATAAGATTGAAAGGGGTTTATGCTTTCTTTTTCAAATTATTTCTTCTGATTCAGTCGTTTCATTTGCAGGTGAAAAATAGGTAATAGAGAGAAATCTTCTCTTGGATGAATCTGAGGCTATTCTTTCATCTGATCATGAGCAAGTTAGAAAATCATGACATATTTGCTCAACTTATTGATATTATGGTTCAGCTCACCCAAGTTGAAGATGTTCGGATGCTCGAAGAAATGGACCATATAAAAGCTAAAACACACACACATGAGCTTTCATTCACTTTCGCTCAATCGAAAGACTTTCAAAGCAGATTAATACAGATTAGCGAGGCGGAAAAGTAAAGCCGAACTGAGCCCTAATCAGCAGCACGAAGGAGCTCAATTGGCCCTCCATATGGTGGATTCCCTGCCTACACTCATCGCTCCGTATATCATGATCCGCGAGCTGGAGAAGAAGGCGCTTGCACTCATTCTTAAGGTCAGCAACCTTGGCCCTGTGATCTTCAGCAGCAAGTTCCAAGTCCCGGACCAATTCCCTCCCACGGGATACATCCGCCGTAACAGTATCGAGTCGCTCTTCCAGCCAATCGCTCTGAAACTTCAACATGATGTTACGACGATCGTGCTCATAAGTGATCAGGCACAAGGCCAAACGTTCCACCAAATGTCCACGTTCACGAAGCATCGTCGAGACCCGCTCGTTGGCAGTTTCCATAACCTTGTTGTGGCTGTCAGCCACGAAGTTAGTCAACGTCAGGCAGTCACAGCGGTCTTCGTAGCGGGCTCGCAAGACACGAGCCACGAGAACTTCACGGTGAGCAACGCGGTAAGCCTCTAGAAAGTTTGCAAAGAGGGCTGGGAATGTTTTATACTCCTTCTCCAACTCAGTACCCTCGATGGAAGTAGTGTCTGTGGCCGCAAATAGAACGCGGATCTCAGCCTCGATCTCCGGATGATCGGCTATGTAAGCATAGCCCCGACCCAAGAGATTATAGAGTTTTTCCCATCGGGCCGGGACTGCGATTGAAAAGACGCAAGCATGGGAAGAGTCAGAGGAAGAAGCAGAAGACGAAGCCATTTCTTGTTGGAAGGATGGAGAGGAAGACGAGTGCGAGGGAATGAATGAAAGTGAAAGCTGGGCAAATGAGAGCACTAACCTTCTCCTCGTTTCATAGTAGCTCAAAAATGGAGAAAAGTTACAGCAATAATGCTTGTGGAGCCGGGGTAGTTAATGTAAAGCAGGGGCTGCTCCTCCCGTGAAGCATCAGACTTGTCTCGATCCGCGATTTCAGGCCTGACAAGTTTGAAAAGTTGTAAAAGAGTTGTCTATTTCACCATTATTGAGATGGAGCGGGAGTCGAGCGCAAATATCGAAGGAGCCGCGATAGGGTTGATAGCTTTGTCATGATGAAAAGCTGAGCGGGTGGTGGACGTAATTTAGTCTTTTGAGAGATAGCGGGGGACAGGTTCGGCTATCGAGGAAAGAAAAGCGATCCGTGATCTCTCCACCATGAAAGGGAAGGAAGACGACAAGACGAGAAACTCAAAATCTCTAGAAGAGCGCTCGCCTGGTGATCGTCTTCCATGCTCAAAGAGCGACTCCTGAGTACGCAAAGTCACTCAAAAGAAAGTTTAGAGAGAGTAAACATAGGAAGAGGATTACAAGACCTTGAGTGAATAAAAGAGGACGAACAAACCTTTTCTTGATCCAGTATGTTTAACAGTCATAGTCATTTGTTGGAGATGACTGACCCAAATGTCCTAGGTAATGTGCAGTTGGGAGACCTCGAAGTTTTTGGGATCGAGCCAGATGTCGAAACCATACTACCCAACCCTGCTGGCAACGAGGTTCAGGATCAGGGCAGCGACGATGACAGTGGTGGCGACGACGACAGTAGCGGCAACAACGACGGCATCGGCGATGTCTCATCTCGTGGAAGAAGACGTCGCCGGCCCTATACTGAGAAGGAAATCCAGATACTCGAAGCCGCCTTCAATAAGTGCCGTTACCCGAATACGAGACAAAGAAGAAAATTAGCCCGGAAATTAAAGATGGAACCCTTAAGGGTCAAGCACTGGTTTCAAAACAGACGGGCCAGATCAGTGGTTCGGGGAAAGTGTCAAGAGCTCGAAACTCTAAAAGAAGAATACGCCAAGCTTCAAGCAGAAAACATGTGGTATAATGAAGTCCTCATCAACGCCGCTTGCCTTAACTGCGGTGGTTCTATCGACACTCGCGAAATGTTCCGTGATAAGTTTTCTATGAGAATCGCAGGTGATCGTCCGCCACCCCACTCCCTCAAACCATCTTTTGAAAGAGGGGAGGCGCGTTACTACAATTTCCCTGACAATGGGCTTACTATCACCGCAGACCAGTTCGAAGTCAACCAGCTTCCTCTGCAACAACCTCTGGCACAACCAGACCCCGCCGAGAGTAAATCGAGGAATGATCGCCGAGTCACGGATGCTATCCTGAGTCGCCAAAAGAAGTTCATATGGTCTCCAGAGCTTCACAGAAAATTCCTTGATGCGGTTCACCAAATAGGGAATGACTCATTATGTCCAACACGCGTACATGAGGTCATGAATGAACCGGGGCTCGCTAGAAGGTTAGTCGCAAACCACCTTAATGGTTACCGAAGGAAGCTACGACGGCGTCATGCCGCACGGCGCCTAGAAGAGCCCGACTCGAACTTGAACATTAGGTACGGCTACGAACGCAACAGCCATGCCTCAAGAAGAGCCCTGCCGAGTCTCGATACCAACCAAGCCGGTAGCTCTACCACCAACTGTTGGAGAATTGGTCAATATAGCCCTATCAGTCATCTTAATGTTCCTCAAGAATACGTGCCACCGGTGCAACAAATATACACTTCCCCGCTCGAGCAGCAGCCGTCCACCGGCGCTCTTCCTGCTGCTGATCCACCCACGACGTCTAATGTTCAGGAGTTCGCCCAACTAGGGCATATGATCTCAGATGATCTAGTGGGGGAACACTTCGAACAATTTTGCTTCCCTGATCTCTGAGTGAGACACGCTTTCGATAGGAAAGAGGTCGACCCTCCTCTTTTCTTCTCAAACAAAGATGGTGGTCACAGTTCGAAGAATCCATCAGGAGGAGGCTAGCAAACCTTCACGGCCATGATCTGGAGTCGATGACCGCGCACCTGAACCCAGACATGATGGGGTGGTGATCGAACATACCCAGAGAAAGGGGGGGCTTGTACACAAGTAGAACTTATTTCTTATTTGCGCATTGTAAAGTTTCAATCGGAGCAGTTCCTTTCTTCTTTAAGGCCTAGGGTTGATTTCACACAATGATGCTTGCTAACATCATCATGTTTAGCTACAACAATCTTTTGTCACAATGGGTTCGAGGTAAATCGACCAAGCGCACGAAGGCAAACGTGACAGCATAGGTTACAAACATAACGTGAGCGGGCTCGAAAGCGGAAAGATCGTCAGTCGCCTCAAACACTATGATTGCGAAACCAAGGGCGATATTGAATCTTGCGAAGGATAAGCGGAAATGTACATACACTCTCATTTATAGCACTTAACAGGAGACTTTACAAACAGACTACTGAGGAGGAACCGTAAATCCGAAGTGAGTTCTAATGAGCATCACAAATGAGCTCAATTGATTCTCCATGCTATCCATGCCTTGCTTACAACCCACACTCTGGGAATCGAGGTCTACGAGCTTGAAGAAAAGGAGACGACATTTCTCCTTAAGTTCGTTCACCTTGGTCTCATAGTACTCGAACTCAAGCTCTAAGTCCTGAGCCAGCACCCTCCCGCGAGCTATATCCATGCTCAGGTCTTCAAGCCTTTCCTCCAACCAGGAACACTGGAACCTCAGCACGAGGTTGTGCTGATCTTGCTCAAAGGCGGTGTCAAAAAGAGCCAGACGCTCCACCAAGTTGTTCCTCTCACGGACCAACATCGAAACCTGGGCGTGGGCGTATTCAACAGCCCTTTTATGGTTATCGGCCGTCAGCATGGCCAACATCAGGGACTCAGTTCGGTCCTGATAACGGGCTCGCACGATACCAGCCAAAGTGACCTCCCGGCTAGCAACTTCGTAAGCCTGCAGGAAATTGTTGAAGAGAGTTGGGAAGATCACAAACTCCCTCTGCAGTTTCGTACCTTCAATACACATAGTATCCAGGGCCGGAATCAGAGTACGAACTTCAACCTCAGCTTCAGGATGACTGTTTATATAGCCATAACCTCTACCCAAGAGGTGATAAAACCTCTCCCATTGGGTTGAAGCTTCGGCTGAGGCAGCGGGTACAGGAGAGGAAGCCATCTGTGATTCAACGACAGAGAAAAGAAGGAATGATGGAGGAGTGTTTGAGAGGTTAGATCGAAATGTTAATCTCCTCGATGTCAACCTCTCGCCCTTTAACGCTCGAATGAGAAAGGGAAAGCTGCAATAATTTTTCTATACGCAGCAGGGCTAATCAAGCCTCATTAATACATCCCTGGTGAGTCACAGATCCACCTCTGTCCCGTGATTTCGGGCTTATAAAAGGTAACAACACCTAAAGGCCGGCGGACCTATTACTTTGGAGACCGAGCTAGGGGGACAGGCGTAATGCCCGATAAAGCAAAAGTCGACACGGGAAATCTGCACGCTCCACTCAGGCAAGAGAGAGTAAGAACGGACGGGGGGGGATCACGAAGTCTCGAAAGGAACGCCCGTCAGACGCTTGTTACTCGATTTTAAAGGGACGCTTCTTGGAACACGCCTAATCTCTGATAATTACAGAAAGGGCGAACATCTGAGAAGGGGTGGAGAAGATCGAGCGAACGAAGACCAGGAAAAGACATTTCGACCCAAAATGTTCAAGGGGTACCGTTGTTTGTTGGAAACGCCTGACCTAAATGTTTCCGAACTTGAACGGCTAGAGGAATTTGAAGACCTCGGAAACGAATTCGTCATGAAGGATATGGAAATCGACTCGACCATCCAGGAGACTCAAGCCCTCAGCGACCAAGGCGCCAGCGACGATGATCCGCGCCAGAAAAGAAAGCGTCGCCAGTTCTACACTCCGGATGAGGTCCAGGTACTTGAAGCTATCTTCAGGGGATGCCCTTTCCCGGACACAGAACAGAGGAAGAAGTTGGGTCAAAAACTAGGGACGAGCCCTTTGAGGATCTTGAATTGGTTTCAAAATAAACGAACCAAGCTGAGTAAGCAGTACAAACGACGGGAGACCGCATTTCTAAAGGAACAGAACGAGAAGCTTCGAACAAAGAACGCGAGGTATGAAGAAGTTCTTAGCACTATTGTCTGCCCTAACTGCGGTGGCCCTACCACTCTCAGTAGATTGTTTCCCGTTAAGCCTTCTGCTAGGATCGAAAATACTGGTGATGTGCATGAACAAATCAATCCCACAAAGATAGTGCCAGTGCCTTCTGAAGGAGGGAATATATGCCACTATGATGAGAGTCACCACGTCAGAGCCCAAGAGTCTTCTCCACAACGGCTTCGGGCAGGATCAGATCCTGCTCGAGAAGGGTTAAAGATCAGCCGTCAAGCTGTCAACGCTATTCTGAACCAAGAGAAGAAGATTTTCGCGTGGCCCCTTGAGCTTCACCGCAAGTTCTTAGACGTGGTTCGGCGAATAGGGGTCGACTGTGCACGCCCGAAGAAAGTAATGGAGGCCCTGAATGCACCAGAACTTACCAAGGCTATGGTCTCAAATCACCTCGGTTGTTACAGAAGAGCGCTAAGACAGCGTCATACTAACCGCGGTTGCAAATCCAACACTTATTGGGAAATTGATCAGAATATCCATCTGAGTCATCCCAATTTTCTTCAAGAGTGTGTGCCACAGATGCAGCAGGTGCAGCACCCATCCGTCGCTGTTTTTCCGCTTACTAATGAGCTTTCTACGCTTAGTGCTCAAGGACTTGCCGAACTAGGGCATGTGGTTTCAAAGGATCTAACAAAGGAATGCGTTGAGCATTTTTGTTTCCCTAATTCCCAAGTAGAAGATGCTTATGGGGATCAATCAGTCAACTCCCCTCTCATGTTCTCGAGAAGGGATGGAGGTTCCAGTTCGAAGAACCAGTCGGGCGATACTACCCAACCCATACATCAATATTTCGAAGGGTCAGATGACTTCTGCGATGATCAGTCAGTGATACTTCGATCCAAAATGTTCCAAGGATACCGTCATTTGTTGGAAACGCCCGACTTAGAAGTCTCCGAGCTCGAACTGTTGGAAGAATTTGAAGATCACGGGACTGAATCCGGCATAATGGTCATGGAGATTGACACTGCCAACGATGAAACTCAAGGTTGTGGTAATGAAAACAATGCCCATAGCAGTGATCAGCGTCAGAAAGGAGAACATCCCCTTCACCGTACTTCAAGTCGAGACCGTGAGCTTGATTTTTTCTTCGAGGAATGCTCCCATCCAGATGAGAAGCAGAGGGCTGAGCTAGGTCAAGAGTTAGGGTGGGAGCCTGGGGAGGTCAATAATTGGTTTCGTAACAAACGAGCCCGGCTGCCTCAGCCGAAGGCTTACAAGAGCAGTTTCCAACACAATCAGATCTCATAGAGATTAGTCGGCAAGCTGTTCTTGTTGACAAGAAAGCGCGATTTTCTTGGACTGCTGAACTCCATCAGAAATTTGTTGATACAGTTCGACAGTTGGGGATCGACACGGCACGATCAACGCGCATACACGAAATCCTGAACGTGCCGGGACTCTCTAAAGTTAACGTCGCGAGCCACCTTGGATATTTCAAGAGGTTGCTAAAAGGGGGACGGGTGACACTAAGCTCGGATGGAGCTGGTTCGAACTTAAATGTTGGTCATAACTGCAACCACGATGATTGTAGAGCCGGGAACACCCAACCATGTTTCGGTGTTGACGAGACCAGCAACCATGTCACCGACTCCTCTAACCCAAATCAGAACGCTCCACCAAGCAGTCTCAATACCCCTCAAGTGTATATACCGCAGTTCCCGCAAATAGGAACTCCCCAATTTGAGTACCAACCTGTTGCTAGTGCTCTTCCCATGGCAAATCCAACATTTACATGGGACATGTCTACATATTTGCCGGTCAACAAGGGAGGTTCCAGCTCGAGGAATCAAATCATCCAAGGCGAGAGTGATCTATCGCCAGCGGTCGGTGATACTCGACTTGAGCATCAATGGCTCGGAGATTCGAGCGATTTCCTTGGAGAGGAACTCAATTTCTGGCTCGATCAGTCTGAGGCTGGCGGACTCTTGCAATAGTGATACAAAGCCGACGATCAGGTGTTTGATTCAAGGCGCGATTGTAAAAAAAAAATGTTCGGAGAAAAGAGGTTGAATAGCCTGAATGAATGTATTGGCAATCCCATTGTAAAGCTCCCATGGGATCATTTCTCATTTACGCTTAAAACTAGTCGTACGAGGATCCGCCTTACCTTTTGAGCATCTTTAAGCTCAGGGGCGAGCTCCCCAAGCAATGATCATCGTTCGCAGAACATAATGGAATCCATCCCTTCAATGCAAAACGCATCTGGCCGCGAAGCCACCCATTTGGTAAAACGATGTATCGTTCCTAAACGATCTCCAATCGGATACCGAAGTGATGTCTTCTTTCTTTTCCTTCTCAGAGGATAAACATGGATAAAGTACTCAAGGAGCCAGGCGTTCAAATAACAGAACAGACGTTGCCTAACTGGGGGCAGATGAACCATTGATGTTACAAACACTCCAAGCATGGATAGGCAGATTTGATAGACGTGGTTCATATCAATACGCAACATCAGAATGGGATGAAAATCAAGAGTAAAGTTGTATCGTCCCAATTTGTCTTGAATTTGGGAATATGAATTGACACTTATTGTTCATCCTTGACAGGGGAGTCGCCTTGCAGACGAACAAGTTCTTACATCCCATGTACTACTTGTTAGAGTACATGACCAGGGGTAGGATGTATCATTTCGATTTTTGGAAAATCCGTGAGCATACAATGATATGCTTCTTTTACATTTGCAGGGATCCGCAGCTGCGACGGACAGGTAAGTATCCCTTTTCCCAGTTAGCTGGAGATAAAAAATGTCAGAATCCTTTCAGCCGGCATAAAGATTTTCCAATGCGTCGATATTCATGATTTAAATCGGGAGGTTACCTGAAGCATGAATAAAACATGCACGATACATCACAAAATCCCCTCGATGGATAAATTTTGGGAAAGAAAGAAACGAATTTTTCCAAATATGATTATTTGTCAAATCATTCAAAAGGAAATTTACTCAAAAGAGAGGCGAGCCCAGTCCAAACACATCCTACATACACTTGAGAGACGAGGGAAGTGAATCGGATAGCAAAATCTGTACCTACGGAGGTAGGGACCATTCGCAGCAATTACATGGATTCGGACGACGGAGGCGTTCGTTTCATATTCCCAAATACTACAGGTGACCATTAATAACCCCTTTGAACGGAGGTTTTCATCATCAGCCCTGTCGAGAACCACCCCACATCGGGGAAGAACAGAAGTAAGTCCAACAGCATCAGGAGAAATGGTTAGAAATTTTGTTGCTCAGACTAACATTAATCTTCGTGTGTTGTTTATATGGTAATCCAAGTACCATAGGATGATGAGAAGCATTCATTTCTCTATCCCACACACTGAATCCTTTGCATAGCCAAATTGAGCCTGCAAAATCATTTCATAAACCCGTTGGTGATCATTGCACATTCAAAGACGGATGCAGCATCACTTCAGAAACGAAGGAGTTCAAGACTTAGGGTTTGCAAAAAATCCCTAAGTTAATGCTTAACCTTGTTAGGCCTTTGATCATAGGTCTAACACGATCCCATGAAGATGAGAAAAAGTGGGATTTCAAAAATGAATCCACGGCATCGAGAAAAAGCAAAGTGCCTGGTAAAAGCAAGGCCGATGCTCGTGTAAGTTGTTTGATTGATCCGCAATGAGGCCGGATGGGAAAAGAGAAAGACCCCTAAAGGAGTCGGGTCAAAAAGACTACTCCCCAAATGATGTCAGGCGTGGAAGACGCAGACAGAGTTGTCAAAAGCGGTTGCATGCCTCAAAAATTGAATATGCAAAATGGAAAAGACATGTGACAAGTTTGCAATGATCACCAATGTCAATCCCCTCATAAATCCTGGGCCAAAAACAAGCCTTTTTCGGTCCTCAATCCTACCAACATCATAACCCTGAAACAGTCTTCTCTGACTAAGACACTTGGGTTAACATATTGCTTAGCTCGAAGAAGTACGAGCAAGACTATTTCTTTCTCATTTTGCAGGGTTCTTGACTTGTAAACCCGGAGCAGATGGTGAAGGATTTCATTCAGCGGCCTCGACTCCAAAGCGGGTCCCCTTTGAAAACCAATATCCAAGCCCAACATTACGGTCCCGTGGAAGACCTCCCGACCGATCAAAATGTATGCGCTGCGAATGATTCTAAAACCTAGGCACAGGTTAGTAGGAGGTTGAGCGCATCCCTTACAAAAGACCATTATCACAGAGCGGTGAGGAGCCCTCTTGGATGAGAAATTCTCCAATAGATGTTTTGAATAAACTCTTTTTGGAAATTTCAAATTGTTTGATCCTGATTTTCCGTGCAAGAGATTTGTGATCACATTTGCATGTTGCAAGAATGTTTTGGATAGCCTTCGGCATCAAAATGCACATTTCATAATTAAAACTTAAGTCATACGGTTTTGTCAAATGGACAGCCGTGGTCTTTCCAAAGATTACTAACATTTTCTTGGTGAAGAAAATTCTTTCAGGCTCAAACTTCTGCGGGATGCCTGGAGAACCCAGCTCCCAGAATGTTGCCTCAACAGACTCAAGCAGTCTCATCGGACGTGGAGAACCCTCGTCATGAGACCCCTTTTCAAAGCAAACCAAGGTAGATACCGCCTGAAGGGTCAACTCAAGGTAGAAACCGCCTGAAGGGTCAAATTAATGGTAGAAACCGCTTGAAGGGTCAACTCAAGGTAGAAACCGCCTGAAGGGTCAACTCATGGTAGAAACCGCCTGAAGGGTCAACCAAAGGTAGAAACCGCCTGAAGGGTCAACTCAAGGTAGAAACCGCCTGAAGGGTCAACTCATGGTAGAAACCGCCTGAAGGGTCAACTTAATTGTAGATACCGCTATAAGGGTCGATTCATGGGTAAACACAAAGGTCTGATCCACCATACGAATCAAAATCCTTGGCAAATCCCAAAGCGTGGGAAGCGCCTTCCTTAGGTTCCTACCAGTTGGGAATCTCATAATGGTATGACCTACCATACTGGTCAGAGCTTAATCTCCCTAGGATATTCTGAATGACAAATCCTAGGTATCTTCTTGAAAGTCGTCACAACCGGCAGCATCCGACAGGTGGGCTTCAGGTAAGTCTCCCTTGTCCCGGCCCATGTTCAAATTGTTTGAGTAAACTTGGGATTAATTTGAGCTCTTATCAAAAGTCTTAAAGATTCGATGTCATGGCGTTTCTTCTTGCATTTTCCAGTTGAGTTGGTTAGGAATCAGGTACCGTCTTATCTTTGGGAGAAACCTCTAACGAGATTCCTCTCAAAGAGGGGCAGCTGTTGACACCTGATTTTTCACCATCTATTATCACGATTTTTTATTTTTTTTATTTTTTATTTTTATTTTTCGTTTTTTATTTTGACCTCATAAAAGAGAAAATTCAAATAAAATTTTGTGTGTTTTTTACGCATAAGGTTGAATTTGGCACAAAAAATGTCACTTGAGAAATTTGGTCATTTCAGTCTCTAGGTTGTCGAGTTCAAAATTAAAAGCGGCCGCTGATACGATGTGGCGACCGAGTGGAGGGTGCATTACGGAAGACGGTATCTCATCTCGTCTACCACTTCACCAAAGAAGCATAAAGCCGAGGAGTGGCGCCATTCGTCCGACCAGAGGAGTGGCGAGATTGGCTTTAAAAAAGGAAAAGTGAAGCACTTCCTCGGTGGAAGGAAGGAACAATGGGAGATGCGGGTTGAGAGCCGGACAGAGGGTTTTAAAAAAAATAAAAGGAAGTGGAGCGCATGAAAAAAGGGAGATGCTCTCCACAGCGAATCCAAGAGGCAGAAGATGGTGGATGATTCTGGAATAAAATAATGAGAGGGAGGAGGAATGGAAGAGGACATTACACAACAGGATATCACGGTTTTCACTCGGTCCCCCCCTATTATTCTGCGGGAGTCATCGGAAAGCTTAGGAAAAAGAGGAATATACACACACATTCCGCAACCGGACATGACGGACCAAACACCTCGGCTCCATCCCGTCACTCGCGGCCTCCGCTGTGGACCAACCAGGAAGCCATCAACTGGTTGAATCTTGTGAACTGGAAGGAACGGGAAGCTACCCGACGATCGTGTGGTTCCCGACGCCGTTATCCAGTCTCGGCTACCTCTCCTGCGAGACCGAGAACCCGATCGACGACTGCTGGAGGTGTGACCCCGACTGGGAGAATAACCGCCAGCGCCTCGCCGACTACGTGATCGGGTTCAGCAAGAACGCCATCGGGGGCTGTGACGGCAAGATCTACTTGGTCACCGATTCGGGAGACGACGACCCCATCACCCCCAAGCCCGGGACGCTCCGCCATGCGGTCATCCAGGACGAGCCGCTCTGGATTATCCTCCAGCGCGACTTGACCATCCAGTTGAAAGAGGAGCTGATCAACTCCTTCAAGACCCTCGACGGTCGCGGCGCCAACGTCCACATTGCAGACGGTCCGTGCACCACTGTCCAGTTCGTGACCAACGTCATCATCCACGGGCTCAACATCCACGACTGCAAGCAGGGAGGGAATGCCGACGTGCGGGACTCGCCGGGACACCATGGGTGGCGCACGATATCGGACGGCGACGGCATGTCCATCTTCGGCGGGAGCCACATCCAAGTCGACCCCGGCTCGTTGTCCAACTGCCACGACGGGCTCGTCGATGTCATCTACGGCTCCACCGCCATCACCATCTCCAACAATTACATGACTTACCACGACAAGGTCATGCTGCACGGCCACAGCGATACCTACACCCAGGACAAGAACATGCAGGTCACCATTGCCTTCAACCACTTCGGCGAAGGCTTTGTCCAAAGAATGCCGAGTGCAGGCATGGCTATTTCCGTGTGGTCCACAGTGACTACACCCATCGGGAGATATACACCATCGGGGAAGTGCAGGCCCCAGCTATCTCAAGCCGCTAACCCTCTTCATTGGCGGCACCTGTGTACTGAACAAGAACCGAAGGCCAAACATACACAAGAGGAAACCAGGTGGGCATGAGCTAGACCGGTCGGTGTCCAAAAGGTCTGGTGGTACGAGGAACGAGTCTCGGCGACGCATGACGAGCGAAGAGGCGTGGTGGAGAGGAGCCGGGCCGGACCTGCGCGGAAGCCCGACGATCGACGAAGCCTCCGGTGCCGACGTTCAGACGTCGGTCCGTTTTTATTTGCCCCGGTGCCGCGAATGCATGGAGGTCACGCGAAGAAGAAGATGAATAGTAAGGGTATGGGCTAGTTTACCTTTGTCTTTGGGCTGGGCGCATAGTATTATTTAGGTTGTTCTTTGGGCCGGCCGGGTGGGCTGGTCTTGGAATACTAAAGAGAAGGCTGGGCCAGGAGTTTTGGAGCCCAATTCGGATGAGGAAAAGGGGTTCAGGCCTGAGGCTTTTTTTTTGGGTGCCGACCGGGTCCGACCAGGCCCGACGGCCTGTTCCGGGCCCGGGTTCGGGAATCCGACCCGGTCCCTGTTCTATTTAACTAATAAATAAAAAAATAAAAAATAAAAAAATAATAATTAAAAAATAGAAAAATTCCAGAAATAATTAAAGGTCATAAAATTTCATGAAATATCAAAAAAAAATAGAAAATGCATTTTTGCTTATATTGTCTCAATTAGGCTTTATATGTGTTTGATTTGTCGATTTGTTCTCCATGTTTAATTCACATGACTTAGTCTTAATTGTGCTGGTGAATGTCTGAATATTATGCATGTCTTAGTAGATAAATTAGCACGATAATTAGAGTTTAAGTCGAGACACTCGTTTTATCCTTTAGTTGGCTGAACTTGGCTGACTATCTACTTTGAGTAAGTGCATGTTCCAAATGCTTGATGCACCATTTCGATATTCCAATGTGGCGACTGACAATGATGCCCATGGCGATGGAAGCTCAACGGGGTTTGGTGATTGAGGTGAAGCGTACGAAGAAGGGTCGCAGGCTGGGGCTGGGCGATTGAAGGCCGGTGTCCAATTCGGTATGTTTTACATACCCGATTCGTATATTAAAGTCATTTTCTATATATAGCCATTATAGACTTGATTTGCATGTATTTACTTCAATCTAGTTGTTAGTTTGTTTATTTGGTTAAGTGTCTTAGGTTGTCGAAGAAAGTATTTTCGGAAAATAAATAAAAAAATTCAATAAAAAAATAGAAAATCATAAGAAATTCCAAAAAAAATTCTCAAAAATGGGAAGTGGCCACAATCAACTGGCCATGGAATATTTTGGGTAATTCGGTATCCAAGTCTTCCAAAAATTGACGATTTTGCCCTTCGGGCTAAATCGCCTCCAAATCTTCCCATTTTACCCTGGTCCGAAATCACACCTTTCATAAGCCCTTATGGCTATGCTAGGAGGCCATTGACTGGAATTGATGTGCATCGATGAGATGTATTTATGCACTTGATTGCGCTTTCATTTAAATTGATTGTGATTGATAGGAATAGTCTTCCAATCTGTATGAAACCTTGAATCAAACCTACCTCACCTAGGATTGCACCTGCATGAACTCTTAGCTAGGAAAATCACTCGCGTTAGGTACCGAAAGGGCGTTGGTAATGACACCGACGTAACCAAGTCCCCGAACCCAAAATCTCTGGTTCCGCAGAACTGATCGACCTCTCCCAATCGGTCAGTAAGGTTTCCGGTCTACCCTCCAAGAAAGACCGGGTGGCGACTCCAAATGCATGCACAAGTTGCACATGCCACCATGACCACACTGAAGGTCGAAAGCGATCGACTCTTATCGTCGAACCCATTAAAAGAAAAACTCCCGCCGCGATTTGGTATGGGCCCGGGAGGGCCCGCGCCGATCCAAAGCCCGCGGTCCGCACTCCGGTGCTGGGGAAAAGGCCCGCGATCGGTAATCCATTAGCCGCGTCCGCCTTTCGGACGGGTCGCGACAAAGAGGAAATCCCTAAAGGAGTCAGATCAAAAAGACTACTCCCCAAATGGTGTCAAGCGTGGAGCAGAGACGCAGACAGAGTCATCAGTCTCTTAATGCGACGAAACGCTCTCTGAAGAGCTGATGCACACCTCAAAATCGGTTGCGCATCCCAAAAACTGAAGGTGCAGAGAGGAAAAGGGCAGGTGGTAAATTTGCAATGATCACCAATGTCAAACCCTTCGTAATTTCTGGGCAAAAAACAAGCCTTTTTCGGTCCCCAATCCTACCAATGTTACAACCCTGAAACAGTTTTCTCTGACTAAGACACTTGGGTTAACATATTGCTTAGCTCGAAGAAGTACGAGCAAGACTATTTCTTTCTCATTTTGCAGGGTTCTTGACTTGTAAACCCGGAGCAGATGGTGTAGACTTTCATTCAATGGCCTCGACTCCAAAGCGGGTCCCCCTTGAAAACCAATATCCAAGCCCAACATTACGGTCCCGTGGAAGACCTCCCGACCGATCAAAATGTATGCGCTGCGAATGAGCCTAAAACCTAGGCACAGGTTAGTAGGGAATTGAGTGCATCCCCTATAAAAACCACTATCTCAAAACAGGTGAGAAGACCTCCTTGTCGAGAAATATTCCAATTGATGTTTTGAACAAACTATTTTTGGAATTTTCAAACTGTTGATCCAAATTTTCTATGCAAGGAATTTGTGATCACATTTGCTTGTTGTAAGAATGCTTTGGATAACCTCCAGCATCAAAATGCACATTTCATGATTAAAAATTAAGTCATAAAATTTTGTCGAATGGACAGCCGTGGTCTTCCCAAAGATTACTAACGTTTTCTTGGTGAAGAAAAATCTTTCAGGCTCAAATTTCTGCAGGATACCTGGAGAACCCAGCTCCCAGAATGTCGCCTCAACAGACCCAGTGAAACTTTGTCAAAATAAAGTCTTTCACTGCTAAAAAAAAACTGAATTCCTGACAAACTTCTGAATCTTTAAAAAAGGGGGGGAAGAAAAAACCCTTTCAAAAGAAAAAGTCCTATCAGACGTGGAGAACCCCCGTCTTATGACCCATTTTCAAAAATCAGGTAGTCTCATTGGACGTGGAGAACCCTCGTCATGAGACCCCTTTTCAAAAATATCAAGCAGTCCTAGCATGACGTGGAGAACCCTCGTCCTAGGATCCCTTTTCAAAAATATCAAACAGTCCTAGCATGACGTGGAGAACCCTCGTCCTAGGACCCCTTCTCAAAAATCAAGCGGTCCTCGCATGACGTGGAGAACCCTCGTCTCAGGACCCCTTTTTAAAATTTAGGTAGTCTCATCGGATGTGGAGAACCCTCGTCATGAGACCCCTTTTCAAAATTTAGGCAGTCTCATCGGACGTGGAGAACCCTCGTCATGAGACCCCTTTTCAAAGCAAACACAAGGTAGATACCGCCTGAAGGGTCAACAAAGGTAGAAACCGCCTGAATGGTCAACAATGGTAGATACCGCCTGAAGGGTCAACACAAGGTAGAAACCGCCTGAAGGGTCAAACCAATGGTAGATACCGCCTGAAGGGTCAACACAAGGTAGAAACCGCCTGAATGGTCAAAACATGGTAGAAACCGCCTGAAGGGTCAACACATGGTAGATACCGCCTGAAAGGTCAACACAAGGTAGAAACCGCCTGAAGGGTCAAACCAATGGTAGATACCGCCTGACGGGTCAACACAAGGTAGAAACCGCCTGAAGGGTCAAAACATGGTAGAAACCGCCTGAATGGTCAACTCAAGGTAGAAACCACCTGAAGGGTCAACCCAAGGTAGAAACCGCCTGAAGGATCAACTCAGCGTAGATACCGCCTGAAGGGTCAACACAAGGTAGAAACCGCCTGAAGGATCAACTCATGGTAGAAACCGCCATAAGGGTCAACACATGGTAGAAACCGCCATAAGGGTCAACACAAGGTAGATACCGCCTTAAAGATCAACACAAAGGTCCGATCCACCATACGGATTAAAATCACTGGCGAATCCTCAAGCGTGGGTTACGCCTTCCTTAGGTTCCTACCAGTTAGGAATCCCATAATGGTATGACCGACCATACAGGTTAGAGCTAAATCTCCCTAGGATATCCTAAATAATGAGTCATAGGTATCTTCTTGAAAGTCGTCGCAGCGGGCAGCGTCCGACAGATGAGCTTCAGGTAAATCTCACTCCGGCCCATGTTCAAATTGTTAGAGCAAACCAGGGATTAATTTGAGTTTTTATCATGAGCCTTAAGGATTCAATGTCATAGCATCTCTTCACTCATTTTCCCAGTCGAGTCGGTTAGGAATCAGGCGCCACCTTATCTTTGAGAGAAACCTCTGACAAGATTCCTCTCAAAGAGGGGCAGCTGTTGACACCTGCTTTTTGACCATCTATTGTTATAATTTTTATTTTTTTAAAATTAATTAAAAATATCAAAAAAGGTCATAAAATCACAAAATCAACTTCGGAAGCCTTGGCTTAGCCTTAGGAACCAATTTTGAACAAAAAATATTTTTTGGTTTTTTTTTAATATTTTTCTAATTTATTTAATTATTAAAAATACCCAAAAAATCAGAAAAATACCATTCGTGGTCTGAAAAATACACAAAAATATTCAATAATTTTGTTTTAATTTCCTCTTCAAGTGTGTCACCTTAAATCTTGAAAATTCGGCTCGGGTCACTATGTTCCTTAACAAAAATAAACCCGAACCGAGCCCAAAAATTCCTTTTCAAGTCTTTTAATTTTCAATTTACACTTTTTATAAGCTATGACATTGGATTCTAAAGTCTTGAAATGCAATTAGGTCAGTTGGCCCTCCAATTTGATCAATTTTAACCAAAAGGGCTTAATTGCATAAAAATCTTTCAATTTAGTCCCCGATTTCTCAATTTTTGAAATTAAATTTCATGTGGGCATACCCATTCAAATTAAACACCTATACCCTATATTTTTCATCATGCTGAATCCATTGATGGCCTCAATTATGACTAATTCGGTCGTTTGGGCCCTCGATTGGACCAAATTCATTTTCGGATCCTAGGGACAATTTGGGGTTTTCACTAAATTTCAATCAATTAATTCATGAAAATACCCATATTTGATAGAAAACATGTCAATGGGTCTGATTTTGCCATCAATTTCATGAAAAATGATAAATTTGAGGCCCAATTAGGCGAAATGGTTCAACCGGGCCGGTCGGGTCAGACCCGACCCGACCCGGTCGAACCGGGTCTGCAACTCAGTTGCAGACCCGAATGGAGCGGCCATGGGCGTCGAAGACAGGAGATCGTGGGGGCTTTCGTTTGGGTAAAAAAATGAGAGAATGAATGCGGGGGACAAAAAAAGCAACGGTGGGGAATCGTTTGGTGGACCAGCGGCCGCGGAAAGCCGGTCGGCCAGAAACGAAAAGGAGAGGCCGAGAGAAAAGGGGTTTGAAGAGGAGGCCGAGGGAGAGAGAGAGCAGTTGGGGTGAGTAGGAGACGGGAGCGAGGCACGACGGACATCCCCAGCTTGTAGGCAAGCTTAGCCGGAGCTCCAGCCGCCGTCAGCGTGCCCCGGACAGGTCGGTGTTTCTTCTAGACCTTGATTTCATCATCGCACGCCATGTGCTCGACAAAATGCCTAAACGGGCATTCGAACGTTCGAGCTTCGGCCGAGTCATCCCCGGCCTCTATTTGTGCTAAACTCACCCTTAAGCTTCATTAGAGCTTGGTCTAAGCCCGTGTTCATCTTCTTTTTGCATTGAAATGTGTCGGGGAACCGTGGCCGAAGCTCACCGAGGTTTACCCGAGCATGGAGTTCGGTCTAGCGCGAACGGCGGTCGGCGAGCGTCAAATAAACTCAGGCAAGCTTCTTGACACCCATTTGATGCCACTTGAACGATTGAAGTCGAGATTAAACCAAAAAAAAAAGATTTCTGCAATTACCTCGCCGGAGTCGGCTCGGTGGCCGCCGGTTCGAGGCTTTTCCTACGTCCCATTTATCATGTTGTTGTTGATAGTTGATGTAGAGTTCGTGGGGGGTTGAACGGTGTCGAAATCGGGATTTGAAATGATTATTTTTACGTCGGTTTGGGTTCTCCGGCGAGTTTTCCGGCGACTTCGCCGGAAAAAGCACTATTCATCGTCTTCTCCGGCGAAGTCGCCGGCGGTAAACGGTCAAACGGTCAACGGTCAAACGGTCAACGGTAAAATAATCCGACGGGTGAGATTGTGCCAAGTGGCACTCTGTGGGACGTCTGATCTACGACTAGATCGGACGCGCCACGAGAGGCCACGTGGCGCTCTCAGAGCCGTCCGATCCGTAGATTTTCGAACAATTAAAGAAAATGAATAAAAAAATCAAAAATTGATTAAAAAAATAGAAAAAATGGTGAAACGGCGTCGTTTTGGTCGTGGTGGGTGCGGGCCGGGTCATCCGACCCGGTCCGAATAATCTTTTTTATATATTATTATTTTTCATAATAAAAAAATCAGAAATAATAATAATAATAATAAATTCAAAAATCAATAAAAAAAATAGAAAATCATAAAAAATTCAAAAAAAATTTGAAAAATTCAGAAAAATTCTAAAAAATTTCAGAAAATAGGAAATGGCCACATTCAATTGTTCATTAGTTATTTCGGGTCTTTCGACCCCCGGTCTTTCCAAAAATGACGGTTTTGCCCTTTCGGCAAACCGTCTTCCAAAAAATTCTAAAACAAATCCAGGAAAATCCAAAAAAAATAGGAAATGGCCACAATCAACTGGCCAAGACTCATTCCGGGTGTTTTGAACCCCGAACCTTCTTAAAATGACGATTTCGCCCTTTGGGCGAATCGTCTTCCATAAATTGAAGAAAAATCAAAAAATTTCAAAAAATTCTCAAAAATGGGAAATGGCCACAATCAACTGGCCATGGAATATTTTGGGTAATTCGGTATCCCAGTCTTCCAAAAAATTGACGATTTTGCCCTTTGGGCTAAATCGCCTCCCAGTCTTCCCATTTTACCCCGGTCCGAAATCACACATGCCCTAAGCCTTTATGGCTATGCTAGGAAGCCATTGACTTGAATCGATGTGCATCGATGAGATTTATTTATGTACTTGATCGCGCTTTCATTGATTGTGATTGATAGGAATAGTCTTCCAATCTGCATGAAACCCTGAATCAAGCCTACCTCACCCAAAATTGCGTCTGCATGAATTCTTAGCTAGGAAAATCACTCGCGTTAGGTACCGAAAGGGCGTTGGTAATGACACCAACGTAACCAAGTCCCCGAACCCAAAATCTCTGGTTCCGCAGAATTGATCGATCTCTCCCAATCGGTCAATAAGGTTTCCGGTCTACCCTCCAAGAAAGACCGGTGGCGACTCCAAATGCATGCACAAATTGCACATGCCACCACAACCACACTAAGGTCGAAATCGATCGGCTCTTATCGCCGAGTCCCCCAAAAAATACTCCCGCCACGATTTGGTATGGGCCTGGGAGGGCCCGTGCCGATCCAAGACCCGCGATCGATAATCCATTAGCCGCGTCCGCTTCCGGACGGGTCGCGACAATGACTCCATTCATCTTTTGGACATATTTCATGCCACTCTTCGGATATCCTTAATCAAGGAAAAAGAAGAAATTCTTATCAACATGCATGTCAAAGAATGTAGTGTGGAAGCGATACTTTTTACCCTCCACTCGGTCTTATAACCAAAGATCGTTTCTTGAATGTCTGACTTTCGAATCTGTTATTTCTTTTCTCCTCGAATGTGAGTCGGCTAGTTCTTTCCTTTTGAGCGCCATCGATTTCCTATTGAAATGAGGACAAATTCATGTTAAGCATAAGATCATCGAAGATCAAATTAGAACGATACAAGGTTACCCTTCACTCAAGTTTGTATCTTGAGGTTTGACTCTGATGCAAACAACTCTTCTATTGCGTCTTGTGACTTTGTTGGGAATGAAATGTCACTTTTTTATTCGGTTGCGCAAATGATTCACTTGTCCCAGCTAGGCATGACTTGTCATGGCTAGGTAGTGCTTGTCCCCGCTAAATGGCTCAATTCATTTTTGCATTTTCATGCAATCCCATGTCCAATTTGTGATATTTCTTATTTAGGTCTTCACTTTACTTTTCACCTTCGAAGTGTAATCTTTCTGATGTTTGAGAAAATCATTTGCTTCAGGCATCTTGTCACTTGTGAACTTCCTTATGATATTCTCTTCTCATTGGACCTATGATGATGTCATATGCGCATATTCTGCCACAGAAATAAATGATTTTGCATTAGCAAATGCAAGGAAAAGAGGTAAATTGGATATGATACCCAACTACCCTTCTTTTGTCGACTGTCGACATTTCTCTTTTGATCGAGTCCATCTCGATATCGTATACTGATATGGACAACATTTATGAAATCCCTCCATCCATGCTTGAAGGTGTTGATAACATCAACACTCCGTTTGCCCCAGTTGGGCGATGTCTACCTTGGCTAAAAGCCTTTGTACTTTTGCATGTTATCTCGCAATTCCTTATTCAATTTAAGGAAGTCTTTGTACCTATAAATGAAGAAATAAGTGTTAATTTTTATTTGACTTCATTTGAATTTTTAGGAATGAGATACTCCCTTTGAGGTTTCGTCCTTTCAAAGCTTGAAGAAATGGTTCATTCCTGGCATTTTGCCCCAGTAGGGTCTGTCTTGATGTTTGTCATCTTTGGGCTTGATAACTTGCTCCAATATGCTCTTTTGGTGGCACATGAGAATTTTTCCCCTGGCTTGATTTCTTGATAAGAAGGAGGGGTTTGCCCCAATGAATTTTCTTTGCTGATTTTGGTCATTTATCTCAACCATATAAGTCTTTGGTTATTTTCATCCGTCGTTCGGAAACTTGACGGCTTTGGAACTTGTCGCATGGCAACTTGGCGACTCTCTCAATCATAGTTTCCCTTGAAGTGTTTGATATTTTCCTATCAAAGAAAAGAGGGCTCGCGTCTAAATGGCATATAAAATGGACCATTGGAGTCGATACAAGTTACCCTTCGTCCATTGGGTCTCGACATTTTCCTTTCATTTGGATCCTTCTATCTTGACATGTCAACATCTTTCAAAGAAGAATATGCATATAAATAATGCATGCATGATATGCATGATGCAAGTGATCTAAGCTGATTCGTGTTTGCAACAAAAAAGGGATTTGTGCCTTTCACTCTATTCAGAGAAAGTATCTCTCTATCGAGTATGCCAATATGCAAAGTTTGAATTATTTCTTCTCGAATGCTCTTTTCAAAGAGACTTCTAACTGATGAAAATTTTTTTAAAAGTTTTTTTGAGAGCTTTGTTCACAAATTGAGCCATCAGAATGCTCTTGAAATCATTTATCCTAAATGCATGTGTGAGATTCCATGAAGGGAGTACTCCTTGTTCTGTCATTTGAAGTAATTGTTTCTTGGGTGTCTTGTCTTTGTTCATCACCTGAGAGGAAAAAGATAGGAAACATTATTTCCATATCTAATTGAAAATCATTTAGGAATAATACGTCCCTTTTTGCCAAGAGGGATGGCTTGGCATTGTTCTTCTTGGAAGAGTTGTTGCTATGGCCAAACGCTTTTTGTATTCAATAAATGGATTTCATTCCATTATGTTCCATGGGTGATAACCACCATTTCTGGGACTCGCCCCACGTATCACCATGGAAAAACTAATGTCTTCGGCTTCGACATGTTTTCCAGACGGAGAAATGATTTGTGCCTAGCAAATAAGAGTTCCACCTTGGATTAGTTGATTTAGGCATGTACAGCTCCATTTTGCCATGCTAATGCGTTCCCTGTTGGTTGAGTCAATTACTTCCATGTCATGTGATTTTGGCGTTTGACATCCTTCAATCTACTCTGACACCTGTCTTAAACTAACATTTTCTGTATATGAAAGAGAAACATCTCAGTCATTCGTATGGAATGAAATTAGAAAAAGGGACAATTTGCTCCCTTTCGTGACATCGGGTGACAGAACTTCATCATGATTATCCGAAGATCTCGGCCTTTAATGTTCCAAGATGTTCGACAATACTTGGCTTCTGTCACTCCTTTTTCTTGAGGCTAAGTGACTTTTTGTCACTTTTGCTTTATCGATGCTCTTCAATTTGTTTAGAGTGAAAGAAAAATGTTTGACATTTGATTATGAAAATCAATTATTAAAACAAGTACTCCAACTTGATTCAAAGATGGACAACGATCATCTCTTCATGGTTTTTTCGATTTGTCATGACTTCATGACGCTCCTCAAGCATCCTACTACTCAAGATCCACAAGTGCAGATTTATCTCTATTTGTGTATATTTACACCTTGAAGTGTTGCTTCGCGAATAAGCATTCAGTTTTCTTCATCCCTACATATAGAAAAGGAGATGATCATTTCATATCTTGAGAGGATTGAAGTGAGGAACGATATACACCCTTTTGTGGTTGAGTGATCATCAATCTCATGGTTAGAAACATGAGTACTTGTATTCCTTGAGATGCGCTTCAATTGGCAATCGTGCTATGTCATATTGGCCTCCAGTTTTGAGGATCCACAATTGAGTCTTTTTTAAAGAGATGAATGTCGACCTCACACAATCCCTTTATTTCACCTACTTGATAGGAGGAATGAATAAGTCAATTGTCGCACAAAAATCTCTAATTGAAACGATTACAGATTTACTATCCCCAGATGATAGTCCCTAGATTAAAAGTAATTTCATTTTTTCCAAATTCGGGGACTAAATTGCAATAAAAGTATGTAATTTTGCCCAATTCACGCAATTGGGCAATTTTGGTGAACAATTGGGACAAATTACAATTCAGGACAATTGGATTGAATGTCAAAACTCTCAAATTGCAAATTAAAAGACTCAAAACATATTTTTTAGACAAATTCAACCCTATGCGTTACAAAGGAACACATAAAATTAAACTTGAATTTTGACTTTTGATGAGGTCAAAATGACAAGAAAATTAAATAAAAAATATTGATTATTTTTCCATATTTTTGTGACCTCAAACGCTATTTTTCTTGATTTTCCTAGTTTTTTCCTATTTTCTAAAAATATTAAAAGATGTGAAAAATATGGAAAATTATTTTTTGTTCAAAAATGGTTCCCTAATCTTGGCTAAGGTCACCAAAGCTAATTTTGTAATTTTTTTAACTTTTTATGAATTGTTTCTAAAATAAAGGAAAAAGACCTGATAAAAAATCAGATGTCAATAGCTGCCCCTCTTTGAGAGGAATCTCGTGAGAGGTTTCACTCAAAGACATGTGATACCTGAGTCTAGATCGACTCAACCGAGGAAAATAAAAATGAGTCCTCACATTCAATCTTTCTTGTCTTGCTGGTGAATGTTCTGCTCATTCTATTCTTTGATCTGATATGAGAGAGTTAGAGAGTAGAAAGGTTTACCTTCCACTTACCTGCCTGATGTATGATGACGCTCTAAGATGTTGGGATGGTTGGATTGCCCCCCCTTTTTTGGTTTGTTTTTTTTTTTTTTTGAAAACCCAAGATTCTATGCCTAAGTCTCTCGTTATGGAGTACTTAAGATATCACACTCAGGTTCTATAACAATCTTCTAAGGCCATAGGCTGCGAACGCTTGCGGACATCGAAGATCCGAGGCATGCTAACCTATGTACACTCGTACAAGGACTTATTAAAGAATGAAAATCTATTCGAGGCTACCGGCTACAGTCCGTTCCGAAGGATGAAAGCTTCAAGGCTGCTAACCGACATACACTGGCGAAAAAAGCGATCACCGTATCTCTAGGCGGCAAATCACGGGCTTTTGAGCTCCGAATTTGAACTGTGCTTCGAAATACCTTTGAGGAATACCTCCCTTGTGGAGGATTGGTGGAAAGGAAATCTTCTGAAGCTGAAGGTCGGCGATCCAGTCCGAAGGATGACAGCTCCGCGACTACTAACCTGTGAACACCTGCATAAAGATTTATCAAAGTCATCGTGTTTTTGGAACGGTGAGTCGCGAGCTGTTTGGCTCCGAACTCAAATTGTGTTCCTAGACACCTACATGTCATACTTCTAAAAAAAAAGACTTGTGATAAAGGAGACAAGACTACTCTAGTGTCGCCTAGTGGGCAAAGAGAAGAGGTACAGTTCTGAAAGTTGCTCTTGGGTACCATTCTAAGATCTGGAGAATCAAAGATCAAAAGAAGCTCCAACCCATATTATCTTACCATGAAAGGTGCCATTCTGGGATCTGGGGATACCAGGAATCCTACAGAAGCTCAAACCTATATTATCATACCAAGAGAGGTGCCATTTTAGGATCCAGGGATACCAAGAATCCTATAGAAAGCTCAACGCTGCAAATTTTTCATTAAAAGGTATTTTTCTAGGATTTAGGGGTTATCTGAAATCTCATAGAAAATTGAATCTGAAAATTATCTTTTCAACACGGGAGGTGCTATTCTAGGGTCTAGGGACTTCAAGTATCATATAGAATGCTCAAACCTGTAAAATTTTTGCTACAATGTATTTTTCTAAGATATGGGGCTACCAGGGATCCTGCAGAAAAATAAGCTTGAAAGCTCTTCTTGATATGCGAGGTGCCATTCTAGGATCTGGGGACTCCAAGTATCCTGCAGAAAGCTCAAACCTACAAACTTTTTAGTAAAAAGTATTTTTCTGAGATATAGGCTTACCAGGGATCCTGCAGAAAAATAAGCTTGAAAGCTCTTCTTCACAGAGTAAGACATCGTTCTGGGATCTAGGGCTACCGTGAGTCCTGCATAAGTTTAAACTAAGAAAGATAGCTTTCTGGGATCTGGGGTTACCAGGAATCCGTCAGAAGCTTAGTTACATAAACTCTTCTTCTTAGAGAAAGGCGTCCTTTTGGGGCCAGGGGTTACCAGGAGTCATGCAGAAGTTTAAACCAAGAAAGATAGCATTCTGGGATTTGGGATTATCAGGAATCCAGCAGAAGCTTAGGCATATAAATTCTTCTTCATAAAGAAAGGCATCTTTCTAAGATCTGGGGTACCACGAGTCCAAGAAATACATTCTTCTAGGATCTGGGGTCGCCAGAAATCCGAGAGAGGTTGTGCTCTTCTGGAATTTGGGGTTACCAAGAATCCTGCAGAAGTTCAAACATGTAAATTGTTTCTTACCAAGGAAGATAGAAGCCCTTCTGGGATCCGGGATCACCAAGAATCCTACAGCAGCTCTAGCCTGAAAATTTTCTCGCCAAAAGAAGATCAATGCTCTCTAAGTGATATATAGTGTCAAATTGACAACACGTTATGACGTATATTGAAGTCATGGAAAAGTTTTAATAAATGCATTATGATGCCGGAGGTTATCCAAAACACCTTACAACATACGGAAGTGATAAAAAATTCCTTATGGGGAAAGTTTGAATCAACCAATCTGAAATTACCAAAAGAGTTTGGTTAAAACGTCCATTGGTGTATTCTCATCAAAGAGGACTTCTCACCATTTTGAGATAATGGTCTTTTATCGAGAATGCACTCGAATTTCCTATCAAACCTGTACCTAATATTCGAGATCATTCGCAGTGCATACATTTCGATTGATCAGGAGGTCTTCTAAAGGACCGTAAAGTTGGGCTTTGACATGATTTTCAAGGGGGGCTCACAAATGAGTCGAGGTTATTGAACAAAATGTCTTGATCATTTGCTCCGGGTTTACAGGTCAAGAAACTTGCAAAATGAGAAAGAAATAGTCTTGCTTGAACTTCTTCAAACTAAGCTTAGACATTAGACCGTACGTTAATCCAGATGCTTTAATCAGAAAAGACTTCTTAGGATTGTAACGTAGGTAGGATTGGGGACCGAAAAGGCTTATTTTTTTGCCCAGAATACTCGAAGGGTTTAACGTTGGTGATCATTGCAGGTTTACCGCCAATCTCATCCCTTCTTAATTAATCTTCGAATAATGTCTTCATTCTTCAAAGAACGCCATCAATCTTCAGAGTGGATCCTTAATTTTGAAAAAACATCATTAATCTTTGAAGAACATCGTCTGTGAAGAACATCATCTTTCTTCGAGAGGCACCATCAGCCCTAATAGTGCATCCTTAATCTCGAGAAAGCGCCATCAACCTCTGAGGAAGATCATTTATCTTCGAGAGGCACCATCAGCCTTCATAGTTCATCCTTTGAAGAATATTATCCATTCCCAAAGTTTTCCTTTGTCTTGGAGAATGTCATTAGTCCTTGGAGTGAATGCCCGTTTTCAGCGTATACATCAGTCTTTGGAGAGCACCTCTAGCGGGCCTAGAGGATGCCGACTATTGTTCATGTCATTGTTGCCTGAATATGACATAACTTGGGAGCACTCCTTGTGATTCAGCTCCACTGGTAATTTTTCTATATTCCCACCTGACTTTACTGAGGATTAAGATATTTTGTAGTCTTTTGTACTTACAAGATCGAACACGTGATCGATAAGCTTACAAACACTTGGATGGGCATTGGCCTTACTTTTATCAAACACTTTGCTCTTTCTTGATGCCCGGGATTAGCTTTTTTTCTTTTTGTTTTTTTCTTTTTCGCATCTTTTATTGAAATCCCGTCTTTTCCTTTCTGTTGAGAACTAGGATTTTCAATGAGTATGCTAGATGTACACCTTGAATCTTAGCACGCTTAAACATTAGCCCATCAATTTTTCATAAATCCTATCTTTTGAACTCTTCCGCTCTTGAAGTGATGTCGCTTCTGTCTTGAAATATGCAATAATCACCAACGGGTTTATGAAATGAATGTACAGGCTCAATTGGGCTGTGCAAAAGGTAAAAGTGTATAAGATAGAAAAATAAATGATTTTCATCATCCTAAGGCACTTGAATTGTCATAGAAGTTAAAATGACAAGCAACACAAGAAGATTTATGCTAGTCTGAGTAAGAGAATTTCTAACCATTTATCTCCTGATACTGCTGGACTTACCTCCATTTGGCCATAATGTGGGGTGGTTCTTGACAGGGGTAAAGAATGAAATTGACGTTCAAAGGGTTATCAAAGGTCACCTGTAGTGTTTATGATAGAGAAACGAATGCCTCCGTCGTCCCAATCCATGTAATCACTGTGAATAACCCCTATGTCCGTAGGTCAAGGTCTCACTATCCTCACCACTCCACTCATCTCTCAAATGTGTATATGACGTGTTTGGATCAGGTTTGCCTTTCGTCTGAGGAAACATCCTTTTGAACAGTTTAAACAACTATTGTTGGAAAAGTTCATTTCGTTTTATCCAAAATTTACCCTTCAATGGGATTTATGATGCACTATACATGTTTCAATCATGTTCAGATAACCTCCAAGTTTAAACATGAATGCCAATGATGTGAATGAGAATTTTGCATCTCTCTAGACATGAGAATTGAATGCATGTTAGATTTCAAGCAGTCTTAAAATTTTGGAAACAAGAATTATGAAAGTTCTAAACCCTAAGATATTGGGAAAATGGATACTTACCTGTCTATCGTGGGTAGTGATCCCCCAAAAATATAAAAGGAACATGTCAGCGTACGTTCTCGAATTTTCAGAAAAATGGAACGATACCACTTACCCTTAATCATGCACTCCAATGGAAGTGCGTAGAAAAACCTGCACAATACTTATCAACACCGGACGGTTAAGTGTTCTAAAATTTCTTGAAATTCTCAGTCTTTGAGAAGAAAGAACACGTACCTAACCACCACCACGGTAAGTCCTCTTAATCACGCATTCCAATCTGAACGCCAATGTGCGAATTACAGCAATCGGTCATTTGACTTATGGCGATGATCCTTCCGTCTGGTTGGGCAATGAATCCTGCTCGATGATCCCATCCATCTTTTGGACCTGTTCCATGCCACTCTTCGGAGTTCCTTATTCAAGGAAAAATGAGTTCTTATCAACATGTACGTTAAAGCATGTAGTGTGAAAGCGATACTTTTTACCCTCCACTCGGTCTTATAACCAAAGATCATTTCTTGAATGGTTGACTTTCGAAGCTGTTATCTTTAAAGACCATTTTGCCTTGAATTTGAGTCGACGAGTTCTTTCCTATTGAGTTCTTTTGAGTGCCATCGATTTCCTGTTGAAATGAGGACAAATTCATGTTAAGCATAATATCGTCGAAGATCAAATTAGAACGATACAAAATTTCCTTTCGCTCAATCTGTATCTTGAGGTTTGACTCTGATGCCAACGACTCTTCTATTGCGTCCATTGACTTTGTTGGGAATGAAATGCCATTTTTTTTATCCGGTTGCGCAAATGATTCACTTACCCCAGCTAGGCGTGACTTATCATGGCTAGGTAATGCTTGCCCCAGCTAAATGGCTCTATTCACTTCTGCATTTTCATGCAATCCCTTGTCCAATTTGGGATATCTCCCATTAGGGTCTTCACTTTACTTTTCGTCTTCAAAGTGTCATCCTTTCGATTTTTGAGAAAATCATTGGCTTCAGGCGTCCTGTCACTTGTGACCTTCGTTATGATATTCTCCTCTCATTGGACCGATGATAATGTCCTATCGGTGTATTCTTCCATAGAAAGAAATGATTTTGCATTAGCAAATGCGAGAAAAAGAGGTAAATTGGATACAACACCCAACTACCCTTCTTTTGTCAATTGTCAATATTTCTCTTTTGATCGAGTCCATTCCAATATTATATACTGATATGGACAACATTTATCGAGTCTCTCCATTCATGCTTGAAGGTGTTGGTAACATCAATCATTCATTTGCCCTAGTTGGGCGATGTTTACCTTGGCCAAATGCCTTAGTACTTTTCATATCCTTTGACGATTTCCAATCCTATTTGAAGAGGTCTTTGTACCTGTACATGAAGAAATGAGTATTCACCCATGTTTAACTTTATTTGAATCACCAAGGAACATGATACTCCCTTTGAGGTATTGCATTTCCATTGGTCAATGAAATCGTCTTTTTTGGTTGCTTTGCCCCAGTAGGGCATGTCTTGATGCTTGTCGTCTTTGGGCTTGATAACTTGCTCCAATATGCTCTCTTGGTGGAACATGAGAATTTTGCGCCTAGCTTGGTCTTTTGACAAGAAGGGGATTTTATTCTGAGTGAATCTGCTTTGCTGATTCTGGTCATCTATCTCAACCATCTAAGTTACTGATTGTTTCATACGACAACTTGGCAACTCTCAATCACAGTTTCCCTTGAAGTGTTTGATGCTTCCCTATCAAAGGAAAGAAAGCTCATGTTTAATGGCATATAAAATGGACCATTATAGTCGATATAAGTTACCATTCGTCCTTTGGGTCTTGGCATTTTCTTTTATTTGGATTTTCTGCCTTGACCTATCAACATCTTTCAAGGAAGAATATGCATATAAATGATTCATGCATGATATGCATGATGCAAGTGATCTAAGCTGATTCGTGTTTGCAATGAAAAAAATGAATATGTGCTTTTCATTCTATTCAAAGAAAGTATCTTTTTATCAAGTATGTCAATCTGTAAGATTTGAATTCTTTCTTCTAAAATGCTCCTTTAAAAGAGATTTCTAATTGATAGGAAACGTTTTCAAGTTTTCTCAGGAATTTTGTTCACAAATAGAGCCATTATGATGCTCTTGAAATCATTTATCCTAAATGCATGTATGAGATGACATGAAAATGGGTACTCCATGTTCTGTCATTTGAAGTCGTTGCTTCTGGTGTGGTTCGTCTCTGTTCGTTGTCTGCAAAGAGAAACACGGAAAAATTATTCCTATACTTGATTGAACATCACTTAGGAACGATACATTCTTTCACCGAAACAAATGGTCTGGTCTCACTTTCTTTCTTGGTTATGAGTGTAACCATGCTTAGGCGATTTGCCCCAGACACTATTTCCATACGTTCCTTTGGCGGTCTTGGAATAATTTGCCCCAAGTGAACTTTCTTTGTCAGTCTTCGATCGCTTCTTTTAGTATCTCGAATATTTGATCGTTCTCAATCTAAGCTAAGATGAATAGATTGACACATTAGATCATATGAGAGATGATCTTATTAGAACGATCACATTTACCTTCTTGAAATACCATTCGTTAGGATATTCTGAGCAATATTAAATTTTATGCATGCAATTTTAAAAAGCTCTTTCGAAAGATATTTTCAAAGGAAGAATGAAGAAAAAGGGAACTAGTCCTCTTATCATCGGATATACTCATTCCTCCGATCTAAACGTGAAAGGTGATTTTTCAGAAATAAACCATGAGATAGGAACTAATCCTCGTATCATTGGATATCCTCGTTCCTTTGAAACTCGTTTGAAAACTAAGAAGCGCGCGGGAACCCAAGCCTCAAGTCTTCGAGAATCGGAGACAAGTATCATCATAGGCCTGGTTTGGAATATTCCTGCACGTCCTTAACAAAATGTGCACATGCATTCATTGAATATTCAAATGATAAGGCCGTTTTACAAAGCAGATCATCTTGGACCATCGGCTCAAGATCCAAGGTGTCAAAGAATTCTTCTTACTAAACGAATTGAAAGACTGGATGAAAACGACATGAAACAAACAACTAGCGTAGACCGCTTTATTCTGGAAAGTCCATGACAGCTTCATATGACCTAGCTTCTTTGCGTCCCAATACGATATCCTCTTTATATCAATTGGTCACCTCCTTCACGACCCTTCCAAGACTTGATGGCACTACGTCCAAAATACCTTGTAACTTGTTGACGCAGACTGAGAAATCCAATCTTCCCTCCTTTTTGTCACACCATATGAAGTTTAGTCTTTGATAATCAAATGAAAAGTTCCCTTGCACACTTGGCCCGATCTCATCAAACTTCAAGATCTCACTATCTATAAGGGCTTGAACCTTGTATTAGAGAGCCCGACAATTATTAACATTGTGTCCCTTATCTCCCATATAGTAGGTGCATGATTTGGTTTCATTGTATCCTGGAAATTTAGGAGGATTTTTCCTTGAAGGCTCCCCGACAACTACTCGTTTCTCAAGAAGCATGGGTAAAAGCTTCAAAAGTGGACATGGAAGTGGAGTGAATTGCTTTGGGGTGGGTTTTTTTTTTTATGCTCAACAGATTTTGTTGCTTTCTTAGATGATTTGCTTGGTTCAGAAGTTTGAGTCATGGTTGCCTTTCCTTGATATGTGGTCTTCATCTCATTAGGTGGTCCTTCCTTTACTTGAAGGTATCCTCCATAACCTTGCTTATTTCTGAATTTGTTATTCCGCATGGCCCATTCTACCTTCTCACCAACGTTTACTAGGTACGAAAATGATTGACAACCAGATGTATACAATCGATCAAAGAATTTGTACATGAGAGTTTTTAGAAAGTATCCTATCAACTCATCGTCGTCCAACGCAAGTTGAACTTGAGCAGCTTTCGCTCTCCACCTCAGCACGAATTCTCTAAAAGTCTCATTTCTTCTCATGTTCATATCCTTCATATCCATTCTAGTAGGCCTAGCCTTCATGTTGTATCTATACTGTTGCAGAAACTAGTCGGCCAGATCTTCCCATTCTTGGATACTCCCAGTGTCAAGTGACATAAACCAAGATAGAGCGGGACCAATCAAGTTATACTGAAAATTCCGGATGAGGAGTAAATCATCATGAACATAATCGGTCATCTCTCCTAAAAAGCGATTGACATGAGTTTGCGGACATCCAATGCCATCGTACTTCTTGCTGAATTCTGGCCTTTGAAAAATTTCAGAAGCTTTATCTTTAGAATGAGGAGACAATGTGTTATCCTTTGGGAATAGTCTGGATGAATTCCGATTCCAATCGAATTTGTAGGGTCGTTTCCTTCCATCAGGCAGCTAGATTCCTTCCTTACAATGGAGCGTGGGACCAACATGATTTCTTTGGTCACCTCCTCCTTATTAGTATTGGTAACTGATAATCCGGTAGGTGTGATCTCATGGCCCTCCATGGTAGACAGTGAAGTGAAAGTGTCATCTTCCTTGAAGAGTTTCGAAAGCATGATAATAATCTGGGCCACTTGACTCTCCAACTTAGTCAGGCGCGTTCTGGTATCATTATCCTCCATGTTTACCCAAGAATGGACGTTTCCTCTACCAATTTTTATCACCGGTTTCAAATAAAAAGGTGACATGAGAAGAGAGAAATGAAGAAAGAAAGCGCAAATCTCTTCGATTTTATGCTTGCTCGTGATTAATAAAGATAAGACTTTTTACTCGAGCTTTAGCCTTGTATGAAAAGCTCTTATCAATATTTTTCAAAGGAAAGCATACAATTGAAATGAATGTAATCCACGATAATTGTTGTCACACCCCGTTCCCTCGAGCGGCGCAAACGCAACTCCCTATCCTCAAGCTTTCGGTTCCCAGGACTCATTTGACAAGAGATGCATGAAGTAAATGAGCAAGCGGAAACGAAATGAACAACTCCTCCGTGCACAAACGATGGGGTGGATATGGATAATGAGATCAAGATATAACTATAAACATCAGCAAGAGTTTTTACAAAAGCGCAGGCCAACTAAACCTGCAGACGGATCAGGGTGGTCGGGACTTAACCAAAAGACTACTAGTCCTAAGCCCCCAAAAAGTTACAGACCAACGAGGTTAACCTCACAAGACAACTAAGCAAAGTCTGGAAACCCCTAGGTCGACCCACTAGACTCATCAGTCTCATATGCATCCTCGTCTGGCTCGTAGTCCGAAAAGATCTCAGAGCGTACATCCATAATGTCATCCATCGTGTCGTCCTCCAACTCATCCTCTGAAGGCATCGATCACAATCACCTCAATAGTGTCCTCTTTAGATGGGGTCTTCTCCAACACATTCCTCGAACCTGCAACAGATATCTCTACTTCTACAAAATCCAGGGTGGGATGGCACCAGCTCGGGACGACCCTTCGAGGCACCTCCGTGGACTTTAACGGACCGACAGTGACCTTGCCTACCCTACGAAACCAGGCCTTGAGCCTATGTGCTTTCCAGTCTTTACCCCCCTCGTCGACCCATACAACTGTACATTTTCTCACAAACACGGTACCCCGACCATCAGGGAACTCATCAAAATAGGCTATCATCTTCTTAGGATCGCCTAAACGTGTCGGTAGCATCCTCAGGGCTTAGGGTCTGAAAAGTAAGGTCCCACGACGGGGTGAGATTTACATCTCAGTAATAAGTCCTAACCCTAGGTCAGGCTAACAGTACACCCGGATGAATACAAATAAAGAACAAGAACACGCACTCAATAATACAAAGCACTCATCAGTCATAACATGCCATACACACGCAAGTGCTGACAATCACGCATTCAAGTCATCATAACATACCAGTCAAGTTTAGCATGAATCACCAGATTAAGCTATACAATCCACTCTTAAGGATTTTCTCATGATTCACGACCGCGTCATTACGCCTCAGGCTCGATCCGCGTCATTACGCCTCAGATCGTCAAATTGACAAACCCGCGTTAAACGCATCAGGTTTTCTATGCCATTCCAGCTTTGTGTCGACACATATAAAATCTCGTCCTGCGTCTCAACGCATCAGGACACCATGAGTTCTCAAGCATACCAAGTTTCATTTCAACTCAAGACTTCATGATCGAATATAAGCCCATGCAATGGCTGCGTATCTATGGCATGCGAGGCAATCAAATTCATCACTCCAAAGTGGCATCAACACAAGGCAAAGCATTTAGCAATCATTTGAGTAATCATCGACTCACCATGACGAACATCGAACAACCACACAATAACTCATGAAAAATTTACTCAATTAGAAGCCAATTCATCCAGTCGAGGCCTATCCCCCTTACCAAGGTTTAGTGACTCCTTACCGTAGGCTCAATTCAACAAAATCCTCCTTCCAAGCACAACAAGAATTCGGCCTTGGGGATCCAAAACAGGGCAGCCGTATAACCCAGGAGAATTCACTCCATTTCATCAATTTCTCACGTCCAATCATCGCACCACGGAGCATAAACCTTAATAACATCTTAATAGACATTCTAGAATATCACAACGACAATTTCAAAGCACGGTCATCCCTCCAACAGCTGCTAAGAACCCGAATGGCAAAAATCGAAACATAGTAGTTTCGGTTCTGTTTCGTACCCGATCAATCAGTCCACAATCCATCATTAAGCCTTAACTTTTTCTTTCAAATCACTTGCTAACATATAGTCCTATGTGTTAAGGAGCCTCACCGAAAATTTCGTGACAAGGCGACACCCAAAAGTTCCCAAAACAGGTTCGATTTCCTCCTAGTCTTCGCCGGTCAGAAATTGCCTTCAAACACAGCACTAATTTGACATCAAAACTCCATCAAACTTAGCCAAAATTCTCACCTCAGTTCAGTATACAAGTGCCCTAAATGTCTACACAATTTGACGGAAAGTTTGAAGCAATTCGAGGTCCTATGGAGGCCAAACGACGACTTACTTCTAGTTGCGACGAAATCCGTCGACGAACGGGAGAATGGCTGGCCGGAGCTCTACCGGTGACCAAACGCCGAGCTTCCACTTGGAGATGGTCGGCAAGAGGCGGGGCTAGGAGCTGGTGGTCGGCGCAAGGTTAGGTGCTCGCCGGAGAGAGCCGTCGACGGCGGCGAAGGAGACGGGTAGAAGCGGTTCTGGTTCTCGGCCCGATTGAAAGGAAAGAAGAAGAAGGCAGCTTGGAGTGTATTCGGCTGAGGGAGATGGAGAAGGAAATCCACACCAATTAGATGGTCAAACAAGAAGAATGGTAGGTAAAAAGGTTAAACAATTAATGCCACATAGCCATCCCTTGACACTTGTCTTGTTGTCACTAATCACACTCATTCAATGGCCACTAACCACTCTCATTTTCGGCAGCCTTGGGGTGGAGTAATTGTCCAAAATGCCCTTGTCCATTTATTAAGATAAAGTCAAGACTTGAGGGGCAAAATGGTAACTTCGTCCTCGTCGTCCGAAACGTCATTTTTTCGATTCAAAATTTCCTTCGATGAGGCGACGTCTAAACAAATAAAAGGCTGGAATTCTCAATTTTCCATTTTCCAATTTCGAGGCTCGTCTTTGGGTCATTTCTCTATCGAATGAAATTTCAGACTACCCCGAACTGACGGGCGGCTTTTGCAGACGTTACGCTTATCGATCCAGTGATTCTCACCACACTTAGGACTCGACAGTCATGGCAACCGTGGTTGTCATGTAATTGCGAGGGTCTATTACTAGCTCCGACGGTCTCGATCGTCATCGTTCGATTTAGGAAAATTTTACAAATTATACATTGGTTAAGTGGCATCACCCGCGCTCCAATCGTATAATGCTAGCAATACATTCCTTAATCGTTCTTAGATCGGCCTTTAATGGTTCTAAATACTCCCTCGTCAATCCTTATGGCCACAGTGCCATTTCCTATTTGAGTTCCCTAAGTCCACGTACATTGTCTTGCTTTAGCCTTTCCCTTTATGGTCAATTAACTCGAGATTGATCAAATCCGAGCGAGATAAGACTGAATTACATCATTAGATACATTCTCAGTGATAAGTCTCGAAATAACAAGAAAACCAGAATGTCACAATTGCTTTTGATCAGTTCCAAGAAAAATCAATGGAATGTTCGAAAGTGTAAAACACAATTTTAATGTGTTTTAAATTCAATTGAAAAGATGTGGTATCCAAATTAAAGTCGCTTGCTAAGAACGAAGCAATTTAGATATTTATCTTTTCATTAAATTTGGAAAACACGAAAAATCTTAGTCAATTATCGTGAATTACGAATGATGAAAATAATGTGAAACATGCATGAATCAATTCAATTCTACAGTTCCTTTTGGCATAGATTAGATTTCCTTATATGGCCAAAAGGTCAAATAAGGGTTCTAATTCCAATTTCTTCCAAATGGAATTGTACAATTGATCGGGAAAATTCGAGTGATTGAAAGAAATGCCACTATCACATTCCAATGATAAATCAAAAGAAATATAGCAAAGTTCAATTCAAATGTATAAAACCAAAATAGATCCCTAATACAATCAGTCTAAGGGATGAGATAGAAGGGATTCAGAAAAAGAGAAATCCTATACAAGAGGACTAACAATGTAAAGAAAATCAAAGGAATGTGACCCTAAACACTTAGAAATGCCCCAATTCTGGCCTTCAAGAGGTAATTTTAGGGTTAGTCACTTCAAATCGCCCTCTTTATTGGACAAGACATCAATGGCCTCCATGAAGGACCTTCTTTGATAACCTTGTGTTCGTAAGGGATAATGTTGACTTTGTCTTCGCATCCAGGAAACTTGGGGAAATCATCTTTATCTATTCTTCGAATGACATTTAATCCAATCACCAGAATTATTCAAATGCAAATACGTGTAATGACCACATCCAAGATATGCAATGAATTAAATATTTCAAAACATGACACAAATTGTAAACAAGTTTAAGGGATAGAGAAACCTTACTAATCAAACTTATCGATTTTTATTTATGCGGTTTTAGGTATACCAACCATCCATAGACATGCGCATGAGACAAGTGGAGGTATACTCTAAAAATTAAAAATCGGGTGAGGAACCTATGGCTCAGGCTCCCACGATCCAAATATGGCAGATTCCTCCCCAAGAGGGCTAGAGATCACCAATTTGGATTGTGAGCAGGAACGAATACGAAAGTCTCAGGCGCTATCAAACACAAGATCCTTTCTCACCCTTTCCCTATCTAAGGTAACCTAGAGATGGTTGCAATCGGGGTTTGACCGTCAGTGTGTGAGATGTGTCGTGATCACCACAATTAGCAGGTTGTATCAAACACCGCTTCAATATGTGCATAAAAATAAACATACATTCCTAACTCCAACCTGCAGGAAAGATGTCGACAAACACTCCACCCCTTATTTCTCCAATCTGCAAAAATATATAACACGATGGTTAGGATACGTACCTCACCTTCGAGAGCATCTGCAGAAAATTAGGTTGGATAAATCAATCAACTTTTTAATCGGCTCAAGCCCTATAAAATTCCTAACCATAGATTCTGGTTTGGAATAAGTCCTCAGTAGAGTTGCCAGTCTGTCGCGACCCTCTCGAGGCTGCCTGCTCTCGAGAGCTAATGGGCCGTCCAGGTTTGGTCGGACGCGGGCCTCTTCCAAAGTCCATTACCCAAATCGCAACGGAGGTATACGTAGTCGACCTTTAGTGTGGTCTAATGACATGTGATGCATGTATATGCTAAGGAATCGCCACCAATCGTTTCATGTAGGGTACGATCGAAAATCCTATTGAATAGTTGGAAGCTTCTATTCGATTATGTGAGAACCAGAGTAGTGGGATCGGGGACATAGTTACACCAACTATCAGAGTTGACGCCATTTCGGTAACTAAGTTGAATGAATTATCTAACCTTAAGATTTCATGCAGGTGAGTGGGGCACAGACCCTAAATCTAGGAGTTCATGTAGATAGGAGTGACTACCCTAACACTCACAATCAGTAAAAATAAGTACATAAATCAAGGATCCAAAATATGTGGATAAATCACATGAACACAGCGTGGCATCCCTAGTAAGGCCCTATTAGCCTAGAGAAGTATCAATCGCGGTTCAGGAGTGATTTAGACATGATTTGCCTATGAGGGGCAAAATCGAAATTTTGAAGAACTTTGGGACAATTTGCCCAAAAAGGGTAAAATTGTCATTTCAGAAGAAATCTGGTGTCAAGAGGGGTTGAAAATAGGATTAATCATCGAACCAATCCATTTCCTATTTTTCAGCAATTTTTAAAATTTTCTGGAATTTTTTGGAGTGATTTACCTTTTGAGGGGTAAAATCGTCATTTCAGAAGATGACGAAGAGTGAAAATTCCAAACAGATGGATTGGTCGACCACCAGACCCAAATCCTAATGTTGAGCAATTATCACAACCCAATTGGAATAGGAAAGATGGTTTACCTTTGAGGGGTAAAATCGTCATTTTTGAAAGAGGGATGAGATTCAAAAATCCTAACAGAAGGATTCGCCACCTAACTGGCCCTATCCTATCTTGGCGTTTTCGATCCATCTCATATGTGAAGCGAAGTCGTTTTACCCCTAAACAGTATAATCGTCAATTTCTAGAATAACGGATAAGAAATCTCAAAAATAGGATTGACCAGTTGTCTGTGGTCATTCCTTGATTTTTGGAAATTTCTGGAGTGTCTAGGAATTTTCTACAATTTTTCCTTTTTTTGGATTTTCTAAGATTTTTTGTTGATTTGTAAAACCATTTTTTTTAAACTCTTCTTCTTTTTTCCTTCTTTTTTTAAAGGAACCGCGCCAGGTCGATAAACCCGGCCCAGCGCGCATTAAACCAACACGGGTCCGCGCGGAGGCTAAATGGGCCCGAGAAGTCTCGACCAGGTATGATGATCTCTACAAACCGGGCTTGCTTTTGGAAAGAGAAAAGAGCTAGCCCACAAAGCGAGCGACCAAGTGGCCCGCGGAAGATCAGCCTAGTCCGCGTGAAGCTCACATCAAAACGACGCCGTCTCCGTCCCCTACCTAGCTTAACTGGACGCCTCAGATCGAACCACGTGGCGCCTCATGGACCGTTGGATCAGTTTTATCTCACTAACAGATTGGCCTACGGATCGCTGATGTGGACTCTGCTCGCCCAATCCGCGGACCCCACGTTAGCATTAACGGACAACACGGTCGAAACACCCAAGGTTGAAAATGATCAGCGCCGACGAGGGTCCCCGGCATTTCGCCGGAATCCACTTCCCGCCACTAAAACGGCCGTCAAACCTAGCGATTTTTACCTCAATTGAAACTTCAGCTAGCCTACGTTAATATATATCAAACTTAGACCAGAAAACCCGCCGGAACCACCTCACCCGAATCTCCACAGTCCGACGATACCTGCAATTTCCCGCGAGCACCAAAACCTAAGCGAAAACACCTCCAAAATGCGGCTATTTTTATACGTATCAACCCCTCATCTCGACTACACTAACATATGTAGAGGTTGAACCAAGAAAGAACGCTCGAACTTGCTTAAACCAAGCTCTAACTTTTGGCCAAACCTGTAACTTCCGGCAAAATTAACATACAAATGCCCTAGCCGTTTCTATCATGATTCAACCAATCCAATCCATCAGACATAATGATAGAGGGATTAGGAAACTTACCTGATCACCTACGGAGCATCGATGGTCGTCGGATGAAGTTTTCCATTCGTCACGTCGATGAGGTTCGAGGGGCGTTTAGCCATGGGGAAATCAACGTTTGATCGTACAAAAAAATAGAGCATCCTTGGAGCGAGGGTGACTGACCTTCTTCTTGTGTTAATGGCAGCAACCGAGGCTTCGATTTGATCTGTGAAGCCTTCCTGATCTCATTTCGCGTTAGAACAAAGCTTCAAAAGACTTTAATCCCTCACGGACGGCCCTCAAGGTTTTGTGATCGCCTCCCCTGTCACCGAACAAAGTTGTCTCCTGAACTTGTTGGTGGCGACAGAAGCATGACGAGACGCGGCAGCGATGAGCTCCACTCGATCCCGATTTTCCTCACTATCTCTATCTATCTCCCGCTTTCTCTCCCTTTCGATCTGTTGTGGAACCCTCCCTCTCAATCGATTTCCCTTCTCGTTCTGTTATGGTGCCTCATTCTGTTACAAGCATCCCCAGCTGGACCCGCACGTGCGACATGCCGTTTTGCCAACTGAAGCTCGTCGGGGATGTGTGGAGAGCTGATCAGAGCGACATTGTCGTTTAGTTGAGCCGATTTGAGGTATAATTTCGCTTTACCTCTCTCGGGTTCTATTCACGCTCAAACAGGGGAAGAACAGCTTCTGTAACTGGGGTGAGTCAACGGGTTGACTAGGTCGGGTTTGACCCGACCCAATTGATCTGGTTTGGTATTTTTGTTCAAATTAGGCATTCAAATGTCAAAAAATAATGAAATTGACTTTAAAATCAGATTCTATAACATGGAATTCATCTAAGAATGTGACTTTTGTTGAAACATTTTTCCAATTAGCGCAAAAACCCCAAAATTCAAGTTTAACCCAAATGTGAAATTTGCTCAATTAAGGCTCTAAATGACCAAATTGGGTTAAATTAACCCCACCAACGGATTCAGAGAGGTCATAAACCTATGGGTTAGTGTTCATTCATGCATGATAGTCCCTAGATTAAAAGTAATTTCATTTTTTCCAAATCCGGGGACTAAATTGCAATAAAAATATGCAATTTTGCCCAATTCACGCAATTGGGCAATTTTGGTGAACAATTGGGATAAATTGAAATTTAGGACAATTGGATTGAATGTCAAAACTCTTAAATTGCAAATTAAAAGACTCAAAACATATTTTTTGACAAATTCAACCCTATCGTTACAAAGGAACACACAAAATTAAACTTGAATTTTGACTTTTGATGAGGTCAAAATGACAAAAAAAAATTAAAATAAAAATACTGATTATTTTTTCATATTTTTGTGACCTTAAACGTTATTTTTCTTGTTTTTCCTAGTTTTTTCCTATTTTCTAAAAATATTAAAAAAATGCGAAAAATATGGAAAAAAAAATTGTTCAAAAATGGTTTATTAAGCTTGGCTAAGGTCACCAAAGGTGATTTTATAATTTTTCAACTTTTTATGGATTTTTTTATGAATTTTTCCTAAAATAAAGGAAAAAGACCTGATAAAAAATTAGGTGTCAACAGTCATATCTCGCAGTTTGTCATAATAGTCTTGGTGGCTTTGCCTCAATTTGTCCTCTTGGTGGGGAGTTTATTCTAAGTGGATCTTCAATCATCTATTCCAATGACTTGGGCTGTTGGCTTTTTTCAATCTTCTTGAAGTACCACTTCTTGAAGCGTTCATTTCACGTCTTGAAAAGTGTCGATTAGAAATCTGCCCCTCCCAATTGACTATTCTTCTTGAGGGCTCTCTGAAATTCCATGAAGATGGTTAGGTCATATATAGCATAGATGATCCATGTGTGATGAATTTTTAGGAAAACATTTTGAAAGATTCGACCCGGAGGCAGGAAATGGGGGCTAGTCCTCCTATTATTGGACATCATTGCTTCCCCAAAAGATTTTGAAAACTAGGAGATATGTGGGAAATCAAGTCTTAGGATTTTTTTTCTTTTCTCTTTTTTTTTATCTTTTCTTGTTCTTCTTCTTCTTCTTCTTCTTCTTCTTCTTCTTCTTCTTCTATTCTCTTTTTTTTTTTCTCTTTTTTTGTTGTTTTCTTTTCTCTCTCTTTTTTTAGTCATCATCGACCGATTTGTAGCTTCCACACCTCTCCATTTTTTGGATTTTTTATATATATTTTTATTATTTTTTCTCCCTTTTTTTTGTGAAGGAATTGCAAAAGCGGCGATTGAACTTGAAATTGCTGATGAACCAAAATGCAAGTAAACTAAAGAGTGACGATAGAAGGGATGAAGTGACTCCCTTACCCATGCAGGCCACTATTACTGCTTGCTCCATCAATAGGGACGACATAGTCTTCGTTACGGTCGTCCACACATGTCATGTCTGCCTCCTGATGTTCTGGTGACGAGTCTTGTTGTATGTTTTGCTTTGCATCCTCAAAATCCAAAATACCGTTATCAATGAGTTTCCGAACTTTAATCTTCAGTTGAATACAACCATTTATGTTGTGCCATTTCCCTCCCATACGGTAGATGCACAACTTGGTTTCATCATATCCTTTGAACATGAGAGGATTATATCTTGGCACTTCCTTGGTTACCATTCCCTTTTCCAAGAGTATCAGGAGCAGTTTCGAGAGTGGCATAGGAAGTGGTGTGAACTGTGCTGGTGATTTCTTCTTGGACTTGAAAACTCTTGGTGTTCCGCAAGAGGTGTCGCCTCGAGTGGGAATTGATTCTAACAATCTCTCTTGTTTCAGCGGGTTCAATATGAATGCTCTGTTACCCTCACATATCAAATGCTGCCTTCCAACTGGCATCTCGAGTACCTTTCTGATGAGCCGTTTATCATCTTGGTACGCTCTTTCTATGTCAATTTTCTCTTTTTCGGTAGTATAGGACTTCCCTTTCTTCTTCATCTCGAGATTGATCCTTGCAGGCGTGATCATTGGAGGAATTTCTGTCCTTGGGGTATGGTCGGTGTTCGAGGCATTGCAAGAATCCAACTGGACAGTCAACTGAGGCTCTAGAGCTGTTAGGATTGCCCCTGATATATCGAGGAAGAGTGCCTTCATCTCTGTTAGCATTGTAATCACCTAGGCCATTTGACTCTCGATATTGGTTAAGTGTTTCTCCATGTTTACTAGTCACATATGAATCCATTGGTTCTCTTCTGCATTCTGGAAATGAGTCTATTTTTTTTTTCATCAATTGCCCCCGCAACTTCTTGCTCCTCTGGATTGTCCATGCCTCCCCAACCATCCAGAACTATGTCACTTGAATCAGTGTAAAAGCTGGGCGGGGCGGAATACAATACCTTGAAGTTATAACCTTCGCTATCTGGTCCGAGGTTGTCAATTATCTCACCTCTTTTGTGGGCATCCCGCATGAATTTCCTGTCCCATTGGCATGCATTTTCCAGGGACACCTCATACTCCTCTAATTCTTCGATCTTTTTGGTATCTTTAACATTCAATAAAATATGGGATCTCCCCTCTTGCAGTCTTCATCACACATTCTTCGAAGGTTAAGTTGACCTTTATGAAGAGTCATGTAAAAGTAGGGTCTTCAACCCTACCAATGATGCCCATATTAGTCATCTTAGCCAAGCATAGTTCCTTTCGCTCCTTCGAGACGATACCTTTCTTCGGGTATTGAGAAGCTAAAGTCAGTATTGCTTGTAATTTGGGTATGTTGACAATGAACTTCAGATCATCCTCCGCTCTGTCCTCGAATACAACATTGATTTGGTGATCTGGCAGTAGGTCCTGTTAAAAGTTGGGATATGTCATGTCGAACACCAATAGGTCATTGTCGAGCTTGAACATCATACTGCAGAGCTCTGTAGTTATCCACATTGTGCCCCTTTTCGCCCATGTGGTATGCACATGTTCAGTTCTCATCAAACCCTGGGAACCTTGGCGGTCTCGCCCTCGGTAGTTTATTGGCTACCAACCTTTCCTCCAAGAGCCGATGAAGCAGTTCTGACATGGGGAGTGGGAGTGGTGTAAAAGATGAAGGACCTTTCCTACCCAACTGGCGAGATTTCTCGATCTTGGGTGCTGGTTACCCCCAATGAGGAATGGAATCATGTGATTGATATCTCGACTTGTATTTGGAAGCTTGACTCGCAACTGTCATTCCTTGATGGGCGGACTTCATTTCCTTAAATGGCTCTTTACTCGTTTGAGAAGACTCTCCATAAATTTCTTTATTTCTGACCTTATCATCGCGCTTAGCCCAGTCCAACCTTTCACCAGCATGCACAAAGTGTGAAAATGATTGATAATGAGATGTGCGCAACCGATTATAGGATTCATAGGGGAGAGCTCTCAGACAGTGTTTTATTAACTCATCTTCATCCAGCGGAGGTTGGACTTGGGCCGCTTTCGCTCTCCATTTTTGTGTGAATGGCCTAAAGCTTTCATTCCTCATTGGGTTTATGTGTGCCAAATCCGTCCCGGTAGGGGTAGCTTTCCTATTGAAGCTATACTACTGCAGAAATTGGTCAGCCAGATTATCTCATTCTCGGATTCTCTTGACATCAAGCGCCGTAAACCATTCTAACGCAAGACCAATCAAGCTGTGCTGAAAATTTCGGATAAGCAGTAGATCGTCTCTATCATAATCGGTCATCGCTTCCAAATAGACCATGATGTGAGATTTTGGGCATCCAATGCCGTCAAATTTCTTGGCGAACTCTGGCCTTTGGAGCACCGCAGGCATCTTCCCCTTAAAACATGCGGAGGAGACATTGCATGGATGGATTCCAGTATTAATTAGACTTGCAGGACTTCCTTTGTTCCTTAGGTGACAAGAGTCTTTGTTCCGAATTAGGCACGTGACGAACAAATCCTCTCCAGTCGTCCCGTCTTCCTCGGTAGCATGAGATTTTTCTTTGTCATGTTTTTCCATATTGGCCATCATAGGTATGATTTCGGAGAAAACTTCTGTTTCTGCAGCTTGACCGACATCTGAGGTATTAGATGGACTTGGTCGAACGGTCGGGTCAGGATTTGAGACCGTCGAGGATGCCCCTTTTATGGTGAGGATGAACTCCTTCATCTCTGTCGTCATTGCCATCACATGAGTCATCTGACTCTCTAGGTGGGTCAGGTATTTTTCCGTGCCATCTTGGTCTATCTTAACTTGCGACCGAGTCTTCACACAGGTATCTGGATTTCGCTTTTGGAAATTACCTGAACCATCTAGGGAAAACCCTTGGGTTGGCTACCATGAGGCTAACTTAGAGGTCGTCGAGACTTATTATTCCATGCTCGGGTCCTCCGCGTCAGCGGGTAGCATCTTGTCAGCTTGCACGACTTTAGGCTTCTCTAAGGTGATGTGCTTCTGCTTGGTCTTGATGGCAGAGCGTCGCTTCTTTTCCCACGGAGCCTCCATCGGCTTGCTCATCTTGGTGAGACATTCCTTTTTTCGGCGAGCATACCTTTTCCTAGTTGCAAGGTTGCTAAGCTGTCTCCTCTTTTCCTTCATAGACTCACAAATCTCATCTTGCTCACGTTTTCGCTCGAGTAGGATTTCGGGGTTTTCGATCACCTTACGTTGGCGCATGATTCGATCCATATGGTGATGGGTGTGGCAATCATCAGGATACCCCAAATTACGCCCAGTAAGTTCCTGTCCATGGATGAAGCAGATCAGTTGAAATATGGTATATGACCAAGGTGCTACCAGCTTACGATCGTGCATGTACAGCTCCAGCTGTTTCTCTACTTGGGTGCGAGGGACCATCACCATCCTATCCTAAGAATCGGCATTTAGTCTAATCACTTGAATGATGCAGATGATATGCCCCAAATTAATTATAATGAACTATTAAGTTATGAGACTCGTTCAACTCATTATTTCCTCTTGTTGTGGCGAGGGTTTAGTTCCCTCATTTGATTGAAGAGAGTATCGAATGAGGGTTCCAACCCAAGCTTCATCAAATGGTTTAATGAGTTGGACGAAAATGATGATGCAATGCAGATGATATGCTTATGTATGATGCAATCCGGTTCAGTTTCATGTCTCAGGTACCATGAAATGAGGATTAGATTCTCGTACTTGCACTAAATGTGTCGAGTACGAGTTCTAGTGAAAATTTCACATGACTGAGACATGCAACTGAACGAGAAAATCCGAATGGTTGAGGGAAATTCCAATGTCGCGTGCTGATGTCAGGATGCCTAGACATGACTCTAAAGATATTTTCGATGCCTACATTTAGAAAAAGAGGATAGGCGTGGGTTCCACAAGTGGAGACCCGGTGCAGACTCGATAACTCAAAATAAAGAAAGACGGTCATAACGCGACTCTAAAGAGCCTAAAGAGATGCCCCAAGTCGGGTTTTCAGGGAATATTCTTGGCGCCTTTGATCCAGCTACTTCAGGTCTTTGTCTTCATCGGATGACACTTTGATGACTTTAGGTGGGTGTCTTGGATTTGCCGTTGTCGATCTACGAAACGCCTTCTTTCATTTCTGGTAAAGGTTCATCATCATTTCCATATTGTATGTTTATGCTTGCGCTCAAGTTGCTCGACAAACTTGGTGTAGAAGCAGTCCGTGCCTCGGATGAGGTTCTGTCCAATAAGTGCCCTTCCTTGGACATATCAGAAGGAGTGGAATCTGTTGAATGTATCGGTTGCTCGATGGTGGATGACATGTCGCTCGTACTCGAATACCTTCGGGATCTTGGACCGACTTGGAGAGACCATCTTTACTCTATCCATACTCTAAAAATGGAATTGGACTCAACCATCGGATTGATAAATGAAATATGTCGTGCAAATTATGAATAGATTAAATGAGAGATTACAAATAGGTTAAAGAGAAGTGGAAGGATCTTACCATACGTGGTACCTAATGAATTTTGGTTTTAGCTATACCAACCATCCACACACACATGCGCATGAGACAAGTGAGGCTCAACTCTAGAAATTAAAAGGGCTCAGGTATGGAACCTAAAGGCTTCCCACTATTCGAGTCGATAAATTCGTCCATAAGCGCGGTCCACAACAAATGGATAAAAGTATTGACTTGGATAGTGAGCGGGATCAAATATGGTCAACCCCGGCGCAAATCCACTCCAGAGCGTTGCATATTGATTCCCTATCTATGGGTACCTAAAAAGGTGATTTCACGGCCTAAGTTTGGGCGTTTTGTGCAAAAATGTCGTGATCCTCAAATATGCAAGTGAATCATGCACGACAGTTTATACATCAATCAGCGCCTCAAGTCATCCACACAACATACATTCCTACACCCAACCTGCATAAGACAACGTTAAACATAGGACACTCCCCTTGTCTCTCCAATCTACAAAAACATTTAACATCTATAGCAAGCGGACTTACCTCACCTTTAAGAGCGCCTATAGAAAACATGTTAGAAAATTGCTCAACGTTTTAATCACGGCCTAAGTCCACTTGGAAACCAGAGATTCTGGGTTCGATCCCCAGTGAAGTCGTCAAGTCTGTCGTGACCCGCTTTTCCTTTTTTTTTCTACGCAGTTGACGTAGGCTAATGGATTGCTGATCGGGCCTTCGCCCACTCTGGAATGGGGATCACGGGCCTTTTCGGCACGGGCCCTCCCAAGCCCATACCAAGTCGCGATAGGAGTTAGATTTAAAGGGATTTCTCGACGATAAGAGTTGATCGGATTCGACCTTAGTGTGGTCGGGGTTGCATGTGCTATGTGTACATACATTTGGAGTCGCCACCCGCCTTTCTTGGAAGGTGGACGGGAAACCTCACTGATTGATTGGGAAAGATCGATCAGTTCTGCGGGACCAGAGATTTTGGGTTCGGGGACTTGGTTAAGTTGGTGTCATTACCAACGCTCTTTCGGTACCTATCATGAGTGATTTTTCTAATTAGGATTTCATGCAGGCATGGATTTTGGGTGAGGTAAGTCTGATTTGGGGTTTCATGCAGATCGGAAGACTAATCTTATCAGTCACAATCAATAAAATCCAATCAATGGCATAAATCAACCACATCAACGTACATCAATTCAAATCAAGAACTCCTAAATGGCTTAGAGAGTGGATGATTAAGAGTTAGGGGGAGTTTTGGGGATGATTCTCCAAAAGGGCGAAATCGATATTTTTTAGGGTTCGGGAATCAAATTACCCTAAAATAGGCCATGGCTCGTTGATCGTGGCCATTTACTATTTTTGGGATTTTCTAGGGATTTTTTGGCTTTTTTTTTATTTTTGGGAGACATTTCGCCAAAAGGGCTAAACATCATTTTTTTGAAGAATCGGGGATCAAAACACCCGGAATAAGTCTTGGCCAATTGATTGTGGTCATTTTCTTTTTTCTTTTTTTTGGGATTTTTTTGGAATTTTTTATAATTTTTCTAATTTTTTGGGAGACCATTCGTCAAAAGAGCGAAATCGTCATTTTTGGAAGGATCGAGGATCAAAACACCTGAAATAGGTCTTGGTCAATTGGTTGTGGCCATTTCCTATTTTTATGGATTTTTTTATAATTTTTCTAATTTTTTGGGAAACGATTTGTCTAAAGGGCAAAATCGTCATTTCTGGAAAAATCGGGGTTCAAAGATCCAAAATAGGTCATGGAAAGTTGATTGTAGACCTTTCCTATCTTTTGAAAAAAAAATAGAATTTTTTTGAATTTTTCTAATTTTTTAAATTTTCAATGATTTTTTTCATTTTTTTATGAATTTTCTCTATTTTCCGATTTTTTTGTTATTTTTAATTATTAAAAATATTTTTCGGACCGGGTCAAGCCTGGCCAGCGCCTCTCGAGCACCTGGCCCAATCGTACGGGTCGAAAACCGGCCTAAAACGATACTGTTTTGGTTTTTTCAATTTTTTTAGACAATTTTCTAATTTATCCGAATTTCTGAAAATTAAACACCAATCGGACGGATCCAAGAGTGCCACTTGGCATTACCGTAGCCGCTGGATCTATTTAACTTTTTTATTTTTGAAAAATCATTTATTAAACAAAAAAGCATTTTTTTATTTTCAAAAATCACCTTATCGCGACACGTGGCCTGTCCACGGCCGTTCGATCCGGTGCTTTTATTATTTTCATGAGCCGGCCCCACAAAACTGGCGTGGCCGCCTGCGTGGCGCGCCACGTCAGCTTTGACCCGCTAACCGGGGGGTCTCGCCGGGGAAGACGACCGACGGCTCACCGGAACAGTCATTATTCCAGCGAGGTTGCTGGAATCTTCGCCGGAAAAGGCAAACCGAACCCAAATCTTCATATTTTTCGTCCATTCTTGCGTCATTTGACTCATTAGACATCCCACATTAACATAGATCAGATTCACGGCCGAAAAAAGATAGGAAACCGGCGAACCGAACCACCACAATCCTGGCTCCGATGAAGGTTTTTGCAGGTTTTTTTTTTTATGTTCAAACCCGATTTCAATCGTTCAGAGAGCATCCAATGGAGGTTTAGAGGCTTAGCTGAGCCCCTTTAAGGGTTGACGACCGCACGAACCCCTCCGTCAAGCTCTTGTCCCGAACGGTGGCCGATGAAGCTCCGAGCTTGGTTTTTGTCACGTTTCAATGCAAAAGTCAATACGAGCTTAGAGTTGGTTCTAAATGAGGTTTAAAGTGAGACTCGCGCAAAATGGGGTTAGGAAGGGCACGGCCGAGAGCAAAAAAATAAGACATTCATTGAGGCATTTCGTAGAACAGGTGAGATGCAGTTGAAAAATAGTGCTCGAGTTGAAAACCAGACCTATTTTGGGGTTAGTCGACGGCGAAGATGGTCCCGGTGATGATGGGTGAAGTGTGCGGAAGGTCGGGAATGGCTATTCGCCCGCTAGTTTTCCTCCACGCTTGGTTGCTCACTCCCTCCCTCTTGGCTGGGGTTGCACTGTCTGTTTTGGTGGTCGGAGCTCCGACGACCTCTCTCTCTCTCTCTCTTGTGCTGTCTAGCTTTCATGCTCTCTCTCTCTCTCTCTCCATGTGTTTGTCTTTGAGTCCCTGGATATTCGCGCCCTTTGGGCGAATGATCTCCTCTCTCTTCCTCTTGGCCTCTCTCTCTCTCTCTCTCTCTCTCTCTCTCTCTCTCTCTCTCTCTCTCTCTCTCTCTCTCGTTCCCGAATAACCAGCCCCCCAACCGCCTCTATCCTTGCTCACGCTAGGTTGCTTGTACGTTCGCCATGTGCACAAGATGACAAAAGGGGAATTTTGCGAAGGTTCGAGAATTCATCACATGATCGGGAGCAGCCGAGGAGAAGAAAATGTATCCATGAGTCTGTTCTTTGTCCTCATTGCAGACCCAGATCTGATGGGTCGAGTCGAGCTCGACCCAGCGAATCTGATTTCGAAATTTTCCTCAAATTGGGACTCAATTTGACCATATTTTATGAAATTGGTGTCAAAATTAGATCTCTCATCATGCATTTCATATAAATTTGGTGTTTCCAAGGATTTATAGCTTGAAATTGAATGAAAACCCTAAATTGTGCAGAAGATCCGAAATTGATTTTTTTGTTAATCGAAGGCCTAAACGATTGAATCGGTCGAAATTGAGGCCACCATTGAATTCAGAATGACGAAAATCATAGGGGAGAGGCATTTTATTTTCATGGGTGTGGCCCGAGAGAACTTAATTTCAAGATTAGCAAAATCGGAGACTAAATTACAAGAAAAATTGTGCAATTAAGTCATTTTCATCAAAATTGATCAAATTGGAGGGTAAATTGACCTAATTGCACTTCAAGGCTCTAGATACCGATGTCATGGCTTATTAGCAGTGGAAATTGAGAATTAAAAGACTCGAGAATGAATTTTTATGCTCGATTCGGGTTTATGTTTGTGAAGGAACATAGTGACCCAAGTCGAATTTTCTGGATTTAAAGTGAAAAACTTGAAGAGAGAATTAAAATAAAATTATTTATTATTTTTTGTATTTTTCTGATCACAAATGGTATTTTTCTGATTTTTTGGGTATTTTTCTAATTAAATAAATTCAAAACAAATGTTAAAAATTATGAAAAATATTTTTTATTCAAAATTGGCTCCCAAGGCTAGGCCAAGGTCTCGGAGTTGATTTTGAAATTTTATGATTTTTTGGCTATTTTTAATTAATTTTAAAAATAAAATATGATCAAAATCCGGTGTCAACACAGGTGAGGGTTGCCCAACAGTGACATAGGCAGCCCTTGCCTCGAGATAGCATTGCCAAGGGAAGGGGAAAGAAAAGTAAAAATAAAAAAGGAAAAAATTTAAAATAATAAAAGACGAAAATGCCTTTGGCCATACCCTTCTTTGAAATAAAAAGAGCACTGTAGTCTCATTAAAACAAAAAGGGCCTTTCAATCTCTTTTTTGAGATGAGATTGACTTCCAACCCTTACTTGGTTCCGTTTGTTTGGTGAAAAATATAACAATTTTGGAAAATAGTTTTAAGAAAGTCATTTTTCAGGAAAATGACGATATTTTCCAGAGATTGGCTAAAATTTGAAAAAGCACTGGAAAACAATCTCCACCGTTTGGCAAAGGATTTGATTTCCCAAAAAATAATTATCATATAATTCGAATTTTTAATTATTTTTTTAAAAATATTTTAATATATTATTTTAATTATTTTTAGTTATTTTATTTTTAATTACTTTTTTGCAAAATTTTCTTTTTTTTTTCTTTTTCTTTGTTTAATTTCTTCATCAGCCGTGGCCGGCCACTGCGACCAGCAACAAGCAAGGCTCAGCCTCCCCCTAGCCTTGCTCGAGGCCGACAAGCTCCGATCGAGTCTTGTCGGATCTGTCCTTCTACGAGTTGTTGACACAACATCCTGCCTATGATCTGCGTGTTTTCTCCTTTACAGACCTCAAATCAACCATCAAAGGGTTCAACAGAGCTCCATGATCGGCGATGGAGGGTTTGGCTGCGTGTGTAGTGGCGTCGTCGCAGATCTCACCAGATCCAGGGGAGCTTCGAGCTCAAAGCTCCGCCTAGATCTGGCGATATTGCAAAGACTGGCCGAGCCTTAGCTCGTCCGCCCGAATCAGGTTGATTGCCCTGCTTCTAACCGTCGCCGAGGTCCGTAGTTAACGGAGGAAAGGAGGAGGATGAAGAAGAAGGAAAAAAAAAGAAGAAAAGGAAAAAAGAAAATTATAAAAAGATAAAAAGATAAAAAAAAATGAAAAGAAGGTAAAATAATAATAATAATAATAATAATAATAATAATAATAATAATAATAAAGAAATGAAATGTGAAATAAAAGAGCAATAAAAGATGAGAAAAATGTTTTCCTCTTTTCAAAAAGAGGAAAAAAAAAATTTCATTTGAAGGAGTTTCTGCCATAGAAGAATTTTTTTTAAGGATTAGCTTTTTTTCATCCACAAAACATTAGAAAATTCAAAAAATATTTTTTGAAGAGTTATTTTTCGCAAAACAGCCTAAGTTCTTAGGGAAAAATTCAAAAAATGGCATGAAACCCTCTTGTTTTCTCAAATGAGGGCCCCAAGTGAATTCTGTTTCAAATGAGGGCCCGAACTGACATAATATGTTTCAATTAAGAGCCTGAAGTGATCATAATGTTTCAAAAAGGGTCTAGCCTGAAGGGCATTTTCATCATTTTATATTTAAAATTTTTATTCAAATTTCTCAATTTTTTCTTGATTTTTAAAAAATAAAAGGAAAAAAAAACACCCATACAAGCGGGAGGGCTACCCCTTCAGCATGTGGCCATTGGCCCACTATTGGTGGGGGGGGGTCAGCGAGTGTGGCGAAGGCTGGCGGGGTCGTCAGCGACCCCCGTGACCTCGCCGACCGAGGTGAGGGCCTCTAGCCCTCACGGAAATCGGGAGAGGGTTGGACCCTCTCCTGGATCAGGGCTTTTTTTGGATTTTTTTCAAGTTCTCGTACGAAAATTTTCTTCCTCCTTATTACTTTTGACTTTTGAGAGGGCATCCTAAAGACTTCTCGATCGAAAGCACCCGCGCCGTGCTGGCCAGTCTATCGACATGACATATGATTTCAAATTCGAGCTCGTTGTTTGAATTCGGGCTCCCTCCTCCGTGACTCCGAACCCATCGGTGATGAATATCGCGAACGCCGACGGTGACACTCCCACCATTGTTACCAACGCTCGCTCAATCGGCGGCGAGTTGGTCCCGGGTTGGGACCAGCCCTTCACCGACCAAGAACTCGACGACATCGAGGCCGCCGTCACAACCACCATCTCCAAGAAGCGACGGTTCTTCTCCGGCACCGGGAACGACGACGACGACAATCGTCCCGACGGGCCCCGACGGCGTTTGCCCGGGTCATTTTCCTTGCAACGTACGAATGAGACCCGTCTCACTTTCATTTCTTGTTCCTTGGATGATGTTATAGATGATTGCCGTAGAAATCTGCAGATTTTTAGGGTTTTTCCCCTCTCTTTTCCGTGATTGCGCGAAATTTCTTGCCGCGGCTCTGAAAGGGTTTCAGATAGGATAAAACTTTACTATAGCTGCATTTTGTATGACTAGATTTTGGTTTTTATTATTATTATTATTAAGATTGCTAAACCACAAATTAGTAGCTTTGATTGCTTTGTTCTATAATTCGCTCTCCTGTTTCTGCGGTTTCGGTTTAGTTAAAGGCTTGTCCTCCTTTAACTGAGAAGGGGAAAAGTTGGATTTGTAGTCTTTATGTGCAAATGTGATGGAACTGTTATTCACCGCCTTTCACATGACAGATAGTATGCGGATTAAACTCCCCGTGATGATATTCGGAGGTCAGATCATGTACAACCGGAGTGCTATCGGTGCAGAGAGAGCCGCAGCACAGCTTTTGAGCAAACTTGATGCCATGAAAAGTGTAATGGATCAAGTCATAATTGGTTTTGATATTGAGTATAGGCCCACGTTTCAAAGAGGTTTGGTCAGTTCTGCTTTGGCATTATATTTAATGGTGCTTTGAGGTCTGCTTAGTAGTGATTTGGTTCTGTATTTAGATCAAATTTACATCTCTGTGATTATTTTTTGATTTCCTGTCAGCAACAAGACTTGATATTTTTGCAGCTACTTTAATGAAATGGTACAAATTTCCACACTTGAGGGGTCCGTTAACAGTTCTTTCCTGCTAGGGAAGTGGTATTGTGATCTAGTCTTACATTGTATACAAACTCAATGACGACAAAGTTTGTTTCTTTCTACAAATTGATGAGTTTTTCATCTGATCTTCTGAAATATTAGTTTCATTTCTTTCAAGTGCTGTGATATCCTGGTTTTGGTCGCATGTAAAGTTATTACGATGGTTTACATAGAAAATCTTTATTTTGCTTTGGATAGCTACAGAGATCTGTTTTTAAGTCGATGTTTTTCAGTATTGTGCTTGTTTCTTGTTCCTTGCCGCTGGCATTGGTAAACAAGGTCTTTTGGAGTAACTTTTACTTTTTGCCATTTCATTTTCTTTTAGTGTCTGAAATTTGATGTTTAGCTTATGTCAGATGCCTAAGACCTTAAAATATTGACAATGAAGAGACGTTTCTATCTTAGTTTTCAAAATTTCAAAGGGAAAAGCTAAAAGGACTTCTTTTAAGTTCCAAGTAGGCAATTAAGGTTTCTGAGTGGCATAAACTTTTTTTTTTCTTCCTCATCTTTTTTTTTCCCTAATTTGGTGTGTTTTATTTTTATGGTCTTGGGTGCATGCCTGGAGATAAGCTTGCATTTTTCTCTCGAGGAAGAAAAAGGAAGTAGAAATAGAGATTAAAATCACTACATTTTATCGCTCAGTCATTATCTTAATGCAAGACTTGCAGGTGTTCCACCTCGGAAGACGGCAGTAATGCAGATTTGTGGTGACAATGACGACTGCCATGTGATGCATGTTATTCATTCTGGCGTCCCTCCTAGTTTGAAGCTTATTTTGGAGGATACCACTGTATTAAAGGTTGGCATATGTCTAGTTTTTAGTGGCTATTGGTATATGTCTAGCTGGTTTTGAGAAAATGTATAGCTTAACTGCATAATGATGTTATACTTGCATGTACAGGTTGGAGCAGGCATAGCTGGTGATGCTAGGAAGGTGCTTAAGGATTACAACATATCTGTCAATGGTTTTCAAGATCTTTCAGAACTTGCTAATCAAAAGCTTGCCTTGCCTCGTAATAGATGGGGTCTTGCATCTCTAAGCGAGGTGCTTTTAAATAAGCAGGTTATAGTTCAAGTTCTTTTGAAATCGTCATGGCCACTCATGATTAATTTTCTGAATTGCTGTCTAAATGCTGGACTTAGTGATAAAGACCCTTGACAATGAAAGGCTAAACCTAAGTTCCTTGATCCTCTGCTAGGTGTAAGATAAGTTATTTGACCATCATATTTTTGTTGAATTGACTGTTTGGACAGTAGTATCTTTGCTGATTTGATGGAGCACATATTCTGAATGGCAACTGATTATTGATTAAAGTTTCGTTGGGTAGAGTTAACTGGATGCGTAATGCTACAAATGTGAGAGGATTTGGCAAGTGTAATCAAATCGTATCTGCAGTGTTTTTTGTGCTGTAGTAAGAATATACTTCTTGATGCGTAATTTGTAATCTTATCGCAAATTTTACTCGTACAGTGACTAAAACCTTCTCGTATTTCATATTGAGATCCATTGTTCTTCCATGTTCATTGAACCTGGCTACGAGTTGCTCTAGCAAAAGCCAAAAACTCATATTCTGTTTATATCAATGGTCTTAATAGCATAAAGAGACCAAACCAGATTGGTTATACACAGTTTAATTGGTGGAAGCAATTGTGTCGCCTGGTTTTATTTTAACTGAGTTCTTCAGTTTGCTCTTATACATAAAGTAACACATCCAAGGTGCATCTTGAGTGTGATAAAGATGGCAAAGGTGCCCAAAAGCAAACCGAAAGGTGTGAGTATGAGTGTACCTTAGTGAACTTTGCTTATTTTTCAAAGTGGGGAAGGAAGTATGTTAAAATCGGCCATCATGTTAGTTGGTTGGCATGTGGTTGTTAGTTAGCAGAGAAGGGGTTTGAATCTATGCACGGTAGATACCCAATTTGATTTTTTGTAAGGTCACGATCCCATTCAAAGCAAAACAAGCTCACTGGTTGAACTGGAATTGATCTGGTTCTTGACCAGTTTTGACCTTTGACAGTTTAGGGCATATATGAGGTCAGTGGTACAACCGGTATCCAGTTGAACTGGCTTGTCAGGTTCAATTAAGGCTCTTTTAGTTCAACATTGGGGATGAGCATTGGGGCTCTAAAGTCTCTTACCTAAATGCAAATGGTGTTTGGTTCATTTTTTGGCTCACTTTGATGACTTCCACTGCCGGTCGTGAGGTCAGTGGTACAACCGGTATCCAGTTGAACTGGCTTGTCAGGTTCAATTAAGGCTCTTTTAGTTCAACATTGGGGATGAGCATTGGGGCTCTAAAGTCTCTTACCTAAATGCAAATGGTGTTTGGTTCATTTTTTGGCTCACTTTGATGACTTCCACTGCCCGACGACCGGCTACCACTTGATGACCGATCGACCACCGCCAACGGCCGCCGCCGCCGCCGTCGGCACCGGCTGACCACCGCCGACGACCACCACTTGCCGCCTTCCGCCGCCTGTCGACCACCACTTTTTTAAAAAAAAAAAAGTGAAAATACTTTACAAAGTGTATTTTTCACCAAACGGCATTTACGTCAAAGTTGGATTCCAATGTGTTTTTAAAAGACACTTTACCAAATATTTTGGAAAAGTCCTTTAACCCAAAGGTATTTGCATTTACTCAAAGTCCCTTGGCCAAATGCTGAACCAAACAGGGTCTAAGAACAATAGTTTATATTGGATTTACTGAGTCAGGTGTTTCCTATCATGAATATTCCCAATGGCCATGTTCATTTCTTTTTTAACATCAGCTTGTGAGATGTACCTTTAGATTTAGAGTCTGAAATGGATGCTACATAATTGTGAATAGAATGGTTTAGGTGCCAGTTAATTTCTTTTACATTTGCCATATCTTAGATTCTGTTTGATGGCTCAATTAAGTACCAATAATTCAAACATTGTATTTTTAAATAAGATTCAACCCATTTGTTATCCCTAATTTTGGCTTAAACAATTAGGCCAAAAATCTACTAAAGGAATTGGTTTTTTTATTTGTTTAATGGATAAGTCTTTGGGACATTAGGATCTTTACTGTAATTTGGTAAATGTTAAGCGTTCAGTTCTCAGTTATTTTCAAACAACTTGTTTCCAATTTTAGAACTTGAGATCATAAATGCATAAAATTGAAGTTATAAATTAGTTCTAGCAAGTTGTTGGAAAGTCCTAGCGGAGGTGCTTGAATTTTCCTACCAGAGCTCCTCTAGAAAAATTTTGTCAATTATATATATGACTGAGTTCGGGCCAAAAAACTTCTGCAGCATTGACTTAATGTAATAACTAATTTGTATTTTGCTTTGTTGTCCATGTCAATGGATGTATAGCTTGCATCAACAAATATGATGAATAAGCTGTGAAATATGTTGAAAGATAGCTTCTATCTTGATTAGTTTATAAGATGTTCCATGAGCTTATTCATGCGATGGTTGAATGAAAAGGATCAATGTGGATCAAATGTGGTTCTAGCATAAGACTGCATGCCGCTTCTCCATTAAAGCTGGCCTTTAAAAATAAGTGAAATTGAATGTCCATGGAAGATTTGAGCTGGCATTAATCAGAGTTTTTACATCTTGCAGCTGGAGAAATCCAGGAAAATTAGGTGTGGAAATTGGGAGGCTGTCTTTTTATCCAAAGAACAACAACTTTATGCTGCCACCGACGCATTTGTTTCTTGGCATCTATATCAGGTAAATCTGTTGCTTTGAAATTGGATCATCACTCTCCTGGTTACGTTGCTTTACTTAGTTAAAACAAAAGTTTGATTTGCCTCTATAATCTGATGCATTGGAATGCTGATTCAAATGAAATGAGATATTTATGGAGGTCAATTAGGGTTGAGGATAAAAGAACTCTTGAATACGCTTTATACGTGAGATGTACTTGGACCGCAATTTTGTTCCATTCTGAGGATAGTTGTTTATATATCGTGTATTTAGCACATCTTTCCACCAGGATCTCAAGGTAACACTTGGGCATTTTATGCTTTTTCCAATACAAACAAATTCAGGTTCCTTGCAATTGTCTTTAAATTCAACTTCACAAGTACTTGTAAAAGCTTCTCACTCTTTATAATTTGGTGCATGTTCATAGTTTGATCCATGGATATCTTCGTTAAATTTCATGCTTCATGTAACTATTAGAATACAGTATAGCACTTTTGCATGAATTTTTGGTGTAAGTATCTTTTCACAATTACCAGGAAAAAAATAGCAAACAAGAAAAAGATAAATTGGCTGCCGGCTTTTATTTCAAGATATGTTGGAATTTTTCAAAAAATTGGAACATACTAGTTGCGGAATCAAAGTCCGGAATTGAAATTTGATAATGCCTTCTTTTTCGCTGAATCCCGGCCTGAAAGGGCCCTTCAAATAGGACTTTGAATATACTATCACGTATGTGAGATTTTGTTGTAATGCCAGTGGGCCGCTCGATCTTGTGTTGTGTGGTTGCATAATTTGGCAACACATGCAGGTCTTAAAGAGCCTGCCAGATGCACAAAGGAACATTGAGAATAACGAAGAGAAACTGACTGTGGCACTGCCATAATAACCGTTGAGGTACTTCAAATCTCGGCATAGCAATGTTGTTTTACTCATTGTTTTCTTCTCAAGTCCATCTGTTTGGTTTGACCCGGGTGGAGCATTCTTCCCCAAGCTCCTTCCCTCTTCCTATTTATTTTTCAATACAATTCATGAGTTTAGAACGAAGAGCAGATTTAGGAATACATGCATTTAGCCCAGGGCCTAAAAAGCTTGTCTGGCAGCATCTATTTTATCTCTCGGATCATTTACACGAATTCTATTGTTTTCTGATATCTTTTGGAAGTTTGTTAGCAATATTGCTTATCGTTGTACCTGCTTGTGGTACCCTATTCTCCATACTTTCTAACTAACTAATTAAGCTAGACGCAGCACAGGGTTATTCTGAACTGTTGCGTTTGTTAGCAAGAGTTAACAATTAATAGCTGCAGTTGCTACTTGTTCTATTGTTGAGTTACTAACAAAGAAAAAGCTGCAACTCTTGCTTGGTGTTGACACTGCGGATAGTCTTGAAGTGAGTTTTGAAGTGTCTGTCCATCTCTTCAACAGGAAAAATTGTGGCATGCGCTAGGTTCATGTGAGCCAAGTGCATAATAACCGTTGTTTTTGGCAGGTCCCATGAGGGATCAACGTGATCTGTGCTGGGCTCACACGAACTCGGTGCACGCAATAATGGCTGCTTCAACAGTCAAGTTTGTTTTCCGACTTCAGAGTTCCTTGTCTGGAAATCTTAAGGTCGTTATTATTGTAAAAGAAAAAAAAAGTACGAAATTATTTAAGATCGGTTACAGATTTTGTTCCGGTGAATCAAACGGAGATTGGAGCATTGTGTTTTGGTTTCTTTTGTCATAATTGCATCTTGGTTAGAACAATCAAACATATCTTATGCTGTGTTCACATAATTTAAGCCGTTGCTTAGCAATCTGCTAGTGATGACGCTAATTTTGACGGACTTGATCATCAGTTGTATTATTGTATTTTCACCCCTCAGTTGCTAAAACCTGCTTCACTTACTCATGCTGAACGTGCCGACATGTGAAACCAAAATAGCTTTTTGGGTGATCTAAACATATGTAGATACCACTCTTCTGATGCTAGGGCAGAAGGTGGTATTGCAAACCTAGTGAAACTCGCATTTAATCAATTGGCTATGTGGATTTTGAGTCTGTTAGGGCATGGTGACACCCTGATTTACTTTTCTTCTTTTGTTTTTGCTGACTGAAGATAGCCTAGCATCTGAACAAGGCGTGGCTTACCTCTTTCTCATCCTTCAGTCCGATTTTATGCCGTGGGGACGAGAACAGATTGTGGAAGCAGGGGAGTCACAGCAAATTGCCCGGCCCACATCATTCTTCCATCTTGAGCAATAAAGTATTAAATCAAGTTCGTTGCTATTTGGTAATGATGGATGGGAAGTGCTTTGTCCCACACATGTTGGCCCAATTTCAATGTGAAGTGACCCCTTCCACTGGAGTTGGAAAAGATGGCCAGCTTTAGAATTGTCGGTCCTTGTTCCGATATATCTCTCTCCATGACAAAGAGAGGAAGGCGGAACTTATTGTATTGCCATGTATGAATTGGTTAATTGGAGTTCGGAGATTAGAAATAAGATGAGCGTCGAAACCGTAATTAGGCTGGTCACTGATCGGAAACTTCTCTCAAGTAGTCAAATTGAGTAGAATGAATTCCTATTGGTATGTTGCATCTAGGTAAAATGTGGAAATTCAAATCTGCCCTGTTGTAACTTGGGACGGGTATGTACAGCCAGATTTGGAAACAATTGTTTCGACTCGGTTACTCGAGGATTAAGGAGGTGCCATCACTCACTTACAGTTACAGAGAGAGCAAAACAAGTACACGCCCATCATGTAAGTGCAATACTCTTGAGGTTTGGATGCACAGGTGATCACTATTCTCCGGTAGGAGGGGTCTTCTCTAGAGGTACTTGTTACGTTTATTATTTAGAAAGCACTTTTCTTTGTCATGAAATTTTCGTGAAAATAAAAACACCTAAAGAGTAATTTCACGTAAATACGAAAAAGTCGAACGGTAAATGGAAATGTTTTGTTCTTTTCAAGTTAGGATAATCGGTTTTCTATGCGGGTTCAGAAGTTTGTCCAGTACATGAGTCAGTGGTCTTCAATGTCAAAGGGCAACTTGGTGGGCTCCCCGTCTTGTCTGCTGGAGAATCGATCATCAATTATTGCTATTCTCATTGCTGATTTGCTGGACCGACACTGATGAAGCTGCTGCATCTGCTCTTTTCGCCCGGCCACAGTAGGGACCAAAAAATGATGAAGGAAGGAGGTTATTAAAGACACAAGGTTAACCTAATCTACGAGAATCGAATTAGGGACAATTATGTCGTACTTTGTAAATCAAATGAAGATACGTTGTCGATTAAGTACGGAGTTGGTAAATAGGCCGTGGGGGAACAACAGGAAAATTCATCCAAACGGTTGTCAGTCACGACTTCGCGGAATTGGGCTTACTTAAAAACTATAAACTCGTAAGTCGAATCATGACCCGATTTCGTAATTTGCTTAGTGACATGGAGAAACAAACAAAAATAAACTGAGCCCAAATGGTTCGACTCGAATTGGGGAACCCTAAAGGGATTTATCAAGTTAGTTGGGAGGAAATTCTAGGTGATTCTTAAAAAAAAAAAATCCCGGGTACTAGGCAATAAATAAAATCGATAAGTACATAAAAGGGAATTGTGGTTTCACATCAATTGGACGAAAAATCTAGGGGCCGATGCTGATTGTTGACATGACATGATATGACATGACACTTTGGTCCAAACACGGTCGATTGAATTTAAGAGGATTGCACTTGCTTGCTAGCTAGTCGTACAAATTGGTGGACAATGGACGTCCGGATTTAGGGGGGTTGCAATCCGAAATCGACCGACAACGACCAGTGAACACAGCACATGGAAGAGCACATGGCCTTTGGAGAAAGAGATATCGACATCCCAATTTGGGTCTAACGTGACTGCAAACAAAGTTATAACGAAAACAAAAGGGAGGATGTGCACTTAAATAAAAGGTTTGCATAACATGCATGAAAAGTAAAAATCGACTTGACGAGTTCCAATCGATGCTCTTTGCTCCCATTGCCTACTGCCCATGACGTGCAATGTTTCCCACATCCGACCGGCTTTTCTTTCGATGAGCCTCTCTTGTTTTTTCTCTCCCTTTTCGTGATACATTTGTCGGCTATTCTGTGCTCTTGCGCATGGTGGAAAAAAGATGGGCGACGAATGATGAGGTTACGTTCATATGGGAAAGTCGTACTGTTTATTCGGCTTTAAGTGATCTTCAAAAGATGTGGATCCTCGAAAGTTAAAAAGGTTGCATTCCCATGGGAATTTTACACTCCATACTAGGTTGACACATTCGCCTGGGATAACCGTTCAAAAAGTCCCTATCGTACGACAGCAATTTAGCCATAAACCTTTCGATTATACTAATGGAGTCCTAAATCTTTTGATGATTTTTTTAAAATTCAATCCTAAATATTGCAATTATGCTAATTTAGTCATAAATATTTTGATAATTTGTCGATTTAGTTCTAAATCTTTTGATAATTTGTCAATGTAGTCATTTTTCTTAATGTAGAATTAAGTATTAACTTGGAAAAAATTTAGAAGGTTTAGGACTAAATCGATAAATTGAAAGGTTTATGTCTAAAATGGCAATTAAAAGGTTTATGACCAAATCGATAATTGAAAGGTTTAGTCCTAAACTTTTTGATGATTTTTTTAATTCAATCCTAAACATTGTAGTTATGCTAATTTAGTCATAACGTTGTTTTGGATGTTTTATTTCATCTATCTTGAGGGATTGTTCTTCTTCTTTTTCAGACTTCTCCACCGGCGTCATGATTCGCCTTTTGCCCCAACCAACCCTGCCCCCACCTCCATCCAACGCCAGTCACGAGCGAATCTAGATCAGGGGGATGGGGTAACTAGACATAGAGATAGCCCAAATCCTAAAAATAAATTAGGGTTAAAAATATTGATTTAGTAAGATGGAGGAGATGTATTTGTTAGGTTCTGTTTGATTTACCATGAATGCGATCATAAGAAGATAATTCTTTTTGGCTTGAAATATGCTCAATTATAGGTGTAAGTACACTAGCAGTGTTATAAATTTTGTACGACGTTCACTTGAGTGCCATAACTTTCAAAACGTTCATTTCAGTATTATAACTTTTAAAAAACGTTCATTTGAGTGTCACGACTGATGTGGCTGTCGGAAATGGTGACATGGGCTGGCGAATAGTCTTTTATTGATTTTTAAGTGCTGCATGGATTTTCTTTACATTTTTTAATATATATTTTTCTTTTTTTCCTTTTGTTTTTTTAATTTGAATTAAAAAATAAAAAAATGCAGAAAATATTAAAAATATAAAGAAAATCCATGTGACACTTAGAAAATCAATAAAATAATAGTAAAAATTCCACGTCACCTTTTTCGGCAAAAATAGCACTCACATGAACGATTTTGGCTTGAATTGGCACTTACCTGAACGTTTTTGCTCCGATGTGGCACTCAAGTGAACATTTTGAAAGTTATAGAACTCAAGTGAACGCTATACAAAAGTTATGGCACTTCTAGTATACTTATCCCCTCAAAAATATATGTCACAAGAACTCGTTAATCATCAAATCCGAAGGATCTATGCATTCAGTGAAAGATGTTTCGTTGCGGCGAAACAAACTTATACCTTAGAAGTAGTAGTCTGAGCTGATCATTATCGAATCATCAACGGAGTTGACATACACTAGTTATGTTGGGAAAAACACCGGATAGATTTCCCTTTTGGCTGAACCCGTGACAAAACGAATCGAGCACAATCAATGAAAATATACGAATCAAAAGAAAAATGGCATTAGAATTTTTATGTAGAAAACTCCTTCAATGCGAAGGATAAAAACCATGAGACCGTTCACGGAGTCTACTCGAATCTCTACTATTAAAAGTTTAGGTACAAAACTTTGCTGAATTCAACAACAATGAAATATCAAAACTATAAATAGAGATCAAGCATCAACATCACATTTAACGAGAGGAACTGATGAAAACATTCTAAAAAATGCAGTCTAAAAACACTCATCAAAAGTTGCAGTAGACACCTTCAAATCACGATCCAACCGTCCAAAGTCAAGATCAATAAGTCTTGAAGCCGCTGACAACTTTTTAGCCCGGTCGGACCACGGAAAGACCCTGATCGTCGAGTTGATCGCTGTTGGACAGATTTTTTTTATAGAAAAATCTGCTGTAGTGCCACATGTGTCTTCTGCCCTTTTTTTACATTCTTGTTGCCGTGTTTTTCACATGTTCTTTTGCTGCTATGTTACCCTAGAAATAGTAGACCCTTTCTAACAAAATAAATGGACTGGACTGATTTAAAAAAAAAAAAAAAGCCCAACAAATCTACCCCTTTCAGCCCATTGAGGAAGATTTCGATACAAAAGAATTCATCAGAAATCCATATCGGCCTGGCGCTGACAAAATTCATACTTCTCTCTAGTGAGAGCCTTTGGCATCATATCTGAAGCATTATCTTTAGTATATACTTTCTCACGTTCTAATCCTTTGGATTCCAAAGTTTTTCGTATCTAGTATACCTCACATCAATATGCTTTGACCTGACATGAAAAGTGGAATTCTTTGCAAGATGTATAGTACTTTGATTATCACAAAGTAAAACATACCTTTCTTGAGTGAAATCAAGTTCCTGTGTGCCTTTTTCATCCAAAGCAATTACTTCCATGCTTCGGTTGTTGCGATGAATTATGCCTTTGTCGTCGACAAGGCAACACATTTTTGCAACCTTGATTGCCAAGCCACCACTCCATTTGAAAAAGTAATCAAATAACCTTAAGTAGACTTTCGTATGTCAATATCTCCTGCCATATCTGAATCAGTATATCCAACAAGAATCGACTTCTCACTCCCAAATGAAAGACTCAGACTAATAGTGCCTCGAAGATATCTTAGAATCCATTTCAATGCATTTCAATACTCTTTACCTGGATTTGACATAAAACGACTAACAACTCCAACTGCATTATCTCTATCTGGTTTTGTACAAACTATTGCATACATCAAACTACCCATTGCAAAAGCATAAGGAACTTTTTTCATTTTTTTTTCCTGATCTTGCTCATTAGATGGACATTGTTTATGATTAAGCTTAAAATGTGTAGCAAGAGGTGTACTCACCACTTTAGCTTTATCTATTTTGAACCTTTAAAGTATTTTCTCTATGTACTTCTCTTGAGATAACCATAAACTCTTCGTCTGTCTATCACGAGTGATCCTCATACCAAGAATTTGCTTAGCCGTCCCCAAGTCTTTCATTGAAAAAGACTTATTCAAATCTCGCTTTAACTTGTCAATCCTTGAAGCATTCTGACCAACTATCAGCATGTCATCCACATAGAGCAATAAAATAACAAAGTCATCTTCAGAGAATTTCTGTATAAATACACAATGATCAGAAATAATCTTCTTATAGGCTTGCTCCCCCATAAAAGAGTTGAATTTTCTATACCATTGCCACGGCACCTGTTTTAAGCCATATAAGCTTTTCTTCAGTTTACAAACATAATTTTCTTTACTTTTTACCTGGAAATCCTCAGGCTGCTCCATGTATATATCTTCCTCTAAATCACCATGAAGAAAAGCGATCTTCACATCCATATGCTCAACCTCGAGATCAAGACTAGCTGCTAAACTCAAAACAACTCGAATTGAAGACATTTTCACAACTGGTAAGAAGATCTCGTCATAGTCAACTCACTTTTTCTGATTGAAGCCTTTAATAACCAATCTGGCTTTATATCTAGTCATCTTGCTTCAATCTATAAACCCATCGGTTCTTCAAAATTCTTTTGCCTTAGGTAATGCCACCAACTCAAAATTCTTGAGCATCAATGTCATCTGAATGCCACTGATCACCCTGAGCTTGATCTTAAACCTGCTAATCATTTTGAGTCTGACCCTGAACCTGCTAATTTGGAGTCTGACCTTGAATACCATCTTCAACTTGATCATGCAATTGTTCCTGCAACTTAAAAGATGGGACTAAGCTAGTATCAACTGATATATCAAAATCATGAAAATCTGTCTTCTTAATTTTCTCAATATCCCAAATGGTCTCGTTCTCAACGAATACTACATCTTGACTTCTGATAATTTTCTTCGTAACTGGATCATAAAGCATGTAACCAAATTCATCAGAATCCTAACCAAGAAAAATGCACGCTCGTGTCTTGACATCTAACATGAACGTCTCGTCTTTGGGAACATGAACAAAAACTTTGCTGCCAAACACCTTTAGATTGTTATATGAAATTTTCTTTCCAAACCAAACTCTGTCTGGAACATTACCATCCAAAGCAGCAGTGAGAGAAATGTTGATAATATGTACCACTGTACTCAAAGCCTCGCCTCAAAAGGATTTCAACAATTCTGCATTTGAAATCAAACATTTGACTCTCTCAACTGATATTATGTTCATTTTTTCTGCTGCACTATTTAACTGAGGTATTTTATGAGGTGTCTTCTAATGTCGAATCCCCTATTGCCTGCAATATTCATCAAATGATCCGATGTACTCACCACCATTTGAACGAATGCATTTCAACTTTTTTTCGGACTTTCTTTCGACTGAAACTTGAAACTGCTCGAATGCACCTAATACTTGATCCTTCATCTTCAAGAAATAAATCCATAATTTTCTTGAATGATCATCGATAAAGGTTACAAAGTAAGCACCACCACCAAGTATCAGTGGTTTTATTAGACCACAAACATTTGAATGCACAAATTTAAGCAACTCTGATTTTCTCGAAGACGAATGACTCTTGAAGAAAGCTTTTCGTTGTTTTCCTGTTAAACAATGACCACACTTCTCAAGTCTTATATTGTTTACTCCAGAGAGTAAGTCCTTTTTAGCCAACAAACCAATTCCTTTCTTACTGTAACTAAGTTTCTTGTGCTATAATGCAGTTGCATTCTCATCTTCCACAACATTATACATATTCTTGAAAATCTTAACTTGAAACAAATACAAAAAAGATTGTTTCATACCTCTAACCACAACTAATGAGCCCCTGGTGAGTTTCCACTGTCCATTATCAAAAGTACTGCAATATACCAGTTGAAATCAGATTCAAACGAATATTCGAAACATGCCTAACATCTTTTCGTATTAGTTTTGCTCTATTATTAGTCTCTAAACACACATCTCATATACCAACAACAGCAACCAATCTATCATTACCCATCCTTAACGTGCCAAAATTTCATGACTTGTAGGATGTAAAGAACTCCTACCTTGAAGTGATATGAAGAGAAGCTCCACTAACAATAATCCAATTCGAATTATCACGGGCAAAATTAACATTGTCATCATAGAAAATAATAACAAGTTCATTAGTAGCAGTTGCCATCTGATCATCACTATTGTTATCTATTTTCTTGTTATTCTCGTTGCCATTTTTCTTCTCATTTTTCAGCTGAAAATAATTTTTCTTCATATTACCCATCTTACCGCAATGATGACACTCAATAGTCTTTTTCCATGATCTTGACTTGTTTTGGCTCTTGTATTTACCCTTCGGACCTCTACTCTGACTTCTGCCCTTGTTTTCAACAACTAGAGCTTCAGAATGAGAGGAAGAATCATGTGTTGTTCCTTCTCATCTCTTCATTCAGAACGTCGCTTTTTGCAAAATTCATTGTAGCAATACCATCAGGTGCAACATTAATCAAAGACATACGAAATGTCTCCCAAGATTTCAGTGAGGTACACAGCAGCCAAAGTCCCTGCACTTTATCATCAAATTTAATATTCATGCAGAAAGTTGATCTATCATTTCCTGAAAGTCATTCAAATGGTCTGATATAGATTTGCCATCTTTGTAATGCAACTCCATAAATTGTTTAATCAAACATATTTTGTTGTTGCTAGTCTTCCGTGCATATAATATCTCCAGCTTAGTCCACAAAGTTCTAGCATGTGATTTTTTGTTGATGTGGTTCAAAACATTATTATCGACAAATTGCGCCTCCAACCCAAGGCCCGATGTGTGAGGGAGTGATTGTTTGAAGTTGTCCCACATTGGTTATGGAAGGAGTTGGTGGTCGATTTATAAGTGTAAGGAAAAGTCTCATACTTTGAGCTAACTTTTGGAATAAGAGAGACCCAAGACCACCCAACACTGGTATCAGAGCTCAAGTTACCAACAAGTCTAGACCCAATAGTTACACGGGAGAGATACGGGTTGTTGCTCCTTTCGAGCCATGGCCCGATGTGTGAGGGGAGATTGTTGGGGTTGTCCCACATCGGTTGTGAAAATGACTGATAGTTGGTTTATAAGTGTGAGGAAAAGTCTCAACTTTTAAGTTAGTTTTTGGGTCGAGATAGACCCAAGACTACTCAGCAAGTTAGCTTCTCATTGCTACATAAATCTCAAAATCTTCCCCAAACATGTTTTATATGAGACTTTTAAGCTCGTTTCACAGTTCGAAACCCAATCATGACCTATTAGAGTTCGGATGAATGCTAATAGTATACTCTCTATTAATCCACAGACACCTCATTTTTTACCTTTGACTTTTCAAGTTTGACAACTTCAATCCGAGGTCAAAATTCGTCGAAAAACTTAGCGGATGACGCAAATGGATAGTGTTCATCGAGATCATTTTGGGGTTGCATGATAACACTTCTCCTTCTCAATTTCTCTACCATAAGTCAATTTGACAGAGAAATCCATTTGATAAAAATCCTGTTGAAGTAGAAATTCGTTTGGTAAAAAAATTGACTTATGGTAAGATTTTTAACTTATGACAGGATTTTTCAACTTCTAGTTGTGTTTTTGGCCAACTTTGAAAAGCAAAAAAATTTTACTTCTCGGCTCCAAAATCATTTCTTCTACCACACCAACCTCCGCCGACCGCCGCCGCCGCCGACCACTGCCCGTTCACCACTATCGGCCGCCGCCGACCGTCAATGCTGGAGATTTTGTTAATAATGTTTCAAAAGTAGAAATTTTCAACCGTTATCAAACGAATTTCTCTAATCAGAAGTCAATCTGGAGTAGAAATAGAAAAATCAACTTCTGGTCAAAAGTTGATTTCTGATTGAGAAATGTTACCATGCGTGCCCTTTAGTTTCCCCAATCTGACCGTCACATCATGAAATATTGTCTTTTAATCCGAGCCGTCAGAATTCGTTTTATTTCCTTGAGCGAAGGTCATTTTCAGAGGATCCAAGTCGCGAACTTTTCAACACATTGGCTCCAATTGTTTTTATATCGCTTGACATAACTTGTCAATTGAAAAGGTTTTCCTTATAAACAGCAACCATGTCTAATCAGTTTTGTGGGCGATGAAAAATACTTTATAGTTATCTATTTTTATAAATAATGCAAGAGATCTTTTTACTTGGATTTTTTTTTTTTTTTGTGCGCGAATAGGGCAATCAATCATCTTCGCAGTTACACCCAGACCAGATAGTTCATCTCCCTAAGAACATTTAGGACTCTAAGGTCCAATCGGCCTGGGGAAAACGAATCGTCACGACTCATCAATTCGAAAACCAATTTTTCCGAGATTACCCGAACCTGGGATTAGAACAGATCTCTCTAGGAACCTTACAAAACCGACCACATTATCATCCCAATGGACCGTCGCACACTTACTACCGTCCTATTGCTATTCGTGATGAGAAGGAAGGTGGTGCGAACTTCGTTGGCAGACTCCTCCGTTCACACAGAATTCAAAGTGTGGAAAAAGACTGATCATAACGTGCTCGCGCCCCCACTCTCCCGCCAAGTAAAACACAAAACCATAGGCCGCCCATAGAACACGTAGAGGTAGAGGTATCCCACTACATGTAAGGTCTCATTTTCGAGGAGATAATATGATGGACAAAAATTGTCAAAAATGATAGCCTATATTGCTAATAATAATTAAAAAAAATTATTGTCCACGGAAAAAATTGTAGCCGGCAATGAAAATAATTTTCGCCGATTAATTATTTCAAGTGATACAAACAATCATTTTAAAGATAATATTTGGTAAACCATACATTTTCTGCGAAACAAACGAAGCGTGCTGAGCTATTTTCCGATATCGGTTTTGTTCCATTTGCCGTATCTTGTGACATAATTAGTCCGCAACTTAATTCCTACAATAATGTAAGGAAGAAATTCGGTTCAAATGAGACTTAAATGACACTTGCTCTTATTTAATACTTGATCTGTATTTGTATAGGTGTCATACGTTACGTCGACGGCTTCATTCTAAAATTGCTTAAGATCAAGATTCGAGGCTAACATTTGATAATAATAGCCTCCACATAACAGGGACGTGTCTTTATAATCAACATGATGCAGACTTGTTAATGACACTATAATGAGAACATTCCGTATGGACCATCGTTGCCTATGAAATTGTTGACAATTGCCTAAGCTCATGACCATCGACTAGGGCTTAGTAAGACCAAGCAAGAATATTAGGGTTGTAATTTGGGTAAAGCACCATCAATCAATCAATGAATACCAGTTATTCTATTTTGATATTCCAATTGGGTCGAAATATGGTCTGAACCATATGAACCCATTTATCCCGCTATGAGCCAATTTCAAGCTACACAAATCAAGTAACCCATATCCAATTCGATCTATATTGTTAAAACACTTCAATATTAAAGTCCAATTTAGATATTTTTAAATATATATACATATATTGCTAAAAAAAAATTGATAGTTTTCTTAGGTAACCCATTGATGACTTATTTAAAATCCATTTATGACCCATTAAGTTTTTATGTAACTTGTTTATGACTCACTTTTAAAACTTAAGGAACGCATTTATGCCCACCACCATGAAATAAGAGTCAAATATGGGTTCTTGACATATTTTTCACATCTAATTCCAGTACTCTTTTAAATGGAAGGCCACAATTGCCTCTAATTTTTGTAATTTTTCTAAACGATATAAGCAATTACTTATCGAATAGAATCTAATGGCACGCCCTTCTTTCAGAGGTCGGGGAGAAATCTGATTAAATAGAGGCTTCTTCGACTGCATATCTCCATCTCCAGCTGCATTCAATCCAGTCACATTTTGATTGGGATTCCACACGCAACTGTCGTCTCTTTGGGATAAGGGCTGTCTTAAGGGTCTATGTCCTGACTTGACTGACTTCAGTCCGTTCACAGACAAATCATAACCCCAAAGAGTCGCGCTACGAGTCAAAACTAGACGCGTACGAAGGCATAGTGACATCTAGCTGGGTCCTATATTAAGAATTTCATAGAAACATAAATAACATTTGTTAAAAAAAAAAAAAACGAAGACCGCGTGCCATTTTTTAAAAATGATTTTGCTATAATAAATTTTCCCCTCAACTTGGTCCTGTCTGAGCCTGCCTAATTTTTCTGTCGCGTTCTCTTTAGCTATTGTTTGTTGGTATGTGCCCTACCTTGGACTTATCTATAGGTAATGTCATTGGTCCCCATAAATCAGAATTGGGTATGCCAATCTTCTCTTGCTCGGTGCCAAACTGCCAGAATCGACATTTTCAAAGTGCAAATTTATGATTCCATTTGAATGTTTGGCTTTTATAGATGCGAGGAACTTTCTAGGAAAAACTATGTGATTCCGTTGATCTTTCGATCAATCGAAATAGGTGCCAGAAAACACTCAATTTTTTAGTTGACCAAATCACTTGAGTTTTTCCTTTTCCTTAAGTGAAGGGATCAACCGTTCGGTCCGGATTAGTCGGGATCTCAGATAGTATGAAACCTAATTGGTCAATGTCAAATCTGAAGATCACATTAATTTGAAACACTCTTAACCCCCTAAAGGGGTTTAAATGGACTTAATTTGATAAGATTGACTGTTGATTCAACATGAATTTTTTAAAAAAATATAGGATGCGTAGGACACAAGAAACAAATAGAAATACTGAAAAATCTCCTCCATTTTCCTAAGTAGTAACTTTAAAAAAAAAATGAGCTTAACTTTCGGTAGAAGGCTCTAAATTGTGTGAAGCTGAAATAATTCGACACTATAAATCTAGAGTGCTTTCTCGCGAATAATATATGACCAAATTGAAGCCCAAAACCCTCTCAAATATCTTTCTAGACCCCTAAAATTCTGCGGTTAGATAAAAACTTTTCGTTAATTGCTGTATAAACCTTAACTCCCTCGACATAATCCTTCATCCATTAGCCGTGGTCTGAATTTGAACAAAAAAAATTATAAAAAAAAGTCATAAACATATTACTGTGTGCCAATTTAATCTTTTTATTTTACCAACTTAGTCCTAAATCTTTTACAATTATGCCAATGCAATCCATTTGGCAACTTTTGGCCGGTCGGTATGTGGATACCAGCCGGCTGACCTACTATTTTAAATATCTTTTATTTTTTTTCTTTTTTCTTTCCCCTTCCTTGTTCTACCTCCAGCTGGTCGTTAGACCTCGGCGATCGACGAGGCTTGACCTTGCCGAGGCCGGGTGAGGCCGAGCCTCGCCAGTCCAGATTTGGTTGGAGCTCTGTGACAACTAGGAAAAACGCCATGGAAGCTCTCATAGCTTCCTCTCTGCCCTCTGTCCGCATTCAAGAACTGCATCCCAGACCCATATCGCCGATCCTTCTGCCAAAACAAATCATGAACTCCAAGATTGAAAGATTTGATGGGACCACTTGTCAAGTGCTCTAAAAGCTTAAGCTGTTAGAAGAATGGCGAGAACTGCATCCCAGACCCAGATCGCCGATCCTTCTGCCAAAACGAATCATGAACTCCAAGCTTGAAAGATTTAGTGGGACCACTTGCCAAGTGCTCCAAAAGCTTAAGCTGTTAGAAGAAGGCGTGGTTTAATATTTAATTATTAATTATTCTAACACTCCCCATCACGCTTAGTCTGATCTTTTACCTAGCACTAGGTGTGGACATATTCATTGGGGAGGCAAATAGGGGCTTGGAAAGATTTGAACTCAAGACCTCCTGCTCTGATACCATGAAAGATTTGGTGAGACCACTTGCCAACTGCTCTAAAAGCTTAAGTTGTTAGAAGAAGGCGTGGTTTAATATTTAATTATTAATTATTCTAACAAAGCTCCACGCGACAACGGGGGAGGGGTCTTTGGTGCTACTAGGATGTTGCTGGTACCGCTGGACGACCACGGGAAGCACGACACTGACGGTTGGTCCTGGACAAAGTGGTCTGGTTCGCCAGCTGAATGTGCATCACTTGCAGAAGAAGAGAAAAGATGTCTCATTTGGCCTCAATTGTGAGCCCTCTAGTAGTGTATACTCCCCAACGTGCAGTGCTTCACCCTTCTTTCTTTCTCCGACTCTCTCAACTCCCCTGCCATGAATTTTTATTCTGAAGCCCCCACCCTCATTCTAAAGAATCGCCCTGGAAGTTCTCATAGGGTGTGCATGGCAACATTTCTGCTTCAGAAATCTTCTTGTCACAAATTGATTTATCTACTTTTACTCAAAAACAAAAGTTGATTTTTCTATTTCTACTCCAAAAGTTGATTTCTCATCAAATAATTGTTTTTGGTAACAGTTGAAAATTTCTATTTATGCAATATTATTGACATAAAATCTTCTATGAAAAATTATTGTCGATGCCAAAAATTTTGTAGTTCATTCTTAAAATTTTTTATTTTTCTTTAAAAAATAATTATTATTATTAAACAAAATTATATTTCCTTTTTAAAAATATTTTTTTTACCTCTGGCGACCGGAGACGGTGACTTGGTGGCGGCGGGCGGTGGTAAACTGCGGCGGTGGTCGACGGTTGGTAACTGGGGGCAGCAGTCGCGACTGGTGGAGGTTGACAGTGGTTGGGGAATGGCGGCGGCTAGTGGAGGTTGGGGGCAAAGGTTAGCAATGGTTGGTGGTTGGCGAGGAGAGGCAGGTGGAGGCAGTCGCGAGCGGCTATGGGTGGCGGCTGATAGAGGTTTGTGGCTGGCAAAGGCGAGTGATGGTTGGCAGTTGGTGGCGATTGCAGGCATTGATGGGTAGCGGTAGAGATCGGCAATGGCTGGAGGTTGGCGACGGGAGGTGGGTGATGACAGTCGCGAGTGGCTATGGGTGGCAGCTGGCTAAGGTCTATGACAGGTGTTGGTCAGCAGTTGGTGGTTGTCACGAGCGGTGATGGGCGATGGCTGGTTGAGGTCAACGATGGGTGATGTCGGCGGTGGTCGATAGTTGGCGGGGCCGGGGGGCGCAGTGGTTGGCGATGGTCGTGGGCGGCGATGGGTTGTGGTTAGTGGTAGGCGGCAGCGGAGGCGGGCGTGGTCGAAAAGAGAGTGAGGCGAGAAGTAATTCTTGATTTTTTTTAATCCAAGAAGTACTTCTTGAGTCTTTTTTTTTTTTGTCAAAAAGTACTTTTTGAGTTGAGAAGCAACTTTTTTTGTCTTCTCAAATTGGGAAAAAATAACTTCATAAACGAAAGTTCACTTCAGAAATAGAAATTTCTTTTAGAAGTTAAAATTTTTACCAAACTGATTTCTACTTCAGAAGTTACATTGCTAAATGGATTTATACTCCAGAAGTACTTCTACAGTAGGAATCTACTTCCAGAAGTGTTACCATGCGTACCCAGAGCTTTCTCTCTACCTTTTGCAGCATTCGAGAACCGCATCCCAAGGGCCTTTTCGCTAGACTAGATCATTGATCCTTCTGCCAAAATGAATCACGAACCCCAAGCTACATGTGACAACATCGTCGTCCAGTTATGGGGGAGGTCGAGCCTCGCCCGACTATGGCAAAGCCGGCAAGAGCCTTGTCGGTCATCCTCTAGCCGATCGCCGAGGTATGGCAACCACCTGGAGGTAAAAGAGGGAAGGGGAAGGGGAAGAGAAAGAAAAAGAATAATAAAAGAGAATAAAAAATCCAAAAAAAATTATTAACATATTGGTCGCCGGCCTGGTGGTGTCCATGTCAGCACTGCCAAAATTTGCCAGATAGACTAAATTGAAACAATTATAAAATATTTAGGATTGAATTGGGAAAAAAAGTTTATAACTGAATTTGTACAATTACAATCAATTTAGGACTTTGTTTTTGTAATTATATGTACAGTTTTTCTATATTAATATATTTAACCAAGTCTAAATTTTGGGATAGCCACCAACTCAATCCCATACTCAAATATATAATAAACAAATATTGCAATGAAATATCTAAAATATTATTATCGATAATTTTACGAGGTTTGAGCGGGTCAGGAATCTGATTACTCCCAAGAACTGTTGGGACTTTGGTCTCCAAATCTCATAAGAAGATGAATGAGAAGTGAGAGATGGAGCAAATCCGAGCAGACATGTTTGTTTGATTTTTTCTTTGAACAAACATGTTCGTTTGGAAGATGTCTGTTCGGGTTCGTGACTCTTCATTCTATTGGAAGATGTTTGTTTGTGTTTGCAACTCTTCATCATTTTGGAAGATGTCTGTTCATGTTTGCGACTCTTCATTCTTTTGGAAAATGTCTATTCGATTTCATGACTCTTCATTCTTTTGGAAGATGTCTGTTTGGATTTGTGACTCTTCGTTATTAACCGTTTCGCCACCTATAAATACAAACATTGATTGCCACATCCAACTACTGTCATTTTCATCATTCACTCTTCATCTTCGTCATTTGTGCGATTATTCTGCAAAGTTGCGTTCGAAGGTTTCCTTTGAAAAAATACCACTTTAGAGGAAAGGCGATCCGTTCTATCTTGGAAGGCAATTGTTCAAGAACCTTAAGTACCGGTGGAGAGAACAAATTTGTCTTAAGGATACTATATGAATTCATTGGGCTCGAATCATCCATCTACATTTGATTGCTCATTTGCGGTTACTTATAGGTGTGTTGATTAGTCCTTTTTTGCGTATGCGAACACTCAGGCGATAACACTTACTGCCACCATTGAGACCCTACATTACTCTTTCCACCACCCATAAAAGAAGAACTCAGGTGCATATATGAGATGTGTTAGAGAAATCCAATATCGAGAAATGAATATGATTTAAAACATTTAAATATGATTTAAAACATTTAATCTATATCAGTTGAATTATAACACGTTAAGTTTTTAGCGAATGTGTGTCCAACTAGTTTGTATTTCCCTAAAATGTCCATTGTCGTCCTTGAACTTTAACCCAATGTGCAATGTGGTCTCTAAATTTTTAATTTATCCATGAATTTTTAGATCACGTTTAATTTAGCCCCTAAATTATAAGAAGATGTTCAATGTAGTTCTTCAATTATTTCAAATTCAGGGACGACATTGGACATTTTAGGGAAAATGCCAAAAAAGGGCTTCAACTGTCCTTACTTTCTCAATTAAGGGCCCAAACTGAAATTTGTGCCAAAGAAGGGCCCCAACTTCATTTTTTTTGTGTCAAAGAAGGGCCCCAACTTGTTTTAATTTCATTTTCCTTTTTTTTCTTTTCCTGTTTGCATTATTTTAATATTATTTTATAATTTTTTCTTTTTTTTTCTTTCCCTCTCCTCTCCCATCCTCTTCCCGTCCCTCCCATCCCTTACAACTCCAGCCACTCCCCTACAACTCAGTCGGTCACCATAGGCAGGCGATTGGCAAGAGGTGCGGCCGGATAGGCCGCCTCGCAAGCCCAGATCTGGGCCAGCGAGGTCAAGCCTCGACCGGCCATGGCGGGGCTCGACCTCGCCCTGCCATGGCGAGGAAGCGACGGCGGTCGTAATTCCAAGATCTGGGCCAGAAGAGAGTGCACCGAGAGATGGATTCTTGAAGAATGGTCGATGAGGGGTATCGATGGAGGTGGTGGTCAATGCAATTGAGACTGCCACGGGAGCTCAAGGGCTCGCCAGGTGAGCTCGGCCATGAAGGGCCCCAACTTGTTTTAATTTCATTTTCCTTTTTTTCTTTTCCTGTTTGCATTATTTTAATATTATTTTATAATTTTTTTTTCTTTTTTTTTCTTTCCCTCTCCTCTCCCCTCCTCTTCCCGTCCCTCCCATCCCTTACAACTCCAGCCACTCCCCTACAACTCAGTCGGTCACCATAGGCAGGCGATTGGCCAGAGGTGCGGCCGGATAGGCCGCCTCGCAAGCCCAGATCTGGGCCAGCGAGGTCAAGCCTCGACCGGCCATGGCGGAGCTCGACCTCGCCCTGCCATGGCGAGGAAGTGACGGCGGTCGTAATTCCAAGATCTGGGCCATAAGAGAGTGCACCGAGAGATGGATTCTTGAAGAATGGTCGATGAGGGGTATCGATGGAAGTGGTGGTCAATGCAATTGAGACTGCCACGGGAGCTCAAGGGCTCGCCAGGCGAGCTCGGCCATGGTGTGGAGCATGAGGGTATCCAGGCGAGCTCGAGTTCGAGGCTCGCCAGATCCAGTAGATCTCGGCCATGGCATGGAGCCCGAGCTCGCCAAATCGGCTGGCGAGCCTCGTGCTCGGCCGAGGCCAAAAAACTCCTGCCTCGCTGGCCTCGACGGAGCTCGAGGCTTGCTAATCTGGCAAGTCCTGAGCTCGAGCTCGCCTGGACATGGGGAGCTCGTGGCTTGCCAGCCTCGATGCGAGCCCGAGATCGTCGAGACCAGCCACCTCGACCTCGTTGGACCGAGTCATGGCCATCACCGGGCGGCCGGAGGAAGAAGGATGGAGCAGAGGACGGAGCGACACCAGAGAAGAAGGAGCGACGGTCTGCAAGGGAGGGGTTGAAGTTGCAGGGGAGGGGAGGGACGGGAAGGAGAGGGGAGAGGAGAGGGAAAGAAGAAAAAAATATTAAAATAATGCAAACAGAAAATGAAAAAAATGGAAAATGAAATTAAAACAAGTTGAGGCCCTTCTTTGACACAAAAAAATGAAGTTGGAGCCCTTCTTTGACACAAATTTCAATTTGGGCCCTTAATTGAGAAAGTAAGGGCAGTTGAGGCCCTTTTTTTTTGGCATTTTCCCGACATTTTATTATAATTCAAGGGACTAAGTTGAACATGTTCCAAAAGTTCGGAGACCACACTAAACTAATCGAATGTTCAAAGATCACATTGCATATTGGGCTAAAGCTCATGGAACATATTGATCAAATTAAAAGTTCGTGGACTACATTGCACTCTTGACTAAAGTTTAGGGACTATTTGTGCCACTTTCCCTTCTCTATTTTTATCGGAGCAAATATTCGGTACTCCTAAAATAATTGGTCTGTGCTCCATGAGCAATTACAAGTATCAATTTCAGAAAAAAGACATAAATTTTTCTTCATTATATCTACTTCTTCATTATATAAATCTTAGAATATTAATAATATATTTTATTAGTTTCATCATGGTAAGCATGACGCGAGTCAAAAATAAACGGTAGGTAATACCATTTTTTTTTTTAGATATCCGTGTTAATATTATTACCGATCTTTCCCCCGGCAGACCAATCATGCTTATCAGAGAACCAGTTGTAATTGAATCATTCCCCATCTTGACCCCTCCATTTTTCTCTTTAAATTCCTGGCAGACATCATTAACATTTTCTTGACTTTGAAGCACTCATTTTTTTTTTTTTGGTGAAGTGACTTAAAAGGCTTGTTTAATTCCCAAGTGGGTGACTTTTGAGTGACCTGTGAAACTTACAATCCCAGCCAACAATGAGCTAGTGGAACATTGAAAAGGAGATTTGGAGGAATCAATGTCCACATCTCTTAGATTGATGCATCCTAATCCTTTGAGATTGGCTTAGTTTCTCACTATAGCTGCATTTGATCGTCCGAATTTCTACTGATATGATAGGATAAGAAATCCAATGATTTGTCATGTCATATCATATTTACTATTTGGTGAACTACGAATTTAAAGTTGGATAAGTAGAGAAAATGCATGACTGAGATCGACTCTATTTTGCTTAAACATCAATATGCTTTAGAAATTATTCAATAATAAGTTTCAATGAGTGAGTTATTCTTGAGCAGAGGTTTTATACCACTTGAATTCATGTACAAAATCGACGGAGCAGACCCTATAGAATCGAGAGTCTCGATTTAGAGTCAAATCCTTTGAGAATGACCCGTTGACCTTGCTCGTTGTCTTGTTGAGTGAGTAAACAAGTGCTGAACAGCCTCACTATTTTGCCTCTTTTCGCAAGTTGAAGATGCACTCGTGCATGTTGTCCAAGAGAGCCCTTTTGAAAATTGAGGCTCTTTTTGAAAATTGATGATCAACCTCAAGTTCTTCATAATATATCGAGACCTCTTTCGAACATTAAAAAGGTTCAAGTGGTTAAAGAAAGAGGAACATGATATCATATAACGCCAAACAATCGATTAAGAATAATATCATGGAAATTCCTAGCTTTGCTGCTGGAGACCCCTGCCTGGCATCGTCGGAGAGGTGGCCCTCTTGATGGTCGCCACCATTTGAGAAGCGGCCCCCTCGCTAGAGAGGCAGCCCAACACGGAGGAGATGTGGTGGTTGTGAGAAAAATCTAATTCTCCTCATGTCTACCCTCTTGAAAAATGCTATCATAGTCTATCTCATCCCATCCCTTGAGATTATTTTATCCTAGCTATATGTCCATATATCCTATCCTAGACAGCTGTCAAACACAATATATGATAAAATATATCGTATCCTGACTTATATCCTAATGATCAAATGCAGCCATAGAGCTTAAAATAGTTGTGGAGAAGTGGCATGATGTCACTAAGCAATCAATAGAGGCGACCCGGACAAGATAGGAAGATACAAACTTACCTCGTCGTGATAACCCGTGCGTTGTTAGAAATGAGTTCTCTTCTTTGATATTCAATCAGGTGTCATATGTCGATAGTATAGCCAGTACATATGATGGTACGAGGATCCTTTGGGAGCAACTTTAATTTATTTTGCATTTTTTTAACTGTCTTCAAATGTCGTGATTTTTATAACTATAATATGAAATGAGTTACCTAAATTTTATCAAAAGAATACATGTATTATATGAAGAAATACAGATAGTTTTATTTGTAATTCTTTCGAGTTTAAGTAAAGCTATACATTTTGGCGGGGAAAGCCACTAAGTAATTTGCCTCGAAAATGCAAAATCAACGCATTCAGCCAGTAAATACACATTTTTTGGGAAATCCTAGCTAGATGATAAGCGAGGCATGTGTATTAAATGAACAAATCACTGTACCTCTAAAATTATTGTATGATAGCTTCGGATTCTACTTTCTGCTCTTGTCCAAAAAGGGATTCGGGAAACCCCAACAGAAACTTTATTCGATTTTTTACCAAAATTGGAGTAACAACTTTTAATTATTTAAATGGGCTGGGGCACAGCTCATGTTACTCATGTGGAAAAGAGGGGCGTGGATCCCCTGCCTATGTTTTTCCTAGGCAGGGTAATCCCCACCCTTCATTGGGGTGGGCCCCACAGTGTGTGGGGTGGGGATCACCCTGCCCAGCCGAAATCCGGGCAGGGGATCCGGATCCATGAAAAGAGGAGTTCAACATTTATTCGCGGAATTTTTTTATTTTTTTTGGTCCGACATCGGTGTAAAGATCAGTTATACGCATTCACGATCGGACGATCGATACGAGAAAGAACTCGATCAGAAAACTAACTACAAAACACCGAACCATAAATGCGAAATGATTGTTCTTCGAATGACGACCCTTTTGTTATTTCTTCTTGTTTTTGTCGTTTGGGCTGCTAATAAATTACCCGGTTGGCTGATCGTGATTAGGATAATTTCGCAAACGACAAAGATCCCTAAAATATTATTCAGAGGCTGCTGGAACGTAGAAAGTTCTGAAAACCCCTCTGCCGACAATCAAGAGAGAGAGAGAGAGAGAGAGACGTTCAGACATGTCTCTTTCGGCTTTTTTTCTGAGAAAGACATAGACTTTGTCACTGTGTGATATTAATACATTATACCTCTAAGGCTCTAACAACGGAGAATTTTGATCTTCCCTGTCGGAGGATCTCTTGCATACAAGTTAGAAGAATACGTGCATAGATATTGCGTGCACCTGAAAGAAGTTGACAAAACGGTAATATTGATTTGAAAAATTAAGTTGTTCACTTAAGTAGACATTTATACATAGAGAATATTGAAGATTCGTGATATAGTTTCTCTGGATCTTATGAATCGATTGGCTTTTAGATGTTAAGTCTATCTTTTTTGTTGTTTTCGATAATTCAGTGATCTTTAGTTGCGACTTTTCTTAATTATCATTTTTGGTGTACAGTGTCAAATTTTTAACTATTTAGTAAGAAAATGTTATTTCGAACAAAAAAAAAAGGTAAGAAAATGTTATTAAGTTCTATACAAAAAGAAACCCGTTTGACAAGATTATAAATGATCTCCGCATTAATATGTAATGCTGTCATGTACTTAATTTTATGTGTTTTGCTTGTTCTTTGTTCCAGGCGGTAGTCTATTTATTTTACTAATTGTGTTTGAATAATTTAAAATATATAATACTTACATGTTAGGAAAAATATTACAGACTGCCTTAACTTTAGAGATGGTGCAAATTTTTCCCTTAGCCATCAATTATTGCACTAACCCTACTTTCACCACCGCAATGGTGGCTGGCGTCTTGCCTGATCTTATTGTTCTCTCTCTCTTTCTTTCTCACGATGGGACCATAGCGACGACTGCAACCACGACCTGGTAGTCGTCGTGAAGAACAACCACCGCAGTGGTGGTCACCGTTGTCGATGGCTGCCACCAGGGAGAACGATCTTCCGGGGTGGCCATTGAAGCTTTTCGTCTAGGGGAGAACAATCTTCTGCGGGGGCTATTGAAGCTTTTAGTCTAGGTCCCCGCCCTACAATCCTTTTTTTTGTGGCTTTTTCATGCTTTAATTTTAATATTTTCAATCTTATCCTAAAAGAACTAGACACATAATGGATTAAATCTGTCTATATCCACGGGGAAATCGCAAGATATGACCTAAACTTTATGCATAGAACGTAATCGAGTCCTAAACTTTAAAAAAATTAATTAATTCCTAGACCTTTAGTAGTAAGTTTGCAACCGATCTCAAACCTATCAATTAGTTTAATCAAGTAACAAACTTTTAGTGAAAGATGTATATAAGTTATACAACTTATGCTAAGAAGTGCAAGTAAAGGTTGTTTTGTAGGCAAATTTTAAGTGACACATAGAGGCAATTTTAGGTACCGCTCATCTATATGACTTAATTGCACATTTCAAAAAAGGTTTGGAAAATTGTCCAAAAAGTCTTAAATCTATTATACGGCGGTCAATTTAGTCCTAAATCTTTCAATTATGTCATTTTTGTTGTAAATATTTTGACGATTTGCTAATATAATACTAAATCTTTAACAAATCGCCAATTTAGTTCTTATGATTAATTTTGGCTGGACATCGCTTAAGATAGTTAGTGTCGATCATCTCACATGGTACAACTGGCACTGACATTGACTATTTTTGCAACTATTTTCAGGATTTTTGTATTTTTCCTTTATTTTTACACAAATCCAATGGGAATCGAGGACTAATGACACTGTCGACCACTCAACGAGGGCCGAGGACCTCCATCGGCCCTTGGGCGAGGGCACAAAAGTCCTCCCTACCACCGGCGAGGGCATTGTTAGCCCTCGTCCAGCCACTCAGTGGCCACAGCAAGGGCTCGTGAGCCGTTGCTAGATCCGACAAGGGCCATGACCCTTGCACACAGCCATCGAGGATTTTGCAACCGTCACCTAGGGGCCGGTAGTGCTTACCTAGTGGCCGATGGCCCCGTCTTCCTTGTGTAACAAGAAAAGGAAAAAAGAAAAAAAAAAGAAACATCAATAAAATTTTTGAGTTTTTTAATTAAAACTTAACAAAATTTTGCTTGTTCTTTGTTCCAGGCGGTAGTCTATTTATTTTACTAATTGTGTTTGAATAATTTAAAATATATATTACTTACATGTTAGGAAAAATATTACAGACTGCCTTAACTTTAGAGATGGTGCAAATTTTTCCCTTAGCCATCAATTATTGCACTAACCCTACTTTCACCACCGCAATGGTGGCCGGCGTCTTACCTGATCTTATTGTTCTCTCTCTCTCTCCCTTTATCTCTTATTCTTTCTTTCTCACGATGGGACCATAGCAACGACGGCGACCACGTCCTAGTAGTCGTCGTGAAGAACGACCACCGCAATGGTGGTCACCGTTGTCGATGGCTGCCACGAGGGAGAACGATCTTCCGGGGTGGCCATTGAAGCTTTTCGTCTAGGGGAGAACAATCTTCTGCGGGGGCTATTGAAGCTTTTAGTCTAGGTCCCCGCCCTACAATCCTTTTTTTTTTGTGGCTTTTTCATGCTTTAATTTTAATATTTTCAATCTTATCCTAAAAGAACTAGACACATAATGGATTAAATCTGTCTATATCCACGGGGAAATCACAAGATATGACCTAAACTTTATGCATAGAACGCAATCGAGTCCTAAACTTTAAAAAAATTAATTAAGTCCTAGACCTTTAGTAGTAAGTTTGCAACCGATCTCAAACCTATCAATTAGTTTAATCAAGTAATAAACCTTTAGTGAAAGATGTATATAAGTTATACAACTTATGCTAAGAATTGCAAGTAAAGGTTGTTTTGTAGCAAATTTTAAGTGACACATAGAGGGGCATAAGTACGCTTTTAGTGATAAAAATTGTGTATGAAGATTACTTTAGTGCCAAAAGTTTCAAATGGATTACTTTGGTGCCAAAAGTTGTGTACGAAGATCACTTTAGTGCCAAAAGTTTCGAACGGACAACTTTAGTGCCAACTTTTTTTAAAAACGATCACTTTTAGTGCCAACTTCTTTTTAAAATGATCACTTTTAGTGCCAACTCTAATGTGTCACGTTAGCCCAAAAAATAATAAAAATAACACATGTCGGATTTTCGGCGAGCCATGTCAGCTCTAGCACTAAAAATGATCGTTTTTAAAAGAAGTTGGCACTAAAAGTGATCATTTTTTTAAAAAGTTGGCACTAAAGTTGTCCGTTTGAAACTTTTGGCACTAAAGTGATCTCCGTACATAACTTTTGGCACTAAAAGTGTACTTTTGCCCACATAGAGGTAATTTTAGGTACCGCTCATCTAAATGACTTAATTGCACATTTCAAAAAAGGTTTGGAAAATTATCCAAAAAGTCTTAAATCTATTGTACGACGGTCAATTTAGTCCTAAACCTTTCAATTATGTTATTTTTGTTGTAAAATTTTGACGATTTACGAATATAATACTAAATCTTTAACAAATCGCCAATATAGTTCTTGTGATTAATTTTGGCTAGACATCGCTTAAGATAGTTAGTGTTGATCATCCCACATGGTACAACTGGCACTGACATTTGACTATTTTTGTAAATATTTTCAGGATTTTTGTATTTTTATTTTTGTATTTTTCCTTTTTTTTTTACACAAATCCAATGGGAATCGAGGACTAATGACTCTGTCAACCACTCAACGAGGGCCGAGGACCTCCATCGGCCCTTGGGCAAGGGCACAAAAGTCCTCCCTACCACCGGCGAGGACATTGTTAGCCCTCGTCCAGCCACTCAGTGGCCATAGCAAGGGCTCGCGAGCCGTTGCTAGATCCGACAAGGGCCACGACCCTTGCACACTGCCATCGAGGATTTTGCAGCCGTCGCCTAGGGGCCAACAGTGCTTACCTAGTGGCCGATGACCCCGTCTTCCTTGTATAACAAGAAAAGGAAAAAAGAAAAAAAAGAAACAATCAATAAAAATTTTGAGTTTTTTTAATTAAAACTTAACAAAATTTGTTCACGTCAGCCTTGGCCGCCCCCACCTAGGATGACCAACATTAGACCTTCACGTTGACATATCGTTAAAATATTTAGGACTAAACTGACAAACTGACAAAATATTTAAGACTGTATTGGCATAGTTAGAAAGTTTAGGATTGAATTAGCTGTCGTACAACAAATTTAAGATTTTATGGACAATTTTTCAAAAAGGCTTAATCGAAACGATTAAAATATGACTTAATCGAATCAATTGCGGGAATTGAAGAATTCCAATACACTTTTTCCTCCATACCGGCAATCTTATTCCTGACAAATTAAGTGGAAAAAAAAATTGCCCACTAGAACAAAGGCTTAATTCCAAAAAAAACCTCAAACTTTGACGTTTGTCCCAAAAATATCCATAACTTTTTTTTGTCTCCTAAAAAACCTTCAACTTTTGGTTTTGTCCCAAAAAAACCTCAAACTTTGGTCATTGTCCCAAATATACCCACAACTTTTTTTGCCTCATAAAAAGCCTAAAAAATTTACCATAGTTATTAAAAAAAAAAGTATTTCGCACCCAGTTGAACAGAACCCATGATTGTTCGACAAAGATCAAAAATGTATTTCCAATTGTTTCAAGGAAGAATGTTTGACACATTGCAGCTGCATTAATTCATTTCTATACATAATTGAGTTACCCGAGATTCACATATAAATTTTAGTGGGAACAAGATATTAACAAATCTTCTTCTTATACTTCAAATTTTTATCGAAATGATGATCACAAGAAAGCATTGGGGGCAGCAGTTTTTCGTCACAGAGGTAGGGTCGGCAGCAGCTTGTTGTCACAGATGCAGGGTCGGCAGCAGCTTGTTGTCATAGATGCAGGGTCGGCACGATGGTCCTCGGTGGAAGGCTCGATTGGCATCGAGTACTATCAGCGGGTAAGGAGTCGATGACGAGGGTTTCTATTGTCTCGGGATAAGGCCACACTATCGGGCGGCGGTTGAGAATCACTTGGAGTTTCGACAGAAGCTAAACGGCCGACGTCGGGTTGTCGGGAATTCTACGATATGGGTTTTGAGGGTTTTTTTGTGATTGAACTAGTAGATTTGGGACAAATTCAAAAGTTGAAGGTTTTTTAAGAGACAAAAAAAAAATTATGGATATTTTTGGGACAAAGGCCAAAGTTTGAGGTATTTTTGGGATTTGATTGGTAGACTTGGGACAAAATCAAAAGTTGAAGGTTTTTTATGAGACAAAAAAAAGTTGTGAATATTTTTAGGACAAAGGCTAAAGTTGAAGTTTTTTTTTTGGATTGGGCCTAGAACAAATGCTGTGCCTCGCTGGGGACAGGAAGGAAAGTCAATGTTTGGCCCCACGAGGCACTAAGCGTCCTCACGTTGCAAAAGATGGAAAAAGGAAGAGATCCCAATAATAATGCAAGCTACAAAAGCCTACTCTTTAGGCTTACCGTTACATAACCAACATTGTTTCAATCAGTGATTAATGCCACAGTGTCCTTTCACTAAGGTTACATTATTTTATCATCCAAATCAAAAGCAGGTTACACCATTTTTGGTATGTCGGCACGTGACGATATAATGCTTTAACGCATGTAAAATATGTAGACTAGGGTTCCAATTTCTAGCATGACATAAAGGGCTGTTCCGAGTGCGTCAGACCACGAAAAGTTTGATTGAGAGAGATCTGATCGTAATGTTCATCACGAAATTGGAAAGACTATAAAAAAGATCATAAACATATTGTACATATATCAATTCAATCATAAATATTTTAATTTGACTAATTTAATCCTAAATATTTTAATAATTTTTGGACATAATCTTTCTGGCAATTTTTATTGGAAATTGGTGTTATGGACAACGACCATCCCACGGGGTCGGCACTAAAGTGATTTTCGAATATTCTAATTTTTTTTTATGAATTTGTGTTTTTATTTTCCATTTGATTTTTCATGGGGCCGCTCGGCTTTGCCAGTCTCCTGCCACAATGAAAAAGAAAAGAGAAAAAAATACAAATGTTTAGATATTTTTTAAAATTTTGAAGAAAAAAATCCACACTGTCGACGGCTATCATCCACGTTAGTGATTTGAGGCTAAGATTGGTTGGAAGGACTACACTGAAAAACCGTCTAAAGATTTAACACTAAATTGGCCAAATTAAAAGGTTTATGATATAATTAACATATGTACAATATATGTAGGACTCTTTTTGGTAATTATCCCCTCGAAATTGACATTATAACTTTAATTAATTTCTTGTAATAATCAAAATTCAGTCATATAAACGGTTTGTACATATTAATGTGCATTTCAAGTAGTAAGGAGATATTTAAAAAACAAATATAAAAAATGGAGAAAATCATTTGTTACCTCGAGATCGTTAGAGAATCATTGCATTGGATTTTGGTGCTCATCAAGTGTTAGCGAAGAGACTAAAGGCAAAGAATTTTAATGTTTAGGTAAAATTAATGAAGGGTCAAGCAAATCATTCGCCATAAACTTCGAAAATATCAAATGAGATAGAGTCTAGTCTACTTTCAATTATATTTCAAGATCTTTCTTTGTTCTAGATCTTGCCCTACTTGTTTCAATTTTTTCAGTTGTTTTATAGATGAGGATTGCTATGCCAAACCTCCTCGACAGCAATGTAAGTATCTTCAGCCAAAAAAGGGAGGAGGGAAAAAAAAAACTCGTGGGACTAGCTTGTTTTAAATAGATCGCTTAGGGCCTATATGGAAACTCTTCAGGGAAACTGTTTCTATTCAAAAATGTTTCGGGAATACTTTTGGAACAGAAACGCGTATAGTCCAAAAATGTTTCAAAAGTGTTCTGCTGAATACTTTTGTGCTACGGAACACTTTTGAAGAAACAAAAAAATTTGCTTCTGGATTTTGGAACACTTGTTGAACCACCATCTATCGCTGTCGACGCGGCCACCACCCGCCGACCACCACCATCGCCAGCCACCGCCATCGGTCGCCAGCCGAAGCTGCCGCCGGTTGCTGGCCGCCGCCATCGGTCGCCCGTCGCCGCCGATCGTCATTCGCCGGCCGTCGACCGGAAAAAAAGTATTTTTTTTTTACTTATCAAACGCGTTTTGTTCCCAAAAATCGTAGCCGGGAACAGAAACAAAAAAAGTGTTTCTGCTCAAAAAATGCTCATAGGAACAGAAACGTTACCGTACGCAGCCTTAATGAGCCATGTCGTTATAGTATTGAGAGTCTCAATTAAAGTCTCGTGTGTGTTATATATATATACCACAGATTTCAAGATATATGTCAATTTGACCTATTTTGTTACTATAAATAATATTTGTAAATTTGACATAACTTAATATGCACATCGTACAATTAAAAGGGATGGAATTTATAGGCGTGCTCAACAATATATAAGGGCGTATTACAGGGCGAGTTCTAAAACTTGTCAATTTCATGCATTTAAATCCTTCATTTTGTTCTAACAAAAAAAAATCATTCATTTTGTGCATCTGAATCCTAAAACTCGTAACTTTTAGTTCAATTGAATCTTGTCATCAACAGAAGGAAGGACTCGTGCACCAAAATTTCAACTTCTAAAACCTAAATGAACGAAATAAAGTTATAGAGATTTAAGTGCACGAGTTGACAAGTTTTAGGAATAAAATGCTTAAAAACATATAATAACATTAGAAAATGATGTTTCAATATCTAAACTTTTCAGTTTTGCATGATTAAGGTCTCCAGTTTCCCGATATGATCTTGCACGTCATCTGCGATATAAGAAAATTTTATGGTTTTTTTTTTTTCCAAATTGTCTATGTAAACGATCTACTTAATGTTACGATGACTATTAGGGGTGTCAATGGGCCGGGTCTCGGTCAGGCCTGGCCCAAAGGTGAACAGTACCAAGTTCGGGCCGGGCCGGGCCAAATTATTTTTATTTTCTTTTTATTTTTCGAAATTAAAATTAATTGACAAATCTACCATATGAAAGAATATAAAAAGAAAAAAAATTAAATTAAATTAAATTAAAGGGAAAATACTAATGTTAAAAAACTTTCGGGCGTCGGGCCGGCCCGAGTACCAAGCCCTGGCCGGCCCGCCTGGCCCGGGCCTTTTCGACACCCCTGATGACTATATAAGAATTCTAACTTCAAAAATTGTGTTCGATCAAAACATAAATTTTTAGTCATCTTTTGTGACAATGTAGAAACTGCGATCAATCGCGTGCGATATATGCGAATGATAGCATAGACCAAAGGGCATAGCAACAAAAAGTCTAGGGACTAGATCTTTTGATCTTTTATGATAGTGAGCTAAATTGGAAAAAAGGTATCAAACTTTAAGATGATGGACACATTATAAATCTTTACTTTAAATTTATCGACCTTTCTTCTTCTCAAGGAAGCAAACGAGAAAGACATTTATATTGAACATGGCAAATGCCATCCTATAACCAGAAAAGAAAAAGGAAAAAACAAAAAACGAAGAAAATGGCATTAATTAATATCATTGCACATGGTAATGGGAATTGCAGTTCCCTCAAGAATGAGGAAGAGCCATAAATATGAAGTCCCCGTGTAGTTGGAAGGTGCCTTGATTAAAACGTCTTCTTGCCCCCCCAAAATATCAATCACTTCCATCCCCTATGCAAATAAAAATTTCCAATATCTTAAAGATTGGAATTTTCGGGAAATTAGGCCAATACAAGATAGTTTCCTATATAAACCCAATTTTAGGTCAAGTCCAAATTCTTCACCGTAATATATATTTTTTGTTTTGTTCAAAAGAAATCTCCAACTTTCACTCTAATCCCAAAGCTATACATACATCCGACATTTTTTTTTTTCAAAATTGTCAATGTTCGATGCCGTTGTTTTTCCATACAAACATAAGGGTGTTGATAAAGACGCGGATTCTGATATCGCGCCTCTAACTGGCACTTATATTGATAATCTGGAACAAACTAGTGGCGACTTCTGGACACGTGGTCAGATTTAAGGCTAGAGTAAAAGTTTGAGATCTTAACAGAAGTTCGAGACATAGTTGAAATTGGTCCTAAAGTTGAGAATTTTTAATGAAAGAAGACAACACAAGAATATATTTGCATTTATTTGGTATTTGGAGAGACCGACGTCTATCACGGAATGAAATGGGGGGCAAGACTCTAAATTAATTAAGTGCATTATCTACCTTCCCTCACATTTCCTTCTCATTAGGGTAGGAAGAGGACACTTGTACGTGGGGTCGGACATTGGATTGGTGCCCACATTCACATCATGGCCTTCAATTTTTTTTATTTTTTTTGCTTCTTTTTCCGGGGGGGTCCATCATTTATATGCATAGTAGTTATGCAAAACGTGAAATCACATCTCCCAAAAGAGGGATTGATCCGTCGTGCTTATCTCCGCCAGGGGATAGATCTCTTTCAAGTTGTTGTAAACCAGCGGTATTTTCTTTGTCAAGCAAAAGTCTGTAACGTAATGACCATTTCGCCCCTATATTCAATGGAATTTACAATTTCGAGTGATACAAGAGGGGAAAAAAAAAGCTTGGAATTCAGCGTCGTATTTGTGCAAAGTCATCCCTTAAGATCAGATAATTCTCGTCTTCTCGAACTGTAAGTGAAAATTGGGTCCAAGAAGAAGTATGCAGACAGCAGAGTAATTAAAAGAATCTGGTTGAACGGTCTACTGATATCCCTAATCTTATATTTGAGTGTATAGCTTTTGGAGACTTTACAAGAATATTCTTTTTGCTTCAAAAGATTATTTCACCATTTTGAACTCGTAAACTGAAGTTCTCTCTCTAGTTTGATGGGAAAATGACATCACAAGTATCATAATTTTGGTAGAGCACTCACTTGAGTGCATTTTTTTTTTTTAACATTTGAAATCAGTGCCTTCATACCTAGAAATGTCAATTTGGGTCTTTGATCAACTTTTTAACTCACTTTTATTCACTTGGGGTCATATATAAATTCAATAAATTTGAAAAATGGGTCAAAATATGGGTTTTAACCTAACCCATTTTCGATCTATTTTTGACCCATTGCCTACAGCTTCTCAAGCACCACTTGTAAATGACCCTCAAGTATATTAGATTACTTTTTTGTTTTATTATTTTTTATAAGTAAAAGAAAGAAAAAATAAATTAAAAAATGCAAAAGTGCTTTGGAACGTGTGGCTGCCGCCCACTACCGACTGGCGCCGGCGGACGCTGGCCACCATCGACTACTGCCGGCTATCGGAGAAAAAGTAAAAAAAAATTAAAATTTTAAAAAATAAAAACACTTTTCTAAGTTATAAATAATAACTTTTTAATGTTAAAAAACAAATTATATCCAAACTATGTTCCCCTTATATCCTGCTATATTCTATCTTGAGTAAGAATCAAATACATGATATGATAAATTTTATCATATCCTGACTTTTATCCCGACCGTCAAACATAATCTAAGAAAATATCTATAATGTCATGGTCAACATCCCCAGTAATTTGAAAAGAGAGTTTCTCTTTAATTACAATACCCATTACCCATATATCGAAAACAAAATCTAGTTTGAAATTACCATGTTATTTTTTTGGTCAGGAAATTAATGAGGAGGAATAATTCCAGGATTTTAAATTAATCTAACATGAACTTTTCCGGCATAATAAATTTGGAAAAATTCCCTAAAATTGATGAAACCTTGGGGCGAGACGAATCCCGAGAAGGAGCAATCATGAACAAGTGGAGACTGCGACGACAATTGAGACCACCGACAATTCGTGTATTTTTTTTCACTTTAATCTGCAGAAGCAATTTCCACGTCGGACATCGTTGACAGGAAATTATTCTTTTCCTAATCCAAGATAATCAGCATTAATTTCCGCGTAAATTCTGGCATCGATCGCATCAATCTCCCGATAAAACAAAAAAAAAACAAATATTTTATTTTTTTCATTTTCCGATGAAAAAACTGGAATTTCGAAAAAAACCAAAAAAAAAAAAGGGCTGTCGGTGACAAACGGTCACGCGCAAACGGACACGAGAGGCCAGTAATCAAATGATTCTAACGTACCTTTTTAGTTTTTAGGCTGGCACGAGCATGAACAGGAGCACACCTTTGACCATTACCAAATTGTTGAAACTGAGAATTTTCTTCTATTTTTTTTCAAAAAATTTAATTAAATAGAGATCAGACCGGGTTTTACCCGAGTTAAGCCCGATTTTCAACATTAATTGCCACATGCAAAAAAGGAAAAAAGAAAAGAAAAGAAAAGAAAAGAAAATCATCTAATTTTGATAAATAGAGAGAGAGGGAGAGATTTGGGGTTGTGTGGATTCACATTGGGGCACGTGCGCGGCACATGGTGCGAGATCCTCAAACGCAGACCGCTTGAGCTGGCAAATTTTCGTTTTTCCTCTCCGCGTGATGCAATTATTGAATTGAAGGGGTGTTGTGTTGGCATTATAGTGAATAACGAGGAACCGCGTGGGCGATTGCGTTTCCCCAATTATGGGTCGTTTTCTATGTGGATGCTAGCCAGAGACTTTAAGCCCAGAAAGTGGTCTCCAACCGACACCAACCCCAACCCCTCTCTCTTTCTCTCTCCGGATTTTTTTTTTAAAAATAAAATAAAATAAAAGTAATAACTCAAGTGAAAAAATAATAAAATAAAATAGGATATTAAACGTCTCCTCATTTTCTGATATATATATTTTTTATCGGATTACAAATGTGCTATTCAATGTACTGAGTTATGTTCGACACCCGACTCTAATCTATTACACAATTTATCGCATCCACTTTCTAAATATTTGTCTCGAATTACAAATGGGCAATTCCGTGTACTGAGTTATGTCGTTCCGGATCTATTATACAAATTACCCCATCGATTTCTTAAATATTTACACTAAATCTGCTTATCTAATCAATGAGCGTATGTTGGATCACGAGTAATCCATTTTTTTTTTTGCCCAAATGGGTCACATTTAAGAATCAATAACAACATTAGCAAAAACAATTTGACCAAAATTTTAAAAAAGTAAATAAACAAGTCTTGATGGCTCTAGCATTTTTTTTTTTGGGTTTATTTATTTGTTTGTAAGTAAGTGAATGAATAGGTGGCATTGTGCGAACAAGCAAGTGTGTGTAAGTTAATCTCCCACTCTTCTTTCCTTTATATTCCTCCTATCTTCCTCCTTCGCAAACTTAGGGGCTCAATCACACGAAGCACCCTTCGACTCTCTCTCTCTCTCTCTTACTGGGGCACACATCCACATAATCTGATCGAAGGAAGATAGCCCAGCTCCATTGTTGTGTAGCTCGTCGGCAATGGCGCCGCCACCGGACTCGGGCAAGACGGCGAAGCTGGAGCGGTACAACAGCTACATCCGCCGCGTGAACAGCACCAAGCTCCTCAACGCCTCCTCCAAGCTCCTCGTCCGCGCCACTCTCCTCATTGCCCTCGTCCTCGTCCTCTTCTTCACCCTCAACTACCCCCCGCTCTCCTCCGACCACCTCCCCCACCGCCGCTCCTTCCTCTCCTCCGCCGGCGGCGCCGCCTGGGAGAAGCAGGTCCGCCACTCCTCCACCCCCCGCCGCCCCAACGGCTTCTCCGTCCTCGTCACCGGTGCCGCCGGCTTCGTCGGCTCCCACTGCTCCCTCGCCCTCAAGAAGCGCGGCGACGGCGTTCTCGGCCTCGACAACTTCAATGACTATTACGACCCGTCCCTGAAGCGCGCCCGCCAGTCGCTGTTGCAAAAGCACCAAATCTTCATTGTGGAGGGCGACCTGAACGACGGGCCGCTGCTGACCAAGCTCTTCGACGTCGTCCCCTTCACCCACGTCCTCCACCTCGCGGCGCAGGCCGGCGTCCGCTATGCCATGCAGAACCCCCAGTCCTACGTGGCCTCCAACATCGCCGGCTTCGTCAGCCTCCTCGAGGTGGCCAAGAACGCCAACCCCCAGCCCGCCATCGTGTGGGCGTCGTCGAGCTCCGTCTACGGCCTCAACACCGAGAACCCCTTCTCGGAGCTCCACCGCACCGACCGCCCCGCCAGCCTATACGCCGCCACGAAGAAGGCCGGCGAGGAGATCGCCCACACCTACAATCACATACACGGCCTCTCCCTCACCGGGCTCCGCTTCTTCACGGTGTACGGCCCGTGGGGCCGCCCCGACATGGCCTACTTCTTCTTCACCAAGGACATCCTCCAGGGGAAGACCATCGACGTGTACCGCACGCACGACGAGCGCGACGTGGCCCGCGACTTCACCTACATCGACGACGTCGTCCGAGGCTGCCTCGGCGCCCTCGATACGGCCGAGAAGAGCACCGGCAGCGGCGGCCGGAAGAAGGCCCCGGCCCAGCTCCGAGTCTACAACCTCGGGAACACGTCGCCGGTCCCGGTGGGGCGGCTGGTGGCGATCCTGGAGGCGCTGCTGGGGACCAAGGCGAAGAGGCACGTCATCACGATGCCGCGCAACGGGGACGTGCCCTTCACGCACGCCAACGTGAGCCTGGCGTGGCGGGACTTCGGGTACAAGCCGACGACGGACCTGGCGACGGGGCTGAGGAAGTTCGTCAAGTGGTACGTGGGGTACTACGGGGTCCAGCCGAGGGCAAAGAAGGAAATCCACCTCGGCACTACCAGCACCGACCGCCCCGAGAAATCCGACTGATCGATCGCGTTCACATGGTGGTGGTTTTCGCCCCGTCTTCATTTTCTTCCCTATTTCCCCTTTTTTTTTCTCCCATATTATTATGATCCTCGTGGGATCGAAACCGTGTCTAAATTATTTTAAAAAAAATATCAAATTAGCCTGTAAAATGGGGGGGTGGGGGGGAACCAATGGGTGTTTTTTTTTTTTGTAGAATATTTTTATATAGGGGGAAAGAGATAATTATAAATAGATTATTCCACCACATAGAGGAAAGAGAACATAAAGATTGTGAAGAAGATGATGAAGAGAGAGAGAGAGAGAGAGAGAAAGGGGAGGTGCAGATCTGTGAACTTTTTGAGGGAGTCGGGGATGAATGTAATAATGTGCGGTAGGGTCTACCAAAAAGGGTGGTAGATCCCCGTTTGATTGTTGTAACCCATGAAAGAAAGAAGAAAAGCAAAAAGAACTGTGATTGAACAGCAAACGTTGGACATCAAGATTCTTCTATACTCTCTGTCTTGTATGATATTGGATTAGATTTTCTCCTTTATTGTGGATTTTCAAGTGTGATCTCACTATCCTTGTGGCTCTCTCTCTCTCTTTAGCTTACTTTTGAAGATGCTGTTCATCGATGGCGATGAACATTGCGGGGGGGTTGGGCCTGTCTGCAACATTTCGATTCGCCTAGCTCGAAAGCGCTCACACCGTCCTACAATCAATGTAGTCAAGGCGAGCGAGTCGGGGGCGCTCGTGGTTCATGTGGGATTGGATCCGGGGAAGCTCGACGTCATCCTCGGGTTGTAATTTCGCCACGCTCCTCTGTGCGATCCGCTCGGGTTTGATTCGGCGACGTGAAGATGCGGATGCGGCCGTGAATGATCCGGGGCGTGGGGGTATTAGTGTGAAAATAAGTAAATAGGAGCCCCTTTTGGAAGCAACACTTCAAAGGGTACATTTGAAATTGGAGTGTAAATACCGTAGCCCTCGACCTTCATTTTTACATTGCAATGAGATCAAGAGTTCATAAGTACGAGCAATTATACTTGCCTCTTTCACAATTTTTTGCCCCCAACAAGTCAATCGCAATGCATTAATCTACTGATGAAAAAAATAAATGAAACTAGGCAATCATAGATCAACTTGAAAATAAATAACGAACAGATTATAAAATAGATTTGCATCGTAACTTAAATAGATTAGGAAATCTGCACGCCAACATTAGGACAATCAAGCTATAAATTATAATTGGATTATATTGACACGGTAAATGAGCCGTGCAATAAGTGTGCTAAGATTATGAAAATTCAAGACTATGTTTGCGAAAATGATCACTTGCAACGCTTGAAATTGTAAATCAATAAAAAGTGTTGACATTATCGATAACAATATATGTCTAAATCATTTCGTTGATGATCAAAATATACTCCATTCATTTATTTTTGTGAACGGCATGAGCGATTTTTTTTTTTTTTCGAATCATTCGTTTCTTTCAAAACAAACGGAGGTCAAATGAAAATTAAAAAAGAACAGATTTTTAAAAAAATGGGTGATTAGATAATGGAGTTTAATGGATTTGAAAGAGTGGGGAAGCAAGGTAGACAGGGCGACTAAGGTGGCACAAAAGCACGAGTGTCTTGGCAGCAAAGCGTTGTCATTAGTGGGAAAGTTGCCTGCCAGTTGCCACTAATCGAGTGCAGATTCTACTAATAAAACATTGACCAGATTTCATTTTGTTTTTTCTATTTTGGGCTTTTGGGTCTTGGACATTGGCAAAAGTTGCTTTATAAGGAAGCCAATTGGATGCCGGTTCCACAAGAAATCTGCCATTCAGTCGCTTAGGTAACCTCTCACCTTTGGCTTTGACTGATGAAGAACACGTTATTTCATCTTTCATCAAAAGATCACGGGCGAAGTGCTCGATATTCATAATTTTGGCGGGCAACCCATCGTAAGAAAGGCATAGTAGGAATATTCCATCATCAAGGTTGGACCAATTTCCTTGCGGGGATCGGGCGAAACAAGGGCTAATGGGGCCTGCGAGGATTAGATAGCAAGGGATATTCTCTCATCAAGATAGTACCAATTTCCTTGCGGGGATCGGGCGAAACAAGGGCCATCGATCGGGTCCTGCCATGGCCATGTGAGGACTAGATAGCCCGCGCTTGGCGTTGCCCCGTTTGTGGTGCCCCTCCTCACCACCAAGAAAGGACGTAGGGGGTCACTGATCAGGGGGCAACTCATTCGCACACATCCATTCAAAATGGCGGTGGACGACACCGTAATTTGGACTACAGATTTGTCGGTTCTAAGTTTAAAGCTTAACCACTCAATAATCAAACTTTTGAGGTTTGCCTTATTGTAGGTTTACATTTTTTTTTTAACTCCCAAATTGCTAAGTAGATGTGGCTCATTGAGGATCAAGGTTTGGAGAATGCTTTGACCATGCTCCAAATACCAAGAGATGCTTTCACAACTTTCCGAAGCAATATTTATAATGCATGATTCGTTCAACGAGAAAGGCGTCTCTTTGAGATAGAGATAGCATCTCTCTCCCGTGAATGCACAACAGAAGAATAATGACAGAAATAGCAGCTTGTTAGGAGAAAAAAAAAATAGTCGGATTGGACGAACAATAGAATCAGACTTTGAAACGTGAACAACACTCTCTTTAAGGATTTATTCGCCCCACATCGTTGCTAATGGTTTCGGCAAATATCCTCCAGGATACGACAAAGTCTTAATGAGAATAACAGATAGCAATTTTGATATTTTTCCAGAATTTCTTAAGGGAAACAATTGGAAACAATAGCTGTGTATCTTTTTGAGAAAACGAAAATTAAAGTTCATAAGTCACTAAAAACGAACAAAGTCACTCAATATATAAAACTTGAAAGAAGACAACTTTTCCTGTGTCAAAATGTGTCATTCAATCACAACTATTCGTGTTTAAAGAACATTTACTTTCGGACACACCACTCCATGTCTGAAGAATTAAAATTCGAACACACCCCTTCGTTGTTCGAAAAACTATTTATTCAAACACAACTCTTCATTGTCCAAAAACTGCCTTATCTGAAAAACTACATTTGTTGGACATAAATAGATAATTAAAATTCAAAGATAAATTTAATAAAATAACTGCAACCTCTATGTAAACAGTCGCACTGTTTCGATCGTAATCAAAATTTTATTTTAAATATAATTTCTAAAATAAAAAAGATAAGAAAATAAATTGATTGTTGATTAGTGCCAATAATTATCCGCGATCGCGCAAGCATGCAAAGTGCTAAGTGCGCCTAGTATCGTGTCAAAATCGCGCGAGTTTAGTGGGAACTAGCCCACTTGCTCACTTCTCTTTATTTAAAAGACTATAGTAGCTGTTGACTAATAAAAAGACTTTCTCTCTACCTTCCATCCTATGTTGGATGCAAAAAAGACACTATTTTATTTTGTTTTTCAAACAAATATCAACAATCCCTCACTTTGTTTGTAAAAAAAATTTGAAAAAAATAAAATTTCTAAAAAATACAACCAATATTTTTGTCACGCCCCGAACCCTGCGAGCATGCGAACATCCCACCAGGCCGTAATCAAGCTGTGCCACCCAGGATCCTTTCAGCCCTCATGTTCTCAAATCGTATACATGCGGAAGCAAGAAACTACTCCGTACACAAATAAAATCAAAATGACTTAAGACAAAAATAAATAGTACACTTCTCAACCTTCAAAATACACCTCAATTCGTTTTAAAGATCAAAACTAATCCAGCAAACAATACAACTTCTAATGTCACCCAACGTCCTAAATACATTTGATCAACTGCTCCCTCGAATGCCAACCCTTGGCAAGTTCGGGCTTCCTTCGCCTAAGATCTGAAAAAGTTAAGCCCCCACTGGGGTGTTATATAAATCTCAATAAGTGAAACCTAAACCTAGACCTGAACACCAGTCCCCCCAGACCACACACACTACCACCAAGATGCAAGCAATCAACAACAACGCATGGCATCAAACTAAAAGGCATATCAAAAGCCAAGCATGGAGGTGCAATACAATCAATCACACTCAACTTCAGGGTCTCAAGTTCCCTGCTCGAGCAACATATAATTCGGTACTCAATTATCACAACTTCCACCTCCACTTTTGTACTTCTTTGGCACTTCTGCCAACTAATATCACTAGGGCCACAGGCTAATCGGTGTCTTGGTACCACTAGGGCCACAGGCCAATCGGTGTCTTGGTATCACTGGGGCCACAGACCAATCGGTACTTTTAAGGCTCGCAGCCATTCAATACCACTGGACCAAGCTTACATACTAGCACAAGAAGTTCCAAAGGCAACATTGAACATCATTTCATCAAACCTCCTTGGCTCACATAGCTTGCCCGCGTTGTGACGCATCAGGCCTTAACAATTCATCAACCTGCATTCTGACGCATTAGGTTTAGACTGCAATTTCGAGGCTCGTGTCGACTCATACCAACATACCCCGCGTTCTGACACATCAAGGGTGCCACAGGCCCTTAGGCTCGTATCTCAATTCTCAATATCAATGCCCGTGTAACACGCATCAGGCAGTCCGCATAATAATGCATCAGACTAGGACACTACCCGCACAGCAACGCATCGGGTTAGTGATCCTTACTTGGCCAAGTGTCAAATCCCGCGTCAATACGCCTCAGGACACTACTTGCCATTCATAGACCCACGTCATTATGCCTTAGGTCGAATCCCGCGTTAATACGCCTCAGGATTTACTCAAGCCCCGCGTTTAACGCATCAATGCATCACATGAATATGCACTCAAGAATCACCCAATCATTGGCTAAATAAAATAAAGAGCACATATTTTATCTCAGCTATTTCTCATCATTTCAGGCAATGCATCTACTAAATTCATCTAGTAGTGTCACAATGTTCAAGTAAGGGTTTAGGCAACACTTACCATTAGCCCAGCTAGCCAATGCCACGTGCAATTCACTTCCAAGGCTCACAAATGCACAGCCAAATCACGTCTCGCGTTGTCCTACGAATAAATCACAATTCCCGTCAATAAACTCCGCCAAATTTCGACCCGATCGAGCCAATTTCTTGCCGAGACATCAGTTGACATCTTAGGACATCCCAATAATTATTTTGGACCATGGAAACACATCCTAGAACCATCAAAGGGCTCGGCCAAGGCTGGAGCAGAATTGGACAGCATTCTGTTCTACCTTTGCCCTATTCCAACAGCCCATAATTCGCCTCAAATCATCAATTTATTGTCCAATCCTCTAGCCAAGACCTAAATTTACATGTTTAGGACATCTCCTAATGATTTGGAAGTAAAATAACACCCCTAGGATGCCCAAATAGTTCGGCCTCCATAGATTGTCCACTGATCAGATTTTTGATCAATTATGTCCACTCAATCTCAGCCATGAACACCTCTAAATCTCAATTGAAAAATTCATTTCTACTCAGCCACATGTAGTACTATATGTTATGAAATTACCCTAAAAAATTTGAGGTCAATTGGATTTTCTATGAGCTAAAACCATCACTTCTCCTCAGCTAGCTCAGAATACATCCACTTTTCTTCCAAAATTTTTCCTAAATTAACCAGACCTCCAAATGACATGAAACCAATTGGAACTTGTTAAGGATAGGTTAAACTAACATGTGGTGGTCGACAGCCGACCAAAAGGTCACCGGAGGGGACCATCGTACGAACCGAACAGGAGAGCAGAAACTGGTCGAGCGATGCAGTCTGGCTGAGGGGAAAGTGGAGAGAAAAATGGGGAAGATGAGAGATTTTCGGGAGAATGAAGGATTTGGACAGAAGATCAACAGTAAGAAGACCCCCAATAATTTTCTCTTAATTTTCCAACAACTTTTTGGGGGATTAGATGGCCATTCACTCACCCTTCGACACTTGTTCAATGCACCAATTATTTGAGCTTAATCTCATTGACTTCTTTGACCACTTTTCTGCTCAATTTTTTGGCAACTAGTAGGGGAAGAGTAAATGTCCATTTGCCCTTCATAATTTTCCAAAGACAAGAATTAAGCTTGAGGGGCAAAACGATCATTTTGCACTTTTCGTCCGAAACTTCATTTTTCAGTCTTAATTGTCCCATTTGGCCAGGCGTCGTCAAATTCAAATCCAATGTTTGAATTCCTCTATTCCATTTCCCAATTTCGAAGTCAAATTCTATACTTCAAGCCTTGAGGGCGAAATTCGGAATGTCACAATCCAAAATTTCATTTTTCCGATCTTAATTACCCTCGATGAGGCGACGTCCAATTCCTATCAAGCATTAGAATTCTTCATTGTCCTAAATCCGATTTCTAGATCCCTTTCCATATCGTTAGCCTCGAAGAGGGTTGGAAATTCAGAATGTCACAATTTTCATGAGATTAATATACATATATGAAGGTCTCTTTCGAATTAAACCATCATTTAGTACAAGTATCTCAAAACTAAATCAAAGTAACAAATAGCTACTGACTTTGAATTTGCTACTCTATATAATAGAATGGGACATACTGTACATATACGAAACTCTTGTTTCAACGAGAAGTTCATATTTACTCAGCACTATTATGGCCTTGTGCTCCTACATGTTTCATGAGCTATCTAGAAAGCAATCCCAACTTTCGTAAGAAGCGACACCACTTCTAAGCTCATATAGGTGAAGTATTATAATGTATTTCTGTTACTAATAAACACATTACTAAATTGTATTATACTTCATTAAGAGTATAACACAACCTCTTAAATGTAACAGACGATACTAACTTCTCATGTCTGGGCTAATATCAGTATCAAATAACGAATTTTTAGTAACTTATTTTTACCCATTAAACCTTATAACTAGTGATACGCTAGTATTAGGTTGGGTTACTATTACTGGTGATTTTAAGTAAAGTGTTTCAATCCCATTTCATTTGAGGTCACCTTTACCACATCTTTTCATAGAGCTTTTGTAAAAGGACCGACCAGATTCTTGCTTGACATCACGTAAACAATTGTCATGGCACCATTTTGAATCAATTGTTTCACGTACTCATGTCTAAGACTGATATGTCTAGACTTTTCATTATAAGTGCTACTATAAGCTCTTGCTAAAGTAGCCTGACTATCACAATGAACAGAAATCGGAGGCATAGGATTAGACCATAATTTAATGTCCAACAATAAATTTCTAATCCACTCAACCTCTTTTCCAGTTACCGCTAAAGCAACGAATTATGATTCCATCGTTGAGTGAGTTATGCATGTCTGTTTCTTGCTCACCCAAGATACAACACATCCATCTAATGTGAAGATCCATCCAGAAGTGGAATATTTATCTCCCACACTAAATATCCAACTAGCATCGATGTATCATTCTAATACAGTCGGATAATTGTTATATAACAATCTCAAATTTTTAGTTCTCTTAAGATAACAAGAAATTCTGGTAATGACATTCCAATGTTATATTCTTGTATTAGTAGTATATCTACTCAACTTACATAAAAAAAAATATAATATCGGGTCTAGTACAATGCATTGTATACATCAAAGACCCAATAGCACTATCATATTCAAGTTGTGCTACTGCTCTGTCAGTATTATAATTCAATTTAATACTGGGATCAAATAGAGTACTCACTTCTTTGAAATCAAGATGTTTAAATTTATTTAACATTTTCTCTTTAATGACATTGGTTCAAAGAATATCACTCACTATGTTTTTTTTTTAACTTTAATACCTAAAATAGTATCTATTTTGCCTAAATCTTTCATTTTAAAATTTGAATTTAGATACTTATGAATCTCAATGACTCCGGTCATATTACTTTCAAAGATAAACATATCATCAACGTATAAGCAAACTAGAACACCATAGTCTTTATTGAATTTAGAATAAATACACTTATCAGTAGTATTATGCTTTAAATCATCAGATAATATGACTAAATCAAATTTCTCATGCCACTACTTCGGTGCTTGCTTAAGCCTATAATTGACCAATTTACATACTTTCCTCTCATTTTCAAGAAGAATAAAACCCTTTGGTTGTTCCATGTAAATTTCCTTATTTAAATCTCCATTTAAGAAAGCAGTTTTGACACACATTTGATGAACACAGAGATCATAAATGGATGCTAGAGCAAAAAGAGTTTGAATAAATGTTATACGTGCTACATGAGCATAAGTATCAAAATAATCTATCCATTCTTTTTATCTATACCCCTTAGCCAATAACCTAGCCTTAAAAGCTTGGACTACACCATCAGAATTATATTTTCTTCTGAACACCCATTTGCACCCAATAGGTTTAGATCCTTTTGGTAAGTCTACTAATACCCAAGTATTGTTGGGCATGATCGAGTTCATTTTATCATCTATAGCTTCTTTCAAAAAGAAGCATCTCTAGAAAATATAGCATCACTAAAAATTTTAGGATCATCTTCTAAATTTAATACTAAAGGGTATTTATTTACTATGTTATTATCCCCGTCTCCTTCAACTAGAAAAACATGAGTAACAAAATCTAGACCAAAATTCTTCGATTTTCTTGCTCTGGTACTTCTCCTAGGTTCAATCATATCTTCATAATCATTTGTTATTTTCTCATGGGAATCTACGTGCGTCCCATGGGTTCTAAATTATTCGTATATTGTATTTGAGCATTATTCTCAATAATTTTAGAATTCGTAGAACATTTATTCTCAAATAATTCAACATCTCTAGATTCTACAATGACATTTGAATCTAAATCAAGAAGTTTACAAGCTGTACTGTTTTCAAAATATCCAAGAAATACACTTTTCATAGCTCTAAGGCCAAGTTTTGTTTTTTTAGAGTCTGGTACTTGGTAATATGCCAAACACCGCACACTTTAAGATGTGACAAGTTTGGTTTTCTACCTTTCCAAACTTCATATGGACTGATATTATTTTTCTTGGATGGTATTCTGTTATGTATATGACATGTAGTAAGTAATGCTTCACTCTATAAATTAATTGGTAGTTTGAATTAGAAAGCATACAATTAATCATTTCTCCAAGAGATCTATTTTTTCTTTCAGCCAAACCATTCTGTTATGGAGTGTATGGTGCTGAAGTTTAATGAATAATACCATGTTCTTCACAAAATGATGAAAATTCATTTAAGAAATATTCACCACCTCTATCTGAACGTAGAACTTTAATTCATTTCTAATTGATTTTCTACTACAGCCTTATATTTCTTAAAAGTGGTAAACGTTTCATCTTTCGATCTTAGGAGATAAACATACAAATGCCTATTGCAATCATCTATAAAGGTAATAAAATACCTTTTACCACCACGAGTTAACATTCCATTGAATTCTCATATATTGATATGCACCAAATCTAATAAATTCGAATTTCTATAACATAAGCAGAAGACACAATATTATTATTAATATTCAGTTGATACATGCCATTATTGGCATAACACTTTCTTATAAACAGCCCATTCTTTGACAGAATAATCTTGTTGGACTCAAACAAAATTCGAAACCCCTTTTACAACGCAAATCGACAGAAATCAGATTTCTTCTGATTTCGGGTACAAACAGAACATTAAGAAGGGTAGCCTTCTTTTCAGAAGTAAAATCTAAAATCATTGTGCCTTTGCCAGCAACCTTCACAAGAGTTTTATTTGCCATCTCAACCTCTTGAAGATTCACTTCAACAATCTCTTCGAATTGCTTGAATATTTATCGATCCTTGCATATGTGAACTGTTGCACATGAATCTATCCACCAGACAGATTCGACAGAAGCAGAATTAATCTCAGAAATCATGGCCACAGAATCCTTAATCTTTTAAAAAATGCTCAAGTTCAAAAACTTGGTTGAAACCATGGTCACGTAGTTCTCTTCAATCATATTTGCTTCAGCCTTAACTGTTGAAGTGTTCTTGTCCTTAAGTGTGCTCTTGCGGTGTCTTCACTCCTTTACATGGTGACCCTCCTCGCCACAAACAAAACAACAACCCCCTTTTTTTTTCTTCTGTGGCTTCTTAAAATTTTGTCATCTCTTGCGTTTTAAATTATGGTGGGTTTTGGATTGAAATCCATTTCCCTCCATAATATTCACATTAGTGTCATATAAAATAAATTTATCATGTAAACATGACTCTTCCTCAATGCAATGATGTTTCTGAACTTGATCCAAAGTGATGTCCTCATATTTATACAATATCCTTTTTCCATAATCTTTTCAACTTGGAGGCAATCTTGCAATAATTGCTCCAACTTGAAAAGATTATGGAATATATATCTTGAGAGTACGAATTTTAGTATCAACAAACTTGAAGTCAAAATACTTAGCAATCAGATATTTGTTCGTACCTTGCTCCTTTGCTTTATACTTGAACGCATTCCATATTTCTCTAGAAACTTCATCTCAGTGAACAAGTCATAGAAATGATCAAATAACGTGTTTACGACAAAGCAATTCATCTTCTTCACGTTTTTTCCTCTCCTTATTGACCCTTTCAACATCTTCTGCACTAGGCTCTCCCCATTCAGTGGCAGGCTGCGGATCCTCTATAGATGGAAAATTGGGATCGAGGATATATGAAATTTTCAGGGCCGTGAGGAAGAACATCATCTTGTCTCTCCAGCGTGCAAAATTGTTGACATCGAACCGATCTAGTTTCACCATATCCTAGTTCATGACTTTGAAAGATTATGACTCCATTGTTATGCGAATAAATCCTCAAATTTTTTAGAAAAAATAGTCGAATTGGATGAATAACAGAATCAGACTTTGAGGCGTGAAAAACACTCTCTTTAAGGGTTTATTTGCCCCACAACATTGCTAATAGTTTCGAAAAATTTCATCCAGGAAACAATAAAGTCTCAATGAGAATAACATATAACAATTCTGATATTTCTTTAGAACCTCTCAAAAGAAAAAAAAATTGAAAACAATGGATGTGATGTTGAGGCTAACAATACAACCTAAAGGGGGTGAATAGGTTATTTGAAAACTTTGAAAAATATTTGTAAATAAAACAAGTTGAATTTCAAACACCGGGTCAAATATCTGCAAAGATATTGTAAAAATCAGGTTAGCAGATGTTTGAAGTACTATGAGAAGATTGTGTGATGAAGTGTATGATAATCACGAGCATCAAGAGCACACACAAAATTAGGTGATATAAAACGATGCGGTGAGCAGAGGTTATACAAAATAATGTCTGAATGTGTGCAAGACTGAATAAAAAATAAATTAAAGTGCAAGTACACATCTGCAGAGACATAGTACATATTGGGTTAGAAGATATTTGAAATAACATGAGCTGATTGTGTTCGTAAGTGTGACACTCTGAAATCTGACCCTTTTCGAAGTATGAATGAATGAGATAACTCGTTGGTACACTTCAGTTAAATCTCACTCAGAGTTGGCCACTCTTGAGAAGACTAATCGATGGGGAAAGGTTAGCTGGGATTTAAGTACGTGGACCAAAAAACTCGACCATGGATTGGCATATTGACTATAAGGATTGTCGATGGAATATTTTGGGCCATCATAGGCCGTTCTAAGATTGGTCTTAGAATGATTTGCCAGTGTCATACAATTGGATTGAGGGTGATTCCGTTTGAGCATCATATGATTTACAAATTAACCTAAACCGATTCTTGACGATCGTGTCCTTTGGAACTAGCGATTTACCCTCGCAATTACATGACAACTAAGGTCGCCATGGCTTGAATAGCCCTTAAACGTGACATTAGTCATAGGTCAATACACATAACTCCTAAGAGCCGCCCGTTAGTTTGAGATACACTGAAGTTACAATCGATTGAGAATGGCCACGAATTGGACCTTGAACTTGGGCAACGGATATTTAAGGAGTCCAACATTAGTATTTTGGAAGTTTCCTCATCAAGGTCATTAATTTTATGGTTCGTCCTAAGATTATTAGAAAAGTGATATTTGGACTAAAAATTGAAAATTACATTTTACCCTCGGTTAAGCTCATTGGTCAAGTTTAGTGTTGTTGTGACTAACGTTATCACCTAGAGGAAGGGTGAATAAGTGATTATAGTGCAATTTGAAAGTTTTTTGCGGAATAAGAATTGCATAGGCATTTGTATAACCTCTCGGACGATGGCAACACAGTGTATCAATATAGACAATTCATATGCAGTTCTACTATCACAGATTATATGATATGATCAGAGTAGGGATAGAGAAAACTTCATAGAGAGTTTATAGTGGTTTGGCTTTGGTTAAGTCTACGTCCACTTTTTCGACTATCAGCCCAAGGAGATCACTAAGCTGTAACCTCTCGAGCAGTTTACTAGTGGAATCCAGAATCGGCTGGATTCCACTAGTAAACTGCTCGAGAGGTTCCAGCTTAGTGATCTCCTTGACAAGCATGATACCCCACCTAGCGTTCAACACTCTTGTGCACATCTCCTCACAATTACAATGGATGAATCAAGAAGTGTATTTGAAATGAAGTACTCTCGATCTAAGAATTATAAAGAATTTTCCCTCTTAACGCCGACCTTTTTGTCCCTTCGACCTTGAGATGTCTTTTATACTTATCCGCCTTCAATCTAACCATTGCAAGGCTTCTAGAAGATGTCTATCTAAAACTTCCCGTTTGGACAAGATAGATACCAAAAGAAGATCTCGTAGCCGTTAGGGATTGCCAAAGGAAAGTCTTCCCCGTTAGGATCAAATCGCTCATACAATTATGATCTTAGGTTTCCATAAATGATTTTGGTAATTTGAAAAATCGTATGTGTGTCTCCTTGATTTTGCATCCTTGATTGATCTCTATCCCCGAGAATCCTCAAGAATGATCCAGTTTGATTGTATCCGTTGTAGTGTGTCAAATAAGCACATTTCAAAGTTCTCTTCAAGTTCTTATTACTGCACGTGAGTACTCCACTCAGAGCTTGAGCTTCATTCCAACGTTTGTGCTATCCCCACTCAACGTCTAAGCTCCAACCAGTGTCTGAGTCCCTCAGAAATCCCATCTAAGCAAAACCTTTTTGACATATTCAATCTTGTGCATCCCCGCACCAAAGGATAATCTGCAAAACAAGTATTCCACGGCATTATCCCGAAACTTAAGAGTACTTGGATTGTTTTGTCAACTTCAAAATCACTTATGGGTTTTTCCAAAAAATCTCCCCCTTTTTTATGATGACAAAACTATCCACAATAGTAACAAATATTAGAATAAAAAGATGAGCAACTAGGATCTAGTTACTCTCAGTATAATCTTGCCAAGAACGAATTTTATCAATCTTTCCTTTGTTCTTCTAGCAAGAATAAGTTCTGATGTCACTATTTGAACAATATGAGCAGTCTCAAAACTTGCGATAATGCTTAAGATTTAGAGATTAAGTACAAGTATAGTTTCAGAGCATTGACATGTGATTCTACTTGATTTTCTATAGAATTTAATCACATGTATAACAAACTTGAGCGGCATGGAAAATATAAGCATATTCTTTGTGATATAAACTTTCTACACAATAGCTCAGAACTTGTGTATGAGCATATTGCTTGTGATATAAACTTGCTACATAATTGCTCATATCTTATAGTTCAGCACATGCTTAGATTATGATGGTTATAACATGCTCAAGTTAACCTGCTTTGGCAAATATGTTACCAAGCATACAAATTAATAAAATGCTCAAAATAAAAAAAAACTTGTTCACCTGTTCGGCTTAGGAAAGAAATTATATTTCTTTTCAGATCTTGTTCCTGCTGAATATGGAAACTTGTGTTCTCATTAGAAACTGTGTACATATCCTGTTTGTATGTGTTCTCACATACTTCTTATAATTGTTGTACCTGAAACAACTTATCAGTCGCAGAATATGACATTCACAGAACATTCATAGATATAAATATATCCTGTGTGAACTTATTTCTGTTGTATGCAACATCGTGTCTTGTAACCTGTGTCACAGATGTTCTTTCTCCCCATTTTTATAACTTTTGTATCTTTTCTCCCCCTTTTTGTCATTAGAACAAAAGGGCAAATAAATGACTTATCAATCATAGATACTAAATCACATATATGGAGTAGTACTGTACTCCCCCTGAACATGAGATTTATCCAGTAAATCATAAATGGTGACATATATCACGAAAGAACAATAAGTGCTCCCCCTGAATGATATAGCAGTAAAGATCAAGGATAAAATACTAAAATAATATTCACACATCCATCCAGAGTATGCAATTACAGTACCAATGAAGAAAATTGTTAAACAAACATCCAAAAATAAAACATAAAAAAGATTAAAAATCTTTTTAGTGTTTTTGAGGTGTGTGAGAGGTAGATGGTGCTGAAGCTGGTTAGGCTTGACTTGGGGGATTTGGACCAGGACAAACTGGGATAGTTGGCTAAATTTCTGATCAATATCCTCCTTTAGTTTGAGAATAGCCCTGTCCACTTGATCAAGTTGAGAAGCTGTGAATTCCTGAGCGAAGTTCTTTCTCAATTCAATCTCAGTTTCCATTTTTGCATTTAGAGCTGCAATATCTAAGTGCAAAGTATTCCTGAAATCATCCAGCCTTTGATATGTTTGTTGTTGAATCTGCAATAGTTCTGCGAGAATCTCAGTTCTGCTTTTCTCATGAAAATCATCATTGGTTTGAAGAGCAGCACTAGATGATTTCTTCTAAAAGCTGACATGACTCTTTGGAACATCATTCTCATAACTCTCAATGTCTGAGTCAAGTATGACCATATGGTCTATCTTTTTCTTTCTTTTGACATCAATTACAGAATTTTCATTCTGTGTTTCTGCTTTCGTCTTTTGAAGATCCAGCTGTGCAGGTGTTGATACTGTGGTAGAGGTATGAATGGTTACAACGTTTTGTTTTCGATCTCACCATAAGCCTTTAACTAGACTATACCCCATGCTGGTCAACATAACTTTGCCAGTACTTCCTTGTCTTAAACAAAGAGATTTTAATCTGATGGGTATATCAATCTTCAACTCATGAAGAATTTTGGTTATCAGGGACCATAAGGTAGTTTGCCTTTGCCCTGTCTTACCGATCTCAGCATGTGTAGGAAAATTATATGAGGAATATAGAATGACTTTCTGTTTAAGATAGCCCGAATAATTTTTCCTTCATAAAGAGTGACAATGCGAGATAGATTTTTGGGTCGAAGACAGTTTAGAATTACTTTATGAAGAACAACACCAATCATAGGTAAGAGATCGGAATTAATGGTTGATATGTCTGATTGGATTGCTGAGGGGTTAGAAGAAATTGCTCTCAAGACATCATTATCAGAAATGGGAACATGAGTGAAAATGTATTGCTCACATTTTAGAATTGATGCCAGTTCTGTGACACTCAAGGTGTAAACTTTGTCAAATAGAGAAAACTGAATGTTGTCTCTATCAGGCATACAAAAATTTGAATAGAAGTAAGCAGTAAGATGAGGATAGCAAGGGCTTTTGTAAAGTGCACAAAGTCTTGAGATGTGAATTATTAAGGAGAAGGTGAACATTCAAACCAGTCCTTTCTAAGGAATCAATTTCAACAGGTCTGTTCTGCATTGAAAACCTATTGATTAATAGCTTGTACATATCATGGTGATCCTCCGATCTGAACTTTCTATCCTTGTAACCTCTGACACTAAGGAATTTCACTTCCATTCCCTCAAATTTCTCATAAACTTTCTCGTCATTTTCTGCGCCACTTCTCTTTTCATCAGCAGTGCCCATTTTTGTTACTCTAGCAGAAGTTTCTCCAACTTTCATTTTTCCTTTTCCTGCCTTCCGCATAATTTTATCGGCACTTCTGGTTAAATCACTCGCTACCCCGCATTCCTTTTCAGTTAGCAACTCATCACAGATCTTTAAGTCGACTTCATTTGAGAATCCGTTCTGTCTTATCAGGGCATTTATCAGTTCTTCATTCTTTCTTTGAGCTCTCATACTACGACTAGTAAGAGTAATGTTCCTAACCAGATAGATTCTTTTCTCTTTCTCAGGAATAGAATTTTCTGAAGATACCTTGACAGAGAGAGAATGTAGAAGTTCAAATCTCTTCTTGATGTCTCTCTCAATATCTTTGTGTATTGATTAGAGGTGCTTGGCTCCGCATGCTCTTGACTTCTTACGTCCACTCTTGAGATCTCAGGAGGATTCGAGGGGTTGATTTCATCCCTAGAGTTGGGTGAGCTTAATCCGCTGGTCTCTTCGGAGGGGTTTCTTATTGAGGGATGCTCTTTGGACGCCATTTAACAGAGGATTTTGAGGAAATGGGTTCAGATTTGGAGTCGACAGTAAATAATTGGAGAGAAAAAGCTCAGTTCGGATTGAGTTTGTTCTTGCATAATTGTAGAAGAAGGTGACGGTTCATTTTGAATTTTTATCTTAATACTTTTAGAAACCGCTTTGAGGCGGCTGATATTCCAAAAGAAGAAAAAATCGAAAACCATTTTACAAACAAAGTTGAAATTTTTTGAGGAACATGTATTTATTCAATTCAATCAACAATCAACACAATCATAATATTTTTAGAACATTTAGAAGAATTGTGAAGATGCGTACCTTATTTGTTGCCAGAAATATAACTACTTAAGCGCCCAAAATTTGAATGATCAAACCTTTAGTCGTTCTCCACTCAGAAGATGTCATCTTCAGATGATGCTTTAAGTTCTGAGTTCCTTGTAGTTATAGAGCTTATTTAGATGAAGCTTTAGCATCTTTTGCCTCTTGCATGTATTACTTTAAGCTCTAAAACAAAATCTTCCTGTCTGAATAGTAGCTTAAACATGCATCATTGTAATACCTAATTCTTGTCTGATATATTCAAATGTATTCTTATCAAGTGGCTTGGTGAATATGCCAGCTAATTGATGCTTTGAATCAACAAATTAAATGCTAATGTCACAATTATGCACGTGATCACGAATAAAATGATGCTTAATTTCAATATGCTTAGCTTGTACTTTTTTATATTATTTTTATTTTGATTTTAATCTCTCTCTCTCTCTCTCTCTCTCTCTCTCTCTCTCTCTCTCGGCCGTGGACACCTCTCCCCCTTGAGACCGAGCCTCTACCTTCCTCCTCTAGCGATTTTTGGCACTGACTGTCACACCTCCGGCCACCACCACCTCCAGCAGCATCTCGTGGTCACTGCCTACCCCTCTGTTACCGTAGCCAGCAGCCGGACGGCCACGAAAACCGCCGCGGAAGCCACCCCTGTTTTCGGGTCCTTGAACCCGAGAGCAATCGATCCTCCTCTGGCTACTCGCGGCGTCGTCTCCACCACCCACCGCCTCACCGTCGTCCACTACCTCCCCTCGACTCCATGGCCATTACATCCTCGGTCGTCGCCGCCGAAACCGCCGCGAACAACCCCAAAGCCTCGGTGCCCTGTTTTCGCGGTTGGCTCGGATTTTCTTCAGATCCGGCTGAGCCCGGCATCGCCGTTGCTCACCGCCACCTCCGAGGACCTCATAAGACCTCTCTCCGACGTCCCTGAGCTCGTGGAAGCCGGCCGCCGCGCGTGAAGGCCGAAAAACCGCTCGAAGTCCTTCCCCTGTTCTCGGTGCAACGAAGCCCTATTTTGGCCCGCTCTGTTCCGCTGCTGGTCGGCCGCCACCGGCCGTCCGCCGCCATGGCTGCCGCCACCCTTGGCTCCCTGACATTCCCTCGATCCGCCACCATCGATCCCAGAGCCGGCCGTCGCCCGTTAGCCGTCGAATCAGCCGCCTCTACCGCGCCTTCCCGTCGTTCCCCTGTTTTTGGGGTTACGGCCGTGTCCGAGCGGATCGAACCGTGTCCAGCCGTGTCCAGGAGAATCGGACCGTGTCCGGTCGAACCGGCCGTGTCCGAGCACGATTTTCCTTTTAAAAAAATTTTATTGCCGATCTTAATCTGTAAAATTGGTTTTTGATATGCTAATCTGGTGATCGACAGGTGACGTTCACTGAGACGGTTATCCGCTGGGGCTCGGCGATTGAAGACCGGAGTCCAATCAGGTCTATTTTTGCATGCTCGGTTCGGGTATCAGAGTTGTTTTTCTAAAATGTTGCCATTACAGATTTGATCTGCACGTATTTATTTCAGTCTCGTGTTTAGAGTACTTATTTGGTTAAGTGTTGTATACTGTCAAAGAAATGTTTTGATTAAAATATTTGTCGAAAGTAATAATAATAAAAAAAACGTTAAAATTCCAAAAAAGTGGAAAATTAAGGAAAAATACAAAAAAAATTCAAAAAAATTTGCAGAAAATTCCTAAAAATTATAGAAAATTCCCAAGGTTGTAAATGACCAAAAATTGATTTGTTGTCATTTTTGGGATTTTCTCCTGTTTAATCCAAAATGACGATTTTACCCCTCAAAGGGTAAATCGTCTTTGATATTCCAATGACTTGTGGAAATCGCTTAACATTCGGCGATGGGTCAGGAAGGCGGCCAAACCTTATGTCCAAGGTTTCCACATTTCATTTTCATTTTGAAAAATGACGATTTTACCCTTCATATGGTAAATCGATTTCTAAAATTCCAGAAAATTCTGAAAATTGTCGAAAAATAGGGAATGTGTCAATTGAGTGACTAAACCTATTTTCAACACTGTTTTACTCCGGATTCATTCCGAAATGACGATTTTTCCCTTTTAGGGCAAATCGTCCTTTTGCCTCAAAATTACGATTTTGCCCTTGATGGGCAAAGTCATGTCTAAATCGTTCTTGAGCTGTGATTGATACTTTTCTAGGCTAATATGGTCTTATTATGAATTCCATGTTGACTTGATATGATTATTTTGCATATCCAGATTCATTGATTTGTGCATTTTATTATTGATTGTGATTGCTAGGATAGTCACTCCTATCTACATGAACTCCTAGATTTAGGATTCGTTTCCCACTCATCTGCATGAAATCTTAAGTCAGAAAATTCAGTCAACTCAGGTACCGAAAGGGCCAGTTGGCGTAACTAAGTCCCCGAACCAATTCTCTCTGATTTTCGCAGAATTGAATGAAAACTCCCGACTATTCGATAGGGCAGTCCAATCATACCCTCCACAAAATGATTGGTGGCGACTCCATGGCATGCACACTTAGCACATGTCACCAGACCACACTGAAGGTCGACTACACATACCTCCGTTGCGATTTGGGTAATGGGCCTTGGGAGAGGCCCGCGTCCAACCAGACAGGACGGCCCATTAGCCCTCGAGAGCCCAGGCAACCTCGAGAGGGTCGCGACATACATACGTTCAATTCCAAAATAGATATACCATATGCTATCTTTCCTTTTGTAAAATAGGAAACTATATCCCATAATTGCCAATCCATCATTGTAATATTGACAAGGATTGATTTGCCCTTTAATTGGCATAATCAAATCCATTAAATGGAAATGTTATGACCATGATGAGGATACTTGGCACCCAATATGATGGCTTACACAACTGTTTTGAATGACTAAAGGAATTCATAGTTGAAATCATAAATCAAAAAAAATTTATATGTACTAGGGGATGTAGGTAAGCAGTTTTAACTATCTTATAGTGGAAAAATTATCAAAAAATTCCTAAAAGCTTATTGTACTTTTGCAAATTCAATCGTAAACCTTTTAATTGTGATAATTGAGTTCTCAACCTTTTCTGATTGTGATGCGATGTCCGCAGGGCTTATGTCTTAGACCAAGTCTTTCTGGTTTGATCTTGCCACAAAGTAGCTTGTTGACATGAACAAACATGCATGCGATAGTTTGAAACCAAACCATCCAGAGACAGACAACGGGGAATGAATCTACTCTTGATGTTGAATGAGTTGCAAAAATTGGATATGAAATCAATTTCACCTTATTGAAACTGATGGATAATTGCTACCATATGATAATCAAATGATAAGGAGGAAAACAGTGACGATTACGATGAGGGTAATGATGGTGAGGAAATTAAAGTAGAAAGTACTAGTAATTTGTTATGGAGATCGGTAAAGGGAAGGGAGACAAGGCATTATACTTTAGGGTTTCGTGTAAAGGTTATGATCTTAATGAGAACACTTGGGAGTCAATTGATAGGTTATGCAACTGTTGGGAAAGACCAAAGGAATTCACAGTTGAATATCACAAATCAAAGATTTTGCCTTTGCCAAGGGATGTAGATGTGATATGTGGGGGACCGTCATGTCAAGAAATAAGCGATTTCAACTGTTATAGAGAGGAAAAATTATCAAAAAGTGATAAACATATATTGAGTCCTAAATCTTTTAATTATGTCAATTCAGTCTTAAACATTTTCTGATTATGGTGCGATGTCCACGGGCTAAGGTGTTGGAGCAAATATTGCCGGTTTGAATCTTGTCACAAGGTGTGCTATTGACATGAACGAACATGCATGCGATATTTTGAAACTAAATCACCAGGAGATGGGTGAGGAATGAGTATACAGAATACTACCTCCTGCTGTTAAAGGAGTGGCATTCCTAGCATGCAATTTCACCTCATTGAAAGTGATGGTCAGCAGCTGCATATGCTAATTTGTTTAGCATGGAAGATAAAAATAAGAGACTAGGAGGAAAATAGTAACAATGGCGATGGGGTAGTAATGATGAGGTGCATGATGTAGAGAAAGTTATAGCAATTTGTTTTGGAGATCCTAAAGAAAAAGGAGACAGAGCATTACTTTTCAAGGTTTCATAAAAAAAAGGTTATAATCTAGATGAGGACGCCTAATAGCCAATTGACGACTTATGCAACTGTTCTAAAAGACTAAAGGAACTCATAGTTGAATGTCACAAGTAGAAGATTTTTCCTTTTCCAAGGGAAAATGCGATATGTGGTGCACCACTCTCGACGAATAAGCAGTTTAGACCATTTTATAGAAAATATAATACAAAAAAAAAAACATAGTGTGGGCCCCCCAAACCCATATCTAATGTCACGTTGAATTTCGTCTTAAAGTTCAATTTTGATCAAAGGATTTCAAGAGTTGCCACTAGCCATTTGGATTTACTAGAAACCAAACGAAACACGAGAGTGTTGTCTCGTTCTTTATAACCAAAGATTCTAGATCGGAGATTGATTATAATATTTTAAGACCATATGTCTATTAACGCTTTTTTCGGTACAACTAACAATGTGATTTGTTATCTAAATGACCATACAGTCTTGATTACCAACAATTCCTAAGGGCATCAAGGCCGCTTAGCATTCGTGAATATGTTTTTGAAAGAATTATATGATCTTAAAATATTGTTATCTATTCTACAAAGGATATTGACAAACAAGTTAATGAGATTTGAAGTGGTAAAGAAATACTCAAGCATTAATAGGCTCACACAATTCAATCGATCCATCAAAATTCAAGATTTTGATTTCGTTCATGCAATTCGATTTTTCCTACCACCCCATAATATAATCTAAGGATTTATCAATTAAGGTTAATTACTTGCGTTCACAAAGCAGTAGGTCTCGCCATTAACCTCTAAACCCACTTACATTTATACCCGAAGGACATGCATACGCGCAATTAAACACAAAGCAATCAAAGCAGTGGTTACTTCCCTCTGTAGCGGTTACTTCCTTCTTCCCTCTTCCTCTGAAGAGTTCCTCCTCTATCCCGTGGCGATAGTCCTTCCCAAACCCTAACCCTGCCTCTCGTATCAACCTTTCCCCAGCAAGTTGAGTTGGGCAACCCCTGTGAATCCTTCCCTTCTGTTCTTCCGGTGGAACTTTACCCCTCCAATGGTAGCCTCACATCGTAAAGGACAGGGCTAAACTTACCCTGATCCTGGAACCCCCTTCAATTCTTCAGTATAGCCGAAGGACCCATCCTGCAGTTCATTGTGTTTGTTGTGGCTGAGTTGATGTGTTGCCTACCTCCAAAATAACATCTGGGATAGATTGGCCCCATCCTCTGCAAGTTGCGTAATATTTTCATTAGTTGTTACTCCCATATTGTCTTGTGTATGCAAAATGGCATGGGAAGCTGAAAGTGAAATTCGTCTAGTGGCCTTATGTAAAATGTTAGGCGACATGTGGTCTGCGAATGATGAAATTGTTGTTAAAGAAAAAGCCCCTGAAGAGAATGCCAAAGAGTGTGAACAGATTATATATGAAAGATTATTTATGAAATCAAAGGTAAATTATCAAGCTTTCGTTACTACTACGAAGAAAGCATGGCAGGTGGAAGAGGTGGAGTGCATGTCATTAGATAATGGTTTATTCTCCTTTAAGTTTGACAATGTCGCCGAGAAGAGAAAGGTTTTGGAGGAAGGACCTTGGTGCTTTGCTAGAGACCTTCTTGTTCTTAAACAGTGCGAACCAGACATACCGGAACATTGTTATGTATTCACCCACAATGCTTTTTGGGTGCAACTGGTTGGGATTCCTCGTGGGAGGGTGACAGAGGATGTTTTGTACAATGTGGCAAACAAGATTGGGGAAGTTATAGAAGTGAAGATTGAATCAAGGGGAAGCAATCTAAAGAAAATAGCCAAAGCAAAAGTGTCTTTGAATCTGTCAAGCCCACTGAAGCCAGGAACCATACTCTCCCTAGGAAATAAAAAACTATGGATTGACTTCAGGTACGAAAGACTCCCAAAATTCTGCTATGCTTGTGGACGTATTGGACACTACACTACGGACTGTGAAACACATCCATTTGAAAAACCCTGCAAGGCCAACAGCTCCCCTGATAAATTTGGGGGATGGTTACGTGCTGAAACGCGCGCTTCTAGTCCTTTTTGGGAGTTATATTACGAAATAAAAGTGCCCGAAACTGAGGATCAAGACATGATTCCCGAAATCCCATTGCATAAAACCTACAAAGACAATGTGGAATGTTAAGAGAATAGTTGGATATAGCAAGAATAGAGGAGAGAGAATGAGGAAGAAGAGAAAAAGAGGTTGGAGTAGGATTGTAATTGCTTGTCCTTTCATGTAACTTAATGGCTCTTTAAATAGCCGAGTACACATATGGATATAACTTATAAATGGAAACTAATTGATGGTAATCCTTATAAATATAAATTAATTGATAGCTATCCTTAATAATACTGATTACTATCCTCATCATAAATGGAATGCGAATCTCCTTAGTCTTATTTAGGCATGTTCTTGCGCCGTGAATATACTTGCAGATCTTGGGACGTAACATTCCTTCCCCCATAGAGAGACGACTTGTCCTCAAGTCGAATAGTATCCAAGAGGTGTCATCCTCCATCATCCGGCACTTGAATCGATTGACCTCGCACCGTTCCCATCATGTGCATGGATTTCGCCGAGCGTTGGCCCAGGAGAGCGTTGTGGCTGGTTTCGGGTTCCGGTGGAGTGATTGAGATGGTCTCACTTCCGGTTGGCAGCGAGATGTCGTCCGGGTCGTCGAAACCCTCCAAATATAAAAGGGTCGGACGCCCCTTACAATGATGTTCGCGGACGTATTTTTCATCACAGTTGAAGCATAGACCTTTGTCGCGTCGTACTTGCATCTCTTCTGCGGACAAATGTTTAATGGAAAGCCGTGGAAGCGATGGTTGTGCAGTTATAGATGCGGAAGGGTGGGGTGATGCGAAAGGGCGCGGTGAAAACAACTGGTTGTATGGCTCGCTAAATTGGTCCTCATACATGCGTGCCAAGGCGAAGGCATCGTGCAAGTCCACTGGGCGGTGAGCTTGGACGGCCATGCGCACCCGGGGCTGTAGGCCTGAAATAAAGAAGCTACGTAAGTGTGCCGGCATGAGTCCACGTACCTTGCTGGCAAGATTTTCAAAGGCGGCCTGGTAATCAAGGACGAAACCCGTTTGAGATAACTTGGCAAGGAGGGCAGTTGCATCGTCGTATTCGGAGGGGCCAAAACGATGGCGGATAGCATTGGTAAATGCATCCCAATCTGGTAAAAGATTTTCAGTCACCAATCCTTGATACCAAGTGGCGGCGGGAGCATCGAGGTGCATTGCCGCTAGCAGTAGGCGATCCTCAGGGTGAGTATGATAATATTGAAAAAAATTACTTACGTTGAAAAGCCAAACAGATAGATCGCCCAAAGAGAAACGCGGAAATATGAGTCGTGGTGTCGAGCCCTGGGTTGGCCTGTCATCCGTACAGGGGGTTTCGATGGGCCACTCCCGAGAATGCCGGTCGCCATAGGATTGGATGAGGTGGGCAGTGGTGATGGTTCTGCCAGGATGATAGCGATGAGACGTTGGTCACGTTTATCCAGGAGAGTCATGAGGCTCTCGGCAGTCAGTTGATTGGATTGAGAGGTAATGAGATCTTGGCGCAATTGTTCAACAGCTGCAGCAGTACCATTGGCTAGTTGTTGCACCGCGTGCAATTGGGCTTCCTGTTCTTGAGAACGTGTTACAGGCATGGTGGAGGTGTGGGTCGAACGAGAGCACCAATTGTTAAGAGAATAGTTGGATATAGCAAGAATAGAGGAGAGAGAATGAGGAAGAAGAGAAAAAGAAGTTGGAGTAGGATTGTAATTGCTTGTCCTTTCGTGTAACTTAATGGCTCTTTAAATAGCCGAGTACACATATGGATATCACTTATAAATGGAAACTAATATAAATGGAAACTAATTGATGGTAATCCTTATAAATATAAATTAATTGATAGCTATCCTTAATAATACTGATTACTATTCTCATCATAAATGGAATGCGAATCTCCTTAGTCTTATTTAGGCATGTTCTTGCGCCGTGAATATACTTGCAGATCTTGGGACGTAACATGGAACCAGATTCTGGAGAGAGCTTGGCTGCGGGACAGGAGGATAAAAGCCTCGCGATAAAGGTTCATAAGGTTGGAAAAAGAGGCCTTGAGAACCTCCAAACCCAACTAGAGACCCAACAAGCTATAGAGGATTACAGAAAAAGAGGATCCTCTTCTAGTTGTCAACACAAAGACAAGGCGGTAATGAGTACTCATCCACAAAAGAAAATGAGAAGATCCCGCTTCCCAAAACAACAAGGTTACTCTGGAATTTCCATAAATGAAGATATATTGCTCGAGACACCCATCGTTTTGGAGATAGGTAGCAATGAATGGGTTTTGGTGGCTGGCCCTAATAAACCACCGAGGATTATATGAAGATTGTGAGCTGAAACTGTCAAGGTTTGGGTACTCCCCTAACAGTCCAGCATTTTCAAGCCCCCGTGGCTCAAGAAAAACCCAATATCGTCTTTCTGATGGAGACGAAGAATAAAGAGGAAGCAGTTCTAAGAGTGAGAAGGTCACTTAAGTTTCAGAATTCGGTGATAGTCAACCCTGAGGGAAGTGCAGGGGGATTGGCAATCTTTTGGGATGAGGAAGTGGAAATAGAGATGGAGGAGAGCACCAAAGAACTTTTCGATTTGAAATGTAGAGTCAAAGAATGTGATATCTTGATGAGGGTGACCCTACTACATGCCCTAAATGATTTCCATCAAAGGTTGAGACTATGGAAGCAAATCCGCGAACTTTAGTGAACCAACCATCTTCCATGGGTGTGCATGGGGGATTTCAACGAGATTATGTATCACTGGGAAAAGCAAGGAGGTCGCAGAGTGGACTATTTCAGATTGGCAGCCTTTAACGATTTTGTAAACAGCGTATCCCTAATGGATTTGGAAAGCAAAGGATGTGCCTACACTTGCTCCAACAATCGGGACGGGGGAGCTCTAGTAAAAGAAAGACTAGATAAGGCACTTTGCAATATAGATTGGAGGGTTACCTTTCCGCTTGCGGAAGTCTACGCACTACCAGCTTTAGGCTCGGACCATAGCCATATTCTCCTATTCCTTGACCCAACTATAAAGAAGAGGAGAAGAGAGTTTAAGTTCGAATCGTTTTGGTTAGAGGATGAGGAATGTAGGGAAATAGTCTGTGAGGCATGGGGAACACTGTCGCGACCTGAAAAAAAAAAAAATCAGGCCAATCGGATTATCATGCAAGTTATCGAGAACTAACCTAATGCGGACCCTCCCAAACCCTACCGAATCGCAACACGGAAAAATTAGAATAAATGATGAGTTGCCACTAATCGTTCGAGGTAGGTCGATTAGAAACCTAGGTAAACTAGCGGTAGAACTAATTCACCACTGCGAACAAGAGATTTTGGATCCGGGGATTTGGTTACGCTAATCGACTTAGACTAACGCCATTTTGGTACCTAGATTCTTTTTTTTTCTTGAAAAAAATGAAGAATCGAAAATCAACTCAAGGCTTTTGCTTTTTCCATTTTTTGTTTTTTTGAATTTTTTTATCGTTTTTTTTATTTCGAATAAAAGAAAGATAAATTACTAATGCAATGCATGACCTAAAACTATATGACATACGACGAATTATTAAACGATACAAAACTTCAAATAATTGAAAATTACAAATAAAGGATCAACTGACTCGAAATTCAAAAAATAAAGAAAATTCGAAAATAACACTTTGATAATTCCGAAAATCCTAAAAAAAAAAACTAAGCGAAATTTTCCCCGACGCTCTCGTCATCTTGATCCTACTGGGCTTGGGCCGCCGTCTGATCCTGGACGTCACCCTTCTTACAAGGCCCATACTTTGGAGCGGTTCTGATAGCCCATCGCATCTTCATGATCTTCCTATGAAAATTGTTGATCGCGACGGTCCCATCCATCTTTCTAACTTCCCTTTGACCCAACTCTATTAGGCCCACAACATCGGGCTTTTCTTGGTCCATCTAATCCTAAATAACTAAAACTTACATTACAAATAAAATGAAATAGGAAACATGGGACGACATGCAAGATGACATGGCCATATGCGGAATGAATTGGCCCTTTTTTTTTTAGAAATTTGAAATTTGCAAAACAAAAACCGAACTCGCCATTTTTATTCATTTTTTTATTTCTCGAATTTTTTTTATTATTCCCGAAAATTGTGTCCATTTTCTCATTAAATTCGAAAATTAATCTAGGATTTGTCGCCAATCACTTTCAAAGATATTCGCATGCTTTCCATATTTGGAAATCGGGATTGCCATCTACTAAACGCGCCTTTCTTTTTAAATATGCAATTGGATTCAAAACTTCCTAATTCGAATCTTTCCTTACCGAACGAGATCGATTTGAAACGGGAAACTAACCTAGATAAGGTAACCGTAGGATTTCAATCAGAAAATTAAATCCTATCAATTTCTATCAACTAGGCAAGCAATCACATCAACATGGCAAGAATTCAAAACTCCAAAAAAAATCAAATCTTTATTTCTAAAAATTCAGCCTTGCCGATTTAGCATTTTTTTTTTTGTCAAGCCCGGCAAATCGCGCCCACGGGGTAACGGGCGAAACCGATCGTAACTTGATTTTTTATTTAGCGAAAAAATGGCTTTTGATTTTGTTGGAGATTCGCGGTACATGCAAAGGCGACTAAACTCAACTAAATTAAATCAAATGGCCATGGCAAATCAGACAATTATCGATCAATGATCAACCGAAATCGGGATTGGAATTATACCTAAGCCGAGCTTCTTTTCCCTCTTTGAGTTAAACACCCACATGGCCGATTCGATATCCTGCGAAAACAAGAAAACGATAACAAAAAGTCGCCGAAGCCGAGGATGATGGTGATGGATAGCCGGCCGAGATTGACGTCGAGCCGGCGATGGGCAACGGCTCACGATGGTGCACGGCTTGATCTGTAGGGCTGAATGATGAGTGGTTTGATGCAGAATTCTTATAGGACAGCAACAGCGATGGCACGACAGTAGCGACGGAGCGATGACTGTGCAAGCTCGACGAGGGGGGCACGGACGTCGGTAGTGGGGCAGAGGTGGCGCTGGATGAGCAGCAGCGAGCGGCGGTCGCAGGGGCGACGACACGGCGAGGCGTGCGCGAAGGAACAGCGGCGGCACAGGAGCGGGTCAGCGGCTCAGGCGAGTTGGACCGAATGGTGGAAGCGAACTGGGCAGCGACGGTGGAGTAGCAAGCTTCGAGCGGCAATGACGTTCGATCTCCGTGCGGCGGCGGCGGCGGTGGCGGCTATCCTCGAGCGGCAGCAGTGGCAGTCTCCGAGGAGGAAGCGGTGAAGAAAGGGAGTCGAGTGAGCCGAGAGAGTGAGAGTTGAGAGAGTGTGGGAGAGAGTCGGGAGAGAATCAGAGAGAGGCGAGAGAGAATGTCGAGTGGTGAGAGAGAGTGTCGAAAAATTATGTCGTCCCCCCTGTAACCATAGGCATAACTACGTATATATAGAGAATATTCTAGGGTTTAATCTTGACCGTCAGATTTGAGAAAAGAATGATCGTCGGATCGAAATTTCTAATCTCGTCGGGCTAGGATAATTAAAATTTCGCCCATAAGAGAAAGGCCATGGGCTTGGTCGAAATTCTCATTTTAATGGGCTTATCTGCATAATTCTTGGCTGAAAATCGAGCTTAATCAATTAATTAACTAATTAAATTAATTAATTTCGAGAATCAAGGTTAATTCTCATTTTATGTTTAATCAATGCATTTTCTTAAAATTAAAATTTAGGTGCTAACAGCTTGCCCCTCTTTGAGTGGAGGCTCAGAGAGGTTTCGCTCAAAGATCAAAAGTGGCACCTAAATTTTCATCTAAATCGATTTTTTTTTTGGAAATGATGCAATGCAAGACTGAAAATAACATGCATCTAACTTATTTTTTCAAAGAACTCGCGCATGGATCGCGTAAGGGGTATCTGTTTCTACAAATACCTAATCCGCTGAGGATTCCCTTAATCACCAGCGCTGTGAGGATCTTAAGGTACTAGGCCCACCCGTCATCAGGAATTTCTTTCTTCTTGACTCGGGACGACACAAAATGTCTGTAGGCCGAATTTACGAGTTCTGGATCGCAAATCGGTAATGCTTCTGCACCACGATCATCCGCTCATCACGTGAAACATCAATAGAGGTTGAAGCTTCTGAGTCACAATCATCTTCTAGTCATGCGAAACGTCGGCCAAGAATAAAGCTTTCAAACCACAATCATCTTCTCGTCCTGTGGAATGTCAGCTGAGAAATGCTTCTGCATCACGATCATCCGCTCATCACGTGAAGCATTAGCTGCGAGTAAAGCTTTCGAACCACGATCATCTTCTCGTCATGTGGAACGTCGGCAGTGAATAAAGCTTTCAAACCACAATAATCTTCTCGTCCTGTGGAATGTCAGCTGAGAAATGCTTCTGCATCACGATCATCCGCTCATCACGTGAAGCATTAGCTGCGAGTAAAGCTTTCGAACCACGATCATCTTCTCGTCATGTGGAACGTCGGCAGTGAATAAAGCTTTCAAACCACAATAATCTTCTCGTCCTGTGGAATGTCAGCTGAGAAATGCTTCTGCATCACGATCATCCGCTCATCACGTGAAGCATTAGCTGCGGGCCAGATTTGTGAAATACTGGTATCGTAATCAGGTAAAAACTGAATCACATTCATCATTGATGTGAAATAGAGGACAAAATTACGAAATACTGGTATCATAATATGGGAAAATCTGAATCACATTCATCTTTTATGTGAAATAGCGAACAGATTTGCGAAATGCTGATATCGCAATCTGAGAAAATCTGAATCACATTCATCCTTTATGTGAAACAACGAACAGATTTGCGAAATGCTGGTATCGCAATATGAGAAAATCTGAATCATGTTCATCCTTTACATGAAACCTCGGCCGAAAGATCAAATCTGAATGGGGTGCTCGAGTTATGGATCGAGCGGGCCTGATTGTCTTTTGGGATTTTTTGTCTAGATCACCGTGCTTGGTTTGATACCTGCAACATTGAAGATGCGTTCATCCAAGTCTGAGAAAGAATGAGAAAACTTACCTGAGTTGACTGAAACCCGATTTTTAGGATTTGCTGAATTGGCGTGCTCAACCTGTTCAGTTCATAGGAAAATGGTGTTTTGCGTGAACCTTAATACAAATGCAACAATTTGTGAGCTTCTACTTGCATTGTAAAACTCCATTGGAGATTTTGTCAATAAGGAAAACTGTATGATCCTTTCGACAAAATTTGACCAAATAGAATGAGGAACTTTCAGTCAGAAAGGACTTTCTCACTCTCTTTGAAAAGGCTATTTGACCCAACCATTGATGCGGGCATGAGAATCACTCGGAGCTGTCCTCATCACACTTGATAAGGGTTTGGGTAATCTTGCAATCAGTATGACCAGACCAATCCACAAGGTCTTTTCAAAGACTGTAATTCAGACTTGGTCAAAGGCTATTCAAAGGGGACTCGTATGAGTCGTTAGACCATGAAATGAGATCTTCATCAGCTGCATTGGGTTTACAAGTCAGGAACTAACATAGAATTCGCATCCGATAAATACAGTTGAAGATTGATGCAAGTGAAAGCAAGAAAATTCTACTCATGCTTTGAAATTTGTGAAATTTGCCCCAATGTGGGGTTGTTCCTGACAGGGGTATCAAAACGAAACCACCGTTCAAAAGAGTTTAGCAAAGGGAGACCTGTAGTGTTTGGATAGATGAAATGAATACCTCACATCATCTTGGTCGTCATACTTTTCGCAAGATAACCCTTTTACCTTGTAAGCATAGAAATCTTCACACTTACTCACTTGGGATATAATATAGGACGTGTATGGAAATAGCTTGCCTTTCATCGTCCTGGCGTTCCTAATTCAAAATGATCAACATCAATTGACCAAACAAATCTCCTGATTGAAAAATTCAGTGAAGATTTATAATACAATCAGAAAGCAGACAAAATGTGCATGAGTATTAAGATTTGCAAAACATTACAACATCTCAGGTATAATATTTCTTGACTGAATCAACATTGACAGGATTAGTGAAGACACGTCCATCCATCTCTGCCAAGATCAAGGCGCCGCCTGGAAGGGCTTTCTTCACTATGTAGGGTCCGCCATAATTTGGAGCGAATTTCCCTTCTGGCTATAGGATGATGGGCAGAAGCTTCCGCAGCACAAGGTCTTCCTCCTGAAAATGTCGAGGTCGCACCTTCTTGTTAAAAGTTCGAGCAACTCTCTGCTGATAACATTGGCCATGGCATAAGGCTCTGAGCCGCTTCTCGTCAATCAAGTTCAGCTGATCTATCCTCTGTTGGATCTAATCTGCTTCAGTAAGTTCTATCTGGGACAAAATGCGCAGAGAAGGAATCTCCACTTCGACCGGTAATACTGCCTCCATACCATATACTAGGAAGTATGGGGTTGCCCCGGTTGATGTCCGGACTGAAGTCCGGTATGCCATAAGTTCGAACGGCAACCTGTCGTGCCAATCTCGATAATTCTCAGCTGTCTTAGACAAGATCTTCTTGATGTTCTTGTTCGCTGCCTCAACTGCCCCGTTCATCTGAGGGCGATATGGAGAAGAATGCAAGTGTCTGATCTTAAATGCTTTGAGCAGTTCTTCCACCTACTTGCTATTCAGATTCGCACCATTATCTGTGATTATAACCTCAGGGGCTCCATATCGAGCAATTAAATCACGTCCGATGAACTTTACCACATTTCGAGACGTGACCGTTGAATACAATGTCGCCTCAATCCACTTGGAAAAATAATCAATTGCCACCAGAATGAACCGATGTCCATTGGAAGCTTTAGGGTTGATCGGGCCAATCACATCTATTCCCCACATGGAAAACGGCCAAGGCTTAGATAACTGATGCAACTTGTTTGGAGGGACATTGATCTTGTCACCATGAATCTGGCATTTATGGCAACTTCTGACATGCTGTATACAATCATTTTCTAATGTGAGCCAATAATAGCCCAGCATCATGATCTTCTTTACTAGCATATGGCCGTTCATAAGAGGGCCACAGACGCCTTCATGCATTTCTGCCATTAAACGAATCGCTTCAGTCACATCAACACACCTCAGCAGGACCGAATCGAAAGACCTTTTATGAAGATTTTCTCCGCTCATGAAGAACTTTGAAGCCATCTTCCGTATACTTCTGGTCTGAAACTATACTATTCTCAGGAAACTTCTGCTCCTAGATATACATCTTGATATCTTGATACCAGGGTTTGCTATCTGGCTCATCCGCCACAACCATGCAGTAGGCCGGCGGTCTTAAGACTTCGAACTTTAGTGGTTCAACTTCTAATCCCTCCGTCACATGCAACATTGATGCCAGAGTGGCCAAAACGTCTGCAAATTGATTTTGAGTTCTAGACAAATATTTAAACGTGATATCCGTAAACTTTTCCATCAATTCGTCTAAATACTCATGATAGGGCAGCAGCTTTGAATCTCGCGTCTTCCATTTACCAACTGTCTGGAGAATAATTAAAGTTCAGTCTCCAAACACCTTAAGTTTATATATTCCCATTTCTATCGCCGCTTGTAGACCAAGAATACAAGCTTCGCATTCGGCGATGTTATTAGTGCAAGGGAACACCAATTTTGCTGCTACTGGATAATATTGACCTCTAGGAGAAATCAGAGCTACTCTCGTGCTGGACCCTGACAAGTTTACAGCTCCATCAAAGTACATTGTCCAAACATAATATTCGACCGCCATAATTCGATCTTCTGGTTGATAAAGATCATCACCTTGCCTCGGATTTTCTGCTAAAACATCCGCTATAACTCTTCCTTTCACCGATTTCTAAGGCAAATATCAAATGTCAAACTCGAAAATGAGAATTTGCCACTTGGCAAGTTTGCCAACCAATGCAGGCTGATTCAGGAGATATTTAATGGGATCGCACTCCGTCACCAAAAGGATTTGGTAATGCAGAGTGTATTATCGCAGCCTGTGTAACACCCATACCAATGTTGTGCATGTCTTTTCAGCCTATGAGTAATTTAATTTGGAGCCCGTGAATTTCTTGCTCAAATAATAGATGGCCCGTTCTTTAGCATCTCCCTGACTTTCTTGGGCTAGCATGGCTCCAAGTGACTCACTGTTTATTGTGAGGTAGAGAATCAACGGTTGCCCCGCTGTGGGTGGCACAAGGACAGGTGGATTCATAAGATGCTGCTTCAACTTCTCAAACGCTTCCTCACATTCTTCATCCCATCTAATAAGTGCATTCTTTTTCAAGAACTTGATAAAGGGTTTGGCGGTCTATGTCAACTGAGAGATGAATCGGGAAATATAGTTCAATCTTCCCATGAGACTCCTAACCTCCTTCGCCGTGGTCGGTGGTTTCAATTCGCAGATTGCCTTAGCCTTCGATGGATCAATCTCGATACCTCGGTTGCTGACAATGAAACCGAGCAATTTGCCACTGCTAGCTCCAAAAACACACTTCGCCGGGTTAAGGCGCAATTTGAACTTCCTAAGCCGCTCAAATAGCTTAATCAGAGTCTGGACGTGGTCTTCCCCTTTCCGGGTCTTGGCAATCATATATCCACATATACCTCTAACTCATTATGAATCAGGTCATGAAATAAAGTCACCATGGCCCGTTGATATGTTGCACCGGCATTCTTCAATCCAAAAGGCATCACCCTGTACTGAAATAATCCACATGGGGTAGTGAAAGTGATTTTTTTCTTATCATTTTCGTTCATCAGAATCTGGTTGTACCCTGAGAAGCCATCCAAAAAAGAAAACAGCTCGAATTCAGCTGTGCTGTCCACTAGAACATCGATATGTGAGAGAGGAAAATTATCCTTCGGGCTGGCCTTATTCAAGTCCCGGTAGTCTATACAAACTCGAACTCGACTATCCTTCTTCATCACTGGAACGATGTTGGCAATCCAGTCTTGGTATTGAGAAGTCTCAATGAATCCCACGTCTAGGAGTTTCATAACCTCCTCTTTGATCTTATTTTCCAACTCAGGTCATGAAATAAAGTCACCATGGCCCGTTGATATGTTGCACCGGCATTCTTCAATCCAAAAGGCATCACCCTGTACTGAAATAATCCACATGGGGTAGTGAAAGTGATTTTTTTCTTATCATTTTCGTTCATCAGAATCTGGTTTTACCCTGAGAAGCCATCCAAAAAAGAAAACAGCTCGAATTCAGCTGTGCTGTCCACTAGAACATCGATATGTGAGAGAGGAAAATTATCCTTCGGGCTGGCCTTATTCAAGTCCCGGTAGTCTATACAAACTCGAACTCGACTATCCTTCTTCATCACTGGAACGATGTTGGCAATCCAGTCTTGGTATTGAGAAGTCTCAATGAATCCCACGTCTAGGAGTTTCATAACCTCCTCTTTGATCTTATTTTCCAACTCAGGTCTCTTCGTTTCTTTTGTGCTACTAGATCACAAGATGGGTTGAGCGGAAGACAGTGTTCAACAATCGAGCGATCGAGCCCTGGCATATCTGCGTAGGACCATGCAAAGATATCTTGGTAATCCTTCAGAAGTTGAATCAACCGTCTAGCTGTGTCCTCAGGAAGGTTTGCCCCAATCTTGACTTCCTTAAGGTTTTTTTCATTTCCTAGATTTATAGACAATGTCTCATCTCTGGTCAACGGCTTTACCGTTTCATGTTCCTCGAATTCCCGACGTATTTCTTCGTATTCGGGGTCGAATTCATCGAGATCATAAACTCCAAAATCCATTAGATCTCCCTCAACATCCCTGAAACATAAAGCAGGGAATTCAGAAAAACAAACAGGGTTTAAAGATGTATGCCCTATCGTTTTCGGATGCAATTTTTTTCTTAGAAAATGCTTCTTCTTGGCTTTTTTAATTTTTTCTTTCTGAAAAATTTATTTTACAAAAATTTTGAGACGAGAATCTTTGAAGAAGCCCAACTCTCGGTATCTTACCATTGACGACAATTTGTTTGACCGTTGGTTATCGTCATCGGGTTGGTTTGGGGTACTTTGACAAGATTCCAAAATGATGGATAAAAATTTATGTAATTTTATTGATCTTTAAAATCAATTCATTACATTTATTGATTGAAAAATGCAATACTGAAGAGAAAAGTCCTAACAATAACTGAAATGACTAAAATTAAAAGAAAGCTGGAAATATTCAACGCATGGGGTAACATAGACTAGTTACTCTGAATCTAAACCCTCCAATGGATCGTCTTCAGAGTGAACATTGTTCGAAGGCCTCGGTGGTCTGCGTTCCAAGTAGGGCTCTTCTTCAAGGGTCCCATCTATCTGCATAAGGTCTTCAAGCACAGCTCTCACGGTCATGTCACCAAACCATTCAGCCAGGTTAGGTATCTCACCCTCCACATCCAGTTCCATGGGCTCTACTTCGACGACCTGCTCCTTCGCTGGAACGTGGAATACAATCCCCAAATCGTCCTGATACTCGGACAACTCATCATATCCTCCAACCACCCCACCAGATTGAAAAGTGACGTATAAGGGCTGCGGCTGAGAACTATCTTCTTGCTTGCCAAGTCCTTTCACTACCTACTTGCTATGTCTCTGTCCCGGATAACCAAGGCCCGCCTTATGATTTTGACATTTAACCTCAACAGGGGTGCGGATTCTTTGGCCATGTCTTCCCAGTCCCATGCCGGGTTGATAGCCATTCCCTACCATTACTTTGGCCACCATAACAGAAGCGGCCGACACCTCGGGAGTTGGTAAGGGACTCTCAAGAGAGGCATGTATCGTCTGTATTAGCTCGAACGCGTGATACGAGCTCTCTTCATTTTCGGTCGGCTCCACGTAGGAAATGGCTGTCTCGTTATAGATCTGATGGTCTTCCTCACCAAACACCGTCACCAGCTTCTTCTCGACCACAAATTTAATCTTCTGATATAGGCTCGAAGGTACGGCGCCTGTATTGTGAGGAAAGCGCCAACTCAAGTCTCTCTACTCGAATTATTGCAAACCTCACCTAAGCATCAAGAGGCGTTAAAGAAGGTCATGGCGCAGATTCATGTCCCTGAGGACATCGAACAAAAGAAGCTGGAAGGATTTGTCGGGGCGGTCCTGTTGAAGGATCAAGTAGCTTTCGCGGATGATGAGATTCCTGCAGAAGGTCGGGGCCATAACAAAGCCCTGCATATTACCGTGAAGCACAAACAGACCTTTGTGTCTCGAGTCCTCATTGATAACGGTTCGGCATTGAATATATGCCCATTGGCCACCTTGAACCGATTGGGAGTGGACTTAGCTAGAATGCAGTCGGCAAAGGCCCTTGTCAGCCTTTGACGGGATGAAGAAAGACGTTCTGGGGCAGATAAATCTGGATATCCTCATCGGACCGTCGACATTTGACATTTTGTTTCAAATTTTGGATATCCCCTCTGCCTTCAATCTTCTACTTGGACGGCCTTCGATCCACAATGCAGGCGCCGTACCTTCGAGCCTATATCAGAAGATTAAATCTGTGGTCGAAAAGAAGCTGGTGACGGTGTTTGGTGAGGAAGACCATCAGATCTATAACGAGACAGCCATGTCCTACGTGGAGCCGACCGGAAATGAAGAGAGCTCGTATCACGCGTTCGAGCTAATACAGACGATACATGCCTCTCTTGAGAGTCCCTTACCAACTCCCGAGGTGTCGGCCGCTTCTGTTATGGTGGCCAAAGTAATGGTAGGGAATGGCTATCAACCCGATATGGGACTAGGAAGACATGGCCAAAAAATCCGCACCCCTGTTGAGCTTAAAGGTCAAAATCATAAGGCGGGTCTTGGTTATCCGGGACAGAGACATAGCAAGTAGGTAGTGAAAGGACTTGGCAAGCAAGAAGATAGTTCTCAGCCGCAGCCCTTATACGTCACTTTTCAATCTGGTGGGGTGGTTGGAGGATATGATGAGTTGTCCAAGTATCAGGACGATTTGGGGATTGTATTCCACGTTCCAGCGAAGGAGCAGGTCGTCGAAGTAGAGCCCATGGAACTGGATGTGGAGGGTGAAATACCTAACCTGGCTGAATGGTTTGGTGACATGACCATAAGAGCTGTGCTTGAAGACCTTATGCAGATAGATGGGACCCCTGAAGAAGAGCCCTACTTGGAACGCAGACCACCGAGGCCTTCGAACAATGTTCACTCTGAAGACGACCCATTTGAGGGTTTAGATTCAGAGTAACTAGTCAATGTTACCCCATGCGTTGAATATTTTCAGTCTTCTTTTAATTTCAGTCATTTCAGTTATTGTTAGGACTTTTCTCTTCAGTATTGCACTTTTCAATCAATAAATGTAATGAATTGATTTTAAAGATCAATAAAATTACATAAATTTTTATCCATCATTTTGGAATCTTGTCAAAGTACCCCAAACCAACCCGATGACGATAACCAACGGTCAACCAAATTGTCGTCAATGGTAAGATACCGAGAGTTGGGCTTCTTCAAAGATTCTCGTCTCAAATTTTTTGTAAAATAAATTTTTCTGAAAGAAAAACGAAAAAAGCCAAGAAGAAGCATTTTCCAAGAAAAAAATTGCATCCGAAAACGATATGGCATACATCTTTAAACCCTGTTTGTTTTTCTGAATTCCCTGCTTTATGTTTCAGGGATGTTGAGGGAGATCTAATGGATTCTGGAGTTTATGACCTCGATGAATTCGACCCCGAATACGAAGAAATACGTCGAGAATTCGAGGAACATGAAACGGTCAAGCCGTTGACCGGAGATGGGACCTTGTCTATAAATCTAGGAAATGAAGAAAACCTTAAGGAAGTCAAGATTGGGGCAAACCTTCCTGAGGACACAGCTAGACTGTTGATTCAACTCCTGAAGGATTACCAAGATATCTTTGCATGGTCCTACGCAGATATGCCAGGGCTCGATCGCTCGATTGTTGAACACTGTCTTCCGCTCAACCCATCTTGTGATCTAGTAGCACAGAAGAAACGAAGAGACCTGAGTTGGAAAATAAGATCAAAGAGGAGGTTATGAAACTCCTAGACGTGGGATTCATTGAGACTTCTCAATACCAAGACTGGATTGCCAACATCGTTCCAGTGATGAAGAAGGATAGTCGAGTTCGAGTTTGTATAGACTACCGGACTTGAATAAGGCCAGCCCGAAGGATAATTTTCCTCTCTCACATATCGATGTTCTAGTGGACAGCACAGCTGGATTCGAGCTGTTTTCTTTCATGGATGGCTTCTCAGGGTACAACCAGATTCTGATGAACGAAAATGATAAGAAAAAAATCACTTTCACTACCCCATGTGGATTATTTCAGTACAGGGTGATGCCTTTTGGATTGAAGAATGCCGGGGCAACATATCAACGGGCCATGGTGACTTTATTTCATGACCTGATTCATAATGAGTTAGAGGTATATGTGGATATATGATTGCCAAGACCCGGAAAGGGGAAGACCACGTCCAGACTCTGATTAAGCTATTTGAGCGGCTTAGGAAGTTCAAATTGCGCCTTAACCCGGCGAAGTGTGTTTTTGGAGCTAGCAGTGGCAAATTGCTCGGTTTCATTGTCAGCAACCGAGGTATCGAGATTGATCCATCGAAGGCTAAGACAATCTGCGAATTGAAACCACCGACCACGGCGAAGGAGGTTAGGAGTCTCATGGGAAGATTGAACTATATTTCCCGATTCATCTCTCAGTTGACATAGACCGCCAAACCCTTTCTCAAGTTCTTGAAAAAGAATGCACTTATTAGATGGGATGAAGAATGTGAGGAAGCGTTTGAGAAGTTGAAGCAGCATCTTATGAATCCACATGTCCTTGTGCCACCCACACCAGGACAACCGTTGATTCTCTACCTCACAATAAACAGTGAGCCACTTGGAGCCATGCTAGCCCAAGAAAGTCAATGGGATGCTAAAGAACGGGCCATCTATTATTTGAGCAAGAAATTCACGGGCTCCAAATTAAATTACTCATAGACTGAAAAGACGTGCACAACATTGGTATGGGTGTTACACAGGCTACGATAATACACTCTGCATTACCAAATCCTTTTGGTGACGGAGTGCGATCCCATTAAATATCTCCTGAATCAGCCTGCATTGGTTAGCAAACTTGCCAAGTGGCAAATTCTCATTTTCGAGTTTGACATTCGATATTTGCCTTAGAAATCGGTGAAAGGAAGAGTTATAGCGGATGTTTTAGCAGAAAATCCGAGGCAAGGTGATGATCTTTATCAACCAGAAGATCGAATTATGGCGGTCGAAGATTATGTTTGGACAATGTACTTTGATGGAGCTGTAAACTTGTCAAGGTCCGGCACGAGAGTAGCTCTGATATCTCCTAGAGGTCAACATTATCCAGTAGCAGCAAAATTGGTGTTCCCTTGCACTAATAACATCGCCGAATACGAAGCTTGTATTCTTGGTCTACAAGCGGCGATAGAAATAGGAATATATAAACTCAAGGTGTTTGGATACTCAGCTTTAATTATTCTCTAGACATTTGATAAAAGGAAGACGCGAGATTCAAAGCTGCTGCCCTATCATGAGTATTTAGACGAATTGATGAAAAATTTTACGGATATCACGTTTAAATATTTGTCTAGAACTCAAAATCAATTTGCAGACGCTTTGGCCACTCTGGCATCAATGTTGCATGTCACGGAGGGATTAGAAGTCGAACCACTAAAGTTCGAAGTCTTAAGACAGCCGGCCTACTGCATGATTGTGGCGGATGAGCCAGATAGCAAATCCTGGTATCAGGATATCAAGATGTATATCTAGGAGCAGAAGTTTCCTGAGAATAGTATAGTTTCAGACCAGAAGTATATAAGGAAGATGGCTTCAAAGTTCTTCATGAGCGGAGAAAATCTTCATAAAAGGTCTTTCGATTCGGTCCTGCTGAGGTGTGTTGATGCGACTGAAGCGATTCATTTAATGGCAGATTTAGAAAGGTTCGGGACTTGAAAAGGACGACTCGGGCCACAGGGTAATGGCCGAAGTATCCCTAACCAAGCAATCCTAAGCCTAGCCATTCAGGTCCAACGGCAGGTTGTGTGTGCAAGATGTAGTGTCTATCCAACTAAAGCATGCATAGCAGGTTATATCAAGACAGCGCTTCAATATAAGCTCATATACATAAACTCCTTCAAACTGCAAAACAAAAGTCAGCAAACACTCTCCCCTTAAACTCCTAGCCTGCATAAAAATGGTTAACAAACACCTCCTCTTATCACTCCAACCCTGCAAGAATATTTAACACTTGAAAGTGAGATCCAATCAATCCACTCAAGACATCTAAGGAATCTAAACGGCCTAAATCCTCTACAACTTTTAAATTTTTCGAAAGGTTCAAATAACTGAGTTAAGCATTCATATTTCTCGAAAAATAAAAAGTAAATCCTCAGCGGAGTCGCCAAGCTGTCGCAACCTGAAAAAAAAAATCAGGCTAATCGGATTATCAAGCAAGTTATCGAGAACTAACCTAATGCGGACCCTCCCAAACCCTACCGAATCGCAACACGGAAAATTAGAACAAATGAGGAGTCGCCACTAATCGTTCGAGCTAGGTCGATTAGAAACCTAGGTAAAAGGTAAACTAGCGGGAGAACTAATTCACCGCTGCGAACCAGATATTTTAGATCCGGAGATTTGGTTACGTTAATCGACTTAGACTAACGCCCTTTCGGTACCTAGATAACTGACTCGAAATTCAAAAAAAAATAAAGAAAATTCAAAAATAACACTTTGATAATTCCGAAAATCCTAAAAAAAAAAACTAAGCGAAATTTTCCCCGACGCTCTCGTCATCTTGATCCTGCTGGGCTTGGGCCGCCGTCTGATCCTAGACGTCACCCTTCTTACAAGGCCTACACTTTGGAGCGATTCTGATAGCCCGTCGCATCTTCTTGATCCTCCTATGAAAATTGTTGATCGCGACGGTCTCATCCATCTTTCTAACTTCCCTATGACTCAACTCTATTAGGCCCACAACATCGGGCTTTTCTTGGTCCATCTAATCCAAAATAACTGAAAATTACATTACAAATAAAATGACATAGGAAACATGAGACGACATGCAAGGTGACATGGCCATAAGCGGAATGAATTGGTCCTTTTTTTTAGAAATTCGAAATTTGCTAAACAAAAACCGAACTCGCCATTTTTATTCATTTTTTTATTTCTCGAAATTTTTTTATTATTCCCAAAAATTGTGTCCATTTTCCCATTAAATTCGAAAATTAATCTAGGATTTGCCGCCAATCACTTTCAAAGATATTCGCACGCCTTCCATATTTGGAAATCGGGATTGCCATCTACTAAACACGCCTTCCTTTTTAAATATGCGATTGGATTCAAAACTTCCTAATTCGAATCTTTCCTTACCGAACGAGATCGAATTGAAACGGGAAACTAACCTAGATAAGGTAACGGTAGGATTTCAATCAGAAAATCAAATCCTATCAATTTCTATCAACTAGGCAAGCAATCACATCAACATGGCAAGAATTCAAAACTCCAAAAAAAAATCAAATCTTTATTTCTAAAAATTCAACCTTGCCGATTTAGCATTTTTTTTTTTGCCAAGCCCGGCAAATCGCGCCCACGGGGTAACGGGCGAAACCGACCGTAACTTGATTTTTTATTTAGCGAAAAAATGGCTTTTGATTTTGTTGGAGATTCGCGGTACATGCAAAGGCGACTAAACTCAACTAAATTAAATCAAACGGCCATGGCAAATCAGACAATTATCGATCAATGATCAACCGAAATCGGGATTGGAATTATACCTAAGCCGAGCTTCCTTTCCCTCTTCGAGCTAAACACCCACAGGACCGATTTGATATCCTGCGAAAACAAGAAAACGATAACAAAAAGTCGCCGAAGCCGAGGATGATGGCGATGGACGGCCGGCCGAGACTGACGTCGAGCCGGCAATGGGCAATGGGTCACGATGGTGCACGGCTTGATCTGTAGGGCTGAATGAGGAGTGGTTTGATGCAGAATTCTTATAGGACAGCAGCAGCGATGGCACGGCAGTAGCGACAGAGCGATGACTGTGCAAGCTCGACGAGGGGGGCACGGGCGTCGGTAGTGGGGCAGAGGTGGCGCAGGATGAGCAGCAACGAGCGGCGATCGCAGGGGCGACGACACGGCGAGGCGTGCGCGAAGGAACAACGGCGGCACAGGAGCAGGTCAGCAGCTCAAGCGAGTTGGACCGAATGGTGGAAGCGAACTGGGCAGCGACGGTGGAGTAGCGAGCTTCGAGCGGAAATGACGTCGATCTCCGTGCGGCAGCGACGGCTATCCTTGAGCGGCAGCAGTGGCAATCTCCGAGGAGGAAGCGGTGAAGAGAGGGAGTCGAGTGAACCGAGAGAGTGAGAGTTGAGAGAGAGTGAGAGAGAGTCGGGAGAGAATCAGAGAGAGGCGAGAGAGAATGTCGAGAGGTGAGAGTGTCGAAAAATTATGTCGTCCCTCTTGTAACCCTAGGCGTAACTACGTATATATAGAGAATATTCTAGGGTTTAATCTTGACCGTCAGATTTGAGAAAAGAATGATCGTCGGATCGAAATTTCTAATCTCGTCGGGCTAGGATAATCAAAATTTCGCCCATAAGAGAAAGGCCATGGGCTTGGTCGAAATTCTCATTTTAATGGGCTTATCTGCATAATTCTAGACTAAAAATCGAGCTTAATCAATTAATTAACTAATTAAATTAATTAATTTCGAGAATCAAGGTTAATTCTCATTTTCTATTTAATCAATGCATTTTCCTAAAATTAAAATTTAGGTGCTAACAAACACAACAAAATGAAGAAAAGAGGTTCCAATGGAGGATCAAAAATGTTTCTCGAGCCTTAAGTAAGTGGAGTAAAAAGAGACACCCCAGTGCTAGAACCCGTATTGATGCGATTATTGGATCAAAAATGTTTCTCGAGCCTTAAGTAAGTGGAGTAAAAAGAGACACCCCAGTGCTAGAACCCGTATTGATGCTCTTAATCGCAAACTCATGGCCTTCACCAATAGTCCTGGGGAACCCTTACAACGAGAAGACTCGAACCGCATCATCGAGCTGATTGAGAGCCCATGGAGGCAAGAAGAAGCGTATTGGAAGGTGCGATCAAGGATCAAGGATTAGCTGGCTCAAGGAATGAGACAGGAATACTAAATATTTCCATGCCACTACAATCCAAAGGCGTCAACGGAATAAAATTTCAACTTTGCGTATCAATGACCAGGAGTGGAGCCGTGGGCAGCCCAGATTGATCCAGCACATTAGAGAGTATTATGCGAGTCTATATGAGTCAGTTGGAGGCAGAAATTTTCACCCAGTATTGGAGCAATGTCCATTGATTATCCATGAGAACATAAATGAAGCTTTAACTGCCCACCATTGAGGAAGTTAAAGCATCAATATTTCAGCTAGGAGCAACTAAAGCCCCGGGTCCAGATGGTCTAAATGGTCAATTCTTTTAGAATTTTTGGGGGGACATCCAAAATGATGCTTTTTGCTTGGTAAGAGAATTTTTTTTTTTAACTCGGGTTCTTTTGATGCTTCTTTGAATCAGATTCACATTGTGCTTATCCCTAAAGTCCTAAACCTAGATAGCATCGCCCAATATAGGCCAATTAGTTTGTGCAATTTCAGTTATAAAATCATCTCTAAAGTTATAGCTAATAGGCTCAAACCCTAGCTCACTGATATCATTGCTAAGGAACAAAGTGCGTTCGTCAATGGGAGACAAATACAAGATAATATCCTTATTGTTCAAGAAGTTCTGCACCAGTTGAGAACCGAAGAAAGAAAAAGGAAATTCCAAGCCGTCTTGAAATTAAATATGCAAAAAGCTTATGATAGGGTGGAATGAGACTTCTCTGTGCTTGTATGATTAAGATCGGATTCAGCGAGAGATGGGTCAACCTAATTTACCAGTGCATTTCAATAGTGTCTTACAGTATCAAGATTAATGGCGAACCCACCCTATACTTTCAGCCATCAAGAGGAATTAGACAAGGTGACCCCCTTTCTCCATACCTATTGATTATTTTGGCTAACACCTTGTCTTCCTTACTATACAAAGGTGCGGAAGATGGCACTTTACAAGGAATTAAATTAACTAGGAATTGCCCTACGCTATCCCATCTACTGTTTGCGGATGATGCAATTTTTTTCTTGAATGGAACGGTTAGAGAATGTCAGAACTTGGCTAGCATAATCAGCCAATATTGTTTAGCTTCGAGGCAAGCTGTCAACCTTAACAAATCAGGAATCTTTTTCAGCCAAGGTTGCCCAGAACAATTAAAGTTGAACATGGCATCGGAATTGAGAGTGCCAATTCTAGATAAAACTGGGAAATATCTAGCTATGCCTTCGGACTGAGGCCAAACAAAGAAGGACATGTTCGCATGGATCCTAGCGAGAGTGAACATGAAACTTAAAAGCTGGAAAGAAAAACTTTTGTCTAAGGCAGGAAAGGAGATTTTGATCAAAACGGTTGTCCAAGCTCTTTCTCATAATGCTATGTCAATATTCAAGATTCCTATCTCTATCTATAAGGCGATTGAGAAAAAGATAGCTAACTTCTGGTGGAAGCAGAACTCATCTAAAGTAGGAATCCACTGGAGAAAGTGGGAAACCTTAAAACAGAGTAAAATGGAGGGAGGTTTGGGATTCAGAGATCTAATAACTGTTAATAGAGCTATGTTGGGCAAGCAAGCATGGAGACTTGCACAAAACCCAACATCCTTATGGAGTAGGGTATTTAAAGGTATATACTACCCAAACGGCGACATCTGGACAGCTAAGAAAGGATCACGCCCCTCATGGGGCTGGCAAAGTGTACTCATGGGAAGGGATTCAATCAAGAAGGATATAAGATGGATTGTGAGTGATAGACAGAGAATCAAGATCAGAGAGCATAAATGGCTACCCTCAGGGACTATCGGGGGACCAGCAAACAAAGACGACCCTTATATGGTGGCTGAAATAATTAACCTAGAGACTTAATCCTGAGATGTGCAGCGATTGAATGAAGTAAATCAGGAAGGTTTTGTCAAGGAAATCATTGATATCCCAATCAAGCCAAGCAGCGCAGTGACAGACTGATTTGGATATGCAGTGCCAAAGGGAAATATTCAGTCAATGAGGGATATCATAGCATAAGAAGTGAGACAAAGCAGCATAACTATGATTTTGCATCTACTTCGTACCAGCCTCCCCGACGACTATGGAAATCAATCTGGAACATAACAACCCCCTCCCCCGAAAATCAAGTTTTTCCTATGGAGGGTATGTCAAAATGCCTTACCATCAAAAGAAAATCTCTTCAAAAGGAAGCTTGCTCCTGACCGATGGTGTCCTGTGTGCGGCCGTGCCCCAGAAACGATGGAACACTTATTCTTGCTCTGCGACTGGGTAAAAGACATATGGTCAGACAACAGAGTTCAGTTAGACATAAACCTATTCAATATCCAGAGGCTAGATAAGTGGATTATGGAGGTTTTTACTTGTAGCAATAGCTTGCCAACGCCGGAGCTAGTGGCTCATATCCTCTGGCGCCTATGGAAAGAGAGAAATAACAGGGTGTTCCGAGGAAGACAGCCCAAGTTAGGTTTAATCGTAGAAGATGCAGAGGTAGAAGTAGCCACTTTCGACAGAAGGATTCAAGAAAAGACCAAGGTGAAAGGAAAAAATTAGCATAGCACCAGATGCTTGGACACCGCCGGGACCTGGAGAATGGAGCTTCAATGTCGATTGCTCATGGATAGATGGAAACCAAAGCGGATCTGTGGCTGGGATTTGTAGAGACAGCAGGGGTGTCATTGTTGCAGGCTTTGCGAAGGAGGAGAAAGCGAACTCTGCGCTGGAAATGGAGATCCTTGGCGTTCTTTCTGCTCTTACGCTTATACATATGGAAAAAAGCAAAGGCTGAAAAGCGGATGGTTTTACACAGCTCTATCGACGTCACAGCACAACAGAAGTTTAAAGTAGATATATTGACAGATTGTGTCTCCATACCGAATCTTCTACGAGATTTGGAAGATTGTCCGTGGGCTGTTACAGGTTTGATAGAAGACTGCAAAGGCCATTATAGCTCCAGCTTGGTTCGGATGTAATAAGTGTAATCCATATCTCGCGAGTTGCGAATAGCGCCGCAAGTTAGGTTGCTAAAGCCCATCGAAAGAATTTGCTCCCCTCTAACTGGATGGTTAAGCCTCCCCAACCCCTCTGGGATCTTCTTTGTTGCGACTTTGGGAACGCTTGTTGTGCTTCTTCTGTTTTAAGTTGAATGAATGCACAATTGTTGTTTGATCAAAAACCAATTTCCCAGAAAATGATTTATTTTAGAAATTTTTAATACTATTTAAATTTTTTGTAACTAAATAATCTGTGTAACTTTTTAAAGAATTGTTTCTTATATTGGAAAAATGGGGACTGGGGCTAGGCCCGGCCCGAATATGAGCTATTGTGGACTCTCGGGTCTGGGCCACGGATATAAATTGGGCTCTCATGTCACACCCAATCAATTGAATTAAACCCACTTCTCAAAGCCCATAACCCGATTAAGCCCATCCTATTTCTTTCTCCATATTTCGCCTTCGCTCGACTTCCTATTCCCAGGACTCCCACTTTGACTCTTCTACAATAAACCTCAAAACATCTATGAACTAACGGATCCAGAAAATATATAAAAACTTCAATGAACGAGAATTTGCAGACACTATGCAGAAAATACCCCATGCCATCGTCGCCCATCTTCAGACTTCGCCGGACCACCGCCTTTGACCATCCCGACGTATCCAATCGTCCATCTGCAAAAACACATGGCATGCGGATGGTACAATGAGATACAATCAGAAGGCGCAGCATGAACACTCCACTGAGAATTGGTACCAGAGTCATTCTTTCATCACCGGAACACCGTCACCCGCCGATTCACTCGTGCTCCTCCAGCGAGCGTAAGAGCTTGGAATAAGAGGGACGCTATTTTTTCCCTCCTCTGTCGTGCCGCCAGCCGGCCCAGCCCCTTCTAAAAAAGAATAACCTATATTTTATCTAGGGCAAGCTTGCAATGGCGAGGATTTTAGCCATTGGGGAGGTGCCATGTGGCAATGAGAGTATTTCAGCTTTAGAAAAGCCCGGTCTAAGATCGAATTGGGCCAAGCTCTACCCGACCGGTTTGACCTGATCCTTTGCAATTTTCAGTAATTAACAAAATATTTCGAGATGCTTATCAGGAAGATTAAGGTAGATTAAGGTATCATAGCTGCGCGAGGACGATAACGATGACCGCGGTGGTGATGATGGAGTGAGCAATAAACCATAAAAATCAAAATGTGCAGAAAAATTAGGGTATCCTTCTTAATGTACGTAATCAATCCTCGTAATCAATCTTCCTTAATGTACGTAATCAATCTTCATCAATCCTCCTTAATGTACGTAATCAATCCTCATTAGAAGAGAAAAAATGGTAGAAGGTGAAACATCCACTTATTAATATATTTACAACATATACTATTTTTAGGATAGAGAAGTGAAATACCTCTCATCATTTTGATTATCATACCTTCACACGTTTCGCGGGGGATAGAAACATGGGACTATGCATAGAATAAGGCTTGCTTTTCATCATTCCGATACATCTCATTCAGCATATTCGAGCATTTCACAGTCATTGGTCGAATTGCCCGATTAAACAAATTCCCCGTAGAAATTGACAACTCAGGCATGTAAATCTTTAGTGCAAACAATGTGAGTATTTTTCAACATGCAACTCCTCAAAAACTGTCTTTTTTTGTCGATTTTTTTTGTTTTGTTTAGCTTCTGAAAGTCAATATATATAAACTAAACACTCAGAAAATAACGTTAGAAAAAATTAAAGTCCTATCACGAGTAATGCTTCTTGGCAGCATCTAAATTAACTGGATTAGAAAACTCCCATTGGCGACACTTGATTTTAGCCGACAAGTCATTAAGATAAAATAGTTTGAAGTTTAGATTCTTCATGGCCACAAGATCTATTTCTCAACCAAAAAGAGTCATTTAGAATTTGAATTAGCGTAGGCACTTCATTTATGAATCATTTTGCTCTTTCATTTTAAAAAGTCAAAATATTACTTATAGTTGACTTTTTGGTCAAATTTTGACCGAAAAATAACTCTCTGTCAAAATTTAGGCTTTCTCACGAAAAGCCTCCAATCTGTGTCAATTTTATTTCTGCACTTTTAATTTTGAAAAAAAAAATCGAAATTTGACCCATCAATTGACTTTATACGAAAAAGCTAACTCTGGATCAAAACGAGCATCTTCATTTCATATAGAGAAAGTAGTACATAACTTCAAGATATATGCAAATCCTGCAAAGCTAATAAAACAAATCTGAAACATGAATCATGCTTGCTACTGTTTGTAAATACTAGCTCATTCTTCATTTCATATAGACTCGGCGATCGACCGCCGTGCGCACCAAAGTTCGGTGTCCCCAGCACCATTACCGTATAAAGAACACAATCCTACTAATGGATTGTACGAATACAGAGAATGTCTTGAAAATCCCAGATCTATCTCTAGAGCAGGATAGAAAAGCACCCAAATCTAGATCGAGATCTAGATCGGGAGAAAAAAGGTACAAACTAAGTAGCAGTTGATCACGAGATCAGATAAGCCGTCCATGAAATCGACAGAAAATTCAAAACCTTTTTTTTGAAAAAGGCAAAAGGACATGAGGAGTGCCAATATTTGTGTATGACACTCACTTTAGTGCCAATATTTTTTTGATCACTCAAGTGCTAATTTTTTTAAAAAATGGTTATCTCAGTGCAATTCCGGTGAAGTCGCCAAAATTGGCACTAAAGTGATCGTTTTTTCTTCGGTTTAGCACTAAAGTGATCTTTTTTTTCTCCGATTTAGTACTAAAATGATCGTTTTTTTATCACTTAGGTACTATTTTAAAAAAATGATTATTTAAGTGCCAACTCCGGCAAGATCGCCGATGAAATGATCGTTTGGCTTCCGGCCAAACGGAGCCGAACCGATCGTTGTCCGACGTCTATTCATGTCCCCATAAGCATGTTTGAAGATTACTTTGTCTCGGTTTAAACTGAAATGCCGGTATTTCTAGCTTGACCATCGTTTTACGGACGCATACCACCTGCTCGATGAAATGCTCGCCGGACCATTCCGCTCGTTTAACTCTCGACATCGTCTCTCCCGACCTTTATTAGCTCTGTTTAGGCCTCATATACATACTAGAGCCAACTCTAAGCCTTTGTATGTCTTTATTTTGCATCAATTGGCGCCGAAAATGGCCGGCCGGAGCTCCCCGGGGCATACCCGAGTTGAGACCTCGCGCCGGCGAAAACGACGGTCACCGAGCTCTAAACGAGCTCAAGTAAGTCCTTGAACCTTCCTTGAACGCTTCTTGAATGGTCGAAATGGGGTTTCGGTGATAAAAAAAATTTCATGAACGGGGCGCCGAAACCGGCACTGTTCACGGCTGGCCGGGGGCATTTCGGGCGTCGTTAGTCGCTGTTCTCGTGTTGGTTATGTTGCTGTGTTGATGGGGGATCGCTTGGGTGAATTTGGTCGAAAATTTGGTAAGATTTGGGCTTGGTCCCGATTTTCCGGTGAGATTTCCGGCGAGTCGCCAGTTGCCTCCTCTGGGGACCTTTGACCAGTCAACGAAGGTGACGTGGCGCCGCGCCACGTCAGCCACCGCGGGGGGGGGGGGGGGGACTCTAAAAAAAAACCCTAGATTGGACGGCCACAATATTGCCACGTGTCGCGATCTAGAAAATTTCAAAATTAATAATGATTTTTGAATAATAAATGGCTTTTTTTTTGTCCAATAATAAATGGCTTTTCAGAAAATTCCAAAAAAAACTAGATCGGACGGCTGTGGGCGTGCCACGTGTCGCCATCCGATGTTTTCAAGAAACCCTAGATCGGACGGTTGTGGGAGTTCCACGTGTCGCGATCTGGCAATTTTTAAAATCAAATGGATCCGACGGCTAGTATAGTGCCACGTGGCTACGTAGAGACCGTCCGATTGGTTTTAATTTTCAGAAATTCAGATAAATTAGAAAATAGTTTTAAAATAAATAAAAAATAATAATAAAAAGAAAAAAGAAAATAAAAAAAAAATCAAAAACGGCGTCGTTTAGACCGGATTTCGACCCGTACGGTCGGGCCGGGTTTGACTCGGTCCGGAAAATATTTTTAATAAAAAAAAAATTCAAAAAAATTTTATAAAAAATTTGAAAATTCAATTAAAAAATCATTAAAAAATTGAAAAAAATTGGAAAAATCCTAAAAAAAATCCAGAAAATAGGAAATGGCCACAATCAACTGGCCATGACCTATTTTGGGTCTTCCAAACCATAATCTTTCCAAAATGACGATTTCTCCCTTTTGGCAAATCGTTCCCCAAAAAATTCAGAAAAATTTCAAAAAATTTCAGAAAATAGGAAATGGCCACAATCTACTGGCCATGACCTATTTTGGGTCTTTCGAACCCAAATATTTCCAAAATGTCGATTTTACCCTTTTGGCAAATCGTCCCCCAAAAATTCCAAAAAATTTCAGAAAAATTTCAGAAAATAGGAAATGGCCACAATCAACTGGCCATGCCCTATTTTGGGTCTTCCGAAACCCGATCCCTTCAAAAAATGACGATTTTGCCATTTAGGCAAATCTTCTTCCAAAAAATTGAAGAAATTCTAAAAATCCCAAAAAAATTTCAAAAAATAGGAAATAGCCACAATCAACTGGCCATTACCTATTTTCAAACCTCAATCTTTTCAAAAATGACGATTTTTCCCTTTAGCCAAATCGTCCCCAAAAAATTAAAGAAATCTAGAAAATTCCCGAAAAATCCCAAAAAATAGGAAATAGCCACAATCAACTGGCCATGACTTATTTTGGGTCTTTTGAAACCCGAATCTTTTCAAAATGACAATTTTGCCCTTTAGGCAAATCGTCTCCTAAAAAATTGAAGAAATCCAGGAAATTCCCAAAAAAATTCCAAAAAATAGGAAATGGCCAAGATCAACTAGTCACAACCTATATCGTTCAGTTCGACACTCGAACCTTCCAAAAATGACGATTTCGCCCTTCGGGCGAATCATCCCCAAATCTTCCAATCTACTTTTGGTCCTAAATCACACATTTCCTAAGCCCTTAAGGCTATACTAGGAGGCCTCTGATTTGAATTGATGTGCATTAACGTGGTCCATTTATGAACTTGATTGCGTTTTCCTTATATTGATTGTAATTTGATAGGACTAGCCTTCCAATCTGCATGAAACTCATGAATCAGACTTACTTTACCCAAAATTGCGCCTGCATGAAATCTTAGTCAGGAAAATCACTCGTGTTAGGTACCGAAAGGGCGTTGGTAATGACACCAACGTAACCAAGTCCCCGAACCCAAAATCTCTGGTTCCGCAGAACTGATCGATCTCTTCCAATCGATTAGTGAGGTTTTTGATCCACCTTCCAAGAAGGACCGGTGGCGACTCTAAATGCATGCACACATAGCACATGCCACTACGACCACACCAAGGTCGAATCCGATCGACTCTTATCGTCGAAAAACCCGCGTAAATTTATTCCCGTCGCGATTTGGTATAGGCCTGGGAGGGCCCGCGTCGAAGAAGCCCGCAATCCACATTTTAGAGTGAGGGCCCGATTCGACAATCCATTAGCCTGCTAGAAAAAAAAGACGGGTGGCGGCAGACTGGCGACTTCGCTGGGGACCAACATCCTAGAACCTATGGTTCTAGACCTCAAGTGGACTTATGCCTGTCGCGACCCTCTCGAGGTTCGCCGTGGGCTCTCGAGGGCTAATGGGCCGTCCAGTCTGGTCGGACGCAGGCCTCTCCCAAGGCCCGTTACCCAAATCGCAACGGAGGTATGCATAGTCGACCTTCAGTGTGGTCTAGTGACATGTGCTAAGTGTGCATGCCATGGAGTCGCCACCAATCATTTTTTTGGAGGGTATGATTGGACCACCCTATTGAATAGTCGGGAGTTTCTATTCAATTCTACGATAACCAGAGAAATGGGTTCGGGGACTTAGTTACGTCAACTGTTAGAGTTGACGCCCTTTCGGTACCTAAGTTGATTGAATTTTCTGCAATTTTTCTCAAATTTTTTTTGAATTTTTCCTTAGTATTCACTTTTTTTGAATTTTTTTTATTTGATTTTTTTTTTATTATAAATTTCCTGAAAATAAGTCCCAACTGAACGGTCCCTAACTCGCCACGTGGCGTCTCGGTGACAATCGAATCATTTTAATTGTTGTAAAATTCGAAATTTATTTCTTTTAATGTTAAAAATATTTTTTTTATTCTGAAAATCATCGGATCACGACACGTGGCTCATCTGCAACCATCCAATCTAGCATTTTTTTTGTTTTTATAGGACGCAACACAATGCAAAAAAAAAAATAATAAAGAAGATATTAAGTCATTATACAACATAAACATAAGCAAAGGAGATGGGATCCGGTGAATTTTACGACGTCGGAGTCCGTCGGTGCTCGTGCAACAATGTGTGGGGGGTATAAACCACCAGCAGGAGGCTCGGCCTTCCGATTCTGGGGTAGCACAATATAATTTACAGAAAATAAATAAATAAAACACCTTGGACACCAATAGGAGGCTTAGCCTTCCGATTCTGGGTCTTTATTCGAAATATAGAAATGTTATGACATAAAGTAAATACACAGCAAATATTTAGACACCAACAGGAGGCTCGGCCTTCCGATTCTGGGTCTTTTATGCGAAATATAGAAATGTTATGACATAAAGTAAATACACAGCAAATATTTAGACACCAACAGGAGGCTCGGCCTTCCGATTCTGGGTCTTTTATGCGAAATATAGAAATGCTATGACATAAAGTAAATACGCAGCAAATATTTAGACACCAACAGGAGGCTCGGCCTTCCGATTCTGGGTCTTTTATGCGAAATATAGAAATGCTATGACATAAAGTAAATACACAGCAAATATTCAGCAACCTTAAAATTCCAGAACATAGCCTATCATCTTAGGAAGCCATCACCGAAAATGTCACCTTAAAAGGAGTCCAAATGAGTGAGATATGATCACAATACCTCAATTCGTTCGATTTTCGTCGACTGTTTTTCAAAAAATCACCATAATTTAACCAGACCTCGAAAATTCACGAAACCAACGGGAAATTGTTAAGGACATCTTAACTTAACCTGTGATGGTCAGAGGGAGGCGCAAAGGTCGCCGGAAGGGCTGATCGTGGAGGACGACGGCGGCGGCAGAAACTGGTCGTTACAGGGTCAGCAGCGACCTTTGCTCATTCAAACGGCTCCATCGGACGAATGGCTGGGCCAAATGAGCCTTATAATATATCCCTGGAAAGATAAGACGATAAGCTTTCTATTGGAGGTGGTTTTGCCTCGATCTGATATTGGACGACGGAGTTATGACCGGAACAGTGAGATGGTTCGGGAAAGGGAGATGAGAGAGGAAGAAGAAGAAGAAGAAGAAGAAGAAGAAGAAGAAGAAGGAGGAGGAGGAGAAGAGGAAGAAGAGGAAGAAGAGGGAACCACGGATGATGGGGGGGAGGTGCCTTAAATACTAAAAATAAAATAATAAAATAATAAAAATAATAAAATAATAATAAAATAAAATACTAAAAAGTAAAAATAATTATAAAATAATCAAAAGCGAAGACAAAATGATTAGTCCCCTTTTCTTTTGAATGATGATGTTTTCACTCCTTTTCCTTTTAATCATTACTAATATTTTTGCCAAATTCAATTTTATGATGATCAAAGAACACCTAAAATCAAACCTGAATTTTACTATTTATGAGGTCGGAAAATGGATAAAATAAAAATACCGAATATTTTTATATATTTTTGTGACCTCAAATATTATTTTTCTTGATTTTCTTGATTTTCTTTTTCTTTTTTTCTTTTTTTTGTATTTTTCGAAAATATATTAAAAAAAATGAAAATTATGAAAATTATTTTTTTGGTCAAAATGGTTCATTTAGCTTGGCTAAGGTCACCAAAATTGATTTTTCAATTTTTCAACTTTTTATGGATTTTCTATGAATTTTCAAAAATAAAAATAAAAATAAAAATAAAAATAAAAATAAAAATAAAAATAAAAATGTTGATCAAAATTTAGGTGTCAACAGCTGCCCCTCTTTGAGAGGAATCTCGTTAGAGGTTTCTCTCAAAGATAAGGTGACACCTGAGTCCTGATCGACTCGACTCGGGAAACTAAAGGAAAAGGAGTCATGACATCCAATCTTCATGCTTGTCCATGTATGCTCTTTCTTGAAGGGGGAAACATTCATTTGACATGAGAGTGAGATAATAGAGAAACATACCTGCCACTTACCTGTTCGATGTTTGTGCGATTTTCGCGGTGTTTGATGGATTCAAGAGAATTTCTAGAAACTCGTTACTAGAGTATCCTAGAGAGGTTAAGCTCTGACCCGTATGGTAGGTCAAACCATAATGGGATTCCTAACTGATAGGAATCTAAGGAAGACGCGTCCCATTTGGGATTTGCCAAGGATTTTGATCCGTATGGTGGATCGGACCATTGAGTTGGCCATTTAAGTGATTTTTACTATTGGGTTGACCCTTCAGACGGTTTCTACCGTTGTGTTGACCCTTCAGGCGGTTTCTACCATGAGTTTGACCCTTCAGGCGGTTTCTACCGGAAGATGACCCTTCAGGCGGTATCTACCTTTGTTTGCTTTGAAAAGGGGTCTCATGACGAGGGTTCTCCACGTCCGATGAGACTGCCTAAATTTTGAAAAGGGGTCCAGAGACGAGGGTTCTCCACGTCATGCTAGGACTGTTTGATATTTTTGAGAAGGGATCCTAGGACGAGGGTTCTCCACGTCATGCTAGGACTGCTTGATTTTTGAAAATGGGGTCTAACCTCACCCCTTCTTTTGAAAGATCCCGAAATTTGCCGGGAATTCAGTTTTGAAGCAGTGAAAAATTTTATTTTGACAAAGCTTCACTTGAGTTTGTTGAGGCGACATTCTGGGAGCTGGGTTCTCCAGGTATCCTGCAGAAGTTTGAGCCTGAAAGATTTTTCTTCACCAAGAAAACATTAGTAATCTTTGGGAAGACCACGGCTGTCCATTTGACAAAAACCGTATGACTTAAGTTTTAATCGTGAAATGTGCATTTTGATGCTAGAGGTTATCCAAAGCATTCTTGCAACATGCAAATGTGATCACAAATCTCTTGCACGGAAAATCTGGACCAACAGTTTGAAAATTCCAAAAAGAGTTTGTTCAAAACACCAATTGGAATATTTCTCGACAAGGAGGTCTTCTCACCTGTTTTGCGATAGTGGTTTTTTATAGGGAACGCATTCAATTCCCTACTAACCTGTGCCTTGGTTTTAGGCTCATTCGCAGCGCATACATTTTGATCGGTCGGGAGGTCTTCCACGGGACCGTAATGTTGGGCTTGGATATTGGTTTTCAAGGGGGGGACTCACTTTTGAGTCTGGGCCATTGAATGAAAGTCTTCACCATCTGCTCCGGGTTTACAAGTCAAGAACCCTGCAAAATGAGAAAGAAATAGTCTTGCTCGTACTTCTTCGAGTTAAGCAATATGTTAACCCAAGTGTCTTAGTCAGAGAAGACTGTTTCAAGGTTGTAATATTGGTAGGATTGGGGATCGAAAAAGGCTTGTTTTTGGCCCAGAATTCGTGACGGGTTTGACATTGGTGATCATTGCTGATTTGTCTCCTGTCATTTCCTTTTTGCATCTTTAGTCTTTGAGGTGCACAACCGATTTTGAGGTGTGCACCAGCTCTTTAGAGAGCGTCTCTTGTTGCATTCAGAGACCGACTCTCTCTATGTCTTTGTTCTGTGTTTGGCAGCATTTGGGGAGCAGCCCTTTTGGGTTTGGCTCATTAAAGGATTTCCTCTTTTCCCATCCGGCTTCATTGGGGATCAATCAAACAACTTGCACGAGCATCGGCCTTGCTTTTACCAGGCACTTTGCTTTTTCTTAATGCCGTGGATTTTTCTCATTCATTTTTGAAATCCCATTTTTTTTCTCCTCTTCATGGGATCGTGTTAAACCTATGATCAAAGGTCTAACAAGGTTAAGCATTAACTTAGGAATTTTTTGCAAACCCTAAGTCTTGAACTCCTTCGTTTCTGAAGTGATGCTGCATCCGTCTTGGAATGTGCAATGATCACCAACAGGTTTATGAAATGATTTTGCAGGCTCAACTTGGCTATGCAAAGGATTCGGTGTGTGGGATAGAGAAATGAATGCTTCTCATCATCCTATGGCACTTGGATTACCATAACACACAAAGATTAATGTTAGTCCGAGCAAGAAAATTTCTAACCATTTTCTCCTGATGCTGCTGGACTCACCTCCATTTTGCCCCGATGTGGGGTGGTTCTTGACAGGGTTAAGAATGAAAAACGCCGTTCAAAGGGGTTTATCAACGGCCACCTGTAGTGTTTGGGGATATGAAACGAATGCCTCTGTCGTCCCAACCCATGTAATCGCTGCAAATGGTCCCTACCATCGTAGACCCAGATTTTGTTATCTGTCCACTCCACTCATCTCTCAAGTGTGTGTTGGACATGTTTGGATTAGACTCGCCTCTCTTTTGAGTAAACTTCCTTTTGAATGATTTGACAAATAATGATATTTGGAAAAATTCACTCCCTTCTTTCCCAAAATTTATCCATTGAGGGGATTTTGTGATGTATCGTGCATGTTTTATTCATGCTTTGGGCAACCTCCCGATTTAAATCATGAACATCGATGCATTGGATAATTTTCATGACGACTGAAAGGATTTTAACATTCTTTATCTCCAGCTAACTGGGAAAGGGATACTTACCTACCTGTTGCGGCTGCAGACCCCCTAACAAGTAGTACGTGGGATGTAAAAACTTGTTCGTCTCCAAGGCGACTCCCTTGTCAAAAACAAACAATAAGTGTCAGTTTGCGTTCCAAAATTAAAGACAAATTGGAACGATACCGCCTTGTTCTTGCTTGGTGTTTTCATTTGAACATAAACGCGCGGCTTGCAGAAATTGGCCTTCTATATTGTGGCCACGATTCCTCCGTTTGGTTGGCGATGAATCATTCTCGAGGATTTGCCCCAGAGGAAATCCATTTGTGTTTTTGGGCGCATTTCAGCGTCACTCTTCATAGTTCCTCCACTTGATCAAAGACCCTTCCTTGGAGTGCTGACTCCCAAGGTTAATAATTTTATTCGCCTCCTCATTGGCGAGTTCTTTTCTTTTGTGGCTTTTGGCGCCAACGACTTCCTGTTAAATGAGGAAAACTCATGTTAAGCATGGGATTTATGGAGATCAAATTGAAACGATACAAAGTTACCGCCTCTAGGTTTGTATCCTGGGGTTTATTTCTGATGCAGATAACTCTGTCATTGCGTCTACGGATTTTGCCAGAGAAGAAATGTCTTTCTTTGCCCAGGGCAAAATTGATTCGCATGCCCCAGTCATGTCTTAACGCTTTCCGCTTTTGTTGGAGATTTCTAATCCCATCTGAAGGAGTCCACGCACCTGCGTGTGAAGAAATAGACGTGGGTTTTTATCTGACTTCATTTGGAATTTCTGAAAAGAGGTACTCCCTCCGAAGTTTCGTCTTTTCGTGCTTTTCGAGCAATTTGCCCCGGTGAGGCCGGTTTCGCTGTTTGTCCTCTCTGGATTTGATGACCCTGGTCTGTTGCACTTTTAGGGGGGATCATGAGAGTTTTCCCCTGGCTGGGCTTCTCGGAGAAAAGGGAGAGACTTGCTCCCACGAGTTTTGCCAATCCTTGTCATCTATGAATTCGTGCTTTTCATTCTATTCAAAGAAGGTATTGATAAAACTTAAGATTTTCTTTTCAAGCATTCTTTTCACAGAGATTTTCAGGTGATGAGAAACTTTTTCAGGTTTTCTCAAAGATTTTGTTCACAAATTGAGCCATTAGAATGCTCTTGAAAACATTGAGTCAGACTCATGTTATGAAAAGGGGTACTCCTTGTTTCGTCATTTGGAAGCACTGCCATCTGATTCCCCTGCTTTTGATCGTTGCTGGAATGGATGGCTCCGCATCGTTTTATTCCCCATTTAGGAGGGAAGCTCCACCTCGGGAACCTGAGTTATTTAACAACTGCTATGTATGCTTGGAATGGCATGCTTGAAGTGTCACAAAGACGGTTATAAAATAGAGAAAGTTCATGTAATGATAAACTTCTTTGGGAGACGTCTTAAGAAAAATTGAAAGGGTAGGATGGGAGCTAGCCCTCATATCATTGGGCATCCTCGCATCCCAAAACTTTGCAAACCAGGAGACATGTGGGAAATCAGGTCTCAGTTTTTTTTTTTTTTTTTTTTTTTTTTTCGTCATTGACCGATTTGTGGCTCCCACACGTCCCCTTTTTTTGATTTTTGATTTTTGATGATTTTTTTGGTTTTTTTTTTTTTTTTTTGGTTTTTTTTTTTTTAGTATACTTATATTACAATACAACACGTAAGAAAAAGCCCGAGGCACCTAATGTGGATTTAGATGCGTCGAAGAGAGACAGATATCTCTTTACTCCATGGTAGGAGCGTCGCCGTCGAGTGATTTGACAAAATCTCCCAAAGACAAGCTGGTCAAATCAAGTTCCTCCGATGTCGTTTCTATCCCCTCGTCCTTCGACCATTTGGAATCCTCAGAGAAGAACCGGTCGAACTTGTTGTCGAAGATCACCCCCACGGTTTGGTGATCAGGAAGTGGATTATTTTGCACGTTCGGCTCTGTTTTGTCGAATTCAAGGATGCAATTATCGATAAGGGCTTGTACCTTGTGCTTCAAAACAATGCAATTGTCTACGTTATGGCCCTTCTCTCCCATGTGATAGACACATGACTGGCTTTCATCGTACCCGTTAAATTTCACCGGATTCGGCCTTGGAGGCTCCTTAGCCACTAAGTGCTCCTCTAGTAACATAGGAAGTAATTTCGATAACGGCCTTGGCAGGGGGGTGAACTGCTTGGGAGGCAACTTCCTCCTTAGTTCATATGGTTTCTGTACCGACATCGACGAGTTTCCTTGCACCGTACTTGAATTGGAGAACTGCTTAGGGTTGGGTGGGTTTGGTACGAAGGCCACATCAACTTCAGCCTCCTTCTCCCTTCGGGCCGGATATTGGCGTCTTGTTGCGATTTCTGGTGCTTTCCTTTCCCTCATCGCCCATTCCAGCCTTTCTGCGATTTTTATGAGGTGTACAAATGTTTGACAACCAGATGTGTTCAGCCTATCGAAATATTCGTAAGGCAACGCTCTTAAGAAAAGGTCGACCAGCTCGTCCTCTGGAATGGACGGTTTGACTTGTGTTGCTAAGGCCCGCCATCTTTGAGCGTAAGCGCGGATTGCCTCATTCTTCCCTTTTGTGGTCCTCAGCAAATCCTCTCTGGAAGGGGCTGTAGCAGTATTGAACTTATATTGATGTAAAAAGTCCTCCGCCAGGTCTTCCCATCCATCATAGTCCTCCAAATCTAATTCGATGAACCAAGCCAGAGCAGCACCCGCCAGACTCTCTTGAAATGTGTTCATCAGCAAGGGAACGTAGTCAGAAAAAAGTGCCATTTTGCGTAGGTAATATTTTAAGTGGGCTCGGGGGCAGCTCGTCCCGTTGTATTTTCTGACGAAATCGGGTTCTTTATAGTCTGATGGCGCTTCAATTTTTGCAAATGGTGATATCTTGTCAAATCGAGCCAACTCATACCCTTGGCTGCTTAGGCATTCCTCTATCTTCGCTAGCCTCTTTGCGCCTTCTTCGATTTTGCCCGGGGGTTTCTCCTTTTTGTCTTTTTCTAGGTCGATGACTACAGACGCGGCCTTCGGTAGTGCATCAGCTGCTAACACGCGATTAACATTCTCGGCCACATTCTCTTCCTGAGTTCGCGCCACATTCGAAGCATTGGGGGGTGCGGGCAGAGCATCCTGGCTGAGGTCATGATTTCTTTCTTGTGCAGCCACCATCATGGCTTTCATTTCTGCTAGCATGGTGGCCATTGACGCCATCTGACCTTCCAAACTATTCACGCGAGATCCCAACTCCTCTTGCTCCATTCTGGCTCGGAGACGAGTTATAATACGAGTTACTCTTGGTTCCGTGATTAAAGCTACCTGCCCCTGTGATGGGTAGAAAGACGTGTTAGCATATGGAAAAAAGTTATACTGAGTTCAAAGGGTGAAAGGAATGATACTTACAGACCTTTTGAATGGGGTAAGACATGTCAAACACATCAATCATGCGTATGTAAACTTGTGAAGTTTTGACACCTAAATGGTGGGGTTCCTGAGGCTTAAAGGCTCCCACCTCGAGTTCTAGAAAGGGTAGGTTCCATTGCACAACTATCGTTGCATTGGGACCCAATCCATAGTTCGAAGTAAGCGAAATTAAAAATGGATTACCCCGTGTTTTTCCTCACGGAGGTTCCATTTTCAATTCCTTCTATTGTTTGCTTATAGGGGCGCCCGTGGTTTTAGGCGCGGTTGTGTGTGTTCAGGTGTCGTGATCATCACAATGCAAGTCATGCATAACAGTTTATCAATCAGCGCTTCAAATCACCCACACAACATACATTCCTACGCCAACCTGCATAAAACAATGTTAATCACGGACTACACCCCTTATTTCTCCAATCTGCAAAAACGTTTAACACCTCAAGGGTTAAAGTACATACTTCAATTTGAAGAGCGTCTACATAAAACATGTCAGAAAAACCAATCAACTTTTTAATCGGCTCAAGTCCACTAAATGGTTAAGAACCAGTCCTCAGCGGAGTCGCCAGTCTGTCGCGACCCTCTCGAGGTTCGCCGTGGGCTCTCGAGGGCTAATGGGCCGTCCAGTCTGGTCGGACGCAGGCCTCTCCCAAGGCCCGTTACCCAAATCGCAACGGAGGTATGCATAGTCGACCTTCAGTGTGGTCTAGTGACATGTGCTAAGTGTGCATGCCATGGAGTCGCCACCAATCATTTTTTTGGAGGGTATGATTGGACCACCCTATTGAATAGTCGGGAGTTTCTATTCAATTCTACGATAACCAGAGAAATGGGTTCGGGGACTTAGTTACGTCAACTGTTAGAGTTGACGCCCTTTCGGTACCTAAGTTGATTGAATTTTCTGCAATTTTTCTCAAATTTTTTTTGAATTTTTCCTTAGTATTCACTTTTTTTGAATTTTTTTTATTTGATTTTTTTTTATTATAAATTTCCTGAAAATAAGTCCCAACTGAACGGTCCCTAACTCGCCACGTGGCGTCTCGGTGACAATCGAATCATTTTAATTGTTGTAAAATTCGAAATTTATTTCTTTTAATGTTAAAAATATTTTTTTTATTCTGAAAATCATCGGATCACGACACGTGGCTCATCTGCAACCATCCAATCTAGCATTTTTTTTGTTTTTATAGGACGCAACACAATGCAAAAAAAAAAAATAATAAAGAAGATATTAAGTCATTATACAACATAAACATAAGCAAAGGAGATGGGATCCGGTGAATTTTACGACGTCGGAGTCCGTCGGTGCTCGTGCAACAATGTGTGGGGGGTATAAACCACCAGCAGGAGGCTCGGCCTTCCGATTCTGGGGTAGCACAATATAATTTACAGAAAATAAATAAATAAAACACCTTGGACACCAATAGGAGGCTTAGCCTTCCGATTCTGGGTCTTTATTCGAAATATAGAAATGTTATGACATAAAGTAAATACACAGCAAATATTTAGACACCAACAGGAGGCTCGGCCTTCCGATTCTGGGTCTTTTATGCGAAATATAGAAATGTTATGACATAAAGTAAATACACAGCAAATATTTAGACACCAACAGGAGGCTCGGCCTTCCGATTCTGGGTCTTTTATGCGAAATATAGAAATGCTATGACATAAAGTAAATACGCAGCAAATATTTAGACACCAACAGGAGGCTCGGCCTTCCGATTCTGGGTCTTTTATGCGAAATATAGAAATGCTATGACATAAAGTAAATACACAGCAAATATTCAGCAACCTTAAAATTCCAGAACATAGCCTATCATCTTAGGAAGCCATCACCGAAAATGTCACCTTAAAAGGAGTCCAAATGAGTGAGATATGACCACAATACCTCAATTCGTTCGATTTTCGTCGACTGTTTTTCAAAAAATCACCATAATTTAACCAGACCTCGAAAATTCACGAAACCAACGGGAAATTGTTAAGGACATCTTAACTTAACCTGTGATGGTCAGAGGGAGGCGCAAAGGTCGCCGGAAGGGCTGATCGTGGAGGACGACGGCGGCGGCAGAAACTGGTCGTTACAGGGTCAGCAGCGACCTTTGCTCATTCAAACGGCTCCATCGGACGAATGGCTGGGCCAAATGAGCCTTATAATATATCCCTGGAAAGATAAGACGATAAGCTTTCTATTGGAGGTGGTTTTGCCTCGATCTGATATTGGACGACGGAGTTATGACCGGAACAGTGAGATGGTTCGGGAAAGGGAGATGAGAGAGGAAGAAGAAGAAGAAGAAGAAGAAGAAGAAGAAGAAGGAGGAGGAGGAGGAGAAGAGGAAGAAGAGGAAGAAGAGGGAACCACGGATGATGGGGGGAGGTGCCTTAAATACTAAAAATAAAATAATAAAATAATAAAAATAATAAAATAAAATACTAAAAAGTAAAAATAATTATAAAATAATCAAAAGCGAAGACAAAATGATTAGTCCCCTTTTCTTTTGAATGATGATGTTTTCACTCCTTTTCCTTTTAATCATTACTAATATTTTTGCCAAATTCAATTTTATGATGATCAAAGAACACCTAAAATCAAACCTGAATTTTACTATTTATGAGGTCGGAAAATGGATAAAATAAAAATACCGAATATTTTTATATATTTTTGTGACCTCAAATATTATTTTTCTTGATTTTCTTGATTTTCTTTTTCTTTTTTTCTTTTTTTTTGTATTTTTCGAAAATATATTAAAAAAAATGAAAATTATGAAAATTATTTTTTTGGTCAAAATGGTTCATTTAGCTTGGCTAAGGTCACCAAAATTGATTTTTCAATTTTTCAACTTTTTATGGATTTTCTATGAATTTTCAAAAATAAAAATAAAAATAAAAATAAAAATAAAAATAAAAATAAAAATAAAAATAAAAATGTTGATCAAAATTTAGGTGTCAACAATGCCGTAATTAAAACGCTGGGTGATTTTCTGACATGTTTTCTACAGGCGCTCTTGAAGGTGAGATAAGTCCTCTTATGATAGGTGTTAAATATTTTTGCAGATTGGAGTGATAAGAGGAGTAGTCTGTGATTAACATTGTCTTATGCAGGTTGGGTGTGGGAATATATGTTATGTGGATGATTTGAAGTGCCGATTGATATACAAACTGTTGTGCATGATTGTCGCGACCCGTCCGAAGGCGGACACGGCTAATGGATTACTGATCGCGGGCCTTTTCCCCAGCACCGGAGTGCGGATCGCGGGCTTTGGATCGGCGCGGGCCCTCCCAGGCCCATACCAAATCGCGGCGGGAGTATTATTCAAAGGATTCGACGCTAAGAGTCGATCGCTTTCGACCTTCAGTGTGGTCGTGGTGGCATGTGCAACTTGTGCATGCATTTGGAGTCGCCACCGGTCTTTCTTGGAGGGTAGACCGGAAACCTTACTGACCGATTGGGAGAGATCGATCAATTCTGCGGAACCAGAGATTTTGGGTTCGGGGACTTGGTTACGTCGGTGTCATTACCAACGCCCTTTCGGTACCTAACGCGAGTGATTTTCCTAATTAAGATTTCATGCAGGCGCAATTTTGGGTGAGGTAAGTCTGACTTTGCACATTAACCAGTTTAACATGCTCACGTAATCATAATAAATAAATAGATGTCAATCACATAAACATCTATCCTACGTGGTGATCATGGAATTATGATTTAATGGGTCTCGAGCCAATGAGACCACATTTAATCATTTTAATATTTTAATAACGGAGAGCCGCTCTTCGCTTCTTCTTGGTTTCTTGAACTCTTCAAGAATTGGGCCCCAAAGAGCTCGCCGACTTAAAAGGCTCCTCCACGTAATCCTCGTAGCATTTACATCAACAATTGACTATGCTAAAAATAAAGATTACATGAAAAATAAAAGGAGTACGCAGTTACAACCCCAAATATATAAATAATCATCATACATTCATATATACATCAATCACATTGATTAGGATTTTTCCATGATCACCACCCTTCCACGTAAGTAATAAATTCACAATTTAAAACCTTAGGAAGGCACAATAAAAATTCTACGTTGAATCATATTCAGAATTTTTACGTAAAATAAGATAGCCATAAATTTTCGATTCAAATTGATTTAGTCTCAATTTTTGCTACGTTGATTAATTTATCATATAAAATAATCAACCTCCATTAGCCATGTAAGACGAACAATTCGTTAATACATATTGGCCATAGTATTGCAAAAATTGCAAAAAATCAATTAAATGCACGAAAATACCTAAGGATTGGCTCTGATACCACTGTTGGGATCCACGTAACACGTAGCGGAAATAAATAACAACCCATACATGTATCTCCAGAGGCGTACTTCGTGCATTTCAATCGAAAAAATCACAAAGTCTCAAAGGGAGTAAATAGATTACCTCTCGTAGCGTGCTTGAACGGAGGTGTCGGTTCGATGTTCTTCGATCTCAGCCTCCACAAGTGTTAGGCATCTAGTTCGGACGCACCACCAATTGACGAATGGGGAGACGACTAATAACTCCACAACAATTGTGCTAGCAATATGCGGAATCAATATTCCGAACTTAGTATATTTTGCTCACTCAAGATTATGAGAATATAGAGAGTGTTTGTGTTCTTCTCTCTAAGCTCTCAAAAATTTGCACACTCTACAAAATGTCTCCCCCCTCCTCAACTCAAAACTCTTGCCATCCTTTTATAGCCAAAAATACCTTCCAATAAATTGTATTTAAAAATAGCACCAACAATTATAAATTCTATCTAAAAATAGCACTCACAAATAAATGACATTTAAAAATAGCACTAACAATAGCACTCACAATTATAATACAAAAATGCTATTTAAAAATAGCACTAACAATAGCACTCACAATTTATAATACAAAAATGCTATTTAAAAATAGTACTAACAATTATAAATTCTATCTAATAATAGCACTCACAATTTATGATAAATAAATGCCATTTAAAAATAGCACTAACAATAGCACTCACAATTTATGATAAATAAATGTCATTTAAAAATAGCACTAACAATAGCACTCACAATTTATAATACAAAAAATGCTATTTAAAAATAGCACTAGCAATAGCACTCACAATACAAAAATGCTAAAAAAAAGGCACTAACAAAGGTGTTAAAATTAATAACCATTATTATTATTACAAGAGTTAAAGATGTTACAAACAGTACAAATATGCATAACGTATAAATACGTATGACGTATAAATACGTAGAGCATACGTATACATCCGTGAAACCGGGGACTAATTGAAAGAAAAATGTGCAATTAAGCCCTTTTGGTAAAAATTGATTAAATTGGAGGGCAAATTGACCTAATTGCACTTTAAGACTTTAGAATCCAATGTCATAGCTTATTAAAAAGTGAGAATTGAAAACTAAAAAACTCGAAAATGATTTTTTTTAGGCTCGGTTCGGGTTTATGTTTGTGAAGGAAAATATTGACCCGAGCCGAATTTTTGAGATTTAAAGTGACACACTTGAAGAGGAAATTAAAACAAAATTATCGAATATTTTTGGGTATTTTTCTGACCACGAATGGTATTTTTCTGATTTTTTGGGTATTTTTATAATTAAATAAACTCGAAAAATATTAAAAATACCGAAAACTATTTTTTGTTCAAAATTGGTTCCTAAGGTTAAACCAAGGCTTCCAAAGTTGATTTTGTGATTTTATGACCTTTTTTGATATTTTTAATTAATTTTAAAGAATAAAAATCACAATAATAAATGGTAAAAAAAATCAGGTGTCAACAGCTGCCCCTCTTTGAGAGGAATCTCGTTAGAGGTTTCTCTCAAAGATAAGGTGGCACCTGATTCCTAACCGACTCAACTGGGAAAATAAGAGAAGAAATGTTATGACATCGGATCCTTAAGCCTATTGATAAAAGCTCAAATCAATCCCCGGTTTGCTCTAACAATTTGAACATGGGCCGGAGTGAGAGAGGCTTACCTGAAGCTCACCTGTCGGATGCTGCCGGTTGCGACGACTTTCAAGAAGATGCCTAGGACTCGTCATTCAGAATATCCTAGGGAGATTAAGCTCTGACCTGTATGGTAGGTCATACCATGATGGGATTCCTAACTTGTAGGAACCTAAGGAAGGCGCATCCCACGCTTTGGGATTTGCCAAGGATTTTGATCCGTATGGTGGATCAGACCTTTGTGTTGATCCTTACTGCGATATTTATCAATGAGTTGACCCTTATGGCGGTTTCTACCATATGTGACCCTTCAGGCGGTTTCTACCATTAATGTGATCCCTCAGGCGGTTTCTACCTTGGTTTGACCCTTCAGGCGGTTTCTACCTTGAGTTGACCCTTCAGGCGGTTTCTACCTTTGATTTGACCCTTCAGGCGGTTTCTACCTTCAGTTGACCCTTCATGCGGTATCTACCTTGATTTGACCCTTCTAGGCGGTTTCTACCTTGATTTGACCCTTCAGGCGGTATCTACTTTATTTTGACCCTTCAGGCGGTATCTACCTTGATTTGACCCTTCAGGCGGTATCTACCTTCATTTGACCCTTCAGGCGGTATCTACCTTTGTTTGACCCTTCAGGCGGTGTCTACCATCAGTTTTGACTTTGAAAAGGGGTCTCATGACGAGGGTTCTCCACGTCCGATGAGACTGCCTAAATGAAAAGGGGTCTCATGACGAGGGTTCTCCACGTCCAATGAGACTGTCTGATTTTGAAAAGGATTTTTTTTAAGGGTTTCTCTTCCCCAAGAAAATATTGGTAATCTTTGAGAAGACATCAATTGTCCAATTGACAAAATTTTATGACTTAAGCTTTAGTCATGAGATGTGCATTTTGATGCTGGAGGTTATCCAAAACATTCTTGCAACATGCAAATGTGATCACAAATCCCTTGTATGGAAAATCTGGATCAACAGTTTGAAAATGTCCAAAAAGAGTTTGCTCAAAACATCAATTGGAATATTTCTCGACAAGGAGGCCATCTCACCTGTTTTGAGGTGATGATTTTTAGGGGATGCACTCAATTCCCTACTGACATGTGCCTAGGTTTTAGGCTCATTCGCAGCGCATACATTTTGATCGGTCGGGAGGTCTTCCACGGGACCGTAATGTTGGGCTTGGATATGGTTTTCAAGGGGGACCCGCTTTGGAGTCGAGGCCATCGAATGAAAATCTTCACCATCTGCTCCGGGTTTACAAGTCAAGAACCCTGCAAAATGAGAAAGAAAGAGTCTTGCTCGTACTTCTTCGAGCTAAGCTATATGTTAACCCAAGTGTCTTAGTCAGAGAAGACTGTTTCAGGGTTGTAACATTGGTAGGATTGGGGACCGAAAAAGGCTTGTTTTTGGCCCAGAAATCACGAAGGATTTGACATTGGTGATCATTGCCAATTTGTCACATGTCTTTTCCATTCTGCATCTTCCATTTTTGAGGTGTGCAACCGCTTTTGAGGTGTGCACAAGTCCTTTAGAGAACGTCTCTTGTGGTATTAAGAGATTGACAATTCTGTCCGTGTTTTTGCACCACGGCTGACATCATTTGGGGAGCAGTCTTCTTGATCTGACTCCTTTATGGGTTTTTCTCTCTTCCCAACTAGGCTTTATTGGGGATCAATCAAACAGTTTTCACGAGCATCGGCCTTGTTTTTACCAGGCACTTTGCTTTTTCTTGATGCTGGGGATTTTTTTCTTTGTTGAAATCCCGCCTTTTCTTTTCCTTTGGAACTACGATGTTCAGAAAATTGTGCTAGATATACAACTTGAATCATAGCACATTTAAACGCCGATATGAGATTTTTCTATAAATCCCATCTCTTGATTTCTTCCGTTCTTGGAGTGATGCAGTTTCCATCTTGAAACATCCCATGATCACCAACAGGGGTTTATGAAATGAATTTGCAGGCTCAACTTGGCTGTGCAAAGGATATGGTGTGTGGGATAGAGAAATGAATGCTTCTCGTCATCCTATGGCACTTGGATTACCATATAAACAACACACAAAGATTGATGTTAGTCCGAGCAAGAAAATTTCTAACCATTTTCTCCTGATACCGCTGGACTCACCTCCATTTTGCCCCGATGTGGGGTGGTTCTTGACAGGGTTAAGAATGAAAACCGTCGTTCAAAGGGTTTATCAACGGTCACCTGTAGTGTTTGAGGGATATGAAACGAATGCCTCCGTCATCCCAACCCATGTAATCGTTGCGAATAATCCCTACTTCCGTAGGTCCAGATTTTGCTATCTGATCCGCTCCACTTCTCTCCAGTGTGTGTAGGACGTGTTTGGACTAGGCTTTGCCTCTTTTCTTTTGAGAAAACGTCCTTTTAAAAGTTTTGAACTTTTGATTGGAAAAAATCTCTTTCATTTTCTCCAAAAATTTTACCCGTCAAGGGGATTTTATGATGCACTTGCATGTTCTTATTCATGTTCAGATAACCTCCTATTTTAAGACATGAATGCCAATGAAGTTTGAATTCTATGTCTTTTCTAGACATTAGATTCTGAAAGCTTTTCTTTTTCTCTCTGTTTTTTATTTAACATCTTCAATGGATTGGGGAAAGGGATACTTACCTGTCCCCCGCGGCTGGAGATCCTGAAAATGCGGAAAAAAACATGTTATTGTACGTTCACGAATTTTTCAAAAAATTAGAACGATACAATTTACCCTTGGTCATGTATTCTAACGGGTAATACATGGGATGTGAAAACCTGTTCGTCTGTAAGGCGATTCCCCTGTCAAGGATAAATAACGAGTATCAATTCATATTCTCAAATTCAAGACAAATTGGAACGATACAACTTTACTCTTGGTTCTCATCACGTTCTGATATTGCGTATTGATATGAACAACATCTATCAAATCCGCCTATCCATTCTTGGAGTGTTTGCAACATCAATGGTTCATCTGCCCCCAGTTAGGCAACGTCTGTTCTGTTATTCGAACAAATGGCTCCTTGAGTGATTTATCCACGTTTATCACCTGAGAAGGGAAAGAAATGAGACATTACTTCGGTATTCGATTGAAGATCGTTTAGGAACGATACATCGTTTTACCAAATAGGTGGCTTCGCGGCCAAACGTATTTCGTATTGAAGGGGTAGATCCCATTATACTCCGCGGGTGATAGTCATTGTTCGGGGAACTTGCTCCACGGATTAAGCGATTAATCCACGGCCCTCGGCTTGAAGATGCTCAAAGGGTGATGTTGACACTCACGCGCAATTAGTTCTAGACATTAATGAAAGATGTTCCCGTGGGAACCTTACAGTGCGATCAACAACATATTCAATAGGAGTGTTCCACCCCTTTCGTCTAAGCATTTTTCATCGAGTAACCATGCCTTGCATCAGACGTTTGGTCACCTGCCTTGCGTCACCACTGCGATGGCCCTCCGGCTCCAAATTGATCGAGCCAAAGATTGAACTCATCGCCAAGGAAATTGCTCGGGTCTTCGAGCCATTGATGTTCAAGTTGGGTATCAACAATTGTTGGGGGCAGATTTCCTTCATCGCCTTCATTGTGAGGAACTGGAGTCTTTGAGCTGGAACCTTCATCATTGCCCTGTTGGGGTCGAGACATACATTCCTGAAGAGTATTGATCCAAGTGTCCAGCTCCTCCTCAAGGAAATCGCCTGTTCTTTCTAGCCTTTGGTGCCCAGATTGGCTGTCGTCGACTGCAGGCGAGGGATTCCTCTCTTTGCTCTCGCCGTGAGCAACTTGACCCCTCGAATTGGAACTTCCTCCAATGACCGGCAGGTTTATATGTGCACTCTCTACCAATGCCAGATCCGCTTCAGGGACAGCATTAATGACCGAATCGCGCTCAAACTGAGGAATCCCTATGTGCTGGAACTGCGGTATATACTCTTGAGGAGTATTGAGATAGCTCGGCGGAGCATTCTGATTTGGGTTAGAGGAGTCGCTGACACGACTGCTGGTCCCGTTATTGCTGAAACACGGTTGGGTGCTCTCGGCTCTCCAATCATCGTGGTTGTAACTCTGCCCGGCACTTGAGCTCCAACTGGCTTTATGATGGTTTAACGCTATCCTTCCATCCCTTAGCAATCTCCTATAGTACTTGAGGTGAGACTCGACGTTAATTCTAGAGAGCCCCGGCACATTCATAATCTCAAGTATGCGTAGTGGGCTAGCCGAATCAACTCCCAGCTCTCGAATTGCATCAACAAATTTGGTGTGAAGTTTATAGGTCCAGTAAAACCTTGTTCTCTTATCACCCAAAATATCGTCAATACTTCGGTAGCTATTCTCTACGGGATCTAGTCGTTTCAAAAGTTGTCCAGGGAGGGACTCACCGACTTTGGATTGGCTGGCTGTGACAGCGAGTTCGTCATTGAGAGAACTCCCCCTGTGATGATTCATATCCCATTTCTCAGAGGATGTTGGTGTTGATCCTATGGTGTTGACTTGCTCATGCAGATCTCCGGCGATATCTAGTTGTGTCGGAAAATGCTGTGGAGAATACGGTAACAGCTGAGCGTTATTTGTCAATAGGGACGGTTCATCGAGGAACACCTCGCCGAGGACAACAGGATTACCACAATTAAGGCAGGTGGCCTTGGTCAGAGCTTCCTTATATCTCGCGCTTTCAGCTTGAAGCTTCTCATTCTCCTCCTTCAGGACCAGTAACTCATGGTCTGCGTATTGCTGTTTCACCCGGGTTCGTTTGTTGGCGAACCAAAACTTGACCTTCGAAAGCTCCAATCCTATTTTTCGGCTCAACTCCATTTTCTGTTGTCTGCTTGGAGTGGGGCATTCATTGAAGAAAGCTTCGAGCTCTCGGATTTGGCCTGGAGTGTGGCGTTGTAGTTGCTTCCTTTTCCGACTCCGGTCATCATTGTATACTCCTTCTTCGTAGCTGAAACCTAGAATTTCATCGCTGGAGGAGTCAGTCTCTATGGCCTTCGAGCAGGATTCAGCTCCAGGATCTTCAAAGTCTCCCAGCAGTTCGTGCTCAGAAATGTCCAGGTCGGGCGTTTCTAGCAGATGGGAATAACTTTTAAACATGATGGATCGGGGTATCTCGGGCTGATCTAGTTCACTCAGCTTTCTCAATTCGCTCTTACGTGTTTGCTCACTCTAGAAATTTTCTCAAGTGATTGTGCGTGTCCTGGAACCATCCTTCAGGCTGCATATGAAGACCAGCAAGCAAGCGCTCCTCCCGAGATCCTGCAATTACTCATCGTCTGTATTCCCCTTTCTTTTTCCTCGTGATAGGATCACAAACTCTCTTGCATTGATTCGGTTTCATCGAGTATTGCGCTCGTCCCCTAGTTCAGTCTACAAAGTGGTGGGTCTACAATCTTTCGGCGCCTTTTATGATTTGCTAGGCCCGAGAACGTGGGGAGCAGCGGTGGACCCGCAATTAATGACTCCGTTTAATTCATTTAGCTCCATGGGAATTAACGCTATGATCTTCTCTCAACCCCTTTTCATCGTTCAAACGAAAGTGACATTTTCCCTGTGCATGCTGTTACTCTTCATTTCAGCATCTTGGGCGCTTGGTGAGGAATGAGTTCGTGGCCACTCAAAATTTTAAAGACCGTCTCTGGTTTCAGACTTAATCTAACAAGGGATCATCACAACTGAGCATGACGATGTTCGTCGATAGCGTTGGTTTAACTATAGTCATTAAAGAAAAATGTTCCCGTAGGAACTTTACAACGATAAAATGAGTGATCTACTCGTGAACATGTTCTTCTTTCTATGGGTGTTCGTAGTGACCGACCCATCGTGCCCCGAGTCAGGTGCTAGATCATGGCTGTCCAAGCATGCCAGCTTCCCACTGATTGAACAAGGCATCGAGCCCCTCATCGAAGAAATCGTCTGTCGTGGGTTGACCAGCGGCAGGCAGAGCACCAGCAGACTGCTGCTCGAATGGAGGAGTTCGCACTCGCTGTACTTGTGACACGCGCTCTTGAGAAATGTTGAAATGGCCCGGGAGGACATTCTGATCAGCTTTCAGTTTGCCGGTGGTCGGGTTGCTAGCTTGATTGATGCTTAGATTTGGCCGGGTATCTCTTGATGCCTGAGCATTACAATGGCGGTCGCCCCTAGCTTTTGAGCTCGAGACGGATTCCTCCCGGTTTAGCTCCGCTCGACGTTGTTTTAATAGCTTTCTGTAGGCAGCAAGGTGATTCCTGACCAGCTCCTTACTAAGCCCCGGTACATTCATGGCCTTAAATATGCGCGTCGGAGTTGCTGAGTCGATCCCCATTTGGTGAACCACGTCTAGGAATCTGGAATGCAATTCAGGGGGCCAAGCGAACCTCCTCTTATCGTGGCCCAAAATTGCATCGATGGCTTGACGACTGATTAACTCATCTCCAGCAGGACCCGACCCTATCGAAAATTGTTGTGCATGAGGCTGATATGCTTTGAGCTGGTCGGCGGTAACATCCAGCTCCTTGAAACTGTAACTCCAATCAAAGCGATGCAAATCCCATCCCCCAGGAGGCATTTGTATCATCTTCGTAGGATCATCCTGCTCATGCGTGACTCCGGCAAAATCTGGTTGAGCAGGAGATGCCCCGAGGGAGTAGGGTGGTAAATGAACGTCTTCAATCATCGCGTGAGGCTTATCGGGGAATATCTTACCGAGGGCGACGAGGTTATCGCAATGAGGGCAAACGGTAATATTGAGAGCTTTTTCATACCTCATGTTTTCTGTTCGCAGCTTTTGGTTTTCTTCCTTTAAAATGTCGACCACCTGACGTTTGCGTTGAGCCTTCGATTTGGATCTCCTATTTTGAAACCAAAACTGGATCCTCGATTGATTAATCCCCAACTCCCGGCTCAATTCAATTCTCCACTTCTTTTTCATGTAATGGCTTTTACTGAAAAGGGTTTCCAGCATTTGGGTTTCCTCCTGAGAGTATTGGTGAGGACGTCTTCTTTTCCCGAGTTGAACATCGTGGATGTCGTTGTCGTCGTCGCCGTGATCTTGATTTCCGTTGCCAGAAGTGTTCGGCTCCATGGTTTTGGCGTTAGACTTGATCTTGGAATCTTCGAGATCCCTCTGTAGTTCAATTTCTGAGATTTTTGAGTCAGTCGCCTCTAGCAGCTGACAATAACCTCTTAAATATGTTGGATTGAGAAATGTTTGATTGGTTCTTGCCCACTCAGAGTTCTCCACTCTCTCATGTATGCTCACTCCCTATAAAGTTTTCTTCGAGTGACTTCGTATGTTCAGGAGACGCTCTTCAAGCATCATTAGGCAAACGTTCCCCCTCAAGACTTTGAATTTCTCGCTTAGCTTTTCAATCGTGATGGGACTGCCAAATCCTGTTAGGGCTCTCTTCGATAGTTGCGCTTACCTCCCACCTAACTCCAATAATGATGATCCCGACAAATCTTTTACATCTTTTAATTGATGAGCCGGAAATCGCGGACCGAAACGAATCCAATGGTTCTCGTGAGGGGACCTCCTGCTTTACCCCCCTAACTGGGCTCCACCAGCATTATTACTGAGACCCTTCATCATCCTCGAGTTGCTATAAAATGAGGAATTAATGTATGGAAGGTTAACGTTCTCGCATAATCAGCTTCTTCCTTCTAATCTCTCTGTTAAACTCGTCTTATTCTCAAGCCAACCCAACGTAAATGGCCTCCTCTCCCGTACGCACTTTTTCAACTGATGTCTTGGCCCAGTGGGAAAAGCTTTACAACCTACTGGGTCGCGGTTACGCGCACATAACCGATCATTCTGCAACCGAGGATGCAATCTGTGTCCTGCTCGAGGACCTTGATACCACTTCTCTCGAAGGTACTACACTGGGGAGGGAATATAGAACTTTCCCGACTCTCTTTGCACACTCCTTAGAGGCCTATCGTGTTGCTAATCGGGAGGTTCTCGTGGCTCGCGTCTTGCGGGCTCGTTATGAGGATCGATCTGATCATTTGGTGCTGACCAACTATCTGGTTGATAGTTACAAAAAGGCCGTCGAGTTTGCTAATGAGCGGGTCGCGACGTTGCTCCGCGAGAGGAGAAATCTGGTGGATCAATTGGCCATATCCCTGACCACCGGCGAGCATGACCGCCGCAACGTCCTGTTGAGGCTTCAGAGCGACTGGCAGGAAGAACGGCTCGACAAGATAACCGAGGACATAGCTCGCGGGAATGGACTGGTTCGGGACCTGGAAGTAGTCACCGAAGAACACGAGGCCAAGGTCGCCGAAGTTAAGGGAGAATGCAGAAGTCTTCTCCTCAGGCTTGCCGACCACAACATGCGGAGCTGGGAGTATGAGCAGAGCATTAATAACATGGAGGGTCAGTTGGGATCCTTTGTGTCGTTAATTAGGGCTCACTTTGGCTTTACTTTTCCACCCCGACTTGTATGACCTGCTTCTGAAAACCCTCCGCTGAGCAAAATAAATGAAAGTTCTCGTGTGTGTGTTTTAACTTCTGTATGGTTCATTTCTTCGAGCATCCAAACATCTTCAACTTGAGTGAGCCGAACCATAATAGCAATAAGCCGAGCAAATACGTCCTGATTTTATAACTCGCTCATGATCAGATGGAAGAATAGTTGCAGATTTGTCCAAGAAAAGATTTCTCTATACTACTTGTTTTTCACCTGCAAATAAAAAGACAGAATCAGAAGGAATAATTTGAAAAAGAAAGCATAGACCCCTTTCAATCTTATGCTTGCTTGTGATTAATAAGGACAAGAACTTTTACAAGGGTTTTAATCTTGTGCGAAAAGTTTTTATCAATATTCATTGAAAGAAAGCATACTATTGAAAGGAACGTAATTCACGATAATCGCTTTTGATTAATTTCGAGAGGAATGACTTACTCAAAAGTGCAAGACATAATAACGCGTTTTAAATTCAATTGAAGATATGGCATCCAAATTAAGGTCGTTCGCTAAGAACGAAAGTAGTTTGGACATCTATCTCGTCGTTAAATTTGAAACTACGCTGATATTCTTGATCAATTATCGTGAATTACCAGTGGTGTACAACATGCATGAACCAATTCAAGTGTGTAGTTCCTTCTAGCGAAATTGGGGTTGGATTACCTCACATGACCAAAAGGTCGTGCAAGACTTCCAATTTTAATTTCCTCTAAAGGAATTATAAACTTGACTTGGGAGTATTCGGATGATTAGAAAAAATGCCACTATCACATTCCAATGACCCGTTAAAAGAAATACAACCAAGTTCCATCTGAATGTATACACCAATAGATCCCTAATACAATCGCTCTAAGGGGTGAGATAGAGAAAACCTCAGTAAAAATAAACCCTATACAAGAGGACCAGTAATGGAAAATGAAATAAAGGAATGTGATCCATAACGTTTAAGGATGCCCCAGTTTTGATCTGTGCCTTCAGGATCACTTGCCCCAACTCGTCATCTTCATTGGATGATACCTCAATAATGTCCATAGTATGCTCCTTATCGCACACTCGGTGTTCGTCGTGGGATATCACCCTCCTCGTCTTCTATCAAGGACGTTAGGGACAAACGCACATATCTATCCTCGAAATGGCATTTAATCTAATCACCAGAATACAATAAATGAAATGCCTATATCTATATGAACAGTGATAGATTTGGGGGGATAGAGAGTCTTACCAACCCAACTCGTCGACTTATTGTGCGGTTTTAGGTGTACCAACCGCCCAGAGACATGCGCATGAAACAGGTGATGGTAAACTTCTAAAAATCAGAGGGTTTGGCACCTAAGGTTAAGGTTCCCACCTCGAGTTCTAGAAAGAGCCGATTCCATTGCACAGCTATCGTTGCATTGGGACTCGATCCATAGTTCGAAGTGAGCGGAATTGAAAAGTGGATTACCCCGTGTTTTTCCTCACGAAGATTCCATTTTCAATTCCTTCTATTGTGTTCCTAAAGGCGGCGCCCGGGGTTTTAGGCGCGGTTGTGTGTGTCCACGTGTCGTGATCATCACAATGCAAGTCACGCACAACAGTTTATCAATCAGCACCTCAAATCATCCACACAACATACATTCCTACGCCCAACCTGCATAAGACAATGTTAATCACGGACTACACCCCTTATTTCTCCAATCTGCAAAAACATATAACACCTATCGTAAGCGGACTTACCTCACCTTCAAGAGCGCCTGCATGGTTAGAAAAATCACTCAGCGTTTTAATTACGGCCTAAGTCCACTTGAGGTCTAGAACGATAGGTTCTAGAACAAAGTCCCCAGCGGAGTCGCCAGCTGTCGCGACCCGTCCGAAGGCGGACACGGCTAATGGATTACTGATCGCGGGCCTTTTCCCCAGCACCGGAGTGCGGATCGCGGGCTTTGGATCGGCGCGGGCCCTCCCAGGCCCATACCAAATCGCGGCGGGAGTATTATTCAAAGGATTCGACGCTAAGAGTCGATCGCTTTCGACCTTCAGTGTGGTCGTGGTGGCATGTGCAACTTGTGCATGCATTTGGAGTCGCCACCGGTCTTTCTTGGAGGGTAGACCGGAAACCTTACTGACCGATTGGGAGAGATCGATCAATTCTGCGGAACCAGAGATTTTGGGTTCGGGGACTTGGTTACGTCGGTGTCATTACCAACGCCCTTTCGGTACCTAACGCGAGTGATTTTCCTAATTAAGATTTCATGCAGGCGCAATTTTGGGTGAGGTAAGTCTGACTTTGCACATTAACCAGTTTAACATGCTCACGTAATCATAATAAATAAATAGATGTCAATCACATAAACATCTATCCTACGTGGTGATCATGGAATTATGATTTAATGGGTCTCGAGCCAATGAGACCACATTTAATCATTTTAATATTTTAATAACGGAGAGCCGCTCTTCGCTTCTTCTTGGTTTCTTGAACTCTTCAAGAATTGGGCCCCAAAGAGCTCGCCGACTTAAAAGGCTCCTCCACGTAATCCTCGTAGCATTTACATCAACAATTGACTATGCTAAAAATAAAGATTACATGAAAAATAAAAGGAGTACGCAGTTACAACCCCAAATATATAAATAATCATCATACATTCATATATACATCAATCACATTGATTAGGATTTTTCCATGATCACCACCCTTCCACGTAAGTAATAAATTCACAATTTAAAACTTAGGAAGGCACAATAAAAATTCTACGTTGAATCATATTCAGAATTTTTACGTAAAATAAGATAGCCATAAATTTTCGATTCAAAATTGATTTAGTCTCAATTTTTGCTACGTTGATTAATTTATCATATAAAATAATCAACCTCCATTAGCCATGTAAGACGAACAATTCGTTAATACATATTGGCCATAGTATTGCAAAAATTGCAAAAAATCAATTAAATGCACGAAAATACCTAAGGATTGGCTCTGATACCACTGTTGGGATCCACGTAACACGTATCGGAAATAAATAACAACCCATACATGTATCTCCAGAGGCGTACTTCGTGCATTTCAATCGAAAAAAATCACAAAGTCTCAAAGGGAGTAAATAGATTACCTCTCGTAGCGTGCTTGAACGGAGGTGTCGGTTCGATGTTCTTCGATCTCAGCCTCCACAAGTGTTAGGCATCTAGTTCGGACGCACCACCAATTGACGAATGGGGAGACGACTAATAACTCCACAACAATTGTGCTAGCAATATGCGGAATCAATATTCCGAACTTAGTATATTTTGCTCACTCAAGATTATGAGAATATAGAGAGTGTTTGTGTTCTTCTCTCTAAGCTCTCAAAAATTTGCACACTCTACAAAATGTCTCCCCCCTCAACCTCAAAACTCTTGCCATCCTTTTATAGCCAAAAATACCTTCCAATAAATTGTATTTAAAAATAGCACCAACAATTATAAATTCTATCTAAAAATAGCACTCACAAATAAATGACATTTAAAAATAGCACTAACAATAGCACTCACAATTTATAATACAAAAATGCTATTTAAAAATAGCACTAACAATAGCACTCACAATTTATAATACAAAAATGCTATTTAAAAATAGTACTAACAATTATAAATTCTATCTAATAATAGCACTCACAATTTATGATAAATAAATGCCATTTAAAAATAGCACTAACAATAGCACTCACAATTTATGATAAATAAATGTCATTTAAAAATAGCACTAACAATAGCACTCACAATTTATAATACAAAAAATGCTATTTAAAAATAGCACTAGCAATAGCACTCACAATACAAAAATGCTAAAAAAAAGGCACTAACAAAGGTGTTAAAATTAATAACCATTATTATTATTACAAGAGTTAAAGAGGTTACCAAACAGTACAAATATGCATAACGTATAAATACGTATGATGTATAAATACGTAGAGCATACGTATACATCCGTGAAACCGGGGACTAATTGAAAGAAAAATGTGCAATTAAGCCCTTTTGGTAAAAATTGATTAAATTGGAGGGCAAATTGACCTAATTGCACTTTAAGACTTTAGAATCCAATGTCATAGCTTATAAAAAGTGAGAATTGAAAACTAAAAGACTCGAAAATGATTTTTTTTAGGCTCGGTTCGGGTTTATGTTTGTGAAGGAAAATATTGACCCGAGCCGAATTTTTGAGATTTAAAGTGACACACTTGAAGAGGAAATTAAAACAAAATTATCGAATATTTTTGGGTATTTTTCTGACCACGAATGGTATTTTTCTGATTTTTTGGGTATTTTTATAATTAAATAAACTCGAAAAATATTAAAAATACCGAAAACTATTTTTTGTTCAAAATTGGTTCCTAAGGTTAAACCAAGGCTTCCAAAGTTGATTTTGTGATTTTATGACCTTTTTTGATATTTTTAATTAATTTTAAAGAATAAAAATCACAATAATAAATGGTAAAAAAAATCAGGTGTCAACAATGATTCACCTGCATATTTGAGGAACACGACACTTTGCACAAAGCGCCCAAACCCAGGCCATGAAATCACCTTTTTAGGTAGCCATAGATAGGGAATCAATATGCGAGGCTCTAGCGTGGATTTGCGCTTGGATTGACCATATTTGATCCCGCTCACTATCTAAGTCGATTCTTTTATCCATTTGTTGTAGATTGCGCTTATGGACGAATTTATCGACTCGAATAGTGGGAAGCCGTTAGGTTCCATACCCGAGCCATTTTGATTTCTAGAGTCAAGCCTCACTTGTCTTATGCGCATGTGTATGGATGGCTGGTATACCTAAAATCAAAATTCATTAGGTATCGCTTGTGGTAAGGTCCTTTCATTTTTATTTAATTTGTCCGCAATCTTTGATTTCACGCAACATGCTGCATTCATCAAATCCGATGGTTGAGTCCAATTCCATTTTATAGTATGGATAGAGTAGAGATGGTCTCCCCAAGTCGGTCCAAAATTCTCGAGATATTCGAGTACGAGCGACGTGTCATCCATCATCGACTTACCAAGACATTCAACGGATTCCACTCCTTCCGATTCATCCAATGGAGGGCACTTAATGGACGAAACCTCATCCGAGGGATGGATTGCTTCTACACCAAGTCCGCCGAGCAACTCGAGCGCAAGCATAAACATGAGCACAATATGGAAGGGATGATGAACATTTACCGAAAGCGAAAGAATGCGTTTCGAAGGGCAATAGCCGATCCAAGACCCCTTCCAGAGTTCATCGAGATTTCATCAGACGAAGAAGAATTTCCCGAGAGTCAGCCGTCCTCTTCCACCCCTATAGACATTTCATACGATGAAGAGGGTGATCCGAACTAGCCAGAGTAAGGACGACTGGAGACATTCCCCGAAGACCCGACTTGGGGCATCGCCTTAGGTTCTCTAGGGTCGCATTCAGACTGTCTCTTTTTAGTTATGTATCCATCTATCCAAGTCCTCGCGTCTGTAAGGAGTATCCGTCTGTGGAACTCCATTCTACCCTCGGCACTTTGGTCTTTGAGTCTTATCTAAGCGTCCTAAGATTGAAATGCGACGTTGGAATTTCTCTCAACCATTCGGATTTTTCGATTCAATTGCATGTCTCATCCGAATGAAATTTTCGTTAGGACTCACACTTGACGTGTTTAACGCAAGTACGAGAATCTATTCCTCATTTCATGGTGCGTGAGACATGGAATTGAACCGGCCCATATCATGCATCAATGGCAATCCATGGTGATTAACTAAAGTCATCTGTGTTTTCTAAATTCAAGAGGAGATTAGATATTCGAATTGTTTTCGGTAAACAATTTCAATTTGGATGTCCTACCTCCTACTGAATTTAGGATACATTGGAATTGTATTTTTATCTTTTTGGACATTCCACAGATTTTTCTTGAAATTTTCCAAGAGTAATAACCATGGATTACACTCCTTCCAATAGTATGTTTTCTTTTGAAAAACATTGATAAAGAACTTTTCACACGAGGCTAAGGCTTGTGTTAAAGTCCTTATCTTTGTTAATCACAAGAAAGCATAAAATTGAAAGGATTCATGCTTTACTTCCCTTGCTAACATAGTTCTGTAATTTAAAACAGGTAATTTTCAAAAGAGAAATCCAAATATCTGCGTAGAGACTCAGTCACAAGTTACGATGGACCAGGATGACGTGGAGAAACGCTTGACCACCCTAGAGAGCCAGATGACTCAGGTGATTGCAACGATGACAGAGATGAAAGCACTCATCTTCACCATACAAGGGGCATCCCCGACGGTCTCCAATCTTGACCCGACCGTCCGACCTATTTCGCCTAAAATATCGGACATTGATCAAGTCGTAGGAGCAGAGGTCTTCCCCGAGAGCAAGCCTATGATGGCCGATCTGGAAAAACAGCACAAGGGAAAGCTTGGTATTATCGAGGAAGATGCATTGACTGGAGAGAATCTGTTCGTCACATACCTAATTCGAGAGAAAGACTCTAGTCACCAGAAGAACGTTGAAGGTCACGCGAACCCAATCAACGTCGAAACCTGTCCACGCAACGCCTCTCCCACATGCCTTAAAGGGAGGATGCCTGAGGTTCTACAAAGACCAGAATTTGCCAAGAGATACGATGGCATTGGCTGCCCGAAAACTCACATCGATTACTATTTGGGAGCAATGGCTGATTACGACCGGGATGATTCACTTCTTGTCCAGAATTTTCGGCATAGCTTGGTTGGTTCCGCGTTAGGATGGTTCACAGCGCTTGACGTCAAGGGTATCCGAGAATGGGACGATCTAGCCAATCCATTTCTCCAGCAATACGATTTCAACAGGAAGGCTACCCCTACCAGAATGGATCTGGTGCGTATGAAGCAAAGGAGAAATGAAAGCTTTAAATCATTCGCACAAAGGTGGAAAGAGAAAGCGGCCCGAGTCCAACCTCCGCTGGACGAAGATGAGTTAATAGAGCATTGTCTGAAAGCCCTCCCCTATGATTCCTTTGATCGATTGGATATGGCTCATTACCAATCATTTTCACAATTTGTGCACGCGGATGAAAGGATGGAATGGGCTAAGCGCGATAGTACAATCAACAACAAAGAAAGTCATGGAGAGCCTTCTCAAACAAGTAAAGAACCGGTTAGGGAAGCAAAGACCACCCATCAAGAAATGACAGTCGCGAATCAGGCTTCCGAACATAAGTCGAGACATCAGTCACATGATTCTGTTCCTAGCCAGAGACGACCAACACCCAAGATAGAGAAATTTGGCCAGTCGAGTAGGAGAGGTCCCTCATCTTTTACACCACTTCCACTTCCTATGTCAGAATTGCTCCATAGGCTTTTGGAGGAAAGGTTGGTAGCCAAAAAATCACCGAGAGCGAAACCGCCAAGGTTCCCGGGGTTCGACATGAACCGAACCTGTGCATACCATATGGGTGAGAAGGGACATAATGTAGACAACTGTCGAGTACTACAATATGATGTGCAGGCTCTCATCGACAACAACCTACTGGTGTTCGATAAGGCATGCCCCAACATCCAACAAAACCTTTTGCAAGATCACGAAATCAGTGATGTATCCGAGGATGGACCGGAAGGCGACCTAAGGCTTATCACCAACGTACCCGAATTACATGGGGTACCAGCTTTATCTTCTCAAAACCCGGAGAAGGGTACCACCTCGATGGGACGAAAAGAACCATGCTTGGCCGAGATGGGTAATATGGGCATCATCGGTAGGGTTGAGGACCCCGCTTTTACAGCATCCTTCGCGAAGTTTAACTTAACCTCTGAAGGATATACGATAGAGACTATGAGGGAAGAGTCATGGGAGATCACTGCTGGGTATTCATTGAGCGTCAAGGATATTGAAGAGAGCGAAGAATTAGAGGAGTACGAGGAGCGTCTGGAAGAAGCGCCCCGAAAGGATAGAAAGTTCATCTGGGATGCCACCAAAAGAAGCGAAATGCCATTTAGAAAGTAAAATATGATATGTGAGGCTAACAAGACAGTCATACCAAGCTCATTGAAGCAGGAGGACCCGTCAGCACCAACTCCTATCCAGGGTAATGCCTTGTGCGGAACATCGAGAGTTTGCGAGCCCAAGAAGAAATCGCCAATGCAGTTTACATCACTTCCCATGACACTATCAAAACTACTCCCAATACTCTTGGAAAAATGGATGGTGACCAAGGAGGTGTCGAGGTATAATCCTCCCTTGTTCAAAGGATATAATGAAGCCAAGTCGTGCGTCTACCATGCAGAGGAGAAGGGGCACAACGCAGACAACTGTATTCGACTGAAAATCAAGGTGCAGAAACTCATCGACAATGGTGTTTTAGATCTCGAGGAGATAAAGCAGAACAGCCAGCAAGACCCGTCACCGGATTGCCAAGAACTGGACAGGGTATACGTGGATAACCCTATCGAAGACTATGCCAGCATAGCTGATCGGACGATCGATGACAGCAGACTACACGGATAAGGGAGTCACTTCCTCCTTGCCATCGTCACTCTTTAGTCTATTTGCATTGTAGTTCATCTGCAGTTTCAAGTGCAGTTTCTTTAAAAAAAACAAACAAACAAACAATAAAAAAATCAAAAAATGGGGGACGTGTGGGAACACAAATCGGTCGATGATGATCCAAATGAGAGAAAAGAAAAGGTGCAAAAAAAAGAGAGGAGATGAAAAGAAAAGAAAAGAAAAGCACTGAGACCTGATTTTCCACACGTCTCCTAATTTTCAAATTTTTGGGAAGCGAGGATGTCAATGATATGAGGACTAGCTCCCATCTCACGTTTTTAGATTTAATTTTCCTTTTTCTAAGACGTCTTTCAAAGAAACTCATCATACATAAACTCTTCCTGTTATATGTCAACTAACCATCTTCATGATATTTCAGGCATACCATTCCACACATGCATAGCAGTTTGTTAAATGACTCGGGTTCTCGAGAGGGGGCTACCCTCCAAATTGAAGGAGAAGACGAGGAGCAGAATATGGGAGATGTTGAGTATAGTTGGGATTCCCATGAATAATCCAGACCACCCACCATAGAGGGTACCATTTCAGTAAACCTAGGGACCTCAGAGGACGTCATGGAGGTGAAGATCGGTGAAAGTCTGTCGTCGACAGAGGCGTTTAGAACAATTGAACTTCTCAAAGAGTACCAGGACAATTTCGCCTGATCATATGCGGATATGCCGGGGTTAGATCCCAGTATTGTGGAACACACACTACCAGATTTAAGATCTGTACCCCACTCGTTTGTATGAAATCCTAAGATCAGATAAACCATTCAGCTTAGGTACCGAAAGGGCGTCAACTCTGACAGTTGACGTAACTAAGTCCCCGAACCCACTTCTCTGGTTTCCGCAGAATCGAATAGACCACTCCCAACTATTCGATAGGGTTTCCGATCGTACCCTCCACGAAACGATTGGTGGCGACTCCTTGGCATGTACACCTTTTTTCATGTCACTAGACCGCACTGAAGGTCGACCACGTATATCCAGCAATTGCGACTTGAGTAATGGACCTTGGGAGAGGCCCGCGTCCGATGTAAGCCAGCGATCGGGCGGCCCATTAACCCTCGCTAGCCCACATTCTGATGACGCTCGAGAGGGTCGCGACAGACTGGCGACTCCGCTGGGGACTTATTCTAAACCAGAATCTCTGGTTACGAATTCCAGAGGACTTGAGCCGATTAAAAAGTTGTTTGGTTTATCTGACATTGTTTTCTGCAGATGCTCTCGAAGGTGAGGTACGTATGCTAACTATTGTGTTAGATGTTTTTGCAGATTGGAGAAATAAGGGGTGGCGTGATTGTTGACATCTTTCCTGCAGGTTGGAGTTGGGAATGTATGTTTATTTTTATGCACATACTGAAGCGGTGTTTTGATACAAACTGTTGTGCATGACTTTGCATTGTGATGATCACGACACATCGCACACACTGGCGGTCAAACCCCGACTGCAACCACCCTTAGGTTACCTTAGATAGGGAAAGGATGCGAAAAGGATCTTGTGTTTGATGGCACTTGAGACTTTCGTATTCGTTCCCGCCTACCATCTGCATTGGCGATATCTAACCCTCTTGGGTAGGTACCCTTGGGGAGGAATCTGCCTCGTGTGGATCGTGGGAGCCTGAGCCGTAGGTTCCTCACCTGATTTTCGATTTTCTTTAGAGTATACCCACTTGTCTCATGCGCATGTCCATGGATGGTTGGTATACCTAAAACCACCCATTGATACAGGGGGCATTCCACATCCCCCAAAGTGTGGTTGGTAAGACATTTATCTCTAAACGTACTTTATTTCCTGCTCCATGATATGACTCATACATTGCATACATCCATGTGCATTCACATCATGAAGATTACTCGGGTGACTAATGAGAACAACAATGATTATGGGGTAGGATGTCGCTGTTCCCTAAGAGCTCGACGGAGTTGGTGACCTTCGAGTACTTGAGAAAAGTTACTCGCCCCGGACCAAACACGAGGCTACACTTTACTAGATTCGTGTATGGTCGGGAATTGACTGGACGTAAGCTGGGGTATGCTGAAGACTGTCAAACCCGCTACTACGCTGATAATCTCAGATTCAAGCGACAATCAGACGAAATGATGAAGGATTATCTGGAGATGAAGAGACAACGTCGCAACCAGCTAGCTAGGGAAGCGTACGCTCGCAAGAAGGCTGAATTGCTGGCCAAAGAGAACATACCCATGATTACTTTTTGGGGTAGGAAGAGACGCCCTGCAATCAAGACCAAGCCAAGGCGTATCACAATCAAGAAAGTAGAACCCGAGAAGGCTTCCGAAGTCATCGTACCCTGGACTAGAAAGTGGCCAGAGGAACTACAACCTCTCGACCAAACCACTGAAGATAACTCCCCTACCCTAGATTAAAGGAGAATTCCTGACCGACTGTCATTTGGGTAGACTTCTGAAGAAAGAGTGATCTAGACCCTCACGTTCCATTGTCTTTTATGGCTTTCTTGTTTGAAAAACCTTTCTTTACCGTTCTTCTATTAGACATCTTGACTGTAATAAGAGTACATCCCACTTTGCTCCTTTGATGTGTTGACCAATGGAACGTGACATTGCTATTCCCTTTAGTCACTGAGTAAACCTGACTAAATTGCATAATTCACTTCCCTGAAATGCAAATTAGGCTTTGAGTCAGGCTTTCAAGACCTGAAAAAGGGTCCTAATCTCCATTTCTTCAAATTGAACTATGCAATCAAGTTAGCTCATGCATGCTTCATGACATCTGCATATTCATACATTTAAAGTAATTTCTGGCGATTGACCTTTTAAAATCATTTGCATATTTTAGACTTGATGGGAAAGAATGATATTCAAGTGTTCAAGATCCCCCGAGCTGAACTCCAATCATGGTGGGATGGCATGGGCGAAGCCAGCCAGAAGTATGCGGAGTCACGACTAGGATACCTACTGGACCTACTGAAGATTGAGTGCCCACCTGCCTTTATTCAAGCCATGGCGCTCTACTGGGATCCTACCACCGCTACATTTTGCATGGAAGGATTAGAGATCACTCCCACTATCGAGGAATACAGCGCTGTCATCGGAGTTGAATTCACCCCTACGCTCGTCCGACCCCCTATAGGACTTGAACCCCTAAGTCAGGTAGCTGAATTCCTTGACACAAACCTAAATGAAGTCAAAGTAGATGCGAAAAGCAATTCTGGAAGAGTTTCCCTATCCTTCCTTATAGACCGATTTTCCCGCCTTCCTGCTTCTAAAGGAACCAAATCTGGTAGAGCCTTTATCTTGGCATTCTTTAGCTTTGTGCTATTCCCAATCTCAACTGTCACCTTCGACCCTATCATGGCTATAGTAGCTAGGCAAGTCTGTTGTGGGTGGGATTACTCAAACATCCTCCTTGCCGAAACCTTCCTCTCCCTAAATCGTTTCAAGAAAAGCAAAAAGGGAATCTTTAGAGCTTCTAGTGATCTGCTGTATCTGTGGTTCACATCCCATATCAGACAATTCCACATCCGCATGGGTTTCACTAAAATCAGCCCCAATGCACACCCTCTTAAAACATTTGCTAGGACCCATACACGTGTTCCTAAGTTCAACTTCATAGAATGGAAGAACTTCCTCAAAGTCTTAAAACCCGAACAACTCCGATGGCGGCTAAGGTTACCGACGCTAAGCAAAGTCAGATTGACCTGCGATGACGGGAATCCAGTTCCCTTGCTAGGATTCACAGGCGCTACTGCATACTACCCAAGGAGGGTGATTCGGCAGTTTGGGGCACTACAAGAGATTCCTTCTTCACCTCGACCTTGTGTCTTTTCCTTTGACTTACCAAACCAGACCCTCACAGAGGAGGAGAAGAAACAACTTGAAGCCAAGGTGGCATCCATCATACTCTCCTTGAAGAATTCCCAGGCTGAAGAAATAAGTTGGCCAGAAGACATGACTCGAGAAGAAAACACTCATAGAGCCACCACAGAATACATTCAACATTTCAAAGCGATCCGACGAAGCCTTGTCGAGCCCTACATACCTGAATACATCGTGCCATACGTACCTGGAATAGAGCCCTACATACCCGAAGACATGGGGCCACTGTCGTGTTCAGAAGACGAGGAGCCCCAAGCTGAAGAGGGAAATCTATACTGGGATGATGAGGATACCTTAGGCTTCAAACGTCCTAGACTTGAATAGACTATTCTGTCAAGTGTAAAATAAGCAAACATTGTGATGCCTTCTCATACATTCTCATTTCTGTGGAATACTATCTTAAACACATGAGCATGAATGTGAACATATTTTTACAAATGCATAAAAACTATCGTCAGAAATTACGCTTCTTTCAATTCCATGAGTTCTTGTCGAGAAATGATTAAAAGAACTACTTACATGAGGCTAAGGCTCACAAGGTAGCCCTTTTTCTCATCTACTGGCAAGAAGCATGCAACTGAAAGAATTAGCTGCTTCTTTTTGCTAAATAAGCGAAGCACTCACAGAGATCTTTTTAAACAGGTACACTCTCATCACGGAATTGCCAACGCATCGTTTCCGTACCCGCCTAAAGACGAGGATGGAACAGCAAGAATTGACTCCGCGCGTAGGCATGTTGGAATCTCAGATGACTGCCCTGGCAACTATGATGGCTGACATTAAGGCCATGCTGGAGACCAGCCAAGCTAGACAGACAACCGCCCACAATCAGAACAACTCAGGCCCTTCCATGGTACCTGATGTAACAGATAAAGAAGCAACCAGGGATACCCAACATACAGAGGAAAACGTTCATGAACCAAATAGTCGGGCACAACAAAAAGCCTCGCATGTTGTCATCAACCTTGAAAAAGAGGAGAAGGGAAAACAAACTGTGAAGACAGAGGCAGAGGCTAAGAGATTGGCCAAGATCGAAGAATGCCTGAGCAGTCAAGGCTATGAGTTGGCCCGCTTCGACAAAATATCTCCTTTCGCTAAAATAGAGACTCCTCCTGACTATAGGGAGCCAGAGTTCGTGAGAAAATACAATGGGACAGGCTGTCCCCGTGCCCACCTCAAGTATTACCTGCGCAAGATGGCGCACTACTCGGATTACATTCCGTTGTTAATGAACACATTCCAAGAGAGTTTGGCTGGCGCCGCTCTGGCTTGGTTTATTGAGCTAGACTTAGAGGATTATGACGGATGGGAGGACCTTGCAGAAGACTTCCTTAGGCAGTACAAATTTAACACGGCTACAGCCCCAACAAGAGAAGACCTCCTACGAACTTCAAAAACGAGGGGCGAATCGATCAGGACATATGCTCAGAGGTGGCGAGCCTTGGCTACCCAAGTAAAGCCTTCAATCCCAGAAGAGGAGCTGATCGACTTATTCCTAAAAGCACTCCCCTACGAGTACTTTGACAGACTGAACACTTCTGGATGTCAGACATTCGCACACCTGATTAAGGTTGCTGAGAGGCTGGAATGGGCCTTGAAAGAAAGAAGGCCTCAGGAAGCTCCTACTAGGAAGCAGTATCCTCTGAGGAAGGAAAGAGAAGCCGGACTGGACATAGCATTTATACCAGATCCCCACAAGTTAAAGCCATTTGGCAATTCTAATCAGGCCAAAGGCGGATCGTCCTGGTCAGCGCCAAAAGTACAAGAGCCTAGAAGAAAGCAACCCCAGAGGCAATTCTCTCAGCTCCCGAGACCTTTATCCAAGCTACTCCCGATGCTGCTGGAGCAACACTTGGTGGCAAAAGAACCACCTAGGGCAAACCCCGCAAGATATCCTGGCTTTGATGAGAGCCAGACCTGTGCCTATCATATGGGCGAAAGAGGGCATAATGTGGATAACTGCTATGTCCTGAAGCTGAAAGTGCAAGCCCTAATTGATAGTCAGATTTTGAAATTTGACAATGCAGCCCCAAATGTGCAAGAAAATCCGTTGCCAGATCACCAAACAGTAGGGGCAATATTCACTGAAGAAGAAGAGGACTACCTTAAACTGAAGATAGATGTGCCTAAGCTGGACACCCTGCTAACAATCGCATCATCATACCCAAAAGAAGGGGAGATATCAACCGACCAAAAGAAGTTGTGTATCGACAAGATGAAGAGCTTGGGGATAGTGTCCGATATTACTGATGAAGAATTCGAAGGGATCGAAGCATCTCTATCTTTGAAAAGAAACCATTTCTTGATCACAGCTGGGCAGAGTAACACCTGTGGTACCTCACATGAGAACTTGGTAAGCAGCATGGGGCCAGCTACCCAGTCAGAGGAAGAATTTGAAGAAGACGAAATAGAAGCCAGAAGGAGAAGTCTAGCAGACCTCAAGTTTATGGTTGACGCACTTGAGAAGAGCGAAATTATAGACAACCTGGGTCAAGATTCCGGAGGATACAATTTCAAGGTGAAATATTCGGCCCCTCCCAGCTTTTATCAAAAGATTGAAGACATCATACCGGACGGATGGGGAGGTATGGATGATCTCTCTCAACCAGAAACCTCAAAAGGTATGGAAGAACTCGACAACGCCATATTGATGATCGAAGTAGCCACGGCCGTGGTGATCAGATTGCATGAGCTGGATAGCCTGAGCAAGGTGGAAGATTGCCCAGTGAGGCCTGTCGTAATTCAATTGCCTCAGGAGGAAGAAAGCAACACGTCAGGGACAGAGATACCTCATCAGACAACTGTAACGATAAAAGTCCCCCCAGTAGAAGAGTATGATCCCAAAGCTGTTCATTGGGACTATGGGACCACACAAGTAGATGCAATAATGAGGTCTGGAAGATTTTATGCCCCCAGAGAGGGAGAATCCGAAAAAAAAGATGTCTCAAAGGAAGATGCCGAAAAGCTCGTATCGATCATCAAAACCAGTGAGTTTGAAGTGATAGAGCAGCTGAGGAAGATGCCCGCTCAGATATCCCTGCTAGACCTATTCATCAATTCAGAGAAGCACAAGAACGCACTATTGAAGGTACTCAATGAAGTACATGTCCCTGAAACAATCAATAAGGTACAACTAGGGGACTTTGTAGGAGCCATTCTCTTAAAAGATCAGTTGAGCTTCTCTGACGAGGACTTCCCTATGGAAGGAAGAGGACACAACAAAGCCTTATACATCTCTGCCCAATGTAACGGCAAAAGAGTGGCACACGTATTGATCGATAATGGATCAGCCTTTAACATCTGTCCTTTGGCTACCATAAGGAGGCTGGGAATCAAGGAAGAGATGATCAAGACATCCAAGACAGCTGTGAGAGCATTCGACGGCATGAGGAAGACTGTAGAAGGAGAGATCGAGCTTGACGTATTCATCGGCCCGACAAAGTTCTCTATAAACTTTCAAGTAATGGATCTGCCCAGTGCATTTGGATTCTTGCTAGGAAGACCTTGGATCCATACAGCAGGAGCTATCCCTTCGAGCCTGCACCAAAAAGTACGTTTCGTTGTAGATGGGAAGGTGATTACCGTACATGGGGAAGTCGACCTCCAGGCATACCAGAACAGTGCCATTCCCTATATTGAACCTGAAGAGAAAGCTGAAGCGAGCTATCACTCCCTAGAGTTGGTAGCAACAGTTCATACCCCAGTAGGGTCGAAGTTGAAAACTCCCTACATCTCAGAAGCCAGTCTTCTACCAGCTAAGATGCTGCTGGCATACGGGTTCAATCCTGAAAAAGGCCTAGGCAAACATAATCAGGGTATAAATGCCCCGCTACAGTTGAAGGCTAATCTACATAAAATGGGCTTGGGGTATCAGAAGTATCCCATGAATGATTCTGTCCCGAAAGCAACAAGCCGAGGCCGAGGCAAAAGCCTGGGACGCCGTGGAGGCGAAAACAGCCCGAATAGCTCATTCATCGGTTCTCCAACCTGGAAGGGAAGGTCTCGAATGTTCAAGAATCCCTTAAATACCTACTTCGACCAGAACTCCAAATGGCTATCTGAAGAGGGTATCACTTCGCCGATGGAACCAGATCTGACAAATCCTTTTCTCGAAGATGACTCTGTGAATGTCGTCATGGAGTGGTTGGACAGTGAAGCCACTTCTTCTGAGTAAATAGACTCTTCCTTCATCTTTAAATACTGTGTTTAGAACTTTCTGCATTTCACTGTATTTTCTTTCCTTATTGAACGCATAAGAAAACGCCTTTGGATCTCCGGCCGTTGGTCCAAATAGCACATCTTGTAACGCGGCCCATTTCGCATTCAATAAAACCACGCATGTTTTGTTAAGGACATATGGAACCACGAATCAGCCCGATGATGATAATGGTCTTCCATATAGAAGCTTGAGGCCTGATTTGCCATATGATTCCTAATCTTCAAAAGATTTTCAAGGGGCCGGGATATCCAATGACATGAGGATTGGTCCCATCTGTACCTACATCTATTGCGAAAAACTTTTTCAAAAAAGACTTTACATAAGCATGCATGCCATCTTTACTAAGCACAAACTAACCATACTCATGACATTTCAGGCATATCATCTCAAACATGCATACCAGGTTGTTACAAAATTCGGATCCCTCCATTAACCACTTGTCGCGACCCGTCCGAAAACGGACGCGGTTAATGGATTACCGATCGCGGGCCCTTCCCACCTCACCGGAGTGCGGATCGCGGGCTTTGGATCGGCGCGGGCCCTCCCAGGCCCATACCAAATCGCGGCGGGAGTATTTTTCAGAAGGATTCGGCGATAAGAGCCGATCGATTTCGACCTTAGTGTGGTCGTGGTGGCATGTGCAACTTGTGCATGCATTTGGAGTCGCCACCGGTCTTTCTCGGAGGGTAGACCGGAAACCTTACCAACCGATTGGGAGAGATCGATCAGTTCTACGGAACCAGAGATTTTGGGTTCGGGGACTTGGTTACGCTGGTGTCGTTACCAACGCCCTTTCGGTACCTAACGCGAGTGATTTTTCTAACTAGGATTTCATGCAGGCGCAATTTTGGGTGAGGTAAGTCTGACTTTGCACATTAACCAGTTTAACATGCTCACGTAATCATAATAAATAAATAGATGTCAATCACATAAACATCTATCCTACGTGGTGATCATGGAATTATGATTTAATGGGTCTCGAGCCAATGAGACCACATTTAATCATTTTAATATTTTAATAACGGAGAGCCGCTCTTCGCTTCTTCTTGGTTTCTTGAACTCTTCAAGAATTGGGCCCTAAAGAGCTCGCCGACTTAAAAGGCTCCCCCACGTAATCCTCGTAGTATTTACATCAACAATTGACTATGCTAAAAATAAAGATTACATGAAAAATAAAAGGAGTACGCAGCCTCCATTTAATAATTACAACCCCAAATATATAAATAATCATCATACATTCATATATACATCAATCACATCGATTAGGGATTTTTCCATGATCACCACCCTCCCACGTAAGTAATAAATTCACAATTTAAAACTTAGGAAGGCACAATAAAAATTCTACGTTGAATCATATTCAGAATTTTTACGTAAAATAAGATAGCCATAAATTTTCGATTCAAAATTGATTTAGTCTCAATTTTTGCTACGTTGATTAATTTATCATATAAAACAATCAACCTCCATTAGCCATGTAAGACGAACAATTCGTTAATACATATTGGCCATAGTATTGCAAAAATTGCAAAAATCAATTAAATGCACGAAAACACCTAAGGATTGGCTCTGATACCACTGTTGGGATCCACGTAACACGTAGCAGAAATAAATAACAACCCATACATGTATCTCCAGAGGCGTACTTCGTGCATTTCAATCGAAAAAAAATCACAAAGCCTCAAAGGGAGTAAATAGATTACCTCTCGTAGCGTGCTTGAACGGAGGTGTCGATTCGATGTTCTTCGATCTCAGCCTCCACAAGTGTTAGGCATCTAGTTCGGACGCACCACCAATTGACGAACGGGGAGACGACTAATAACTCCACAACAATTGTGCTAGCAATATGCGGAATCAATATTCCGAACTTAGTATATTTTGCTCACTCAAGATTATGAGAATATAGAGAGTGTTTGTGTTCTTCTCTCTAAGCTCTCAAAAATTTGCACACTCTACAAAATGTCTCTCCCCCCCAACCTCAAAACTCTTGCCATCCTTTTATAGCCAAAAATACCTTCCAATAAATTGTATTTAAAAATAGCACTAACAATTATAAATTCTATCTAAAAATAGCACTCACAAATAAATGACATTTAAAAATAGCACTAACAATAGCACTCACAATTTATAATACAAAAATACTATTTAAAAATAGCACTAACAATTATAAATTCTATCTAATAATAGCACTCACAATTTATGATAAATAAATGCCATTTAAAAATAGCACTAACAATAGCACTAACAATTTATGATAAATAAATGTCATTTAAAAATAGCACTAACAATAGCACTCACAATTTATAATACAAAAATGCTATTTAAAAATAGCACTAGCAATAGCACTCACAATACAAAAATGCTAAAAAAAGGCACTAACAAAGGTGTTAAAAATAATAACCATTATTATTATTACAAGAGTTAAAGAGGTTACCAAACAGTACAAATATGCATAACGTATAAATTCGTATGACGTATAAATACGTAGAGCATACGTATACATCCGTGAAACCGGGGACTAATTGAAAGAAAAATGTGCAATTAAGCCATTTTGGTAAAAATTGATTAAATTGGAGGGAAAATTGACCTAATTGCACTTTAAGACTTTAGAATCCAATGTCATAGCTTATAAAAAGTGAGAATTGAAAATTAAAAGACTCGAAAAGGAATTTTTTGCTCGGTTCGGGTTTATGTTTGTGAAGAAACATAGTAACCCGAGCCGAATTTTCAAGATTTAAGGTGACACACTTGAAGGGGAAATTAAAACAAAATTATTGAATATTTTTGTGTATTTTTCTGACCACGAATGGTATTTTTCTGATTTTTTGGGTATTTTTATAATTAAATTAATTCGAAAAATATTATAAAATACCAAAAAATATTTTTTGTTCAAAATTGGTCCCCGAGGCTAGGCCAAGGCTTCCAAAGTTGATTCTGTGATTTTATGACCTCTTTTTATATTTTTAATTAATTTTTAAAGAATAAAAATCACAATAATAAATAGTCAAAAATCAGGTGTCAACACCACTCCTATAACATTGAGGAAGATGAAGACGAGGATTACGCGTCTATCCGCAGGGATTGGAACACCTTTGAAGAGTCAAAGCCTCCTACCTCAGAAGAACCAATTGTCATTAATTTGGGAGACACCATGAACGTCAAAGAGGTCAAGATCGGCGGACACCTGTCCCGGGATGAAAGGCTCGAGTTCACCAAGCTACTAAAAGAATATCAAGACATCTTCGCATGGTCTTACGCGGATATGCCAGGCCTTGATCCTAAGATTGTGGAACATGCATTGCCCACGGATCCTGGCATCAAACCTGTCAAACAAGGCAGTAGGCGGATGAAAGCCGAGTTAGAAGACAAGATTAAGGAAGAAGTCATGAAACTCCTTAGGGTAGGCTTCATTGAAGCTATCCCATATTCAGACTGGGTTGCAAATATAGTCCCCGTCATGAAGAAAGACGGAAAAGTTCGGATCTGCGTAGATTACCGAGATCTGAATAGAGCAAGCCCAAAAGATGATTTTCCACTCCCCCACATTGATGTATTGGTGGATAGTACGGCGGGTTATGAATTATTCTCATTCATGGATGGATTCTCGGGATACAACCAAATCTCCATGAAACAAGAAGACAAACCCAAGACTGCATTTACCACACCATGGGGGAATTTTTGCTACAAAGTCATGCCCTTTGGATTGAAAAACGCCGGGGCTACCTACCAGAGGGCTATGGTCACGTTATTCCATGATATGATCCACAAAGAGATTGAAGTATATGTTGATGACATGATCGCTAAATCCAAGAAAGGACAAGATCACATACAGGTATTAAGAAAATTATTTGAGCGCCTGCGCAAATACAAGTTAAAGCTGAACCCTAACAAATGCGTGTTTGGGGCAAGATCCGGGAAACTCCTTGGGTTCATAGTCAGCAACAGGGGCATTGAGATTGATCCCTCAAAAATCCAGGCCATCCACGATTTATCAACTCCATCCACAGTAAAAGAAGTGAGAAGCCTTCTAGGGAGATTGAACTATATTGCCAGGTTCATCAATCAGCTGTCTGATGTGGCTAAGCCAATCTTCAAATTGCTTAAGAAAGGCGCGAAAATAACGTGGGACGCCGAGTGCAGCAAGGCATTCCAAATGATCAAAAACTATTTGATCACACCACCGGTGCTTGTGCCACCAATTCCCGGTCACCCATTGACCTTATACCTGACCATACGACAAGAGTCCTTGGGAGCCTTACTTGCCCAGACAAGCCCGATAGATGGAAAAGAGAGGGCCATTTATTACCTGAGTAAGAAATTCACGCCATCTGAAGCAAAATATATACCAGTTGAAAGGGCCTGCGTAGCAGCAGTATGGGTACTACGAAGACTAAGGCAGTATACCCTACATCATCACATTCAGCTCATAACAGAGAACGACCCCGTCAAATACCTCCTGGAGAAACCCGCTTTAATTGGGAAACTGGCAAAATGGCAAGTAATGTTGTCTGAATTTGACATTAAATGTTCTCCGCAGAAGTCGGTAAAAGGAAGAGCTATAGCGGACATGCTGGCAGAAAACTCATCGAGCACTGAATCCCCTGAAGTAACAAACACAGAAGGCCGAATTCTGAACTTAGCAGAGGATAAGTGGATCATGTATTTCGATGGTGCTGTTAACCTATCAGGGGCAGGCACTGGGGCAGTACTGATATCCCCAGATGGTCAACATTACCCTGTCGCGGCAAAGATAACTTTCCCTTGTACCAACAATATTTCAGAATATGAGGCGTGCATTCTGGGTCTACGACTGGCCCTTTCTATGGAGATACCCAGGTTACAAGTCTTTGGAGATTTCATGCTCATTATTCTACAGACACAAGGGGAGTGGAAGACGAAAGATGCAAAACTCATCCCCTACCATGAATACCTTGAAGAATTGATATTCAAGTTTGAAGAAGTGTCATTCGAGTACCTATCAAGGTCTCACAACCAATTCGCAGATGCATTAGCCACCCTAGCCTCGATGTTACAAACGATTGAAGGGTTGGATATAGAACCTCTGAGGATCGGCATTGTTGAAAAGCCAGCTTATTGCATGCTAATCGAAGAGGAATGTGATGGAGAGCCATGGTACTATGACATCAAGAATTACCTCTTGAAAAGGGAATTCCCTGAAGGATGCCAGTCAGGAGACCGAAAATACATAACCAAGATGGCCAGCAAGTTCTTCCTCAATGGACAAATTCTATACAAGAGATCGTTCGATTCCACTCTACTGAGATGCGTAGATGCCAAAGAAGCAAATATTCTCATGAAAGAGATTCATGAAGGCGCGTGTGGGCCTCACATGAACGGCCACCTCCTTGCCCGGAAGATCATGCGGCTAGGTTATTATTGGATGACCATCGAATCAGACTGCTGTCAGCACGTCCGGTCATGCCACCAATGCCAAATATACGGGGATAAGATTAACGCACCCCCGAACGAACTACACCAAATGTCTGAAGTTTGGCCTTTCTCTATGTGGGGGATAGACATGATAGGGCCTATAAATCCTGTGGCTTCGAATGGTCATCGCTTCATCTTGGTAGCGATTGATTACTTCACCAAATGGGTAGAAGCCAGCTCTTACAAGAATGTCACTGCGAGAAATGTGGCAAGATTTGTCAAAAGAGATATCATATCTCGATATGGTACTCCTCAAACGATCATCACAGATAATGGGTCCAACCTAAACAACAAGATTGTCGATGGTCTGCTGGATCACTTTAGCATTCGACATCTGAATTCATCTCCTTACCGCCCACAGATGAATGGGGCAGTGGAAGCAGCCAATAAAAACATCAAGAGGATTTTGGCTAAAACAGCAGAAAACTACGGGGATTGGCACGAAAGGCTGCCCTTCGCCTTGATGGCTTACCGAACGTCGATCAGGACTTCTACAGGGGCAACTCCCTATAGTTTGGTATATGGGACAGAAGCAGTTCTACCAGTAGAAGTTAAGATTCCCTCTTTGAGAATCTTATCCGAAAATAAACTCTCTGGGTCAGAGTATTTCAAGCACAGATATGAACAGCTGAACTTAATAGATGAGAAACGTCTTAAAGCCATTTGCCATGGACAAACTTACCAGAAGAGGGTAGCCAGGGCGTTCAATCGAAAGGTCAAGACCAGAAACTTCGAAATAAATGACTTGGTAATTAGGAAAGTTTTGCCGAGTACTACCCATCCAGGGGGAAAATTCACTCCAAATTACGAAGGCCCCTACATTGTTAAGAAGATCCTTACAGGAGGAGCATTAATTCTTGTAAACTCCGAGGGAGAAGAACTCGGGCACCCTGTGAATTCAGATGCTGTGAAGAAATATTACCCTTGAAATAAAATCAGATTCCGGTCATATGCCCTGCCTCGAATTAAGCCTACTCTCCATGATAGTCTTTGCATAAGCATGTCATGCATCTATGCATACATTAGCATGTGTTCAATATTGCAGGATCCAAGGAAGCAGGGTCGCGATAAGTTGGAACGCGTGATCAAGGAGACCTAACGTCATGGTGGTCAGGTGCACGTCTTCTTCTCCAAAGACTGAGAATTTCAAGAAATTTTAAAACAACTTAACCATCTTGTGTTGTTAAGAAAAATGCAGATTTTCACTTCCATAGGAATGCATGATCAAGGGTAAGGTGTATCGTTCTAATTCTCTGAAATTCGAGAGCATACACTGACATATTCCTTTTATGTTTTTCAGGAATCCCTAGCCGCGCTGGGCAGGTAAGTATTCCTTCCCTAATCTTTTAGGTTTACAAGACTGTCGGAATCCTTATTGATAGGATTTGAAGGCTTCTTGGAATCTAGCATGTATTCAAATCTCATGTCTAGAAAGACGCAAAATTCTCATGGTCATGTCATTGGCATTCATGTTTAAACTTGGAGGTTATCCGAACATGATTGAAATATGCATTGTGCATCATAAATCCCCTTGGAGGGTAAGTTTTGGAGAAAGCAAAATGAACTTTTCCGACAAAAGTTATTTAAACCGTTCAAAAGGATGATTCCTCAGACAAGAGGCAAGCCTGGTCCAAACACGTCCCATACACACTTGAGAGATAAGTGGAGTGGTAAGGATAGCGAGACCTTGACCTACGGACGTAAGGGTTATTCGCAGTGATTACATGGATCGAGACGACGGAGGCATTCGTTTCTCTATCATAAACACTACAGGTGATCATTGATAACCCTTTGAACGGCGATTTCATTCCATACCCCTGTCAAGAACCACCCCACATTGGGGCAAACTAGAGATACGTCCAGCGGTATCAAGAGGTAAATGGTTAGAAATTCTCTTGCTCAGACTTGCATCAATCTTCGTGTGTTGCTTGTCATTTTAACTTCTATGGTAATTCATGTGTTTTAGGATGACGAAAAGCATTCGTTTCTCTATCCTATACACTTTTACCCTTTGTGTAGCCCAATTGAGCCTATAAGTTCATTTCACAAACCCGTTGGTGATCATTGCATATTCCAAGGTGGAAACGACGTCACTTCAAGAGCGGAAGAGTTCAAAAACACAGGATTTGTGAAAAATTCCTAGATTAATGTTCGAGTGCTGAGATTCAAGCTATACATCTAGCACATTCATTTGAAAATTCTGATCCCCAAAAGAAAAGAAAAGATGGGGTCTCAAAAAAGAGAGAAGAGAAAAATTTGATCTTGGGCATCAAGAAAAAGCAAAGTGCCTGGTAAAAAGCAAGGCCAATGCCCATCCAAATACTTGTACACTTGTGAAGTATGTGTTTAATCTTGTAAATGCCAAAAGGGGGCATGATACCTTTGTATAGGTCACTAGTAAGAAAAATCCCAAGGGAGCTGGACAGCAAAAGGTGCTCCCAAATCATGTCACACTCAGATGATGTAAGTATAGACAAGATGTTGACACCATCTCAACATAAGAGAGATATGTTCTCTAAAGACAAACGTGCGCTTCGAAGGCTGACAATGCTCTTCAAAGACTATCAATGCACTTCAAAAACTGAAGACGCTCTTTGAACCAGAAGGGACAAGATCGGCGGCAAACCGGCAGTGATCGCCAATGTTTAAACCCTTCGCGTATTCTGAGCCAAAAACAAGCCTTTTTCGGTCCCCAAACCTACCTACGTTACAACCCTGAAGAGCCTTTTCAGATTAAGGCACATGGATTGACATAGGGTTTAATGTCTAAGCTTAGCTCAAAGAAGTTCGAGCAAGATTATTTCTCTCTCATTTTTGCAGGTTTCTTGACTTGTAAACCCGGAGCAGACATTGAAGACTCCTCTTCAAAAGCCTTGACTTGCACGCAAGTCCCCCTTTGAAAACCGTTGACCGAACCCAACATTACGGTCCTTGGGAAGTCCTCCTGATCGATCGGGGCGTATTCACTACGAAATAATCCTGAACCCTAGGCGCAGGTTTGATAGGAAATTCGAGAGCATTCTTGGTAAAAGACCATTATCTCAAAATGGTAAGAAGTCCTCTTTGAAGAGAATACTCCGTTGGACATTTTAACCAAACTCTTTTGGTAATGTCAGATTGTTTGATTCAAACTTTCCCCACAAGGAATTTTTGATCACTTCCGTATTTTGCAAGGTGTTTTGGATAACCTCCAACATCGTAATGCATTCATTGAAATTTTTTCATGACTATGTTAAAGTGCTGTCAGTCTGACATCAGATAACATTTAAAGACCATTGATGTGTCTTTAATAAAAATTTTAGATTGGAGCTTCAGCAAGATTCTTGATGACTTCAGCTCCTAAAATAGCTTGTATCACTCTTGGTGAGAAACTTTTAACATGTCTAAACTTCTGCAGAATTCTTGGCAATCCCAGATCTCAGAAGAGCACAACTTCTCTTGGAATCACGGTAACCCCAGATTCTAGAAGGATGCCTTGCTCTATGAAGAAGAGCTTTCAAGTTTACTTTCCTACAGGATCCCTGCTAATTCCATATCTCAGGAAAACACATTCTTATGAACAATTTTGTAGGTTTGATCTTTCTGCAGGATACTTGGAGCTCCCAGATCCCAGAATGTCACCTCACATATCAAAAGGACAATCTCCGAAATCATCCCTCTGTGAGATTTCAAACTTGCAGGTCTAAGTTTTCTGCAGGATACTTGGAATCCCCAAATCCCAGAATAACGCCTCGCATGTCGAAAGGACAATTTTCGGAATCAGCTTTCTGTGAGGTTTCGGGTAACCCCTAAACCCAGAATAGCCCATTTGATAAAGCCTGAAGGTTAGGCACACCTCACTTGTATAAATCCTAGTTAATTCCTTAGAATATAGGATCAAAATGTCCGATAATCCCTAAAAGACTGGGAGAGTCATCCATAGGTTCTTAACAGAGAAGAATCCTATTTCTCGGCCTGATCCCCCTGAAGGATCAAAACTTCTGACAATCCCTAAGAGACTGGGTGCGTCATCCATAGGTTCCTAGCAGGAATGAGTCCTATTCATGGTCTGATCCACCATACGGATCAAAACTTCTGACAATCCCTAAGAGACTGGGTGCGTCATCCATAGGTTCCTAGCAGGAAGGAGTCCTATTCATGGTCTGATCCACCATACGGATCAAAACTTCTGACAATCCCTAAGAGACTGGGTACGTCATTCACAGGTTCCTGTTAAGTATAGGAATCCCATTTTGGTACGGCCTACCATACAGGCTAGAGTTTAATCGCCCTAGGATACTCAAAAGACGAGTCCCTAGGTATCCACTTGATCCCGTTGTACACCGCGCATGCCGTACGAGCATCAGGCAGGTAATCAACAGGTAAGTAACAGGTGGGTCTCTCTACTTTCTCTCTCACTTCAGCTAAAGAATGCAGAACAGAACGTTCACCAGCGGGACAAGAAAGATTGAGTGTGAAGATTCGTTTTTCTTTTCCACAGTTGAGTCGGTCTAGACTCAGGCGTCACCTGTCTTTGAGAGAAACCTCTCACGAGATTCCTCTCAAAGAGGGCAGCTGTTGACACCTGATTTTTGACACAGCCTTTTTCATTTTTATTTTTTGAAAAATCATAAAAAATTCATAAAAAGTCAAAAAATTACAAAATCAACTTTGGTGGCCTTGGCCAAGCCCAAGGAACCATTCTTGACCAAAAAATAAATTTTCATATTTTTCATATTTTTTAGTATTTTTGGAAAATAGAAAAACACTTAAAAAATCAAGAAAAATAGTATTTGAGGTCACAAAAATATGGAAAAATATCCAATATTTTTCCTTTTAATCCCTTGTATTTTCGACCTCACAAAAAAATCAAAATCAGATTCAATTTTAGGTGTTCCTTTGTAACCCGTACTATTGAATTTGAAGAAAAAATAATAATTGAGTCTTTTAATTTGCAATTTTGGCATTTTATAGGATCTTGACATTCAATCTAATTGTCCCCCATTTCAATTTTACCTAATTGCTCGGACAAGCTGTTCAATTGCAAACATAATTGCATTTTAGTCCTTGAAATTGAGCATAATCGAAATTACTTTCAATTCAAGGACTATAATTACAAATTGAACATGCTACCCAATGGATTTCACCATTTTAAATCGATTGGCATAGGTGGTTTAACCCAATTTGATCATTTGCACCCTCAATTACACAATCCCCAATTTCCAATCAAATGAGAATTTGGGGATTTTGTAGAAATTGATGAAAACTTTTGGGCAAAACCACATTTCTAGATAGAATTCATGCCCTAGATTCGATTATGAGGTTCAATTGCAAAAATTTCCCATTAATTTGGGTTTAATTTCGAAAATGGTGAGTCGAAACCGGTTCTGACCGGTCAGACCGCCGGTCGAACCGGTCGAACCGGTTTGCTACAGTGTCGTCTTCCCCAACAGAGCTCGAGCAGATGAACAGTGATGAACTGAGTTTCGAACGCCAAATTGAAGGGCAATTCGCGACTAATTGAAAGAGGAATGGTGGGCGTATTGTTCTTTACCTCGAAACCTACCGATCGAGACCAACCCCAAGGCCAATGGTCGCCGGAGGAAGGGGTAATCAGTCGGTCAAGTTCCGAAGCTGCGAAAAGTCAACAAAATCAAACGCAGCTCAAATTCGTGACAAATTCGCATGAGAAGGAACCCGCCGAGGAACCAAACAGAGTTAGACGACTCACCCATCTTCCCCGACGCCTTTTGGACCTAAAATCACGTGATGGCACGTGCTTTTGGAGTCAGTTGGAACTCCCCAAATCGGCGCCAAAATCCTCAGGAGCTATATAAGCTCGTGATCGCTTTCAGTTGAAGAAGACGGTGGATTCAGTTAGTAGAGGACAAAGAGAATCAAGAGAGCGAGAGAGAACGAAAGAGAAAGGGCTCCCTTCCATCGCCATTGTCGAGGGTCGAGCTCGAACTTACAGAGCGGCGGTCGGGCCTTCACAGGCTAGACCAGAGCTTGTGAAGATCACCAGGAGGTCGCCCGTGTCGAGAGGAAGCTATCGCCACCAGTCGCGCGACCCATCGCTCCGAAACAGGTGAGTTCAACTCTCGAGTTTTCTTACTGTGCTTTAATGGCGGGATTCAGTTCCGACTATGATAGTTCGATTTAGAGTATGCGTTTTGCCTTTCGAACATTACTGACCATCGTCGCGTATCTTGTTTGCATCGATTTTGTCTTAACACGCCCAATCGAGTCTTCCAATCCAACCTCCATTGCCGAGCCACTGTTCATCTTTCCCCAGCCCAATCTGGGCCGAGCGAGCTCAATCGGAGCTCGAGGTGAGTCTTCTGAACCTCTACCGGTGTTGTTCTGTGATTGAATTGCTGCGATTTTAGATAGATTACGCAATCGAACTCCCATGGCCGTATTCGGCACTTTACATGATTCTTGCGATTCTGTGAATAAAATGTTACGATTCCTAGATATGTTAAAATAGAGATCATCGCGAGTCGATTGCCGCCGGTCTCGCTCCGATCCGTCAAGATTCCACCGTTAGATCACCACCGGAGAAGCACAGCCGTCCGTTCTGCCGGAGTCGCTAGGTTGAAGACGAAGTTGACGTGGCGCGGTCAACGAGTCAAATGTCCAGATGTCATTCAGTGATTGGTCCACGTAGTGTCGAGTCAGCATGGCCGTTAGGGTCTGTTATTCGAATTAAAGGATCGGACGGCTGAGATAAATCGAACCTAAATTCTAGTGGCCGTCCGATTAATAAATAGAATTAACTGAAAATGATTTTCGAAATCAGAAAATAAACAAAGAGTGGAAACGGTGTCGTTTGGCTAAGTGGATAGGCGACGTCGTTTAGGCTAGTAGGATTGGACGGCTCAGATCAAGTCTAAGGTTCTAATCTTGTCCGTTAGTTTTAGTAAGTCAATCAAACGGCTCAGGTCGAGTCTTCGCTTAATCTAGACCGTAGAATCTAGTAATCAGATCTAGTGTGCGCGGACAAGCCACGCGGCGTGATGTAGGCCGTCAGATCAGATTATAATAATCCGAAAATAAAAAATGAGATGCGGCGTCGTTTTGGAGTCGAGGTTCGCGCGGGTCCGGGTCTGGGCCGGGTTCCGACCCGAGTGGGTCGGGTCGACCCGGTCCGAATCATATTTTTTAATTAAAAAAATAAAAAAGTGATTTTTAAAATAAAAAAAAATCAGAAAAAATCAGAAAAATCCTAGAAAATCCAAAAAAATGCTAGAAAATTCTAGAAAATTCCAAAAAAAATGTGGAAAAATTGTGGAAAAATCCTAGACACTCCAGAAATCCCCAAAAATCAAGGGTTGACCACAGACAACTGGTCAACCCTATTTTTGGGGTTTCTCATCCGTTCTTCCAAGACTCGACGACATTACCCTTTAGGGGTAAGTCGCCTCTGCCGTGTATGCGAGATAAGGCCGATAATGTCAAGGTAAGAATTAGGGTCGAGTACGCGACCAATTCTTAGGTTTGGATTTTCGAGTCCCGCCCTTTTCCTCAAAATGACGATTTTGTCCCTCAATGGGAAAATTGTCTTTCTTGTCCTAATTGAGTCCCGAAAATTGCTTAAAATTAGGGTTAGGGTCAGGTGGACGACCAACTCTAATATTTGAGATTTTCAGTTCTCATCTTTGTTCAAAATGACGATTTTACCCCTCTGAGGGTAAAATCACTTTTAAATTCCAGAAAAATCCTGAAAATTCCCGAAAAATAGGAAATGGATTGGATTGATGGCCAATCCTATTTCCCTTGTCTTTTGGCTTCCCAATCCATCTAAAATGACCAATTTGCCCTTTTGGAGGTGAATTGTCCCCGAATTGTTCAAAATTACGATTCTGCCCCTCGTGGGCGAATCATGTCCAAATCACTCCTAAGCCTTGATTGATACCTCTCTAGGCTAATAGGGCCTCATTAGGGATGCCATGTTGATTTCATGTGTTTTATCCGCATGTATTGGATTCTTGATTTGCGCACTTATTTTTAATGATTGTGAGTGATAGGGTAGATATTCTCATCTGCATGAACTCCTAGATTTAAGATCTGTACCCCACTCGTTTGTATGAAATCCTAAGATCAGATAAACCATTCAGCTTAGGTACCGAAAGGGCGTCAACTCTGACAGTTGACGTAACTAAGTCCCCGAACCCACTTCTCTGGTTTCCGCAGAATCGAATAGACCACTCCCAACTATTCGATAGGGTTTCCGATCGTACCCTCCACGAAACGATTGGTGGCGACTCCTTGGCATGTACACCTTTTTTCATGTCACTAGACCGCACTGAAGGTCGACCACGTATATCCAGCAGTTGCGACTTGAGTAATGGACCTTGGGAGAGGCCCGCGTCCGATGTAAGCCAACGATCGGGCGGCCCATTAACCCTCGCTAGCCCACATTCTGATGACGCTCGAGAGGGTCGCGACACCCTTTTAAAAAAAAAATCAAGCAGTCTCAGCGGACGTGGAGAACCCTCGTCTTGGGACCCCTTTTCAAAAACTCAAGCAATCCCGTCAGACGTGGAGAACCCTCGTCCCGGGACCCTTTTAAAAAAAATAAAACTGTCCCATCGGACGTGGAGAACCTCGTCCGGGGAACCCTTTTTCAAAAATCAAACAGTCCAATCAGACGTGGAGAACCCTCGTTCTAGGACCCCTTTTCAAAGAAAAAACTCAATAAAAACTTAAGAAGTCCTATCTGGCCCTGCTAGTCAGCGTCATGGGATCCCCTAAAGCAAATAGGTGCCTAGAAGCCGACCCAAGACTGAAGCCCAAAAGGTTCGCTTGCCGCTTCGAAAGAACGATGACCTAGATAAAGCTCTTTGTAAGTGTTCACAGGTTGGTAGCCGCGGATCTGTCATCTTCCGGATCGGATCGCCAATTTTCAGCTTTAGAAGATTTCTTTCACCCCAAATCCCACCAGACAGGGATATACGACAGAGATATCTCAAAGCAAAGTTCAAGATCGGAGTCCATAACGCTCGCGACTTGCCGCCTAGAGATACAATGACCATCTTTTCCACGAAGCATGCGCCGGATAGCCATGCCTCGAAGCTCTCACCCTTCGGAATGGATTGCAGCCGGTAGCCGCGCAAAAGACATTTATTCCACCCCAAATCCCACCATATAGGGATCCACGACAGAGGTGTCTCAAAGCACAGTTTAAGATCGGAGCCCATAACGCTCGTGACTTGCCGCCTAGAGATACGGTGACCGCCTTTTCCACGAAGCACACGCCGAATAGCCATGCCTCGAAGCTCTCACCTTTCGGAATGGAGTGCAGCCGGTAGCCGCGGAAAAGACTTTCAAGACCCTAGTATAGCGAATCAAACGCTACGAATGGAAGAATAAAACCTAGTATAGAAAGTCAGAAGCTACGAAGGTAAATAAACAAAAATCAAAAAATCAAAAAATCAAAAAATCGAAAAATCGAAAAATCTAAAAATCAAAAAATCGAAAAACAAAAAACAAAAAACAAAAAAAGGGAAAGCCAAGCCCACGATTTCAACGCCCTAGGAGCATAACAACGAACTCTCAGAGTCCACAAGCACAGCAGCGGACAAGTAAGCTCCAGGTAAATTTCCCCCTCTCCGGCCCATGTTCAAGTTGTCAAATCAAACCGGGGATAAATTCGAGTTTTCATCGATGGGTTTCTTAGAATCTGATGTCATGGCACTTTCTTTTTTCCCAGTCGAGTCAGTTAAGACTCAGGTGTCAGTTTGTCTTTGAAAGCGACCTCTGACGAGCTCACTCTCAAAGAGAGCCTTGGCCTAGCCTTAAAAACCAATTTTGAACAAAAAATATTTTACATAATTGTTTTTATATTTTTTTGAATTTATTTAATATAAAAATACCCAAAAAATTAGAAAAGAAACCATTCGTGGTCAGAAAAATGCACAAAAATAGTCAATAATTTTATTTTAATTCCCTCTTCAGGTTGGTCTTTATAAATATCAAAAATTCGACTTGGGTCATTATGTTCCTTCACAAACATAAACCCGAATCAACCATAAAAATTGCCTTTGGAGTCCTTTAATTTTCAATTTCCACTCCCAATAAGCCATGACATTTTGATCTAGAACCTTGAAGTGCTATTGGGTCAATTAGGCTTTCAATTTGATCAATTTTGACAAAAGGACCTAATTGCGTAAATTTCTTTACGATTTAGTCCCCGGTTTCGCGAATCTTAAAATTAAATTCTCTCTGGAGACACCCATAAAAATCAAACACCTCTACCATATATTTTTCATCATGCTGAATCCATTGGTGGCCTCAATTTGAACCTATTTGATCGTTTGAGCCTCCGATTTGACGAAAATCATTTTTGGATCCTAGGCACGATTTGGGGTTTTCATTAAATTCCAATTCAATTACTTGCAAAACGACCCATTCTAAATGGAAAATATGTCGAGGAAATCGATTTTGGCATCAATTTCATGAAAAATGGTCAATTAGAGGTTCAATTAGGCAAAAATTGGCGGCCGGATCAGTCGGGTCGGACCCTACCCGACCCGACCCGTTCGGGTCTGCACCTCCATCTGCTTTTCACATACAGAATGCAGAGAACAGAGAGCACGGCAGCGACAAGGATGCAGAGCAGAGCAAAGCAGCGTCGCGAGACACCTTTTCAGAGGAGGAGGGAGTGTGTCATCGCACCCTCGGCATCTCGGACGGCCTCGGCTATAAGGGTCGACGGAGAGAGAGAAAATGGGTAGGAGGCTCTCGGTGGTTAACAAAACAGAGAGGGAGAGGGTGAATTTGGTTGAAAATTTGGTAAGATTTGGGCTTGGTCCCGATTTTCCGGTGAGATTTCCGGCAAACTCGCCGGAAAACCACTGTTCCGGCGAGTCGCCGGTTGTCTCCTCCGGGTTGACTGGTCAAAGGTGATGTGGCGCGCCACGTCAGCCACCGCCGGGGGGGGGGGGGGGAGCTCTAAAAAAAATCTAGATCGGACGGCCACAGTATTGCCACGTGTCGCGATCTAGAAATTTTCGAAATTAATAATGATTTTTGAATAATAAATGGCTTTTTTTTGTCCAATAATAAATGGCTTTTCAGAAAATTCAAAAAACTCTAGATCGGACGGCTGTGGGCGTGCCACGTGTCGCCATCCGATGTTTTCAAGAAACCCTAGATCGAAAGATTGTGGGAGTGCCACGTGTCGCGATCTGGCAATTTTTAAAATCAAATGGATCCGGCGGCTAGCATAGTGCCACGTGGCTACGTGGAGACCGTCTGATTGGTTTTAATTTTCAGAAATTCGGATAAATTAGAAAATAGTTTTAAAATAAATAAATAATAATAATAAAAAGAAAAAAGAAAACAAAAAAAAATCAAAAACGGTGTCTTTTAAACCAGATTTCGACCCGTACGGTCTAGGGGTGAGCATGGGCCGAGTGGGCCGGTTCTAGACCTAGACCCTGTACCCGACCCTATTATAACCGGTTCTCACTTTTTGGAACCGATACCCTACCATGTTTGTCTTGGAACCTGTTTTGAAACCGACCCTATTTGTCGGTCCGGTTTTCGGGTTCACCCTATTTACCCTGTTTTCCTTTCCATAAAAGGAGTAATAAAAATTACAGTGAACAATAAAGAAACACAAAAGATCCTGAAGAGCGGTTCAAACACAAAATACCCCACCCTGTTAACTTGCTGGAAGATAACATGTTTCCACATCCACTAATACAATAAAGAAACACAAAAGATCCAAAAACTGATAATGATAAAATGTAACTTCTCTGGAGGGAGAAAGATATCGAACAAGTCCACAAGTCCACTAAACAGAATGTCTTCAGATCACTAGAATGTCAATAGAATCGAAGATCAAACAACATATGAACATAACATGCCAAGTGTCTTCAAATCACTATAATGTCTTCAAACAGCAAAAATCCTGAAGAACGAGTCCACTGAACAGAACTCCTCCAAGAGCGACATCACGAGCTTCGTATGAAATCTCTCACAAAGACCTGAAATTCATACATAAAGAAAAATAAAAAATAAACCATGCTCTAGAGACAAATGCAAAAGTGACGATCGATGAAGTCTATTTACTTACCACAAAATTGTAGTTTCCACAAAATGAAGTCTATTTACCAACGATAATGTCTTCGGTAAGACAATCCATATCTAAAAACCAAAAGAGATTAGAAAACACTTATTTAATAGATAGTTATGCAAATGAATTACATGAAAAAAAAAATATACTCCTCGTACCCGACTCAAACTTTTCCGCATTCTCGATGCACTCAACATCAACCGGCATGTGCATGGCTCTCAACCAATCTTGAGTGCAAATCAGACCTTCCACCACTTTAGGAGTCAAAGAACTTCGAAAGTTGTCAAGCACACGGCCTGATGTGCTAAAAGTGGACTCAGAAGCAACAGTAGTCACGGGAATAGACAAAACGTCACGAGCCATCAATGATAAGATTTTGTACTTTGACCCACTACTCTTCCACCACATCAAAATATCAAGACTAAGAACATCTTCACTCTCAGTTTCAAGATACCGATCAAGCTCAGATTTTTTTACATCGAATGCATTTTTCTTCACGTGAAGAAACATTTTTCGCCAAGCTTGGATGTCATGGCCACTGTTAGCTTCGTTGTGACCTTCACCACTATTGGAACCGCTACCACTACAACTCACACCCGAACTATCAAATTTTCGTTTACTAGAAGAACCAACAAAGGATTGCTCATAGAAGACAAACAAACTCTCCAAGGCAAGCTTCACCTTATCATGCATCGCATCAATTTTTGCTTCATCATCATACATTTGTCCATAAATGAACTTCACATAATGCAACTTTTTTGTAGGATCCAATGCAACCGCGATCAACACCATCATATTCACTTTATCCAAGCTCCCATAATACTTGTCGAACTTCTCTTTCATTTTTGTTCCCATAACTTTAAGCTTAGGATCCAAAGCATTTGCTGCATCATTCAAATACTTATACAAAAAAGCTATCTCCTCAAAATAATCATTTGAAGTAACATATGAACTCCCCGACATCCGTTTGGTGGAAGCATAAAATTGTTTCAGAAATTTAGAAAGAATGATAGCATTTTCCCAATCTTCATCTTGAGGAGCATCATTGTCAATATCCCTTAAGAAAGATAAATCTTCTTCTTCCATTCTTTTAAAAGCTTTTCTAAACTTTATGGCAGTGTCCAACATTAGATAAGTAGAGTTCCATCTAGTGGCAACATCAAGACAAACCAAACCCTTGTATGTGATCCTTTCGGTCTCAATACAAGACTGAAATGTCTTTGCTCTCATGGGAGAACTCCTTACATGCCTAACTACGTTACGGATACGTGCAATAGAATTATGCACCTCTTTCAATCCATCTTTTTCAATCAAGTTTACTATATGAGCAGTGCACCTCATATGCAAATAATCACCATCCAAGATCAAAAACTTTTCTTTTGAGAATTTTTCCTTCAACTAACCAACAGCCACATCATTGGAACTAGCATTATCAACGGTTATTGTGGACACCTTTCTTTCTATTCCCCACTCATAAATGCATTTCTCCACCATCTTCCCAACCTCCCTACCCTTGTGACTATGCATCACCACAAAATTGATTATTCTTTTATGCAACTTCCACTTTTCATCAATAAAATGCGCAGTGAGACATAAATAGTTCATGTTTTGAATGGAACTCCACATATCAGTCGTGAGTGCAATCCTAGAATGAAGCTTGCCAAAGTAAGTCTTCAAACAAGTTCTTTCACTCAAATACAACTTCATACAATCTCTAGCAATGGTAAATCGTGACACATGCTGGAAGAGAGGTTGTATTTCAGTAACATAATCACGAAAACCAACACGCTCAACCATAGAAAAAGGTTGTTCATCAATAATGATCATCCGAGCAAGCATGTGCCGAGATCGTTCTTGGTCAAACTTTCATGTCGTTAAGACACTACCACCACCACCAGTATTTTCCCCTACCTCGCCAACTACATCTTTGCTACGTGGTGCAAAAATCGATTGCTTCTTATCTGCATGAGGATACTTTTTGCACTTGTTTAAGTGCTTTTGCATAGTAGATGTTCCATGATTAACATTATACTCATACATAGCCCCACAGTGAATGCACTTTACCTGGATTGTTTTTTTTTGTCTCATCATCTATGATTCTCGAAAAGTGTTCCCACATTTTTGACTGATTAACTCGCTTTTTGCTAAGAGGAGGACGAGGGCTAGGCATCGTCGCCCTATTTGTCGCACTCACGGTTGATTCCACTTCAACTCCATGGAATGGCAATTCCATCATTTCACTATGTCCACGCATTTCCATTGATATGTCATTGTCTTAGTCCATCTGAAAATAAATTATACAACAATATTAAGATCCTACCGAAAACAAAACAAAAAAAAACTGACAAACGTATGGAGAAAGCAACTATAGTCATTCACAAGCCAATTAGTTTTTTTTTACCTCATAACAGTTCAATCGAAACTAGGAACAAGGAAGCGCATAAACATTCATATCAAGTTCGATTCTACACTGCCAGTCCCACAAAAAGCATGAATCATTCTTTTCTTGATACCATCGCACATGCACAAAATAGATCCTCAAAACAAGATCTTAGGGCCAAAAAAAACTCTTCTTTTAACTTAAATTCTGGACAAAAGAAGAAAAATAGGAAACCCATGAACTCATCTCGCCATTTCGTGCCTTTCATTCACCAAGATAAATCTGATTTGCCTTTCCTGATCTATTGCCTTTGATATATTGCCTCATCATTCCCCGAAAACACAAAAATGGAAACCAGAAAACACCCAAAACCCTAGAGAGGACGAAATCTGGATGACGAACTGATTGACTAGATTATAGGTTCATCAAGACCGCGAACTCAAAAATAAATCGCCACAAAATACCTAAATCCAGGCAGATTGTCGACAAACCGAGGTGGAGAGATCCTCCTACCTTGTAAACCAGACCAAAATCGCGGTGACAGAGCAGTTGAAGAAGGTGAAGTCTTGGGAATAGACCTTGGCGAAGGGCGAGCCGGAGAGGTTGAGGGAGAGAATCCTCTTGGGGAGGAAAGCCCCACGATCTGGTTCGTCCCGTTGCAGGACAGGTCGAAGCCCCGGTACCCGCAAGATTGAGGCTAGCGGGTTCCGATCCGAAAGGGGAAACTGATCACGACCGATCGGGAGCGTCCAGAGATCGAAGAACGGCCGCCACGAGCCCGCGGCGTCGATGATGGTGAGATATGAAGAAGAGAACGAGAGGTGAAGGGGTGAGGTGTATCGTGACTTCGTGAGAGAGAGTCAAAGACTGAGAGTGAGAGGAGCAGAGGACGTCGTGAGATTGAGGCGTGAGTGACAAAAGGGCGTAGCTAGGGTTTTTTTTTTAAATAGTAACTAACAAAACCGGTTCTAAAAATCGGTCCGGGTGGGTATTTGCTTAGACCCGGTACCCGGACCGGTTTCAACCGGTTCCCAAAAATTGGAACCGATACCCGGACCGGTTTGAGTCGGAACCGATTCCCGACCCTGTTTTTCGAGTGGGCCGGTCCGGGTTCCTGGTCAACCCGGTCCGGTTGCTCACCCCTAGTACGGTCGGGCCGGGCGCCCGAGAGGCGCGGGCCGGGTTTGACTCGGTCCGGAAAATATTATTAATAAAAAAAATTTCAAAAAAATTTATAAAAAATTCGAAAATTCAATAAAAAATAAAAAAAATTGAAAAAATTTGGAAAAATCCTAAAAAAAATTCCAGAAAATAGGAAATGGCCACAATCAACTGGCCATGACCTATTTTGGGTCTTTCGAACCCCAATATTTCCAAAATGACGATTTTTCCCTTTTGGCAAATCGTCTCCCAAAAATTCCAAAAAATTGCAGAAAAATTCCAGAAAATAGGAAATGGCCACAATCAACTGGCCATAACCTATTTTGGGTCTTCCAAATCCTAATCTTTCCAAAATGACGATTTCGCCCTTTTGGCAAATCGTTCCCCAAGAAATTCAAAAAAATTCCAAAAAATTTCAGAAAATAGGAAATGGCCACAATCAACTGGCCATGACCTATTTTGGGTCTTTCAAACCCCAATTTTCCAAAATGACGATTTTACCCTTTTGGAAAATCATCCCCCAAAAATTTCAAAAAATTTCAGAAAAATTTCAGAAAATAGGAAATGGCCACAATCAATTGGCCATGCCCTATTTTGGGTCTTCCGAAACCCGATCCCTTCAAAAAATGTCGATTTTGCCCTTTAGGCAAATCGTCTTCCATAAAATTGAAGAAATTCTGAAAATCCCAAAAAAAATTTTAGAAAATAGGAAATGGCCACAATCAACTGGCCATGACCTATTTTGAGTCTTTCAAGCCCCAATATTTTCAAAAATGACGATTTTGCCCTTTAGCCAAATCGTCCCCAAAAAATTGAAGAAATCTAGAAAAATCCCGAAAAATCCCAAAAAATAGGAAATGGCCACAATCAACTGGCCATGACTTATTTTGGGTCTTTTGAAACCCGAATTTTTTCAAAATGATGATTTTGCCCTTTAGACAAATCGTCTCCTAAAAAATTGAAGAAATCCAGGAAATTCCCAAAAAAATTCCAAAAAATAGGAAATGGCCAAGATCAACTAGTCACGACCTATCTCGTTCAGTTCGACACCCGAACCTTCCAAAAAATGACGATTTCTCCCTTCGGGCGAATCATCCAAAAATCTTCCAATCTACACTTGGTCCTAAATCACACCTTCCCTAAGCCCTTAAGGCTATACTAGGAGGCCCCTGATTTGAATTGATGTACATTGACGTGGTCCATTTATGAACTTGATTGCGCTTTCCTTATATTGATTGTGATTTGATAGGACTAGCCTTCCAATCTGCATGAAACTCATGAATGAGACTTACCTTACCTAAAATTGCGCCTGCATGAAATCTTAGTCAGGAAAATCACTCGTGTTAGGTACCGAAAGGGCGTTGGTAATGACACCAACGTAACCAAGTCCCCGAACCCAAAATCTCTGGTTTTGCAGAACTGATCGATCTCTCCCAATCGATTAGTGAGGTTTTCGATCCACCTTCCAAGAAAGACCGGTGGCTACTCCAAATGCATGCACACATAGCACATGCCACTACAACCACACCAAGGTCGAATCCGATCGACTCTTATCGTCGAAAAACCAGCGTAAATTTATTCCCGTCGCGATTTGGTATGGGCCTGGGAGGGCCCACGTCGAAGAAGCCCGCGATCCACATTTCTAAGTTGGGGCTCGATTCGACAATCCATTAGCCTATTAGAAAAAAAAAAAGACGGGTTGCGACAGCCGTCTGCTGACCGGGCAGCGGGACACCCGTGTCGGGGGCGCTGCCCCCGAACTCCCGCATCCCGCGTGCATGGATCACATGTCGTTGGATAACACTTTAGTTTTCCTAAGCTCACGTGGGCGCACCCGGTGTGAAAAACAAGGGTCCCCGAAATATTCGCCAACTCCAACAGTTTCGACTCGAGATTTTCATGCACAATCGAAGCAAAACACAAACAGGTTCATGATTAGAGGAACTTAAGGAGTAAAACATCTCAACTAACTTCAAATATCATGGTTGGAGATGAGCTCCGCCATGGATGCATAGTGAAGAGCTCGAGAGTGCGACTCAACTTGTTCGAGGATGTCAGGCGATGCGAGCTGGTCCGATCAATTCCTGGAGTTGAGGTGAAGCTCTCGAAACTGGTCTCGAGCTTCGATTTGGGGTAGATTGTTGTAAATGAAGTTTGAAAGCTCTCGATCAAAGCTTTGGGTATAGCGTCGCCGAGAGCTTCTCTCCCCTCTCTCTAGCCTTTTACGTGTATAGAATAGAATTGCCAACCTCCCCTCTCCAAAAATGCGTGGATATGATCTTATCCACTTTGAATTAGAATTGGCGTGCACAGGGGGAACCAACTTAGCCTCTGCACGTGCTCTCAAGTGCCATATGTCCAAACGACAATGGAGACGATAGAGAATTCCATCAGGTTCGTTTGGATCTCCAGAGGGTGCAAATGGACGTCCAATTGGGATGTTTGAGATTTGGGTTGACTTTTATACCTCCACGGCAAAGACTAAGTTGGCTGTTGTAGTTTCAACGGTCACAGGCGACGAGGGTGAGTGTGATGGGTTCGGACCGTCGAGGACTTCACTGCCCAATCTTTAGCTTCATCAATCATGGCCAGGAAGGCTTTTAATTTGGCTATCAAATTTCAGCCAGTGTTGGGCATTTGAACCTGCGCGTGAAGAGGGTCTAAGGAAGAAGATGGGTTGGCCGGGACATGGAGTCGGATCCGATCGGACCCAACAGACCCGGTTGACCTAAAAATGCTAAATTGACCTGAAAATTCTCAAAATTTGTCAATTTAAACATCAAAATTGAACTCAAAGATATGAATTTCACTTAAGAGAGTAGAATTGGGCAGAATCGGGGTCGAATTGTGCAAAAACCCCAAATCCCCAATTAGACCAGAGAATTAAATTTGAGAAATTCAAATCCTAAATGACAAAATCAGTTCAAGATACCCTCATCAGTTGATTCATAAGGGTGAAAAATATAGGATAATGGTCTTATTTTTGCATGAATATCCCTAATTTTTTATTAATTACATTCGAAATCATATCCATGGACTAAATTGAAAAGCACTAGTTCAGTTTAGTCCAATTCATGTAATTCGTGCAATTTCTCGAATAATTGGACCAAATTGCAATGCAAGGTACTTAAGTTAGATGTCACGATTGAGAAAATGAGAAAATAAAAAATAAAATGACTCGAAATGTAATCTTTTGGGACAATTCGAGAATATACTCAATGAAGAGACCGATGATCCCAAGTTGAACTTTGCAAATTTTAAGAAGCCAAAATTGAATAAGAAAATTGACTTTTTTTTGTATTTTTACGACCTCAAATAATATTTTTCTCGATTTTTCCATTTTTTGTAAAATATTAAACATGTGAAAAAAATAAAAAATTATTTTTTGTTCAAAATGGTTTCTTAGGTTTGGCCAAGGCTTCTAAAATTGATTTGTAATTTTTTGACTTTCTATGAAATTTCTAAAAATAAACCGATCAAAAATCAGGCGTCAACAATATTATCTTAACCTCAAATGCAAAGATGCATGTTTTTTGTCTTGTTTTGTTATACTCCTTTGAAATCTTTGCACTCGCCCAATATGTGAAAGATATTAGGATTCACACATAGGATATGGAGTTACTCTAAAAATTATCACAATGGGAGCATGTGAGTTAGACAAGAAATTTATCACATTTGAACCAAACGCTTAACCACTCAATCAAACTTTCAAGATTTGTTTTATTCTAGGTTTACGATGTTTTTAGCAATTTTAACTCCTATGTTGCCATGAAGATGCGGATCGTTGAGGATCTATAAATGCCAAAATCAAGGTTAAGAGAAATGTAACTTCTTGGCCATGCTCCAATTATTGAGGGATCCTTTTAGTACTTCTCCCAAGTAATGTCGATAGCTTTTGTTTATTCAACCTTGAGCCTTGTCTTTCACTCCTGAGAGACACGTCTATTTGAATCAGAGATAATATCTTTCTCCCCTGAAAGTATTTTAGAAGAAGACTGAAGGGAACCGATCCCTATTGAGCACAGCGGAATTACTCTAGATTGACAATCCTAGGATCGATCTTGAATCACTGATCGGAGAAATACATCACAGAACGGACGTACCTCGTTGTTCACAGATTAAATGCCTACAATGCAATTGAGAGAATCCGTCGCCCGTTTGACGTTCCGGAAAGGAGAAGGGAGAATTGCCATTCGTCTTCACTGTTCTTCATTGGAAGAACGTCTATCAAACGACGTTTTTGACGAACGTGTTTATTAACACGTTGTAACTGCCCTTTGGCAGTTATTTATAATGGGTGAAGGGCTATGATAGCCTACATGGGCGGACTACGGTCCTTCCATGCACCCTTATTTTCCAACATCTCCCACTCGCCCATGAAGGGCTATCCATAACTGTCATTTGTCCACTAAGGATCAACAACTCCCATTCACCCACGAATGGTTAAATATAACTCTATCTCTTTTCTGCAAAGTTCATATCGACAAATAATCCGTGCGACCAGCATACTGCGAGAGCTCGTTGCTATACATCCGTTGGGAGTATATAGCAGCTCTTAAATGGCATGTTAACTCAGAGTAGATTCAGTATGCAGTACCCTAGATCAATCAGTCACATTTACATCATATCTCTCTTGATCTCTTCGATCTCATTGAGCGCTCAAATGCAATACATTGTATTCACAATCATGATTAACTCAAATAATCATAATTGGTCGACCTGTGAACACAAAGATTGAATGTGACATCCAAACAAATTTGATCTTCCTCTTCCCTTAAACCTCTCAATCTCAGTCCAGCTCGCTTTTCTAGAAATGTCCCATTAGGTCGAATCAATCTCATGACCATTGGTAACATCCTAAGATAGCAAACACCAAAAAGAAATCTTGAGAATAAGTAAGAGTCGTGAGGGGACTTAATTTGAGGAACTTTTATCCTCAAGAATCTCACACGGTTATAGAGTTGAGATCAAAACTCTTGCCAACTCTACTTGGCCGATTCATGCATACGTAATATGAAGTACGTATTACGGTATTCTCTCCTTTCCCATGGAGCGTATGTCTTTTCACTTTTAATACCATACAAATGATAGCTCAGACATACTCAATGTCTAGCTTGAGTTCACAAATCTACTCTCTATAATAGAAACTTTCAGAACTCACACCTGGCATTAAGACAGATAAAGTGAAACGTGTGGGCTATACCATTTCGATATTTCACTTTCGGACATAATAAAAATTATGACCTCATCTTAACACTTTTGTTAAGGCGACATAAAAAAATTTCAAGCTTCAGCTCTCAATCATCACCTAGATAATTAGCTTGAAATCGTCTCATCTCTATTTAACACGTAGTAAATAGAGGCGATTACCTGTGTGAGTAGGCTAATCTCATCTGTCCGACATACATTCTCAACATAATGCACCAAGCATTAATATGCATAAATGTCATACAATCTCATAGGCATCAATAATGATAACAAATACCATTAATTGTGAACATTGGGAAATATAAATGTCCAGTACTCTCACTTTTACGCACTTCTAGAGATTTCAATATATATGGAACTGATCCTTTTGCTAACACATGACTGAGGAGAAATATCTCTAGGTATTCACTTCACAGAAGAGCTGCTATCATTCTGTGCATGTATGTGTACTGTATGTTCACATCTTTTCTTGCATCAATATTTTTCAAAAAATATATCACATGTCTATTTGCTTGGTCTGGCAATGGATCCTTAGTATAAGCTTTTTGTTGCTTGGCTGTCACAATGAACTAATAATTGTATTTGCAGCACCCTTAGCAACACCTCACTGATCCAAACTTCTCTAAAGCCAAACATTCTCTTATACTGCTGTTGATAACACCACGAGATCAATTTCCATCGTGGATAAGGCTATACATCTTTGCTTCTTACTATTCTAACACAAGGCGCCATTTCTAAGTAAGAACGCAAGGTTAAACATTTTCCTCAGTCAACATCAGCATAGCCTTCAAGGTGCAAATCTCTACCTTGATAACTCAATAAAAAAATCAGCAGTACTTTTCAAATATCTCAAAATTCTTTTGACGGTAATTCAAAGCACTTGACCTGTAGTGAATTGGTATCTACACACCGTTCCAGCTACATAATTAATATCAGGTCTTTTACACACATAGTGTACATTAAGCTTCGAACAACACTAGAACATGGAACACTTTTCATTTCTTTATTTTGCTTATGGAGTCTTAGGACACATCTTCGGCTCAGACCTTTACCTCTTACAATAGGAGTATCTTTTATTTTACAATCTTGCATACGGAATCTCTCAAGGACTTTATCCAAATATGTCTCTTGTGAAAGAGATCATAATCTCTTTAAACGTATGCAGATTCATCCATATATCAAAAATTGGAACATAACCAATTCTGACTGTATCAATTAACTCCATACTGCTCCAAGCAGTTAGCATATCATCAACATATAATGATAAGATCACAAACTGATCTTTGGATCTTTTGATATATACACAATGATCCTCATCAATCATTAGAAAAACATATGCCACAGTGGCATTACGAAAAAGCATATATCATTATCATGAAAACTGCTTAAGGCCATATATCGATCTCAAAAGTCGATATACCTTTTGTTCTTGGCCTTCTATAACAAACCCAATAGGTTGTTTCATGCAAAAATTCTTCTTTTAATTCTCCATTGAGAATCGCAGCCTTTACATCCATTTGATGTAATCCAAGATCCATACCAATCACTTTCAGAATAAGGTGAACTGATCATACTAATTCACCATAAGGCGAGCTTTATATTTCTTAATCGAGCCATCAGCTTTACGCTTTATTTTGAGAACACACTTGCTCCCAATGGCTTTGTGTCCATTCGAAAGATCAACCTGTTCTCATACTTGGTTTGATCTCATCGACTCCATCTCTTTTTCCATTGCTCATATCCATTTTTTTTAACTAGGGCAAGTCCGAGTCTCATTTACATTTCTTGGCTCTCTTATTCGCCAAATTAGAGATTGCACACTTAGTACATCATTCTCCATTACGCTCCCACTCGGATCAGACAACGACGACATCTTCTTCACATCAAGTGGTTGCAATTGAGACTTATTCGAAACAAATTCCCCACTTCTCACATTGCTCCCACTTGGATAAGATGTCTCAATAAAATCATTATCACTATCCAAGATTCAAACAACTTATCTCGCCCTTTTTCGAAAGTACATTCACTAAGAATGTGACATCTCATGATTCAAAAATTCAGTTACACTTCATACTTTCTTGCTCACCTACAACACTTGCCCTTTCGAGTGCTCTTAGTATTTCACGAAAATACTCTTTTTGCCTCTAGGGTCTTATTTTCCCATACCTGTGGGAGGACTCATGTGTATAGGAAGCATATTAAGATTTGAGCAAACTCAAATCTCATATTCGACTTGTCCATAACTCATATAGAGTAGGAGTAACTGATTTACAAAGCACATAGTTAAGTATCTAGACAGCCATCAACAAAATATCACCACAAAAGGTAATACATACAATAGAATGTGCCATCAAAGACTTAACCATATCTATTGGGACCTGTTTTCACTGCAACTCCAATTATATTAAGGAATTGCTGAAATAGAAAACTATTTTTCTATTTCTTTTTCATCACATAAATATCTTAACTAATCAGATGGATTTTCTTGACTTCGATCGGTGTGATGAAGTAAACAGCCTCATGCCTTGCTCTCACATTTATTGAACCACATATGTCTGAATGGATCAATGCAAAGGAAACTTAGCTCTTATTTATTTTCTAAATGGTTTCCTCACTATTATTCCCACTAGGCAATGCTTACAAATGGGTAAATTGACACTCTTAATACTGTCAAATAAGCCCTCTTTAGCTTACTTTACCTAGCCTAGCATGCCACATATTCATATCATCACAAAAGATGAAAATGTGGAATAACTATCATTCACATAATTGTACTCAACAATCTGCATATTGAAACCATCTAGAATTATAATAACTTGTTCGTAACGACAAGTCATCATCATTGTTATGAAAGTCCAAATTGAAACCAAGTTTAACCAGAACTAATACGGAAGCCCAATTCCGTTGTGTTTTGGAGCACATAAACATTAGTGAGAACAATGTGCGACCATCACACATATTCAATTGGCAGGTGCCAATTACTTTGATTTTCACTCAGAAAATATTTCTCACATTTATTAAATTTGCTCATTGTGAAACTTATGAAAATTTCACTACTACATGGTCTGTGGCCCTTTAGATCTATAATCCACAAAGGATAAAATTCAGTTACCAAAACTGAACTACAGACATATGTACACCCTTAAGTGTACAAAGGGATTCTAACTTCTTTAACCCATCACAATTGTGAGTAAAGTGACCCTTTTTGCCACAGTTAAAACACTTCACTTTTGAATTTTTTTTAAAGGATATTTTCCTTTTCCATGTCGGTTAAACTTTGATTTCTTTTCTGAAGATCTGTTCCTTTACTTTTTCACTTCTCAAACCCACATTGACGCTATTGCCAGCAGCACGAAGCCCCAATTAAGTTAGAACCAGTACTCTAGTTCAAGACGGCACATAGCATCCTCAAGAGTCTTTACTCTTTATTGTGGATTTTCATAAACACATAGCTATGAGGTAAAGAACAGATTACTACTTGCATTTACTACTCATCAATTCAAAATGTGGTCTGCATCTAACAGTTCACTTATCATGTTTGACACAAGCCACAAAATGTTGTTTCATATTATGCCCATAAGGCATCATATATACGTCAAACCTTAAAGTGATCTGTCCCAAGTTGGTGAACAATATCTAACCAAACTTACTTTTTACTGCTTCCCACTTGACTATGACATTTTATAAATGCCTGAACTCATGCATAAAAGTATTTTCATGCTACTCAACAACATAATGTGAGTAATAGAGTTTATCCTTCTATTCAATACAGCAAATGTAGTATTTCCATCTTCAGGTACTTTCATAATTAGGTTAAGAGCTTCTAGTGCTTTTAACTTTTCTAGCAGATACTGGATTCTCACATTCCAGTTTCATAATTCTCGCCGTCTAATTTTTATTCTAATCAGACTTAGCTACGATATTCCAAGAAGCTAAAGCCATAATATCTAAACACAAAGTTCTATAGACATGTAATCACGATATTTTGATGCCTAACATTTATGCATCTATTTTACACTAACTAATTATGTTAATAAATAATTTCACATAAGGTCTCAAAGTCGAAAGTTCACTATGTTCCCAATCATCGTCTGAGAATCCTCGCTTGAAATTATCATTAACATAATTATTTATGTAAAATCGAGTTCACTGAAATTACTAAAATTTTCTAGAACTCTCCACTCAAATAAAGATCATAATTCATACTATGATCTCGATATCTTGTAATCATAGCAAAATGACATGGCATGATTTGAACTAAAGCACCAATAACATATGCACCAAATCATACTCTAATTTCATATACAAGATATGGATTATGCTATCATCAATCATTATAAGCATGTAAATCATCCTCTATATTAAAATAACAGGGATGAAAAATAATCGAAAAATAATAAAAAAAAATACGTGTATCAAGAGGATTCATACGTATTTTATAATTTTTTTTTACATTCATCAAACATGCTCATATAATATATCAAATCGAAGATAATTTCGATACGAACGTAATGGTACCTCGCACGTCCCAATCGGAGCTCAAATGAGTCCGTACGAGCCGGTCAAAGTTTCAACTCATTCAGTCAACGCGTACGTGGTCAACGGCCAAAGTTGACTTGAGGGACCAAATTGCAATTTCAATAAAGATTAGGAACCAAATTGCAATTTATGAAAAGATCGAGGACCAAATTGTAATTTTACGAAAGTTAGAGGACCCAATTGTAATTTTCAGAAAGCTCAGGGACCAAAACTCAATTTCAAAAAAAATTTGGCTCGACGTCAACGGTCAACGGATGACCGGTCAACGGGCGGGTCGGTCGGTCTCGGACCAGATCCGATACCGGGTCTTGGGCCGCTCTGGGAACACATTCCTACTATCTTTATTAATGTTTTTTGTTTTAGATTCTACTAGCACATTCGCCGGTGGCCCAGTGGTCAATAGGGCTGTTCTCAGCTTGGGCAAAACGGTAGCCAACTCAAACAGCGTGGGTTCAAATCCCATCTTTGGCAGTTTTCTACCTCTTTTTTTTTTTTTTTAAATTGCCTTGAAGTGCTGCGTGCGCAACACGCGCCCACTCCCCACGCACGAGACGCACGCATGCGTCTGAAACTGTTCAGCCTTGCAATTATTTGTTTTTAATTTTTTTTAATTTTTAATTTTTTTTTTTTACACGTTGTCTTCTTCCTCAGTGCACGAAGCCAAACCGAAGCATCAGTTTTCCTTCGCTCGACTCCGCCGAATTCGGCCGCTCGATTCCTCTTGGACAACCCATTATAATCCAAATTAATTAATGGGTTTTGCTCATCACGCTGGCACGACCACATAGGTTCAAGAATCAATCAAAAATACCAAGTATTTTGACAGGAATCAAGTGAAAATCGGACGGACGCGGAACCCTAATCCGCGAACTTCTTTCGCGAAATTCATCTCCGGCGAGCAACCAAACGCCGAGATTCTTTAGGGCTTTTGTTCCCCATGTCGAGGCGACCATAATGTTCCAAAGCCAACCCATGATTTGACGAAATTTCGCCGGAATCAGTCAAAAATCCCGCCGGCCAGAAAAGCCCAAAAAAAAAATACGAAATTCACCAAAAAATTCAACAACTCATTTAATCAGAATTCAAGTTCGATTTTGCTCTGATACCAATGAAGGGAACCGATCCCTATTGAGCACAGCGGAATTACTCTAGATTGACAGTCCTAGGATCGATCTTGAATCACTGATCGGAGAAATACATCACAGAACGGACGTACCTCGTTGTTCACAGATTAAATGCCTACAATGCAATTGAAAGAATCCGTCGCCCGTTTGACGTTCCGGAAAGGAGAAGGGAGAATTGTCATTCGTCTTCACTGTTCTTCATTGGAAGAACGTCTATCAAACGACGTTTTTGACGAACACGTTTATTAACACGTTGTAACTGCCCTTTGGCAGTTATTTATAATGGGTGAAGGGCTATGATAGCCTACATGGGCGGACTACGGTCCTTCCATGCACCCTTATTTTCCAACAAAAACTTTAGAGAAATGAAAGTTTAGGTAGTCCAAAAAAAAAATAAGTATGTTTACATAATCTTTTCCTGATCTAGCTAAGCTGACCGTCCCCCAAAGGCAGACGGTGGGACGGTCAGCTTACGGTCACAAATCTCATTTGTGGAAATTGGATCACTTGCTGATTCGGTTTCATCATTTTGACTCCCCATTCTTCACTTATTGGTGCTATTGAGTGATATTCCAGGAAATTATTTTGCAATCCACACACAACGTAATTACAAACCACCACCACCCCCTCTTTTAGGTTGTATTATTGACACCAACAGAAGCATCTTGATTTTACCAAATGGAATTGCGATGAAAGGACGTTAATTCGTGTCAATTCTTACATATGCAACCTTAGGCATATCATAGCCGCGTCATATTCCACATTTTCACTATGCAATTCGATTTTAACCTCATATTATCCAAACGGACCCTATCGAGCATTGTCCACCCTAAGAAACACTAAGGAAGCCCGGAATCTCTATGTAATATCATTCTACTGGAACTCCTCCTTTTCGTCGAGAATAATCAACTTTTCCCGAAATGGTTTGGCCAAGAGAGATCCCAATTCGGAGGCCTTTTCGTAAAACCAAATGGAAAACCTCAAGGCCACCAAAACATCAGTCCAACCCCCGTGTCAAAATGCACCGGCGTAGTTTCTACACAAATTGTGTTGTAACTGGCAAATCATCCTTAAAAAACTTCGACAAAATGGCCGACATCAATTTGTTTACGAGCTGACCCCCCCCCCCCCCCCCCCCCCCCCCCCCCCCAAAAAAAAAAAAATTATGTTTACGAGACCTAAAAATCGCCGACTCTCGGACTAATGGTTTTGCCGAGGAAAGGGGGAAACATCCCTAAATTTTTCAGCTGGACGAGGAGGGAAAGTTTCCATGGATGAATGCAGATGGGGAGGGGGCCAAACGGGTTCGCGAAGCTGCCCATGAATGATGTCGTCGCCTTTGCCATTCCTGGAGTTCGTCCGAAGGGCCGATGGACCGGTGACTCCCTTAAATGCTCGCATTTAGCCGACAGCAACCCAAACACCTGTCGGTTCAATAACCACCCCACAAAGAAGAGCAAATGGGATTCCCCATTTACTCTTGAATTCCCCATTTACTCGCCCGCAACGCCCATGAAAGCCACCACTCACTCGTAATTATCATTCTTAAAAAAAGCCAATTGTTCAGAATTCAAATATCCTCAAGAAGGGTTCCAGAAGCATTCGTTAACGTCGCCCCTGACCTTTTTAATGAGCAAAAGAGTTGGATTTGTGTAAGTCGAATTGGCCGGTTCAACGAGCATTGTATCATGACTTGGGAATTTGAAGAAAATTCACAAAAAAAAAAAAACCTGAAAAACTTTGGAAAAAGAACAATTAAACTAAGAAAATAGTGAACTAATTTTTAATCCTGAGTTAAAAAAATACAATTTGAGAGCAAAAAGAATTTTTATTTAGACATAAATACCGTATGTTTATGAATAAAATAAAGAATTTTGTTTTGGGTCAAAAATAAAGAAAGATCAAGACCGAACTTTTTTATTGTTCATCCATGAAGAAAGTTATTAGTAGTGCTCGTGAACCTCGTCCTCAAAGGTTTGTTTCCCTATGAATAGACTAGATTTGAATGTAAAGAATATGTTGATTAGAGTTGAACTTTTATCAAAATCACTTAGACCACGTGTGGTAGTCATCATAGGATAAAATTTATCATATCATGTATTTGATTTTAGCATAAGATAGGATAAGATCAGATGTAAGACGAATTCAGCCCTAATAAAAACATATCATGGGGAAGGTGGGATAAAAGATGGACAAACTTCTTAAATTAATAAAATCAAAATAATGTTAAATATATAAATAAAACTTGAATCTTAATATGAAAACAAAATTCAAAATACCAAGAACAACAATTTTCAATTTTATGTATTTGTATTTTTATTCATAGAATTGAAATATACATAGGGTGCAAGTTTATTACATGTTTTTGGGAATTTTAGAGTAATTTCATTCCAATTCACTCCGCCGTTGTTCTTTGGTTCACATTAAAACTCCACGACAGCCGACAGAATTTCAAATTTAATCCAAACTAGTACAACATCTCCAACTGCGCAAGCCCAGCCATAAATATTTCGTTAGGTGTCGCACCACCAACCACGTAACATTGGTCTCACTCACTCTCAAGTTCTCAATCCTGCGCCAAACCTTGCCTTGTCTTCTCGAGCATTCTTAAAAGTATGGAGGTTGGGAGTTATAATTTATTCTGGTGATAAGTTTAAAAATAGATTTTTCAAGGCCGTTCTCTCTCTCTCTCAACATACGCAGACATCATTACACCATGGGGGTCCAAGAAGACGAGAAGCTTGTGTACGGCCTGAAGCTCTCCTCCGTCGGGCCGGCCCAGGTGACCGGGGCGGACGTGGTCCACGAGCCGGCGGCCGCGGACCTGGCCATGAAGCTGCACTACCTGAGGGGGGTCTACTTCTTCGCCGGCACGGCCGTGCAGGGGCTCACCATCCCGAAGATCAAGGAGTCCATGTTCTCCTGGTGCTGTGACTACTACAACACGAGCGGCCGCTTCCGGCGCTCCGACTCCGGCCGCCCCTACATCAAGTGCAACGACTGCGGGGTCCGGTTCATCGAGGCCAAGTGCGACCGCACCGTCGACGAGTGGCTCGAGGCCGACGGCCACGGCTCGCTCCTGAGGCTGCTCGTGTCGCACCAGGTCGTCGGCCCCGAGCTGTTCTTCTCCCCTCTCTTTGTCGTCCAGGCACGTACCCATCTCACTCTCTCCCGAAAGAGAGAGATTTTCTAATAGTGCTAAGTGGGACCCATAAAACTAAATATATAAACCGAGTGCATATCCGCATGCTTTTATTTAGCAATTCGTGTTTTACGGAGCATTTATTTCACGAAAACAATAAATGAACGAAGAATATTTTCATCACTCACGAAAATATTTACTCATTAATTATTATCGATAATGAAAATATTTTCGATTGATCTCTAAGTGATGTGACCAACAAAATTTTTAAAATGTTCAGTTTTCCGTTAAATAAATGTACTCTTAAATTGATTCCAAAGCGTTTGTTTATTCGAAAATGGGTCAAAGGCATTTCAGTTTAGAATCAGCCAAGTCATGGAATTTCTCTGGTGATTTCGGGTCGAAGCACAAATTTCGACCGCTTTGTGAGCTCCCACGAATTGGTTTCCTCTCGCTGTTCATATTTTTATTAGGTCTACATCGCAGATGTGTTAGAAATAATTTATAATTTGATCGTTGGACAGTTGACTTACAAAATTATTTTTCAACGCACCTGTCAACCATCTTAGATTAGCCAGTGTGTGTCTGTATGTGTGTGTGTGTGTATAGATTTCAGAGTCTTTGATAACCAACTTAAATCACCTAATTTTTTAGAAATAAAATATGATGACCATATGAAGAAAAAAAAAACGCATATTTAATTCCTGTGTCAATATATGAATATTGTAAAAATTTTAAATATTTCGGATTTTGAAACGAGAAAATGCAGGAGATTCTAATTTTAGAGTCTATACGGGATAGATTCTATGCCTACTTTTATATTTATGAGTTTCCCTTTAAATTCTGAAAAAAATAGTTATTTAAAATTTGAAAAAATCAAATAAAATCTTCTTATAATGAGTCCTAATGATGAAATCTAAAAGTGATAATTTTTTATGTGGAGGATTATTATTTTCGTTTGAAGACTCCTGTTTTATGGTCAATCCGTGGTCAAAATATTCACATTTTTTTTTAGACATGCAGCCCTACTTATAAACGGATTAAAGGGTGAGAGTGCTGATATCATAAGTGTTGGATTCGACTTTCGCGCTCCGTAAAGAGACAAAGCAAAAGTGAGAAAATAGAGTTAGAGAATTAGAAATCAATCAGTACATAACATTTATTTTTCTTTTTTAAACTAGTCATCCTCTTTTTTTCTTTTCTTTTTTTGGTCGAAGTCATCCTCTTTTGACCAAGCGTAGTGATGTCAAAGCAAAAGCAAAAGCTGCCAACCGCTGAGTATCCTTTGCTTCGACTTCAAGCAATAAAAGCTCTTGCGGGTGAAGAAAAAATAAGGAAAATAAAAACTTTAAAAGCTTATTGAGCATTTTCTGTTCAAATTAACAAAAATTAGTGAAATCCAATCGAACTTAAAAACATGCTAATTGCAACCAAAAATCATTTTGTTATTTCCATTTAAACACAATTAACTAATTGTCAGAATAGAAAATCTCAGTGAAGGTTCGCGAAAAGGACCATACCGGTCCACATGGCGGCAACATAATACGTTATATTTTTTTTCCCTCTAAGTAGGGCGCTTGCACCGACTATTGTACATAACATCTAAGTACAGAAAATGAAAATTAATTTTTTCTTAATCTATATACGGTCGTATACGGTACACGATTTTTGGAATTCTCTGCTCAATTTGTGGTCGTCCGCAACGGTTGGGAAGTAGTACCACATTAATGCAAAATAGACTTTAGATGGGCCAGCACCAACCCCTGATGCAACCACGTAAAGGCATTTATTGTGGGAACTGTTGGATGAATTAATGTCCGAAAATGTTTTTTTAATAAAAAAAAAAAATCTAGGGTCGAATCTGGATTGCTATCCAAGGATATGTTCAACTTTCTGGTGCTCCAGAGGTCTCCAGGACAACTTGGGTTGTGACTGATGAAGGGGTATCTGGATGGGGTATTGGGTCCCCTTGCCCAAGACAACATTCAAGGGGAAGTTTAGGTGCCTGGGTGCCCTCGCAGACGGCAGACTAGTGGCTACACCCTCGATGCAACCACGTAAAGGCATTTATTGTGGGAACTGTTGGTTGAATTAATGTCCGAAAATGTTTTTTTAATAAAAAAAAAAATCTAGGGTCGAATCTGGATTGCTATCCAAGGATATGTTCAACTTTCTGGTGCTCCAGAGGTCTCCAGGACAACTTGGGTTGTGACTGATGGGGTATTGGGTCCCCTTGCCCAAGACAACATTCAAGGGGAAGTTTAGGTGCCTGGGTGCCCTCGCAGACGGCAGACTAGTGGCTACACCCTCGATTTAAATATTTTTTTTAAAATAAATTAAGATCATCAGTTTCAAGGTGAGTAGGATCGAAAACAAGAATCTGAAACCTATGTAAATCAAGGAAAGAACAATCTGTGTTATAGTAGGGTATTGATGAATTTCCTAACCTTTCTAGTTTCTAGGTCAAAAACGTTTTTTCTAACATAGCTATCTTTTTTAAACAAAGTAAACCAACAAAAGAACTAAAAGCCAGCTCAAAACCGACGGTTCACAGTATAAAATTGGGAACCAAATTGGTCAAGACTGAATCTTTAATTTTTTTTTTTAATTAGGTAATGCCAGTTTGATTCGATTTTTTGTTTAAATTAGCCCAGTTGCTCAAACTATTTTGAACCATAAAGTAGTTTTTTTTCCCCCTCTTATGTAACTTGTGCCTGCATAGAGAATGAAATATGCAGATTACTGCTAATCACATTTAACCTATATATCCTGTCAGTTCAGAATCCCTTTCTCCACACTTTCGTTTTTCGAATGATATCTTGCGAATGGATCATTTGTGAGATTTCTAAGAGATTGACAGTAAGTCTTGATAAGCGAATAGCTGTAGCGCTTGATTTTATAAAATGAAATAAAGTTGGAATAGAATAGAATAGAATAGAACATTCATAGTTTCGACATTGATATTCGTCATGTCATCTATCTCCCTAAGTGCGTTGTACGTCACGTGTGCTTCTAAATCACAAGTTGCAGGTAACCCAGTTCAAGTGCGGAGGCATGTCGGTGGGCGTCAGCTGGGCCCACGTAGTCGGCGACCCATTCTCGGCCTCCGACAGCATCAACTTGTGGAGCCGCACCTTATCGGGCCTCCTCCCCGATGGGCCAAAAGGGCCGAGAACACTTTCTGCGCCCGGAAGACCGGCGGACCCGCCGAAGCCCGCGAGAGAACCCGTGTCCATCAAACGGGTCGGCCCAGTAGGAGACAACTGGGTGGTCGACAACCATTGCAACATGGAGGCATTCACATTCCAACTTAGTCCAGACCAATTGGCACATTTGAAGTCACAAGTGGGTTGGCAGAGCCATGGAAAGAGATTCCCACCGTTTGAGTCTCTTTGTGCCATCCTTTGGCACCTGATAGCCAAAGTCAGAGCAGGGAATGAGCCAAGCACTGTGACCCTCATCAAGAATGACCCAAGCAAAAGGGAGGATGGGTTTTTGACCAATAGCCTAAAGATATGCGCGGTCGAGGCAGATTTCTCGGTCGCCGACGCCGACCTGGGAGAGATCGCTAGGGTACTGGTCGATAGAGCACAGGACGAGAGCGCCCTCATCGAGGAAGCTGTTGAACGAGATGGCGGAGTGACCGATTATGTTGTCTACGGGGCAAATCTAAGCTTCGTGGACTTGGAAGAGGTCAGCATGTATGGGTTGCAGGTGAACGGTAACCAACCGATTTTCGCAAATTATGTGATTGAAGGCGTGGGAGATGAAGGGGCGGTTTTCGTGCTTCCGGGGCCGCCAAATTTCAGCAAGGACGGCGGCGAGGGTAGGGCGGTGACTATGGTTTTGCCGGAGAATCAGCTGATCCAGTTGAAGAGCGAACTGGAAAAGCAGGACATGTTGGTTTAGGGCATTTTGAGCCTCATGTTTAGTGTAATGTGAGATGGAGAACCTGATCTGTGGAGTTTGTGTTAAGAATGTTCAGGTTGATGTGTGTAAGTTGGTACATGCGGCCCAAGGAGGAGACGAACTTGGGCTGCTTGTTGGGCCATAAGGAAGAAAAGGAATTGTAATTTCCTCTTTATTTGTGTGGTTGTTATATTGAATAATGTATATTGGCTAAATGCATAGATTTTGTGAATCGTTCTCAGGATGCCTTGTTTTGCATAAAATAAATGATTTGGAAAGTATTTTTTTCAAAATATGATCCTTAAAATTACTTACAAAAATGGAGGAAAAAACATTTAAATTTAAATTATTGTCGATAATGGAAATATTTTTCATTGGCTAATCATTTGAAGCAATATAAACAATCATTTTTTTAGGAAAATTGTTATCCAAATCATCTATTTTCTGCGAAACAAACTAAGCCACAACATACTTAATATGAATTAATCTTCAATTAATTCGAAATATAGAATGAAATTTCACAAAGTAACTATGTAATTATTTGACTTATATTAAAAGATTAGGAAGAGAAATTAGTCTCGAAATAAAAATTTTGTGCAGTTACCAAACATATTTCTACTCCATGAACAAAAATTTTGTACTGTTGTTAAACATGTTCTGATTCTCTAAAATTCATTCAGGGAACATAATTAGAAACTTTCAATTCTAATCAAAATCACTTTTTCGGATCAGAATTGTCGTCATGCAGGCCCTAAGGGTCTGTTTGGCAGCTATTTTAATTCTATGATTCTGTTCTCCAGAACAAAAAATGATGTTTGGTAATGTAAATTATTCTTATCCTAATATTTCTGATTCTATTACTGGGAATACTTTTGGAGCAAAAACAAGAAGAAAAAAAAAGTTAGTTCTTTGTTCCAAAGTCACTTTTGAGAAACAAGACCAACAAAGTTTGTTGCCAACCGCTGCCAATCGCCACTAGTCGTCTAAGAAAAAGGAAATTAAAATTAAAATTTTAGAAATACTCATTTTAAAAATATTTTTTTAGTAATAAAAACAATAATTTTTTTATAATAATAAAATAATTAAATTTAAAAATTAATTATTTAAAAAGATATGTATTAAAAAAACAAATAATTTTTTAAATAATAAAAAAAACTCTAGATTCGTATTGCACTCTTAACAAACTATAAGAAACAAGTATGTCATGATTTACTTAAATATAGAAGTATTTAAGTAATACGGGTTAGGTTTGGTATAATATAAAAGTATTTAAGTGCAAATTCTTGGCAAAAATTCAAATTGCATATTGGCTTATATTCTTTCTTAAGGATCTTGTATATGTCTTTATGCTCCACGAAATAAATAGACTAATTATGGATTATGCATGATCTGTATTCATTGATGCTATATATGATGATTTTGTAGTGATAAGACTTAATTATTTGACTTAAATAAAAAAATTAAGATCGGAAATTGTTCCCGAGAACAGATATGCAGTTACTAAACGCATTTCTATTTCAAGGATAAACATTTCGTGGAGTTACCAAACGCGTTTTGATTCTCTAAAATTCGTCTAAGGAACATAATATGAAAAGATCAATTCTGATTAGAAATGATTTTGAGAATCAGAATCGTTATCAAACATGCTTTAAATGATTTACGACAGTAAGTTTGATGTTTAAACAAGCTATATTGTAGAAATAAGTTCCTCTCGTCTTAGCTTCCTATCATTATTTCTTACAATGTTTCGATACATCTAGCATATATGGGAATCTCTTTCCTTGACCCATACGACCCGAGTCAATCACAATTTTGATCGTATGGATTCTACGTGGACCTTTGATAGGACGCCACGTGGTGAATTTGGGAAAATTTCTTGCAAATTGATTCCTGTTCCACAGCAACTAGGTCAAACATAATGTGAGTACCATCACCACGTTGTCCTACAATTTCAATCACTTAGACTCTCAAGCAACTCTCATCTCACGTTTACATCCGGTTAAAAAAGGGTTTATCGAAATGGCAAAATAGACATATTTACATCTTGCCCCTTACACTCGGGTGTATTTGCGGAAATGGCAGTTTGCTCTCCGATACCTTTGTAGTTGTAATATCTAGTCCAACATTCGATATCGGCTTTCACGGGCATCACCTAGTCAGACGAGAGCATGTGACTAAAATTTCAAAAATCAATGTAAGGGGCACATTGAAACTAGACCTTCGGGTGGATATTGTAAAACATACCAAAATAGTCCTAAATTTACTTTACTTGTGTTAAGTCAGTCCTAAACCTTTCCAATTTAGTTCTAAATCATTTCAATATGTTGACCGTCCTATATGGCACGGACGCCACCAATGCGGACAAAATTCGTTAATTTATTTGAATTCTTTTCTTTTTTTTTATGTTCTTTTTCCTCCTTCCTTCATCGGTCGCCAAGCCCAACCAGCCACAGGCTACGATTGGCGAGAGGCCAATCTTGGGCGAGGCTCGCTCTCACTAGATGCAGATTAGATCAGGGAGGGCCTCACTAGCTTCGGGTGAGCCTGAGCTCATCGAATCTGACGAGGTAGTAGTTGCCTTTGGCTGGTCGCAAGCCATCATCTAGGCCCAGTGGCGAATAAAGAAGGGAAAAAATAGAAAAGGAAAGAGAAAAAACTAAAAATTAATAAAATCTATCCACATCAGCGCCAATCGCACCACGTACGACAGTCGATATCCACGCCAGCGATTTTCGACCAAAATGGGTCTGATGAACTACATTGGCAAAAGATAAAAATGTTTAGGACTTAATTGGCACAATTAAAAGTAATTTTTTTGACACAATTGGAAGATTTAGGACTGAATTAATAGAAATGCAATAAATTTGAGATTTTTTTTTTTAAATAATTTTCCTAGCAAACGTTAAGAAGTAAAGGGAAAACTACGGCAACCCCAATAGTCTTGGGGGGTGGTATGGTTTCTCCCACCATGAACTGAGACCGCCGAGCATGCTAAGGTTTCGATCTGCAGGCGTAGGAGACATCGTCGATGTTAATCTTTAATCAATTTTCGGGATGGAGGGATCCATGTGTGCTATCGTCCATCTATGATTTTTGAAGGACTTTCAAGGAGCAAGCATGAGAATCAGGGGCGAATTCAACAGCTGCAGTGACATTCCAAAAATTCAATTCACAGACTAGTTTTGAGGCTCCAAAGCAATCGACAAAGCAATTGTAACATTAACTCGGAATAACAGGATCATGTAAATTAAGTCAATGTGAAAAATATAAAAAAAAAAATAATGAGGAATAATAAAGGACATCAGAGATTATGTTGTTTGGTCCAAATATCGGTACCTACTACCTATATCCACAGAGAGAGTCAGCAAAAATAACTCATTATAATTGAAAAATCGAAATAATTGCTCAATACGCTTGTGTTTTTCGCATCTAAATAATATCAAATTCAAAATATTTATAAATAAAATAACTCTCAATTGGATATTAAAAAAAAAAAAAAACCACCCACAAGATCATTGCGTCCGAACCCGTGTGACCGAAAAGAAAGTTACCAGATCGTCGTATCCCATTCTCCTCTTCTTCCCGCGACTCTTTTCTCTTTACTGTGCGGCTGTCTCGGTTAAGGAACAGATCCACAAAGTTTGTCTCTCTCTTTTTTTCACGGCTCGTGCAAGCCAGGGAAAAAAAAAAAATGCAAACTCGTTCTTTTCTTTCTTTACTGTGGGCCCACGTGCTTTCTTCTTTCCTTCCTTTTGAATGGCCAAATCAAGTCTTCTCTTTCCTTTGCACTAAAGAAAAAAACGTCTAAGTGTTGTCACCTTGCATAATTACGAAAACGCCATCTTACCAAAAGGAAATAATAAGCAATAGCAAGAGTATGATAAATATCAAGTTTCGTAATGGACTCAAACTCGAGACATAATTTAAAAGTTCTCCATTTTGGCCCAATATTTGTAGCCTAGTGATAATGCTCATATCCATGCTGCTCTCCCAACACTCTGAGGTGCACTCACACTCAGTCTCTATAGACGCCAATGGTACTCAAGCAGAGCTTGAACTTCGCTAGAGAAGCATGCTTAGTTATCATGTCCGCGGAGTTCTTTGCTATCGCTATCTTTTTCACAACAACATTGCCCTTCGCTAAGACATATCGAATGAAATGGTACATGATATCAATATGCTTTGTCCACTCGTGATAAACCGGATTATATGCTAGATAAATCGCACCTTGATTATCATAGTGTACATCAATATTTTTCTGTTCTAATCCAAAGTTCAAGAGCAAACCCTGTAACCACATCGTCTCTTTCGCTTTAAAAGTATGTGCCATGTACTCTGCTTCAGTCAACGACAAGACAATGTGATCTTGTAAGGATGCCTTTCAACTAACTGCACCACCTACAAGCATAAATACATGCCCTGCTAAAGACCTGGACTCATCCAAGTACCTGCATGATCTGAATCCACATAACCTGTAGTTTCACATCCATTATTGTCCCTTCGGTACACTATACCAACGCCAATTATTTCCTTCAAATATCTGAGGATCCATTTCACAACTTCCCAATGAGTTTTACCAGGATGCTTCATATAACGACTGACTATGCTCACAACTTGTGAAATATTAGGCCTAATGCATACCATAACATATATAATACTATCCACTGTACTAAAATAAGGAACACGAGACATATACTCGTCCTCCTCCGCCTCTGTACCGGTAGGCTGGAATCCACTAGAATGGTTCAATTGAGGTTACAAAAGATAAAGACACTCAGTCGTTCTTACAAATCCTCATAATGAAAGAACTTAAGAACTCTTAGAATAAGTATGTGAAGCTAAAAACTCGGGCACTTTGAAATTTTAATGTTCTCGACATGTTCCGCGGGTCACCATGGTTCTTCTTTTATACTTCTTTGCTTCCAACCTAGTCATTGGACAATCTTCAAATGATCGTTCTTCAAACTTTGGTTGGACGTCATCAATCGTGATTAAACGAGACTGTATCTTAGAAGATATGGTATCCGTTGAAGTAGAATCTGAACTCTTCATATTCAGTCGCCCATACAAATAAATCTTCAGTTTCCAAAAGTAGAGTAGATTCAAATAAATCACAAGCCTTAGTCTCTGAAGGTAATATCCAATCGCAGATTTCCTCCTGATCTGATTAAAGAAATATCTTGTCAATTAAATATTATAAATTTCCATAAAAGAACTTGTCTTGATCGGAAATCTACTATTCGTGGGTCTTTAGAATCTTTCTGAAAGAAATCGCAGAATCTGAACAGTGTTTAGAAGTAGTCTTTAAAAGTAAAGACTCCCTGAATCTGAACAGATAAACTTGAACCGTGACGCTGATTTTTAATAAAGTCCTTCTGACATGTCATATAACCCTTTAGGCGATTAAGTTTTCAGATGCAACATGCTCTATCTAATCGTCTTTAGAGGCAACTCCATTTGACCATCTTCAGAGGCAACTCCATCTGAATGTCTTTAGAGAAAACTTCATTTGAACGTCTTTAGAAGCAGATATATGACTATTCTTCCTTGAGTCTGGATGCTAGAAATGAATCAATATAAACTTTTGTTCACTTGTTCATTCTGCAATTAAAATATTATATATATTACACATATTCTATCTAAACAAGAGTAGTTTTGTGAGAATCAAAATATTCTAAGAAAATGTTTTCTCAACATAAACGACCCCTAGAAAACACGTTACAAAGGGTAAGCGTCCCTAAGCCTTATAAGGTATCCTAAAATCCCTCTCATATCCGATGTGGGACTTTTTGGACCCTTCATTAAACCATCACATTCTCCCCCATTTCGGTGCATGATTCGGTCTAGTCTTGTCCCCCTTCATTGTCATCCTAGAATCGTGCCATGAATCGCTCCTTGTTTGGACTCTCTGGCCCCAGCGTCCACTCCCCGCCCTCGTCGGACCGGGGTGTTACAGGCCTACCAGGTTCCGCATGGTTCGTCCCCGAACCACACACCTACTGGAAGGGTCCTGTTCTGATACCATTTGTAGCGACCTAGGTGCTATCACTGTGTAATATTGTTCGCTTTGGGCCGAGGCCCGCACAGCTTTGCTTCTCCAAATGCCGTCTAAACCACTTTCAGAAAATGTGTTAAATAAAGTAGGGGTGCCCAAGCCTTATAAGGCATCCTAAGGTCTCTCTCATATCCGATGTGGGACTTTTTAGACTCTTCCTTGGACCATCACATTCTCCCCTATTTCGATGTGTGGTTCGATCCAATCTTGTCCCCCTTTCTTGTTGTCCTAGAAGCTTGCCAGGAGTCGCTCCTCGTCGAGGCCCGGCCTCCTCTCCCCGCCCTCATCGAGCCAGGGGTGTTACATATGCAGTCTTATCACGTAAAATCTCCATACCCAATATTTTTTTTACAATGCCTAAATCTTTCATCTCAAATTCAGCACCCAACTACTTCTTCAGCATATCAATATCAAACATATTATTAGCTCCTATCAGTATATCATCAATATATAATAGTATATATATCAAAGACCCATCATCTTGTCTTCTAAAGTAAACACAGCTATCCATCTGACTTTTCGAATAGTTCTGACTAACCATGAAAGCATTAAAACGCTTATATCACTGCCTATGAGACTATTTCAGCCCATATAAAGATTTCTTTTACGGAAAAAACATGTCTTCCTTACTCAAAGTAGCAAATCCATTTGGCTACCTCATGTAAATCTTCCCCTTCAACTCATCATCAAAAAACGTTGTTCTCACATCAAATTGCTCCAACTCGAGATCATGTGCATTAATTAAGGCGCGTAAAACACAAATAGAAGCATGTCTTACCATGAGAGAGAACACCTCGCTGTAATCAATTCCCTCTTGCTGTGTGTACCCCTTTGCAATAAGCCTCGCCTTATATCTCGTTACCTCGATATCGAGAATGCCCTATTTTCGTTATACACTCATTTACTTTCGATAATCTTCTGGCTCTTAGGCACTTTAACTAGCTCTCATGTCTGATTTCAATGGGGATATTCCATCTCTTCACTCATAACCCCTAGCCATTACGACGACTCAAAACTAGCTACTGCCTTAGAGCACGACGAAGGCTCATCTGTCTCCACTTCGTCACCTACAATCAAAGCATAAGCAATATATGTATAAGCATAACATATCGATGGTTTAATTTTCCTTCTCTGTCTATTTGTGGCTATACTATGCTATAGCTGTGTTAGTTGTTTAGCATCACTGACTTTGGGGTCTGCGGCCTCATCTGCAGTCTTGGCCTTTGTTACTTTTGAGGTCTCCAGAGTCTCCGCCTAAAAAGCTCCACATCACTACTGACACTATGATCTATATGTTCTGCTAGTAGCGTCTTAGAACTTCTCTATCAAAGCATTGCAGCCTAGTCGAAGATCACATCTCTACTGATTAGAAAATCGGGAGATATAGGATTGATGCACCACAACCAATAGCCTTTCACCCCACATGCATAACCTAGAAATATGCATTTCTTCGACCTCGGCTCAAGCTTTCCATCACTCGCACGAGCATACGTAGGATATCCGAATACTTGTGATCCGGAGTGATTAACAAGTTATACTTCCTCTAGATTATTCTACTTTATAGCAGATGATGGAGATCGATTACCAGGTAACATGCTATATTCACTACTTTAGCCCAAAATTCCTTACTTATTCCTGCATGCGTAAGCATGCTCCAAGCCCGTCCAAGTAAAGTTCTGTTCTTCCGTTCTACCATGCCATTATGCTGTAGTGGTTCTAAGTACTATGCGGTATCTCACAATCACCTCTCTCATAAGGTAAAATCTTTACCACAGAACTCCATGCCATTATCGATTCTCAAGCACTTGATCTTTTTATTTAACTGCTTCTCAATCAATGCATTAAATTTCTTGAACCGATCAAAGACATCAAACTTATACTGTAGAAAGTATACACATATCTTCTTAGAATAGTCATCGATAAAAGTTAGCATATATCTGGGACCTTCTTTTGAAGAACCAGAGACAGGCTCCAGACATCTGAATGAATGTACTCAAATGGTTGCTTGGTTAAATGAATACCTGTAATAAACTTAATCTGCATCTGCTTCTGCTTTCCAAAGATGCAGTGTTCATATAAGTCTAACTTACATGTCTTCTGACCATTCAATAAACCCCTATCACTCAGCATCGTTATACCTACCTCACTTGTATACCCCAAACTCATTTGCTATAACTGAGTCAAGTCAGAATATGACTCACCTGATGCAACTGCAGCAGCTCTTGTCATGGTCTCTCCCATTAGATGACAGAGAGAACTCACTTTCTTCCTTTTCTTTACTGTCAGAGCACCTCGGAGATCTTTAGTACTCCACCTTCAACTGTATACTTATACCCAATATCATCAAGTGTCTCAGAGAAAAAAGCTTCTTGAGCTCTGGTACACTGCTAATGTGCGCATTACACCATCATGCATATGAATCTGAATTATCCCTATCCCCACAACCATGCAAGCTGCGTTATTCCCCATCAGAACTCTACCAAGTAGTAAACCAGTTCCTCTGATGTGTTATATGAGAAAAACACCCCGAATTTAACACCAAATTGTCTCCTGATAAACCTGTAGTACACACAAAACAACCTCTGCATCACTGTTACTCTCCTCAGCAATGTTCACTACACTGTGTGGCCTTTTGCTTATCACTTCTATTTCTCAGTTTTGGACAATATCTCCCGATGTGGCTCTCCTCGTGACACTCAAAGCACTTTACGCGTCTCTTAGACTTTCTATAACATGGTTTATATCTACTTTTACCTATGCTACTACTGGATTCCTGGTGTTAATCTCTACCGTGAATCACTAGTCCTCGCGCTACATCATACGCCAGACTATCATCTCACAACTTTCTCTACCACTCCTTAGAAAATAAGGCAAACAGTGAATCGGTAAAGTTCTCCCTTGCCTCTAGTAAAGAAGCCAACAATATCATGCTTTGCTCTTCATCATCAAGCATCTTACCGACGTCCTTCAAATTCATCATGAGTTTATTAAGTCCATTTAGGTGGATTCTGATAGACGTGCCTTCAGTATATTTGAACTGAAACATCATCTTCAACATGTACAAGCGATTGTTCAAACCCTTCATTACATATAGCGCTTGAAGTTTTGCCCGCAATGATGCAGCATCCTTCTCCTTGCCTACCTCTATTAACACTTCATCCGATACATTCAACAGGATCAAATTCTTAGCTTTCCTTATTAACACATCTTTTTCAACATCTCTCATTGTTCTGGGCAACTTAGTCTTGCCCTCCAATACTTTTGCTAAACTTTGAGTTATCAAAAATGCATCTATCTTGGGGATCCATAGCCTAAAGTTGTTCCTCCCTTTAAATTTCTCAGTTTTTGCTTTCACTCCAGGCATGATTGAAATCACAGAACATCCCGATAATAATCAGACAAGCAACAATCCCAAATCATAATCTAGAAATCTAACCCCCAAGCTCTAATATTAATTGTTGTAATATTAACGCGGAATAACATGATCTTGCAAATTAATTCAATGCGAAAAACCCATAAAAAATAACAAAGAACGATAAATGACACCAGAGATTACGTGATTTGGTCTGTATAACGGTACTTACATCCATAGGGAGAGTCATCAAGAACAATATGTTCACATTTTTCACACCTAAATTATATCTACGCTCAAAGTGTTTACAAATAAAATAAAATCTCAATCGAACATGATAATAAAAACAAACTAACGCACAAAATCACTGCGTCCGAGCCCGAGCGAACCAAAAGAAAAGTATCAGATCGCCATATCCCTTTCTTCTCTTCTTTGCGCACGACTCTTTTCTCTTTATTGCGCGGCTGTCTCGATTAAGGAACAGATCCACAAAAGTTCTCTTTCTTTTTTTTGTACGGCTGGTCCAGGCTAAAAAAAGCAAAAGGCAAACCCTTTCTTGCCTTTCTTTACTCTAGGCCCCACACACTTTCTTTAGTCCTTCCTTTTGAACTACCAAATCAAGTCTTCTCTTTTCTTTTGCACTAAAGAAAGAGACGTCCAAGTTTGGTCACCTCGAATAATTACGAAAATGCCATTGCACCAAAAGGAAATAGGTTTACGGCATGTTTAGTAACGTTTTTGTTCTAAAAAATGATTCTGGTTAGAATTAACTTTTTTTATTCTAATCTTCGGATGAGTTTTAGATAATCTGAACGTATTTGGTAACTACAAAAATTTCTATTCTTGATCCCCGAATGAGTTTTAGAGAATTAGAACGCATTTAGTTACCGTATAAAATTTATGTTTTCGGAACAAAAACGCATTTGATAACTGCATAAAATTTATATTCTCAAAAATAATTTCTCTTCCTAATTTGCCATTTGATGATTTTCCTCAGACCTTACAATTGCGATCCTCTTGTATAATGACATCTTTTTGGCCAAAATAGGGATGCTTCATATTTGTTTCTTTGAAAGACAATACATGTTTTTCTTGAGGTTATGCATATGCCAAGGATGGTGACTTTGATTATCTTTTATTACTTAGAATAAATAAAATCCAGCTCTGCCACATAAGTGGCTCATCTTTAACCTTGGATAATATGTGGATGGTCATTGATGCAGCATGATATTTCAACAACAAATCGGGAAGGGTTTATGAAAAATTGAAAGGAAAAATCATCAAAAATAGGATTGGCCAATTGAATAGACCTCTTCCTTATTTTTTGAGAATTTTTTTTATGAATTTTCAGAATTTGTCGGAACTATTTGCCCATGAGGGGCAAAATCATCATTTGAGAGAAATCGAAGTGCCAAATCGTCAAAAATAGGATCGACCAGTTGAAATGACTCGTCTCCTAAATTTTTTATATTTTTTTTCAAAAAAATTAGAATTTTTATGAATTTTCCATTGTTTGGATTTTTTAATCATTTTTTGATTTTTGATTTTTATTAATTTCCAAAAAAATTATTGTAAAAAATAATCCAAACCGGGTTGGGATGACTCGGCCCACGCCTCACGGGCGCTTGACAAAAGTGAGAAAAGACTATAGTTGCCTTTCTTATTCTTAATTTTTTTTTTTTAAAGAATCAACTTTTTTTAGTTTTTATTTTTGGTCCAAAGGTGTTCCTAAAAATAGAATCAGAATCATTTGCATTACCAAATCTATTTCTGAATCTTTTTTATTCTGGAAAACAGAATCTGAGGAAGAAAACACAATGCAAATACAAAGAATAGAAAAGATATGGGGTGTTTTCTTGTTTTCTTGAAACCGAATGAAAAGCCATCTATTTATAGGGTAAGTGTGGTGTATTTCAGAAATAATAACAGTTGATTAGTTCTGTTGTTATAATATTAATTTTGTAACAGCAAAATAAAGGTGACTCTGCCGTTACAGTAGTAATGACTCTATCGTTACAGTATTGATTCTGTAACATTTGAATTTAATATCATTAACATGTTGTTACTAAATTAATTCAATAGCTATTACAATTTATTATTCACTTACCTATCAAAATATCCAAATTTTTCAAGAGCAAGCCCTCGACGTTCCAAAAACGAAAGTTCAAACTCGCCCGTCCATATGCAAGTGCCAAGATAAATTACTTATTTTATTTTATTTTTATTTTTATTTTTATGATCTTTGGAAACAGCCTCGGACCTCGTCTTTCATGGGTTTTCTTCCCCTGATGTCTGTCCATTTATAGCTCCGTACATCAACTTGCCGGGAACAAAAATCAATATACCTGCTCTGCTCCACGTGTCGGAGACAAGAAATGAAAGTCTGCGGGCAAAAGTTGGAGGGACGACGCGTTTGTCGATTGAAGCATGCTACGGACATCATCATTAGCTGTTAGGCAGAAATCAAAGACATAACTGGTAAGGTTTCCGTTGAAAAAAGCGTGATTCTTAGATTCTAATTAAGATCAATTTCTTTTTTTATTATGTTCTCTTAATAAATTTTAGAGAATCAGAACGCGTTTGATAATTATATAAAATTTTTATTTTCGGAACAGAAACACATTTGGTAACTGCACAAATTTCTGTTCTGAGAAATAATACTTCTCTTCTGAATTTATCATTCAAATCAAATAATTACATAATCACATTTGATGATGCCGTGCGGATGGTGGACTTGAGCAATTGATATCATGCGGATGGTCACTAATGCAGCATGGTACTCTCACAACAAATCGTGCAAGACTTAGGACAAATCAAAAGGCAAAATCACCAAAAACATGATTGACTAGTTGAATGGACCTATTTCATACTTTTTGAGATTTTTTTTGAAATTTTCGGAATTTTTGGAACGATTTGCCTATGAGGAAAAAAAATCGTTATTTGGGAGAAATCGAAAGGAAAAATTGTCAAAAATAGGATTGGCCAGTTGTAATGACCCATCTCTCATAATTTTTGAGATTTTTTTGGAATTTTTTCTTATTTTTCCAATTTTTTTTCATTTTTTTGAATTTTTTAATCATTTTATTTTTTTTTATTAAATTTCCAAATTTTAATTTAAAAAAATCATATAGACCGGGTCGACCAACGCCTCATGGGCGCCCGACAAAAGTGAAAGAAGACTATCGTTGCCTTTTTAATTTTCAAAAGTATTCTTTTTTTGGGAAAAAAAACATCTTTTGTTTGTTTCTTATTTTTTGTCCAAAAATTTTCCCAGAAGCAAAATCATTTGCGTTACAAAACATATTTTTGATTTTTTTTTGTTTCGAATAACAGAAAACACATTTACACGACACATATGAACTTCCATTGTCGTGATTTCGAAGCAACAGTGTGCATTTTCAGCCTGCAAATTGTAATGCAATTCGGCCACAAACTAGTTTTGGATAGACGGCAGCCGTTGCGCCTATGTCATCCATGACAATCCACTCGATAAACAGGACCACTGTCGGCCCGAGTACACAACAAAGCATGATGATATTGACCCATCAGTCGATGCAATCCACCACCCTTAACAAAAATTTCGACGAATTTTCATATCCGACTCGCTCTTTCCACTGTTGCATCGCTCCAAAACTGTCGTTTTGCATGTGAAGTTGATGCAGCTAAAGGTAGCAATTTCGTGCCATTAGAGCAGGCAGAACTGTGGACCATGTCGATATTGATTCGATTCATGTCTAGATTCATGTCCTCCGCATAACCGAACATTATGTAAAGGTCGAATGACAATAAATCTGAAGTCTTGCTTGTTTACAATTACAAGCAAGGTTCTGTGGAGTCACAGACATCGTTGTTGAACAAGGCAAACCGCTGTTTCTGAGTCAAGATTGTAACACTGAAAATTGGAACCAACTTGCTTGAATTCATCTAGGACTCGCCTTATTCAACATGAGAAAGATTTGACAATTCTAAGAGCTCCTAAATTTCTTCCCGAACAAACCGACAAGGAAAAAAGAGGGCAGCCCAAATGGACCAGAAAAATAGAAGTCGATCTCATCAAACTTTATGCAACGCATTTCACCTATAGATTTATCGTGAACAATCAGCGCCATAAACTATACATTTCTCAGCCTTTAAGTAACTGCTCAATAAGCATCTCACTCTACTATGTTCTTTCGTTAGATAAACAGCATACGCTCAATGAGAAGTGCCGTAGATATCCTCTACCAAACCAGCAGCTATATATGTACATGACTGAACACGAACCAATTTACGAGTCGCCTGACTGTTCCTCCATTTTTCTGCGCATCCGTGCACCCCAAGACATGTTTCCCCTGGAATCTTTGTGAGCGCTTCTCCCCTTCAACCCCGATAGCTGAACCTGCCAACGGCTCTTCCATTCGCTTTTATCTTCTAGGTCCTAATTCAGATCAAAACCAAGAGAGCGCAGTGAACACACAGGACGTACTTGGGCAAGAAAGAAAATCACACGAGTGATGTAAAATGCACCAATCTCAAACAACTATCTCAAATTTTCCAAATGAATTCAAGAAGAATAATCAGCTCATTTTGAAATCTGAATATAAAAGAGAGCTACTCTTTTAGTTGGGACATCGGTCTCCTCCATCTGAACCAAGCACTAAAATCCTAGAATATCGGAGCAGATTGTTCTATCAGAGGTCTATCCAACAAAAGAAAAAACAACACACTCTGTCAACTCCTGCCAATGGCTCTTCCATTTCAATCTCAACTCCAAGCCCTATAATTTTTAGATCAAAGCCAAGAGAGAGTAATGAACACGATAGTGGTATACTGAGAAGGCATGTGATGAAACTCTTGCACCAAGGAGAATCATCATTTCAAATTTTTGGTTGAATTAATGAAGAATCAGCAGTTCTTTTCGAAGACTGAGTTAAACAGAGCAATTTTTGAGTCACGAGGCATCATCAGTCATATCCATATCCCCGATTTCAAGCAGTAAAATCAAACATCAGAGAACAAATTATGTACATTGACAATCATGTTATCTATCTAAAGGCAAAAAACGACATTCGGCCAAAGCGAAACAAATTGTTCTAGAGCATGACAGGACTATAAATAATACAGGAACTGAGATCACATCAACTTCATCCGCAAATCTTTCTAATTCCCACAATCAGGATCCCAAGAGCTGCTCTCTAGACTCAAGTCCTTGTCTAAGACAATCCACGGATTCATTCAAGAGTTTCATGTACCAATAATGCAACAAGCAAATAAAGCTGAACCAATAATAACTACGAAAGATCCAACGTATTGTTCAATCACGACCCAGAAAACACTTCCCCAGCTCAAATACAGAATCAAGAAAAGTCCAGATCAGTGAAATAAATCAATTTGCGTGAAAATCGAACAAAACCCAGATCGACTCATGCAAAATCATCAACACCCAATTCATTAAACTGAATCAAAAGGCACCTATCCACCCCCAAAAGAACATGCCAAACCTCTGAAAAGAAGAAATACAAAATCAAACCAAATCACCGCATCCCATTTGCACATTACCTCATCACACCGGTAAGGCCTGCGAGCAGAGAAAGCCAGGTGAATCCCCCTAGCCAAGTCCCCGTCGTACACAGCCCTCCTGCGAGGATCCGAGAGCGTCTCGTAGGCCTCCTGGACCCGGATGAACCGCTGGGTGTACTCCTCGACGCGGTCCGGCGGGGACACGTCCGGGTGGTACTTGCGCGCGAGCTGCTTGTACGCCTGCTTGATCTCGGGCAGCGTCCCCGACTCGGGTATCCCCAGGAGGTCGTAGAAGCTCGCCTCCGCCGAGGACAAGGCGGAGCCCGCCACGACCCGGTCGTCGATCCGGCCGGCCCTGCACCGGACGGACCCAAATCGGATCCGGGTCGGGCAGAAGGCACGAAGGTTGCGGGTGGATGGAGGAGGCGGAGGGAGGCAGAGGCGAGAGGGGTCGCTTCCGGGCAAGGCTATGCCATAGCAAGGCATGGCTCAAGGGAGGAGAGATTTTTTTTGGGTTTCCTTGATGATGATTTGAAAGTTTTGATCGTAAAAGAGCAAAAGATTTGATTTTTTTTCTTTCTTTCCTTCCACTTTTGAAGAGGACAACTGGACAAGACGATACCGTTTGGTGTTCCGGTTTCGCTGCTCGATCTGATCTTGGGATTCCAGGCAGGAATGGTATGGTTGGGATTTAGGCTGGTCGAGGAGGATTGAGGCCGGACTGCGCAGTCGCTATAAAAAGCAGTTTCTTTATTTTTCCTTTTTCTATTTATTTGGGCGACTTTCCAATTCAATATTGTTTGTTTGTCTTTGCTCTATGGCACGTGCTTAGGTGCTCCTAGTCCTCCCCCCTGAAAAAAAAAATAAAAATAAATAAATAAATAAATAGAGTATGGTGTTATTTTCTGCTCTGGTCGCTTCACATTTCTTGCCAGTTTGAGGTTGCGCAAGATTGATATCTCAGATATAAATGCTAGAGTGCTTATAGCGCCTTTGAACTTTGATATGATTTTGATCCATTCATCTATGTTTCCAATCGTGAGATTATTCCCACTTCTTGTTTATTTTGTCTCAAAAGATTCAGCTCCGTTCGCATCTTCAATTGATGTGTCTCCTTGAGAGCCTTCGAGGTTTCGTGTGGGTTCAAAAGCTGTACTATCTTCAGATGTTGAAGTTCGTTCATAAAATAATCCATTCACAATGACTTCAGAGCCTCTGCGGATGTTAAGCCCACGAGGAGCCATGGGAAAGTTTTAGCGAAGATAATTGTTACCGGACTTAAACATCTGAGTCGAGATGAAAATTAGTAGGATACATTTCGAGAAGGGCGTTACTTGTATTGGAAGGTTCCCCCACTACGCAGAGTTATGAAGGAAGTCTTCCGCATGTCCTCGGTTCTTCTTTCGAATTTGGTTACAGTCGGAGAAACCGTTCACGAACGAGAACAGCTCGAACCTTACTGGTCTGTACTGTTGTTAGAAGGACGTCAATACATGGGAGGGAGAAATTATCTGTCCCCGATTCAGATCCTGGCAGTCAACGCACACCCCCCCTTGACTCTAGTGTTCCTTTTTATTACGAGAAAGATATTTTGGTATCAAGACGGGTCTCATCGATGTCCATTAATTACATTGGTGAGGTCTTGTCGATCTCCGGACATGAAATGCTGTTCAGGAGAAGTCACTGTCATACGTCCGGGGCTTAAAGTGGATGAATAATGAATTCCCGGTAACTGATGGGGGTAAAGCGGTAACTGGCATCATTTTTTGCTCCCGTCACTTGTTAATTTCCCACAACTAAGTCGACATTGATAAAATAATTTTTAATAATATTCTATTAATTTTTAGATTTAGATTTATTTCATTTTTTTCTTTCTCTTTCTTCTTCTTCTTTTTTTCTTTTCTTTCCTCTCTTCTTCTTTCTTGATGGCGATCGGCCAAAGGCGAGAGACCTCGTCCAGCGACGACGAAGCTCAACCAGTCCAATTTGTTTGGAACTAGGAATATCCGGTCCAATTTTCGATTCCCCAAATTGATTGGAGTGGACTGGGTAAAAATGGCCCAGAACATATTATTAGTTTGCATTTTTTTTTATCAAGCAAGTGAAAAAAAATACATATTATTTTGTGGGAATGATAGCTTCTTTTACTAGCAACTTCCTTGTGATTAGTTAGTTCATTCTATATTAAAGTAACTTATAAAATATTTATGAACTGTTGAGAAAGGAAAAAAAAAAGTAACACTGCCTGTTCGAGGGTGGATAGGGTCGCTCCCAATTTCGAAGACTGAAATCGACCCTATTAGATCCGATTCCCGATTTCAGGGTGGAAATCGACCCGCTTTGAAACCAATCACCCCTAACTCCAATCTAGACTTTCGAAAACAATGAGTGATCCGGGTTGATAACATAGACATGCAAAATTTTACATGCTTATGCAATATATTGCAATTAATAGCTGTACAAATCGCTTACGGGCATTAGACTAATCAAAATGCACGAAAGCTGTCTCGATCAATGCCTGATCGCTTAATCAAATAAAAAATATTTTTGGACAAAGAAGAACAGAAACACAAAAAGTAGTCTTTAATTTATGTTCTTTTGCGAATTTTTGCATATTGCATTGTGCAAATGTTTTTATCGAAGACAATTTTGGTAGAAATAATTGCACGTCAAACTATTTTCGTTGTGCCAGTTCAAGATGGACAAGACGTAATTCGGTGACCGACAGAAACAATGTCGACGACTTGACTTAAAAGTAAAAAACATGGTGGAATGGTACATCAATCACCTTAAAATATCTATCATCGTACGCATGCTTTCAGGGTTCCTCTCTCTGCTTTTTATTAATCTTTTTCATACACACAGGCCCTAAGAACCTGACAATCATTTTGATTTTTTGATTTTATTTCTTAAAAAAAAAAACTCTAACGCAAATGATTCTAATTCTAATTATATTCCCAAAAATAATTTTGAAGCAAAAAAAAAATTAATTTAAAAAAAATAACTTTCGAAAATCACAAAACAAAATAAAGTTACACATCTCTCATTTTTTTTCTTTGTTCTCTCGTCAATTTTCCTCAATCTAAAACAGAATTCAAAGAAAAATATATAAGATAATAAAATAAAAATAAAATAAAAATTGGAAAAAATTGGAAAAATTCTATAAAAAAAAAGTTCAGAAAATCTCTAAAAATAGAAGAAGCGTGGATTAGGTAAGTTTAACATCATTTTCATAAATTTGGGCCTAGTTTCCCTAGATTTCATAAATTTTGTTCTTTATTAATAAAATCATAGACACCTTTGCAATTAAACTTGACCACATTTCTCTAAGCCCTTACAACTTCATTAAAATTTTATGATACGAGTTATCAATATCATGATTCCTTGATTGCGCACTTGATTTCATTGATTATGGTTTGCCTGGGTATATGTACTCTCTATCCCATGTCATTGATCGTAGGGAGTAAACCGTTTCCGAATGCGTATATAGTTGATAGGTTGATAATGCGCCTGGGACGTTATCCTTTGTGACCTCAAGGCGATTTGGCAAGGGATGTCGCGGGCTCGAGAGTTGGGGCGTGACACGGTTTTGGACCGTATTTTTTTTTAAAATATACAAAAATATAAATAAAATGGGGGAAAGAGCCCCGTGGGCCTTATATCATACCCCTCCCCTTCTATAAATATCCCTCTCCCCTTTCATTTTTCTCATGATTCCTCTCATCTCAATTCTCTCAAATTCTTTCAATCCGTCTCAATTCTCTGAGTCGGTTTTCCGATCAATTCTCTCAAAAAATGGCAAGTGGAAGCAGAAATATGAGAAATAGCCCGATGAAAGAATCAAATTTTCCTCATGTTGAATATGATCCTCGTGACTATGCATGTTGGGTAGACGACGATGATAATATCAACTCTATTCCCAATCCCAACGTCGAGCACTTTGCAACGTAGGAAAGTCTTCATCCTCCTACTGGTATCGAAGAAACGTCGACAGCAAATGAGCCGAAACGGAAGACAGATGGTACATTAGACTTATGCCAATACTTCGACAAGGTACGTGAAAGCGAATGTAAGTTTAAGATAAACAGTAAATATTGTTTGAAATCATACAATTTTTCTAAAGGAGACAGCTACGGAACATTCCGTCGGCATCTGACGAAAAAACATTCAACTTATGTGGGGATCAACACTAGCCATCAATAAATTTTTGGGTACGCCAATCCTAACACTCATCCTTTATTCCACTACACTGATGCACTTTTTAAACAAACATTAGCTGAATATGTTTCCTTGAACATGCACCGTTTACTATTGGTGAAAGTTTTAATTTGAAATTTTTGGTAAACACTACATTGGTTCCGCAAGCACCATCTGTTCCGAAAACTACTCTTAGATGCGAACTTTTGAAGGTTCATAAAAAATAAAAAATAAAAAGCTTTGACAATTTTTTTTACAGATTTTAATGGACGTGTGCATATAGGTAGTGATATTTGGACTGATCCTTGGCAAATTTATTCTTATATGAGTCTCACATGTCATTGGATAGGTGATGATTGGATCATTCAAAAAAGACTTCTTACATTTCGAGTTTTTGATGAAAAACATACGGTTAATAATATGTATAGAATAATTAGGCAAGTTTGAGAAGAATATAATTTGATTAATAAAATTTTTTCAATTGGTTTTGATAATGCCACGGCAAATACCGCTTCCATTCTCGATTTAGAAAAAATGTGTAAACCTTCTTTTGGCGGATAATTTTTTCACATTAGATGTGATTTTCATGTTTTAAATTTATGCGTACAAGATGGTTTACGAATTCTTGAGGATTCTCTCACCCCAATAAAGAAAGTAATTAAATTTTTATGGATCCGTGCCCAATTTATGAAAGCATGGGGCAAATTTTTTAAACAAAATGGGAAAACGGCAAAAAGATTTTCAAAAAATATTTCGATTCGTTGGAATTTGTAGTTGTTTCGTCAATATTTTAATTACAAAGATTTATTGTGTACATTTATTTCGAATAATGTTCCTGAAATTACTTTACTCCCGCAAGATTGAGACGCTTGCAATTTTTTTTTTTATAGATTTTTTGAAAGTTGTTAATGATGCTACTAATACTTTATCTGGTATTTATTATCCTACTACTCATTTATTTTTAATAGATTGTGTTAATATTATTGGTGTTTTTAGTGATTATGAAAAAGATATTCAATTAGCTCCGACTATTTTAGTAATGCAAGAAAAATGGGTGCATTATTATTTCAGAATTCCTCTTGTTTATTTGGTTGGTATTATTTTTGATCCACGTACTAAATTAGATGGTTTATTAGATTATCTGAATGATTATTATTATGTTTTTTTACATTTGAATGAAGTAATAAATATTTCAATAATACAATGAGAGATTAAGGTGCGCATGGTAACACTTCTAGAAGAGAATTTCTGGTTCAGAAGTCATTCTAGAGCAGAAATCCGTTTGGTAAGACACTTCAGAAGTGCTTCTGAACCTGAAAGCCGTTTGATAAAAATATTGAGAATTTCTACTTCTGGTTGGATTTTTTTGCCAACTTTGAGAAGCTAAAAATTGTAGCTTCTAAAAAAGAAATCACTTCTTCAACTACAACGGTCTTCACCGACCAACGCTCGTTGCCGCCGCCGCCGCCGCCGCCCACCGCCGGCCGCCACCGCCGCCAACTGCGGCTGCCGGTCGGAAGCGGAGACAAGCCTGGGCGAGACGAGCAGGTATGCTATCCCCACAAACACGGCGCTCCTGGCCATAAAAGGGGACTGCCTGTTTGCTCACTCAAGCCCATTCTTGAAGCTCAACCCTCAAGGTGCCAGATATTTCTGGTTCAACAGGTTCCACATAATGGCAAGTTGCCGGCCAGCTCCGCCGGAGATTTTGTTAATAATGTTTCAAAAGTAGAAAATTTCAGAAGTAGAAATCAACTTCTAATGGAGAAGTTGAAAAATCAACTTCTACTTGTGATTGAGAAGTTGAAAAATCAACTTCAGCTTCAGAAATGATTTCTGAAGCATCAGTGTTGCCATGCGCGCCCTAAAAACGCTATAGTAGCATTATATAATGAATTTTATAATAGATATGATTTAAGTGATACTGGATTTTCCCAACCTAATGCCTCATTAAGCAATGCAGGTGGTTCTCATGAGTAGGCAAAAAAGACAAAAGGGGACAACATATATTATTTTCAAATTAGAAAACTATTTAACCATTGCTTTTGAGTTTGGTGATTCCGAATACAACATAGATTTCAAAATTCTAGAGTGGTGGAAGAACCATTCAACTCAATTCCCAGTTCTCGCCCTCATCGCAAGATAGATATTAGTAATCCATTCTTTAACAGTTGAGTTGAACAAATATTTAGCGCTGGAGGATTAATTTTGGACGTCCGCTATTCAAGATTAAGTCCGAAAGCTGTAGAGGCTCAAGCTTCTATCGATGATTGGATAAAGGCTAGATTTCGATAACAAGAGTTAGATCGAGAACATGAATTCTTCAGTAAGGATTGTGGAGATACCACCGCCATGGGCAGCGATGAATGACGATGAGGTAAGATGGGGTTATCAAAGGTAAAAGAACTACATGAATTTTGATTCTTCTATTCCCAAGAAGATATATATGCACTTAATGATAATTTATTAAGTTCAAGCATATTCCTCCTCTTTTTTTCCTCCAAATTTTATTACAATGTACAATTTGGATTATAATTTATAATTTATAACTGATAATTTATTATTTAAACAATTAAATAAAAAAACAGAACTGGAACAGGCCCCCTTCAAGGACCATTTTCGAATCCACCTTTTTCACGAATTAGAATCGCCGATTTCTGAACGGAACCGGCGGTTCTCGACCCATGGACACGTCTACCTATGTGGGTATAGCAGGGTATAGTCGACTTGCTCATTTCTTAATTTACGAGACTACAATAACCTTCTAACTTACAGAGTGTTTCACACTTTCCATTCCACCCCGACGAAGTAAAGGCACTTTCTTATTTGTTTTGCAAACAAAACTTCAAAATCAAGAGTCCGTGGAACTTACGGAGTTTGCGGAACTTGCATGGTCACGTGGGTCCCAAAGTAGCTATTAGAACTTTGCACAAAAGGGTTCAGGTTTCAAAATTTCTTAATCAGTGAGTACATCATTATGCACTAAATTATTTTCTACTTTCTCGTTTTCCACGAAGTTTTCATATTTAAATTTGTGAAAGTTCCAACCTATCAGCAATCTCTGTCCCAACAGTAGAAAAAAAAAATATCTTCTGCCCATTTGACCCCTCTCTCTCTCTCTCTCTCTCTCTCTCACTTTCAATAGCATAGGATAGGTTTTCATGTGAAATCATAGATTAAGTCATGGATAGCAGCTGAGATATTTCTTCAAACTTTTTGACTTCAAAGTTAACACCAAAAGACAATTCTCTTTACTCGATAATAAATCAACAGACTGATGAGAATAGTCACTGATCACGCAAATAATTTCGCTAAGGTCCAACACGCGGCGGAAAGCCTCGCCCCCCATTTTATTATTGCCGCCCTCTTAGAATGAAGAGGGGGAGAAATAATACTCTCGTGGTATCCCAAAAAAAAAAACAAAAAAAAAGTTACTTTTATAGATTGATGAGACCCGGAATCTTACATGTGCGTCATTGATCACGCGAAATGAGTTCGCCAAGATTCTACCAGTGGCGGAGGGCCCTCGGTCGCTGCTCACATTATTATATCGAATCTTAAACAAAAGCGCGATCAGAATGAAATCTTGAGGCCAGATTATCCGAAAGCGACGGTCCAAATAGAATTATTTGGGAGCGGAGATGGCTTAATGTCAATCATGTTTAGGTCAGTGTCATTTGACAAAAGGACTGATCTAACCTAATGTTTTAAATATCGCTTATAGCCTCTCGGGGTTAGCGAAGGGCCAAGCTTAAAACTATCTTGATGCATCTCCTCTGGTAACTTGCGGATAACCCAACGTGTTTGGGATCTTTTTCTAACCAGACAATGTGTAAGCGCTTAACCATCTTGATGGTACCTCTCTTTCTTTTTCTTTTTTTTTTTTTAAAAATTAATCTTATGAAAGATCGAAACACCCTTGATTTTTTTTTTCTCGTTATATCGATTTTATCCCGAAACACCAAAAACCCGAAACCCGACACTTTCCCCCCCCTTCCTCTTCATCTAGGTTGGCCCTATTGGGGATGTGGTTCATTCCCCTCTGCGAAAGCATGTGGGTCTCACTCCATGCTGAGCAGGCTAGGGTCTGGGGGGAGTTGTCCTTGGCAGGGGTCTCAAGGGAGCAACGCTCTCTAAACACCAAAGGGCTTTTATGATTTAAGTTTATAATTTTTCATTAGTAATTCGAGCTTATGTTCATGAATAACTGCTGTTATTTATATATATATATATATATATATATATATATATATATTTTTTCTACTTATAACTGAGTAATGTAACGAGAGGTGTGATGAGTTAATTATAGCTGAATAAAATTTCATATCTCAATTTTCTTTTTCTCTTTCATTTTACTTCGCTATAATTGTGCACCAATCCTAATATGTCACCCCCCCATGGAAGTACCGCATCCTCGCTCGCTAGCCACGGATGACCCGTTGCTCTAGGTTTGCGGCTACCCAATGTCGAGGCTCGCAACAATCGGTCTAGGCTCAACTATCCTAGCTCTATTGCCGAGATTGTACATATGATGTGTATCAATCTCAAACGTCGATTCGTCTGACAGTGAGGCGTCAACCTCTGAAGAGAGTAACTTTGTATTATGAAGTTATCCCTTGACTTTAGAGGGTCTTAATTTTTGTTTAAGAATCCAGATATGACTAGCAAGGAAGAAACTCAAAGATTTTGGTTGGTGGAGCTGTTACGCCAAGTCAAAAGTACATCTAAACAAGTTTAGCATTCCTCGTATCGTATTACAAAAATAACAAACTAAAACGCAGACACGGAAGAATGATAAACAAGAAATTAATAGGAAAATAACATTTTTTTTTTCATTTATACTTTTAAACGAACAATTTCTTTTTCATGACAGAAAAGAGTAATAATCATTATGTTCACCATGAGTGTAAACTCTTTGTTTGTTTGTTTTTTTTTTTTTACAAATTTACTGTTTGATGGACATGCGGATGAATATAATTGCGTTCATCGTTGGATCAGTACCATGTGATTAAATTCAATTACAAAACTATCACTAAGCACACACATATCGCTAATCCAATGTCCAATATGCAAGAGTTCTTTAAATCGGTAGTGAACCCAGTAAGAATCTAAAAGAGAGAGAGAGAGAGAGAAAATAGTTTTCTCTCATAGGAAGCGTTTTATTTGCCTATAATGTCAAGTACATTTTACTCAACCTAAGGGGCTCGAGCAACTATGATAAAGGCGCAATTTTGTGCTTTTTTCCCTTCAAAGTTATACAATTTTCACTTTCAGAAAAATTCATGTGGCTTTGCCAAAAGCAAGCACTTTAGGCCACACGAAAAGTTCTTGTAAGACTGTAAGCTATATTTCAAGCATCCTCGGATTTGTTCTTTTAATTTTGGGATGATGCCCTCGATTGTTCATGTTGCTTCTTCGATTCCGTTCATACGCTCGCTCGCTAGATTAGGGCTCGAACACCGCATGATGACTTTGCCAGCCACCTGCGCAGTGATGGCGAGCATTTATCCACGAAATTTTATGTAGGACTTTAATTGTTGTAACTTGGACAAATTCTACCGATGTCGAATTGACAACCCCATATATATATATGGTGTCAAGACTAGAAGCTGGAGCACTGCAAAAAGTCTTTTGCTCATAAGACGTATCCTCCCTCAATCGTAACCATAAGCAAGATCGAAATCTTGTATTGAACTAAGAATAGCATCTGATGGACGTGATGACCCGATTTTGGTGCGACGATCGTAGAGAAGCTACAACTCCGCTTTTTGTAGTGTTGAGGCAAAGGACAAGGAATCCCATTTTATAGACACATAATTTGGATTACATACAATTATCCCTCGACCTCTCATAGTAGAAAAGACTCGAGCCAAAATGAAGCTGCGTGATGGATCAAACATGCAATTGTGCATATTTTATATTTGAGGTAATGGGACAAGAGACAACATAAGTTTTTGTTGTTTGATTATCTTTTAGCTCCATGTAATCCTCGATTATATATCAGCACACAACCACGAGATAACCGAAGTAGAACAGAGCAGGGAGGACAAAAAGAGGCAAAAAGAAGGGAAAATACTAAAGTAGCAATGTCTAACCCATCAAAGGATCAACTTAATTAAATTTTTAACTTGTTGATTGTAATCACCTACAAATCGTGTTATCCATGATATGTACATACCCAACTCATTAAGATCATAGCCGCAAAGCAAAAAAATAGCGGCCACCAATCTCGCCGAGATCAAGTGGTGGTACAGTTAACTTGCGCACATGCCAAACAGCTCCCACAGCTAAATTTGAAGTGTGATAAATTATGGGTTATGTTACATGGTTATAGAGTGAAGCGATTATACCACGCACGAGTGATTTAAAAAGTTCAAGCACAAATAGGATGGAATACAAACCACACGAGCATTGGAAAAATCGGGTTGCATCACGCCGGCTATGTAACCGACCATTAGATAGGCCCGAAGGCTTTGATTTCTTCCGTATTAGATAAAAGGCGCTGTCACCATGGTGACCAAGGCCTTGATGAAGTATAGAGTTATGGAGACACAAACAGAAATGGAGGTCGGAGGATTCAAGAAGATGGCAAATTCAGCCGAACAACAAAAATAGAGGAGAAAGAACAAGAAATCCAGAGACTAGAACGTCAGCAAATGAATTCTACTTACCGAAAACTAATTGGAGTTAGTTATAGATAATCACAAGAAAAATTAGCCGGGTTGGCTTAGATAGTCTTGAAACCTAAGTCATGGACTTAGAAGAGAGAATAGAACAATAGAACCTAACCCAGCAAAATGAGAACTTATCCTCAACGGGATGCTAATTGCTAATGTTGGAAAACCCGGGATTTAAGCATCTCTCCTACAGAGGAGAACCAAAAACAGATGAATATCTGGATGCAAATCATGCAAGATGTCCGAGCTACTCTGCAAAACTACTCAAGCTGTAAATCCAATAGGCCATTGGAACATGAGATAATTCTTATAAAGTCCAGTAGGATGATCACTAGATCATATCGAGATCAAAGCTGGTAATACTGACTATGCGACTCTCAAGCATTAGCTAGTTAATTTCCAAATTTTTGGTACGCCTTTTACTAAAGGAGGGGGGCTAATTGGTCTTCTCTTCTAACTCTTCTTAGGGCTAGCAAGCACAAGACCTGCTTCGTCAAGGGCGAAAAAAACATAAAAAGACGAAAAAGAAATGGGAAGGGCTGAGCACAGAAACTATTCAGCCCAAACTACCAAGAATTGCCAAGGAAAGTTCGTTTTGGCCCACATAGGAAAAACGAGAAACCACTTTGTTCCAAACTAAATTGCATGGGGAACTCCAGACAAGAAATAAGCATGACCAATCCGTCAATACCTAATTGGGAACATGAAACACCCGGTCACAGCTAAGGCGGGGCTTGAACAACAAAATATCGGTTGTTCTTAGTTTCCTTTAAATGAAGTAGTTCTCTAATAAATAACCGAATTTCAGGTGGAAAAGAGGGGTGGTATCAGGACAACTAATGGATCCTCTTCAAACACTAGTTACATGATAAATTGTCAAGAAAAACCGGTAACCTCTCCATGATCATACGAAAAATTAAAAAAAGTTGGGCAGTGATGTTAAGAAAAAGGGAGTTGCGAAATGTAGTGGAAACAGACTTGTCCAAAGAGCATGTGCTATATGACCAAAAATAAAAAATAAAACGTGCTCAATAATTTTGGCCAGTCATAAAGTCAAACATCATCGGAAGCACATGTCAATTAAGAACTGAAGGATATGCGGACACCCAAACCATGTTCTCTCTGACCCCAAAGGGAGAAAAAAGGAGAAAAGAATGCCCAAGGAAAAAAAAAACAAAGCAAAAGGATAAGAGACCCAATGAAAATGTATGCTTGCTTGCCCTTGCACACCAGAGAGACAGAAAGGCAACTGCCACAAGGCATTGATGTGTTAACCACCAGCAAGTATTTCGATATATGTTTGGCCCTATTCTGCAAAGAGAATGAAAAAGCGAAAAAGCAAAAAAACAAAATAACCTCAAATTCATTTTAAGGTTTTTTGCCTAGGAACGCCTTTCTTTTACATGGCAAATCTCCATGTCCATGAGATGAGGCACATCAGGTGGAAAGGCTGACACCTGATGGAAAGTTTAACCGGACATTACCTTGCTCAAATCAACATTTGCTTCTGACCTTTAGCTAAAATACACCAAGCTGGCCAATCTGCTTATGCTCAACATGGAGCAATCGTGACAATACCCATCCCAGCAACTGGTTTCACTTGAATCCAAAAGTAGCTTACCTAAAGATAAGTTCCACGGAAGGAGGAAAAAGAGAAAAGGAGAAAAGAGAAAAGGAGAAAAAAGAAAAGCAAAAAAGGAAGATGGTAACCAGGTAAGGACCATGCTTATGGCACATTTTAGAAGTTAAGCATGCCCAAACAGAACAGAAAACTTTTCCCATTCAACTCACTTAACCCGAAAGATATTTAACGCTCATTGAAACCCTAATATCACATGTCTTTCATCCTAGAATGACAAGATCTACAGCTGCTTACCTCTATTATCACAGTGCAATTTAACCGTGTCCATACTGATCTCAAGAGAGCTCTGTAGATATCCCCACATATGACCTGCATGTGCATGGGATATATAACATGCCCACCACACCATCAAATACAATAGAAACGAAAGAACATATAAGCATAACAAAGATATACCTAAACTTGATTACCATTTTCACTTCTTTTATGGAGAATGAAATAACGTAAAAAGGCAACACATAAAAATACCAGATAACTTGGCACTAAGCATGTGATTGTGAAACTGATCATAAAATAGCAAAGTAGCAAGAGTGTATTAATCCAACATCATCAAGCGAAAAAGAAAGTCGTCACAAACATTGGGTGGCTGACCACAAGTGAAGGCAGAAAACTTCCTGAAATAGTCAAAGCATATGGGGACAAGCTCATAACAGTCTTCATTCACTTCCACATGGACCTGCAAAAGATGAACAAAAGATCTCCACATTCATGACGAGCCAGCGACTGACATAAACTTTTAGAACCAAATATTAAGACAGCAATCTCCTAAGAAACCGTCCTCCATTTAAGGCGCAAGTCCCGTGCTTCAGGCCAAGATTCCTATCACTGCACATGAAACAAGACTCTTCAAACTGGATAAATCTTTTCCTCGAGCGACAATCTTCTCAATCTTCCCCCATGAAGGCCCTGGAATCACAGGAGCACCATATCTAAATCGAATTTTAGTTTTGCTTCATTGGTTTATACTCCATGGCTGTCTCTGACTGACATGACACAGAATTCTCATAATGTCTGAACATGGCGAGGATGCATTCAACTTGTCTCCCCAAACAAACCTTTTACTTGTAAGAGCATATAATGTCTCTCCCCTATAGTCAATTTTGCTGAATAAATGAACCTGAGCTGCTTGAAAAAATGCAATATCAGACTAAATGCAAAGCCATTGTGATTAATAATCATAACAAGAAAAACAATGAGAGAAGATCAACTTCAAGTTGTATACTCTACCAGTTCAAAGCTCTAGTGCACAGTATCTACCGCAGCCGGGTCTACAGGTCCTCTGCATCCATTGAGATTCCATTGCTCCGCAATACTGTTCCTTGTTTGTAACTTTCTGGGTTTGATAAGCCTTTGATATCATCATGATCTTCCTCAACCATCTTTTCAACTAAGTCAAAATGCTCAATCTCAGAAACCAACCTTCCATTATCATCAGAATCTGGAACGTTGTCAGATTCTCGAGTATCACCAAAGGTATTATGATGGTCCAACTTTTTGACATTGCTATTGTTCCATCTATCATGCAAGTCATCCTCCTGGTCCACAGACGAGGGTGCAGAATGCCTCAGTTTCTTCGATTTAGTCCTTTTGGGGGACAATCCTTCTCTATTATCATCAACTTCAGTTGAAGTTGATCTGGATTTTTGTCCTCTGTGCACCTCCAATTCTTTGTCGCTACCTTCATCCATTTCGTCACTGGAATGATGCCTTGATTCTTTAGACTTTGTACCAGAAGGTTTCTTATCTTTTAATGTTTTGACATCCTTTCGATACTTTCTCTCTGCGGACTTTGACCTTGAATGCCTTCTGCTACGATGCCTTGATGCCTTAGATTTGTTGTCGTCCACCTTATCCTTGGAGTGATGCTTACCTTCCAGAGATCTTGATCTCGACCGTCTTCTATCACGATGCTTTGATCTCGCATCTTTGTTGTCCATTTTTTGGCTCATGTTATGCTTATCTCCAATAGATCTTGACCTTGACTTTCTTCTGCTGTGATAACTTCGTCTTTCACCAGTAGTTTCTTCCTCCTCCTCAAGAGACTGATGAGGTTCCACAGATCTAGACCTGGAACGCCTTTTACGCTCTTGCTTTTTTCTACCAGGGCTTCCTGGAGAGGACTTCCTCTTATTATGCTTGCCTTCTGCAGATAATGACCTGGACCTTCTTCGCTCTCGGTGCCGCCTTCGTTCCTCTCCGGTATCGCCCTTTTTCTCACTCCCATGACGATTTATTTCAACAGATTTTGACCGTGACCTTCTTTCTCCTAATTTATCTCCATCATCTCTTTTTGCAGATGACCTGCTCTCACGGTTTCGTCTTGGTGATCTTGAACTCCCACGAGCTGATCTACGAGATCTATGAGAACCTTCTTGATGACGTCTGGGTGACTCTGAATCAGCTCTATAAGATTTCCTCTTTTGAGGGCTCACACTCCTACTCCTATTTCTCCTAGAAACAGATGAATAATGATCATGTGATCTATCAGAATCCCGCCTTCTATTCTTTACGATGCTGTAACCGACATCTCCATGTGACCTTCGGTCACCTTCATTGCTTGAGCGATGATGAAATCTGAGTGGAGATCTGGATCTGCGTTCCCTCCGATGTCTGGCTGGAGGTGAGTAGGAAGGAGACCTATGCCTCCCTCTGTACTTAACAGGTGATAAGGATTTGGATTTTGACCGTGCACGAGAGGTTGAAGGAGACCTGCAAAAGTGTAAATAGTCAATTAAATAAGTAATTGTGAATATTTGAACAAGATATTCATGAATGTGGAGCTCATTTTTCGTTCGTAACTTAAAACCAGAGCTGGTGCATATGTCATTGTAAAACTGTTCCTCTTCTTCAAGACAATCAAAATTTGACGGCACTTATGTTGCTGGGAAGCACAAAGTAGAGTTACGTCCTAAAGTTAAAAATTAAGAGAAAAGGATTTGCTTAAATCAGTAACAATAATCTTCTGCTTTACGGTGGCACAAAGAAACAGTAGAAACGGGTTAAAAGAGTGGATATGTGAACTAACCAGGGGACAAACACAGAAGCTTAACTGGTGACCATAAACTAGAAAGTAGCGACAATAGCGAGCACACTAAAAACTATTCATGCAATGGCATTTAAGCGCGTAAGTTCCAGACCAAAATTACTGGAACATAAGAAAGCCAAAATCTGAGGGAGGATAATTGAAGCTAACGTTCATTCACAAGCCTTGCGCACATCCACATCCATACCGACATATACGACTCCTAAATCTGTTTGCCATGTTGTTCCAATTGTTTCTTTTCCAATTAACGTTGCCCAACTCAAAAGTTGTGGATATCCATGGAAAAGTGGCTTTCCGAACTAATGTCTAGAAAGCACAAACTACAACATTACGCAATCAGTTTGATTAGTTGAGTTATACATATCTTCTTCTCTTCTGACAACCCATACATACACATTTACACACACACATATATGTATACGTATATCTACATATACATATTTATATCTATATCTATATATACATATATATTCCCCAACCATATATAAGACTGCACCAGTAAAAACCCATCAGCTCTCCTACAGGTGAAACATTCTCATTGAAGTTCTGGGAATGCTACATAAACCCATTAGGAAAGAAGGAAATTGAGCTTCTCCCAATGCTACTCCAGAAAAGACAAAGGGCCGACGAAGAAAATTCCCTTCTGTTCACTATCTTCTGGCAGATAGTCATAACCTCAGCTTCATGCACATAACGATGCATGAGCCATTGCACAATATTTGCCTTCATCTGGTCATTCTTATTCTTCAGCTCCAGAAAAGCCAAATAGTCCTAAACAAGATAACTAAATGCCTTAACGCTTGATAACTGGATAATGATCTACAGAGGGCAAAAAGAGTAACAAGTAGCTTTCAGAAAAAAAGTAACCAGAAACTAGATTAAGATGCCAAGAATGCATCAGAAGTCACTGCCATGACAACATCACTCCCACCTCCACCACCACTAACTCCAAGTTTCCAACCTACTACCAGCAATCTCACTCCACACGCCAGTATCTGGAGTATCTGTGTTTGCGATTGCCACATCCTCTCACTTCCATCACCACAATTTCTTGCATGCCATCAGGCCCATTGCCACCCCATATCAGAAACTACCACCGTCATAAAAAATTTAGCATTTGACTCTTTGTAAAATAGATATTCTAAGGAAATAACCAGGATAAAAGCAAGAAATGGAACAGGTGGGGTCAGAACTTCCATCACTCTGTAATTCAAGCATCCCAGGTTGCCCAAGTGTTGAAGCATAATGATCACTGTTAAAGAGTAAAGGGTAGAACGGTCTTTTTGGGTTTGTGGGTTTTGGGAGTTTACCCTAGTTTGTATATATATGTCGTTCTCATCAAATAAAATTATCTGAGTACCATTTACAATCACTAGTCACTAAGGCAAAATCCCACCACTTCAAGATTCACAGCATAGTGTATTTGGGATACTATTCAATTTAGACCAAGTTTCCAAAACACAAATAGAATGTCGTGGGTGTCATTTTGCAAATACAGGGAATTGATGAGCAATTATTCTCTCTCTACCAACACCCTCCTCCTCCCTCCCCCTCCCCCTCCCACCAAAAAAAAAAAAACAGAAGCATATTTGGGGTACTATGCAATTTAGACCAAGTTTTCAAAACACAAATAGAATGTCGTGGGTGTCATTTTGCAAATACAGGGAATTGAGGAACAATTACTCTCTCTATCCCAACACCCCCCCCCCCCCCCCAAAAAAAAAAAAAAAAGCACAACAACAACAACCCGACCCGACCCAACAATGCCCAATCCACTCGCACATGCACATATGAAAACAAAGAGCATGGGTACAAAGCAGCACTCAGAAGCTTTGTTATTAGTAAAACTTTCATATCTGATTCACAAACTGGACAAGCATCATGTTCATCTGAGCTTAGAAAGAAAAAGACTCGCTTTAAGGCAAGAAAAAAGCTGCAATTTGTCAGATGCCATTTCTAACAGGATGTAACAGCTATTATGGCCATTAACTGTGTCACGTGTTGCTTTTACGATGATGGTCAATCTTTTTCCTACATCAAGGCAGGGCCCCATAACAAAAACCAGAGGCTGCTTTGATCAGTGATCAGTGACTGCCAACACAGCCAGCGCCTTGTCTATGAGTCTATCCATGCTTTGGACTTATTTATGCCATCAATCAATTATTAATGCCATTTCAAAGATTGCAACATAATATACCTGGATTTTATTGCAGTTTCTTGCTCTTCTATCACCACTCCATCAGCTCTCAGTTTCTTACTGATTTCAGCAGCCCTTGCAGCTGCTAACTCTGCAGCAGACTTCATCGATGCAGCCTTATTAGCTGCCTGCTGTGCAGCCATACTCTGCTGCATCAGCAAAGCCTGTTGGAATTGCATCTGTTGCATGGCGACAGCTTGCTGCATCATCATTGGGAGAGACGATGAACCAAGACTAGAAGTAGCTGGTTTTTGGGGAAGTGATTTTGCCATTTCAACATTCAGCGGCCGACCACCAACATCCATATTATTCAATGCTAGAGCAGCAGTTGCTTCTTCTGGTTTGGAATACTCTATATAAGCAAAATGCTTCGAATCTGATATAGTACAATCTACAACCGTACCACAAAAGCCAAAGAGTTGTTTCAGCTGATCCACTGTGAGAAGTGGACTGAGATTGCTAACTTGCAATGTTCGCTTCAATGCATCACCTTTGACATCCTTGTCTGATGAACCTTACAAGAAAAGCACGCAAAATATAGATAAGCCTACAAAAATGATGAGATCAATCAACGGAAGTAACCCAAATTTACAGTCAATGCAATACAGCACCAAATGCACCCAATAATGATGGAAAACACAGCATAAACGCTAGTAAAACACTCTGTTCACACGGTATAAACGAAATAAAGATGGGTGAGATACCAGTCAAATCCTTTGCTGACTGGGCCTGAGCCTGAACTTGCGCTGCATGGGCTTGCAGTGCCTGTGCCGCAACAATTGCCTGAGCAGCAGCCATTGCTGCAGCTGAAGGTGCCATAGGTGCCTGACTGAGTGTTCCCATGGTGGTGGTCGCAGCTAATGCAGTCATCAGCAAATTATGAGGTGGGTGATTCAACTTGCAACCAGTATTGGCACATCGACCCGCTAAATACTCTCTGCAAATTTCCCCAAGAGATGCTCCGACACCAGGCAAGATAGCACCTCCTGAGGCACCTGATATGATGCCAGGAATCATTCCCATTAATCCTGGAAATGCACCTGAAACTGAACCGGTGTAGTTTGGCATGTTTGGCATTGTTTGGTTAACTAAATTGGGAAATGGGGAAGCAGGAGCCACACCCAGCAATCCTCCAGGAGAAGTACCTGTGAGAACCATAAGTAGAAGAGTTTTTAATAAGAACAGCTCTCTAGCGGCAGACTTAGTATTTGAAACATATGTGGAAAGAGCATAGCCCCAGCACAATTTTCTAACACTTTGTCTAATAACTTAACTTGTTCGGAAAGATGTTCAATGAAAAAGTCAAGGAGGGAAATGCAAATAGCAAATATACTAAACGACATTGCTATGCTCATTTCAGTCACAAAACTTAAAGTAAGGGTAAAAAGGATGGATACAAGGGTGCATTTTTTACTTCCCTCCAATTCCACCCACTTTTGAGTGAATATTTTGTGTCTCAAGGAAAATACTTCCTTCTTGTTTCTCTCAATATCCTTCTTAATCATCCAGCCAAATAAGGGAAGCATTTGCCAACATTTTTATTTGTCTCCATTTCCTCCCAACCAAAGATAGCATAAAGCTTTAGCTTGACCAGCATTACATTTAAAACATGCATTGAGATTGTGCACGGTACATCACATATAAGATTACATGAGACATGCTTTCCAGACTGTACTATCTTTTCTACAATTGTGCATCCACCCCAAATAAAACGCGTCATGCTTTTCATAACTCAAATTTTAGAGACTCAATTTGAATGTGAATCGACAGATAAAACTTAATATTAACTGCATGTTCTTCACTTGAAAAGTTCATTATCCATTCGTCCAGCAATTCCATCTATATGAGTTTCATGGCAAAACATCATTCTCTTGCTCTGGAACTTGAAACAAGAAAAGTTCAAGATTATGCCCCAACCTCTTATCTATTGTTAACAGATATTACAAAGGGAAGAGAAAATTACAAGTATATATACTCGCATTAAGGAAAAGAATCATCTTGGAGCTGGGTCAATAAGAAAAATAAAAATTGCACTAGCATATATAAGAGCATGCAAATTCTTTTTGTATTCTCATCAAGAATAACTTTCTTAGATTAAATGGTTGTAGAGAAGACATATAATTGACAAAGCTTGTGTGATTGCTGAGTCCATCATCATTTTCTAATTCTCTGAAACTGAATTGTGTCAAAACATTCTGTCGGTGACAGAGAGAGTGATGCAAAGCAACATCAACTTTTTGACAACCAGAGTGTGAAGAAGGAAAAGTCATAGAATAACTCTAGCTGCAGCAAGCTTGTACATGATATTAGGATGAACTTGTAAGACATACACTAATCTCCTTATAACAAGCACAAGAGATCTCAGACATAAAATCCGTTGATAATTAATGCTATCAAGTATGACTAAAAGGAAAATCATAAAAGGCTAGCCTAGAAAAAACCCAAATGATCCATTTGGCATAGGCAGTGAGCCTCTACTAGAGCTAGTGGTCTGGCTCAGAGTACTATGTAGTAAGATTCCTTTTGTACTTCTAATTCTTAAGCTTCGCCTTTGTTACAGTATGAAGGTCTTTCTATCTTCCCTTCCAAATTTCTATCCAACTACCAAGTTTTTGGTTAACTATATTTGATCTATGCTTTGAGGAGAGAAGAAAAGAATCCTCCATTGAATCTTGCATTCTAGATGTGTGTCAGGAAGACGCCAATAGTTCTCATCGTACCCCCTTTTCAATCCTCATGGCCATTTACTCGAAAGAAGCAAGTAGTCCTTTCAATTCCACTTTGAGTGAAGTCTACCAGAAAACTAAGGGCATTGGATGGCCTGCTGATATTACGCACCCTTTGACAGTGGAAGACAAAAAAAAAGTAAAAAAAATTAACCATTTGCAACACCTTTTCCTTCTTTAGGCAATGTAAGCATTGTGCTTCTTTATAGCTTAGACAAAGAAAAATTCCGGGGCAACTAGCCTATGAAAGTGTCCAAAGCCAGGAAAGATGACGAACAAGACGGAAAGAAGCAGTAACACAGAGAAAAATAAGCGATCACTCAATGTTTTGGTTCTAGTAACACGCTTCTTGTTTCAATCTCTCCAGCCCTTCATCTCACGTCCTCGTTAAGTCTTGCTCATACTGAATTACTTTTCTTCTGAAGATCCAAGTTTTCAAGCTTTAAATACGATAAGAACGAGGTTTAAGTAGATATCGATTTGGGAAAAATCTCAACCAAAATAGCAGTTCATAATCATATGAAAAATGTGATAAGCTCTATCAATAGTATGAAGGGAAAAAAGAAAAGATCTATTGATAAACAGAAAGTGCAAGCATTTAAACAGTGATGGAATGGTGAAAAGTAGCCAAGAATTTGAATTCGATTAAAAAAATCTAACTGAAAATTTGTAATACCACCAAAGAACTGTACCTCCGCTGAAGAAAACTGGAAATGGGCTACCCATGATAGGTTTTCCATTACATTCAATGTGGACCATGTAATTCCCTCTTTTTGGCACCACATAAGTGACGGTGTAAGTCCCATCACCCATGTCCTTCACAATTCCTTCTTGCTCTGTTCCCCCTACACCCACACCGGGCACGACCTTCACAATGATCTGTGCACCACCATTAGGCACTTTCCTCCCATCCGCATCCTTCGTGACGACCATAAAAGAAGACGGCGCACATGCTGTCCCGCCAGCGATACCCACCCCAGCAGCCATGCATTTCGTAGGGTCAACAGGTCCAATTGGCTTGTTGGACATATTCTCAGCTTCCTCAGACTCGCTATCCGAAGAAGCCTGCTCCTTTTCATGATTCTTCTCTACATCCTTGAACGTAGCTTCGAATGCAGCCTTTGCGGCCGCCGTTTTCTCCGCTTCGCTCTTCAGCTTAGCCTCTTCAGCTTGCTTCATCCAAACAGGCTTAGCAACCGCGTTATTACGCTCCGCCATTGAAACCTACGGTCCACAAAACTCCACAACAACTCAATGCAGACCCAAGAAAGAAACCGCACAATAATAACGCCTTGTCAATCTAAATCCTGCCTAAAATATCAGTAACGCCACAACAAGGATCAGATTCATGCAATCACAATTGAAAAACTTAAAACTTCAAAGATCTCAAAAGAGATGCCCATAGTTAACCCTAGCAACTACGAACTTCAATTTCTCCCATCGAAGCAGCTGACACACCGTGCTCCTACTTGATAACTCAATAATCGACACACGCGAGCATCAGAACGACGATGTTGAGAATCACCACGCGGATCGATTGGAGCAGCAACTCGAAACCATTCAAATTAGCGAGAAAGCAATCTCGTCGCGGCTGATGAATTAGGGGATCGAAGTTCTCCGGCAATCAATCAATCAAGCAGGCGTGCGCAAGAATGCGCGAAACCCGTTTGATCAAACGACGAGAAAGCGAGAGCGAGAGGAAGTACCTGATTGGCCGACGGCAGCGCTTAGGTCGGAGGGGGGGTTTGGCGTTGGATAAGAGGAAGTGGGCGAGAAACCGGCTTAGCCTTTCTTATATATGAAGCACGCAACACGTAGAAAATAGGTCATGGATTCATGCCCACCTAAGTATCTTTCGCTATTAAATCTCTTAATTTTACGAAAGTATTGATTACACTTGAGACGAATCCGAGGGAGTTCACGGATAGAGTCGGAGTAGGTCCGACAATCGAAAGTAACAAATCTAGTGTTGAGCGGATTTTCATATAGATTCGGATAACAATCGCAAATCATGTTAGGTTCGAAAATGGCGGGGTTGTGTGTTCCTAAACGAGGGAGAGAGCTTTGACGTTACAATCGAGCGCATCGGCCAAGTTTGAAGCCATTTGAGATTTCTATTTGCTCGACCAATTCGAAATTCGGCGAAACAACCCCTCATGAGCCGTGGCTGCCAATTATGTCCCATGCTTAATGTCTAACGGCTTTATTAAATGAGCGATTTAAGATGGTTAAGGGACTTTCCTTTTGTTTCTGACCCACAAAAAAAGAAAAAAAGAAAAAAACTCCCTTTAGTTAATTGCTTAACAAATATTTTGGAAGCATTCATTAGAACCTTACTGAATAATTTGATATTGTAAAAAAAGAATCTAATCCTGCATTTTTGTTGATTCGAAGATTAAAAACTGTATAATTTTATACATATGCTAATTAGAGATTCCGACAAGTCCAACCTGTGTTTATCACGGGAAAAATTCATGTCTGTCTCCCCCTTTTTTGCCTTACCTGACTTCAAACTTTTTTGTTCTTCATTTTTCTTTTCGACCAAAAGAAAATGTCCATTGACTTAGAATCAACTCAAAAAATATATTTAAGAAAAAAATTCTAAATTTTCTCTCTCCTCCTCCCTCCATAGCCACCCCTCACCCGGTGGAGATGGCAATACATGTCAAAACCCGATTCTTTGGCTCACATTCCGTTTATTTCGCGAAAAATGAACGATTTAAAAAATATTTCTTTACAAGTAATTGCTTTGATCAATAAAAGATATTTTATCATGCCTAAATATTATCGCAAACGATGAATTTTTAAGTTAATACCACGAAAAACTTTAAACTGATACACTTGTGATAAATTTACCTCAAATTATTTTTTTGGCCACCGAAAATCTTAAACTGATACATATATGATAAATTTTACCTAAATTAATTTTTTTGACCACGAAGAATCTCAAATTGATACACTTGTGATAAATTTACCCTTTGTTAAATTAGGCTATTACCACAAAAAATCTTAAATTGATACAATTGTAACAAATAGAGGGTAAAATTCCAAACTAGTATATCCGTCAATTGCTACGTGTCATCCAACTTAGGAAGTTAATTGTCATATTAAATGAAAATTAATGTAGGGTAATATCACATGTGTATCAGTTTGGGATAAATTTGTCACAAGTATACCAGTTTAAGATTTTTTGTGGTAAAAATAATAATTTGGGGCAAATTTATCACAGTGTACCAAGTTGAGGTTTTTCATGGTATTATCTTTTTTTTTTGTATTTGTTCATTTTTGTAAACGATACAAATAATTATTTTCTAAATGATATATTTTTTGAGAAATAAACACATCCCTTTAGGAATTGAAGTTGCATATGAGTCACATAAGATTTCGAAAATAAGTCGGAATGATTTTAAAACACAAAGTCCAGCTCTACGTGGGATTTTGTCTGTTTGCACCTTTTAACTTGGCCGTATAATTTAGACGTTGTCATTTTTCGGACCCACCCAAAAAAGAAACAAAAAGACGTTGTCGTATTTACCGATGCTCGCCAAATGAATATTTTAATAGGGAAACACAATTTTTTCTTTGACTGGTGTTTTTTTTTTCTCTTTTTATTTAATTTTAAATTTCTCTCATTATTATATTGGCTTGAGCTAGTCATCAAAGTAGGATATACTGGATAGGCTATTTCTAACATGGTATAACAAAATTTTAGACAAAGCATATGCCACATTCATATGTTGTAGAAAAACGACAGAAATCAAGTATAATTAGAAAGAAAATTGTTGCATATTTTCAGAAAAGAAAAAGAAAAGAAAGAAAAGAGTTTGAATATCACCCGATGAGAAAGCAGAATCACAACGAGAAGAAGGCCCGAAAAGCAAGAGGCTTCCCTCGTGATGACCATTTTCCTTAGGTCATGACGAATTCCGGCACCACCTCTTGTTCAATATGATCTTTGAATATCTGTAGCTGCTTATTGAGCTCCTCTCCTCTGTCCAGAAACTCTCTCTCCATTTTCTCATAAAATTGGTTCATTTTATTAATCTCTTCCTCCAATGCCTCAAAGAACATTCTCGACTGAAGATACTCAATCTATCTTATAGCTATTATATAAATTTCGTAGTATACATAGGAAAAATTTTCCAAAAAGTCCTCAACCTATTGAACGGTGGAAAATTTAGCTTTAAACTTTTTAATTGTGTCAATTTACTCATAAATCCTTCAACCGAGCCAATGCATTACTAAATTTTTCGACGATTCGTAACTTTAGTCATAAATCATTTGAGAATCATCGAAGTTGCACTTGGATCATGTTTTATATCCATCTAATTCTCTGCAAAAATCTACGGCAAAATTCCATGAAAAATCCTTTGAATGAATCTTCAATTGAAGTTTTTATATAGTCAAAATCCTTTGGCGGTATTTTCCAACATTAAAGGTCTCTTTTAACTAATTGAGGATATCACTTATTTCTATAATATTTGTAAATATATTTACTAGTCGCTTTTTCTTACGTTAATTAACCCCTTAAATATATAAGTACTAACTAATTTTTGTCAATTAACGTTTGCCACAGATACGAAAGAGAGGTGAGAGTGAAACTACGTGAGAATGGGCAGTTAGGGTTTGAGAATGGACACTTTCAATTTTTGTAAAAATAAGAATTAAAAAAAAATCCAGTCCACACTTGGAATAGGGAATCGAACCGATTATAACCGGTTCCAAATTTTAGAAACTGGAAAACAAGAACTATTGCAGCGAGAACTACCCAAAACCGGCCGATTCGATCCGTTTCGAGTGCTCACCCCTGAATATTTCGTCTATTACGCTTCTTTGGCGGCCTCTCCTCCATGCCATCGCATCCTTCGCATATGATATAGTCAGACCCTTTTTAATTATATCGTTCCCTTGATTTCTCTAGTTACCAAAGCGCAATGTCTAGTTACCTATAGGAATTGGAGGCTAATGTGTGCAAAATTGAAAACGAAGTACAAAGAAGTGAAAGCGTAATTTGGATTATTTTAGGTACTGAATTTAAAATTTCGTGAGATTGGGAATACGCAATTTAGATCTATAAAGGAGATTTATGGAATATCGTCATTAATAAGTCGCTTTTTTAAATGATCATTTTGTCCATTGCTTAATAACACGTGATCATGGTTCATCTTATGCCAATCATAGACAAACATTGAGAATATTTTTAGCCAAAATTTGAGGTTAAAATTAATCTTGGGTTTGTTTTGTACTATAAAAAAGCGGATAGAGGGTCAAGACACGAAGCAATACCTCTTAAGATCAATTGAAAAGGAGCAATGGATGGCTTAAATAGCAAGCGAGTTTGCTCTTCTGCTCGTCATCTTGGGTTCAACTCCTGTTTGGAGGATACCAGAAGTAAAATATGGAGGCAACAATCTGCGTATAAGAGAGGACAAAGTTGATGATTATAGGTCACTGAGGTCGACGCCATATCATTCGCATCATTTTGGTTTCTTTCGTAGTAAGAAAGGAGCCATGGTTCAGAGTTGCACAACAAGTATTTATGCTATAAAAAGAAGAACTGCAGCTGTAGTTCCTTTTCTATGCTGTAATTTAAAAGGAAAAATTACTTCGATAAGCGTAGATAGTATATGAAAAACCAAAAATTGACAAGAACCATAATTTTCTTCTCTCCCCTGCTCTCCTTGCATAGTACTAATAGGTTCAGTACAGCGATGACAGTGACTCTCTCTTCGTCTCTCCTCCTTTGCCTTCGGTTTCTCCTTGTTAAGGAATATAGTTAATTGTAACGGACTTCATTAGTGTAGCAATATTCTGTAGTTAATATTGTAACGTAAGTAGTTAATACTCCATTAGTATAGCAATATTCTATAGTTAATATTGTAACGTCTGTAGTTAACATTAGTCCATTAATGTAGCAATATTATGTAGTTAATATTGTAATGGACAATTCAAAATACTTTGAATTAGTCCTTGTGTAGAAAAACTCTATAAATACAAACGCTATCCTAGTGTTAAGGAGAAGCGAAATTCATCCTTAAACATTGAGTATATTTCTTACATGGTATCAGACGGCCGGTCGAATCCTTGAAAAATACCGACATATTTATTCTTTCTCTACCGTTTTTCCACCTCTCCTACTCACAATATCATCTTCCACCTCTATTCCGGCTGTGCAACATCACCTTAGCCTCAAACTTTCCGGGGATAACTTTTTATTGTGGAAAACTCAATTGTTTCCATTGCTTGGTAGCCAGTCCTTAATGGGATACCTTGACGGCACCACTATCTGTCCCAATCCAACCATCACCCCTATAGATTCCACTATTGCAGCACCAAACTCTGCATATGATGAATGGATTCGAAAAGACCAACTTGTTCTTAGTTGGATAATATCTTCTCTTTCGCCTGATGTCCTACCATATGTGGTTGGATTAGATACTGCTACTGATGTCTGGAAGGCTCTACAAAGTGCCTTCGGATCTCTATTACATACAAGTATTCTTCAACTTCATATGCAACTCCAGAATACATCTAAAGGTGACAAATCTGTCTCAACTTATCTCCGCGAGGTAAAGTACATTTTAGATCAATTAGCTGCTGCCAATCGCCCTCTGGGGAATGAGAATTAAATGCCATTGTCTTTCGTAATCTTGACTCTGATTTTTCTGACATTATTGCTGCCTTAGATACAAAACCTGATCCTATAAAATTTCCTGAACTCCATCGATTACTCCTCAATCATGAGCTTTGAATGAAGTCTTCCACAATGCCTATAGAGGCAAATGTTATCACTTACACCCCTTCATCATCTATCCCTCTTATTTCACCACAACCGAGTACCAATTTTCAACCTTCTACCACTCAAAATTCTCAATATCGTGGACAAGGCAGCCAACGTAATTATGGGAACCTAGGAAATTGATCTAAAAACAGAAAAGATCGATGCCAAATTTGTCAGAAATATAATCATACTACTGCAAGATGTTATTTCAGGTATTCGCAGTCTAACAATAGTGCTATTCAGCCTATTGCTAATATGGCTGGAATTCTTCCTTCCCCATCACAGCAAGACTGGTTTCTGGATACTGCAGCCACTCACCATGTGACGCCTGACATTGCCAATCTGCAGATCTCTACACCACATAACGGTAACAAATCTCTTCGTGTAGCTAATAGAGCAAGTTTAGACATTGTTAATGTCGGTCCTTCCACTCTTAAAACCTTATCAACAAGTTGTTCAATTTCTCAAATATCCTTCATGTCCCTACCATTACACGTAATTTGCTTTCTATTCACAATTTTGCGCGTGATAACAATTGTTTCTTTGAGTTTCATCCATTTCACTTTGTTGTGAAGGATTTGCAGACCAAAGTACCATTGCTCCAAGGTTCGCTTAAGGATGGACTATACCGGTTGTCGGGTCTTTATGCCTCATCTCCATCTGCCAACACCATCTCACTTGATTCTTCCACCACCGCCACTACCTGGCATGCCTGAATGGGTCATCCCCAACAAAGCAAAGTTCACTCATTGATTCATTCAAATAATTTTCCATGTTCTACATTTGATTTCAATAAATGTGCTTCTTGTTTGTTAGGCAAATCTCATAAAACATCCCTACCCCCTACTCATACCATTAGTAAAGCACCTCTCGATTTAATATTAACTGATGTATGGGGACCTGCTCCAATTGATTCTGTTTCTAGCTATAAGTATTTTGTTATATTTGTTGATGATTTTTCCAAATATACCTAGTACTATCCAATTCAAAATCGGTCTATGGTACCTTCAATTTTCGAAAATTTAAGACTATGGCTGAGAAACAATTTGAAAAATCCATCAAAGCTGTACATTTTGATTGGGGTGGGGAATACAGAACCCTAAATAAAATTTTTTCGAACAATGGAATTCTCCATCATGTAGCTTGTCCACACACTCACGAGCAGAATGGAGCAGCTGAGCGAAAAATTCGTCATATTGTTGATACCGATTTTATATTATTGGCTCATGCATATATTCCTCTTAAGTATTGGCCTTATGCTTTTGAAACTACCATTGATCTTATTAACAGATTACCAACACCACTTTTAAACAATATCTCACATTTTCAAACACTTTTTAATCAAAAACCAGATTACAAGTTTTTGAAAATATTTGGTTGTGCTGTTTTTCCTTTATTAAGGCCATATAATTCGCATAAATTTTCACTTCGTTCTACTCAATGTGTGTTATTAGGATATAGCCCATTGCACGTTGGTTACCGTTGTTTAGATTGCAAAACTGGACGCATGTACATTGCAAGACATGCTAATTTTATTGAAAATATTTTTCCATTCGCCACACTTGGTTCACATTCTTCAGAAACATTATCGCCATCACAACCTTGGTTGAAGATCTCAACGGCTGGTGTGTCCTCCCATGCGAACCATGGTATTAATGGTAATATCCTATCTTCTACCCCATCATCTAACATTGCGCCACCCACCTTTAAAGAACCATCACTGACATTATCAAGTGCTAATGCTGCTTCAACATCTAACACGTTAATTTCTAGTCCGTCTAATGCTGGTACATGTTCTAATGAGAATATTTCAGACGCCTCCTCACAGTAGGCTAATGTGATACCTCAACAACTGATTTATCAAGCACAAAGGACCTATCCAATGCGGCTGCGTCAAAATCCAAAGCCCAACAGTAAATATCCATTATAAGATGTGAACTTGATTGAAATGAGTTCTAAAGAAGAGCCACGGTGCTTCACCGAAGCTAATAAACATGAAAAATGGAGGGAGGCGATGCTTCAAGAATTTAATGCTTTATTACGTAATGGAACATGGGTTTTGGTTCCACCTAATCCCAAAGTAAATGTCGCGGGTTCCAAATGGATTTATCGAGTCAAGACACGAGCAGACGGTTCAATAGACCGATACAAAGCCCGTTTAGTAGCCAAAGGCTATAATCAGCAAGAGGGTATTGATTATACGGAAACGTTTAGTCCAGTCGTTAAAGCAACCACAGTCCATACAGTTATTTTATTGGCGGTGACAAAGAATTGGAAACTCCGACAGTTGGATGTTAGCAATGCATTTTTAAATGGTAACTTGACTGAAGAAGTCTACATGGCCCAACCTCAGGGCTTCGTTGACAAAGAAAAGCCAAACCATTTATGGAAGTTACAAAAATCCTTATACGGATTGAAGCAAGCACCGCGCGCTTGGTTTCATCGGCTGAGTATCTTTTTAGAAACATTGGGATTTATCGGATCAAAAATTGATACTTCCCTCTTCATATTACATTGGTCCAATTTCTCCATTTACATGCTCATCTATGTTGATGACATTGTTATTACAGGATCAAACTCGGCATTTATTCAAGACACCATCGAATGCTTGAACAAGGAGTTCTCCATACGGGACTTGGGTGACCTTAATTATTTTCTGGGAATTGAGGTACTTAAACATCCATCCGGGCTCCTCTTGTCACAACAAAAGTATGTCACAGATCTCATTCGCAGAACCAGAATGGATGGTGTTAAATCGGTTCACACGCCCATGGCCACAAATACCAATTTAATCAATCAGGGTAAGCCACTTGAGGATGACAGTTTATACAGGAGCACTGTAGGAGCTCTTCAATATGCCACTCTCACTCGGCCAGATATCTCCTATGCAGTAAATAAAGTCTGTGAATTCTTGAAAGAACCAACAAAAGATCATTGGAGTGCGGTGAAACGCATTCTACGCTACTTAAAAGAAACCATTTCACATGGATTGCTAATCAGTTCTCAATTTTCCACAGAACTCCATGCATACAGTGATGCAGACTGGGTAGGTTGCCCCATTGACAGACGTTCAACCGGGGGTTATGCAATTTATATGGGCCAAAATCTGATTTCTTGGTCAGCCATGAAGCAACATACAATTGCACGTTCATCAACAGAATCCGAGTATCGAGCATTGGCAAATGCCACGGCAGAAGTAGTATGGCTACAATCATTGTTACAAGAATTGGGCATCTCTCAATCAAAACCTCCTATTCTTTGGTGCGACAACCTAGGGGCAACATATCTTACGGTGAATCCACTTTTCCATGCTAGAACAAAGCATATTGAGATTGATTTTCACTTTGTCCGCCATTTAGTGTCACAACGCAAACTTGAGGTTTGCTTCATATCCACACGTGACCAAATAGCGGATATCTTCACCAAGCCTCTTACACGGTGTCGTCATGATCTGCTCAAATCCAAGGTGAATATCACCTGAGGAGAAAGCAGAATCACAACGAGAAGAAGGCCCGAAAAGCAAGAGGCTTCCCTCTCGATGACCATTTTCCTTAGGCCATGACGAATTCCGGCGCCACCTCTCGTTCAATATAATCTTTGAATATCTGTAGCTGCTTATTGAGCTTCTCTCTCCTATCCAGAAACTCTCTCTCCATCTTCTCGTAAAATTGGTTCATTTTATTAATCTCTTCCTCAAATGCCTCAAAGAACACTCTCGCCTGAAGATACTCAATCTATCTTATAGCTATTATACAAATTTCGCAGTATATATAGGAAAAATTATCCAAAAAGTCCTCAACCTATTGCACGGTGGCAAATTCAGCTTTAAACTTTTTAATTATGTCAATTTAGTCGTAAATCCTTCAATTGAGCCAATACATTACTAAATTTTTCGACGATTCGTAACTTTAGTCATAAATCATTTGAGAATCGTCATGTGGATCAATCGAAGTTGCACTTGGATCATGTTTTATATCCATCTAATTCTCTGCAAAAATCTACGGCAAAATTCCATGAAAAATCCTTTGAATGAATCTTCAATTGAAGTTTTTATATAGTCAAAATCCTTTAGCGGTATTTTCCAACATTAAAGGTCTCTTTTAACTAATTGAGGATATCACTTATTTCTATAATATTTGTAAATTTATTTACTAGTCGCTTTTTCTTACGTTAATTAACCCCTTAAATATATAAGTACTAACTAATTTTTGTCAATTAACGTTTGCCACAGATGCGAAAGAGAGGTGAGAGTGAAACTATGTGAGAATGGCAGCTAGGGTTTGAGAATGGACACTTTCAATTTTTGTAAAAATAAGAATTAAAAAAAATCCAGTCCACACATGGAATAGGGAATCGGACCGATTATAATCGGTTCCAAATGTTAGAAACCGGAAAACAAGAACTATTACAGCGAGAACTGCCCAAAACCGGCCGATTCGATCCGTTTCTAGTGCTCACCCCTAAATATTTCGTCTGTTACGCTTCTTTGGTGGTCTCTTCTCCATGCCATCGCATCCTTCGCATATGATATGGTCAGACCCTTTTTAATTATATCGTTCCCTTGATTTCTAGTTACCAAAGCGCAATGTCTAGTTACCAACAGGAATTGGAGGCTCGTAGAGGAAGGACTTCATTGCAAACTAGCTAAAAATTGCACATGCATATTGTAGGAATGTGTGCAAAAATAGAAAATGAAGTACAAAGAAGTGAAAGCGTAATTTGGATTATTTTAGGTACTGAATTTAAAATTTCGTGAGATTGGGAATAAGCAATTTAGATCTATAAAGGAGATTAATGGAATATCGTCATTAATAACTCGCCTTTTTAAATGATCATTTTGTCCATTGCTTAATAACACGTGATCGTGGTTTATCTTATGCCAATCATAAACAACATTGAGAATATTTTTAGCCTAAATTTGAGGTTAAAATTAATCTTGGGTTTGTTTTGTACTATGAAAAAGCGGATAGAGGGTCAAGACACGAAGCAATACCTCTTAAGATCAATTGAAAAGGAGAAATGGATGGCTTAAATAGCAAGCGAGTTTGCTCTTCAGTCTTCTGCTCATCATCTTGGGTTCAAGTCCTGTTAGGAGTGTTAAATATGTCTTGAATTTTATGTACTCGGCTCGGTTAATTACCCGACCCGACATATTTTTGTGCGACCCAAAATTGGAAAGAAAATTGAGATTTGATTCGTGACGTGGAGAGTTGGGCCGATAGGCCCAACTCGGAGCAAATGAACAAATCTCCATAGCAGTGCGACAGATCGCAAAGGGGTCCCCCGAGAAAATTTTTTTTGGGCCCTATTTACTACTGTGGCTAGGGTTTTTTGTACACTACGATTTTTTCGTCATCTGAGAGATTTGTGAGCTGTGAGCTTTGTTCAGTCGCTGAGAACAACTTTTGTAATCTGCACTCTCCTTGATTATAGTGGAATCTCGTTTTGCCTCGCCCGTGGACGTAGATCACCTTGATCGAACCACGTAAATCCCTATTGTTCTGTGTTTGTTTTCCGCGTTCGTCACAAGAAGGAGGATACCAGAAGTAAAATATGGAGGCAACAATCTGTGTATAAGAGAGGACAAAGTTGATGATTATAGGTCACTGAGGTCGACGCCATATCCTTTGCATCATTTTGATTTCTTTCGTAGTAAGGAAGGAGCCATTGTTCAGAGTTGCACAACAAGTATATATGCTATAAAAAGAAAAACTGCAGCTGTAGTTCCTTTTTTATGCTGTAATTTAAAAGGAAAAATTACTTCGATAAGTGTAGATAGTATATGAAAAACCAAAAATTGACAAGAACCATAATTTTCTTCTCTCCCTTGCTGTCCTTGCATAGTATTAGTAGCTTCAGTACAGCGATGACTGTGACTCTCTCTTCGTCTCTCTTCTCCTTTGCCTCTGGTTTCTCTGACTGGTCGCTGTGTTCTCCTAGGTATGTCGTATCGAACTTGGACATGTTTTCGTTTGTTTGCTTTGTCTTTTTGGTCTAATTTTAGTGGTTCATTGCCTGAGGTAACAGCAAAAGTGAGAATAGGTTAATATTAGATTAAAGTATTGAAATCGCTTGGACCTATCTAATTTTAATACAACTCACTATATTCAACCTTTTCTTCCTTATATTCAACCTTTTCATTCGTCATCGGCTCCCAATTTTTTTTTCTCTTTTTCTGGTTTTTGGATGTTTCCATTTCCTCACGACATAAATAAATTACTTAGATTAAATGATACATTTTTCCAGAAGTGGGCGCAAAATACTTGCTTTTGATGCTTTGTGAGACCTATTTTAAGGTCAATGCAACTGAAATGGGTTGGCAAAGTTGGCTCTTCTGTTTTGAATCTGAATCGGCCAAATGAGAAGTTTTATTTTCAGCATCAGAAAAGGTTTTGCACTTACGAGTTCGAATTCTCAAATGATAGTGATTATGAGGGGACCAAGTCAACCCAATTACCCAAGTCAAATATAGAAGTTCTTAACTAGCAAGTTTAACTAGATTTTCATTCTTTCAAGCTCAATGTGACAATCCACCCACAAGTTATAATCGATGTGGCATTGATTTGGGTCTTGTGAGGTGCAAGGTTCCTGCAAGGGTCGTGAAGTGCATCGTGTTCTCATGCATTTAATGTACTTTGTTTCGATTTCATTTTAAGATCCACCCTAGTTTGGCATGGATTTAGGATATTTGGGTGTTCCAGCGGATTTTCTATTAAATTTATCTCTGCTACGCTCCACCGTTCTGCCTCCACGCATTGCATGGTCAGGAAGAACCATCTCTTGCGAAGCTCAGCCTGCTCAAATGGCAACCCTCGACATCTGCCTTGAGCCGTTTGGTGACATCTTCGACGACTTTGAGCATGACGTCTCCTACCTTAGGGGCTCGAAAGTCATTAGACACCACTAGTACGACCGTCAGTCCCTCCTCAATAGAGTGATGAGAAATGTTTACATGTGCATCGATGAATTAGATACCCGAAAATACAATTTTATTTTTAAAATAAAATCAGTTCTGATAAGAAAGAATGATTAAGAGAGAATGGTATTGTTCTCTAATAATGGTGTGTCAAACAATGTACATGAGAAGCCCTTAGATAGGCTTAGAAGAGGTAAAGAGCTTAGTGCTCTTCCTATGTGGGACTAAAGAGAAAGAAGAAGTGTAAGAGAAAGCTATAAGACTACAAGGCTATACAAGTATGTCTAACACCCCCCCATCAAACTCAAGGTGGATCAAACAATGAGAGTTTGGAAAGAAGAAATTTAAAGCGTTGTGATGTAAGAGCCTTCGTAAAACAATATGCAAGCTGATTATCAGTTCCAACAAAAGGAAGAGAAATAGTGCGAGCTTGAAGATGATGACGAGTCAGATGACAATCGATCTTAATATGTTTTGTACGCTCATGAAAGACTGGATTTGCATCAATATGGATGACACTCTTGTTGTCACAGTGTAGAGGAGTGGGGTCCGGAAGTGAAACACCCATGTCAGCAAGTAAGCGGCGAAGCCAAGCAATCTCAACGGTAGTGTCGGCCATAGCACGATACTCGGACTCTGTAGAGGAGCGTGGGACGATTTTTTGTTTCTTGGCACGCCAAGAAATGAGAGAATCGCCAAGAAAAATGCAATAGCCAATGATAGATTTGCGATCAGACACATTGGAAGCCCAATCAGTATCAGAATAGGCACGCAACTTGAGAGCAGAAGAAGATGGCAGAAATAAGGAATGCGATAAAGTGCCTCGGAGATATCGCAAGATCATCAGAACCGCAACATAATGAACTGTACGAAGAGCAGCAACAAACTGACTGACAACATGAACAGCATAAGCGATGTCGGGTCGGGAGATAGTAAGATATACAAGGCTGCCAACCAAAGTTCGATAGCGGGTCACATCAGAAAGAGGCTCCCCGTCATCCGAGCAGAGCTTCTGATTCAGCTCAATAGGAGTAGCAGAAGTGCGTGCATCCGAGAGAGCAGCCCTAGAGAGAATATCAGCAGTATATTTTTGTTGAGAAATAAGGATACCACGCGAACTGCGAGCAATCTCAAGCCCAAGAAAGTAGCGCAGTGGTCCAAGATCCTTCATGGCAAAATGTTGCTGAAGGTGCCGCTTGGTATTTTCAATATGGTCGCGATCATCTCTAGTGATAACCATATCATCAACGTAAAGAAGAAGAATAGTGCAACCAGCAGAAGAGGTATGAACAAACATAGCATGATCAGCCTCGCTTTGAGTAAAACCAGCTGTTGATACCTGATTTTTGACCAAGTCTTTTTCAGTTTTATTTTTGAAAAATCACAAAAAATTCATAAAAAGTCAAAAAATTACAAAATCAACTTTGGTGGCCTTGGCCAAGCCCAAGGAACCATTTTTGACCAAAAAATAATTTTTCATATATATTTTTTATATTTTTTAGTATTTTTAGAAAATAGGAAAATACTCAAAAAAATCAAGAAAAATAGCATTTGAGGTCACAAAAATATGGAAAAATAGCCAATATTTTTATTTTTAATCCCTTGTATTTTTGACCTCACAAAACGTTCAAAATCAGATTCAATTATGGATGTTCCTTTGTAACCCATACTATTGAATTTGAGAAAAAAATATCAATTGAGTCTTTTAATTTGCAATTTTGGCATTTTCTAGGATCTTGACATCCATTCTAACTGTCCCTTATTGCAATTTAGCCCAATTGTTTGTACAAATTGCTCAATTGCACGAATTTGGCAAAATTACATAATAAAATTGCATTTTTAGTCTTTGAAATTGAGCATAATTGAAATTACTTTCAATTTAAGGGCTATCATTGCAAATTAAACATACTGCCCAATGGGTTTCACCATTTTGAATCGATTGGCATAGGTAATTTGACCCAATTTGATCATTTGAACCTTCAATTGCATAAATCCCCAATTTGCAATTAAAAGGAAATTTGGGGTTTTTATTGAAATTGATGTAAACTTTTGGGCAAAATTACATTTTCTGATAGAATTCATGCTCTAGATTCGATTTTGAGGTTCAATTGCAAAATTTTCCCATTAATTTGGGTTTAATTTGGAAAATGGTAAGTCGGAACCGGTTCTGACCGGTCAGACCGCCGGTCGGACCGGTCGAACCGGTTTGCTACAGTGTCATCGTCTTCCTCAAAACACTCGTGCGAATGAACAGTAACAGACCGAATTTTAAAGACCAAATTGAAGGTCAATCCGCGACCAATTGAAAGGGGAACGGTGGGCATTTTATTCCTCTCAGCTTCCCCCGTCGATCGACACCAAGATCACGACCAATGGTCGCCGGAGGAAGGAACAATCGGCGAGTCAAGCAATAGATTTGCGAAAGTCAACATTTGGCAAAAACAGGTTAAATGTGTGTCAAATTCGTGAGAAAGGAGGCTCGCCGCGAAGCCGAATGAACCTCGGCAAATTACCCAGTCTCCCCGACGCCGTTTGGACCTGAAATCACGTGGCTACACGTGCGATTCAAGTCAGTTAGTCCCCCCCGCTCCGTGCCAAAATCTAAAACAGGTATATATGCCAACAGACCTTCGCGAAGCAGGAAGTTGGAAGATTCAGTTGGAGAAGAGAGAACTGAATCGAGAGAGAGAAAGAGCTCACATTCCCTCGCGGTGGTCGAAGGTTGGAGCTCAAATTGCAGAGCACCGGTTGGGCCTTCCGAGGCAAAACCAAAGCTCCACGAGGTCATCGAGAGGTCGTCCAGAGTCCCCTGAGTCGATCGCCGTCAGCCGTGCACGTGAAACCCACGAAAACAGGTGAGCCAGAGCTTCGAATTCTACACTGAGCTTCAATGGCGAACTTCATTTCTGGCAATGATTCTTGCATTTAGTGTGTGCGTTTCGCTCCTTGGATATCACTGACCATCTTCGCATATCTTTTTTGCATCGACCTTGCTTAAACACCCTGAATTGAGTCTCCCAATCCCAGCCTCCATTGCCGAGTACTGTTCATACTTGCCCAGCCAAATCTGGGCCGAGCGAGCTCAATCGGAGCTCGAGGTAAGTCTCCTGAGCATCCATTAATGCTATCTTGGGATGGAATTGCAATGATTTTATGTTAATCAAGTAATCGAACTACAATGGCCGTACTCGGCGCTTTGCTTGATACTCCTGATTCCGCGAATTATATGCTTCGGTTCTTAGATATGTTAGACTAGAGGCGATTTCGAGTTGATTGACGTTGGTCTCGTGCGATTTCATCAAGGATCCACCGTCGGATCGTCGCCGGAGAAGCATAGCCGTTCGCTCCCTCAGAGTCGGGAGGTTGAAGACGAAGATGACGTGTCATGGTCAGCGGGTCAAACTCCTAGTTGGCGCTCGGCCATTGGTCCAAGTGTATGATTAGTCAGCAGGCCGTTGGGGGGTTTGTTATTCGAATAGGTAGATCCAACGGCTCAGGTTAATCGAGTCTAATAAATGGTGGCCGTTCGATTAGAAATTAGGATTATCCCAAAAAAGTTTTAATCGAAAAATCAATCATAACAGAAACGGCGCCGTTCAGGTGAATGGTCAGGCGACGTCGTTTTAGGTTAATGAGAATGGACGGTCCAGATCAAGTCCCATGTTCTGATCACGGCCGTAGGTTTAAGTAATTAGATCGGGCGGCCCTGGTCAAGTCTTCAAACAATCTGAACCATAGGATTTGGTAAGTCAATCCAAAGATCGTGGATTAGCCACGTGGTCCATTAGGGACCGTCAGATCAAAGCCGAATAATCAGAAAAATAAAAAATGATGGAAACGGCGCCGTATGGGTTAGTCGAGAGGCGACGTCGTTCAGGTTAGTAGGACTGGACGGTTCATATTAAGACTTAGGATCTAATCGTGGCCGTAGGTTTAAATAGTCCGATCAGACGGCCCTGATCGAGTCTTCGCCTAATCTGAACCGTAGGTTTTAGTAATCTGATCCGGCGGTCGTGGATTAGCCACGCGGTCCAATAGGAACCGTCAGATCAAGTCTAAATAATTAGAAAAATAAAAAAAGGATAAACGACGTCGTTTCACGGAAGCTGGTTTCGCGGGTCCGGGTCTGGGCCGGGTTCCGACTCGAGTGGGTCGGGTCGACCCGGTCCGAATCACATTTTTTTAAATAAAAAAAATCAGAAAAATCCTAGAAAATAAAAAAAATGCTAGAAAATTCCAGAAAATTCCAAAAAATGTAGAAAAATTGTAGAAAATTCCTAGACACTCTAGAAATCCCCAAAAATCGGGGATTGACCACAGAAAACTAGTCAACCCTATTTTTGGGGTTTCTTATCCGTTCTTCCGAGACTTGACGATATTACCCTTTAGGGGTAAGTTGCCTCTGCTGTATATGCGAGATAAGGCCGATAATGCCAAGGTAAGAATTAGGGTCAAGTAGGCGATCAATTCTTAGGCTTGGGTTTTTGAGTCCCGCCTCTTTTCTCAAAATGACGATTTTGCCCTTTAATGGGAAAATCGTCTTTCTTGTTCCAATCGAGTCCTGAAAATTGCTTAAAGTTAGGGTTTGGGTCAGGTGGACGACCAACCCTAATATTTAAGATTTTCAGTTCTCATCTTTATCCAAAATGACGACTTTACCCATCCGAGGGTAAAATCACTTTTAAATTCCAGAAAAATCTTGGAAATTCCCGAAAAATAGGAAATGGATTGGATTGATGGCCAATCCTATTTCCCCTGTATTTTGACTTCCCAATTCATCTAAAATGACAGATTTACCCTTTCGAGGTGAATTTTCCCCGAATTGCTCAAAATTACGATTTTGCCCCTCATGGGCAAATCATGCCAAAATCATTCCTAAGCGTTGATTGATATTTTTCTAGGCTAATAGGGCCTCATTAGGGATGCCATGCTGATTTCATGTGTTTTATCCGCATGTATTGGATCCTTGATTTGCGCATTTACCTTTAATGATTGTGAGTGATAGGGTAGCCATTCCCATCTGCATGAACTCCTAGATTTAGGATCTGTACCTCACTCGTCTGTATGAAATCCTAGGATCAGATAAACCATTCAGCTTAGGTACCGAAAGGGCGTCAACTCTGACAGTTGGCGTAACTAAGTCCCCGAACCCACTTCTCTGGTTTCTGCAGAATCGAATAGACCACTCCTAACTATTCGATAGGGTTTCCGATCGTACCCTCCACGAAACGATTGGTGACGACTCCTTGGCATGTACACACATCACATGTTACTAGACCACACTGAAGGTCGACCACGTATATCCAGCAGTTGCGATTTGGGTAATGGACCTTGGGAGAAGCCCGCGTCCGATCAAGCCAGCGATCGGGCGGCCCATTAGCCCGCTCCGCCTCGAGAGAGGGTCGCGACAGACTGGCGACTCCACTGGGGACTTATTCTAAACCAGAATCTCTGGTTACGAATTCTAGAGGACTTGAGCCGATTAAAAAGTTGTTTGGTTTATCTGACCTTATTTTCTGCAGATGCTCTCGAAAGTGAGGTACGTACACTAACTATTGTGTTAGATATTTTTGCAGATTGGAGAAATAAGGGGTAGCGTGATTGTTGACATCTTTCCTGCAAGTTGGAGTTGGGAATGTACGTTTATTTTTATGCACATACTGAAGTGGTGTTTTGATACAAACTGTTGTGCATGACTTTGCACTATGATGATCACGACACATTGCACACACTGGCGGTCAAACCCCGACTGCAACCACCTCTAGGTTACCTTAGATAGGGAAAGGGTACGAAAAGGATCTTGTGTTTGATGGCACTTGAGACTTTCGTACTCGTTCCCGCTCACCATCTGCATTGGCGATGTCTAGCCCTCTTGGGTAGGTACCCTTGGGGAGGGGATCGTGGGAGCCTGAGCCATAGGTTCCTCACCTGATTTTTGATTTCTTAGAGTATACCCACTTGTCTCATGCGCATGTCTATGGATGGTTGGTATACCTAAAACCGCCCATTGATAGGAGGGGGACATTCCACATTCCCCCAGGTATGGTTGGTAAGGCATTTATTTCCGATGTACTTTACTACTCTCTGCTCCATAATATAACTCATACATCACATACATTCATATGCATTCACATCATGCAAATCGCTCAAGTGACTAATTGAAACAGCAATGGTAATAGGTTAGAATGTCGCTGTTCCCTAAGAGCTCGACAGAATTGGTGACCTTCGAATACCTGAGGAAGGTCACTCACCCTGGACCAAACACAAGGCTGCACTTCACTAGATTCGTGCACGGTCGGGAGCTGACTGGACGTAAGTTGGGATACGCTGAAGATTGCCAAACCCGTTACTATGTCGATAACCTCAGATTCAAGCGACAAGCAGACGAGATGTTTAAGGACTATCTGGAGATGAAGATGCAGCGTCGCAACCAGTTAGCCAGAGAGGCATACGCCCGTCGGAAGACCGAACTACTGACCAAAGAAAGTGTACCCATGATCACCTTTTGGGGAAAAAGAAGACCCCCTGCTACCAAGACAAAGCCGAAGCGTATCAAACTCAAGAAGGTGAAACCCGAGAAGGCTCCTGAAGTCGTCGTACCATGGACCAGAGAATGGCCAGAGGAACTACCGCCTCTCGACCAAAACACTGAAGACGACTCCCTTACACTTGATTAGAGGAAAACTCCCGACCAACTGTCATTTGGATAGACCTCTGAGAAAAGAGTGATTTAGATCCTCACATTTCAACGGTTTTTTACAGCTTTCTTGTTTGAAAGATCTCTCTCTACCTTTCTTCCGTTAGGCATCTCGATTGTAATAAAGGTTCACTTCACTTTGTTCTTTTGATGTATTGACCAATGGAATGTGACATTGCTATTTCCCTTAGTCACTGAGTAAACCTGACTAAATTGCATAATTCACTTCCTTGAAATTCAAATTAGGCTTTGAGTCAGGCTTTCAAAACCTGAAAAAGGTCTTAATTTCCATTTCTTCAATTAAACTATGCAATCGAGTCAGCTCATGCATACCTCATGACATCTACACGTTCATACGTTTAAAGTAATTTCTGACGATTGACTTTTCAAAATCATTTGCATATTTTAGACTTGATGGGAAAGAATGATATTCAAGTATTCAAAATCCCCGGGCCGAACTCCAATCATGGTGGGACAGCATGGGCGAAGCCAGCCAAAAGTATGCTGAATCACGACTAGGATACCTACTGGACCTGCTAAAGATTGAGTGTCCACCTGCCTTTATTCAAGCCATGGCGCTCTACTGGGATCCCACCACCGCTACATTTTGCATGGAAGGACTAGAGATTACTCCCACTATCGAGGAATACAGCGCCGTCATCGGAGTTGAGTTCACTCCTACGCTTGTCCGACCCCCTATAGGATTTGAACCCCTAAGTCAGGTGGCTGAATTCCTTGACACAGGCCTGAATGAGGTCAAAGCAGATGCAAAAAGTAATTCTGGACGAGTCTCCTTATCTTTCCTTATAGACAGCTTTTCCCGCCTCCCTATTACTAAAGGAACCAAATCTGGTAGAGCCTTTGTCTTGGCATTCTTTAGCTTTGTACTATTCCCGATCTCATCTGTCACCTTTGACCCTATCATGGCTGTAGTAGCTAGACAAGTCTGTTGTGGGTGGGATTACTCAAACATCCTCCTTGCCGAGACCTTCCTTTCCTTAAATCGCTTCAGGAAAAATAAAAAGGGAATCTTTAGAGCTTCTAGTGATCTTTTATATCTATGGTTCACATCTCATATCAGACAATTCCACATCCGCATGGGTTTCACTGAAATCAGCCCTGATGCACATCCTCTTAAAACCTTTGTCAGAACCCATACACGTGTTCCTAAGTTCAACTTTATAGAGTGGAAAAACTTCCTTAAAATCCTAAAACCCGAACAACTCCGATGGTGGCTAAGGTTGCCAACGCTGAGCAAAGTCAGATTGACCTGCGATGACGGAGGTCCAGTCCCTGTGCTAGGATTCACGGGTGCTACCGCATATTATCCAAGGAGGGTGATTTGACAGTTTGGAGCTCTACAGGAGATCCCTTCTTCACCACAACCTGGTATCTTTTCTTTTGACATACCAAGCAAGATTCTCATGGAGGAGGAGAAGAAACAGTTTGAAGCCAAGGTGACATCCATCATTCGATCCTTGAAGAATTCGCAAGCCGAAGAAATAAGTTGGCTAGAAAACATGACTCGTGAAGAAATCATTCATAGAGCCACCGCAGAATACATTCAACACTTCAAAGAAACCCAACAAAGCCTTGTCGAGCCCTACATACCCGAATACATCGTGCCGTACGTACCCGGAATAGAGCCGTACATACCCGAAGACATGGGACCGCTGTCATGTTCAGAAGACGAGGAGTCCCAGATTGAAAAGGGGAATCCATACTGGGATGATGAGGATGCTTTAGACCTCAAGCGTCCTAGACTTGAATAGACTATTCCGTTAAGTGTAAAATAAGCAAACATTGTGACACATTCTCATACATTCTCATTTCTGTTAGATACTATCTTGGACACATGAGCATAAATGTGAACATAGTTTGCAAATGCATAAAAACTATCGTCAGAAATTACGCATCTTTTAAATTCATGAATTCATGTCAGGAAATGACTAAAAGAACTACTTACATAAGGCTAAGGCTCACAAGGTAGCCCGTTTTCTCATCTACTGACAAGAAGCATGCAACTGAAAGAATTAACTGCTTCTTTCTGCCAAAATAAGCGAAGCACTCACTAGAAATCTTTTTGAACAGGTACACTCTCATCACGGAACTGCCAACACATCGTTTCCGTACTCGCCTTAAGACAAGAATGGAGCAGCAAGAATTGACTCCGCGCGTGGGCATGTTGGAGTCTCAGATGACTGCCCTGGCAACTATGATGGCTGACATCAAGGCCATGCTGGAAGCTACTCAAGCTAAACAAACAACGGCCCATAACCAGAACAACTCAGGCCCTTCTTCGATACCTGATATAGCAGATAGAGAGGTAACGAGGGATACCCAACATACAGAGGAGGATATCCATGAACCAAACAGCCGATCACAACCAAAGGCCTCGCCTGTTGTTATCAACCTCGAGAAGGAGGAGAAGGGGAAGCAGACCATGAAAACTGAAGCGAAGGCTAAAAGGTTGGCCAAAATCGAGGAGTGCTTGAGCAGTCAAGGTTACGAGTTAGCTGGCTTCGACAAGATATCTCCTTTCGCTAAAGTAGAGACTCCTCCTGACTATAAAGAGCCAGAGTTTGTAAGAAAATACAATGGGACAGGTTGTCCCTGAGCGCACCTCAAGTATTACCTGCGCAAGATGGCGCACTATTCTGATTATATTTCGCTACTAATGAACACATTCCAAGAGAATTTGGCTGGTGCCGCTCTGCCCTGGTTCATTGAGCTAGACCTAAAAGATTACGATGGATGTGAGGATCTTACAGAGGACTTCCTCAGACAGTACAATTTCAACACGGCTACAGCCCCAACAAGAGAAGATCTTCTACGAACTTCAAAGGTGAGAGGCGAATCAATCAGGACATATGCCCAGAGGTGGCGAGCCTTGGCTACCCAAGTAAAGCCGTTAATCCCAGAAGAAGAGCTGATTGATTTATTCTTGAAAGCACTCCCCTACGAGTACTTTGACAGGCTAAATACTTCCGGGTGTCAAACATTCGCACACTTGATTAAGGTTGCCGAAAGACTATAATGGGCCTTAAGGGAAGGGAAAGAAAGCCTCAGGAAGCTCCTTGAAGACAATACCCCTTTAAAAAGGAGAGAGAAGCCGGACTCGACATAGCATTTATACCAGATCCCCACAAGCCCAAGACGTTCGGCAATCCCAACCACGCCAAAGGAGGATCGTCCTGGTCGACACCTAAAGTGCAAGAGCCTAGAAGAAAGCAACCCCAGAAGCAATTCTCTCAGCTCCCGAGGCCTTTATCCAAGTTGCTCCCGATGCTGCTAGAGCAACACCTGGTGGCGAAAGAACCGCCTAGGGCAAACCCTGCAAGGTATCCTGGCTTTGATGAGAGTCAGACCTGTGCCTACCATATGGGCGAGAGAGGGCATAATGTGGATAACTGTTATATCCTTAAGCTTAAAGTGCAAGCCCTAATTGATAGTCAGATTCTAAAATTTGACAATGCAGCCCCAAATGTACAAGAAAATTCACTGCCAGATCATCAAGCAGTAGGGGCGATCTCGACTGACCAAAAGAGACTATGCATCGCTAAGATGATGAGCTTGGGGATAATGTTTGATATCACCAATGAAGAGTTCGAAGGAGTCAAAACCTCTTTATCTTTGGAAGGTAGCTACTTCATGATCAAGACTGAGCAGGGTAATACCTGGGATACCTTACATGAGAATCTGGTAAACAATCTTAGGCCAGTCACTCAGTCAGAGGAAGAGTTCGAAGAAGACGGACTGGAAGCCAAGAGACGAAGTCTAGCAGACCTCAAATTTATGGCCGACGCACTTGAGAAGGGCGAAATTATAGACAACCTTGGTCAAGATTCTGGAGGGTACAACTTCAAAGTGAAATATTTGGCCCCTCCCAGCTTTTATCAGAAAATTGAAGACATCATACCGGACGGATGTGGAGGTATGGATGACCTCTCTCAACCAGAGACCTCGAAGGGCATAGAAGAACTTGACAACACCGCATCGATGATCGAAACCGTCACGACCGTGGTAATCAGGTTGGAAGAACTGGATAACCCGAGCAGGGTGGAAAATTGCCTAGTCAAGCCTATCGTGATTCGATTGCCGCAAGAGGAAGAAGGCGACACATCTAAACCAGAGATACCTCATCAGACAACTGTAACTATAAAAGTCCCCCCAATAGAAGAATACGATCCTAAAGCAGTCCATTGGGACTATGGGACCATACAGGTAGACGCGGTAATGAGGTCTGGACGATTCTATGCCCCCAGGGAGGGCGAATCCGAAAAAAGGGAGGTCTCGAAGGAAGACGCGGAAAAGCTCATATCAATCATCAAAACCAGCGAGTTTGAGGTGATAGAACAGCTGAGGAAGTTACCCGCTCAGATATCCCTATTAGATCTGTTCATCAATTCTGAAAAGCACAAGAACGCACTGTTGAGGATACTTAATGAAGTACATGTCCCCGAAACAATTAACGAGGTACAATTAGGGAACTTTGTGAGGACGATCCTTTTAAAAGACCAATTGAGCTTCTCTGACGAGGACTTCCCCATGGAAGGAAAAGGGCATAACAAGGCCTTGTATATTTCCGCGCAATGTAACGGAAAAAGAGTGGCGCACGTATTGATCGACAATGGATCAGCCTTCAACATTTGCCCTTTGGCTACCCTGAGAAGATTGGGAATCAATGAAGAAACGATTAAAACATCCAAAACGGCTGTGAGAGCTTTCGACGGGATGAAGAAGACTGTTGTGGGTGAGATTGAGCTTGACGTGTCCATCGGCCCAACAAAGTTCTCTATAAACTTCCAAGTGATGGATCTGCCCAGTGCATTTGGGTTCTTGTTGGGAAGGCCTTGGATCCATACAGCAGGAGCTGTCCCTTCAAGCTTGCATCAAAAGGTACGCTTCGCAGTAGACGGGAAGGTGATTACTGTACATGGAGAAGTCGACCTCCAGACATACCAGAAAAGTGCCATACCTTATGTTGAACCCGAAGTAAAAACAGAGGCGAGCTATCATTCCCTAGAACTGGTAGCAACAGTTCATACCCCGGCAGGGACAAGGCTAAGAACCCCCTACGTCTCAGAAGCCAGTCTTCTACCAGCTAAGATGCTGCTGGCATACGGATTCAACCCCGAAAAAGGCCTAGGCAGACACAATCAAGGAATAAATACCCCACTGCAGTTAAAAGCTAACCCACATAGAATGGGCTTAGGGTATCAGAAATATCACATGGATGGATCTGGCCCAAAGACAACAGGCCGAGGTCGAGGCAGAAGCCTGGGACGCTTGGGAGGCCGAAACAGCCCGAATGACTTATTCATCGGTTCTCCAACTTGGAAAGGCAGGTCTCAAATGTTCAATAACCCTTTAAATGCCCACTTCAACCAGAACTCTAAATGATTGTCTGAAGAAGATGTCACTTCACAGATAGAACCAGATCTGACAAATCCTTTTCTCAAAGATGACTCTGTGAATGTCATCATGGAGTGGTCGGACAATGGAGTCACTTCCTCTGAGTAAAAAGCCTCTTCCTTTGTCTTTAAATACTGCATCTAGAACTTTCTGCATTTTGTTGTATTTTCTTTCCTTATTGTACGTATAGGGAAACGCCTTTGGATCTCTGGCTGTTGGTCCAAATAGCACATCTTGTAACGCGGCCCATCTTGCATTCAATAAAACCACGCATATTTTGTTAAAGACATATGGAGCCACGAATCAGCCTAATGATGATACCCGTCTTCCACAGAGAAGCTTGAGGCCTGATTTGCCATATGATTCCTGATTTCCAAAAAGATTTCCTTGGGGCCAGGATATCCAATGACATGAGGATTAGTCCCGTTCATACCTGTACCTATTTCGAAAACTCTTTCGAAAAGACTTTCCATGGTCATACATGTCGTTCTTATGGAATACAAACTAACCATACTCATGACATTTCAGGCATATCATCTCAAACATGCATACCAGGTTGTTACGAGATTCAGACTTCTCCAATAACCATTCTTATAGCATTGAGGAAGATGGAGACGAGGGTTACGCGTCTATCCGCAGAGATTGGAATGCTTTTGAAGAATCAACACCTCATACTTTAGAAGAACCAATCATTGTTAATCTGGGGGACTCTGTGAATATCAAGGAGGTCAAGATCGGCGGGCATTTATCCCGAAATGAAAGGCTCGAGTTCACAGAGTTATTAAAAGAATATCAAGACATTTTTGCATGGTCTTACGCTGATATGCCAGGCCTAGATCCTAAGATTGTGGAACATGCATTACCCACGGATCCCGGTGTCAAAACTGTCAAGCAAGGCAGCAGACGGATGAAGGTCGAGTTGGAAGACAAAATTAAGGAAGAAGTCATGAAACTTCTTAGGGTATGCTTTATTGAAGCTATCCCATCCTCAGACTGGATTGCAAATATAGTCCCCGTCATGAAGAAGGATGGTAAAGTTCGGATCTGCGTGGATTATCGAGATCTGAATAGAGCAAGCCCAAAAGATGATTTTCCACTTCCTCACATTGATGTGTTGGTGGATAGCATAGCAGGTTATGAATTGTTCTTGTTTATGGATGGATTTTCGGGATATAACCAAATCTTCATGAAACAAGAAGACAAACCGAAGACTGCTTTTACCACACCCTGGGGGAACTTTTGCTATAAAGTCATGCCATTTGGATTAAAGAACGCCGGGGCGACCTATCAGAAGGCTATGATCACATTATTTCATGATATGATCCATAAAGAAATTGAAGTATACGTCGATGACATGATCGCCAAATCCAAGAAAGGACAGGATCACATACAGGTGTTAAGAAAATTATTTGAGCGCCTGCGCAAATATAAGTTGAGGCTGAACCCTAACAAATGTGTGTTTGGGGCGAGATCTGGGAAACTTCTTGGGTTCATAGTCAGTAACAGGGGCATTGAGATTGATCCTTCAAAGATTCAAGCTATCCACAATCTGTCAACTCCCTTCACAGTAAAAGAAGTGAGAAGCCTTCTGGGGAGACTGAACTATATTGCCAGATTTATCAATCAACTGTCTGATGTGGCCAAGCCAATCTTCAAATTGCTTAAGAAAGGCGCGAAAGTAACGTGGGATGCTGAATGCAGCAGAGCATTCCAAATGATCAAAAGCTATCTGATCACACCGCCAGTACTCGTACCACCAATTTCTAGTCACCCATTGACCTTATATCTGACTATACAGCAGGAATCCTTGGGAGCCTTACTTGCCCAAACAAGCCCGATAGATGGTAAAGAAAGAGCCATTTATTACCTGAGTAAGAAATTCACACCATCTGAAGCAAAATATGCACCAGTCGAAGGGCCTGTGTAGCAGCGGTATGGGTACTTCGCAGACTGAGACAGTATACCTTACACCACCACATCCAGCTCATAACAGAGAACGATCTTGTCAAATACCTTTTGGAGAAACCCGCTTTAATCGGGAAATTAGCAAAATGGCAAGTAATGCTATCTGAATTTGACACCAAGTGCTCTCCACAGAAGTCAGTTAAAGGAAGAGCTATAGCTGACATGCTAGCAGAAAACCCGTCAAACGGTGAGTCTCCTGAAGCAACAAGCACAGAAGGTCAAATTCTCAACTTAGCAGAAGACAAGTGGGTCATGTACTTTGATGGTGCTGTTAATCTATCAGGGGCAGGCACTGGGGCAGTACTGATATCCCCGGATGATCAACATTACCCTGTGGCGGCAAAAATAACTTTCCCTTGCACCAACAACATCTCAGAATACGAGGCGTGCATTTTAAGCCTACGATTGGCCATTTCCATGAAGATACCTAGGTTGCAAGTTTTTGGAGATTCCATGCTCATCATTTTACAGACACAAGGAGAGTGGAAGACGAAAGATACAAAGCTCATCCCTTATCATGAATACCTTGAAGAATTAATACTCGAATTCGAAGAAGTGTCATTCGAATACCTATCGAGATCCCACAATCAATTTGCAGATGCGTTAGCCACCCTTGCCTCAATGTTGCAAACAACTGGAGGATTGGATATAGAACCCATAAGGATCAATATAGTTGAACGGCCAGCTTATTGTATGCTAATCGAAGAAGAGTTTGATGGGGAACCATGGTATTACGACATCAAGAACTATCTCTTAAAAGGTGAGTTCCTTGAAGGATGCTAACTAGGAGACCGGAGATACATAACCAAGATGGCCAGCAAGTTCTTTCTCAATGGACAAATTCTGTACAAAAAATCCTTTGATTCTACTCTATTAAAATGTGTAGATGCCAAAGAAGCAAATATCCTCTTGAAAGAGATCCATGAAGGAATATGTGGGCCTCACATGAACGGCCATCTCCTCGCCAGGAAGATCATGCGGCTTGGCTATTATTGGATGACCATCGAATCAGATTGCTGTCAGCACGTCCGGTCATGCCACCAATGCCAAATATACGGTGATAAGATCAATGCACCCCCAAACGAACTACACCAAATGTCTGAAGTTTGGCCTTTCTCTATGTGGGGCATAGACATGATATGGCCTATTAATCCTGTGGCTTCAAATGGTCATCGCTTCATCTTGGTAGCGATTGATTACTTCACAAAATGGGTAGAAGCCATCTCTTACAAGAATGTCACTTCAAGAAATGTGGCAAGATTCATCAAAAGAGACATCATATCCCGGTATGGTACCCCTCAAGCAATCATAACAGATAATGGGTATAACTTGAACAACAAGATTGTCGATGATCTACTGGATCACTTTAGCATTCGACATCTGAATTCATCTCCGTACCGCCCACAGATGAATGGGGCAGTGGAAGCAGCCAACAAAAACATCAAGAGAATCTTCGCTAAAACAACAGAAAACTACATGGATTGGCACGAAAGGCTGCCCTTCGCCTTGATGGCCTACCGAACGTCGATCAGGACTTCTACAGGGGCAACTCCCTACAGTCTGGTGTATGGGACAGAAGCAATTCTACCCGTAGAAGTTAAGATTCTCTCTTTGAGAATCTTATCAGAAGATAAACTCTCTGAGTCAGAGTATTTCAAACACAGATATGAACATCTGAATTTAATAGACGAGAAACGTCTTAAAGCCATTTGTCATGGACAAACTTACCAGAAAAGGGTAGCCAGGCGTTCAATCGAAAGGTCAAGACCAGAAACTTCGAAGTAAATGACTTGGTAATTAGGAAAGTTTTGCCGAGTACTACCCATCCAGAGGGAAAATTCACTCCGAATTACGAAGGCCCCTACATTGTCAAGAAGATCCTCACGGGAGGAGCATTGATTCTTGTAAACTCCGAAGGAGAAGAACTGGGGCACCCTGTAAATTCAGATGCTGTGAAGAAGTATTACCCTTGAAATAAAATCAGATTCTGGTCATATGACTCATTCCGAATTGAGCCGAGTCATCATAATAGTCATTGCATAAGCATGTCATGCATACATTAGCATGTGTTCAATATTTCAAGACTCAAGGAAGCAAGGTCCTCGAGGGTAAATACCAAGAATGTCCGATGAAGACAGCAGACAGCAAAACGAAGAACAGGAAACTTCAAAAGAAGGGCACATGAGCACCTTCCAAAATGAATGAAGCCAATTAGAATGCATGATTAAGAGGACTTACTGTCATGGTGACCGGGTACATGTCCTATTTCTCCAAAGACTGAGGATTTCAAGAAATTTTAGAACAACTTAATCATCTTGTGTTATCAAGAGACGATGCAGATTTTCATGAATCTATCTATTTCCATTGGAGCGCATGATCAAGGGTAATGTGTATCGTTCTAATTTTCTGAAATTCGAGAGCATGTACCGACAGATTCCTTTTATGTTTTTCAGGGATCCCTGGCCACGCTGGACAGGTAACTATTCATTTCCCTATCTCTCATGTTTTAAGACTGTCAGAACCTTTTTTGCTAGAATTTGAAGGCTTCTTGGAATATAGCATGCATTCAAATCTCATGTCTAGAAAGACAAAATTCTCACAGTCATGTCATTGACATTCAGATTTAAACTTGGAGGATATCTGAACATAATTGAAATATGCGTTGTGCCTCATAAATCCCTTTGGAGGGTAAGTTTTGAAGAAAACAAGATGAACTTTTCCAACAAGAGTTGTTTAAATTGTTCAAAAGGATGTTTCCTCAAACAAGAGTGTCGCGACCCGTCCGAAATCGGACGCGGCTAATGGATTACCGATCGCGGGTCTTGGATCGGCGCGGGCCCTCCCAAGCCCATACCAAATCGCGGCGGGAGTATTTTTTTTAGAGGATTCGGCGATAAGAGCCGATCGATTTCGACCTTAGTGTGGTCGTGGTGGCATGTGCAACTTGTGCATGCATTTGGAGTCGCCACCGGTCTTTCTTGGAGGGTAGACCGGAAACCTTACTGACCGATTGGGAGAGATCGATCAGTTCTGCGGAACCAGAGATTTTGGGTTCGGGGACTTGGTTACGCTGGTGTCATTACCAACGCCCTTTCGGTACCTAACGCGAGTGATTTTCCTGACTAAGAGTTCATGCAGACGCAATTTTGGGTGATATAGGTATGAGTCAGGGTTTCATGCAGATTGGAAGACTGGTCCTACCACATCACAGTCAATATAATGAAAGCGCAAGTCAAGAGCATAAATAAATCATGTCAATGCACATCAATTTCAATCATTGGCCTCCTAGTATAGCCATAAGGGCTTAGGGAAGGTGTGATTTAAGACTGGGGGTAAAATGGGAAGATTTGGAAACGATTAGCCCGAAGGGCAAAATCGTCAATTTTGGAAGGTTTGGATACCGAATTACCCAAAATATTCCATGGCCAGTTGTTTGTGACCATTTCCCATTTTTGGGAATTTTTTGGAATTTCTTGATTTTTTTCTTCAATTTTTGGAAGACGATTCGCCCGAAGGGCGAGATCGTCATTTTAAGAAGGGTCGGGGTTCAAAACACCCGGGATGAGCCTTGGCCAGTTGTTTGTGGCCATTTCCTATTTTTTTTGGGATTTTCCTGGATTTTTTAGAATTTTTTGGAAGACGGTTTGCCGGAAGGGCAAAACCGTCATTTTTGGAAAGACCGGGGGTCGAAAGACCCGGAAAGGGTTATGGCTAGTTGAATGTAGCCATTTCCTATTTTCTGGAATTTTTTAGAATTTTTCTGAATTTTTCGAATTTTTTTGAAATTTGTTTTATGATTTTTCATTTTTTATTGATTTTTTGATTATTATATTATTATTTTTGAATTTTTTAATATTTAAAAATATTTTCCGGGCCGGGTCAAACCCGGCCCGCGCCTCTCGGGCACCCGGCCCGACCCTAGGGGTTGAAACCGGTCTAAAACGACACCGTTTTATATTTTTAAGTATTTTTTTCTATTTTTAACAATTTTTTGATTTTTTTATCTATTTTATTTAATTATCCGAAAATTCCCCGGATCGGACGGTCCACATCGTGCCACGTGGCTTCGTCTCGTGCGTCCGATCTTCCACTAGATCGAGCGACCCATAGAGAGCCACGTGGCTCAATAATAGCCGTCGGATAAAAAATTAATTTATTTTCTTTTTTAGAAAAACTTACAAATCGGACGCTTTAGAACGTGCCACGTGGCCTCCTCTGGTGCGTCCGATCTTGTACAAGATCGGACGTCCCTCAGTGAGCCACGTGGCGCATCCTCGTCCGCCGGATCGATTATTCGAAAAATATTTATTTAATTTTCCAAAAATCTAGGATCGCGACACGTGTCGCGATCGTGGCCGTTAATTTGTTTTATTTGAAAAATAACCGGACCGGACCCCACCCGGCTGACGTGGCTGCCTACGTGGCACGCCACGTCGGCCGTTGACCATTGACCGGGTCGCCGGAGAAGATGATGAACAGTGCAAATGCCGGCGGGAATAGTAAAAATTCCGGCGAGGTCGCCGGAAAATTGCGAAACGGGCCCGAAACTTGGTATTTTTCGCCCGTTCTTGCGGCATTCGATTCCTTAGACACTCAGCATCAACGCACGACCAAAACATGGCAAGAAACACGTCGGGAAACGCCCCGAAAATCCGGCGACCGAATCGGCTCCGGCGAAAGTTTACATAAAAAATTTTAGGCCACCGAGCTCGGTTTCAATCATTCAAACAACATCCATGGAGAGCGTAGAAGCTTACCTGAGTTTGTTTTGAGCTTGAAGACCGCCGGAAGTTCCCCGTCAAGCTCTCGGTTCGGAACACGGCCGGCGAAGCTCCGACCCTCGGTTTTTGTCGAGTTTTAATGCAAAATAAACATCAAGCCGGGGTCAGTGACATGTGTAAGGAAGTTTTACAACCAAATTTGTGACAAATGAGTGTCGGGAAGGCCCGGCCGAGACCCCAAACATATGTGGTTCACTTGGGCATTTTATCAAACATGTAGTGTGCATATGAGAAACCGAGGTCGGGGAAGAAAAACCGACCTGTTCCGGGCTCGACGGCGGTGGCTGAAGCTCCAGTGAGGTTCCGCGGATTGCGGGGAAGCTTCGTCGCCCTTCGGCTTCGCTCTCACTCGCTCCTCCGAACCTTCTCTCTCTCTCGGCCGATTCTCGGTTTTAACCGAGAATCTTGCCGGTTTTCGTGGCCGACCGCCCGCCTCGACGCCCGCTCCGCGACCCATGCCACTCTGCCAATGTCCCCTCACGCGTGGTGTCCTTTTTCTTAAAAAAAATCGCACGCCTCGCTCGGTCGCCGCTCCCCCTGTTTTCTGCACATTCTGCTGTCCACGGGTCTGCAACAATGTTGCAGACCCGGTTCGGACCGGGTCGGGTCGGGCCTGACCCGACCGACCCGGTTCGGCCAAATCTCCCAAATCGCCAAATTGACCCCCCAAATGACCTTTTTTCATGAAATTGATGGCAAAATCGGATTCCTTGACATGTTTTCCATCAAATATGGATATTTTCGTGAATCAATTTATTGAAATTCTGTGAAATCCCCAAATTGTCCCTAGGATCCGAAATTTAATTTCGCCAAATCGAAGGCCTAAACGATCGAATTAGCCAAAATTGAGCCCACCAATGGATTCAGCATGATGAAAACTGTTGGATAGAGGTGTTTAATTTTAATGGGTGTGCCCGTGTGAAATTTAATTTCAAAAATTGTGAAACCGGGGACTAAATTGAAAGATTTTTATGCAATTAAGCCCTTTTGGTTAAAATTGATCAAATTGGAGGGCAAATTGACCCAATTGCATTTCAATACTTTGGAGTCCAATGTCATAGCTTATAAAAACCAAGAATTGAAAATTAAAAGACTCGAAAAGGATTTTTTAGGCCCGGTTCGGGATTAGGTTTGTGAAGGAACCCCATGAACCAAGCCGAATTTCCCTAATAAAAAGTGAAAATATTAAAGAGAGAATTAAAATAAAATTTCTGAATATTTTTTTGTAATTTTCTGACCACAGATGGTATTTTTTCTGATTTTTTGGGTATTTTAATAATTAAATAAATTCCAAAAAATATTAAAAAATATAAAAAATATTTTTGTTCAAAATTGGTTCCTAAGGCTAGGCTAAGGCTTCCAAAGTTGATTTTGCAATTTTTTGATCTTTTTTGCTATTTTTAATTAATTTTAGAAATTAAAATTATAATAAAAGATAGTCAAAAATCAGATGTCAACAAAGAGGCAAGCCTAATCTAAACACGTCCTATACACACTAGAGAGATAAGTGGAGTGGTAAGGATAGCGAGACCTTGACCTACGGACGTAAGGGTTATTCGTGGTGATTACATGGATGAGACGACGGAGGCATTCGTTTCTCTATCATAAACACTACAGGTGACCATTGATAACACTTTGAACGACGGTTTCATTCTATACCCCTTGTCAAGAACCACCCCATAGTGGGGCAAACTGGAGGTACGTCCAGCGGTATCTGGAGGTAAATGGTTAGAAGTTTTCTTGCTCTGACTTGCATCAATCTTCGTGTGTTGCTTGTCATTTTAACTTCTATGGTAGTTCAAGTGCTTTAAGATGACGAAAAGCATCCGTTTCTCTATCATATACACTTTTACCCTTTGCACAGCCCAGTTGAGCCTGTACTTCGTTTCGCAAACCCGTTGGTGATCATTGCATATTCCAAGACGGAAGCGACGTCACTTCAAGAGCGGAAAAAGTTAGAAAGATATGATTTGTAAAAATTCCTGGACTAATGTTTGAGTGTTGAGATTCAAGTTGTACATCTAGCACACTCATTTGAAAATTATGGTCCCCAAAAGAAAAGAAAAGATGGGGTTTCGACAAAAGATGAGAAAAAGAAAAAAAAGAGAGAAAAATCTGATCCTGGGCATCAAGAAAAAGCAAAGTGCCTGGTAAAAGCAAGGCCAGTGCCCGTTCAAATACTTGTACACTTGTGAATCATGTGTTTTGATCTTGTAAATGCCAAATGATGGCATGATACCTTTGTATAGACTACTAGTGAGATCTGGTTGTAAAAGAAAATTCCAAGGAAGCTGGACTGTGAAGATGCTCCCAATCATGTCATACTCAGATGGTGAAAGCATAGACAAGATGTTGACGCCGTCTCAACATGAAAGAGATATTCTCTAAAGATAAAAGTGCGCTTCGGAGACTCACAATTCTCATCAAGACTATCAATGCACTTCAAAGACTGAAGACGCTCTTTGAACCAGAAGGGGCAAGATGGCGGCAAACTTGCAGTGATCACCAATGATAAAACCCTTCGCATATTTTGAGCAAAAAACAAGCCTTTTTTGGGTCCCCAATCCTACATACGTTACAACCCTGAAAAGCCTTTTCTGATTAAGGCACATGGATTGACATAAGGTTTAATGTCTAAGCTTAGCTCGAAGAAGTTCGAGCAAGATTATTTCTTTCTCATTTTGCAGGTTTCTTGACTTGTAAACCTGGAGCAGACATTGAAGACTTCTCTTCAATAGCCTTGACTTGCTTACAAGTCCCCCTTGAAAACCATTGACCAAGCCCAGCATTACGGTCCCTGGGAAGTCCTCCTGATCGATCGAGGTGTATTCACTGCGAATGATCCTGAACCCTAGGCGCAGGTTTGACAGGAAATTCGAGTGCATTCTTGGTGAAAGACCATTATCTCAAAAAACGGTGAGAAGTCCTTTTTGATGAGAATACTCCAATGGACGTTTTAACCAAACTCCTGTGGGTAATTTCAGATTGTTCGATTCAAACTTTCCTCACAAGGGATTTTTGATCACTTCCGTATGTTGCAAGGTGTTTTGGATAACCTCCAGCATCGTAATGCATTCATTGAAATTTTTCATGGCTATGATATAAGTCATAAAGTGCTGTCAGTTTGACATCAGATATCACTTAAAGACCATTGATGTGCCTTTGGTAAGAAAATTTTCAGATTGGAGCTTCTGCAAGATTCTTGATGACTTCGGCTCCCAAAATGGCTTGTATCACTCTTGGTGAGAAACGTTTAACATGTCTAAACTTCTGCAGAATTCCTGGCAAGCCCAGATCTCAGAAGAACACAACCTCTCTTGGATACCTGAGTCCCCAGATCCCAGAATGTCACCTTCAATGTCGAAAGGACAACATTCAAGATAGTCTTTCTGCGAGATCTCAGGTAGCCCTTAGATCCTAGAAGAATCTTATCAAAGTTTTTGCAGGTTTAAGTTTTCTGCAGGATATTTGGAATCCCCAAATCCCAGAATAACGCATCGCGTGTCGAAAGGACAATTTTCAGAATCAGCTTTCTGTGAGGTTCTAGGTAACCCCTAAGCCCAGAATAGCTCTTATGGTGAAGCCTAAGGGTCATGCACACCTCATTTGTATAGATCCTAGTTAATTCCTTAGAATATATGATCGAAAACTTCGGACAAAATCAGCTTTCTGTGAGGTTCTAGGTAACCCCTAAACCCAGAATAGCCCATGTGGTAAAGCCTAAAGGTTAGGCACACCTCATTTGTATAGATCCTAGTTAATTCCTTAGAATATAGGATCAAAAACTTCGGACAAAATCAGCTTTCTGTGAGGTTCTAGGTAACCCCTAAACCCAGAATATCCCATGTGGTAAAGCCTAAAGGTTAGGCACACCTCATTTGTATAGATCCTAGTTAATTTTTTAGAATGAAGGATCAAAATGTTCGACAATCCCTAAGAGACTGGGTGCGTCATCCATAGGTTCCTAGCAAAGAGGAGTCCTATTCTCGGCCTGATCCCCCTGAAGGATCAAAATGTTCGACAATCCCTAAGAGACTGGGTGCATTATCCGTAGGTTCATAGCAGAAAGGAGTCCTATTCATGGTCTGATCCACCATACGGATCAAAACCCCTGACAATCTCTAAGAGACTGGGTGCGTCATCCAAAGGTTCCTAGCAGAAAAGAGTCCTATTCATGGTCTGATCCACCATACGGATCAAAACCCCGACAATCCCTAAGAGACTGGTGCGTCATTCACAGGTTTCTGTCAAGTATAGGAATCCCATTCTGGTATGACTTACCATACAAGCTAGAGTTTAACCGCCCTAGGATACTCAAAAGACGAGTCCCTAGATATTCACTAGAACCCGCTATACACCGCGTATGCCGCACGAGCATCAGGCAGGTGATCAAACAGGTAAAAAGAAGGTGGGTCCCTCTACTTTCTCTCTCACGTCAGCAAAGAATAAGGAGCAGAGCGTTCACCAGCGGGACAAGGGAGATTGAGTGCCAAGATTCGTTTTTCTTTTCCCTAGTCAAGTCGGTCTAGATTCAGGTGTCACCTGTCTTTGAGAGAAACCTCTCACGAGATTCCTCTCAAAGAGGGGCAGCTGTTGACACATGATTTTTGACCAAGTCTTTTTCAGTTTTATTTTTGAAAAATCACAAAAAATTCATAAAAAAGTCAAAAAATTACAAAATCAACTTTGGTGGCCTTGGCCAAGCCCAAGGAACCATTTTTGACCAAAAAAAATAATTTTTTATATTTTTTAGTATTTTTAGAAAATAGGAAAATACTCAAAAAATCAAGAAAAATAGCATTTGAGGTCACAAAAATATGGAAAAATAGCCAATATTTTTCTTTTTAATCTCTTGTATTTTTGACCCCACAAAAAGTTCGAAATCAGATTCAATTATGGATGTTCCTTTGTAACCCATACTATTGAATTTGAGAAAAAAAATATCAATTGAGTCTTTTAATTTGCAATTTTGGCATTTTCTAGGATCTTGACATCCATTCTAACTGTCCCTTATTGCAATTTAGCCCAATTGTTTGTACAAATTGCTCAATTGCACGAATTTGGTAAAATTGCATAATAAAATTGCATTTTTAGTCCTTGAAATTGAGCATAATTGAAATTACTTTCAATTTAAGGGCTATCATTGCAAATTAAACATACTGCCCAATGGGTTTCACCATTTTGAATCGATTGGCACAGGTAATTTGACCCAATTTGATCATTTGAACCTTCAATTGCATAAATCCCCAATTTGCAATTAAAAGGAAATTTAGGGTTTTTATTGAAATTGATGTAAACTTTTGGACAAAATTACATTTTCTGATAGAATTCATGCTCTAGATTCGATTTTGAGGTTCAATTGCAAAATTTTCCCATTAATTTGGGTTTAATTTGGAAAATGGTAAGTCGGAACCGGTTCTGACCGGTCAGACCGCCGGTCGGACCGGTCGAACCGGTTTGCTACAGTGTCATCGTCTTCCTCAAAACACTCGTGCGAATGAACAGTAACAGACCGAATTTTAAAGACCAAATTGAAGGTCAATTCGCGACCAATTGAAAGGGGAACGGTAAGCATTTTATTCCTTTCAGCTTCCCCCGTTGATCGACACCAAGATCACGACCAATGGTCGCCGGAGGAAGGAACAATCGGCGAGTCAAGCAACAGACCTGCGAAAGTCAACATTTGGCAAAAACAGGTTAAATGTGTGTCAAATTCGTGAGAAAGGAGGCTCGCCGCGAAACCGAATGAACCTCGGCAAATTACCCAGTCTCCCCGACGTCGTTTGGACCTAAAATCACGTGGCTACACGTGCGATTCAAGTCAGTTAGTCCCCCCCGCTCCGTGCCAAAATCTAAAACAGGTATATATGCCAACAGACCTTCGCGAAGCAGGAAGTTGGAAGATTCAGTTGGAGAAGAGAGAACTGAATCGAGAGAGAGAAAGAAAGAGAGAGAAAGAGCTCACCTTCCCTCGCGGTGGTCGAAGGTTGGAGCTCAAATTGTAGAGCACCGGTTGGGCCTTCCGAGGCAAAACCAAAGCTCCACGAGGTCGTCGAGAGGTCGTCCAGAGTCCCCTGAGTCGATCGCCGTCAGCCGTGCACGTGCAACCCATGAAAACAGATGAGCCAGAGCTTCGAATTCTACACTGAGCTTCAATGGCGAACTTCATTTCTGTCAATGATTCTTGCATTTAGTGTGTGCGTTTCGCTCCTTGGATATCACTGACCATCTTCGCATATCTTTTTTGCATCGACCTTGCTTAAACACCCTAAATTGAGTCTCCCAATCCCAGCCTCCATTGCCGAGTACTGTTCATACTTGCCTAGCCAAATCTAGGCCGAGCGAGCTCAATTGGAGCTCGAGGTAAGTCTCCTGAGCATCCATTAATGCTATCTTGGGATTGAATTGCAATGATTTTATGTTAATCAAGTAATCGAACTACCATGGCCGTACTCGGCGCTCTGCTTGATACTCCTGATTCCGCGAATTATATGCTTCGGTTCTTAGATATGTTAGACTAGAGGCGATTTCGAGTTGATTGACGTTGGTCTCGTGCGATTTCATCAAGGATCCACCGTCGGATCGTCGCCGGAGAAGCATAGCCGTTCGCTCCCTCAGAGTCGGGAGGTTGAAGACGAAGATGACGTGTCATGGTCAGTGGGTCAAACTCCTAGTTGGCGCTCGGCCATTGGTCCACGTGTATGATTAGTCAGCAGGCCGTTGGGGGGTTTGTTATTCGAATAGGTAGATCCAACAGCTTAGGTTAATCGAGTCTAATAAATGGTGGCCGTTCGATTAGAAATTAGGATTATCCCAAAAAAGTTTTAATCGAAAAATCAATCATAACAGAAACGGCGCCGTTCAGGTGAATGGTCAGGCGACGTCGTTTTAGGTTAATGAGAATGGACGGTCCAGATCAAGTCCCATGTTCTGACCACGGCCGTAGGTTTAAGTAATTAGATTGGGCGGCCCTGGTCAAGTCTTCAAACAATCTGAACCATAGGATTTGGTAAGTCAATCCAAAGATCGTGGATTAGCCACGTGGTCCATTAGGGACCGTCAGATCAAAGCCGAATAATCAGAAAAATAAAAAATGATGGAAATAGCGCCGTATGGGTTAGTCGAAAGGCGACGTCGTTCAGGTTAGTAGGACTGGACGGTTCAGATTAAGACTTAGGTTCTAATCGTGGCCGTAGGTTTAAATAGTCCGATCAGACGGCCCTGATCGAGTCTTCGCCTAATCTGAACCGTAGGTTTTAGTAATCTGATCCGGCGGTCGTGGATTAGCCACGCGGTCCAATAGGAACCGTTGGATCAAGTCTAAATAATTAGAAAAATAAAAAAGGATAAACGACGTCGTTTCACGGAAGCTGGTTTCGCGGGTCCGGGTCTGGGCCGGGTTCCGACTCGAGTGGGTCGGGTCGACCAGGTCCGAATCACATTTTTTTTAAATAAAAAAAATCAAAAATGATTTAAAAAATAAAAAAATCAGAAAAATCCTAGAAAATAAAAAAAAAATGCTAGAAAATTCCAAAAAATTCCAAAAAATGTAGAAAAATTGTGGAAAAATCCTAGACACTCTAGAAATCCCCCAAAATCGAGGATTGACCATAGACAACTGGTCAACCCTATTTTTGAGGTTTCTTATCCGTTCTTCCGAGACTTGACGATATTACCCTTTAGGGGTAAGTCGCCTCTGCTGTATATGCGAGATAAGGCTGATAATGCCAAGGTAAGAATTAGGGTCAAGTAGGCGATCAATTCTTAGGCTTGGGTTTTCGAGTCCCGCCTCTTTTCTCAAAATGACGATTTTGCCATTTAATGGGAAAATTATCTTTCTTATTCCAATCGAGTCCTGAAAATTGCTTAAAGTTAGGGTTTGGGTCAGGTGGACGATCAGCCCTAATATTTAAGATTTTCAGTTCTCATATTTATCCAAAATGACGACTTTACCCATCCGAGGGTAAAATCACTTTTAAATTCCAGAAAAATCCTGGAAATTCCCGAAAAATAGGAAATGGATTGGATTGATGGCCAATCCTATTTCCCCTGTCTTTTGACTTCCCAATTCATCTAAAATGACAGATTTATCCTTTCGAGGTGAATTTTCCCCGAATTGCTCAAAATTACGATTTTGCCCCTATTGGGCAAATCATGCCAAAATCATTCCTAAGCCTTGATTGATATTTTTCTAGGCTAATAGGGCCTCATTATGGATGCCATGCTGATTTCATGTGTTTTATCCGCATGTATTGGATCCTTGATTTGCGCATTTGCCTTTAATGATTGTGAGTGATAGGGTAGCCATTCCCATCTGCATGAACACCTAGATTTAGGATCTGTACCCCACTCGTCTGTATGAAATCCTAGGATCAGATAAACCATTCAGCTTAGGTACCGAAAGGGCGTCAACTCTGATAGTTGGCGTAACTAAGTCCCTGAACCCACTTCTCTGGTTTCCGCAGAATCGAATAGACCACTCCCAACTATTCGATAGGGTTTCCGATCGTACCCTCCACGAAACGATTGGTGGCGACTCCTTGGCATGTACACTCATCACATGTCACTAGACCACACTGAAGGTCAACCACGTATATCCAGCAGTTGCGATTTGGGTAATGGACCTTGGGAGAGGCCCGCGTCCGATCAAGCCAGCGATCGGGCGGCCCATTAGCCCTCTCCGCCTCGAGAGAGGGTCGCGACACCAGCAGATCAAATAGCATCACTGAACTTCTCAAACCAAGCACGAGGAGCCTGTTTAAGACCATAAATAGCCCGTCGCAAGCGGCAAACCTATCCAGAAATATGACCAAGACCAGATGGAGGTTGCATGAAGATATCCTCCTGAAGATCCCCATGTAGAAAAGCATTCTTGACATCAAGCTGAAAGAGAGGCCAATTACGAATTGAAGCAATAGCTAGTAAAGCTCGGACAGATGTCATCTTTGCTACGGGAGCAAAGGTCTCCTCATAATCAATGCCATACTCCTGTGAGAAACCTCTGGCAACCAGACATGCTTTGTAGCGTTCAATACTGCCATCAAAACGGATTTTAATCTTATATATCCATCGGCAGGATACCAAGGAGCGGCCTGGAGGAAGAGACACGAGCTCCCAAGTACCAGTACTTTCCAATACGCTAAGTTCCTCAGACATAGCTTGACGCCACTCAGTATGCTGAACTGCCTCACGATAACTAGTGGGTTCTTGTACAGCATGAACAACAGCCAAAAAGGAGCTAAACTCAGTAGAATAAGAAGTAGAAGCAACATACCGAGTAGGCAGACGTCGATCCAAAGGAGGATTACGGCGTGGCTCTAGAGTTGCAGAATCGTCGAGGGCAGGTAGAGTAGGAGGTACAGCAGAACGGGTAGGAGAAGATGGGGACGGTGGTGATATATCTGGTTCCGAGGTGAAAGTAGAATAAGGAGGATCAGGAAAAGGATCAACAGGGAAATCCATAAATGGAACATGAGTCGAGACATGAGGTGTTACATTTGTAGGGAAGAAGGGAACATGTTCATGAAAGGTAACATTGCGAGAAATACGTATATGTCCCGCATTTGGGTCGTAACAGCGATAACCCTTGTGCTCGGTGCTGTAACCCAAGAATGCACACGAGATAGAGCGAGCGGTGAGCTTCGTACATTCGGTGGGTGGAAGAATGACAAAACAAGTACACCCAAAAACTCGAAGATGATTATTGCTGGGAGATCGAGAATAGAGACGCTGGAAAGGGGTGTCTTGATGAAGAACAGACGAGGGTAGGCGATTAATTAGATGAACAGCTGTGAGAAGTGCCTCAGCCCAGAACTCAATAGGAGCAGATGTCCCAAGTAAGAGAGCGCGAGTGGTTTCTAAAATATGACGGTGCTTGCGTTCAGCAACCCCATTCTGAGCTGGAATCCCAGGACAAGATAGTTGAGGAAGTGTACCATCGCTGGCCAAGAGGGAACGAAAAACAGTAGAAAGATATTCTCCTCCCGAGTCTGAACGAAAAACTTTGATTTTTGTATTAAATTGGGTGAAAATCATGGTAGTAAAAGATTGATAGATAGAAAAGAAATCATTGCATTGACGCATAAGATAGATCCATGTATAACGAGAGTAATCATCAATAAAAGAGACATAATATTTGAAAGTAATCATCGTTTGAATCATGGATGTACTGCGTTGACGAATAAGATAGACCCATGTCTCTTTTATTGATGAATCATGGATGAATCATGATTACATCCATGTATAACGTCCCAATCATCCGACCACTCAAACGATCCTGCACAAAGCAAGAGCTATTTGTAAAGCTTACAGTACATCCATCATCAGTAAGTTGTCCAATGGATAATAAATTGAGAGCTAGAGAAGGAACATGTAACACGTTAGGGACATTGAAATCTTGAGAGATGGTGAGAGTACCCCGCCGGGTAGCTAGGAGAGGAGAGCCATCAGCAGTAAAGAAATGTGCTGGATGCTTGAGCTTAGAGAGCCGAGTGAGACAAGCAGCGGAACTAGACATATGTCTAGTAGCTCCTGAGTCAAGTATCCAGGTACTAGAAGTGTCACCTGAAGATAGAGTGGCTGCAGCAGTGCTTCCTATAGATGAAGAAGTTGTAGGAGTGCCGAAATCGGGAAAAGACCCAAGGAAAGAAGGGTTCAATCGAGCAAGCTGTGCTTCAAGAGCAGCAATCCGATTATCCGTAGAAGAAGAAACCAGAGTAATAGGTCGAGAGTGTGGAGATGTCATAAAATACTGAATAGAATGCGGTGTCGCTGAAAGGCGTGAAGCTTCCTTCTTCTTTTGCCAACAGTGTAGCTCCTCGTGTCCAAGACGGTGATAATAAGTACATAAAAGGCGGCGAGAGCCACGTGCATGAGGAGGTCGTGGTGAAGCAGCCAAAATAGCAGGCGGAGCACGTGGTGGAGCAGCTAAAACAGCAGCGGAATCAGAAACTGCAGAGGAGGAAAGTAGACCCAGACGAGTTTCCTCAGACTGCAATTCTTTGATAGCGTCAAGGAGGGACGGTCTAGGAGAGTGATGAAGAAGCTGGCTGCGAACACCTTCATAAGGAGAGCCAAGCTTCAAAAGGAAAGTATGTAGACGGTGTTTATCTTGAGTTTGAAGCCGAGTAGATGGACACCTAGTATAGTTCAAGCATGTCGGGCAAAGAACAGGAGCAAAAATATCTAATTGACTCCAAAGGGAATGCATATAATTGTAAAAGTCTCGAATAGAGCGAGACCCTTGCGTAGCACAGTAAATTTCTTGCTCCAACTGATAGACCCGAATGTCCCCAGTCTGAGTAAACATCTCGGCGAGCTGATCCCATAAACATTTCGCTCCAATAATATGAGAAAATTGTGGGCGAAGAGCAGGATCAATAGAGCCAAAAAGAATAGCCCATGCCTTCCGATCAGCAACTGTCCATGCTCGAATTTCAGCGGTACGCTTTACAACCGCCTCAGATGAGTCACTTCCCTTAAGAGCATCAGGACATAGACGGAAACCTTTAACATGCTCAAATAAATCACGGTAAACAAGAGCCGCCATTGCCGATGGTTTCCAAAGTGAATAGTTTGAACCATCAAGCTTGACATCTATGTGGTCACTAGAATCGCCCATGACAACAGAAAAATCACTAGCGAAGCTAGAAAAGTGGGTTGGGGTGCGAAAGCTGATCAAAAGGATCGAGAAGCACAAATTAGAGATGCGAGCAAAGCTTCTAGAAAAGGAGAAGCAAAATAAATGAATATATGAATAGTCAAGGGTGACGGCTCAATAGCCCAAAACTCATTATCTTAATTTCTGATGCGGAAGATCCAATTTATGGCAACCGCAGAGCATACTTTTTAAAAAATAATGAGCTCATTATCTTAATTTCTGATGCGGAAGATCCAATTTGTGGCAACCGCAGAGCATACTTTTCAAGACAATGATCTTGGCTCTGATACCATGATAAGAAAGAATGATTAAGAGAGGATGATATTGTTCTCTAATAATGGTGTGTCAAACAATATACATGAGAAGCCCTTATATAGGCTTAGAAGAGGTAAAGAGCTTAGTGCTCTTCCTATGTGGGACTAAAGAGAAAGAAGAAGTGTAAGAGAAAGCTATAAGACTACAAGGCTATACAAGTATGTCTAACAAGTTCAATAAGTGTAGCTCCATGGTTTTGAAGTCCCAAATTGACAACCATACAAAAAAACAAAGATTGACAAGATGCAATCCTTCCTCTTGATTATTTCAAAAGATACTTACATTTAGACAGATGACATATGAAAGTAACTAGAAATTGGCCTTTCAAATGCGTAACTTGAAATTGGCCTTTCAAATGCATAAGAAGATTGCTTCAAACGCTACTCAATTGATCGTTTGAGAAAAGATATGTCCATGCAACTTTCGTGCAAGGGTTGTGAAGTGTGTCGTGCTTTTCTCAAACATGTTCGTGCAAGATTCGTGCAAGAGTTGTGCAGAAAGATTTAATGGGACCATTTGTCAACTGCTTTAAAAGCTTAAACTATTAGAAGAATGTGTGATTTAATATTTATATATTCCAACAACTATAGTTACGAATCATCGAAAAGTTCAGAAATACATTGGCACAATTGAAGGATTTAGAACTAAAGTGACACAATTAAAAAGTTTAGAACTGAATTGGCCACTGTAAAATAGGTTTAGAACTTTTTCGACAATTTTTCCTATATATACTTGAAAATGTATATAATTGTTATAAGATATTGATTATCTTCAGGTTATCTTCAGGAGAGAGTGTTCTTTGAGGCATTGGAGGAAGAGATTAATAAGGTGAACCAGTTATACGAGAATAGCGAGAGAGACAGTTTCTGGACAGGGGAGAGGAGCTCAATAAGGAGCTGCAGATCTTCCAAGACCTCAAGAGCACATTAAGAAAGAGGTGATGCCGGAATTCGTCATCACCTAAGGAAAATGGTAATTGCAAGGGAAGCCTCTCACGTTCATGGCTTTATTCTCGTGGTGATTCTGTTTTCTCATCAAGTGATATTCAAACTCTTTTTTTTGTGTGAAATTATGCAGCAATTTTCCTGCTAATTATACGTGATTAATGTCGTTTCTACAACTTACTAATGTGGCACATTCTTTGTCTATGATATTAGGAGGAATTTTATATCATGTTAGAAAGAATCTATCTAATATGACTCGATTTAATTACTAGCTCAAGCCAATATAATTATGAGAAAATTTTAAAATTAAATAAAAAGAGAAAAGAAACACCACTTAATTGTGTTCCCCATTAAGATATTCATTTGGCGAACATCATATACGTCTAAATTATATGTTTTTGGCTTGAAACTACGGCCAAGTCAAGGTGCAAACAGACAAAATCCCACGGGTGCAAACAGACAAAATCCCACGTAGAGCTGGACTTTGTTGTCTTAAATTCATTCCGACTTATTTTCGAAATCTTATGTGACTAGTAATGCAACTTAACTCCTTGAGCTGGACTAAAGGTCGTAATACTGGTGTCTGGTGACTTTCGAGCCCTCGAGGTAGGAGGTGGCATGGTCAAAATCGTCGAGGATGTTGCGAAGAAGCTCAAGGCAAGCGTGGAGATGACTCTCACTTCGAGGGCGGAGTAGTGGGGCTTGGCGGACAATAATTTAATAGAAAAATCTATTATCACGTCAAAGTATTCCAAATCCTTTCAAAACTAGGGTTGATTTTAAAATGAAATCCAAACAAAATTCATTTAATTGCACGAGAGCATGACACAATGCACAACTCTTGCACGAATCTTGCACGGACATGTTCGAGAAGATTTGATGCCAACTGTTCTAAAAGTTTAAGCTGTTAGAAGAATGTGTGGTTTAATATTTATATATTCCAATAATAATCACTAACGATTTGAGAATCATCATGTGGATCAATCGAAGTTGCACTTGGATCATGTTTTATGTCCATCTAATTCTCTGCAAAAATCTACAGCAGAATCGCATGAAAAATTCTTTGAATGAATCTTTAATTTAAATTTTTATATCGTCAAAATCCTTTAACAGCATTTTCCAACATCAAACATCTTTTTTGATTAATTGAAGATATCACTTATTTTTATAATATATTAACCATTACATAAATACAAAAGAGAGGTGAGAGTGGGACCGAGAAAGCGCAAGAGTGAGACTTTGCGAGAATGGGCAGTTAGGGTTCAAGAATGGGTTTTTTCCAGTTTTGTACTAATAATAATAAAAAACTAACGATCCATACTTGGAATAGAGAACCGGACCGACTATAACTGGCTTCAAAATTTAGGAACCGAAAATATGACCTATTACAATAGGAACTGCCCAAAATCGATCGGTTCAATCCAGTCCCAGTGCTCACCCCTGAATATTTCGTTTGTTACACTTCTTTGGCCTCCCCTTCATGCCATCGCAGCCTTCTTATATGATATAGTCAGACCTTTTTAATTATCGTTCCCTTGATTTCTAGTTACCAAAGCGCAATGTCTAGATACCAATAGGAATTAAAGGCTAGTAGTGGAAGGACTTCATTGCAAACTAGCTAAAAATTGCACATGCATATTGTAGGAGTGTGTACAAAAATAGAAAATGAAGTACAAAGAAGTGAAACGTAATTTGGATTACTTTAGGTACTGAATTTAAAATTCCGTGAGATTGGGAATACGCAATTTAGATTTATAAAAAAGATTTACGGAATACCTTCATTAATAAGTCGCCTTTTTAAATGATCATGTTGTCCATTGCTTAATAACACGTGATCATGGTTCATCTTATGCCAATCATAGACATCATTGAGAATATTTTAGACCAGATTTGAGGTTAAAAGTAATATCGTATTTGTTTTGTACTGTAAGCGGATGGAGGGTCAAGACACGGCGCAAATTGCTCTTAGATCAATTAAAAAGGAGCAACATACGGCTTAAATAGCAAGCGAGTTCGCTCTTCTGCTCATCACTTTGGGTTCAAGTCTTGTTTGGAGTATACCAAGAGTAAAATATGGAGGCAACAATCTTTGTATAAGAAAGGACAAAGTTGATAAGGGAAAATGCCAAAAAAAGGTCCCAACTCCACTTCTTTTCTCGATTAAGGGCCTGAACTGCAATTTATTTTAAAGAAGGGCCCGAAGTGCCTTTTTTGATTCAAACAGGGCATGAAGGAGGGACACTTTCGTCTTTTTACAATTTTTTTTCCTTTTCTCCTTTGTTTTTTATCCTTTTTTTCTTTGCTCTTTCCTTCAGAGCTCCTGTAGGCGATCAAGATGCCACGACCGGCGAAACAGATCTACCAGCATATCTTGAGATCTCATACACAGATTCCCCAATTCTCTGCCTGACCAAACAGGAAAGGGCGGCCAAAAACAACAGAAGGATACCGCTTGAGCTTCGAAGCAAGAAAAAGAAGAGATCCTGGAGGCTCAGACAAGAGTTTTCATAGACTATCAAGCAATAACTGGACGAAAAGTGAAACCCCGCCATGGCTACAACATGCCCCCAGAATCGCCATGCCAAGATACAGACAATTCTTCCGCGGAGAATCCTTTACGCACAAAAAAAAAGAAAAAAAGAAAAAAAAATAGAAGAAGACCCCACTCGATACCGGGCGAGGCCGCTGGGATTCAAAGGCAGAGATGCTGTCTTCCGCGGAGAATCCTCGCGGCTGGCTCTTCCCGCGGTGATGGAGGAACGAGAACCATGACGACGAGGCTAGCGTTGCTTGGCACGAATTCCGATGGCCTGTCTGGCCAGGATCTAAATCCGAAGAGAATCGGGGATTTTCTCCGATCTGGACTTGTTGAACAGGATGGCGAGGAATTGCAGTCCATGGTCTGGGAGAGCAATCGGCTTACCCCGAAAATGGCGATCTTGACCTGGTTCATCGAGTTGATCAACAAATTGGAGGGCTTTAAGTCTCGATGCACGATCTTGAGGGCGTGGAGGTAATGGAGGCTCGTGAGGATTTGGTGGGCGATGCAGTACAGACAGCACTCGTCGAGGCGTCATGGAGGGAGCTACCATCCATGTACTCGAGGAGGAGGTAGATCTCACCAGCAGCGGTGTTGTGGCGATTGGACAGTCGTGGCAGCGGACGGCGTTGGCGTCGTCGACGTCGCCGAGGATCTGGACCTTGCGGCAGATCTGGTGGAGACGTCCTCCTCGTGGTGGTCGTCGTGGATGACCTTGCAGGCGTAGAGGCAGCTGGTGGGGTGGTGGACGACCTTGTAGATGGTGTCGCTGTTGTCGCTGCCGATCCTGCTGAGCGGTTGAGGTCGGAGAAGTCGAGCAAGGGGAGGGCGGCAAAGTTGGCGTTACGCTGGGGGAGAGGGAGGACTCAGTAATAGTGATAAAAAAAAGAGAACGAAAAAAGAAAAATCACAAAATATAAAAAGACGAAAGCATTCTTCGTTCAGGCCCTTATTTGAATTGAAAAATGCACTTCGAGCCCTCCTTTGAAATAAGTTGCAGTTCGGGCCCTTAATTGAGAAAAGAAGTGGAGTTGGGGCCTTTTTTGGCATTTTCCCAGTTGATAATTATAGGTTCACTTAGGTAGATGCCATTTCCTACGTGTCATTTTGGTTTCCTTTGTAGTAAGGAAGGAGTCATTGTTCAGAGTTGCACAAAAAGTATTTATGCTATAAAAAGAAAGAACTACAGCTGTAGTTGCTGTTCCCTCTCCATCTCGCTTCTCCTTTGCCTCTGACTTCTCCGACTGGTTGCTGTGTTCTCCTAGGTGTGCCATATTGAACTTGGACATGTTTTCGTTTGTTTATTTGGTTTGTTTGCTAGGGAACAAATTCTAGTTTCTATATGTAGAAAATCTTACTTTAGCATGCCCAATCTATCACTTACTTGTATCACCGATTGGAATACGATCATATGAAGGAACGTACCCGATATCCACAGATTAAGTGTCGCCTTCGTAGTCTCGAGAGTATCTTCACTTCTGATGCGATTCAACAAGTATGAGGGAGGAAAGTGTCGTCAGTTTCTCTTAAACGCCAGACTCACTGTCAGAGAGAGAGAGAGAGAGAGAGAGAGAGAGAGAGAGAGAGAGAGAGAGAGAGAGAGAGTTTTAATCCCTCAAAAGGACATGACTTTTCACGTCGTTCAAAAACTGCACACCGCTATTACAGTTATCTGTGGGGTCGGGTGTGATTGCCTACATGGGCGCACACCGTAAGACCTATATTCCATCATCTCCTACTCGCCCATGTAGGGCAAATAGCTCCCACAAGTCCATGGAAGACCAACAACTCCCACTAGTCCACTGAAGACCAAGTATAACTCTTTTTATATCTGCAAAGTTCATATTGACAAATAACCCGTGCAACCAGCATACACTGAGAGCTCGTTGTCATATATTCGTTGAAAGTATATGACAGCTCAAAATGGGCATAATCATAAGTACATTTCCGTATACTTTACCCTAGATCGATCAGTCACATACATATCTTTCTCTGGATCTCACTTAAGTATGATATGTTATATTCACAATTATGATAACACTAAATGATCAAAACTGACCGGTCTGTGAATATAATCCATGATGTGATGTAAAAATCTAAATCAATCTTCCTCCTCCATTAGACCTCTCAATCTCAGTTCAGCTCGCTTTTCTAGAAGTGTCCTTTTAGATCGAATCAATTTCATGATCATAGGCAACATTCTAAGATAGCGAACACTAAATATAAATCTTGAGAATAACGAAAAGTCATGAGGGCACTAAAAATGAGGAATTCTTATCCTCGAGAGTCTCACACGGCTTAGTAAGGTTGAGATCAAAACTTTGCCTACTCTCATTGGTCGATTCATACATACGTAATATGAAATATGTATTATAATATTTTCTCTTTCCCCTTGAAGCGTATGTCTTTCTATTTTAATACCGTACAAATGATCACTTAGACACACTCAGTGTCTAACCAGAGTTCACGTAACAACTCCAGCCAAGGGTTTCCATCAGAACTCTCATCTGGCAATAAAAGACAGATAAAGTGAAATATGTGAAAGGACCAAAAGTATGTCTTTTTATTTCACTTCCGGACATTATAAATAATAAGTCCTTATCTTAACATTCTGTTAAGGCGACATAAATATTTTAAGCTTCAGCTCTCAATTATCACATAGATAATAAGTTTAAAATTATCTCATCTCTATTCATTCGCAGTAAATAGAGGCGATTACCTGTGTGAGTGGGCTAATCTCTCGTTCGACATGCATTCTAAAACTAATGTACTGAACATTAATATGCATAAATGCTATATAAAATCATAGACATCAATAATGATAACTGTTAAAATTGTGTCTCAAGTTTGAGCCCGAAGCGAAAATTTGAATATTCCGAATTGAATATTTCCTATTCGGTGTTGGAGCTCGAAGTGAATATTTAGATATTAAGTTGGAAATTCTATACACCAACAGAATCCAAAAAACCGTGGAAATTGCCTCTGTGTGGAAGTCGGCAAATACAAGAAGGAATATTGATGAGTCTGACTTGAAATCCAGAGTATATATATTCTCACGTTGGTGGCTGTGGTTTTCCATTCTTCCTCATCATGGTGGCGTTTTACAAGGAAAGAAATAATAAAATATATATCTATGGATTCCTTTTGTGCAGAAGGTGTTGTTGTTTTATTGGATTGTTTATTCTATTTATATCAGGAAGTTCACGAAAGAGTCGTGGCTATATATAAATTATAGCAGGGAAGTTCACGATGTGATCAGCGACGACACGAAGACAAGGGATTGAAGAAGTGTCGTTCTCTATCTCTGAGTGCCGAGGTTGATGTCCATAGGTGATGGGTGCTTGAAGCGTGGGTCTTAGCATCGTTTCGGAAGTGCCGTTCATCGAGTGCTTGGCAAGGGTTTATCGTAGCTGATTTTGTTAGTAGAATTACATCAAGAATTCAAGTATTGAAGCCGGATAAATCTTGTTATTAGATTTGTGTTTTAATTTCTTTGCGAGATTATTCCGCTAGGAATTGAGGCTAAACACTGTGTGCGTTCTTGGATGTAACTGGGGTTGGGAAACACCAAGAGTGTGTTTGTGTAACTCGAGTGTGATATATTATATCCGTGTATCGCTCGTTCTATAGTGGAATTGTTGCTGCTCTCCCTGTGGACATAGGTCTTTACGACCGAACCACGTACATCTTGTGTTCGATTTACTTTACTCGTTCCGTCTATTTTATTTGATCGATCGCTGGTTCCGCGCAACAATTGGTATCAGAGCTAGGCTTGCTTGAGTTGAAGCGAATCAATGGCGACGAGGAAACTAAAGTGAAAACCGATAGATTTGACGGGAAGGACTTTGGTTTCTGGAAGATGCAGATAGAAGATTATTTATATCAGATGAGGCTGCATGAGCCCCTATCTGGGAAGAAACCAGAAACGATGAAGCAACCCAATTGGGAATTATTGGGTAGACGAGCGATGGGTGTTATTCGACTGACGTTGGCTCATAACGTCACGTTTAATATCATCAAGGAGAAGACCACTGCAGGTTTGATGAAAGCCTTGTCGGACATGTACAAGAAGCCCTCTGCGATCAACAAGGTCTATTTGATGCGACGTTTGTTTAACTTGAAGATGAGCGAAGGTACATCTGTTGCTAATCATATCAATGAATTCAATGTGATCGTTAGTCAATTGAGTTCAGTTGAGATTGACTTTGAAGATGAGGTACGTGCTTTGATTCTATTGTCCTCATTTCCTGATAGTTGGAATACTACTGTTACTGTTATTAGTAATTCCTTTGGGTTGACAAGTTTGACGTTTCATGGGATTCGAGATTTAATTCTGAGTGAGAATATCTGTAGAAGAGAATCTGGCGAATCTATATCTATTCCTTTACTAGGTGAAAGAGGAAGAACTAGTACTCGGGTTAGTAGAAGAGTATGAACATGAATAGACGTAGTCAGTCTAGGACTGACGGTGATGTCTGTTGGAACTGTTGTAAGAGAGGGCATCTTAGAAGAATTTGTTTTAAGCTGAAAAACGAAAGGGCTAAGGGAATTGAAGTCGAATCTACAGATGATGTGCAGCTGTAGTTGAAAATTCTGATGGTATCAATAGTGTCTTGTCTGTTATTGAGAATTCGTCATTTGATGAATGTATTATGGATTCTGGTTATTCGTTTCATGCTACACCAAATAGGAACTGGTTTGCTACTTATCGATGCATAGATAATAGTAAAATGCAATCGGGAAACAACACTGAATGCGATGTTGTGGGTATTGGTGATGTTAAAATCAAAATGCATGATGGTATTGTGAGGACATTGACTGGAGTAAGACATGTTCCAGAATTGAAAAAGAACTTAATTTCCTTGGGTGCTCTAGATTCAGTTGGATGCAGGTATTCTTCACGAGGTGGAGCTCTGAAGATTGTTCGAGGTGCCTTGGTGATAATGAAGGGAATCAAGCATGGCGGCCTGTATGAACTTCAAGGTGAGACATTGATAAGTTTCGCTCATACGATGTCGACATCTGTTCGAAAGTCTAAAGGCTACTCGAAGAAGGCCTGGGTGATTGTGCCGATGCACAAGTTCATAGACCTTTTGACGCGAAAGTAGACCAGTTATGGTGGTTACCCCCGATTACTCAGCCCATCACAACCCTACGTGACTACTAGCACTGCTCATATTCTGCTAGTCTTTTTTTCTACCTGAGTGTCAACATAGGCCGCATGATGACCCCTGGTTACTTAACTAGAGTAGAATAGTGGAGCAAACATAATTAAACATAATAATTTTCTCAATTTTTTTTCGAACTTTTGCAGCAACCTCATTTCCATCACACATTCACATATGGATAATTATGTGACTAGACAGTTTCGTGAAAATTCCATATGCATATGACATATATTTAAATCAAGCAAGTTAAGTATATTTCACCTCATTAATTCAAGCCTCATATTTTATGATAAGAAGAACGACCAAAATCAACCATTTATTCCACGAAAAATTAGGAATAAATCTGGTTATATTGAATTTATTATATAATCTAGCATATTTTATCAATTCAAGACAAGAAGAGTTGCACAAATTCAGTTTAGAAGTTAATGATTTAACTAGATAAAAGCTATGGCCAAGGACAAACCAAACATGAAAATCTAAATATTTATACAAAACCAATCAAGATAAATCATCTTCTTCATCAAACCTCCCCCACACTTAATATACACATTGTCCTCAATGTGTAGGGAAAAGAAAAGCACAAATGGAAAAGAAAGAAGAGTTTAACTTCCCTGAATGGTGGAGGATATGGAATCGTGGTAGTTTAAGATGGGTAGTGGAAGTGGACGGGAAAACCGTGCCCGCATTGGAAACTCGAGTAGCGTGATGTTCTTTGAAGCGCTTCTATTTGTTGAGACGAGCTCTGGTTTTGCGTTAGGGGGCGGTAGGTGGTGCCGATAGAGAAGCATAAGTTGACATGTATAAGGGTAAATAAAAGATCAGAAAATTAAGATAAATGATTGGAGAAGATGTCAATAAATAAAATAAAAATGAACTGAAAATGAACTAGAAATAAAACGTGGGCATGCCTTAAACTTGGGTTGCCTCCCTAAAGCGCCCTTGTTTAACGTCTTTTGATAGACGACATGTATTTTCATTCTCCCTCATTAACCCTGTCCAAGGTTATTTCCCCTTTCCAATGTGCCTGAAACCCTTCATAAAATGGCTTGAGACGATGTCTATTCACTTTAAAAACTTTATTTGTCTCTAGACTCTGTATCTCCGTTACTTCCTTCAAGCATATCTCAGCGCTTAAGGCATTTCTCAGATCACTTTTCCACTGGCTTTTCCTACTATAAGGAATGCCAAAAGCGAATAAATGATGTAGCTAGCCTCATTAATTACCCTTCCGATGCTGACGATCAGGCAACAGAGTGACTAGTACGTCAAGAGAGGGAATCTCTTCAAGATGTCGCTAAGGAGATAGCTGAGCTGGATGAGAGAAAGCAGACTCTCGGCAGCAGAGACTAGCGATAGAGAAGGAATTAAAGGAAATACTTCTTTGACGATCTGCCCTGTTGTCTCATCGTTCGTCGGTCGAAGATCATCTGAAAACATCCATTACTGCTCTTGAGGCGAAGAGACAGGAAGGTCTTGCTAAGATGGCACAGGAAGCGGCCCGTCAGCGTTAAATCAGGAGTGATTCCATAATAAGCAACAAGAGATTTGAGTTTTTGGTGCATAAACTCTTTCTGGACGTCAAAAACTCCTTGTATCCTCAAAATTCTTAATAATACCGCCATTTGCATCTTCCTTTAGCGCCAAAAAATGTCCACCATTTACCCACGTTTGCGCAATAATCTAATTCAGTTATCTTACTGACCTCTATATAAACGCGGCTATAATATGGCGTCTTGGACTCGATTTGCCATGGTGAACCAGACCTTTACCGGCACCCGAATGGCTCTCGCTTGACGTGCCTTGATGTTCTTCTGAATATTGAAGATAAAGGGGACGTTTCTCTCTCCTTTATGGATCACCAACCTAGAAACGACCACATTGTCCTGGGTCCTCATCTTAAACGATTGCCTCCTCCTCCTCCGATACTAGCAGAATGCTTTTCACGTCGTCGCGGGGAAACCTTACCTGTCGAGCAATCGTTTATCTATGCCTCTGATTGGCTAACCACCAACCATCGTTTTGCTTCTTATCCATCTTTCGACAGCCAATTCTTCTGTTGGTACCAACGGCTGAAAGGATCTTTTTCTTCCGCATGGGAAAAGGCCAGAATTGACAAGGCGCTGGCTTTCTACCGTATCTCAATCGATTCCTTGGAATATGGTCTACTTGGAAGTGTACGTTGCTTGTGGTCACCCTCGTCGCATTGCTTTTTTCTTCCCACCGGTCCTGTATCCATCACTCTCCTCGACGTTTGGTTCTTGACCGGTCTATCGCCTTTTATCGAATGCGACGCGTTATGTATGGGCGACCACTATCACTTCGATGAGCTCCATTACGTCAATTCCTCTTATGATGTGTTCATGAGCTACCACAGGAATTCCATAGACACACCTTCGGTGAAAGAGCATGTTGCCTTTCTCTTGTGCTGGCTTTGTCGCTACGCCTTCCGTCTTCCATCTCTTCGGGTATCTTCGGAATTTCTCAATATCGCCTGCGCGTTGGCATGTGGTGTAAATGTAGGGTTGGATCGAATGTTTCTTGCCTCGTTGTATCGTGGCCTAACGGATGCACAAAGCTCCTTGATGGGTGGTTATTCGGCTTCTTTTTCTGGTCTGTTGTGGTTCCTGCATGGTTGGCTCCATATTTACTTTCCACAATTGTTCCATGAAACGGGTCCTTTGTTCGTGGGAACGTCCATGAACAACTCTGGTCCTGATTTTTTTTTTCGTTCGCTTCGACAATCGTCAAGCGGGACCGCTTCTTTCAACAACTTTCTTATCGAACTGCTGTCACTTGCCGAATTTGATTTCTTGAAATTGCATGTCGAAGATATTGTATAGAGTGTTGGATCTAGCAATATCACCTAGAGGGGAGGTGAATAGGTGAATCGACAACCAAATTGAAATTTCTTACGGAATTAAAAATAATTTCAATATGCGATCAGTAAACAGGAACAACGAGCGATAATACAAAAATTAAATGTAGCGATGGAGTGGGGAAGAGAAATGAGCACGCTGAGTTTATAGTGGTTCGGCTTGTCAAGCCTACGTCCACTCTCCCACGATGACACCCGATCGGCTGGATTTCACTATGATGAATTGAAGAGAATTACAATCGATCAGCCACTCAATTTTTCTCTCTTACAGATTCTCACAATGAATGAGATTTTGAGCACTCAGAATATTTTGGATGAAATTTGAATAACTCTTGCACTTTGGATTTTCGTTCGCCTCCTCTTTGTAGATCTTCATGGTTCTTCTTTTATACTCCATTGCCTCCAAACTAGCCGTTGGATACACGATCATGGGATCGCTCTTCAATCATTGATTGGACGTCATCAATCGTGATTGAACGAGACTGTATCTGAGAAGATATGATAACCGTTGAAGTAGGTCTTGAACCCTTCTGACTCAGTCGCCCATACAACCAAATCTCCAATTTTCATAAGTGGAGTGAATCCAAATAGGTTCCAAAAAAGATATTCTTGGAAGGTAATATCTAATTGTAGAAAATCCCTTGATTGATTGGAAGGGATATTATGTCAATCGAGTATCACAAACTTCCATAAGGAACCTTGCCTTGATCGGAAACCTGCCGTTCGTGGGTCTTCATGTTTTAGAAATGCAGAAACGGATCTACTTCGAACTTCCCGAATTTGATCAGCTACAATGGAATGGTAATTCTGAGATTTGATAAGGTCAATTTGTCACTGCATATAGATCTTGGTACGAAATGTTCAAATAAGAGAACATGTTGAATTTGACCCTCAAAAGCAACTCCATCTGAAGGTCTTCAGATGCACTTCATCTGCAGGTCTTCAGATGCACTTCATCTGCCCATCGTCAGATGCACTTCCATCTGACCTCGTCAGAAGCACTTCCATCTGACCAATGTCCAGAAGCACTTCGATCTGACCAACGTTGAGAAGCACTTCCATCTGACCAATGTCTAGAAGCACTTCCATCTGATCAACGTCCAGAAGTACTTCCATCTGACCCTTGTTAGAAGCATCTATATGACGACTCTCTCCTCGAGATTTAGTGATAGAATTGGATCCATACAACCTGCTGCTTACACATCCTTTTTGTAAATCAAAATAATATGCATATCCCTTTGATAGTTTTGTCAAAATAAAAATACATGGACAATCTCCACAACAATCTCCCCTTTTTGATGGTGACAAAACTTAATAGAAAACGGTAAATTAAGAAGTGTATAGAGATTTTTGATCCTGCAAGCAAATATAAGTGTATAGAGATTGAAGTTTATGCAAGCAAATATGATTAACGATATCTGCACAGTACAGTAACATAGTAATAGAAAAATGGTAGAATCATTTCTCCCCCTTTTTGTCAACAACAAAACAAATAATGCATAAGAATGAAACATTGTTAATAGACAAAGAATAGTAGTTCAAGATAGTGTCTTTCCAAAAAATTTAAGAAGAAGAATGTGGGGGTATTTTTGAAGGCGAAAGGATATCTGCATGCTCTGCATCAGCCTCCATTGAAGAACCTCTGACATAGCCTTCTCCCATTTGTAAAACATGGCTTCTAGCTTCCTGAGTTGTAGGAATTCCTGAAGGTGCTCTGTCATTCCTGACTAGCGTATATGTTGGCATGCTAGCAATTTCAACATAGAACATTCTGCCATATAGGTCAATGGAGTTCTCTAGATTATCCACCTTATTTGAAATACCCTGTAATTGCCCATCAATATTCTCTAGATTTGCCACCTTCTGTGCAATGCCCTGCAATTTTCTATCAAACTTCTGCTCAAGACTGTTCAGTTTTTGATTTATCATGTTTTCCATAGCAGCCAGACTTTGAACAAGGATCTGTTGAAGATTGTCCAGCTGCTTCTGAACTTCAACGTGCGGTGTAGTGGAGGATTGTCCCTGACTAGCAGAACCAAGTATTCCTCTTGGCAAGTTCTCCCTCTCAGATTGAGCCCTGGGAAAAGCCTGAGAAGCTAGTACTTCTGTCATAAAAACATCAGAGGTTGCAGGAAAAAGCTCCCCCTGAGTTATAGCTCTTTTCCCTTTGGACTTTGTGCTAGGCGCAGGTTCTATCTCTTCATCAATGTCCATTGGTATTGACTGAGCACTCGAAAGTTGATCCTCTTGAATTATAGCTGCATGAATAATAGTCAATCGTGTAGAGGAAATAGAATAAGCTTCAATGTCTTCTATCTCTGCCATCTGAGATCATCTGTGCTTCTATTTGTGCAGACCACTACTCATAATCAAAATTGAAAAGAGTATCACCGTACTCTTTTGCAGTCTCTTTTCTTGCATTCTCCTCGTCAGTCCACATGGTAATGAATTCTTCCTCAGTTAGTTCAACAATGTACACATCAGTATCTGTTGCCTGTGTTTCATGGACATCTTCCCCTTCTTCATTGCCTTGAGCACTTTGACTCTCAGTTTCTCCAGTTTTGCTTACTCCATCTGATGCACCTTTAGAAAGAGGTGACTGTGTAGCTTCAGAGTCAGATTCCTCAGTTCCTTCTTTACTTTCTCTAGAATGATCATCAGCTGAGGTGTCTTTTTGTCAACCCTTGATGGCCATAACCTTTCTCCTTTTTGGGGATTTCTGTTTTGACTCATCCTCGAGCTCCACAGGAATTGGCTCATTGTTCTTGTTCTTCCAGCCAGTAGGAGTCATTTTGAATCCCATCTTTCCCATCATATTTTCACCAGCAGTCATTAAAGGGATTTCTTGTGAGAGAAGAACTACATGAATCTTGATCTTAAAATAATCCATCATTCTATAGATCAGACCAACATAAGGTAGTTGTCCCTTAGGCTTTAGGACTGTCCTATACATGTGAAGTAGGATAGTGTGGGCAAAAGAGATTGTCTTTCCCTGCAAAATACCCCACAACAATTTTGCCTCATACTTTGAAATGTCAGTCTTTGAGGCTGCCTTTGGCCTGAGGCATTCAATGGCAACCTTATGCATCATGGTGTGCTTCAGAGGGAAATCATTGTAGGCAATGTGAGACTTTGACTCTCTGGAGAAACTTATTTTTCCAGTTAGAAAGCAAAAGGTTTCTTCAGCAGTAACATCCAAGGGTTTGAAACCCCTTTTACTAGTTCCTATCAGGAAAGCCAATTCATCAACATACAAGTGATATTGCTGTCTAACCACAGTGAAGAACATAGAGTTGGAGTTGACAAAGTAAAGATTGGAGTAAAAGTAGGCTGCCAAATCAGGAAAGGTGTATCTCCTTTGGGTTACGAAGTTCTCTAAATTGACCTTTTTATGATGCTTCCGAAGAGGGATGCCATTCCTGTCAAAGTATTTCAGTTCAAACACCCTGTGAGGTATGATGCCTCTCTGTTTCAAGGACTCAAACCTGTCCTTATGTGCTTGACTTTGGAATAGAGGATCAGAAAATTTTACATCTTTATTAAATCCCATGATTTTCTCAAACTCATAGAACAACACATCATCATTATCTCCAACTTTTCCTTTACCACTGCCAACCCCTTTTGGAGAGGATTTCCTTGGAGTTGACTTTGAACTCGATCCTGCTACTTTCTCTTTGCCCTTTCTAGAAGTTGATTCAGGCACTTCAACACCAATAGGTTCAACAACCTTTCTAGGTAAATTAAGGAATTCTAGCAGTTCGCTCTCACTGGCGAACTTGTTAAGATCTAATAGCTTTCGCAGTTCATAATCAAAATTTCCGGCTGCCTTAATGCTATCAAACAGGGGCTTAACAATATGTGTCGTTGCTTCTTTTTCTTCAAAGTCAGATAATGACAAACCTTTTGCTTGTCGAATGGCCTCACGTTGCTCGTTGATTTCTGCTACTAACGGCTCGGTGGTACTCGCATCCGGAGAGGATAGCTTTCTCTTCGTCTGAGTGGGCTTCCTTGAGGCGGAGGCTGATTTTTGAGCCATAGAGATGAGAAAGTTTGGAACTTTGAACGGGAATGTGTTGTGTCGAGGGAAAAATTGAAAACGAGAGAGATTTGGAATAAGATTAGGGTTTCGAGTGAAATCGGTGTGAAGGTGAGAGATAGTGGTGACGGTTCGTGGTTTTATAAAAGTGGCGGTTATTTTTAGAAACAAAATCAATTTTTGAAAAAAGAAAAAAATAGGAAAGAACTCTTCTAGTAAATAAATCAATCACCAGTAATCAAATATTCATAGAGAGATATGAGAGACTTACCTTAAAAAGAATTTTAAATAAAGGCTGACCTTTGATTTGTGAACTTTCCTTTTAAAATTTGTGATGATTTGCTTCTACCGTTCTTTCTGACTCTCCTTTTGACACTCATTCTAAGTCTTCTTCTGAGTCTCCTTCTGACGCTCCTTCTGAGTCTCATTCTGATGCTCTTTCTAAGCTTCCTTCTAGTGCTCATTCTGACGCTCCTTCTGAGCTTCCTTCTGGTGCTTCTTCTGACGCTCCTTCTAAGCTTCCTTCTGGTGCTTCTTCTGACACTCCTTCTGAGCTTCCTTTTGGTTCTCCTTCTGACACTTCTTCTGAGCTTCTGTTCTAAAATATTCTTAAGACAAAGGGTTAATGATGGCTAATTCATTTCTAATAAAGTTAAAGGATTCCTTATCCAAGGGTTTAGTAAAAATGTCTGCAAGCTGATTCTTTGTATCAATACACCGAATGTTAACATCACCGTTCTGAACATGATCCCGTATGAAGTGATGTTTGATTTCAATGTGCTTTGCTCTTGAGTGAAGTATGTGATTCTTTGTAAGATTTATGGCACTTGTGTTATCACACTTGATTTCCACATATGTATCTTCAACACCATAATCTCTGAGCTGCTGTTTTAGCCAAGGAATCTGAGCACAACAACTTCCAAGCGATACATATTCTGCTTCAGCTGTGCTGAGAGCCACTGTACTTTGCTTCTTCGAATACCATGAGATAAGCATGTTTCCCATGAGCTGGCAAGTTCCAGATGTGCTCTTCCTATCAATTTTACAACCTGCAAGATCTGCATCTGAATAACCTCTTAGAGTAAAATCAGAAGTTTTAGAATACCACAAACCATAGTTGGGATAAGTCCCAATGTATTTGATTATCCTCTTGATGGCTGAAAGATGTTATTCTTTTGGATTCGAATGAAATCTTGCGCATAAACAGACACTGTATAAGATGTCTGGCCTTGAAGCTGTGAGATAGAGTAGTGATCCAATCATGCTTCGATATAGCTTGGGATAAACTTCATCTTCAGCTTTGTCAAGTTTGGAGGAGTGAGACATGGGAGTTTCTGTCTTCTTGCAGTTCTCCAAACCAAACTTTTTCACTATTTCCAGTGCATACTTTTCTTGATATATGAATGTTCCTTTATGAGATTGATGAATTTGAAGTCCAAGAAAGAATCACAATTCTCCCATCATACTCATTTCGAATTCATCCTGCATCACTTTAGAGAATTTCTTACAAAGTAGCTCATTAGAATAACCAAAGATTATATCATCAACATAAATTTGAACTAGAAGAATATCCTTACCTTATTTTTGAATAAAGAGGGTAGTATCTACATTACCTTTTATGAAGTTGTGTTTGGATAGAAAGTTGCTCAACCTTTCATACCAAGCACGAGGTGTTTGTTTCAGTCCATAAAGTGCTTTTCTCAAAGCATAGACCAAATCCTTTCCTCTAGGTTCTTCGAAGTCAGGGGGTTGCTCAACATAGACTTCGTCTTTGATGTAGCCATTAAGGAATGCACTTTTCACATCTATCTGAAAGAGTTTAAAGTCATTGTAACAAGCATAAGCAAGTAGTAGCCTGATAGCTTCTAACCTGGCAACAGGTGCGTAGGTCTCATCATAGTCTATTCCTTCTTCTTAAGAATAGCCTTTTGCTACAAGTCTTGTTTTGTTTCTTACAACTTTTCCTTTGTCAGCCAGTTTATTCCTGAATACCCACTTTGTTCCAATTACTGGACGATTTTTGGGTCTGTTGACTAATTCCTAAACATGGTTGACTTTGAACTGATGTAGCTCTTCCTGCATTGCATTTATCCAGTTCTCATCTGCTAGTGCATCTTCAATTCCTTTTGCTTCAATTCAGACACTAATGCTATGTTACTCATTGCTTGCTTAAACTTGGATCTTGTCTTGATGCCATCACTTATGTTACCCATGATGAGTTCCTTTGGATGACTTCACTGGTGCTTCCAATTTTTGTTGAAGTACCATCTTAGATTCCTGTGGGTTCTTTCTGTTCAGCTTCTCGGCTTTCTTCATTTGAATGAGTCTCCTTCTGAACACTTTCGGAACCAATATTTGCATCTGAGTCTTGCTTTTCTTCTGATTCTTTCTGTGAATCTGAGACTTGAAGAAGTATAGATGCATGACTAGATTCAGATTCGTCATACTAAAATTCTTCATCAAACTTGGTGTTTATTGATTCTTCAACAACACGAGTGTTCTTGTTGTAGACTCTGTAGGCTTTGCTGGTTGTTGAGTATCCCATAAAAATTCCTTTATCTGATCTCTCATCAAACTTTCCAATACGATCATTAGCATTTTTTAGAATAAAACACTTACAGCCAAATACATGAAAGTATGCAACATCAAGCTTTCTTTCTTTGAAAATTTCATGAGGGGTTTTCTCAATGAGGGGTATGAGAGAAATTCGATTTAAAATATAACAAGCTGTGAAAACAGCTTCAGCCCAAAAATGAGATGCAATCTCACTCTCAATCAAAAGAGTTCTTGTCATTTCTTGCAAAGAACGATTTTTCCTTTCAACTACCCCATTCTGTTGAGGAGTATAAGGAGCAAAAAAATTATTTTGAATTCCAAATTCATCACAAAAGTCAGAAAAACTTTGATATTCAAATTTTCTCCCATGATCTGTTCTTAAGCAGGAAATGGTATAACCTTTTTTATTTTGAATTCTTTTTGCAAATCTTGAAAAAGATATGAAGGCATCACTTTTGTGAGCAAGAAATAATACCCATGTAAATCTAGAGAAATCATCAACTACAACAAGACAGTACTTCTTACCTCCAAGACTTAAGGTTCTGTTTGGACCAGGTTTGCCTTTCATCTGAAGGAACATCCCTGCTAGATAGTCTAAGCAAGCCGTGCTTTGGAAAAATCATTTTGTTTTTCTCCAGGCATTTTTCTCCACAATGGATTTTAATGATGCATCGTGTATACTTCGACCTTGCTTGGATAACCTCCGGTTCCAATAGTTATGCAATAAGTGTCAGAAATTCATTTTTTCGAAAACAAGGTTTATTCCTAAGTTCGACCATATGATTGCTCATTCTCCTGCTCCTTTCATCTTACAGGGGGTGATGGACTTTACAGTGTTTTTCCTTTGTTGTCTCCTGTCTTCATCAGGCATTCCTGCATGTAAAATAGAATAGACATTCTTGTGAGTGAAATATGGTTTAACCCTTGATGGAACAGATACATATCATCTGGTTCTTGATTTCGAGGATTCTTCTGTCTAGGGTTCCATTTGAATGAATCAGATTTTGAGTCTACTTCTTGGAATCCTGCAAAACCGAACACATGCCAATGTATACATGGATGCATGATATGTTTGTGTAATGATCGTCACGACGATTCGGATCGTTTCAGGGCAAGCCACATAATCAATATATGATTTCATTTCAAGGATAATACTTCTTCACAGCATCTGACTTTATGGGGTGCCCTAATTCTTCTCCTTCAGAATTTACAAGAATTAACACTCTCCCTGTGAGAATTTTCTTGACAATGTAAGGGCATTCGTAATTCGGGGTAAACTTGCCTCCCGGATGGACATCATTCGGCAAAGTCTTCTTTACCACCAGGTCATTCACCTCAAAACTTCTGGCTCTAACTTTCTGATTAAATGATTTGGCCACCCTCTTCTAATAACTTTGACCATGACAGATTGCTCTAAGACGCTTTTCGTCTATCAAATTTAGCTGTTCACATTGTGTTTGAAATATTCTGTCTCGGAAAATTTAGCTTCTGATAAGATTCTCAAAGAGGGAACCTTAACCTCTATGGGCAAGACAGCTTCCATTCCATATACCAGAGCATAGGGAGTTGCCCCTGTAGAAGTTCTGATCGAAGTTCGATATGCCATTAAGGCGAAGGGTAGCCTTTCATGTCAATTCTTATAATTTTCTGCAGTCTTAGCCATGATCTTTTTGATATTTTTGTTAGTCGCTTCTACTGCCCTATTCATTTGCGGGCGGTAAGGGGAAGAATTAAGATGTCGAATACCAAAGCGATCCAGTAGATCATCGACAATCTTGTTGTTCAGGTTGGACCCATTATCTGTAATGATCGTTTGAGGGGTACCATATCGAGAGATTATGTCTCTCTTAATAAACTTTGCCACATTCCTTGCGGTGACATTCTTGTAAGAATTGGCCTCTATCCACTTCGTGAAGTAATCGATCTCCACCAGGATGAAGCGATGACCATTTGGAGCCGTTGGATTGATAGGCCCTATCATGTCTATCCCCCACATAGAAAAAGGCCAGGCTTTGGACATTTGATGCAGTTCGTTTGGGGGCGCATTAATCTTATTGCCATATATTTGACACTGGTGGCATGACCGAACATGCTGACAACAGTCTGATTCAATGGTCATCCAAAAATAGCCAAGCCGCATGATTTTCTTGGCGAAGAGGTGGCTGTTCATATGTGGCCCACATGTACCTTCATGGATCTCATTCATGAGAACATTTGCTTTTTTAGCATCTACACACCTTAACAGAGTGGAGTCAAATGACCTTTTGTACAAAACTTGTCCATTGAGGAAGCACTTGGTGGCCATCCTAGCTATGTACTTCTGGTCTCCTGCCTAACATCCTTCAGGAAACTCCCCTTTTAAGAGATAATTCTTGATGTCATAGTACCACGGCTCTCCGTCAAATTCTTCTTCTATCATCATACAGTAGGCCCATTTTTCAACTATGCCGATCCTTAGTGATTCTATTTCCAACCCATCAATTATTTGCAACATCGAGGCCAGTGTGGCTAGTGCGTCTGCAAATTGGTTATGGGATCTTGGCAGGTATTCAAATGACACTTCTTCGAACTTAAGTGTGAACTCTTCAAGATATTCATGATATGGGATAAGTTTCGCGTCCTTTATTTTCCACTTCCCCTGCGTCTGTAAAATGATGAGCATGGAATCCCCATAAACTTGCAGCCTAGGTATTTCCATGGAGATGGCCAATCGTAGGCCTAGAATACACGCTTCGTATTCTGAGATATTATTGGTGCAAGGGAAAGTCATCTTTGATGCAACAAGGTAATGTTGTCTTTCGGGAGATATTAGTACTGCCCCGGCGCCAGCTCCCCACAGATTAACAGCACCGTCGAAATACATGACCCACTTATCTTCTGTCATGTTTAGAACTTGATCTTTCACCTTTGTCTTTTCAAAAGACGTGTAACTTTGTGAATTTTCTGCCGGCATATCGGCTATGGCTCTTCCTTTTATCGATTTTTGTGGAGAACACCTGATGTCAAATTCGGATAACATCACTTGCCACTTTGCTAACTTTCCAATCAGAGCGGGTTTCTCCACGAGGTATTTGATAGAGTCATTTTCTGTTACCAGCTGAATATGGTGATGTAGAGTATACTGTCTTAACCTGCGAAGTACCCATACAGTTGCTACGCAAGCCCTTTCAACAGGTACGTATTTTGTTTCAAACGAAGTGAATTTCTTGCTTAAATAGTAGATGGCTCTTTCTTTACCATCTACCGGGCTTGTTTGGGCTAGTAAGGCTCCCAAAGATTCCTACTGTATAGTCAAATATAAGGTCAATGGGTGACCTAGGATGGGTGGCACAAGTACTGGTGGAGTGACTAGATAGTTCTTGATCTTCTGAAATGCCTGGCTACATTCTGTGTCTCATGTCACTTTTGCGCCCTTCTTGAGTAGTTTGAAAATCGGTTTACCCACATCTAATAACTGACTGATGAACCTGGCAATATAATTTAATCTCCCCAGAAGACTCCTTACTTCTTTCACTGTTGAGGGAGTTGCTAAGTTATGGATAGCTTGAATCTTTGAAGGGTCAATCTCAATGCCCGTGTTACTGACCATGAAGTGTCACCCAAGTTAATAACAATTGGTTCTTCTGAAGTAGGAGGCATTGACTCCTCGAAGGCACTCCATTCTCTACGGATAGGTGCATAATCCTCATCCTCATCCTCTTCAATATTGTAGGAACAGTCAACGTGGAGATCCGAATCGCATAACAACCTGGTATGTATGTTTGAGATGATATGCCTGAAATGTCATGAGCATGGTTAGTCTACACTTCATATAAAAATGCTATGCATGAGTGTGAAAAATCTTTTCAAAAGAGATTTCAAAATAAGTGCAGGTGTAAATGGAACTAGTCCTCATATCATAGGACATCCTTGTCCCTCAGAAATCTTTTGGAAATCAGGAATTATATGGAAAACCAGGCCTCAAGCTTCCGTATGGAAGACTGATTATCATCATTGGGCTGATTTATGATTCCATATGTCCTTAACAAAACTTGTATGATTTTATTGAATGCAAAATGGGCCGCATTACAAGTTATGCTGTTTGGATCAACAGCCGGAGATCCAAAGGCGTTTTCCTACATTTACTTCAAACAACCGAAACTAAAAGTGTAACAAAATGCATGAAATTTTAAATGCAGCCTTAAAAGCAGGGAATAGGTTTGTTTACTCAGAAGTAGTGGCTTCGTCACCCAGCCACTCTATGATGACATTCACAAAGTCGTCTTCTAGGAAAGGGTTTGCCAGATCTAATTCTGCTGCTGGAATTATATCTTCTTCTGACAACCACCTAGAGTTCTTGCTGATATATTCGTTCAAAGGGCTACTGAATATCTTAGATTTGCCTTTCCAAGCTGGAGAACCAATGAATGAATCTTTCTGATTTTTCTAGCTTCCATGGGGTCCTTGGCTCCTGCCTCGGCCTCGGCCTACTGTCTTAGGGGCAGACTCACTCATGCGGGTTTTTTGATACCCTAAGCCCATCTTATGCTCGTTAGATTTCAACTGTAGAGGAGTACTCATTCCTTGACCATACTTGCCCAGACCCTCTCCTGGGTTGTATCCGTCTGCCAGTAGCATCTTGACTGGTAAAAGGTTGGCTTCAGAGATACAGAGAGTTTTCAATCTTGCCCCCACGGGAGTGTGCACTGTTGCCACCAGTTCTAGGGAATGGTAGCTTGCTTCTAGCTTAATTTCGGGTTCAATGTAGGGAATGGCGCTGCTCTGATATGCTTGGAGATTAACTTCTCCATGTACGGTAATCACATTCTCATCCACTACAAATCGTACCTTCTGGTGTAGGCTTGAAGGTACGACTCCGGTTGTGACGCCCTGGAAATTCGCCTTTGGGTATATGATTGAATTCAATAAGAGGGGACGAAATTGAATTCCAATCAATGCGAAATTTTGGACCGTAAGGAATTAAGAGATGGATTTTGGACGATTTTCGAAAATTAGTCGGTTTAGATTAGGCTCCGTAATTCTTAGTCGTGGCGATTTAAGATTCAACCCTCGCGCCCGAGCCTAGCTTGTGAAGATTCTAATTTATCACTCTATCAGTCGAGCCAAAATTTCGTTCGGTCCCAAATTGTGAAGTTACTTCCTTGCCCGTCAATAATTCAATTTTGATGAGACCTTGGTGGGTCCCTCTTGTCCAATCTCACCCACCCATGTCACATCCCAACCACTCTTCTCTCTCCTCTCTCTCCCTCCCTCTTTCCCCTCTCTTTTCTCTCTCTCTCTCGGCAGACTCCCTCTTCCTCCCTGTTCTTCGCGCGACACCCCTCCCCCGACCAAAGCTCCCTCCTCTCCTCTCCCTTCGTTTGTTGTTTTCAAGTGCCACCACCACCGTCGGTCCTCCTTCGCTCCTCCACCGAACCATCGCCACCTCGCCGACCCCAGTCCGGCCACCACGCACCGCCGGAGAGCCCAAACAGTGTCGTCGACCCCTTGCTTTGTTTCGATGGCCGTGTACTGTCCGGGCTGCGCCAGCTCGTGCGGCTGCTTCCGACCCCCACAAGCCGTCATCCCCCGTCCCCCACCTCCCTCACGACCCCCTCGACCACCTCCTTGCTGTTCGTCGCTGCTCAGAGCCGCCGCGGAGCCCCGGAGACCTAAGAACAGACTCGGTGCTCTGTTTTGGGCTCGGGACGGCTCCGCCACTTTCCGCCCACCTCCGCCGCTTTCCGCCGGTCGCCGACCACCCCACACGAACCCCTCCAGCCCCTCACCGAAGCTCGCGGCCATTGACGGCCATTGGACGCCAGTCGAACCTGGAAACAGCCCCTCGGCCACTTCCCCTGTTTTTGGCCGAGAGGCTGTTTGCAGCCGTCGGGCCGCCTCTGGCTGTCGTTCGACGCCCTACGTCGGTCCCGAGGGTCGTCCTTGACCTGCTGGTGAGTCCCGTAGCCTGCCCCGACCTTGTCTCCGCCATTGAGGTCGAGGTTCCCCACGAAACAACTTATTTTTCCCTGTTGCAGCTGCTGGCCGGTTCTGTTTTGACTGGACCGCCGGTCGCTGGAGCTCCGCCACCACCGTCGACCTCTTGCCGGGCCTTCACGACCTGTCCTAGCCGCTGTGAGGTGTTGTCCCCACTTTAATAGCTAAGAAACCCGAGAGTCCGCAAGGAAAATCGAGGACCGTTGTCACCGTCGTCGTCGTCGAATCCCATCGTCATCGTTTCACTGTCTCTGTGACGTTGTCGTTGCTGCCCGAGCTTGATTAAGGGTGAGTTAATCCCTAAATCTTGGTCAGGGCGCTAATTGCGCCTAGGATTAGTTAATTAGTTAATTACGGTAATTAGTTAGAATAATCGTGGTCGGCTTAGATAGAAATCGGGTTTAGGGTAAATGGCCGCGATTAAATAAGTTAGTCGATTTAGTTAGGTTGTCTGTGGCTAGTTGGTGATTAGTATGGATTGATTGATTGATTGGACATCGATTTCCATTGTTTGACCGCGAGCGAGCGATAGTTCAGAACCGAGCGATCGATACATAATTTGATGAAATTGGGATTAATCAATGTCGTTTGATTAATTGAATTGGATAATCGATCGTGTCTTGATTGCTTGACTGATTACAGTTGAATGATTGTGATGTGACTTGATTGAATTTCTGAATGTTTCATCGTCCGTGTCGGGCGCAAGCCTAATTATAAGGTTATGCATTCATATGACGTGTGTGAACTCAAACTGCACGATTTAGCATGAAAACGGCCTGAGGCCGAGTCTTTGAGCATGTCTGTATGAGCATTCGACCTAAATCAAAGATGATAAAATTGATTGATTGTCGGATGTCATGAGTGGTCATATGATTGGACGATGAGATTCCTGACAAGATTGTACCGTGACGATCGGAAAAATACGACTTGTTAGAAGCACATCATTCTATGACGTCAGTTTGATGGATGCCGGTCGCAGCTTGTGATGGACCGAAGCCCTGGGAAGGGATTCCTGGTAGTTCCGTGCAGTGATGATCGGAGCCACACGGACTACTAGAAGCAGTCGCCGGAAGTAAGGGACGTTGCCTGACGCCGCCAGAAGAGTACCAACTGACTAGTGTACTAGACACCAACTAACTAGTGTGACGGGCTGCCATGCCCAAATTCTCAGGCTGCCATGCCCTGGGCTGACATGCCCTATCTCATAATAAATGGACTACGTGTGACGTCATGTATGTCAGTTTGATGTGATGCTTGCCTTGATTGGGCTGTTTGACTGCCATGTCATATTGGTGTGATGCTTGCCTTGACTGGGTTGTTTAACTGTCGTGTCGTGTCTGCATCGCATTATGTGTGATTTCCCGGTGGGTAAGTTGCATGTGGTTGAGTATCTATGCTGGTTGTGGTGCCACGTCTCTTTGGTAGGATACCTTCGGTGAATCAACGTCCTAACCGAGCTTAGGCGTTAACTTCACTGAGATTAATTTCTCACCCCGTCATGGGATAATATTTTCAGGTCCCAAGTGTCAGAGCCTAGTGGATGCTGAGGCGTGACTTTTGGAGTAGTCTCGGAGGCCGTGTTAGACTGAACCTGATAGAATGAGAGTTGTAGACCAGGAGCCGAAGAATGGCTTGCGACTGTTGTCTAAACAAGATAGTTAAATAAAAAGGTTGACTTGTGGGCTGTCGTGCTTTGATTGATATGACTGGCTGTTTAATTATCCCTGCTATTTAACTTGCTATTTGGGAGTTGCACGTTTCCGCATGTGTAATCAAAGATAAAATAAATGCGTCGATAACGTGCCTGAGACGTTATCTCTTTTGACCTGAGGCGATTTGGTAGGGATGGCGCGTACTCGAGAATCGGGGCGTGACACCGGCCACATGAATCCAAGGTCTTCCCAACAGGAATCCGAATGCGCTAGACAAATCCATCACTTGAAAGTTTATAGAGAATTTGGTTGGCCGATGAGCACATCCAATTCAATCTCGCCTACCACAGTCTTATTCATTCTATCAAAAGCTCTCACAGCTATTTTGGAGGTTTCAACCATCTCTTCTTTGATGCCCAAACTCCTCAATGTAGCTAAAGGGCAGATGTTAAAAGCGGATCTGTTGTCAATTAATACGTGCGCTATTCTCTTTCCATTGCACTGTGCTGTAATGTATAAAGCCTTGTTGTGTCCCCTCCCTTCCATGGGGAAGTCTTCATATGAGAAGCTTAATTGGTCTTTTAGAAGGATCGCTCCTACAAAGTCTCCTAACTGCACATCATTAATAGTTTCAGGGACATGCACCTCATTTAGTATTTTCGACAGTGCATTTTTGTGTTTCTCTAAGTTGATGAACAAATCCAACAAAGATATTTGGGCTGGCATCTTCCTTAACTACTCTGTCACTTCAAACTCACTGGCTTTAACGATGGACATGAGTTTTTCTGCGTCTTCCTTCGAAACTCCTTTCTTTTCGGATTCGCCTTCCCTAGGGGCATAAAATCGTCCAGACCTCATTACAGCATCTACTTCCTTCGTCTCATAGTCCCAATGGACTGCCTTAGGGTCGTACTCTTCCACCGGAGGGACTTTTATAGTCACTGTCGTCAGGTAAGATGCCTCTGGTTCAACTCTATCGTCTGCTTCATCTTTCTGCAATCGAATCACAACAGGTTTAATCGGACAATCCTCTATCTGACTCAAGCTATCGAGCTCTTCTAGTTTGATCACCACAGTCGTAGTGGCTTCAATCATCGACATAGTGTCGCCAAAGTCTTTTGAGATAATTTCATTTTCCAATTGACGATGCCCGTCATCATTACTTAGTTCTGCAAATTTCGGGTACTCTCTCATTCCCTTAAATAGTTCAACTGAGTTTTGCCGCTGAGCCTTTGATTTCTCCTTCTCGACATACTGCTCTGCGTTAAGCTTGGCATCTATCATCTGGTCAAGCGATGATTCAAGTTCCTTCGTAAAAGGCTTTTCCACATCCTTCGGGATCTCTGGTTGAACGAGATCATCCATACCTCCACATCCGTCTGGTATGATATCTTCCATTCTCTGATAGAAACTAGGAGGAGCAGAATATTTCACCTTAAAGTTGTATCCCCCAGAATCTTCACCCAGATTGTCTATGATTTCTCCATTTTCTAGTGTGTTGGCCATGAATCTGCAATATGCCAGACTTCGCCTGCTAGCTTCCAGTTCGTCCTCATCAAGTTCTTCTTCTGGCTTGATAATCAGCTCAAGATCGCCTACCAGACTTTCGTACGGGATACTCCACATGTTTCCTTGTTCAGTTTTAATCAAAAAGTAGCTCCCTTCCAAGCTTATAGAGGCCTCGACTCCCTTGAATCTTTCATCGGTAACACTCGACATTATCCCCAAGCTCATCATCTTAGCGATACACAACTTCTTCATGTCAGTAGAAACTTCCCCCTCTTTTGGATATAGTGAAGCGATCGCCAGAATGTTGATTAGCTTAGGTATATCCACCTTCAGTTTAAGGTGGTTTTCCTCTTCATCAGTGAATATCGCTCTTACTGTTTGGTGATCAGGGAGCGGGTTCTCTTGTACATTCGGAGTTATGTTATCAAACTTCAAAATCTGACTGTCAATCAAAGCTTGCATCTTCAGCTTAAGGATATAGCAATTATCTACGTTGTGCCCTCTTTCACCCATATGATAGACATAGGTCTGGCTCTCATCAAAGCTAGGATATTTAACAAGATTTGCCCTAGGAGCTTCCTTTGCCACCAAGTGTTGTTCTAGCAGTATTGGGAGCAGCTTGGATAAAGGCCTTGGGAGCTGAGAGAACTGCTTTTGGGGATGCCTCTTTCTAGGCTCTTGCCCTTTTGGCGCCGACCACGATGATCCTCCCTTGGTCTGATTAGAGTTATCAAACACCTTGGGCTTGTGGGGGTCTGGTATGAAGGCTATGTCAAGCCCAGCTTCTTTCTCCTTTTTCAGGGGGTATTGCTTTCTGGTAGAAGTTTCATGCGGCCACCTTTCTCTTAATGCCTACTCGAGTCTCTCGGCCACCTTTATTAGATGAGTAAATATTTGACATCCTGAGGTGTTCAATCTGTCAAAGTATTCGTAGGGAAGTGCTTTTAAGAACAAGTCAATCAGCTCATCTTCTCGGATTGACGGTTTTACTTGGGTTGCCAAAGCTCGCCACCTTTGGGCGTATGTTCTGATCGTTTCACCCCTCACTTTTGAAGTTTGTAGCAAGTCTTCCCTCGTTGGAGCCGTAGCTGTGTTGAACTTATATTGCCTAAGGAAATCTTCTACTAGATCTTCCCACCCATCGTAATCATCTAGGTCTAGTTCGATGAACCAAGCCAGGGCGGCGCCAGCCAAGCTCTCTTGGAACGTATTCATCAGCAACGAAACGTAGTCTGAATATTACGCCATCTTACGCAGGTAATATTTGAGGTAAGCGCGGGGACAGCCTATCCCATTATATTTTCTCACGAAGTCTGGCTCCTTGTAATCAGGAGGGGTCTCCACCTTGGCGAAAAGAGATATCTTGTCAAAACGGGCCAGCTCATAACCCTGGCTACTTAGACATTATTCGATCTTGGCTATTCTCTTAGCATTCGCTTCAGTTTTCACGGTCTGCTTCCCTTTTTCCTCATTCTCGAGGTTGATGATAACATGGGGTGCCTTTGGCTGTGACTGGACGTTCGGCCTTCGGATATCTTCCTCGGCACGTTGGGCATCTTCTGCCATTTCTTTATCAGCCATATCGGGTGCAAAGGATAGACTTGAGTTGTTCTAGTTAGGAGCCACTGTCTGTCTAGCTTGGGAGGCTTCTAGCATTGCCTTAATGTCAGCCATCATAGTCGCCATAGCAGTCATCTGGGTTTCCAACATGCCTACTCGCGGGGTCAACTCCTGTTGTTCCATTCTTGTCTTAAGTCGAGTGCGAAAACGATGCGTTGGTAATTCCGTGATTAGAGTGCACCTATTTTAAAAAAATAACAAGTGAGTGTTTCTTCAAGATTGACAAAATGAAGTACTTGATTCTTCTAATTGCATGTTTTCTGTTGGTGAATGAGAAAAAAGACTACCTTGTGAGCCTTAGTCTCACGTGGACGGTTCATTTAATTATTCTCCAAAAGAATTCATGAAATTAAAAGGAGCGTAATCTTTGACGATAGTTTTTATGCATTTATAAAGCATGTTTACGCTCATGCATATGTGTCCAAAGTAATATTCAATACAAATGAGTATGCTGAAAAGGCATCATAATGTTTGCTCATTTTACACTTAACAGAATAGTCTATTCAAGTCTAGGGCATTTGTGGTCTAAGGTATCCTCATCATCCCAATATAGATCAATCTCTTCAGTTTGAGACTCTTCATCTTCTGAATACGACGGCGATCCCATATCTTCGGGTATATACGGCTCTATTCCAAGCACGTACGGTACAATATATTCAGGTACATAAGGCTCGACAAAGCTGCGTCTGGCCGCCTCAAAATGCTGAATGTATTCTGTGGTAGCCCTATGAACGTTCTCCCTGCGAGTAATATCTTCTGGCCATCTTATGTCTTCAGCCTGAGAGTTCTTCAAAGAGCATATAATAAATTACACCTTAGCTTCAAACTGTTTCTTCTTTTCTCCTGTGAAGGTCTCTTTTGGCATGTCAAATGAGAAGATACCATGTCGCGGTGGTGAAGGGATCTCCTGCAACGCTCCAAACTATCGGATAACCCTCTTCCGATAATACGTAGTCGCGCCTGTGAATCCTAGCAAAGGGACTGGGTCTTCGTCATTACATGCGAGCCTGACTTTGCCCAGTGTTGGCAATCTAAGCTGCCATCGGAGCTGTTCTGGTTTCAGGGTTCTAAGGAATTTCTTCCATTCTATAAAGTTGAACTTAGGAATGTGTGTATGGATTCTGACGAAAGTTTTAAGAGGATGAGCATCGGAGCTAATCTCAGTGAAACCCATGCGGATATGGAATTGTTTGATATGAGACATGAACCATAGATACAGAAGATCACTAGAGGCCCTAAAGATTCCCTTCTTATTTTTCTTGAAGCGGTTTAGGGAAAGGAATGTTTCGGCAAGGATAACGTTCGAGTAATCCCACTCACAACAAACTTGTCTGACCACTACAGCCACAATAGGTTCGAAAGTAACAGACGAGATCGGAAATAATACAAAGCTAAAGAAGGCCAAGACAAAGGCTTTACCAGATTTAGTTCCCTTAGCGGCAGTGAGGTTAGGAAATCGATCTAGAAGGAAGGATAGGGAAATCCGCCCAGAATTACTTTTGGCATCTGCTTTGACTTCGTTGAGGCTTGTATCAAGGAATTCAGCTAGTTGACTCAAGGGCTCAAATTCTTTGGGAGGTTGAACCAGTAAGTGAGTAAACTCAATGGCGGCGCTGTACTCTTCGATAGTAGGGGTAACCTCCAGTCCCTCCATGCAGAATGTAGCGGTGGTAGGATCCCAATAGAACGTCGTGGTTTGGATAAAGGCAGGTGGGCACTCAATCTTCAGCAGCTCCAATAAATACCCTAGTCGTGATTTGGCGTATTTCTGGCTGGCTTCGCCCATGCTATCCCACCATGATAGGAGCTCGGTTCGGGGGACTTTGAACATTTGAATATCATTCTTTCCCATCAAGTCTAAAATGTGCAGATGATTTTGAAAGTCAATCGTCAAAAATTACTTTTAAACATGTGACTATGCAAATGCCATGAAATATGCATGGGCTGATTTAATTGCATAGTTCAATTGTAGAAATGGAGATTAAAACCTTTTTCAGGTCTGGAAAACCCGACTCAAAGTCTAATTTGAATTTCAGGCAAGTGAATTATGCAATTTAGTCAGGTTCTCTCTAATGACTAAAGGGAATAACAAAGTCACATTCCATTGGTCAATACATCAAATGAGAGTAAAGCAAAGTGAATTCCTTATTACAACCAGGACGCCTAATGAAAGAAAGGTAAAGAGAGACTTTGCAAACAAGAAAACCATAAAAGGCCGATGGAATGTGAGAATCTAAGCCGCCCCTTCCTAAAGGTCTAATCTTCTTCAAAATGGTAGTCAGTTGGGGATCCTCCCCCAGTTTAGTGTAAGGGGTCGTCTTCAATGATTGATTGAAGGGTCTCAGCTTCTATGGCCATTCTCTGGTCTATGATATAATGATTTCAGGAGTCTTCTCGCGTCTCGCCTTTTTGAGTATGATGCGCTTCGGTCTTGTCTTGATCGCATGGCGTCTTCTTTTTCCCTAAAGGGTGATCATGGGTATATCTTCATTAGCATGTTGTTCAGCCCTTCGACGAGCATATGCGTCTCTAGCTAAGTGATTGCGATGTTGTTTCTTCATCTCCAAGTAATTCTTGAACATTTCGTCTGTTTGTCGCTTGAACCTGAGGTTAACGACATAGTAGCGGGTTTGGCAATCTTCAGCGTATCACAACTTGCGCCCGGTTAGCTTTCGGCCATGCACAAATCTGGTAAAGTACAACCTCGTGTTCGGTCCAGGGCGAGTGACTTTCCTTAGGTATTCGAAGGTTACCAACTCTGTTGAGCTTCTAGGAAACAGCGACATCCTACCCCCTTATCATTGTTATTTTAATTAGTCACTTGAGTGATTTCATGATGTATGCGAATGCAAATGGGTGCATATAATGCATGAATCGAACTATGACATTGAAAGTAAATGTCTTACCAACTAGACTCGGGAAACGTCAAATGTTCCCTTGTAATGATGAGTGGTTTTAGGTATACCAACCTTTCATAGACATGCACATGAGACAAGTGGATATACTCTAAAAAGAATCGAGAATCAGGTGAGGAATCTATGGCTCAGGCTCCCACGATTCAAATGAGGCAGATTCCTCCCTAAGGGTACCTACCCAAGAGGGCTAGATATCGTCAATTTGGATTGTGAACGGGAACAGACACGAAAGTCTCAAGTGCCATCAAACACAAGATCCTTTCGTACCCTTTCCCTATCTAAGGTAACTTATGGGTGGTTGCAGTCGGGGTTTGACCGCCAATGTGTGCAATGTGTCGTGATCATCACAATGCAAGTCATGCACAACAGTTTGTATTAAACACCGCTTCAATATGTGCATAAGATAAACATACATTCCCAACTCCAACCTGTAGAAAAAATATCAACAATCACTCCACCCCTTATTTCTCCTATCTGCAAAAACATCTAACACAATAGTTAGCGTACGTACCTCACCTTCGAGAGCATCTGCAGAAAACGGGGTCAGATAAACCAATCAACTTTTTAATCGGCTCAAGTCCTCTAAAATTCTTAACCAAAGATTCTGGTTTGGAACAAATCCCCAGTGGATTCGCCAGTCTGTTGCGACCCTCTCGAGCGCTGCCGGGTTCTCGTGGGCTAATGGGCCGCCCGATGTCACTTGATCAGACGCGGGCCTCTTCCAAGGTCCATCACCCAAATCGCAACGGTTGGATATACGTGGTCGACCTTCGGTGCGGTATGGTGATATGTGATATGTGTACATGTCAAGGAGTCGCCACCAATCGTTTCGTGGAGGGTACGATCGGAAACCCTATCGAATAGTTAGGAGCGATCTATTCGATTTTGCGAAAACCAAAGAAGTGGGATCGAGGACTTTGTTTCTCCAACTGTCAGAGTTGACGCCCTTTCGGTACCTAAGTTGAATGATTTATCTAATCCTAAGATTTCATACAGATGAGTGGGGCACGGATCCTAAATCTAGGAGTTCATACAAATAGGAATTGCTACCCTATCACTCATAGTCAGTAAAAATAAATGCGCAAATCAAGTATCCAAAACATACGGATAAATCACATGAAAGCAACATGGCATCCCTAGTAAGACCCTATCAGGCTAGAGAAGTATCAATCAAGATTTAGGAGTGATTTTGACATGATTTGCCCATGAGGGGCAAAATCATAATTTTGAGAAATTTGGGGACAATTTACCCCGGAAGGGAAAAATAGTCATTTCAGATGAAGTGTGTAGTCAAAAGATGGTGGAAATAGGATTGGCGATCAAACCAATCAATTTTCTATTTTTTTTTGAAAATTTTCAGAAGTTTTCTGGAATTTAAAAGTGATTTTACCTTTGGAAGCGTAAAATCGTCATTTTAGGCAAAGATGAGAAATGAAAATCTCAAATATTAGGGTTAGTCGCCCACCTGACCCAAACCCTAATTTTAAGCAATTTTCAGGACTCGATTGGAATAAGAAAGACGATTTACCTATGGAGGGGTAAAATCGTCGTTTCGAGAAAAGAGATGAGATTCGAAAACCCAAGCCCAAGAATTGATCGCCTAACCGACCCTAATTCTTATCTTGGCACTATCGACTTATCTCACACACACAACGGAGGTGACTTACCCCTAAAGGGTAATATCGTCAATTCTTGGGAGAACGGATAAGAAACCCCAAAAATAGGATTGACCAGTTGTCTGTGGTCAATCCTCAATTTTTGGGGATTTCTGGAGTATCTAGGATTTCCCCGTAATTTTTCTACATTTTTTTTGGGATTTTCAAGCATTTTTTAGGATTTTCTAGAATTTTTCTGATTTTTTATTTAAAAAAAAGTGATTCGGACCGGGTCGACCCGACCCATTCAGGTCGGAACCTGGCCCAGACCCGGACCCGCACGACCTACGGCTCCAAAATGACACCGTATCATCCTTTTTTTTATTTTTATGATTATTTTGACTTGATCCGACGGTTCCTATTGAACCACGTGGCTAATCCACGGCCACCGGATTAGCTTACTAAAGTCTACGGCCTAGATTAAACGGAGACTCGACCAGGGCCGTCTGATTGACCTACCAAAATCTACGGTCAGGATTAGAAGGCTAGACTAGATCTGGGCCGTCCATCCTCACTAACCTAAACGACGCCACTCGACAACTAACCTAAATGGCACCGTTTCGACTTATTTTGATTTTCTAATTTTAAAACTATTTTCGGATAATCCTAATTACTAATCGAATGGCCACCAATTATTGGACTCGATTAACCCTAGCCGTTGGATCTAAACCAACGGCCGAGCTGACTCGACTCCCACGTGGACCAACCACAGGACGACACATGGACCTTTGACTCGTTGACTCCGCCACGTCAGCTTCGTCTTCAACCTCTCGACCCCGGCGGAACGAACGGCTGAGCACCTCCGACGACGATCCAACGCTGGAACCTTAACTAAATCGCGCGAAACCAGCACTAATCGACTCGCAATCATCTCTAGTTTAACATATCTAAGAATCGGAGCATCTAATTCACGAAATCGCGAGCATCATGCAGAACTCCGAGTACGGCCATGGAAGTTCGATCGCACGATTTACATCAAACCATGGCAATTCAATCACAGAATATCATCAATAGAGGTTCAGAAGACTTACCTCGAGCTCCGATTGAGCTCGCACGACCTAGATTTGGCTAGGCAAGAATGACCAGGGCACGGCAATGGAGGTTGGATTTGGAGACTCAATTCGAGGTGTTCAAGCGAGGTCAATGAAAAATGAAGATGCGACGATGGTTAGTGATGCTTGGGGAGCAAAACACACATGCTAACTACAAGAATCATGGCCAGAGACGAGATCCACCATTGATGCTTAGTAAGAAAGCTTGAAGGCTGAACTTAGCTATTCTTGGGGTTTCAGGCGGCGCGGTCGGTGGCTATCGACTCCTGGCAGCTTTGGCGATCTCCTGATGACGCCTTTGAGCTTTGGTCTAGCCTGAGAAGGCCTAACCGATGCTCTGCAAATCCGAGCTCCACCCTCGACAATGGCGATGGAGGGTGAGCTCTCTCTCTCTCTCTCTCTCTCTCTCTCTCTCTCTCTCTCTCTCTCTCTCTCTCTCTCTCTCTCTCTCTCTCTCTCTCGTTCTCTCTCTGTTGATTCTGTTCAATCCTCCTCAACCGAACTAACCAACCCCCCCGGCTTCTAGAAGGTCAATTGGCCTTTTATCTGTTTCAAATTCTGGCGCCGAATGGGGAAAGGAGGGTCGGTGACCTCCGAACATGCAGACACATGCGAAATGGTCACCGACGACCGGCAATCGACGGGAATGAAATGGCCAGTCCGTTTAGAACCTCCGGTGATCACATTTGGCGTGAATTTAGTGTGCATTTGATCCTGCACCTTGTGCTGAAAATGGCTGACGCCTTCACAGCCATCGCCGGGATGCTCCGGTAGACCCAAGTCGTCGGACCGGTCTCGTTCGACAGATGACTTCACGGCCTACAGAACGCCTCCATCAATTTTACCCATCGAAGCCGATTGATGGTCCAATTTTGCCCTCAAAATCTGCTTATTCGAACTGCAAAAATGGCGCGGACGGGAGGAAGAAGATGCACTGTAGCGAACCGGTTCGACCGTTCTGAACTGGTTCCGACTTGAAATTTTTCAAATTAAACCCAAATTGATGGGGAATTTTTGCAATTGAACCTCAGAATCGAACTTAAGGCATGAATTTTATGTAAAAATGTGGTTTTGCCCAAAAATTTATGTCAATTTCTACAAAAGCCCCAAATTTGTCTTTAATTGCAATTTGGCAAATTGGGAAATTGAAGGCTCAAATGATCAAATTGGACCAATTACCTATGCTAATCGATTCAAAATGATGAAAAGCATTGGGCAGTGACTTTAATTTGTAATGGTAGTCCTTGAATTGAAAGTAATTTCAATTATCCCCAAATTCAAGGACTAAAATGCAATTAAGTATGCAATTTTGCCCAATTCATGCAATTGGGCAATTTGTGCAAACAATTGGGCTAAATTGCAATGAGAGACAATTAGATTGAATGTCAAGATCCTAAAAAATGCCAAAATTACAAATTAAAAGACTCAATTGACATTTTATTTACCAAATTCAATCATTTGTGTAACAAAGGAACACCTAAAATTGAATTTGATTTTGTAATTTTTATGAGGTCAAAAAGACAAAGGATTTAAAATAAAAATATTGACTATTTTTCATATTTTTGTGACCTTAAATGCTATTTTTCATAAATTTTCAAGTATTTTTCTATTTTCTAAAAATACTAAAAAATGCGAAAAATATAAAAAATTATTATTATTTTTTGTCAAAAATGATTCCTTAGGCTTGGCCAAGGCCACCAGAGTTGATTTTGTAATTGTTTTGACTTTTTATGCATTTTTTTATGAATTTTCTAAAAATAAGCTAGAAAGGCTGATCCGAAATTAGGTGTCAACAGCCATCAAACAGATGTTTGCATAGTCATCTTCACTTTCATCAGAATCACTCAACGTTTCTGCCTTTAGAGCCTTCTTGTACTTCTCATACTTGAACTTGTCTTTCTTCAACGTTGGAGAATTCGGCTTGATATGTCTTGCTTTCTTGCAATGAAAGCATATCACGTCTTTGCTTTCTTGAGACTCATTGTTAGAGAATTTCTGATCATTTTTCCTCAATGGTTTCCTTCCTTTGAAGTTCCTGGCTTTTCGAGCCATTTTTCTAAACTTCTTTACCATGAGTGCTAATTCTTCGTCATCCTCATCTTCATCATCTGTGTCAGACAAACATTGAGCAATTTCAGATTTTAACGCAATTGATTTCTTACCTTTTTTATCTCCCCTTTTGTTTGCCCGTTCTGTTTCATATGATTGCAGTGTCCCAACTAGCTCATCCATTGAAAGTGGTCTGATCGTTTGACATTCTTGTATGGAAGGTTTGATATAGTTCCACTCGTCTGTGAGTCCTCTAAGTATCTTCCTTACTTGCATTGCCTCAGCAATGGGTGCACCTTGTCTTGCAAGTCCGCTTGCTAGACTTTGAAATCTGTCTATCATATTAGCAATAGATTCGTCAGATTTCGTCTGAAATGCTTCATACTCACACAGTAAAATGCTGAATTTTGTTTCCTTCACTCTATTTGTTCCTTGAAAAGTGATATGAAACCTATCCCATATTGCTTTATCAGATTCTTCCTCTGAAACACGGTTATAAAGAGGAGTTGATAAGGCACAAAATAATGTATTGACAGCTTTGGAATCCAAGCCTCGTCTTTTGACTTTTTCAATCTCAGTCATGGTCGTGGTAGGATTTGCTCCATTTCCAGATGTTGCACTTGCAGCAGCATTAGGTATAACACCATTTGTGACAACATCCCACATCAAATCATCATACGCCTTGAAGAACCATTTCATCTTGTTGCTCCACATATTATAGTCCTTCCCATCAAAGTAGGGTGGCTTGTTGGCAAAGTGCGAATCGCTTGCTCTTGAAGAGTGGTTGCTAGATATAGTAGATCGTTAGCTCAGAAGTCAATAAACACTTCGTAAATATGAGCAACCTGCTCTGATACCAATTGTTGGATCTAGCAATATCACCTAGAGGGGGGTGAATAGGTGAATCAACAACTAAATCGAAATTTCTTGCGGAATTAAAAATAATTTCAATATGCGATCAGTAAACAGGAACAACGAGCGATAATACAAAAATTAAACGCAGCGATGGAGTGGGGAAGAGAAATAAGCACGCTGAGTTTATAGTGGTTCGGCTTGTCAAGCTTACGTCCACTCTCCCACGATGACAGCCGATCGGCTGGATTTCACTATGATGAATTGAAGAGAATTACAATCGATCAGCCACTCAATTTTTCTCTCTTGCAGATTCTCACAATGAATGAGATTTTGAGTACTCAGAATATTTTGGATGAAATTTGAATAACTTTTGCACTTTGGATTGTCGTTCGCCTCCTCTTCGTAGATCGTCATGGTTCTTCTTTTATACTCCATTGCCTTCAAACTAGCCGTTGGATACACGATCAAGGGATCGCTCTTCAATCCTTGATTGGACGTCATCAATCGTGATTGAACGAGACTGCATTTAAGAAGATATGATAACCGTTGAAGCAGATCTCGAACCCTTCTGACCTAGTTGCCCAGACAACCGAATCTTCAGTTTCCATAAGTGGAGTAAATCCAAATAGGTTCCAAAAAAGATATTCTTGGAAGATAATTGTCGCGACCCTCTCGAGATTCGCCATGGGCTCTCGAGGGCTAATGGGCCGTCCAGTCTGGTCGGACGCGGGCCTCTCCCAAAGCCCGTTACCCAAATCGCAACGGAGGTATACGTAGTCGACCTTCAGTGTGGTCTAGTGACATGTGTGTCTTGTGCATGCATTTGGAGTCGCCACCGTAAATTCTGGTCTACTTACCCCGTACCAAGACCTCGACGCCGAGATCGGCAGACACGTCAACGCTTCCGGCGTCTCAATCTACGCGTGAAGCCGCAGACGAGCTCCCGGACATCAACGGTTGCACTCTTCGTCTTTTTGAACTTCCTCTGAACTATTCTGCTTGCTCTCTCCAGCTCCCCCTCGATAGATCTATTTCGGCTTTGCCCACTATTCGAATAGCTACAGCCCGCTGTTCCTTCCAGTGCAGCTCGTGCCATCTTCTTCCTTGTACGACATCCTTTTTTTGCAATACTCCATGGAGGCCGTGCCCTTTTTAACGTCATCAGTTCTTCGCCTCGGCGCTACATCGCCAAGATCTGCCCGGGTGACCGACGCTGACCGGCCGTGACCTAACCGTCGGAGCGACGTCCCAAACGGACATCACGATCGGCCATCCGCGTCTATCAACCATCGATCCTGGACGGAGAACCAACAAAACCAAACACTCCAGTGCCACCGCCAATGAAATGGCAAACAGAGTCACGGAGGTCGTGGTGCCAGCGCCACTGGCGGTCAAAGGGACCAGCCTCGAACTCCTTCGCTCGCTAGCTCCCTATACGAGGAAGACCATGCTATTCCCCTTTTTTTTTCTTTTCTGTTTTTCTAATATCCTTGTCTCCCACTTCCCTTTTTTATGTCTATTCTTTTAAGATGGTGGAGCAATGAATCCCTTATTTTATTTGATGGACAATGAGTAGGATGTTTTCACGTTCTCGCTATTATTTTGTGCCGTTCGGCTCGCGAAGCATCTTTGACCATCCTCATCAACTAACATTGTACCATAGGAACCTGCTTATCTTGTCGTCGCATAATTGGTTTGCTTATCCGATAAATTTAAACTCAATTGACCGACTCTATCCTAAATGTCAAATGAATGTTAGAAAATGTACAATGCATGCGAAACTATTTTTGTGAGAATTATAATTCTCATTTTTATGCTTACACGAATAATTTAGGTGTCAACAGCTGCCCCTCTTTGAGAGTGAGCTCGTCAGAGGTTGCTTTTAAAGACAAAACGACACCTGAATCTTGACCGACCTGACTGGGGAAAAGAAATGCTACGACATCGAAACCTTAAACTTTTGATTAATGCTCAAATCAATCTCTGATTTGCTCTTGCCATCTGAATATGGGCCGGGAAGAGAGAGGCTTACCTGAAGCTCACCTGCCGGATGCTGCTGGTTGCGACGGTTTTCAAGAAGATGCATAGGACTCGTCATTCAGAATATCCTAGGGAGATTAAGCTCTGACCTGTATGGTAGGTCATACCATTATGGGATTCCTAACTGGGAGGAACCTAAAGAAGGCCCATCCCACGCTTTGGGATTTGCCAAGGATTTTGATCCGTATGGTGGATCGGACCTTTGTGTTGACCCCTACGGCGGTATTTACCAATGAGTCGACCCTTATGGCGGTTTCTACCTTTGGTTGACCCTTCAGGCGGTTTCTACCTTGAGTTGACCCTTCAGGCGGTATCTACCATGAGTTGACCCTTCAGGCGGTTTCTACCTTGATTTGACCCTTCAGGCGGTTTCTACCTTTGGTTGACCCTTCAGGCGGTTTCTACCTTTGTTTTGACCCTTCAGGCGGTTTCTACCTTAGTTTGCTTTGAAAAGGAGGCTCATGACGAAGGTTCTCCACGTCCGATGAGACTGCCTAAATTTTGAAAAAGGGGTCTCATGACGAGGGTTATCCACGTCCGATGAGACTGTTCGATATTTTGAAAAAGGCGTCTCGTGACGAGGGTTCTCCACGTCCGATGAGACTGCCTAAATTTTGAAAATGGGTCACATCCTCACCCCTTCTTTTGAAAGATCCCGAAGTTTGTCGGGAATTCAGTTTTTTGAAGTAGTGAAAGACTTTATTTTGACAAAGCCTCGCTTTAGTTTGCTGAGGCGACATTCTGGGAGCTGGGTGTTTCCAACGGATCCTGCAGAAGTTCGAGCCTGAATTTTTTTTTTTTTTTTTCAAGCAATCTTAGGGAAAACGACGGTTGTCCATCCGACAAAATCGTATGATTTAAGTCTTAATCATGAAATGTGCGTTTTGATGCTGGAGGTTATCCAAAGCGTTCTTGCAACATGCAAATGTGATCACAAATCCCTTGTACGGAAAATCTGGATCAAACAATTTGAAATTTCCAAAAAGAGTTTGTTCAAAACATCTATTGGAGAATTTCTCATCCAATAGGGCTCCTCACCGCTCTGTGATAATGGTCTTTTGTAAGGAATGCGCTCAACTTCCTACTAACATGTGCCTAGGTTTTAGGATCCTTCGCAGCGCATACATTTTGATCGATCGGGAGGTCTTCCACGGGACCGTAATGTTAGGCTTGGATAATGGTTTTCAATGGAGACCCGATTTGGAGTCGAGGCCACTGAATGGATGTTCTCACCATCTGCTCCGGGTTTACAAGTCAAGAACCCTGCAAAATGAGAAAGAAAATAATCTTGCTCGTACCTCTTCGAGCTAAGCTATATGTTAACCCAAGTGTCTTAGTCAGAGAAGACTGTTTCAGGGTCATGATGTTGGTAGGATTGGGGACCGAAAGAAGCTTGTTTTTTTGCCCAGATTTTATGAGGGGTTTGACGTTGGTGATCATTGCAAACTTGTCACCTGTCTTTTCCATTCCGCATCTTCAATTTTTGAGGTGTGCAATCGCTTTTGTGGTGTGCACAAATTCTTTAGGGAGAATCTCTGGCTGCATTAAGAGATTGACAATTCTGTCTGCGTCTTTCTTCCACGCTTGACATCATTTGGAGGAGCGGTCTTTTTGATCTGACTCCTTTAGAAATTTTCTCTTCCCAACTAGGTTTCATTAGGGATCAATCAAACAGTTTATGCGAGCATCGGCCTTGCTTTTACCAGGCACTTTGCTTTTTCTTGATGCTGGCGATTTCTTTGATCCCTTGTTGCAAGTGAGATGCTTGGCAATTGTGCTAGATATATGATTTGGCTCTTAGCACGCTTGAGTATCGACTTAGTAGCTTTTCGTAAACCCTAGGTCTTGAACTCCCTCGTTTCTGAAGTGATGCTGCATCCATCTTGAAATGTGCAATGATCACCAACGGGTTTATGAAACGAATTTGCAGGCTCAACTTGGCTGTGCAAAGGATATGGTGTGTGGGATAGAGAAATGAATGCTTCTCGTCATCCTATGGCATTTGGATTACCATATAAACAACACACAAAGATTAATGTTAGTCCGAGCAAGAAAATTTCTAACCATTTTCTCCCGATGCTGCTGGACTTACCTCCATTTTCCCCAATGTGGGGTGGTTCTTGACAGGGTTGACAATGAAAACCGCCGTTCGAAGGGGTTGTCAATGGTCACCTGTAGTGTTTGGGGATAAGAAACGAATGCTTCCGTCGTCCCAATCCATGTAATCGCTGCGAATGGTCCCTACCTCCGTAGGTACAGATTTTGCTGTCCGATTCACTTCCCTCGTCTCTCAAGTGTATGTAGGATGTGTTTGGACTGGGCTCGCCTCCCTTTTGAGTAAACTTCCTTTTGAATGATTCGACAAATAATCATATTTGGAAAAATTCATTTCTTTCTTTCCCAAAATTTATCCATCGAGGGGATTTTGTGATGTACCATGCATGTTCTTATTCATGTTCAGACAACCTCCTGTTTTAAAACATGAATGCCAATGAAGTTTGAATTCTATGTCTTTTCTAGACATTAGATTCTGAAAGCTTTTCTTTTTTATTTAACATCTTCAATGGATTGGGGAAAGGGATGCTTACCTGTCCCCCGCGGCTGCGGATCCCTGCAAATTGTAAAAGAAGTATATCATTGTATGTTCACGAATTTTCCAAAAATCGAAACGATACATCCTACCCTTAGTCATGTACTCTAACGAGTAGTACATGGGATGTAAAAACCTGTTCGTCTGCAAGGCGGCTCCCCTGTCAAGGATAAACAATAAGTGTCAATTCATATTCCCAAATTCAAGACAAATTGGGACGATACAACTTTACTCTTGATTTTCATCCCATTCTGATGTTGCGTATTGATATGAACAACATCTATCAAATCCGCCTATCCATGCTTGGAGTGTTTGTAACATCAATGGTTCATCTGCCCCCAGCTGGGCAGCGTCTGTTCTGCTATTCGAACGCATGACTCCTTAAGTGATTTATCCATGTTTATCATCTGAGAAGGAAAAGAAAGAAGACATTATTTCGGTATCCGATTGGAGATCGTTTAGGAACGATACATCGTTTTACCAAATGGGTGGCTTCGCGGCCAGATGCATTTTGCATTGAAGGGATGGATTCCATTATGCTCTGCGAACGATGATCATTGCTTGGGGAGCTCTTCCCTGAGCTTAAAGATGCTCAAAAGGTAAGGCGGATCTTCGTACGACTAGTTTTAAGCGTAAATGAGAAATGCCCCCATGGGAGCCTTACAATGGGATTGCCAATACATTCATTCAGGCTATTCAACCTCTTTTCTCCGAACATTTTTTTACAAATCGCGCCTTGAATCAAACACCTAATCGTCGGCTCTGTATCACTATTGCAAGAGTCCGCCAGCTTCAGGCTGATCGAGCCAGAAATTGAGTTCCTCTCCAAGGAAATCGCTCGAATCTCCGAGCCATTGATGCTCAAGTCGAGTGTCACCGACCGTTGGCGATAGATCACTCTCGCCTTGGATGATTTGATTCCTCGAGCTGGAACCTCCCTTGTTGACCGGCAAATATGTAGACATGTCCCATGTAAATGTTGGATTCGCCATGGGAAGAGCACTAGCAACAGGTTGGTACTCAAATTGGGGGGTTCCTATTTGCGGGAACTGCGGTATATACACTTGAGGGGTATTGAGACTGCTTGGTGGAGCGTTCTGATTTGGGTTAGAGGAGTCGGTGACATGGTTGCTGGTCTCGTCAACACCGAAGCATGGTTGGGTGTTCCCGGCTCTACAATCATCGTGGTTGCAGTTATGACCGATATTTAAGTTCGAACCAGCTCCATCCGAGCTCAGTGTCACCCGTCCCTCTTTTAGCAACCTCCTGAAATATCCAAGGTGGCTCGCGACGTTAACTTTAGAGAGTCCAGGCACATTCAGGATTTCGTGTATGCGCGTTGATCGTGCCGTGTCGATCCCCAACTGTCGAACTGTATCAACAAATTTCTGATGGAGTTCAGCAGTCCAAGAAAATCGCGCTTTCTTGTCAACAAGAACAGCTTGCCGACTAATCTCTATGAGATCTGATTGTGTTGGAAACTGCTCTTGTAAGCCTTCGACGGTATCTGACTGCACCGGAAGACATTGCGAAAGGCATTGTAACATATGAGCACTACCAATCTCTAGAAGTGGCTCTTCGGAGAATATTTCACTGATGAAAATATGGTTATTGCAATCAAGGCAAGTGGCACTGCTCAACGCTTCCTCATACCTAGCGCTTTCTGTTCGAAGCTTTTCATTTTCTTCCTTCAGAATCGCTAGCTCTTGCTGTCTATGTAGATTCCCCAGCCGGGCTCGTTTGTTACGAAACCACTTATTGACCTTCCCAGGCTCCCACCCTAACTCTCGACCTAGCTCAGCCCTCTGCTTCTCATCTGGATGGGGGCATTCCTCGAAGAAAAAATCAAGCTCCCGGTCTTGACTCGAAGTATGGTGAAGGGGATGTTTTCCTTTCTGATGCTGATCACTGCTATGGGCATTGTTTTCATTACCACAACCTTGAGTTTCATCGTTGGAAGTGTCAATCTCCATGACCATCGTGCCGGATTCGGTCCCGTGATCTTCAAATTCTTCCAGCAGTTTAAGCTCGGAGACTTCTAAGTCGGGCGTTTCCAACAAATGACGGTATCCTTGGAACATTTTGGATCGAAGTATCACTGACTGATCATCGCAGAAGTCATCTGATCCTTCGAAATATTGATGCATGGGTTGGGTAGCATCGCCCGACTGGTTCTTCGAGCTGGAACCTCCATTTCTTCTCGAGAACATGAGAGGGGAGTTGATCGATTGACCCCCATAAGCATCTCCTACCTGGGAATTAGGGAAACAAAAATGCTCAACGCATTCCCTTGTTAGATCCTTTGAAACCACATGCCCTAGTTCGGCAAGTCCTTGGGCACTAAGCGCAGAAAGCTCATTAGTAAGCGGAAAAACAGCGACGGATGGGTGCTGCGCCTGCTGCATCTGTGGCACACACTCTTGAAGAAAATTGGGATGACTCAGATGAATATTCTGATCAATTTCCCAATAAGTGTTGAATTTGTAACCGAGGTTAGCATGACGCTGTCTTAGCGCTCTTCTGTAACAACCGAGGTGATTTGAGACCATAGCCTTGGTAAGTTCTGGTGCATTCAGGGCCTCCATTACTTTCTTCGGGCGTGCATAGTCGAGCCCTATTCGCCGAACCACGTCTAAGAACCGGCGGTGAAGCTCAAGGGGCCACGCGAAAATCTTCTTCTCTTGGTTCAGAATAGCGTCGACAGCTTGACGGCTGATCTTTAACCCTTCTCGAGCAGGATCTGATCCTGCCATAAGTCGTTGTGGAGAAGACTCGTGGTGACTCTCATCATAGTGGCATATATTCCCTCCTCCAGAAGGCACTGGCACTATCTTTGTAGGATTGATTTGTTCATGCACATCACCAGTATTTTCGATCCTAGCAGAAGGCTTAACGGGAAACAATCTACTGAGAGTGGTAGGGCCACCGCAGTTAGGGCAGACAATAGTGCTAAGAACTTCTTCATACCTCACGTTCTTTGTTCGAAGCTTCTCGTTCTGTTCCTTTAGAAATGCGGTCTCCCGTCGTTTGTACTGCTTACTCAGCTTGGTTCGTTTATTTTGAAACCAATTCAAGATCCTTAAAGGGCTCGTCCCTAGTTTTTGACCCAACTTCTTCCTCTGTTCTGTGTCCGGGAAAGGGCATCCCTTGAAGATAGCTTCAAGTATCTGGACCTCATCTGGAGTGTAGAGCTGGCGACGCTTTCTTTTCTGGCGCGGATCATCGTCGCTGGCGTCTTGGTCGCTGAGGGCTTGAGTCTCCTGGATGGTCGAGTCGATTTCCATATCCTTCGTGACGAATTCATTTCCGAGGTCTTCAAATTCCTCTAGCCGTTCAAGTTCGGAAACATTCAGGTCAGGCGTTTCCAACAGATGATGGTACCCCTTGAACATTTTGGGTCGAAATGTCTTTTCCTGATCTTCGTTCGCTTGATCTTCTCCACCCTTTCTCAGATGTCCGCCCTCTCTGTAATTATCAGAGATTAGGCGTGTTCCAAGAAGCGTCGCTTTGAAATCGAGTAACGAGCGTCTGACGGGCGTTCCTTTCGAGACTTCGTGATTCCCCCCGTCCGTTCTTACTCTCTCTTGCCTGAGTGGAGCGTGCAGATCTCCCGTGTCGACTTTTGCTTTATCGAGCATTACGCCTGTCCCCCTAGCTCGGTCTCCAAAGTAATAGGTCCGCCGGCCTTTAGGTGTTGTTACCTTTTCTAAGCCCGAAATCACGGGACAGAGGTGGATCTGTGACTCACCAGGGATGTATTAATGAAGCTTGATTAGCCCTGCTGCGTATAGAAAAATTATTGCAGCTTTCCCTTTCTCATTCGAGCGTTAAAGGGCGAGAGGTTGACATCGAGGAGATTAACATTTCGATCTAACCTCTCAAACACTCCTCCATTATTCCTTCTTTTCTCTGTCGTTGAATCGCAGATGGCTTCCTCTCCTGTACCCGCTGCCTCAGTCGAAGCTTCAACCCAATGGGAGAGGTTTTATCACCTCTTGGGTAGAGGTTATGGCTACATAAACAGTCATCCTGAAGCTGAGGTTGAAGTTCGTACTCTGATTCCGGCCCTGGATACTGTGTGTATTGAAGGTACGAAACTTCAAAGGGAGTTTGTGATCTTCCCAACTCTCTTCAACAATTTCCTGCAGGCTTATGAAGTTGCTAGCCGGGAGGTCACTCTGGCTGGTATCGTGCGAGCCCGCTATCAGGACCGAACTGAGTCCCTGATGTTGGCCATGCTGACGGCCGATAACCATAAAAGGGCTGTTGAATACGCCCACGCCCAGGTTTCGATGTTGGTCCGTGAGAGGGACAACTTGGTGGAGCGTCTGGCTCTTTTTGACACCGCCTTTGAGCAAGATCAGCACAACCTCGTGCTGAGGTTCCAGTGTGCCTGGTTGGAGGAAAGGCTTGAAGACCTGAGCATGGATATAGCTCGCGGGAGGGTGCTGGCTCAGGACTTAGAGCTTGAGTTCGAGTACTATGAGACCAAGGTGAACGACCTTAAGGAGAAATGTCGCCTCCTTTTCTTCAAGCTTGTAGACCTCGATTCCCAGAGTGTGGGTTGTAAGCAAGGCATGGATAGCATGGAGAATCAATTGAGCTCATTTGTGATGCTCATTAGAACTCACTTTGGATTTACGGTTCCTCCTCAGTAGTCTGTTTGTAAAGTCTCCTGTTAAGTGCTATAAATGAGAGTGTATGCACATTTCCGCTTATCCTTCGCAAGGTTCAATATTGCCCTTGGTTTCGCAATCATAGTGTTTGAGGCAACTGACGATCTTTCCGCTTTCGAGCCCGCTCACGTTATGTTTGTAACTTATGCTGTCACGTTTGCCTTCGTGCGCTTGGTCGATTTACCTCGAACCCATCGTGACAAAAGATTGTTGTAGCTAAACATGATGATGTTAGCAAGCATCATTGTGTGAAATCAACCCTAGGCCTTAAAGAAGAAAGGAACTGCTCCGATTGAAACTTTACAATGCGCAAATAAGAAATAAGTTCTACTTGTGTACAAGCCCCCCCTTTTCTCTGGGTATGTTCGATCACCACCCCATCATGTCTGGGTTCAGGTGCGCGGTCATCGACTCCAGATCATGGCCGTGAAGGTTTGCTAGCCTCCTCCTGATGGATTCTTCGAACTGTGACCACCATCTTTGTTTGAGAAGAAAAGAGGAGGGTCGACCTCTTTCCTATCAAAAGCGTGTCTCACTCAGAGATCAGGGAAGCAAAATTGTTCGAAGTGTTCCCCCACTAGATCATCCGAGATCATATGCCCTAGTTGGGCGAACTCCTGAACATTAGACGTCGTGGGTGGATCAGCAGCAGGAAGAGCGCCGGTGGACGGCCGCTGCTCGAGCGGGGAAGTGTATATTTGTTGCACCGGTGGCACGTATTCTTGAGGAACATTAAGATGACTGATAGGGCTATATTGACCAATTCTCCAACAGTTGGTGGTAGAGCTACCGGCTTGGTTGGTATCGAGACTCGGCAGGGCTCTTCTTGAGGCATGGCTGTTGCATTCGTAGCCGTACCTAATGTTCAAGTTCGAGTCGGGCTCTTCTAGGCGCCGTGCGGCATGACGCCGTCGTAGCTTCCTGCGGTAACCATTTAGGTGGTTTGCGACTAACCTTCTAGCGAGCCCCGGTTCATTCATGACCTCATGTACGCGTGTTGGACATAATGAGTCATTCCCTATTTGGTGAACCGCATCAAGGAATTTTCTGTGAAGCTCTGGAGACCATATGAACTTCTTTTGGCGACTCAGGATAGCATCCGTGACTCGGCGATCATTCCTCGATTCACTCTCGGTGGGGTCTGGTTGTGCCAGAGGTTGTTGCAGGGGAAGCTGGTTGACTTCGAACTGGTCTGTGGTGATAGTAAGCCCATTGTCAGGGAAATTGTAGTAACGCGCCTCCCCTCTTTCCAAAGATGGTTTGAGGGAGTGGGGTGGCGGACGACCACCTGCGATTCTCATAGAAAACTTATCACGGAACATTTCGCGAGTGTCGATAGAACCACCGCAGTTAAGGCAAGCGGCGTTGATGAGGACTTCCTTACACCACATGTTTTCTGCTCGAAGCTTGGCGTATTCTTCTTTTAGAGTTTCGAGCTCTTGACACTTTCCCCGAACCACTGATCTGGCCCGTCTGTTTTGAAACCAGTGCTTGACCCTTAAGGGTTCCATCTCTAATTTCCGGGCTAATTTTCTTCTTCGTCTCGTATCCGGGTAACGGCACTTATTGAAGGCGGCTTCGAGTATCTGGATTTCCTTCTCAGTATAGAGCCGGCGACGTCTTCTTCCACGAGATGGGACATCGCCGCTGCCGTCGTTGTTGCTGCTACTGTCGTCGTCGCCACCACTGTCATCGTCGCTGCCCTGATCCTGAACCTCGTTGCCAGCAGGGTTGGGTAGTATGGTTTCGACATCTGGCTCGATCCCAAAGACTTCAAGGTCTCCCAACTGCACATTACCTAGGACATTTGGGTCAGTCATCTCCAACAAATGACTATGACTGTTAAACATACTGGATCAAGAAAAGGTTTGTTCGTCCTTTTTTAATCACTCAAGGTCTTGTAATCCTCTTCCTATGTTTACTCTCTCTAAACTTTCTTTTGAGTGACTTTGCGTACTCAGGAGTCGCTCTTCGAGCATGGAAGACGATCACCAGGCGAGCGCTCTTCTAGAGATTTTGAGTTTCTCGTCTTGTCGTCTTCCTTCCTTTTCATGGTGGAGAGATCACGGATCGCTTTTCTTTCCTCGATAGCCGAACCTGTCCCCCATTATCTCTCAAAAGACTAAATTACGTCCACCACCCGCTCAGCTTTTCATCCTGACAAAACTATCAACCCTACCGCGGCTCCTTCGATATTTGCGCTCGACTCCCGCTCCATCTCAATAATGGTGAAATAGACAACTCTTTTACAACTTTTCAAACTCGTCAGGCCTGAAATCGCGGATCGAGACATGTCTGATGCTTCACGGGAGGAGCAACCCCTGCTTTACATTAACTACCCCGGCTCCACAAGCATTATTGCTGTAACTTTTCTCCATTTTTGAGCTACTATGAAACGAGGAGAAGGTTGGTGCTCTCATTTGCCCAGCTTTCACTTTCATTCATTCCATCGCACTCGTCTTCCTTTCCATCCTTCCAACAAGAAATGGCCTCATCTTCTGCTTCTTCCTCTGACTCTTCCCATGCTTGCGTCTTTTCACTTGCAGTCCCGGCCCGATGGGAAAAACTCTATAATCTCTTGGGTCGGGGCTATGCTTACATAGCCGATCATCCGGAGATCGAGGCTGAGATCCGCGTTCTATTTGCGGCCACTGACACTACTTCCATCGAGGGTACTGAGTTGGAGAAGGAGTATAAAACATTCCCAGCCCTCTTTGCAAACTTTCTAGAGGCTTACCGCGTTGCTCACCGGGAAGTTCTCGTGGCTCGTGTCTTGCGAGCCCGCTACGAAGACCGCTGTGACTGCCTGACGTTGACTAACTTCGTGGCTGACAGCCACAACAAGGTTATGGAAACTGCCAACGAGCGGGTCTCGACGATGCTTCGTGAACGTGGAAATTTGGTGGAGCGTTTGGCCTTGTGCCTGATCACCTATGAGCACGATCGTCGTAACATCATGTTGAAGTTTCAGAGCGATTGGCTGGAAGAGCGACTCGATACTGTTACGGCGGATGTATCCCGTGGGAGCGAATTGGTCCGGGACTTGGAACTTGCTGCTGAAGATCACAGGGCCAAGGTTGCTGACCTTAAGAATGAGTGCAAGTGCCTTCTTCTCCAGCTCGCGGATCATGATATACGGAGCGGTGAGTGTAGGCAGGGAATCAACCATATGGAGGGCCAATTGAGCTCCTTCGTGCTGCTGATTAGGGCTCAGTTCGGCTTTATTTTTCCGCCTCGCTAATCTGTATTAATCTGCTTTGAAAGTCTTTCGATTGAGCGAAAGTGAATGAAAGCTCCTGTGTGTGTGTTTTAGCTTTTATATGGTCCATTTCTTCGAGCATCTGAACATCTTCAACTTGGGTGAGCTAAGATCATAATATCAATAAGTTGAGCAAATATGTCCTGATTTTCTAACTTGCTCATGATCAGATGAAAGAATAGCCTCAGATTCATCCAGGAGAAGATTTCTCTCTATTACCTATTTTTCACCTGCAAACGAAAAGACAGAATCAGAAGGAATAATTTGAAAAAGAAAGCAAAAACCCCTTTCAATCTTATGCTTACCCATGATTAATAAGGACAAGAACTTTTACAAGGGTTTTAATCTTGCGCGAAAAGTTTTTATCAATATTCCTTGAAAGAAAGTATACTATTGAAAGGAATGTAATTCACAATAATTGCTTTTGATCAATTTCGAGAGGAACGAATTACTCAAAAGTGCGAGGCATAATAACGTGTTTTAAATTTAATTGAAGATACGGCATCCAAATCAAGGCTGTTTAAGAACGAGAGTAATTTGGACATCTATCTCGTCATTAAATTCAAAACAACGCCGATATTCTCGGTCAATTATCGTGGATTACCAGCGACGTAAAACATGCACGAAACAATTCAAGTGTATAATTCCTTCTAGAGAAATTGAGATTGGACTACTCTATACGACCAAAAGGTCGTGTAAGACTTCCAATTTTAATTTCCTCTAAAGGAATTATAAACTTGACTTGGGAGTTTTCGGATGATTAGAGAAAATGCCATCACACTCCCATGACCCGTCAAAAGAAATACAACCAAGTTCCATCTGAATGTATACACCAATAGATCCCTAATACAATTACTCTAAGGGGTGAGATAGGGAAAACCTCGGTAAAAATAAACCCTATACCAGAGGACTAGTAATGAAAAATGAAACAAAGGAATGTGATCCTAACGTTTAAGGATGCCCCAGTTTCGATCTGTGTCTTCAGTATCACTTGCCCCAACTCGTCATCTTCGTTGGATGATACCTCAATAATGTCCACAGTATGCTCCTCGCATACTCGGTGTTCGTCGTGGGATATCACCCTCCTCGTCTTCTATCAAGGACGTTGAAATGGCATTTAATCTAATCACCGGAATGCATCGAATGAAATGCCTATATTTATATGAACTGTAATAGATTTGAGGGATAGAGAGTCTTACCAACCAAACTCGTCGACTTATGTGCGGTTTTAGGTGTACCAACCGTCCAAAGACATGCGCATGAGACAAGTGATGATGAACTTCTAAAAATCAGAGGGTTTGGTACCTAAGGTCAAGGCTCCCACCTCGAGTTCTAGAAAGAGCCGATTCCATTGCACAACTATCGTTGCATTGGGACTCGATCCATAGTTCGAAGCGAGCGGAATTGAAAAGTAGATTACCCCGTGTTTTTCCTCACGGAGATTCCGTTTTCAATTCCTTCTATCATGTTCCTGAAGGCGGCGCCCGGGGTTTTAGGCGCGGTTGTGTGTGTCCACGTGTTGTGATCATCACAATGCAATTCATGCACAACAGTTTATCAATCAGCACTTCAAATCATCCACACAACATACATTCCTACGCCCAACCTACATAAGACAATGTTAATCACGGACTACACCCCTTATTTCTCCAATCTGCAAAAACATATAACACCTATCATGAGCGGACTTACCTCACCTTTAAGAGCGCCTGCAGGGTTAGAAAAATCACTCAGCGTTTTAATTACGGCCTAAGTCCACTTGAGGTCTAGAACCATAGGTTCTAGAACAAGAGTCCCCAGCGGAGTCGCCAGTCTGTCGCGACCCTCTCGAGATTCGCCATGGGCTCTCGAGGGCTAATGGGCCGTCCAGTCTGGTCGGACGCGGGCCTCTCCCAAAGCCCGTTACCCAAATCGCAACGGAGGTATACGTAGTCGACCTTCAGTGTGGTCTAGTGACATGTGTGTCTTGTGCATGCATTTGGAGTCGCCACCGTAAATTCTGGTCTACTTACCCCGTACCAAGACCTCGACGCCGAGATCGGCAGACACGTCAACGCTTCCGGCGTCTCAATCTACGCGTGAAGCCGCAGACGAGCTCCCGGACATCAACGGTTGCACTCTTCGTCTTTTTGAACTTCCTCTGAACTATTCTGCTTGCTCTCTCCAGCTCCCCCTCGATAGATCTATTTCGGCTTTGCCCACTATTCGAATAGCTACAGCCCGCTGTTCCTTCCAGTGCAGCTCGTGCCATCTTCTTCCTTGTACGACATCCTTTTTTTGCAATACTCCATGGAGGCCGTGCCCTTTTTAACGTCATCAGTTCTTCGCCTCGGCGCTACATCGCCAAGATCTGCCCGGGTGACCGACGCTGACCGGCCGTGACCTAACCGTCGGAGCGACGTCCCAAACGGACATCACGATCGGCCATCCGCGTCTATCAACCATCGATCCTGGACGGAGAACCAACAAAACCAAACACTCCAGTGCCACCGCCAATGAAATGGCAAACGGAGTCACGGAGGTCGTGGTGCCAGCGCCACTGGCGGTCAAAGGGACCAGCCTCGAACTCCTTCGCTCGCTAGCTCCCTATACGAGGAAGACCATGCTATTCCCCTTTTTTTTTCTTTTCTGTTTTTCTAATATCCTTGTCTCCCACTTCCCTTTTTTATGTCTATTCTTTTAAGATGGTGGAGCAATGAATCCCTTATTTTATTTGATGGACAATGAGTAGGATGTTTTCACGTTCTCGCTATTATTTTGTGCCGTTCGGCTCGCGAAGCATCTTTGACCATCCTCATCAACTAACATTGTACCATAGGAACCTGCTTATCTTGTCGTCGCATAATTGGTTTGCTTATCCGATAAATTTAAACTCAATTGACCGACTCTATCCTAAATGTCAAATGAATGTTAGAAAATGTACAATGCATGCGAAACTATTTTTGTGAGAATTATAATTCTCATTTTTATGCTTACACGAATAATTTAGGTGTCAACAATAATATCCAATTGTAGAAAATCCATTGATTGATTAGAAGAGATATTATGTCAATCGAGTATCACAAACTTCCATAAGGAACCTTGCCTTGATCGGAAACCTGCCGTTCATGGGTCTTCATGTTTTAGAAATGCAGAAACTGATCTACTTCGAACTTCCCGAATTTGATCAGCTATAATGGAATGGTAATTCTGAGATTTGATAAGGTCAATTTGTCACTGCATATAGATTTTGGTACGAAATGTTCAAATAAGAGAACATGTTGAATCTGACCCTCAAAAGCAACTCCATCTGAAGGTCTTCAGATGCACTTCCATCTGACCAATGTCCAGAAGCACTTCCATCTGACCAACGTCCAGAAACACTTCCATTTGATCAACGTCCAGAAGTACTTCCATCTGACCCTTGTCAGAAGCATCTATATGACGACTCTCTCCTCGAGATTTAGTGATAGAATTGGATCCATACAACCTGCTGCTTACACATCCTTTCTGCAAATCAAAACAATATGCATATCCTTTTGATAGCTTTGTCAGAATCAAAATATAAGGAGAATTTCCACAACATAGAGCTCTCTTGGTGAAACTCCAGATGTGCGCTTGTTCTGGATGAGCTTTCTAACTCCATCTGAGATTGCTCTGAACCTGTCGAACGGGGGTGAGTTTTCTTCTGGCCTTGAGATAATTTTCATCATCTTCTATTTTTAAACCCATTGGATATTCAGTGATGAAGTCGGACACGGCCTGCCCTTTAATTGCTTTGAGCGGCACATATGTCAAATTGATTTTCGTCAAAGTAAATGCCCATTTTGCGATCCGGCCTCTTATGATTGGCCTGGATAACATGTACTTTATTACATCTATTTTTGAAATTACATGTACTATAGTCGGCAGCATATAAGGACGTAATTTCATACAGGCATGATACAACGAGAGGCACAGCTTCTCAATGGGAGTATATCTTGTCTCTGCGTCATTGAGCATCCTGCTCAGGTAGTACACGGTCTGTTCTTTTCCTTCATCATTCTCCTGTGCCAGCATACTTCCGATCGTGGTCTCGGTCGCAGACAAGTATAACTTTAACGGCCTGCCTGCTTTCGGTGGCATCAAGACCAGCGGCTTAGTTAGATAATTCTTCAAATGCTCAAAAACCAGGTGATGTTTTTCCTCCCAGATAAATTCTTGCTCGCTTTTCAACTTGAGCAAAGGGGAAAACACGTCAATTTTTCCTGACAAGTTAGCTATGAAACGTCGCAGGAAGTTCTGCTTTCCAATCAACATTTGAAGTTGTTTTTTGTTAATGGGGGGCGGCAATTCTAGAATAGCTTTAGCTTTATTTTTATCCACCTCAATTCCTCTTTGATGGACTAGAAATCCTAAGAAATTACCAGCCTTTTTGCCAAAACCGCATTTTAGCGGATTCATTTTCAACTTAAATTTGCGCATTCTAACAAAACCTTGTTCAAGATGGTCTAGATGACTTACTTGGTTGGTCTTGACTATTACGTCCATGAATTCTCCAAGCATGTCATGGAAGATGAAGTTCATCGCCCTCTGATAGGTGGCTCCGGCATTCTTTAATCCGAACGGCATGACGACCCATTCAAATGTTCCAATAGCTCCAGGGCATCTGAAAGCCGTCTTGTGGACGTCTTCTACAGCTATGAAGATCTGATTGTACCCGGAATGTCCATCCATCAAAGACATGATTTCATTGTTGGCGGCTGAGTCAATCAGCATATCTGCCATAGGCATTTGATACTCATCCTTTGGTGTAGCAATGTTCAGGTCGCAGAAGTCGATGCAAACCCTTAACTTGCTGTTCTTTTTCTTGACTGGGACGATGTTTGACAGCCATTCGACGTACCTAACTGTTCTTATGAACCCTATCGAGAGGAGTCGTTCGATCTCTTCTTTTACCTTGAGGATTACTTTAGGTGCGAACCTCCTCGGTGATTGCTGATGCGGTCAAAATCTTCTTTTAATTGGCAGTTGGTGCTCGACTATGTTCCTTGCTAGACCAGGCATCTCATGGTAGTTCCACGCAAAGAAATCTTTATATTTTCTAAGCAAGTCTATCAATTGCGACATATATGACTGATCGAGCAACTTACTTATATAGGTTGGTTGTGGGGAAGCTTCGTCTCCAAGGTTTACTTCTTCTAATGGATCTTGAGCTTGAATCACCTTGTCGTCTTCCTTGATTGGAGATTCCTTGACGTCTATGATCCCATCAACCATTTCGTCTGTTTGCTCGGCCTTATAGGCCTCGTACCTCTCAACGAGGTTTTGTGACAACTGCTGATCCTCCATCAGCAAATTCTTCAAGTTGAACCGCCGACTCCTTCCTAGGGATCCACTTAGTATTTCCTTGTCGAAACGGCAGAAAGCAATATCCCTTGAGTTGGTTTTAGGAGGTTTTGAGATATGCAAACAATCATCTGGCATGACCTGATCTCGTCCTGATATCCGGGTCCATGTGACGCAAGTCAGATGATTGGCTTTCACATATTCTACCTTATCCCTGTTCCAGAATGCCAACATCTAATGTAGTGTAGAGGGGACACACTGGTTTCCATGTATCCAATCTCTTCATAGTAGAAGGTTATATGAACCATCAGTATCCACTATATAGCTAGACGTCCTTGATGTCTTGGATCCTACTGTAAGATCGACGACATATATCCCTTTGACTTTAGTGATTTCTCTAGTAAAATCTGAAAGTTGAATGTTCGACGGGATGATCTCATCATCGAATCTCCCAATCTTTTTAAAAAATCTATATGGGATGAGATTCAGCGTTGAACCTCAATCTACTAAAACCTTCATGACTGGCCGCCCATTTATCTTGGCGTTAATGTTGAGCGATCTCAGATGATTGGAGACTTCCTCAATAGGTTTTCTGAACTCCATGGTCTCTTCATTGTTGAATCAAAACTGAGCACTCTCCTTTTCTTGCGTTGTTATCTCCTCATCAAAGTGTTCCGGGTTTGACTCAAGTTGGAATTTATTGGGTAGCTTTACTTGGACCATGCAAGAACTTAATGGAGAAACTGACCTACTTATGCGAGTTCTGAACCGAGATTCCTGCTTCGATGGCTTCAAGGGTTCGAGTTGTGCATAAGTCCTCTCCTGAATTGACTGTAGTTCTTCTCGCTTGCGCCTCCAGACCAGGTTCCTTGCTCTTCGAATCTTTGGGTGTTCCTTTACTGATTTTGGCTCGAATAAAGCGGCTCGATGCTGCAACATGTAGATCCTCCTTTTAATCTGTGCTCTTCTTTTCTTGGTACGGGTCATGACCTCTTCTTTCTTCTAGGCTTCTGTAACTTCATACCATGATTCCTTTACTGGACTGGCCGGAATCTTCAAAGTTCGTTGGTAGCGTGGTCGAGCTGGAGTATAGTGTTTTTGATGTATCCTTATGTTGATTTCATCCTTCTTACGTGGGCAAACGTCTCTTGGATATAGGTTGGGGGAGGACCGTAGCTGACATAATAATCAAACTTTCCAATGGGTTCTCCTAATGTGCAAATAGTAGGGTCCCCTTTCTCGTACCTCTGTTTGAATGCCTTGTAGTTCTTTTTCTTGGTAACTACCTTCATGTCCTATAGTACATCTCGGCTTGTTTGGTTGTTACGGACGTTCCACTGACCTGTACCTTCTAGTTTCTTTGTACAGTGCGGGCAAAAGTTTGGCAATTTGTGTCCTTTGTCTGACTGCTTCAGGGACACCATCCCAGTCATAACAGGAAATGGATTAGTATCAATGTCCATAGGGGATTTACCTTTATCATCAGTGAACCGGATCTTCCCTTGCCAGATTGCTTCTTGGATGTTCTTTTTAAGAACTAAACAATCCGATGTATTATGGCTCAATGAGTGGTGCCATTTGTAGTATTTCTTGCCAGTCAACTCTTCCTTGGACGATATCTGTTGTCCTTCTGTTAGCCTGATCTGCCCATCGGCCAACAACATGTCGAAAATTTCTTCGGTCCGATTCGTATCGAACGAATAATACACTGCCTCTTTGGCTTTAGCCATAATAGTTGACTTTTCTTTTATCTTCGCCGGTTTTAGTGCCTGACATGTGTATTGTCTATGATTATTTGCGCTACAACAACTTCGACTGGATCTGCCTGTTCCTCGTCGAAATCATGAGCTTCGACAAAACTTGTTTCCCCCTCTTCGGGTGTGCCTTTTGTCTTTTTTCTTAAGTAGACTCTCATGCTTGACCGTCATAGTAGATAGTTCGAACAAGTTTGCGCACGGATGTCCTACCATCCTATCTCGTATCTCAAACTTTAGCCCGTTAAAGGCAAATTCCGCGAATGTCTTCTCAGGCAGGGGAACCAGACATTTGTTCTTAGCTTGCTTGAGTCTGGTAATGAACTGGTCTACTGTCTTGTTGTACATCTGCTTCATTATTGACAAGTCGGCTACGGACAGATTTGGCATAGCTCATTGCAACTGGCCATGAAAAAGGCGCTCCATTTGTTCCCATGAAAGTACTGAATTCGATGGTAGAGCAGTGTACCACGTGAAAGCTGTTTTGGATAAAGAGAGTGGGAATAATCTCAACTTCCAATGATCAGCCTGGGTAGCATCTCTGCAGATTGCTAAGAAGCGGTCGACATGTTCATAGGTGGATTGGTCGTCTTCACCGGTGAACAATGTGAATTCTGGTATCTTGAATTTCCTTGGATATTTGATCGCATACATCCAATCATGGTGTGGTTTTCGGTAAACGTTGACCCTGTACCCTACCATGGGCTTATTATACCCAGCTATTTGCTCAATAACTACTTGATTTTGATACACTGGTTGGTATGGCATCTGATATCCGAGATGCGGTAGGACCTAATATATTGGCTGCATGGCAGGTTGAAGAGCTTGTGGTGCAAGCTGATTTCCTTGTGGCTGGAGCATCGAATTCACTTATTGATATCCTGGGTGTATGATCTGCTGAGGAACCGCTGTCGGAATAGGTTGATCCTGCCCCCTGCGATGAGGGAATTGGTCTTGCCTCCTGGGCTGCCATTGCCCCCTAGGGAAGGCTGGCAATGCTCCATGATTTTCGACGATCGCAGGTGCAGGTTGCTCGTTCATAGGTATATTATTTGCCTGCGTAACAGTCCCACGCTGGGCCGCTGATATATTTTGTCGAAAATGATGGCCTAGGAATATACCTGGGTCATTTGCCTGAAGGTTGGGCTCATTTATTGGTAGAGTTTCTCCTCGTGGCAAAATTCTGACAAGTACAGCCGATGGTGTGTCCTGACTAGTAAGTCATGTGTTTGCTGCTGACAAAGGTGCACTTGCTGTAGGCAATAAAAGATTTCCCATTTGCGGCTGTGAGATACTTGGGGATGCTCCATGTTGTCTTGACACACATTCGTGGTATGTATTAATGATCAATGGTCTAACGACTTCAGTCATGCGCTGGACCATGTGATCTGCCAACTCGTTCTAAGCTTCTTCAATCGTACGCCTTATTGAGGATAACATGACTGGTGTCACTTCAGGGTTTCGCCTTGGTTCTTCAACAGGTCGTCGTTGAACCTCGCCATCTTCAAATTGGTTCGAATCTTGGGCTCCTCGAACTGTTGAATATCCTGCTCGTGGTACTTCCTCCATGAGTTCGTCACCGTCTAGATTGCTACGACCTCTTGTACGTGGCATAGCACTCTCTCAAACTTAACACCAGTGTCCCACCGGGCGCGCTAAAAAAGGATTGTTGCGCAAAAATTCTCCCTCGGTAAGGCCCAATCAGTTCTCCCAGGGTTCGGCCTAGAAGATCGGAGCCCAAAAGGGTTGTAATCGCGAAAAATTCCTTTTATCGAACGTTAGCAGTTCGTTAAGAAAGAAGGATTCCGAGCAAGCTATAGATAGAGAGCGTCAAATGCAATGTCTTATTGATAAAAAAAAAACGTGCCTTTCGACAGCTTTGTACAAGATTTCAACAAACCTATAAGAGACGAATTTCGATGGACTGGTCGAAATGCTTCGACGAAAGTGACTGTGATACAACACCAGAATTTAATCGACGATGCTGAACCTTACTGTAGGACACGATGCTGGAATTAAATCTACGACATCGGACGGGTGGAAATATAGGACACAACACTGGAATTTAATCGATGGGACTAGACGGGTGGGAAGTGAACCAATTCAACACCGGAATTCAATAGACGGTGCTGGACTAGGCGAGCAGAAGTCGGAATTTAATTGACGACGCCTATCTCTAGATATGAAACACGTCGGAATTGAATCGACGACGGGAATCTGAAAGCTACAGCTAAGATTAAGCTAAGTTGAAAGATAAAGACTTGTTATGTTATGTTGTGTTTTTTTTTTTTTTGGAGGGGGGGACTTCGATGTTGGATACCCTTAGGCGTGTTCCGGTAACCATCGAAAGGTCCCTGCCTTGAGCTCCAAGGTTTACTTTGGTAACTGCTGGATAGCTGTCACCTTTAAGTTTTTCCGCACGTTTTCCTTCGACGAGCCTTGGGGGCGAAGTCTTCAAACCGCGCCTTCCTTGTCCCTTTTGATGGGATTGCCGCCAAATCCTGTGACTACTCCTGATCGTGTCTTCTTTTGCGCGCCCTTTTTATCCGACATTTTGGGATAAATTCCGCCAAGATTATCCCTTTCGTGGCGTCCTTACAGCTGACCCTTGTTCGCACTGTGTACTCCTTTCCGCAGCTGATTACTTCTCTTCCTTCATGCGCCTCACGTGGCCCCTAGGGTAAATTTGAGTTTCAACAAGGTTTAACCGTTTAATGAAATGGTATGATTGAGTTGCATTCCCCACATAGGTTTTGGACTCTTTCGTAGACTTAACATTTCTCAATATCTATGCTTAAAATTATGATGACTTTTGATGTTAACTATAATAGATAATTATTTAAACAATCAGCAAAAGAACAAGTATGAATGGCTATAATACCCTTAGTCTTAAAATTTTAACTATCTAGTAAAGTTATGTCTTATATGAAACATAAGATAGCTATTTTTCTATAGTTGATAAACTAGGAACAAATCCGAGACATTTCGTGGGATTAGCTCATAAATCTATATAGAATTTAATTATGCTATTATGTAGCTCAACTGATAATGTTATTTTATAGTGATAGTGTTATATTTTAAATATTCGCTATCCAAAATTTATCTAGTCACGGATGATGCAACATTAACTAATTAGGAATCTTGCGCACTGGGGTGCAAGACAAGAAAGTGAAAGGCACTATGATCTGGCTGTGTATGTTGAGCTAAAATGAAGATTGTTGAGGATACATCTCGAGTTGAAACTCGTAATGAAATCCGATCTAAATAAATTTTCTAGTTTGAGTAGGTTTTACTAAAATAGGTTTCCTATTTTGGATACAAAGTACTATATATGCGAGATGGAATTCTATTCTATTGTCACGGACAATAGCAAACAAAAGAAGTTTCAGGGTTTTCTCTCCATGATTTTTACGAGTGAGTTTCTACGAAAAAAATTATGAGATAACACTTGAGCGATTGTAAAATTTGCATTATCTGAATTTATAATGGATCTCGGGGCCACGGACAATCTTTGTGGAGTAGGCAGCAACACTCGGATGGAACAACGTAAGCCTTCTTTTTTTTTTTTAAATGTCCTTATTTTTTCTTGTTGGTTTCTTTGGTAATTATTTTTTTCACGGTAGATTTGAATTATAAACCCACTTGCTTCCTAAGGATTTCCCTAAGAAGGCATTTTGAAGCTTTATCCAGACCACTAGAGGAAGAGAGCAAATTTTATTTTGAGTTGGAAAGATTATTTGAAGCTTTAAGAGCTTCTGTGTGCTCTTCTTTGCTTACATTAATAAGCGACTTTTTTTTTTTGGTCAATAAGCGACTTGGCAAGCGCTTCTTTGTTGGTATCCAATTATAGATTGACACATGGACATTGACTTGGAATGAAATGAAAATAAGAATCTTTGAAAATCCACCTTGGCCATCCATTGAGAGTCCAACATGGCCGTCTCCACTGCCCATGCCGCCGCAACCTCTATCCTTGAGAGTTGAGACCTCAGCCCACTATGGCGGCGGTGCCCATCGACAAAGCTATTGAGTTCGTCACCGGCGGGCATGGACAAGCAAGCCAAATCTAATCAAGGAAGACAGAGCATACCAGATTTGGCCATCCATGGCCGCCGACTCGGACGGACGAGCTCAGTAGATATGGCTAGGGGAGACAGCAGACCAAATCTTGCCATCTAATGCAAGCAACGCCATCAGTCCACAAACAGAGCAACTAACGAGCGGGTTGTCCATAGACACTGGGCAAGCCGCATTGCTCATCGAAGATCGATGATGGACGATGCCGCTGATTTGGAGTCGTGCGCCTCTAAATCTGACGTGCAACTTGTAACTGCGGAATCAAGATGTTGTCTGTCATGAACGAGTCGCGGTGCCTCAAGCTCACAAACAAAAAAAAAAAACTTGAGGAAGATGAAGCCGACCACAAAGGCAACGGAGGGAGTGGCTTAGCTCGGATGCGGTGCTAGTGACTCCGCCGTTGGCGACGACGGGGGTTTACTAATCCATTATGGACGGGCTATCGGTTCACATTGCATGTGCTTAAGACACGCTCTATTGTATCATTTTTATGTTTCGTGACAAGGTCGCACATCACCTCGCAGCGCAGTGGGGGGTCGATTTTCAATTTGTTATCCTATTCATTTTTCTTGCTCGATCACTTTGAAGTCGAACAGTTCGTGTAAAGCATCACCATCGGAATCTCTCGCAAAACGACATGCAGGTCAACCTCTGGGCTGGGTGGACCGAGAGATCAAATGGGAATATGCTCGAAAGAAGAAAATGATCTTCTCCCAAGAGTACGCGTGGAGATGTTCTAGAGGTTAAAAGAGAGATGGCCAGTCATAACGACCGAGACTTCGGCGGTCGCTCGCAGACCGTGGAGTTACGAATTTAGTTGATTTTTACCTATAATCATAGCTGAAATTAAAAGAGTTAAATTCGACAGTTATTTTTAGTTGGTTCAATCAAAAGGTAGTGACTTTCATAATTGAAGTTATGGAAATAGCGCCACCTAAAATTTTAAGGTTAATATCACGAAAAAAAAATCCAAACTGATATATCTGTGACAAATTTACCTCAAACTATTTTTTTGACCCAAAAAACTCCAAACCAATACATTTGTGATAAATTTACTCTATGTTAGTTATCTTTAAATTTAACCGTCAAATTTCTAAGTTGGACGACATGTGACAGTTGACGAGTGTACCAATTTGGAGTTTTATTCTCTGTTTCTCATAGATGTATCAGTTTTAGATTTTTCGTGGTATTAACTCAATTCAACGGAAACTAATAAAGGCTAAACTTGTCACGAATGCACTAGTTTAATATTTTTTTGGCCAAACAAGTAAGTTGGGTAAATTTATCACACATGTACTGGTTTATGGAGTTTGGGATAAATTTATTACAAGTGCACTAATTTGAGGTTTACTGTGATAAAAAAATAGATTAAAGTAAATTTTTCATATATGTATCGTTTTCGGATTTTTTTTTTGTGGTCAAAAAATAATTTGGGGTAAATTTATAACCGATATACCAGTTTGGGTTTTTTGTGGTATTAACCAAAAAAATTATTTCTTTACATACTAATACGAGAGTGTATATCCAGTGTACCATCCATCCATATATATATATATATATATATATATATATATATATATATATATATATATATATTTATGTATTATCAAAGATAAAAAAAAATGAATGCGTATTTCATATACATTACCGACTGGTCATTCAAAAATTTTTTAGAAGTATTTTCGTAAACTTTTTCGTTGACTTTAAAATGCTAAGGTCATCTCTCACCGAAAATAGCCCTAGAAGATATCTAATTAAAGTGGCCGGTTAAACAAATGTCTATCTTAATAAATTAATTGTCATATTTCCATTGTCAGCCCTATAATTAATATGAATACAAAAGTAAATGCACCTTACGGATAGCCGACACTTGACTACGTCATAAAAAAAATAATAATCACAATTTGCAATACTTGCATTGTTGTACTTAATTAATTTTACACTAGATAGCATCTGAAATTAAATTGAATACGTACGTTGAAGGAACACTAATTGTATTGGAAACTATTTAGAGATCATTATTATTATTTTTATTATTTTCTAGAGATATTTAGGACGTCTAGTCTAACAATTTGATTGATAATCATATTTCGGGCTATATGAGTCACAATTTTCGCCAATTTTTAAAATTTACCTACTTATTATTGCCAATTTGTTGTACTACATATATCATGAAAATAAAATTTGAATAAATTAAGTTTTAAAACCCGGGCAATGCAAGGGATTTGAACCAATTATTAATCTTTATAAAGACCGTATGGGAATTTCTCCTAAAGATAATTTTTGGAATTTTATAATCAAATTGTGACGAATCATAAAATTTCGGGAAAATTTCAAATAAGGGTCCGGCGTGTCCTAATTTTCTTAAATAAGGGTCCAAAGTGCTCAAATCGTATTAAAGAAAGGCCTAATCGAAGGGCATTTTCGTCTTTTACTGTGTTGCTTTTTTTTCCTTTTTTTTTCCCTTTTCCTTTTCTTTTTTTTTCTTTTTCTTTTTGTACTCTCCCGGCCATCGCCTTGGTCGGCGTCGGCTCTGGCAAGGGTTACCTTCGCTCGTGTCGGGCGATGGTAGTCGTCGCTTGGGCAGGCGTCAGGTAATCTTTAGAACGTTCATCTCGCATAATTTTCGACCACTCATTGTTTTTCTCCCTCATGAATCCCACTTGAAACCAAAACACCTCTCTCTCTCTCTCCCCGTGAAAGTGTCGAATTTTCACTGGGTCGCTTTTGTGACACCAATCGTTACGGAGTGTGAATTTTTCTATTCGTTTCTCATGTTTTAAGTATCTGAAAAGTTCCTTAGATGCCATCTATGTCTGTTCTAGAATATGGTGCTGGAGGGGCCATTTTAGATTCAGTATCAGTGCTGTGGAGATAGCGGGCTTGCTTTCGTTTTGATATGTTTGGCCAGGGCCACCCTTGCCTGCGCTCGCCCACCCCGACATTGATCAATGATGATAGTGGGGAGGGGAGGGGAGGGGAAAAAGAAAAAAGAAATGAGAGAAACATAAAAAGAAAAAAAGTAAAAGGACGAAAATGCCCTTCGTTCGTTCATGCCCTTATTTGATAAAACGGAGACAATGTCCTTATTTAGAATTTTTCCTGAATTTTCTCGAATTCTTTATTTATTCATTTATTTTTACGATAGTTTTCAGCGTTATTACATCGGTAGAAAAGTAAATTAGTAAAGCGCGGGCCACTTGAGACCTCCTCCAGAGCTCTTCAGTTATTGTGGACTGGTCGGAGCAGGTCGCTCTCTCTCTTCCCCCCCTCTGATCACCATCTATCGAGAAATCCTCTCTCCGGCGCAGCTTAAGCCACCCAAATACTCGGATTGAGCGTCGCGATTGCAGTCCAAGATAAACCGGGTATGAAATTCCCCTTTCTGTGGTTGCGGGTTTAGTCGTTCTTGATTGGTCTTGTTCTCCTAAGTTGCAATCCATGGACGCCTTGCAATCTTCGTGTGAAATCAGTTCTGGGTTTGATTCATCGTGAGAGATATCTGTTGTTGGGTACGCGATGGTGCCTCCTAGAAGGAAGAAGTGGACAGAGGCTGAAGAGAGGACACTGATCGACAAATACGATGAGCTGTTCTCGTGCGGGACGCTCGCGAAAATGCGAACCCGTGAAAAGAAGTTCAAACCCATCGCTTGCCATGTGAATTCCGCGCACCACGCCCGCGACCCCATCGCTTATCCGTGGCATTGGACATGGAAGGATGTGTCGACCAAGGTGCAGAATATGCGCCACCAGTATTTGCTCGTCAAGCAAAAGATCAGGAGGCCGCTCGAATCGGTCAAGAGTCTGGGCGGCAAGGGTGCAGTCGAGGAGTTCGATTGGATGGAGGGGCTTACCCATTGGTCGAATTTTTTGAGGTACAAGGAGGTGTTTGGGGATGTGCCCATCATGTGCACTGGCGATGGGGTCAATCATTCGATGGTGGTTCTGGATGAGGCTGACCATGATGAGGTGTTTGTTGGTAATCAACAGGCAATGGAGACTGTGGGATTTGGTCAAACGAACCATTTGGGTAGCGGCGATGTCGGGACAGGGCTTGATCGAGGCGACGGTGGCCCATTATTTGTGGGTTTTGATTATGATGATGAAGAAGTGGAAAGGAACTATAGTGGGAGGGACGCCATTAGAGAGGAGGGAGATGGCGGCTTTGTTGCTGAGACGGCGGATCCAAATGGTTCTATGTTGAGAAGGAAAACGAAGCTGCCGAGAGGATTGGAGAAAAAGTCATGGGCCTTTATCTCTAAACACTTGGTTCAATTGAGGGAGATTGAGGCTCGATTTGAGCAGCGTGACAGGGAAAGAGAACGAGAAAGGCTAAGAAGGGAGAATCTTTCGATGGAGTCAGGACGAGAGCGGGAGAGAAAACTTGAAGAGAGAGAAAGGGAAAAGGAAGAGATGGAGAGTATGAGGGAGGAGTCGAGGAGGCAGATGATTCAAGAATGGGATAGTCTTTTGAAGGATAGTGAAGAGAGGGAAAAAAGAAGAAGAGAGGACCACTTAATTGAGGAGAGGGAATGGGAGGAGAGGCTTAACATGAGGAGGTTAGAATGGAGGAAGAGGATCGATGAACGGCTCAGTCAGCATAGGTTAGAGATGGAACAGATCCAGACGCGTATTCTTCACGAGCAACAGAATCTTACCAGTCAGTTGCTTGGGATTATTTCTCAGTGGACTGGCCATCCAGCTGAGCTATCCAACCATGCAAACGCTGGCAACCATTATCTTTCACCGGTGATGCAGAACATGCACCGTGTGAATAGTATGCTTCATGGTGACACAAGAGTTGATGAAGATAATCCAGATGACGAATTCATTGTTGATGGGTGATTGTAAATCTCGCCTAGTTATCCACTGTGGAAATATTCATTATCATGAAAGGTTGGGGAAGGTTGACTCTGCATTTATGTGGAATTATGCTGTATAACTGCTTTGTTGTCCTGTTTCTTGTCATAAGTTGAGAAAAGGTAATAAATTTGTTTTTTTTTTTCAATATATGTCTTTAGACATTTATTCTCCTCGAGTGGTCTTGCTTTTATTTTATGAATCTTTGGGGTTCATCGACTGCCGACCCCAACTAGTTTGGGATAAATGTGTTGTTGATGTTGATGTTGATGTATATGTGTTTAGAGCATAGACCAATCTTCACTTAGGATATTTTGTTGTGGCCTGTTCTGTATTAGTCTTCATTTTTCCTCAATATGCAAGTATGCTAGTTGCTGAAATGATGGGCGTATGACATGAAATCACAGTTTAATCAGCTGTGCTGTCATTGGCAGCTAGAGATGAAATGATTTTGGTTTCTTTCTTTTGAACACGGGCCTGGTTGCTGCCTTAAATGCTGTTAACAATAATCTCAGATAGACTGGGGTAAAATGCATTCTTTTAGCTTTGTTATCTCCCAAATGGTTGAACTGATAATGTCAATTGATGTGTTCAACCAATCTTCAAGATTACTTTAAGAGCATTTTTGTTTGGCGCTCATTTAACACATCGAAGATGTATTAGCTAGCGAAAGTCTGGCTTAGATTTTTTATTTTGGTCAAGCTGCTAACTCTTCCTCCCGCAAATGCATGTGAAAACATACACTTTTTTGACTTATGCACGTCTATATGCATTTTAACGTGGATATGTGATCACTTGCTTATCGTATATCTGATCACATGCTTATAGTACTTGTGTCTTCAAGTGGTAAACCTGCGTGTGGATACCTGTGGAAGTGTGTGAAACCTTGTCCTTAAAATCATTCTAAGTTGAATTTGGTATTGAATGAGTTGAATGCATTCCTTTGTTGAGTGAGTTCACAAAATGAGGGAGGCAATGGTATCTTGTGCTTCTTCACCTTTACAAGTTCTATGATCAAGATGATAGCCATGTTAGATATCATTACCCAATTATATTAGAAAGGACATGTGAAAATTTCCCGCAATTAATGCTTGATTCGGCGTGTTACGCTTGTATTGTCTTCACTGACTACTGAATCAAATGATTCGCAGTTCTTTTTTTTTTTTTGGTCTAAAAACAATTCACAATTCACTCGGCTAATGATGGACAAAATGAACTTTTCAATTCATGAACTCAACCCTAATTTGACAGCTTTCTCTAAATCCTACAGGTGCTTGTGGTTGCAGTTAGTTGATAAGATTGGGTTGTACTGCAATTAACAAGTGCTTATGCTCTACTTTTACACGAAGCATAAATCTACTTTGACCTAGAAGACATTTTTTTTTTCTTTTGTGAGAAACCTTTTGGTATCTTCAGCTAAACTTAAACAGAAACTCTGAATAATCCGAAAAGAATATGCTTGTGTTGCGTGCTCTTTGGGGTGCAACTTGGGAGGTTGGTCCACTTACAGGCATGTGCGGGCTTGTTGAGCCTCACTGCATGCTTGCACAATCAAGCACAAGGCTCGTGTTTTTGATTTATTGTCTCTGTGCATGCGCAGCACATGTTCTAGTTTATCTATGCATGTGCATTTACATGCTCGGCAGTCGAGTGCATTTGTGGGCAGATGGAGTCATGAATGCCCGTATTTTTAGGCTCTTGCCTGTCCAATTCAGGAGGGATGTGCAACCTGTGTGCAGGAATTGCCCTTTTTTGCGGGTTCACTATAATTCATCAAGCCCACATATTCAGAAAAGAAGTGAGCTATGTTGGTTATGTGGTCAACAAATTAATGGGGTAAGTGCAGCTTGGTTCTATTGTCTATGCGCTCGATGCTATTGCGTGAGTTCAGTTGACGTCCTCACTTCCTTAGTTTCTTGTGATCTTTTGAAATGTTGAGGTGGCTCTTTATCTGCCGTGTCTGAATATGTTGGAGCAAATGGACTCATTGAATCGGTCTCTTGCGTGTTCCTGGCCTTTTGTATCCAGGACTTCTTACTCTGTTTCATGTGGGTTTCTGTGATGGTTTGTCATGGCTTTTCTGGAAACATCTTACTTCTGTTGATCTGACTTTTAATGCTGGATTTGAAGCTTCTTACTGGCGATATCATATGCTGGAAAGAGCCATTAAACTTACCAGCATGAAGCTTCTTATCAAATCTGCATTTCAGACTTGTTTATTAGTATTATTTGGTTGGTCAATTTCCAATTTCTAGATGGTGCTTTCTGTATCTGCATGTGCTGTTCTTGTTTTTGGTAAAGGTCTCCACATGGCATATGCTTATGTTGCATGGGAAAAAAGAACAGCATTTCCTTGGTGGACCAAAACTGGTTTGAGTTACTATTGTCAATCTTTTTATTTCCAGATTGCATTCGTATACGACTCATGGCAGAAGTACCCCATAGCAGCTGTAGTTATGTGTTTCGACATAACATGAAGCACATGTAGTTTGGTTGGATAGCTCTCCAAATTGAAAGCTTTCCATTTCCAAACTCGAATGTGGCTCCATCTCCAAATTTAACGAAGTTTGTAGATTGTAAAATTTTCAAAACAGCCGTTATTCATTATTGGCTGATCAACGTTTTACTTCCGATTGATCAGCTTGCTTTTCCATAGCAGCAATACAGTTGCATGGCTTTCGCGACAATCTTTGACAAAACCGTCTCTAATGTTGCTTTCATTCCACTAGTCTTTTTGTGTATATTAAATGTTAGTGACGACTTTATCTGGAGAGATTATTATTTTTTTAATAAAAGAATATGATGAAAGAAAGAACATAGAAAGAAACACTAAATATATATCGTTTTAGAATGCTTCTTGAATAAACTAAAGCAAAGTCCATTGTTTGGTGGGACGGGACCTGGTCAATGTTCTGTCTTGTTCTGCTACAGATGTGTCCTGAGGACGCTTCTTAATTCCTGTGGGAGATGATTCTGGTCAACCCAGACGGCGGACTTGAGATTTACCCGTTGAGGAGGACAACATGGAGTCGGTCATCTATCTGTAGACTCTCATTTCGCCCTATCTCGACTGCGAGCGATGAAAGATGCATTGACGGGCTATGGGGGTTTAAAAAATGCGGGAAAAGTACACCTGGAGTGCCTTAAGTTTCGTACGATGTGCACTTAAGTGCCTTAACTTTCAAAGTGTGTACTTAAGTGCCTTAACTTTTAAAAAGTGTTCACTTAAGTGCCTATGCTGACGTGGCCGCCGGAAAAGGTGAGGTGGCGGCCGGAAATGCTGACGTGGCGCCGGTGAACAGTATTTTTATTAATATTTAATGTACACGTGGATTTTATTAAAATTTCAAAAACTATTAAAAAATATAAAGAAAATCCACGTGTACACTGTTCGCCGGAGTTAGCACTTAACTGCACACTTTTACTCCGATTAGGCACTTAAGTGCACACTTTGAAAGTTAAGGCTCTTAAGTGCACACCGTACGAAAGTTAAGGCACTCCAGGTGTACTTTTCCCAAAAAATGCACGAGGCGCTGCTGAACTAATGAGGACAGAGTTTGCTGCATCATTATTGTGCTGTTTTGAGAGTTCTTGCTGTTAAAATCAAGTGGTAGATCTTATAATTAATATTGTTGTTCTCCTTATAACTGTTCAAAGTTCAAGCCATGGTTGCGTCTAGCCACTTTGATCAGAACATAACCGCACACACCTTCGTACATAATCTGATCCAATACACATTTGATCACTTGAACTATTACCCGAAAACAGCTACTCTGTTGCTCAACCACGTCTAATTCAGCGGCCTTAGCTCTTGCGATCCGTGCATATTTTCCTGTTTCATTTAAGTTCATGTGATGGTTCGTCTGGCTTGTTTAGACTCGTCTTTCGTCTGTCAATTCGAGAGACCATTTGCTTCTTGACTAAGCTATGGTTGCAAACGCCAACACGGGTTTAACTTATCAAAGCCAGTTTGGTCGGACGGTCTTGAAAACGAAGGCAACCTCCATCCCAATTCAGAAACTGGGTCCAGTCAGTTCTCATTTAAAAGAGTTAGGTTTTCTGTAACTTATGCTAATGGCCTGAAGATGATGACTTCATGAATTACTCAGGCCATTTTTTACGTTATAATAGCTAAAACAAACAAAGAAGAGTCAAAAGAGAGTGACTTTTGGAAAAGCTTATCGCAATAATCAACTACCAACTACGGTCTTGATTGGTAGATGAAAACTGAGACCAGGTCAATTCGGACTCGTTAAGCTACAATGCTTAGTGAGCACGCTTGTTGATCAAGTCCTAAACTATTCTTTTTAATCATCAGTTACTCTGGGGTTCTGACCTGAAGAGTTCCTTATTTAAGCATGCTCAGCAAAAGATCGATTAAACAGCAAAGAAACAGATCTCTTACTTGAATGAGCTCGATGACGAAACACTTTGCCGAAACGAGTCGAAGCTCCACCGTGGCGGAAAACGTTACGGAGGATATTGTAATTGACATACTGTCGAGGTTACCGGTCAAGTCCTTGATGCGATTCAAGTGCGTAAGCAAGCGATGGCGGTCACTGATTTCCAACCAGCACTTTGCGAAATTGCACCTGGAAAGGCTCATCTCAGAGAACGTAGCTCCTAGCCAGAAAATCATCAAAAGCAACCCGCTCCAAACCATAGACTATGAAGCTCTCGACAACGACGATGTCAATGATCGTGTGGTGGTAGTCTCTCATGACTTGGGAGAGGATGAACCCTGGGGGCTCGCGGGATCGTGCCACGGCTTGGTGACTTTGGCTGTCCACGATGGTTTTCTCGTGTATAATCCAACCACCAAGGAGTCCAGGAAGTTGCCAGCTTCTCATTTAGTTGCAGATCATGACTTCTTCCATGGATTCGGTTATGACTCCGCAACTGATGACTACAAAATAGTACAAGGAGCTTTCTTTAAAGCAAATGACGGCTCTAAGGAATGTGTATCAGAGATATTCTCGCTTCGATTTGGTTCCAGGAGACGGGTTCGTAGCGAGGATGTTCCCAAGGTGGGTGGAGTCGGAATTTATCTGAACAGGGCTGTTCATTGGATCGCGAATCATGGAAGCGGAAATAGGACAGAGCAAGTGATCATTCCATTTGGTTTGGCCACAGAAACATTTGAAGAGGCAATTCCAATCCCCAGAGTCGAAGGTATAGTTTTCGAGGGTCTGGGGATTTATGGGGGATGCCTACTCATTTATGAGGTCACATTTAAAATAAATTTTAAAGCTTGGATCATGAACAAATATGGGAAAGGGGAATCCTGGACAAGATTGTTCAGTATCCCGACCGACGGTTTACCTGGTCATCAACTTTATACGATCCCGATAGCCTACACTCAGAGCGGAAAAATTATTTTCCAGATCGATGTATCGGAGATAATTTTGTTCAATCCGGAGGATGGTACTTACAAGAATTACCCCATTGAAGAGGATGATAATGTTGAGTCCACAACCTATGTTGAAACTCTTGTTTCGCCCTATGTTGGCCATGACCAATGAAGGTACAAGCTTTTACGTGTGCTGGTTTAGCTCATCATGTTTACTGTTTAGTACACATAATGCCCTGAAGAGTTCTTACAGTCATGTATCTTTCTTGTTTCTCGAGTTATCGTATATGAATTCGGTTTCGCTGTCTCTGATCACGTCCAACCCATGCTTATTATAGGATATGCAAAACATCTAATAGCAAAATGAACATGAAAGTGGTTATCTTTGACAATATCCCGCAGATTTCACACCAAACTTGCTGAATTGCCTTCGGCGCCTTCCAAACTTACTTATTTTGTACCCTTTTGATCTTCTGCAGACTTCCTCCGGATCGAAAGATTTCAGGAAGAGGAACACAGCATTTCCCGTCAAACCTTAAAAGTGGTGATCTATCTAATTACTCAAAATGAGATTTTGCATTCTATTTGCTAGGATTAACGCAGCATTCTCATGGGAATGCCATCAACGAGAAGGATAAGAAGAGGAGGGTATGCAATATGCTCAACCAGTTGAGATCACATCAATCAATCTTACAAGTCCAGTACATTGTTTTGGCATGTGGCAGGCCAAAAATGACAGGCAGAACAACACTACATTTAGCCATCCTACATCTCCTCTAAAACAACCATCTTTGCATCGAGTGATTCCATTCGGAAAAGGAAAAGTACGATGATCTGATGACGCAGACCTTGACAAATCAAACTATCAACTGTAAACTAGTGCTCTGGTTCTAACGATTGGATCATTGTCTGAAGTGATTTTTTGAAATCTCAATCGGGTGACCCTAGACTTTGATTTTGAAACTGAGATAAAATTCGGGTAAAAAATGGGTGAAATGACAAATAATAACGCCGGTGTCTCCATAGCAAATTACTTCCCACCTTATGTTTGGGGACTAGGATAAAAGTCAGATATAAGTGTCACATTTTGCGGTGTTTGGTTGCTGTACAAGACTGGCTAAAATAAGGATGTAATCCGGATTAAAAGATCTTGTGTGGAGTGTGGGATTCCTGATCTAAAATCTCCTTTCCGAAAAAGCCCTACCTTCCCCTTCTCCATAGCTGTCTTGTCCGGTTACAATCAGATCCAGCGGTGAAGCAACCAGCTTCGGCATCACTCTGTCATAGGTAGCGACGAACCTGTCACCATCGCGCACATTTTACTGTTGTTTTTCCTTTGTCCCACTTTCATAAGTAGTGCAACGAGGGTGCTAAGAATAAATATGAAAAGGTGGCTTGGTCTGATCAGTTTTGGTTTCCTTTGAAAATACCATATCATTATTCTATATAATGGCTTTTCGTGTACGATAGGATGTCCATAAAAAAAAACAGAATGATGTCGTCTGTTAATCCTGTCTACTTTTTATGTGGTGTTGCCGCTGAATCAACTGATCATCTCTTTGTTGAAAGTACTTTTACTATGACCATGTGGATCCACTTGAATCAGGAACTGAATCACCTTAGGTATAGATTGATGTTGCTACTTACCAGCTTATTTGATTCTAATCAAATAATCATGTTAGATACCAAATATTTTGGAAATACTTCATTGAACCTGAAATGGTGTCAATGACTACAATTTGTAGATTTATAGTGAGGAGAACATGCTATTTTTCATTATTTTAAGAGTAGCGCCATGATTTTTGAAAGGGTTGTACTGTGGGGTTTTACATGGTTTTGCTATTATCTCACTTGCTAATTTGTATATCGTTTCTATTTTTTTCCTAGCTCATGATGTTATCAAAGAAATTAACGTACTGATGTTATAGGAAAAGAACCTACAAATGCTTATGTATTTGATGTATATGATTGTGGTGTAAACTACCGCTAGAAGGCAATACCATAAGTATATATTGAAGGATCGCACAATTTTTAGAAGTCAAGCTTGTTTAGATTATTTTGACCCCCTTGAGGGTAGTCCCACATATACTCAAAGATGAAGAAGTTGAAAATTTTGTATATAAAAGATCAAAAGGGATATTGGGTGGGATCACGAAAAGCGCAGTGTTGATATTCACTCGGATGATGGTTGGCAAAAATATTGCAAGGTGTGTCTCACTTCTCATTTGTTTTCTTTCTTACTTGTTCCTTTTTCCAACTATGAATATAATTTCTTTGTAGTCAAGTGGTTCTTCTTTTAGAGGAAATGTCACACCCCGATTCTCAAGCCCGCGACATTCCTTGCCAAATCGCCATTAGGTCATGAAGATAGCGTCTTAGGCACACTATCGATCTATTGCTTATTTACGTATGCGGAAACGTCTTAACTCCCAGACAACATATAACAAACAGGGATAGAATATCAAGAGAAAAATCACCACAGCAATTCATCAAAAGATAGTCATAATCATATACACATAACAATATATGAGTGTTAATTTTACTGAGCTACTAACGTACGTACACAACCCCATACTTCGGGGTGGCTCATTAAGACCTCAAAAGATTACTTGGTCGGGTAAGGCTAACTTCTCATCTGCTTCAAAAGATTACTCCTCAAGTTTATGCCTTGGTAACTCCATCACTTGGGACCTGAAAATGTTATCCCACGACGGGATGAGAATAAATTTCGGTGAATCAAGCCTAAGCTCGGTTAGGGCACTGATTCGCTCAGAACATCCTAATCACAAGGATCATAAAACGATGTGTCCGCATATAACCACCAAGTACAGTCATAATATAGTAATTATCCTCATGCACACTTACTAGCTTTCAGCCACATATAATTTAATGCTTGACTCGACTCAGTAGTCATATCAGTTAATCACTCAAACAAAGCATTACATTCACAAGTATGCACAGGACACCACACGAGTCCATTTATTAACGATGATTCACGCAATTGGCGCAATTGATGAAAGGATCCACGCGATTGGCGTGATCGACTCTCACAATTAGTGCGATATCACACTCATCCGGTAGAACCAAGTTATGCTCCTTTTCCCTCACGGCAGCACCTACTACAAGCGGTGTATCCAATGCACCTATTGCACGGCACGACGAGTAGGCATTCCTATACAAAGCGTCGGTCCATCACAAGCTGCGACCGACATCCGACAATCCTTGAAATCTGTACTAGCTAGCACAGGGCATGAGTTGTCGTGCTTCTGGCAAGTCGTGTGGTTCCATACGATTGGTACGGTATGTACGATTGGTACAGTACAAACTTGCCAGAAAAAACTCATCTTCGTTCCCTCATATGACCATACAATACACACATGGCAATCCATTTCATTATCTTCGGTTAAGGCCGGATGCTTATACAGACATGCTCAAAGACTCGGTCCAAGGCTATTTTCATGCTAAAATATATCTTTTAATTTTGTACTCGGTTATATGCATATGCAGACCATCTACTAGACATTGAAACCACAAACGGGGCGATTAACCCTCAATAAATATCCAGTCACCCAATGAACATTTAAGACGTCTAACAAACATATCGACGAGGCGATCAATCCAGTAAGACTGTCAATTCAATTATAGGCTGTCAATTTCGATTAGACAATATAAAGTTGATTTGTGCAATGATTCCTTATTAATTGATTCGATTTAAATCGTCGATCGCGCGCTTGTCTCTAACATATCACTCTCTCGCGATCAAACCACAATATACAGTTAATCAATCCATCAATCAATTCCATCTTACATCAATTAGCCACAGACGACCTAAGCTAATTCGACTAACTTGATAGATCGGGGCCATTTATCCTTAACACAATTTCTATCTAAACCGATCACGATCACATTACTTATACACCATAATCAACTCGACTAATCTTAGGCGCAATTAGCACCATAACCAAGGATTAGAGATAACTCACTGATTGACTAGCTCGGGCAGTCACAGCGGCAACGAAATAAGCGGCGATGATCCTCGGCGACGATAGTGGCGATCAACGAAACTCGGGGCCAACTCGGGTTCTCGGAGTTCCAAGCTTAGTCAAGAGTGGTCCGACAAGGGTACGGCACTCCGGAACGACGGCACGGGCCTCGAGGATGGCTGCTGGTGGTATCCGGTTGTTGAAACAACCACAATCAGCAACGGCGCTGGCCAAAACATGGGACCCGAAGTGCAAAACGGAGTAGGTTAGGAGGTTTTGGGGCTGTTCGGGACCAATGGGGAAGGGCAATGGGTCCGGGGTCGTTTTGGGTGTAGTGCTCGACTAGAGGTGGCTTGAGGTGGCGACATTAGCGGTTGAGAACAGCTATAGGCGGCAGGGATGAGCTGGGCAGATCTGAGTACGAATAGGGCAGGGCTACGGTCAGAATATGAGAGGTGGTTTTGGGGCTTGAATTGAGCTCTAATAGCGGCGATAGACTTCCATGAGCTTTGAGGGACAATGGAGGAACTGAGGATGGTCATAGGGATGGTTGGTGAGCGGCGAATAGAGACGGCGGAGGATGGCGGAATAGCCTTGGCCTGAAATAGGGCAACTAGTCCCCGAACAGGGGTGTTTGGGCCTCCGTAGCGGCTCGATGGCTTTACAGCGGCTGACAATGGTTGGAGCTGGGCCTAGTGGTTGGAGAGAGGATGGCATAGAAGCTGATGGTGGTCAGGAGTGGCGCCAAGGGTTGGCTGGCTCGGGTAGTCCTTAGAGATCGAAACAGAGCAAGGGATGTCGGGGTCTGGTTCGCGGCCGTCCAGTGACCTACAGCAGCAACAACATGTTGATGGGGGTGGCTAGAGATCGAAGGGAAGACGATGAGGTAGCTGGCAAGGGTTGAAGACGGCGTCGAGGGCTAGTGAAGCGCTAGCAACCCACAGATGCCGAAGCAGAGCAGGCTAGCATAGATGGCTATTTTGCGGTTATCTGACGGCTCTTGGACGGCGTACAGTGGCCGGCCGACGGTGGAGCGGCGGTAAGATGAGGTCGAGTGTAGCACGGGGCCGGTGGTCGCACAAAACCGACAGATGGAGGGGGAGGTGGGTTCGAGTGGAAGAAGGAAGAAGGCGTGATGGGGGTTGTTCTTGCGTTAAATAGAAAGAATAAGAGAGGAGAGAGAGAGGGGGAGAGAGGCAGACATGAGAGAGAGTGAGTCGGGTAGGTAAGATGGGATTTGTGGGTGGGGTGTGACATGTGGAGTCCATCATGAATTTGAATATTTTTTGCTTATAGTGAATTATTCATGGGCAAATGGTAATTCAATAATTTAGGACTGAACATATTTTTTGCTCGACTGACAGAGGAGTAATTTGGACTTTTCACAGGCCAGGCTCGGGCACGAGGATTTCGATCCTAATTCGCGACGACTAAGATTTTCGAAACCTTATCTATTCTGACCAACGCTTCAGAAATCGTCCAATTATCGTCTCTTCAGTCCTTACGATCCAAAATATTTTACAGACTAAAATTCAATATTAATCATTTCATTGAATTCAGACACTTTACAGAAGTCGAATTTTCAAGGCGTCATAACTCTCCTCACATTAGGAAATTCCGTCCTCGAAATTGAAATATTGTTACAACCCTTCAAACAGATAAGGATATCTATTCCTCATAACTTACTCAATCTCCCAATTAGTTCCTTCAGTTCCATGGTGTTGCTAAGTCACCTTGACCAATGGGATTATCTTGTTCCGGAACACTTGCCCTTTCCTATCCACAATCCTGACTAGACGTTCCACGACCGATGCTCATTCATCCAGCTCGAACTATTTGTAACTTAGTACATGAGCGGGGTCCGATTCATACTTCCTTAACATTGACATGTGAAAAATGTTGTGCACTTGAGCAAGTCTTGACGGCAACGCAAGACGGTACACTAAATTTCCAATTCTTTACAAAATCTTGAAAGGTCCGACATACCTTAGACTTAGCTTTCTTTTTTTGCCAAAACGAGATGTCCCTCTCATAGGCACACCTTCAAAAAGACATGATCGCCCACTTGAAATTCCAAAGGTTTTCACCTCCTATCGAAGTAAATTTTCTGATGACTCTGAGATGTCCTCAATCTGTCTTTGATTACCTTAACCGCTTCCATTGATTGTTCCACTAACTCAAGTCTAGTGATCTTTCTTTCGCCAACTTTGTTCCAATAAACTAGCATTCTACACGTTTTACCATACAATGCCTCGAAAAGCACTATCTTAATGCTATGTTGATAACTGTTATTTAGGCAAACTCTCCAGATGCAACTATTCCTCCCAACTACCCTTGAAATCCAAAACACATGTCCTCCAAAGTTTGAATTGTCCTTTCAGACTGACCATCCGTCTGCAGGTGATAGGCCATACTGAACTGCAGTTTCGTTCCCCAAAATTCATATCACGCTCGCTTCAAATCAATCCTTATCTCCACTTGGTGTATCGAAACCACAAAGCGACCATCAAATCTAAATCAGATTCTTACGATCCTCGATTACCAATCTGACACAATTCCATATCCACAATCTGTTTAAACTGGTTGAACCATCCAATTCCAAAGATTCAACTCAACCTGTGACCATCTAACCTTGTTGTCCAATCCAATTGTTGGTTATCCTAATAACTATAGTAATTAACCATCCACACTTATTGATCGACATCTTTTAACTTTCAATGAGCAGGGTTTGTCATTGCTTCTTCTCTTGTTCCATAGATGTCAATTACAATCAACACTAATGGCAATTTGGACATTCTGCTTACACAGGGCAGGTCGACTAATGATTGGCCACTTTATCAACGTCCTGAGATTTGGAATCACCACTTGTCAACTATTGAAACACCTAGGGAGTCACCGAACTCAGATGCCAAATCCAACTGAGGGTCAGGCCATCCATTCTGTCGAATAGGGTCAGCTCACAAGCGACATACGAGTTGAAGACCACTTCAAATATCCCGGTTTAGGGTTGGAATCACTTGTTTCTAGACCGATGGTACAACTGAACACCATCGAGATTACTTCTCATGACCAACTCAAATTGATGCAGGATTAGTTCATCTTGACCCGTATTCTTCCAACAACACGTCACACGGCTTAGGGTGATCAGCTCTTTGACTAGTGCGCGGTTGGTATGGGGTTCTAGTACAAATCGTCTCTCACTAGGTCCATGGCCATCCTGATTGTAGATCAATACTAGCTCGCAAATCATGCCACGAATCAATCCCTGGTCGACTTCAAGGTGATCCTATGGTTGGCTTACAGCTAAGCAAGATCAACCCAATTCGATCCATGCTTGATTTAAGATCGCCACACAGTCGAACCTCAATCCACAACACAATCGATTGGCAAATCAAGCCATCATCCGAGTTGAAGGTGACTTCTAATCTTTATGTGGCCTCCTCAACCCTTGGCTGTTGCTCCTGAATGACTCGAGTCATAAGCTTAGATTGGTCCTAGGCCTTAGGGCATCACATTCATACCAAGCTGAATCTCTTCGCACTGCCACTCTGCTTAGTGCACTCCAAACTGAGTCATTTCTTCCTTGATTTCTTGGAAATTTCATCACAAGTCCATTGTGATCTTCTTTCACATTTACTGTAGAGTTCCCAATGACAACAACAGTTCACTAGGCTTGTAACACTGCGCCTTAACCTATTGATACACCAAAGTCTTCGTCATTTGCTTGGTCATACAAACCTTCCTATCAATTCTGTAGTAACCTTACTTTGAATCTTGATGCCTCTACAAATTATCTGGATTAATGCTATGGCTACTGCGATGGGTTCCGGTATGTTTTCTGCTTTATCCAAAAGCAAAACCCGTATGCAGCCAAATAATCTTCTTCACAAAGGATACACTCTCTCACGTCTCTCACTTTTTTTTTTTTTGAAAAATTCTGAAGCCCCCATTCTCACTTTTCTCACGTGAATGCCAAGTATGTGAACAGATTTTTTTTTCCTACACTGAAAAACTGACACTTTGCTTCTAATCCCCAATCTGAATCACCATCTAAGCAGGCTCACAAACACGAACATAAAACAAAAATAAGAACAGCGACCACACTCGCTGAACAGAACACCGAAATCCCTCTTCTTTTCGGTATCAAGGTCTACTCGCGGACGGCTATCAGTCTGCAGCCCGCATCACGACTACTCAACAAACACCAATCAATCGGTCCTCACGTCCATCGACACACACCGAGCTTCGACCACCAACGATTTCACAGCCGACCCCGCACACCGATTGACATCTGTATTGAAGGAACTAGGAGATGAGTTAGAATCCACTTATAATCCGACGATGCCACGCCCCGACAGATTTCAGTCGAAATTGACACTGCAATTATAATCCGACAATGCCATGCGCGAATCCTCGAATTCAACAACGGAAGTGAAACCCTTCTTGAAGAAAAACCCTTAGGATCGTTGCTCTGATACCATGAAGCAATATAGGGAAATTTTCTCCATTAATTTTTCAGATCTTCAAGCTTTGCATATATGCACAATAGAGGACCTTAACCCGAGGACTCTTCCCTATCAAGAGATATATCAATAGGGAACAAAATAGGAAGTAAATATTACATATTCCTAAATTAGCTCTATTTTACAGCTCACGTTAACAACGTTAGGAGTGGTGTTGTCCATTTTGAGACACCCTTTTCTTGTGGGCATTTCGTACCTGTTTTTGGAGTAGACGTTCTTTAACCCCTCCCAGCTAGTAATTAAGTAAATTCATAACTTCTCTGTGTGAAATTGTGGACATGGATTATGCGGTTATAAAGCTGATGTTTTTTTTTTTTTTAATTTCTCTCGGTCTTATTACGAATTGTTTTAAGTCTTTGGTGTATGTATAAAGATATTAGATTGAGCAGTGCCCTTAAATTTTATAGTTTGTATTGGAATTGGAAAAAAGGGGGTTATATTTGAGTTTAATGACGGGTTAATCACCTACCTTGCTCTAATATTCATGAATTACGAAACAACCTTATGCTTGTTATAATTTTTTATTAGCAATAGCATGCGTTGTAACCTGATCACATACACTAATTTGATGGAAATGAATAACTTTGGAGGCAAAGCGTAAAACGCCTATTGCTTGAATCGGTTCTAGTAATTGGTTTGTAACTTACCAAAATGACTTATTGAATATCTTGTGAGAAATCCAATAAACCGCGGAACATTAAAAATGACCGAGCGAGTTTTCTTCCTTTCTTCAGGACTATGTCTTGTTCCCTTTAAGTTCTTAAACATTATTAGACTTGATCTCATTATATGTTCACGTGTAGGAGTACCTATGTTAAAGCTTTGCATGCTGAAATTTTGCATATGGTTCCATTGTGTCAAGACCGGTTTTGCTCAGAGAAGGATTTCCGCATTTGAATTCTAGCTAATTTAGGTTCGGACGGTGCTCATTGTACTTAGGCCCTGAGGAAATTTCTTTACTTAAGTCTTGAACAATATTGCCTGGTGTTGGTTTTAAAATTTATTGACTTTTCTTGTCGCGTGAATGCACTATAAGTCAAGTTACATAATGAGGGTGAAACTAATAACGCTAGTGTGATAATCTGGGACATCACGGCTCTGACACTCCAGTTCTATGACCAGATGGATCAGGCTGACCTTGCTTTGACACCACCTTGGGCGGGGATGTCACGTCCCGACTCTCGAGCCCGCAACATCCCTTGCTAAATCACCACTAGGTCACGAAGATAGCATCACAAGCACACTATCTGCCTATTACTTATTTACAAGAGGTGTATCCAGTGCACCTATTGCATGGTATGACGAGTATGCATTCCTATATGGAGCATCGATGCATCATAAGCTGCGACCGGCATCCGACAATCCCTGAAATACATACTAGTTAGCACAGGGCATGAATTGTCGTGCTTTTGGCAAGTCATGTGGTTCTATACGATTGGTACGGTATGTGCGATTGGTACAGTAGGAACTTGCAAGGAAAAATCCATCATCATTCCCTCATATGACCATACAATACACACCCGGTTATCAATCCATTTCATTATCTTCGGTTAAGGCCAGATGCGCATACAAAGGTGCTCAAAGACTCGGCCCAAGGCCATTTTCATGCAAAAAATATGTCTTTTGATTTCGCACTCGGTCATATGTATATGCAGACCATCCACTAGACACTGAAATCACAAACGGGGCTATTAACCCCTAACAAACATCCAGTCACCTAATGAACATTTAAGATGTCCAATTAAACATATCGATGAGGCGATCAATCCAGTAAGACTGTCAACTCAATTACAGGCTATCAATTTCAATTAGGCAATACAAAACTTGATTTGTGCAATGGTTCCTTATTAATCGATTCGATTTAAATCGTCAATCGCGCACTTGTCTCTAACCTATTGCTCTCTCGCGATCAAACTACAATATACAGTCAATCAATCCATCAATCAATTCCATCTTACATCAATTAGCCATAGACGACCTAAGCTAATCCTACTAACTTGATCGATCGCGGCCATTTATCCTAAATCCAAGTTCTATCTAAACCGACCACTATCACATTACTTAAATCCCATAATAAACTAATAGACTAATGCTAGGCGTAATTATCGCCCTACCCAACGATTAGGGTTAACTCACTAATTAACTAGCTCGGGCAGTCACGACGGTGGCGGCGATCCACGAATCTCGCGGCTAACTTGCGTTCTCGGGGTTCCAAGCTCAGCCAAAAGTGGTCCGACAAGGGTACCACACTCCGGAACGACGCACGGGCCTCGAGGATGGCTGCTGATGGTCTCTGGTTGTCGAAACAACCATGATCAGCAGTGACGCCAGCCAAAATAGGGGACCCGTAGTGCAAAACAGAGTAGGTCAGGAGGTCTTGGGGCTGTTTGGGACCAATGGGGAAGGGCAACGACTCCATGGTGGTTTTGGGGGATGGTGCTCATTTGGGGGTAGCCTGCGGTGGCGACGTCGGCAGTTGAGAACGGCCACAAGCGGCGGGGATGAGCTGGGCAGATTGGGGAGCAAATAGGGCAGGGTTACGGTCAGAATATGGGAGGTGTTTCTGGGGCTTGAACCGAGCTCCACCGGCGGCGATCGACTTCCACGAGCTTCGAGGGACGATGGAGGGACTAAGGCATGGGGATGGTCGGTGAGCGACGAAGCTGCGGTGAGAGATGGTGGAGGACGGCGGAACAGCCTCGGTCTGGAACAGGGCAACCAATCCGCGAATTAGGGTCTTCGGGAATCCGCAGTGGCTCGATGACTCTATGGCGACTGACGATGGTTGGAGCTGAACCTGGTGGTTGGAGAGAGGATGGCGAAGAGGTTGCTAGTGGTCGAGTGCGGGGCCAAGGGCTGGCTCGGCTCGGGCAGTCCTCAAAGATCGAAACAGAGCAAGGGATGTCGAGGTCTGGTTCACGGCCGTCCGGCGACCTACGGTGGCGACAACATGACGACGGGGTGGCTAGAAATCGGAGGGAGAATGATGAGGTAGTTGGTAAGGGCCGAAGACGGCGCCGAGGGCTGGTGAAACGCGAGCAACCCACAGACGCTGAAACATAGTAGGCTGGCGTCGGGGGGCTGTTTTGCGGCTATCCGACGCCTCCTGGGCAATGTATGGTGGTCGGACGAGGGCGGAGCGGTGGTGAGGTGAGGTCGAGTGCAGCACGTAGCTAGTGGTCGCACAAAACCGGCGGATGGAGGAGGAGGTGGGTTCGGGTGGAAGAAGGAGGAAGGCGTGAGGGGGGCTATTCTTGCGTTGAACAGAAAAAAGAAGAGAGGACTGAGGAGAGAGAGAGAGAGAGAGAGAGAGAGAGAGAGTGTGTGTGTGTGTGTGTGTGTGTGAGAGTACGATAGGTAAGATGGGATTATTGGGTGGGGTGTGACATGTGGGGCCCACCATGAATTTGAATATTTTTGGCTTGTAGTGAATTATTAAGGGGAAACTAGTAATTCAATAATTCGGGACTGAATAGATTTTTGGTTCGACTTACAGAGGGGTAATTTGAACTTTTTACAGGCCAGGCTCGGTTAGGATTAGACTTGAGCACGTGAATTTCGATCCTAATTCGCAGTGACTAAGATTTTGTGAAACCTAATATATTCTGACCAACGTTTTAGAAATCGTCCAATTATTGTCTCTTCAGTCCTTACGATCCAAAATATTTTACATATTTAAATTCAATATTAATCCTTTCATTGTATTGAGGGACTTTAGAGAAATCGAATTTCTAGAGAGTCACATGAAAGCCCTTTCCTGACTAACAATCATATATGGAAAGGACCATGCCGAAAGAAATCTCAATGAAGGAGGCCCTTCATAAGCTCATGCGGCTTTAAATTGTCAACAAGGTAATAATCATCATGATAAGGCAGGTATTGGTGCAAGTCCAAACTTGCCACCACCATCTTCTAGACATAATGATTTGGGCCTTCAAGAAGTAAAAAAAGGGCTAAAGCAGGTGATAAGTTAGATTAGTTTAGATTCTAGACACTTTTGGCTCTTTCTTTGAAAAAGCTAGTGAGATGATGTTGATGATTGTTAGTCACATTGGACATGCTAAAAATTTGGACACTGATAATAAAATAATCAAGGATGTGCTCCTTTAAATATCTAACTATTGAGAATAGGATAGCACTATGTTGAAAATTTGTGAAGAACCTTAAGATCATTCATCTCCCTTCCGGATTTGAAGTGGCTAGCTGATAGGAAGAAATTGATGAAAATGCTTCTTTTAAGTGATGAGAGATGAGAAGGACTTATCATTCTATGCTAGGATTTACACGTTTATATATTTTTTCTTAGAATGATTTTTATCAATCTTTTGTGTCATTGTAACTTCCATGATGGGTATTTTAGCTTGGTTAATGGTGTCTATACATATATTAGGTCTCTTGTGTAGTCTTTTTTGTAGTTTTATGGCATTGAACAATAATGAACAATGTTCTTTTGTGAAATCCAGAGATGTTATTCGATACTAAAAAGCAACAAATGAACTGCATCATGTGATCCCAAAAAAAAAATTTACATGAGGTATCTAATATTTATAGGCACCATTAACCAAGCTTAAAAATCATCACAGAAGTTGCTATGAAACGAAAGATAAACAAAAGTCATTCTAAGCACATGTATACAATCCTCTATATCCTAGCCTAGTATGATGAGTCGTCATCACAATTTTCATCCAATCACCCTTTTCAAATTTAAAAAGGAATTGAATGCTCTCATGACCCCTCAATTTTTCTACATAGTTTTAATTTATCCTCAATTACAACATTTAAAGAAGTTCATCACTGATTATTCTCTTATACTCGTCCAAATCTTTAGCATGTCCAATGGGATTAGCAATCATTTCCGTCCTCTCACTAGCTTTTTCAAAGAAAGAGCCAAAAGTGCCTACAACCTCAACTAAGCTAGCAGCCCATTTATCACTTGCTTTAAGTTTTTTTCTTCTTGAAAAACTTGGAATAATCTTGTGTTGATGATGATGGTGGCGAAGTTTTGATTTGTGCCATTGGTTGTCTCATCATCATAATTCTCACTTTTTTTATGGTCTAAAGTCGCATAATCCTCTGAAAGGCTGTCACCGGGAATTTGTAGGCATGGTTCTTCCCCATTGTGGTTGCTAGTCGATTATATTGTGGGAAAGACTTCCTTCTGAAAGAAGATCTATACAAAGAAATTATATTTTTCATTCGAAAACAAAATAAGTTATAAAAAAAGAGAGAAGAAGTGACAAAAACTTTGCAATATTTGTTCTAAATATCTTTCGAGTGAATATCAACACTACGCTTTTTGTGACGCCGCCCAAAACCACTTTGAACTTTCATGTCATAATTCATACTATACAACATTTCCAAGTTCTTCGACTCAATGTGAGGACTATCCTTGAGGTGGTCAAGATGATCTAAACAGTTTGGTTGTGCGATCCTTCAATATATGCTTATGGTAGTGTCTTTTAGTGGTAGCATATTCCTGAATCAAATAAATCATACGCCGGCAAAATCTGTAGGTCTCCTCTAATATTAGCAAGCTAAAAATTTGTTCCCTGTTATCATTATAAATCTCTAACGAGGGGAAAAAACACAGAAACATTAGCTAACAACTAATTGGCGGGTGAGATAATAGCAAAAGCAAACCAACAGTACAAACTTTCAAACTAACGGAGCTAAGTGAAAAAGACAGAATATATGGCATGTCCTCGTCATCATAGAACATACAAAATTTTGGCCACTAAAACGATTTCAAGTACAAATTATTTACCAACACGATTATTTTCACTTTAGCAAGAAAGTTCACAAAGTTAAAATCCTAGTAAATAAACACAAGTTTGTGATGAGTTATCCTATTAGTTTTTCTGATTAGTATTTTGTTGTCCCTCCACATACATAAATGAAAAGCCTGCTTACTAGTTCTCATGAGCACAAAAGCAACTAACAACAATGCCCCAAGTGGTACACAAGGACCAATTGGTCATTACGACTCAGCGAAGTCCTCTCGTTGTGCAATCTATAGCCTAACATCACACTTAATTAACAGTAGGGGTGTCAATGGGCCGGGCCGGGCCGGGCCGGGTCTCGGCCCGGCCCGAATTGAGCAGTACCATGCTCGGGCCGGCCCGAACCGGGTCGGGTCGGGCTGGATTTGGGCCGAAAATATTTTTTTCTTTCCTTTTTTAAATTTTTTTTGAATTAAAATTAATTAACAAACCATCAAATGAAAAAATATAAAAAGAAAATATAAAAATAAATTAAATTTAAAAGAAAAAAATAGGTATTTACAAAATTTTGGCGTCGGGCCGGCCCAGGCCGACCCGGCCCGAGTACTAGACCCGGCCCGAAAAGGCTCGAAAATGCAGAAAAATTTCGGGCCGGGCCGGGCCGGCCCGTCCGGCGCGGGCCAAATTGACAGCCCTACTTAACAGAATGATTGTTCCAGAGTTGAAGAATGAATATCCATATAATCCTCGAAAATGCAAATGAACCAAACAGCACCAATGTTTCAGAGGTGAATAATTCGCCATCAATTCCGTAGCTGGACTTGATGGCGAGTTCACAAGGGACCTATGGAGAAGGAGAAGGAGAAGGAGAAGGAGACGGTAGGGCTTTTCAGATAGTAGTTTTCATACAGGAATATGATAATTCCTATCCACCTATCCCACTCTTCGCACGATATTTTTTAACCCGGATTATATCATTGTTTTTTCTTGCCTCATTTTGTCTTTGACAGCAACCAAACACCACACAGCAATAAATTTTACCATCCTGAATTTTGTCCTGGCCCCATGCATAGCCTTAGCTTGTTCCTTGGATAGCAGGACTACTTAGTTTGTTAATCGTAAAGAGTCAATGACTGCACCGAAACTTGTGTCATTGATGGTACAAACAAGTCCACGGGAAAGCGAGGCATTGAGTGTAATTTCAGTGACTGTATGTGGTGGTGGAGGAGAGAAGCTATTGAAGAAGAAATATGTGGAGCTTCCATGCTTACAAGAAACCATCTTTCCTGAAGTCCAGCTAGCCAGTAGAGGAAACAACCCACATTGAAGCGTATAGTTGATCTCATCTATAGCTGTTTCCGTTTGCAGTCATTCAACACTCTTCGACCCTCCGAGAAAGGCTAAGTGGGTCAAATAATGTCATCCGCTGTGCTTTGTGTTATATTTTCTGTCGACCGGTCACGGACGAATTGTAATGCAGATTGCACTCGATTGATTTGCCCCCTAGTGCATTGGCAGGCATGGTCGAATTAGAACCTTTCAAGACCTCAACGCTTTTCCCCCCAAGGACTAAAGGTGACTTATTCCGAGGCCACACTGCAGTCCTTGTACTTGATTGACAGATGATTACAATCAAGAAATAAGAACTCAACTTATGAGTTCGTTACAAAATGGGAGATGACAGTTGGTCGACAACATGAAACCTGAAACTACAAAGAGCAAGGGTTGATGGGCAAGGAAAGCATGTACATAGATCACAGGAAAGTCAACTGATTGGAAGTAAATGAACTAAACCTTGTGCCTTTTGGTTGTTGTGTGTGCCTCTTCCTTTTCAGAAGTATTCCTTTTGTAGTTTAGTCTTCCCCCAATAACCGTTCACCGTCTCTACCTGATATTTCAGCTTCGTACTTTAGTTGTTCCTGCCTAAAGATTTTGATTGCAATAAGTTAGTCGACACCTTTGGTAATTATTCGGGCTCCCACTTTTCTTATCCTTGTGTTTCGATTTGATTTTTTTGTTGAACTTCTAAGTCGATGTCAATGCTTGTCGACTCGACTGACATGTATAGATGAAAACTGTTTCCGTCCTATTGGCTTTTCATAGTTAACGCTAAGTTTGACCTTGAGTCATGAGCCGGTGCTCAAACCACGACTGTGCGGCGACTTAGGCTTATGGGCTTGATGGAATGCCTAAGCCAAACCTTGCCCAAAAATTGTTCCCTACGCTCACTAACCACATGAATCAGGGAGAGAGGATGACACAGCGTTCAGCGACAGAATACAAGCAAATCCATACTTACAAGAGAAAAATCTCGAAATTGTAATTGATATCTGAAAAGTCTAAATCATCCATGTCTAAAAACCCTACGACACCATTTTATAAGGTGCTAACCCTAATCCTAACTCTACTAGAATTCCAAATAGAAAAATCCAAAATTACAAAATACCACTAAAATTAACAAATTGCCTAAAAATAAAGATTACGTAATATTATGTAATATTACGTAGATAATATTATGTAAATCGCAATCCTTATCCGCATCATTCTCCCATGCTAGAAAAAAGATTCGTCCTCGAATCTGGTTCGTCTTCGTTGACATGAATTTTCCTCCGGTACTTCCATTGTCTCTTCCGTTTTCTCTTCATGTACCTGAACCAGTCTCGCAAATTTTCTTCCGCACTACCCTTGTCTTCTTTGAAGTCCCATTCTTGGCTCACAAATTCATTAGAAACAGTACTACCCCCAGTCTTCAAAACCTTCTCTGCTTGAAAGGCATCAAGTCCTGTGGTGGGCTCGTCCGCAAATATTACTATAGACTTTCAATTAGTTCACATTCAAGGGATAATGTTTTCTTTTCACCGCCACTTACCTCACGTACTTTTGCATCAACAATTGGCAAGATTGAGAGAGCTACCATATCAGATGACCACGCCTCTTTTTCTCAATGCTACATGCCACCATAGGATCCGATTTAGCCAATTGCTTAAGTCCTTCAATGAGCTTGGGAAGGTCAGAAGCCACCTTGCACTGAACAGCAATGCGCACGACTAGAGAGACGGAGAATTTCATTGCACGGATCGGATGGGCATCGACTTCTTTCTCATTTGTCAAAGTCGCATTCTTTGTGATAAATTGATCAACAAGGTAGAGATTTCTACTCGTCCGCATTTTCTCGACCAATGCCAAAGTTCCAGACTTTGTAATTGTTCCCGAACTTTTTTTTATCGATGTCGTTCATCACCGATCCCACGTCATCCTTCAACTCGTTCGGGTACCTGCAATCCAGCGAATCAGCAATTGTGGGTGCGGCCATGGGCAGCTTCGCAGCCTGCTTTGCTTTGTTCTTCAGGGGCATTAATATATACTTCACTCCATCCTTCACGAGAGTGTACTGATTGCTCCTCCCCGAATATTGAGCATCTACAACAAATTGCCACGGCCTCACAAACAACACATGACATATATCCATATCTATCACATCACAATATAGTTCACCGTGATACTTACCAATGGAGAATAAAATTTTGCATCGTTCAGTTACCTGAATGCTTTCTGCTCCAGATTTAATCCATCCTAACGTATAGGGGTTAGGATGTTTCTCCACAGGTATGCCCAGCTTCTTCACTGCCTCATTCCCAATGATATTTTCCATGCTCCCACTATCAATGACCACAGCAAATATCTTCCCCAGAATAGTGCATCTGGTTCGGAATAGCTGATGGCGCTGCGAATCATCCTCCTGTTTTGGCGCCAGCATCATCCTACGCACCACACAATTTAATTCCTTCACTTCTTCTGAACTCTCTGAATACATAGGATTATTCTGCCTGTAGACAAGAACAGGCCTGACAGGGTCACCGCGAGCAAGATCTGTACCCGGCCTTCTGTCGTTCCGCTGATTCCGATTCACATCAACGCCAAGACCGTCAAATCGATCCGCCAATTTGTCAAATCGTGCTCCGAAACGATCAATGCGTTCCATTAAATGCTGCTCCAAACGTTGCAGTGCGCCGTCCCCAAGGATTGGGGCTCCAGTCTTCCGAGCATTGTCGCAAAGACCACCGCCAGTCGCCATAGGCTCTGATACCACCTGATGCAGCATTCAACGACAGAACACAAGCAAATCCATGCTTACAAGAGAGAAATCTTGAAATTGTAATTGATAGCTGAAAAGTCTGAATCATCCCTATCTAAAAACCCTAAGACGCCCTTTTATAAGGTGCTAACCCTAATCCTAACCCTACTAGAATTCTAAATAGCAAAATCCAAAATTACAAAATACCACTAAAATTAACAAATTGCCTAAAAATAAAGATTACGTAATATTACGCAATATTACGTAGATAATATTATGTAAATCGCAATCCTTATCTGCATTAGAGGAGGGATAGGGAGAGGGAGAGAGAGCGCTACTCATGGGAGAGACTGAGAGCCTAAGGAGACTCTTATTTATACAAGCATGTGATTACTCAACGTTGGTGTGTATAAATGTGATTACAATGTGGGGAAATACCCTTATTTATACAAGCATGGGGTAGAATTTTGGGTGACCATTGGCTTCCTTCTTTTTCTTCTTGAATTATTCCCCTTGTTTTACTTGTTTGGATCATCTTGATTCATCTTACATGGTTCGTCCCTAAGGATACTCTTCTTTCCCCCATTTTGTTGGATCCTTTAGGTAGAATATCATCATTGCTCGGATAGCGCCCTTGGATGACTCTTGAACTGACCAGAATCGTCCGGGGTTCGTACCCATCATGGGCCTGGATCGTGTGGATCAGATGACAGTTCATGTACTGGTTCATGCACTGCATCTGCTCGGCTGCCTTGGTCTATGCTCGGCCATGTTGGATCGTTCCTGATCAGCCATTGTGCCTGATCCATGGATTGTATCATTTTTTATTCATGGCCCATCTGCGCCACATATCGTGGCCTGGCTCGTCGTTCATGTCACGGCCCTTCCTTGCACGAGGATTTTGTTGGGTCGTGATACATGAATATACCTATGATCGATATTAGATCACATGTGTCAGTCAACATTTACTCTTCCCTTGATAGACGCTCAATACGATCTATTACTCAGTCAGCCTCGACCTCTGTTAGTCAATGACTTTGCTTTATCACTATAGGCGGGTTTTAGAGATTTCTATCTGTCTCAATGGTCTTAATATTCTGTCGTCACTGTTGACCCGAGTTAATATCACATTCGAAATCGAATTTGATTCAACTACTTATTTACTTTAGCTCGTTGACCTGGTCAGATTCAATTGCTTATTAACTTCAGCTCTTTGAAATCAAAATTGACGTTTTCAGGATACCAACATTTTCTATTCTAATTTGAAATAAAGACAAAAAAAAAAAGTTAAGTCTATTCACAAAATAGACCTGCCTATTTTCATTTTCTCTCGATTTCGCTTCTCTGGAGATGGAACACACGGTCGGTACTCGGCTACACTCGTCTTCTTCTTCACAAGGAGAGCACCGACCCGGACAATGTCACTTTCGGACATAGAATTATTTATCCACTTGTCCAGTTTACAAACTTCCAAGCTCATACGATATTATTTACCTAATAATTATGATAATAAAACACCTTCATTACTGAAAGTAATGATTCAGAAGTGCTTGAATCAATATTATCGCCATGACCTGAGTTGATGGATGAAGCGATTCTAATGGGAAATTGCAAACAAAGCCCATAAATTTTGTATAAAAAAAACAAAATATAAGAGAAAAAGAGATAAATGATAAAAGCTCGAGGATATATCTATATATACATCTATATTTCTATTTTCCTTTTAACTTTGACAGTAAACAATTAATAGACTTAACTTCGAACTCATCAACCAAATACCAAGAAATAACAAGACCTAAGCCAGACATTTTTAGGTATTTTACGTACTTTGATTGATTCTAATAGCTGCATTTTCCATTAGAAAATTGAAAATTTCCAAATAAAGGCATGAGGTCCTATCATTTTTTTTAAATAAGGATCTGAAATGAACCTTATTTTAAATAAAGATCTCAAGTTCATTCATTTTCTCAAATAATGGCTTGACGTGTGCCGTATTTCAAATAAGGGCCTAAAGTGACTATATCAGTCTTAAATAAGGGCTTGACTACATTAGTTGAAGGGCATTTTCGTCACTTTCACTACAAAATAACACGGATTTAGCCACGAAAAATTTGCTACGAAAATACCAACAAAAATAACTGTGACGCCCTAGAAATTCGACCCCGGTGAAGTCCCTGAGTTCGATAAAATGGATTAAGATCGAATTTCAGTCGGTTTAGATTAGGTTCGAAATTCTTAGTCGCCATGAATTAGGATTTCAATCCTTGCGACCCGAGCCTAACCTGACCGAGCCTAACCCGTGAAAATACCGAAAATGCCCTTCGTTCATTGTACAAAATTTTTGTTCAGTCCCGATTGGTCAAATGACCATTTTGCCCTTAGATATGTGCATAAAAGACAAAAATGCCCAAAGCCTTGTGGACCCACCCTCTCACGTGTCTCTCTCTTTCCCCTGCCCCCTCTCACGATCGATCTCTCTCTCTCTCTCTCTGTTCTCTCTCGTGGACGCCCCCCTTCACCGAACGTCCTCCTTCCTTCCTCCTCTTCCTCCGGCGATATTCGCCGCCACCACCACCGGTCACCACTGCCACGACCTTCAACAGCTCGTCGTCGTTGCCACCGACCCCGTTCCAGCCGTCGTCAGCCGCCGGGCAGGCGTAGAAATCGCCCCCGAAGCCAGCCCCTGTTCTGTTTCCCTGAAACCCGAGGAGACCCAGCCCTCCTCCGGCTTCGTGCGGTGTCGTCGCCGCCTCCCACCACCACGCCGTGACTCCCCCGTGTCCTGAGCTTCAAGCCGAGGCCACCCCACCGCCGATTGCCCGCCAAAACCGCCGCAAGCAGCCGTGAAGGCTTCGGTGCCCTGTTTTAGGGCTCGGTCCGATTTTCTTCAGATCCGGCCGATTTGGCCACCCCCGCCGTGCACCGCCACCTCCTTCGGCCTCCTTGGACTTCCCTCTAACTTCCCTGAGCTCGGCGAAGCTCGCCGCCGCGCGTGGGACCCGCAATCGCCTCGAACCGCCGCCCCTGTTTCTGCCGTTCGTTCCCTGTTCGCGAGCCGGTTCTGTTCGGCCGTGAACCGGCCGCCTCCGGCCGTCTTTCGCCGCGGTCACCGGTCCCCACCGAACCCCCCGACGTCCCCTCGAACTCCTCCGACCACCCCGAGGTCAGCCGCCGTCCGTCGGTCGCCGAACCGGCCGTTGAAGCCGAGCCGCCCATCCCCTGCCCTGTTCGGCCTGAGCGGCCGGCCTCATGGGCCGGTCTGCCCTGGCCATGGCCGGGTGAGCCTGGGCCGTGGGCCGAGCGAGTTGGCCGAGCGTCCTGGACCGTGTACCAAGTCCGTGGGCCAGGTTGGCCGAGAGTTTTGGCCATGGGCCGTGAGTTTGGGGCCGTTGTTTGAGGAAATTGGGCCGTGATCCGTGAGACACCGAGAGGAATTCCGAGCCTCACCGAAGTTCGTGAGTCCGTCGCCGCTCGTGTCGACACCGTAGAGACTACCCGAGCTTAAATTGGATGTGAGTTGACCCTAATCCTTGGTTAGGGCGCTAATTGCGCCTAGGACTAGTTATTTTGTGAATTGTGGAATTTAGGTACACGATCGGGGCCGGTTTAAATAGAAATTGGGATTAGGTTAAATGGCCGATCGTTTAAATTAGCCGAGTTGATTGAATTGTCTGTGGCTAATTATTGCTAGTTGATTGATTGATTGGGCAATGGATTGCCATTGTGTGATCGCGAGTGAGCGATAGGCCAGAGACGAGCGAGCGATCAATGTGCTAAATTGAATCTATTAATAAATAACATGGCATGAATTGAGATGGATATTATTTGATTGAATTTAATTACTCGGGATTGAGTTATGGATTCGTTGATTGAATCGCCTCTCTGAAATGCCTGATTGGGTGTAGTAAATGTTCTTTCACTGTCAATTGATGATTGAGGGTTAATCACCCTATGTGTGGTTGCTATGACTAGTGGATAGTCGTTATGTGCATATTTTTGAATGTAAAGTCAAATGACATATTTTAGCACGAAAATGGCCTTCGGCCTAGACTTTTACATGCCTGTGTGAGCATCCGGCCTTAACCAAGATAATAAAAAGGGTTGATTGCTGGATGTGTTATGTATGGTCATATGAGGGAAAAACAATGAGGTTCCTGGCAAGTTCGTGTTCTATGATTTGTACGGAACTATACGACTTGCCAGAAGCACGATAATCCATGCCCTGTGCCAGACGTACGGTTTTAAGGGATTATCGAATGCCGGTCGCAATGGATGTTGGACCGACGCCCCGTTTAGGGATGCCTACTTGCTGGTGCCGTGATGGGTACACTGGATACACCGCTTGTAGTAGCCGTTGCCGAGAGTAAAGGAACGTAGACCGGTGCTGCCGGTGAGACGCTGGATCGCACTGAGGTGTTGGATTGCGTTATTGGGAGAGTCGTATCACGCCCTCTTTCGCGTAGATCCTCTCTGGTGCCGTGGGCACGTTAACCGTTAATAAAAATGATTGAATACAGTGTAACTTTGTGCATGGGTTAGTGTGAACGCATCCCGACTACGAAATTTGGAATGGGACAAATGGAGTAGGAAGACGGACGTTCATACTCGCTTGTGTTCGAGTTATTATTGTATTGTGTGCATTGTCATGGGGAATGTCTTGTGCATACTTGTGGATGTGATGCTGTGATTGAGAGTGATTGATTGACATTGACTGCTGAGTCATGTCGAGCATTGCATTATGTATGGCTGAAGCTGGTAAGTGTGCATGTGGATGATGATCATATTGTTAACTGTGGATAGTTGCTATATGTGCATGTGTGATTTGTGAGCTTCGGTTAGGATCCCCTGGGCGAATCAGTTTCCTAACCGAGCTTAGGCTTGATTCACTGAGATTTATTCTCACCCCGTCGTGGGATAACATTTTCAGGTCTCAAGTGGCGAAGTCTCGTGAACGCCAAGGATTGGCTGTCAGAGTAGTTTGTTTGAAGGAAGTGAGTAGTTGACCTTACCTGACCAAGAGACCTTTTTAGGTCTTGTCTAGTCGCCCCGAAGTATGGGGTTATGCTCGAACGTCTGCCGTTATGTATAATTGTTTATTCTTATTTCGAGTGAATAAGTTGTGGTGTTTGATTCCTGCTATTCTATTCCTTGATAGTTTGATGTCAGGAGGTTTAAACGTTTCCGCATGCGTAGTTAAGTGATAGGTCGATAGCGTGCCTGAGAAGCTATCTCTATGACCTCGTGGCGATTTGGCAAGGGATGTCGCGGGCTCGAGAGTCGGGGCGTGACAATAACATTCATCGCTATTTGCGACGACTTTAGTGACGAAAAAATTCGTGGCTAAATAGCGACAAAAATAGTGACGAACAACAATTCCGTCTCTATTTTACGACGACAATTGCCACGAAAAAGTTTTCGTCACAAATTTGCGACGAAAGTAGTGACGAAAAATGTTTCGTGACAAATTTGCGACGAAAATCAGTGCTACGAATATAAATAAAAATGAAAATTTTAAAATTAACGAGGAAATGTATTATTTGTCGCTAATATAATAGAAATAAAATTTTTAAAAAATATTCAATTTAGCGACGAATTATATTCTCGGTCCTAATTTAGCGACGCATTATATTCTCCGTTGCTAATTTAGCGACGAAGTATATTCTCCATTGCTAATATGATATAAATAAAAGTAAAAATAAAATATTAAAAATTAGCGACGAACTAACATTTTTGTCGCAAATTTAGCGACGAACAAATTTATTCGTCGCAAAATTCACACAATGAATAATAGCGACGAGTAATACTTTTCGTCTCTAAATTAGCGACGAAAAGGCTAGCTCGTCGCTAATACGATATGAATAAATATAAAAACGAAAATATTCAATTTAGCGACGAATTATATTTACGTCGCTAATTTAGCGACAAAATATGTCATTTGTCGCTAATTTGATATAAATAAAAATAATCAATTTAGCGACGAAACGTAATTTTCGTTGCTAATATGATAACAATAAAAATAAAACATCAAAATTAGCGATGAATTATTATTTTCGTCGTTAATTTAGCGACGAACGGTTTTTTCGTAATTAGCGCTATGAATAAAAATAAAAAAGAAAATATTAAAGTTAGTGACGAAATAGTATTTTTGTCGCTAATTTAGCTACAAATTTATTGTTTATCACTAATATGATAAAAATAAAAATAAAAAAGAAAATATTTCAATTTAGCGACGAATTGATATTGTCGTCGCTAATTTAGCGACGAAACATATTATTCGTGGCTAATTTGATATAAATAAAAAAAGAAAATATTAAAATTAGCAATTAATTAGGTTTTTCGTCTCCGATTTAGCGACGAAATTAATAATTTGTTGCTAATTTTAGTATTTTTTATTGGTCTTTTTTAGTATTTTCTTATAAAAATTCATAAAAAGTCAAAAAATTTCAAAATCAACTTTGATGTCCTTGGCCAAGCTTACGAAACCATTCTTGAACAAAAAATAAACTTCCATATTTTGTGCATTTTTAATATTTTCCTAAAATAGAAAAATATGAGAAAATTCATAAAAAATAGTTTTTGAGGTCGAAAAAAAATACAAAAATAGTTCTTACAGTAATCATAGAATAATTTATTGTTTATTTCACCATTATCTTCTATCAGTTGTCATAAGCTTCATAAATCTTAAGTAATTTTTTTCTTTTTTTGGTAGGTATGTGTCCATTTGAAGGTCACACAATCCAAGTGAACCTTGCAATTTTCATCAAAATGACCGCTTTCTCCTACAAAAAATTCAATCAGATACATTGGTAAGTCTTGTTGGCATTGTAAACTATTTCATAAAAATTTGACAGTTCATTGTGTCTTCATAAGCCATTATAAGTAGAAGTTTGTAACATTTTATATAGCTTTTCTAATTAAAAGCATGAGAGCATAAATTAAGAATAATAAACTTCTCTAGGAAAATTGATAACATGATGCATTATGGAATCATATTTTATTTTGTGTAATTTGATATTTATATTATGCATTTGATATTTAAAAGGAAAACATAAATAAAGGCAGTTATGTTGATTAGGTTGATAAAAAAGAAACAATAACTTGAAGAAGGATAAGGGTATTTCGGTCTATTGATTGAAAAGAGAAGTATCTTAACTAAAATGGAAGTGAAAATAGCATCACCCTAATGATAATAACAATTAAATTGTGTAGTTGGTCGCCATTTAGCGACGAAATATAATAACAATAATAATAACAATAATAATGATAATAACAATAAAATTTAGCGATGAAATATAATAATCAGCAACAACAATAACAATAACAATAATATTAAGGATTCTTCGACGATAAGATTCGATCGACTTTCGACCTTGGTGTGGTCGTGGTAGCATGTGCAATGTGTACATGCATTTAGAGTCGCCACCGGTCCTTCTTGGAAGGTAGACCAGAAATCTCACTAATTGATTAGGAGAGATCGATCAGTTCTGCAGAACTAGAGACTTTTGGTTTGGGGACTTGGTTATGTTGGTGTCATTACCAACTCCCTTTCGGTACCTAACGCTAGTGATTTTCTTAACTAAGATTTCATGCAGGCGCAATTTTGGATGAGGTAAGTTTGATTCAGAGGTTTCATGCAGATTAGAATACTAGTTCTATCAATCACAATCAATATAAGGAAAGTGCAATCAAGTGCGTAAATAGATCACGTCAATGTACATCAATTCAAATCAAGGGTCTTCATGTAAAGCCTTAAGGGCTTAGAGAAGGTGGAATTAGTGGTTAGGGGTAAAATGGAAAGATTTGAGGATGATTCTCCAGAAGGGAAAAATCGTCATTTTTTGGAAAGATCGGGGATCAAGACACCCGAAATAGGGCTTGGCTAATTGATTGTGGCAATTTCCTATTTTTTGGGATTTTTCTGAAATTTTTGGGAAACGATTTGCCAAAAGGGCAAAATCGTCATTTTTGGAATGATCGGGGTTCAAAAGACCCAAAATAGGTCGTGGCCAGTTGATTGTGGCCATTTCCTATTTTTCAGGATTTTTCTGAAATTTTTGGGAAACGATTTGCCAAAAGGGAAAAATCATCATTTTTGAAATGATCGGGATTCAAAAGACCCAAAATAGGTCATGGCCAGTTGATTGTGGCCATTTCCTATTTTTTGATATTTTTCTGGAATTTTTTGGAAAATCATTTGCCAAAAAGATAAAATTTTCATTTTTGGAATGATCGGGTTCAAAAGACCCAAAATAGGTCATAGCCAGTTGATTGTGACCATTTCCTATTTTTTGGATATTTTTATTTATTTGAATTTTTTTAAAATTATTTTCTAGACCGAGTCTGACCCGACCTATGTCTCTCGGGTGCTCGGCCCGGCCATAAGGGTCGGACCGGTGTTATTTGTTTTTTTGAAATTTATATATTTTTTTATTGAATTATTGAATTTTTTTAATAATATTTTATTTTTTATTTTTTAATTAATTTTTTATTATTAATTATTAAAAATATATTTCTGGCCGGGTTTGCCAGTCGGACGCCCGGCTCGACCATAAGGGTCGGGAAGCGGTCTAAAAAAAACGACTTCGTTTTGGATTTTCCAAAAGTTTTTCTTTTTTTTAATTATTTTTTAATTATCCGAATTTCTGGTAAATAAACATCCATCGGACGGTCTCCTTTTCGCCTTGTGGCACTGTCATGGCTGCAGGATCAATTTAATTTTTAATTCTTAAAATGATTTATTAATATTAGAAAAATATTTTATTATTATTTTTAAAACCACCGGATCGCAACACGTGGCCCATACACGGCCTTCCGATCCGGTTATTATTATCCTCTAGAGCTGGCCCCACAAAATCGATGTGGCTGACTACGTGGCACGCCACGTCAGCTTTGACCCGCCGGAGAAGATGTGTGACGCCCTAGAAATCCAACTTCGGTAAAGCTCTTGAATTCGATAAAATGGATTAAAATTGAAATTCAGTCGTTAAAATTTATTGGATCGAAAGGACTGAAGAGACGATGTTTGGACGAATTCTGAAATTCAGTCGGTTTAGATTAGGTTCGAAATTTCTAGTCGCCGTAAATTAGGATTTCAATCCTCGCGACCCGAGCCTAATCCCGACCGAGCTTAGCCTAGGAAATTACCAAAATACCCTTCGTCCGTTGTACCGAAAATTCGGTACAGTCCCGAATCGCCAAAAGACCGTTTTGCCCTTGGATATTTACAAATGGGACAAAATTGCCCCAAAAGTCCAAGTGGGGCCCTCTTCTCTCTCTCCTCTCTTTTCCTCACGTGGGGCAACAGCCCCTCTTTCACGATCTCTCTTCTCTCTCTCTTCCCTCTTCTCGTTCTTCTTCTTCTTCTTTTCTTCCTCTGCCTTCCCCCTCCCCCGAACGATTCCTCCTCCTCCCGTCCAATTTGTGGCCGACCACCACCCACCATCTTCGACCACGACCTCCAGCCACCTTCAGCCGTCGCCACCGACCTCGTATCGGCCACCGTTGGCCGCCGGACGGCCGCGAACCACCACGGAAGCCAGCCCCCTGTTCGGCCCCCCTGCTGACCCGAGCACGTCGGGGCTTCCCCCGGCCGCTCGCGGCGCCACCGTCGCCACCCACCACCTCGGCCTAACCCCTCAACCTCCCCTCGACATATTCGACCCAACCCCACCGCCGATTAGCCGCCGGAGCCGCCCGAAGTCACGGTGCCCTGTTTTAGGGCTCGGTTAGATTCCTCTTCGATCCGGCCGTTCCGCCGCCCACCGCCGTGCACCGCCACCATCATCGAACTCCCAAGACTCCCTTCCACCTTCCCTCAGCTTGGCGGAGCTCGCCGCCGCGCGTAGTGGGCGGAGAACCGCCCGGAGTCCCTCCCCTGTTCTCGGCCGTGCAAACCCTGTTTCGCGCCGGTTCTGTGCCGTCGTCGTTCTGCCGCTCCCGGCCGCCGTCCGCCGCCTCTGGCCGGTCCTGTAGGTTGCCCTCGACCCCTAGGTGAGATCCCCGGCCTTGGCCGACCTCGTCCGGCCCGTGGGGCCGTGTTTCGCTGGAAAACAGCCCGGTTCCCCTATTTAACCTTGCTGGCCGGTTCTGTTTTAGGCCGCCGCCGCTTGCCGGAGCTTCGCCGTCGCCGGCCACCTGTCCCATTGACCTCGCGAGACTTCCTAGAGGCATTTCCGAGATTTTAGGTTTTTGGGCCGCCGCCGTCGCCGTTCGCCGTCGCCGGCCGTTGAGACCGCTCAAGCTCAATTTGATTGTGAGTTGACCCTAATCCTTGGTTAGGGCGCTAATTGCGCCTAGGATTAGTCATTTAGTCAATTGTGGATTTTAGGTACATGATCGGGGCCGGTCTAAATAGAAATTGAGATTAGGATAAATGGCCGATCGATTTAGTTAGCCAGACTGATTAAATTGTCTGTGGCTAGTTGTTGTTAGAGAATTATTGATTGATTGATTGGGCAATGGATTGCCGCTGTTTGATCGCGAGCGAGCGATAGGCCACAGACGAGCGAGCGATCAACGACATTTAAGTCGGATTGACTAATAAATAATTATTGTATGAACTCGAGTCTTTATGTGGCCTAATCGGACTGATTGTTCGTGTTTGTGTTGATTGCCTCGTTGGATGGTGTGATTGATTGGCTGGAATGACTGTTTGGCGTCGATCGTTGATTGGGGGTTAATAGCCCTGTGTGTGGTGACTAGTGGTTAGTCTGCATTTGCATATGACCGTGTGCGAAGTCAAAATACATATTTTAGCATGAAAATGGCATTTGGCCAAGATTTGTACATGCTGAATGAGCATCTGGCCTTAACCAAAGATAATGAAATGGGTTGATTGCTGGATGTGGAATGTATGGTCATATGACGAAAAACGATGATGTTCCTGGCAAGCTCGTGTTCTATGATTTGGACGGAACTATACGACTTGCCAGAAGCACGACAACTCTGATTCGGTGTTAACTAGTAAGGATGCAGAGTTGGTCCGACGCCGGTCGCAATGGAGGTTGGACCGACGCCCCGTATAGGGATGCCTACTTGCTGGTGCCGTGCCAGACGCACTGGATACACCGCTTGCAGTAGCCGTTGCCGAGAGTAAAGGAACGTAGCCCGATTTTACCGGTAGAACGCTGGATCACACTGAGGTGTTAGATCGCGTTATTTGTGAGAGTCGAATCACGCCCTCTTTCGCGTAGATCCTCTCATGTGCCGGTGGCACGATCATCATTAATAAAAGAATTGAGTGCAATGTAACTTCGTACATGGGTAAGTGTGAACGTATACCGACTACAACGTTTGGAATGGGACGAATGGAGTAGGAAGACGGAAGTTCATACTCACTTGTGTTCGAGTTATTATTGTGTCGTGTGCATTGTCCTGGTGAATGTCCTGTGCATACTGGTGAATGTAATGCTGTGATTGAGTGACTGATTGACGTTGACTGTTGAGTCATGTCGAGCATTGCGTTATGTATGGCTGAAGCTGGTAAGTGTGCATGTGGATGATGGATATATTGTTAACTGTGGATAGTTGCTATATGTGCATGTGTGATTTGTGAGTTTCGGTTAGGATGCCCTGGGCGAATCAGTTTCCTAACCGAGCTTAGGCTTGATTGATTGAGATTTATTCTCACCCCGTCGTGGGATAAAATTTCAGGTCCCAAGTGACGAAGCCTCGTGGACGCCATGAATTGGCTGTTGGAGTAGTCTATTGAAGTAAGTGAGAAGTTGACCTTACCTGACCTAGTGACCTTTTGAGGTTTTGTCTAGTCGCCCCGAAGTATGGGGTTGTGTACATTCGTTAGTGTGAATAAGGTCTTGATTGGTTTGCTGGTATGTATGAATTGAGATTTTCATTTTGTGAATGTCGATTGTGAATGCCTACTTTTCTATCCCTGTTTGGTTATGCTGTCAGGGAGTTAGAACGTTTTCGCATGCATAGTTAAGTGATAGGTCGATAGCGTGCCCAAGAAGCTATCTCTATGACCTCGTGGCGATTTGGCAAGGGATGTCGCGGGCTCGAGAGTCGGGGCGTGACATCCCCGCCCAAGATGGTATCAGAGCAAGGTCAGCCTGATTCATCTGGTCATTGGCTTGGAGTGATAAGGAGCGTTGGGATTTGGGATAGTTAGTAGGATTATAAGCTTTTACATGTGCTTGTTATCTATGCTTTTGACTGTTTGTTGGTTATCTCATTACGTGTTGCCTGGGGTGGACAGGACTCCGTAAGTTACTTGTATAATGAGCGACCGTAATGAGATGGTGTCTAGTGGAAGGATAGTTCAAGAAGGTCCCAGGGTGGACGGGATCCTGCAGACTTTGGAAACTTTGAGAGCTGTAGCTGGACAGCAAGGGTGTAGTCAAACGAATGTTACTGCCGTTTCGCATGAAGACTCATTGATTGGAAATGAGAGTGGTACGCGACCATTACCTGAGTTGATGGAAAGGTTTCTAGACCTAGGACCGCCGAAGTTTGAAGAGATAGGAGATCCAGAGGGTGCAATCTGGTGGATTTTAGAAATAGAGAAGGCATTCGCCCTGTTGAGATGCTCCGAAGAGGACAAGGTGACGTTAGCCGTTTTCCAACTTCAAGGTAACGCTCAGGCGTGGTGGGAAGTAACACAAGAAAAGATCTTTCCCGGAGGTATGGTACCGGTGTGGGATGCCTTCATAGAAGCCTTCTATGGCAAGTACTGTTTGGACTGTAGGCGAGAGAAAAAGATGATTGAATTGCTGCAGCTTCGTCAGGACCATTTGTCAGTAGAGCAATATGAAGTGAAATTCGCCGAGCTGTCTGAGTTTGTACCATGGACGATTAGAGATCCTATAAATAGGATGAGAAGATTTTATGATGGATTGAAACCTGAGATTAAGGATCGACTGGTGTCGCTAGACATAAGGAGTTATAGAGAATTGTATGAAAGGGCCCAATCTGTGGAGAAGAGCACGACTGACAGAGCAATCGCATCTAGATCGCGATTCGCGCTTTCTTCTAGGGATAACCGTTGGTCAGATAAGAGGCCCATGTTTGTCAACAAGTATCACATTCCGTCTAACCGGAGGAGTGCAATCAAGAAGCTGATGTTCCGCCAAAGCGAGAAGTGTCGCCTGTGTCGCCTAAGGCATGGGTCTGGTCCCTGCCCGTATAGAGGTGGAGAATGCTTTAAATGTTACCAGCTAGGACACCAAGTGAAGGACTGCCCGATGAGAAATAAGACAGAGCAAGCACCGCTGCCGCGAGAAGGACAAACTCGAGGAATTGTTCAGCATGACAACCAGGATTGACTCTACCAGGAGTAAGGTAACTTTTGAACTAAGATGTTCTAGTACTGATTAGCATTAGCTAGTTGAGTTTGAAAAGACTTTTTGTGGATAAGGCTTATGGATATGGGCTTGTATTAAGGCACTTAGTATTTTATGGATTGCATAAGTTTGAAGTGTTGTTTGGCTTGGATTGTCTTAGCTGTTGTTTTTCTGTGGATCCTAATTTATAGCTAGATGAATATTCGCAATGGAGCGAACGTGAATTGTAATATTGGTCTTTAAGGTGTAATGAGCTCCCAATTAGTCAAAAGGTATGAACTGATAAGGATCGATGTAAAGGCAACTAATGGGTGGTGAGTAATAGAGAAAAAAAATCTTTCACTACATTTGTTTGAATTGAGATGTCATGGGTAAGTGAGACTTATGTACTTTGCAGAATCGGTGAAGGATGGGTTATACCTCCGAATCTTGACCGGAGAGAGCCTTGTAGTATGTCAAAGACATTGTTGAGATGACTTGAGGCCCGTATGGTCCAGTGGGCTAGCAACTTATTAAGGTCGTGAGAAAGTGTACACTGCCTGAAGACTATATTTGATGAGACCTTAGACATTTGCACAGAACAAGGACGGTAAAGACGAACAAGGAAAGTTCGTAAGGACAATCTGGTGTTAGACGACATGGTAGGTCGCCAGTTGGTTACATAGACGATGGAGATTGGTGATACCCCTGAATAAGATTAAGATTGCGAGATGTGACAATTAAGGTAGGCTAGTTATCAGAGTGGCGCATCGGAAGCATCGTAGGGCTACATGATTTCTTGGGACAACGACCATAAGGGTCATGCTTTTGGTAAAATAGAAAATCGATCGGAACTCACCATTGTAGTTTCAGTGTTGGTTCGAATAGCTGGATGTGGCAGCAAAGATTTAAAGATAAGGTTACTAAGGGATTGGCAGAAATATTGATACGGCCAAGCTTATGGCGAAGAGCAAGCATATCGGTAAGTCGAAGAGCAGCATTACAAGCCTAGCGGACGACTGCAGTCATTGGGAAATTCTAAGGTAAAGGTAGGAGAAGATCACAATGGATTCGTGAGGAAACTTCCTAGTAGTCGAAGGATAAATGACTCAGTTTGGAGTGTAGTAAGCAGTTTGACGATACAGGTGCAGATTTTAACAGTGTGAAGAGATTCAGTTTGGTATAAGAGTGATGCCCTAAGATCTAAGACTGACCCAAGCTTAAGACTCGGACTGTTCGCAAACAACGACCAAGGGTTGAGGAAACCACCGAGAGTTTAGAGGTCGCCCTCGACGTGGATGATGGCCTGATTTACTAGTTGACTGTGCTGATTGAGGTTCGACTGTGTGACGATCTGAAATCAAGCACGGAACGATTTGGGTTGATCTGGCTCAGCTGTAAGTCAACCATAGGATCACCCTGAAGTCGACCAGGGATTGATTTGTGGCATGATTTGCGAGCTGACATTGATCGATATTCAGGATGGCCATGGACACAGTGAGGACGATTTATACTAGAACCCCGTACCAACCGCGCACTAACCGAAGGGCTGATCACCCTGAGTCATGTGACGTGTTGTTGGAAGAATGCGGGTCGAGTTGAACTAATCCTGCATCAACTTGAGTTGGTCATGAGAGGGGATCTCGATAGTGTTCGATTGCACCACCGGTCTAGGAACGGGTGATTCCAACCCTAAACCGGAAAATTGAGGTGGTCCTCGACTTGTCAGTCGCTTGTGAGTTGACCCTGTTCGACAGAATGGATGTCCTGACCCTCAGTTGGATTTGGAGCCCGAGTTCGGTAATTCGTCAGATGTTTCTGGGAACGACAAGTGAAAACTTCAGATCATAAGGAGTTGTCGGTTAAAAGGCGAATCATTAGTCGACCTTTTTCATGTAAACAGAATGCCCAAATTGCCATTAGTGTTAGTCGTGTTTGATATCTTTGGACCAAGAGGAGAAGCAACGTTAAATTCTTCTCATTGGAAGTTAAGAAATAGTTAATCGAGTTGTGAGGAATGGATAATTACTGCGGTTACTAGGACAATCAACAGTTGAATGGGACAGTAAAGTTAGATGATCACAGTGAGTTGAATCCTTAGGGTTGAATGGTTCACCCTGCTTAAACGAATTGTGGATATGGAATTGCGGCATGTTGATAAATGAGGATCGTAAGTTTAAATCTGACTTGAATTCGTTAGTCGCATTATGGTCTTGATTCTTTCAGTGGAAATAAAGATTTATTTGAAGCAAGCGTAGTGTGAACTCTGGGGTGATGAAAGTGTAGTTCAGTATGACCTATCATCCGAAGACGGATGGTCAGTTTGTAAGGACAAATCAAACTTTGGAGTACAGGTTTAAGACTTGGAGTTGAATTTCAAGAGTAATTGGGAGGAACTGTTACACCTGTTGGAGTTACCTAACTAACATACAGTAGCGAAGCATTAAAGTAGTGCTTTCAGAGCATTGTGTAATAGAGTGTGTAGAAAGCTAATATATTTGGACTGTGGGAAAAAGAAAAGAAGTCACTGAATCAGAATTAGTGGAATAGTCGTTAGGCGCTATCAAGGTTATCAGAGACAGACTGAGGATAGTTCAGAGTCGTCAGAAAAGTTTCGCCATTAAGAGGCGAAGACCTATGGAATTCTAGATGGACAATTATATCTTGTAGAAGGTGTCGCCTAAGAAGAGAGACATCTCGTTTTGGAAATAAAGGAAAGTTAAGCCCAATGTATGTCAGACCTTTCGAGATTTTTGGAAGAATTGAGAATTTGGCGTACTATATGGTGTTGCCGCTGAGGCGTACTCAAGTGTAACATCTTCCACGTGCCGATATTAAGAAAGTGCGAATTGAACCCGGTTAGGTACTGAGTTGCAAAAATTGATCTAGATGAGTGAGCATCACATGTGGAAAGTCCAGTCGGAATCGTGAATAGGAAAGAGCGAGTAAGGTGGAACAAGACGTTTCTGCTAGTCAAGGTGGTTTGGTAACACCATGAATATGAAGGAACTATTAGAAAGATTGAGGAAGTTTTGAGGACCGATGTGGTAAGGACCAAGTATTCTTATTTGCTTGAAGAGTTGTAGCAGTACTTCAATTTCGAGGACGAAATTTCCTAAGTGGGGGAGAGTTGTGACGCCCTAGAAATCTGACTTCGGTAAAGCTCTTGAATTCGATAAAATGGATTAAAATTGAAATTCAGTCGTTAAAATTTATTGGATCGAAAGGACTGAAGAGACGATGTTTGGACGAATTCTGAAATTCAGTCGGTTTAGATTATGTTCGAAATTCCTAGTCGCCGTAAATTAGGATTTCAATCCTCGCGACCCGAGCCTAATCCCGACCGAGCTTAGCCTAGGAAATTACCAAAATACCCTTCGTCCGTTGTACCGAAAATTCGTTTCAGTCCCGAATCGCCAAAAGACCGTTTTGCCCTTGGATATTTACAAATGGGACAAAATTGCCCGAAAAGTCCAAGTGGGGCCCTCTTCTCTCTCCTCTCTTTTCCTCACGTGGGGCAACAGCCCCTCTTTCACGATCTCACTTCTCTCTCTCTTCCCTCTTCTCGTTCTTCTTCTTCTTCTTTTCTTCCTCAGCCTTCCCCCTCCCCCGAACAATTCCTCCTCCTCCCGTCCGATTTGTGCCCGACCACCACCCACCATCTTCGACCACCACCTCCAGCCACCTTCAGCCGTCGCCACCGACCTCTTATCGGCCACCGATGGCCGCCAGAAGGCCGCGAACCACCGCGGAAGCCAGCCCCCTGTTCGGCTCCCTGCTGACCCGAGCACGTCGGGGCTTCCCCCGGCAGCTCGCGGCGTCACCGCCGCCACCCACCACCTCGGCCTAACCCCTCAACCTCCCCTCGACATATTTGACCCAACCCCACCGTCGATTAGCCACCGGAGCCACCGCGGGAGCCGCCCGAAGTCACGGTGCCCTGTTTTAGGGCTCGGTTCGATTCCTCTTCGATCTGGCCGTTCCGCCGCCCACCGCCGTGCACCTGTTGACACCTGATTTTTTTACCATTTATTATTGTGAGTTTTATTCTTTAAAATTAATTAAAAATATCATAAAAGGTCATAAAATCACAAAATCAACTTTGGAAGCCTTGGTTTAGCCTTAGGAACCAATTTTGAACAAAAAATATTTTTCGGTATTTTTAATATTTTTCGAGTTTATTTAATTATAAAAATACCCAAAAAAATCAGAAAAATACCATTCGTGGTCAGAAAAATACCCAAAAATATTCTATAATTTTTTTAATTTCCTCTTCAAGTGTGTCACTTTAAATCTCAAAAATTCGGCTCGGGTCACTATGTTCCTTCACAAACATAAACCCGAACCGAGCCTAAAAAAAAAAAAAAATCATTTTCGAGTCTTTTAGTTTTCAATTCTCACTTTTTATAAGCTATGACATTGGATTCTAAAGTCTTAAAGTGCAATTAGGTCAATTTGCCCTCCAATTTAATCAATTTTTACCAAAAGGGCTTAATTGCACAATTTTCTTTCAATTAGTCCCCGGTTTCACGGATGTATACGTATGCTCTACGTATTTATACGTCATACGTATTTATACGTTATGCATATTTGTATTGTTTGGTAACCTCTTTAACTCTTGTAATAATAATAATGGTTATTATTTTTAACACCTTTGTTAGTGCCTTTATTTAGCATTTTTGTATTGTGAGTGCTATTGCTAGTGCTATTTTTAAATAGCATTTTTTGTATTATAAATTGTGAGTGCTATTGTTAGTGCTATTTTTAAATGGCATTTATTTATCATAAATTGTGAGTGTTATTGTTAGTGCTATTTTTAAATGACATTTATTTATCATAAATTGTGAGTGCTATTATTAGATAGAATTTATAATTGTTAGTGCTATTTTTAAATAGCATTTTTGTATTATAAATTGTGAGTGCTATTGTTAGTGCTATTTTTAAATAGCATTTTTGTATTATAAATTGTGAGTGCTATTGTTAGTGCTATTTTTAAATGTCATTTATTTGTGAGTGCTATTTTTAGATAGAATTTATAATTGTTAGTGCTATTTTTAAATACAATTTATTGGAAGGTATTTTTGGCTATAAAAGGATGGCAAGAGTTTTGAGGTTGAAGAGGGAGACATTTTGTAGAGTGTGCAAATTTTTGAGAGCTTAGAGAGAAGAACACAAACACTCTCTATATTCTCATCATCTTGAGTGAGCAAAATATACTAAGTTCGGAATATTGATTCCGCGTATTGCTAGCACAATTGTTGTGGAGTTATTAGTCGTCTCCCCGTTCGTCAATTGGTGGTGCGTCCGAACTAGATGCCTAACACTTGTGGAGGCTGAGATCGAAGAACATCGAACCGACACCTCCGTTCAAGCACGCTACGAGAGGTAATCTATTTACTCCCTTTGAGGCTTTGTGATTTTTTTTTCGATTGAAATGCACGAAGTACGCCTCTGGAGATACATGTATGGGTTGTTATTTATTTCCGCTACGTGTTACGTGGATCCCAACAGTGGTATCAGAGCCAATCCTTAGGCGTTTTCGTGCATTTAATTGATTTTTGCAATTTTTGCAATACTATGGCCAATATGTATTAACGAATTGTTCGTCTTACATGGCTAATGGAGGTTGATTGTTTTTATATGATAAATTAATCAACGTAGCAAAAATTGAGACTAAATCAATTTTGAATCGAAAATTTATGGCTATCTTATTTTACGTAAAAATTCTGAATATGATTCAACGTAGAATTTTTATTGTGTCTTCCTAAGTTTTAAATTGTGAATTTATTACTTACGTGGAAGGGTGGTGATCATGGAAAAATCCCTAATCAATGTGATTGATGTATATATGAATGTATGATGATTATTTATATATTTGGGGTTGTAATTATTAAATGGAGGCTGCGTACTCCTTTTATTTTTCATGTAATCTTTATTTTTAGCATAGTCAATTGTTGATGTAAATGCTACGAGGATTACGTGGGGGAGCCTTTTAAGTCGGCGAGCTCTTTGGGGCCCAATTCTTGAAAAGTTCAAGAAACCAAGAAGAAGCGAAGAGCGGCTCTCCGTTATTAAAATATTAAAATGATTAAATGTGGTCTCATTGGCTCGAGACCCATTAAATCATAATTCCATGATCACCACGTAGGATAGATGTTTATGTGATTGACATCTATTTATTTATTATGATTACGTGAGCATGTTAAACTGGTTAATGTGCAAAGTCAGACTTACCTCACCCAAAATTGCGCCTGCATGAAATCCTAGTTAGGAAAATCACTCGCGTTAGGTACCGAAAGGGCGTTGGTAACGACACCAGCGTAACCAAGTCCCCGAACCCAAAAACTCTGGTTCCGTAGAACTGATCGATCTCTCCCAATCGATCAGTAAGGTTTCCGGTCTACCCTCCAAGAAAGACCGGTGGCGACTCCAAATGCATGCACAAGTTGCACATGCCACCACGACCACACTAAGGTCGAAAGCGATCGACTCTTATCGTCGAATCCTTCTGAAAAATACTCCCGCCGCGATTTGGTATGGGCCTGGGAGGGCCCGCGCCGATCCAAGACCCGCGATCGGTAATCCATTAGCCGCGTCCGCTTTCGGACGGGTCGCGACAGCTGGCGACTCCACTGGGGACACTGTGTTCTAGAACCTATGGTTCTAGACCCCAAGTGGACTTAGGCCGTAATTAAAACGCTGAATGATTTTTCTAACCATGCAGGCGCTCGTGAAGGTGAGGTAAGTCCGCTTACGATAGGTGTTATATGTTTTTGCAGATTGGAGAAATAAGGGGTGTAGTCCGTGATTAACATTGTCTTATGCAGGTTGGGCGTAGGAATGTATGTTGTGTGGATGATTTGAAGTGCTGATTGATAAACTGCTATGCATGAATTGCATTGTGATGATCACAACACGTGGACACACACAACCGCGCCTAAAACCCCGGGCGTCGCCTATAGGAACACAATAGAAGGAATTGAAAATGGAATCTCCGTGAGGAAAAACGCGGGGTAATCCACTTTTCAATTCCGCTCGCTTCGAACTATGGATCGAGTCCCAATGCAACGATAGCTGTGCAATGGAATCGGCTCTTTCTAGAACTCGAAGTGGGAACCTTAACCTTAGGTGCCAAACCCTCTGATTTTTAGAAGTTCACCATAAACTTGTCTCATGCGCATGTCTTTGGGCGGTTGGTACACCTAAAACCGCACATAAGTCGACGAGTTTGGTTGGTAAGACTCTCTATACCTCGAATCTATTACAGTTCATATAAATATAGGCATTTCATTCATTGCATTCTGGTGATTAGATTAAATGCCATTTCAAGGATAGATGTGTGTGTTTTTCCCAAACGTCCTTGATAGAAGACGAAGAGGATGATATCCCATGACAAGCACCGAGTGAGCAACAAAGGAGCCTACTATGGACATTATTGAGATATCGTCCAATGAAGATGACGAGTTGGGGCAAGTGATCCGGAAGTCACAGATCGAACTTGGGGCATCCTTAAACGTTAGGATCACATTCCTTTGTTTCATTTTCCATTGCTAGTCCTCTTGTATAGGGTTTACTTTTATCGAGGCTTTCTCTATCTCACCCCTTAGAGTGATTGTATTAGGGATCTATTGGTGTATACATTTAGATGGAACTTGGTTGTATTTCTTTTGACAGGTCATGGGAATGTGATAGTGGCATTTTCTCTAATCATCCGAATACTCCCAAGTCAAGTTTATAATTCCTTTAGAGAAAATTAAAATTGGAAATCTTGCACGACCTTTTTGGTCATATAGGGTAATCCAACCCCAATTTCGCTAGAAGGAATTATACACTTGAATTGGTCCATGCATGTTTTACGTCGCTGGTAATCCACGATAATTGATCGAGAATATCGGCGTTGTTTTGAATTTAATGACGAGATAGATGTCCAAATTACTCTCGTTCTTAACAAAACGGCCTTGATTTGGATGCCGTATCTTCAATTAAATTTAAAACACGTTATTATGCCTCGCACTTTTGAGTAATTCGTTCCTCTCGAAATTGATCAAAAGCGATTATTGTGAATTACATTCCTTTCAATAGTATGCTTTCTTTCGAGGAATATTGATAAAAACTTTTCGCGCAAGATTAAAACCCTTGTAAAAGTTCTTGTCCTTATTAATCATGGGCAAGCATAGGATTGAAAGGGGTTTTTGATTTCTTTTTCAAATTATTCCTTCTGATTCTGTCTTTTTATTTGCAGGTAAAAAAAAATAGGTAATAGAGAGAAATCTTTTCCTGGACAAGTCTAAGGCTATTATCTCATCTGATCATGAGCGAGTTATAAAATCAGGACATATTTGCTCGGCTTACTGATATTATGGTTCGGCTCACCCAAGTTGAAGATGTTCGGATGCTCGAAGAAATGAACCATACAGAAGTTAAAACACACACACAAGAGTTCTCATTTATTTTGCTCAGTGGAGGGTTTTCAAAAGCAGGTCATACAATTCGGGGTAGAAAAGTAAAGCCGAAGTGAGCCCTAATTAACGACACGAAGGAGCCCAACTGACCCTCCATGTTATTAATGCTCTGCTCATACTCCCAACTCCGCATGTCATGGTCGGCAAGCCTGAGGAGAAGACTTTTGCATTCTCCCTTAACTTCGGCGACCTTGGCCTCATGTTCTTCGGCGATTGTTTCCAGGTCTCGAACCAGTCCATTCCCGCGAGCTATGTCCGCGGTTATTTTGTCGAGCCGTTCTTCCTGCCAGTCGCTCTGAAGCCTCAACAAGACATTGCGGCGGTCATGCTCGCCGGTGGTCAGGGATAGGGCCAATTGCTCCACCAGATTTCTCCTCTCGCGAAGCAACGTCGCGACCCGCTCATTAGCAAACTCGACGGCCTTTTTGTAACTATCGGCCAGATAGTTGGTCAGCACCAAATGATCAGATCGATCCTCATAACGAGCTCGCAAGACGCGAGCCACGAGAACCTCCCGATTAGCAGCACGGTAGGCCTCTAAGGAGTGTGCAAAGAGAGTCGGGAAAATTCTATATTCCCTCCCCAGTGTAGTACCTTCGAGAGAAGTGGTATCAAGGTCCTCGAGCAGGACACAGATTTCATCCTCGGTCGCAGAATGATCGGTTATGTGTGCGTAACCGCGACCCAGTAGGTTATAAAGCTTTTCCCACTGGACCAAGACATCAGTTGAAAAAGTGCGTACGGGAGAGGAGGCCATTTGCGTTGGGTTGGCTTGAGAATAAGACGAGTTTGACAGAGAGATTAGAAGGAAGAAGCTGATTATGCGAGAACGTTAACCTTCCATACATTAATTCCTCATTTTATAGCAACTCGGGGATGATGAAGGGTCTCAGTAATAATGCCGGTGGAGCCCAGTTAGGGGGTAAAGCAGGAGGTCCCCTCACGAGAACCATTGGATTCGTTTCGGTCCGCGATTTCCGGCTCATCAATTAAAAGATGTAAAAGGTTTGTCGGGATCACCATTATTAGAGTTAGGTGGGAGGTAAGCGCAACTATCGAAGAGAGCCCTAACAGGATTTGGCAGTCCCATCACGATTGAAAAGCTAAGCGAGAAATTCAAAGTCTTGAGGGGGAACGTTTGCCTAATGATGCTTGAAGAGCGTCTCCTGAACATACGAAGTCACTCGAAGAAAACTTTATAGGGAGTGAGCATACATGAGAGAGTGGAGAACTCTGAGTGGGCAAGAACCAATCAAACATTTCTCAATCCAACATATTTAAGAGGTTATTGTCAGCTGCTAGAGGCGACTGACTCAAAAATCTCAGAAATTGAACTACAGAGGGATCTCGAAGATTCCAAGATCAAGTCTAACGCCAAAACCATGGAGCCCAACACTTCTGGCAACGGAAATCAAGATCACGGCGACGACGACAACGACATCCACGATGTTCAACTCGGGAAAAGAAGACGTCCTCACCAATACTCTCAGGAGGAAACCCAAATGCTGGAAACCCTTTTCAGTAAAAGCCATTACATGAAAAAGAAGTGGAGAATTGAATTGAGCCGGGAGTTGGGGATTAATCAGTCGAGGATCCAGTTTTGGTTTCAAAATAGGAGATCCAAATCGAAGGCTCAACGCAAACGTCAGGTGGTCGAGATTTTAAAGGAAGAAAACCAAAAGCTGCGAACAGAAAACATGAGGTATGAAAAAGCTCTCAATATTACCGTTTGCCCTCATTGCGATAACCTCGTCGCCCTCGGTAAGATATTCCCCGATAAGCCTCACGCGATGATTGAAGACGTTCATTTACCACCTTACTCCCTCGGGGCATCTCCTGCTCAACCAGATTTTGCCGGAGTCACGCATGAGCAGGATGATCCTACGAAGATGATACAAATGCCTCCTGGGGGATGGGATTTGCATCGCTTTGATTGGAGTTACAGTTTCAAGGAGCTGGATGTTACCGCCGACCAGCTCAAAGCATATCAGCCTCATGCACAACAATTTTCGATAGGGTCGGGTCCTGCTGGAGATGAGTTAATCAGTCGTCAAGCCATCGATGCAATTTTGGGCCACGATAAGAGGAGGTTCGCTTGGCCCCCTGAATTGCATTCCAGATTCCTAGACGTGGTTCACCAAATGGGGATCGACTCAGCAACTCCGACGCGCATATTTAAGGCCATGAATGTACCGGGGCTTAGTAAGGAGCTGGTCAGGAATCACCTTGCTGCCTACAGAAAGCTATTAAAACAACGTCGAGCGGAGCTAAACCGGGAGGAATCTGTCTCGAGCTCAAAAGCTAGGGGCGACCGCCATTGTAATGCTCAGGCATCAAGAGATACCCGGCCAAATCTAAGCATCAATCAAGCTAGCAACCCGACCACCGGCAAACTGAAAGCTGATCAGAATGTCCTCCCGGGCCATTTCAACATTTCTCAAGAGCGCGTGTCACAAGTACAGCGAGTGCGAACTCCTCCATTCGAGCAGCAGTCAGCTGGTGCTCTGCCTGCCGCTGGTCAACCCACGACAGACGATTTCTTCGATGAGGGGCTCGATGCCTTGTTCAATCAGTGGGAAGCTGGCATGCTTGGACAGCCATGATCTAGCACCTGACTCGGGGCACGATGGGTCGGTCACTACGAACACCCATAGAAAGAAGAACATGTTCACGAGTAGATCACTCATTTTATCGTTGTAAAGTTCCTACGGGAACATTTTTCTTTAATGACTATAGTTAAACCAACGCTATCGACGAACATCGTCATGCTCAGTTGTGATGATCCCTTGTTAGATTAAGTCTGAAACCAGAGACGGTCTTTAAAATTTTGAGTGGCCACGAACTCATTCCTCACCAAGCGCCCGGGATGCTGAAATGAAGAGTAACAGCATGCACAGGGAAAATGCCACTTTCGTTTGAACGATGAAAAGGGGTTGAGAGAAGATCATAGCGTTAATTCCCATCGAGCTAAATGAATTAAACGGAGTCATTAATTGCGGGTCCACCGCTGCTCCCCACGTTCTCGGGCCTAGCAAATCATAAAAGGCGCCGAAAGATTGTAGACCCACCACTTTGAAGACTGAACTAGGGGACGAGCGCAATACTCGATGAAACCGAATCAATGCAAGAGAGTTTGTGATCCTATCACGAGGAAAAAGAAAGGGGAATACAGACGATGAGTAATTGCAGGATCTCGGGAGGAGCGCTTGCTTGCTGGTCTTCATATGCAGCCTGAAGGATGGTTCCAGGACACGCACAATCACTTGAGAAAATTTCTAGAGTGAGCAAACACGTAAGAGCGAATTGAGAAAGCTGAGTGAACTAGATCAGCCCGAGATACCCCGATCCATCATGTTTAAAAGTTATTCCCATCTGCTAGAAACGCCTGACCTGGACATTTCTGAGCACGAACTGCTGGGAGACTTTGAAGATCCTGGAGCTGAATCCTGCCCGAAGGCCATAGAGACTGACTCCTCCAGCGATGAAATTCTAGGTTTCAGCTACGAAGAAGGAGTATACAATGATGACCGGAGTCGGAAAAGGAAGCAACTACAACGCCACACTCCAGGCCAAATCCGAGAGCTCGAAGCTTTCTTCAATGAATGCCCCACTCCAAGCAGACAACAGAAAATGGAGTTGAGCCGAAAAATAGGATTGGAGCTTTCGAAGGTCAAGTTTTGGTTCGCCAACAAACGAACCCGGGTGAAACAGCAATACCCAGACCATGAGTTACTGGTCCTGAAGGAGGAGAATGAGAAGCTTCAAGCTGAAAGCGCGAGATATAAGGAAGCTCTGACCAAGGCCACCTGCCTTAATTGTGGTAATCCTGTTGTCCTCGGTGAGGTGTTCCTCGATGAACCGTCCCTGTTGACGAATAACGCTCAGATGTTACCGTATTCTCCAAAGCATTTTCCGACACAACCAGATATCGCCGGAGATCTGCATGAGCAAGTCAACACCATAGGATCAACACCAACATCCTCTGAGAAATGGGATATGAATCATCACAGGGGGAGTTCTCTCAATGACGAACTCGCTGTCACAGCCAGCCAATCCAAAGTCGGTGAGTCCCTCCCTGGACAACTTTTGAAACGACTAGATCCCGTAGAGAATAGCTACCGAAGTATTGACGATATTTTGGGTGATAAGAGAACAAGGTTTTACTGGACCTATGAACTTCACACCAAATTTGTTGATGCAATTCGAGAGCTGGGAGTTGATTCGGCTAGCCCACTACGCATACTCGAGATTATGAATGTGCCGGGGCTCTCTAGAATTAACGTCGAGTCTCACCTCAAGTACTATAGGAGATTGCTAAGGGATGGAAGGATAGCGTTAAACCATCATAAAGCCAGTTGGAGCTCAAGTGCCGGGCAGAGTTACAACCACGATGATTGGAGAGCCGAGAGCACCCAACCGTGTTTCAGCAATGACGGGACCAGCAGTCGTGTCAGCGACTCCTCTAACCCAAATCAGAATGCTCCGCCGAGCTATCTCAATACTCCTCAAGAGTATATACCGCAGTTCCAGCACATAGGGATTCCTCAGTTTGAGCGCGATTCGGTCATTAATGCTGTCCCTGAAGCGGATCTGGCATTGGTAGAGAGTGCACATATAAACCTGCCGGTCATTGGAGGAAGTTCCAATTCGAGGGGTCAAGTTGCTCACGGCGAGAGCAAAGAGAGGAATCCCTCGCCTGCAGTCGACGACAGCCAATCTGGGCACCAAAGGCTAGAAAGAACAGGCGATTTCCTTGAGGAGGAGCTGGACACTTGGATCAATACTCTTCAGGAATGTATGTCTCGACCCCAACAGAGCAATGATGAAGGTTCCAGCTCAAAGACTCCAGTTCCTCACAATGAAGGCGATGAAGGAAATCTGCCCCCAACAATTGTTGATACCCAACTTGAACATCAATGGCTCGAAGACCCGAGCAATTTCCTTGGCGATGAGTTCAATCTTTGGCTCGATCAATTTGGAGCCGGAGGGCCATCGCAGTGGTGACGCAAGGCAGGTGACCAAACGTCTGATGCAAGGCATGGTTACTCGATGAAAAATGCTTAGACGAAAGGGGTGGAACACTCCTATTGAATATGTTGTTGATCGCACTGTAAGGTTCCCACGGGAACATCTTTCATTAATGTCTAGAACTAATTGCGCGTGAGTGTCAACATCACCCTTTGAGCATCTTCAAGCCGAGGGCCGTGGATTAATCGCTTAATCCGTGGAGCAAGTTCCCCGAACAATGACTATCACCCCGCGGAGTATAATGGGATCTACCCCTTCAATACGAAATACGTTTGGCCGCGAAGCCACCTATTTGGTAAAACGATGTATCGTTCCTAAACGATCTTCAATCGAATACCGAAGTAATGTCTCATTTCTTTCCCTTCTCAGGTGATAAACGTGGATAAATCACTCAAGGAGCCATTTGTTCGAATAACAGAACAGACGTTGCCTAACTGGGGGCAGATGAACCATTGGTGTTGCAAACACTCCAAGAATGGATAGGCGGATTTGATAGATGTTGTTCATATCAATACGCAATATCAGAACGGGATGAGAACCAAGAGTAAAGTTGTATCGTTCCAATTTGTCTTGAATTTGAGAATATGAATTGATACTCGTTATTTATCCTTGACAGGGGAATCGCCTTACAGACGAACAGGTTTTCACATCCCATGTATTACCCGTTAGAATACATGACCAAGGGTAAATTGTATCGTTCTAATTTTTTGAAAAATTCGTGAACGTACAATAACATGTTTCTTCCGCATTTTCAGGATCTCCAGCCGCGGGGGACAGGTAAGTATCCTTTTCCCCCAATCCATTGAAGATGTTAAATAAAAAACAGAGAGAAAAAGAAAAGCTTTCAGAATCTAATGTCTAGAAAAGACATAGAATTCAAACTTCATTGGCATTCATGTCTTAAAACAGTAGGTTGTCTGAACATGAATAAGAACATGCATGGTGCATCATAAAATCCCATTGACGGGTAAAATTTTTGGAGAAAATGAAAGAGATTTTTTCCAATCAAAAGTTCAAAACTTTTAAAAGGACGTTTTCTCAAAAGAAAAGAGGCAAAGCCTAGTCCAAACACGTCCTACACACACTGGAGAGAAGTGGAGCGGATCAGATAGCAAAATCTGGACCTACGGAAGTAGGGATTATTCGCAACGATTACATGGGTTGGGATGACGGAGGCATTCGTTTCATATCCCTCAAACACTACAGGTGACGGTTGATAAACCCTTTGAACGACGGTTTTCATTCTTAACCCTGTCAAGAACCACCCCACATCGGGGCAAAATGGAGGTGAGTCCAGCGGTATCAGGAGAAAATGGTTAGAAATTTTCTTGCTCGGACTAACATCAATCTTTGTGTGTTGTTTATATGGTAATCCAAGTGCCATAGGATGACGAGAAGCATTCATTTCTCTATCCCACACACCATATCCTTTGCACAGCCAAGTTGAGCCTGCAAATTCATTTCATAAACCCCTGTTGGTGATCATGGGATGTTTCAAGATGGAAACTGCATCACTCCAAGAACGGAAGAAATCAAGAGATGGGATTTATAGAAAAATCTCATATCGGCGTTTAAATGTGCTATGATTCAAGTTGTATATCTAGCACAATTTTCTGAACATCGTAGTTCCAAAGGAAAAGAAAAGGCGGGATTTCAACAAAGAAAAAAATACCCAGCATCAAGAAAAAGCAAAGTGCCTGGTAAAAGCGAGGCCGATGCTCGTGCAAGCTGTTTGCTTGATTCCCAGTGAAACTTGGATGGGAAAAGAGAAAATTCCTAAAGGAGTCAGATAAAAAAGACTGCTCTCCAAATGATGTCAAGCGCGGAGGAAAGGCGCAGACAGAGTTGTCAACCTTCTTAATGCAACAAGAGACGCTCTCTAAAGGACTTGTGCACACCTCAAAAGCGGTTGCACACCTCAAAAACTGAAGATGCAGAATGGAAAAGACAGGTGACAAATTTGCAATGATCACCAATGTCAATCCCCTCATAAATTCTGGGCCAAAAACAAGCCTTTTTCGGTCCCCAATCTTACCAACATCATAACCCTGAAACAGTCTTCTCTGACTAAGACACTTGGGTTAACATATAGCTTAGCTCGAAGAGGTACGAGCAAGACTATTTCTTTCTCATTTTGTAAGGTTCTCGACTTGTAAACCCGGAGCAGATGTTGAAGACTTTCATACAATGGCCTCGACTCCAAAGCGGCTCCCCCTTGAAAACCAATATTCAAGCCCAACATTACGGTCCCGTGGAAGACCTCCCGACCGATCAAAATGTATGCGCTGCGAATGAACCTAAAACCTAGGCACAGGTTAGTAGGGAATTGAGTGCATCCCCTATAAAAAACCACTATCGCAAAACAGGTGAGAAGACCTCCTTGTCGAGAAATATTCCAATTGATGTTTTGAACACACTCTTTTTGAAAATTTTCAAACTGTTGATCCAGATTTTCCGTGCAAGGGATTTGTGATCACATTTGCATGTTGCAAGAATGATTTGGATAACCTCCAGCATCAAAATGCACATTTCATGATTAAAACTTAAACCATACGGTTTTGTCAAAATGGACAGCCGTAGTCTTCCCAAAGATTACTAACGTTTTCTTGGTGAAGAAAAATCTTTCAGGCTCAAACTTCTGCAGGATACCTGGAGAACCCAGCTCCCAGAATGTCGCTTCAACAGACTCAAGTGAAGTTTTGTCAAAATAAAATCTTTCACTGCTTCAAAAAAACTGAATTCCCGACAAACTTCGGGGTCTCCAAAAAAAAAAGGGGGAAGAAAAACCCTTTTAAAAGAAAAAGTCCTATCAGACGTGGAGAACCCTCGTCCCAGGGCCCATTTTCAAAATATCAAACAGTCTCATCGAACGTGGAGAACCCTCGTCATGAGACCCCTTTTTCAAAACTTAGGCAGTCTCATCGGACGTGGAGAACCCTCGTCATGAGACCCCTTTTCAAAATTTAGGCAGTCTCATCGGGCGTGGAGAACCCTCGTCATGAGACCTCTTTTTCAAAATTTAGGCAGTCTCATCGGGCGTGGAGAACCCTCGTCATGAGACCCCTTTTCAAAACTTAGGCAGTCTCATCGGACGTGGAGAACCCTCGTCATGAGACCCATTTTCAAAAATTTAGGCAGTCTCATCGGACGTGGAGAACCCTCGTCATGAGACCCCTTTTCAAAATTCAAACAGTCTCATCGGACGTGGAGAACCCTCGTCATGCGACCCCATTTTCAAAATTCAGGAAATCTCATCGGACGTGGAGAACCCTCGTCATGAGACCCCCTTTTCAAAGTCAATCAAAGGTAGATACCGCCTGAAGGGTCAAATCAAAGGTAGAAGAACCGCCTGAAAGGGTCAACTCATGGTAGAAACCGCTTGAAGGGTCAAACCAGGTAAAAACCGCCTGAAGGGTCAAACCAAGGTAGGAAACCGCCTGAAGGGTCAACTTAAGGTAGAAACCGCCTGAAGGGTCAAACCATGGTAGAAACCGCCTGAAGGGTCAAATTAAGGTAGAAAACCGCTTGAAGGGTCAACTCAAGGTAGAAACCGCCTGAAGGGTCAAACCAAGGTAGAAACCGCCTGAAGGATCACATTAATGGTAGAAACCGCCTGAAGGGTCACATATGGTAGAAACCGCCATAAGGGTCAATTCATTGGTAGAAACCGCCATAAGGGTCAACTCATTGATAAATATCGCAGTAAGGATCAACACAAAGGTCTGATCCACCTGTCGCGACACGTCCGAAAGAGGACGCGGCTAATGGATTACCGATCGCGGGCCTTCCCCCGCACAAGGGTGCGGATCGCGGGCTTTGGATCGGCGCGGGCCCTCCCAGGCCCATACCAAATCGCGGCGGGAGTATTTTTCAAAGGGATTCGACGATAACAGTCGATCGCTTTCGACCTTAGTGTGGTCGTGGTGGCATGTGCAACTTGTGCATGCATTTGGAGTCGCCACCGGTCTTTCTTGGAGGGTAGACCGGAAACCTTATTGACCGATTGGGAGAGATCGATCAATTCTGCGGAACCAGAGATTTTAGGTTCGGGGACTTGGTTACGTTGATGTCATTACCAACGCCCTTTCGGTACCTAACGCGAGTGATTTTCCTAACTAGGATTTCATGCAGGCGCAATTTTGGGTGAGGTAAGTCTGACTTTGCATATTAACCAGTTTAACATGCTCACGTAATCATAACAAATAAATAGATGTCAATCACATAAACATCTATCCTACGTGGTGATCATGGAATTATGATTTAATGGGTCTCGAGCCAATGAGACCACATTTAATCATTTTAATATTTTAATAACGGAGAGCCGCTCTTCGCTTCTTCTTGGTTTCTTGAACTCTTCAAGAATTGGGCCCCTAAGAGCTCACCGACTTAAAAGGCTCATCCACGTAATCCTCGTAGCATTTACATTAACAATTGACTATGCTAAAAATAAAGATTACATGAAAAATAAAAGGAGTACGCAGCCTCCATTTAATAATTACAACCCCAAATATATAAATAATCACCATACATTCATATATACATCAATCACATTGATTAGGGATTTTTCCATGATCACCACCCTTCCACGTAAGTAATAAATTCACAATTTAAAACTTAGGAAGGCACAATAAAAATTCTACGTTGAATCATAATCAGAATTTTTACGTAAAATAAGATAGCCATAAATTTTCGATTCAAAATTGATTTAGTCTCAATTTTTGCTACGTTGATTAATTTATCATATAAAATAATCAACCTCCATTAGCCATGTAAGACGAACAATTCGTTAATACATATTGGCCATAGTATTGCAAAAATTACAAAAATCAATTAAATGCACGAAAACACCTAAGGATTGGCTCTGATACCACTATTGGGATCCACGTAACACGTAGCGGAAATAAATAACAACCCCTACATGTATCTCCAGAGGCGTACTTCGTGCATTTCAATCGAAAAAAATCACAAAGCCTCAAAGGGAGTAAATAGATTACCTCTCGTAGCGTGCTTGAACGGAGGTGTCGGTTCGATGTTCTTCGATCTCAGCCTCCACAAGTGTTAGGCATCTAGTTCGGACGCACCACCAATTGACGAACGGGGAGACGACTAATAACTCCACAACAATTGTGCTAGCAATATGCGGAATCAATATTCCGAATTTAGTATATTTTGCTCACTCAAGATTATGAGAATATAGAGAGTGTTTGTGTTCTTCTCTCTAAGCTCTCAAAAATTTGCACACTCTACAAAATGTCTCTCCCCTCCCAACCTCAAAACTCTTGCCATCCTTTTATAGCCAAAAATACCTTCCAATAAATTGTATTTAAAAATAGCACTAACAATTATAAATTCTATCTAAAAATAGCACTCACAAATAAATGACATTTAAAAATAGCACTAACAATAGCACTCACAATTTATAATACAAAAATGCTATTTAAAAATAGCACTAACAATAGCACTCACAATTTATAATACAAAAATGCTATTTAAAAATAGCACTAACAATTATAAATTCTATCTAATAATAGCACTCACAATTTATGATAAATAAATGCCATTTAAAAATAGCACTAACAACAGCACTCACAATTTATGATAAATAAATGTCATTTAAAAATAGCACTAACAATAGCACTCACAATTTATAATACAAAAATGCTATTTAAAAATAACACTAACAATAGCACTCACAATACAAAAATGCTAAAAAAAGGGCACTAACAAATGTGTTAAAAATAATAACCATTATTATTATTACAAGAGTTAAAGAGGTTACCAAACAGTACAAATATGCATAACGTATAAATACGTATGACGTATAAATACGTAGAGCATACGTATACATCCGTGAAACCGGGGGACTAATTGAAAGAAAAATGTGCAATTAAGCCCTTTTGGTAAAAATTGATTAAATTGGAGGGCAAATTGACCTAATTGCACTTTAAGACTTTAGAATCCAATGTCATAGCTTATAAAAAGTGAGAATTGAAAACTAAAAGACTCGAAAATGATTTTTTTTAGGCTCGGTTCGGGTTTATGTTTGTGAAGGAACATATTGACCCGAGCCGAATTTTTGAGATTTAAAGTGACACACTTGAAGAGGAAATTAAAACAAAATTATCGAATATTTTTGGGTATTTTTCTGACAACGAATGGTATTTTTATGATTTTTTGGGTATTTTTATAATTAAATAAACTCGAAAAATATTAAAAATACCGAAAAATATTTTTTGTTCAAAATTGGTTCCTAAGGTTAAACCAAGGCTTCCAAAGTTGATTTTGTGATTTTATGACCTTTTTTGATATTTTTAATTAATTTTAAAGAATAAAAATCACAATAATAAATGGTAAAAAAAATCAGGTGTCAACAGCTGCCCCTCTTTGAGAGGAATCTCGTTAGAGGTTTCTCTCAAAGATAAGGTGGCACCTGATTCCTAACCGACTCAACTGGGAAAATAAGAGAAGAAATGTTATGACATCGGATCCTTAAGCCTATTGATAAAAGCTCAAATCAATCCCCGGTTTGCTCTAACAATTTGAACATGGGCCGGAGTGAGAGAGGCTTACCTGAAGCTCACCTGTCGGATGCTGCCGGTTGCGACGACTTTCAAGAAGATGCCTAGGACTCGTCATTCAGAATATCCTAGGGAGATTAAGCTCTGACCTGTATGGTAGGTCATACCATGATGGGATTCCTAACTTGTAGGAACCTAAGGAAGGCGCATCCCACGCTTTGGGATTTGCCAAGGATTTTGATCCGTATGGTGGATCAGACCTTTGTGTTGATCCTTACTGCGATATTTATTAATAAGTTGACCCTTATGGCGGTTTCTACCAATGAATTGACCCTTATGGCGGTTTCTACCATATGTGACCCTTCAGGCGGTTTCTACCATTAATGTGATCCCTCAGGCGGTTTCTACCTTGGTTTGACCTTTTAGGCGGTTTCTACCTTGAGTTGACCCTTCAGGCGGTTTCTACCTTTGATTTGACCCTTCAGGCGGTTTCTACCTTGTGTTGACCCTTCAGGCGGTATCTACCATGTGTTGACCCTTCAGGCGGTATCTACCTTGTGTTGGCCCTTCAAGCGGTATCTACCTTTGATTTTGACCCTTCAGGCGGTATCTACCTTGTGTTGACCCTTCAGGCGGTATCTACCATGTGTTGACCCTTCAGGCGGTATCTACCTTGTGTTGACCCTTCAAGCGGTATCTACCTTTGATTTTGACCCTTCAGGCGCTATCTACCTTTGATTTGACCCTTCAGGCGGTATCTACCATATTTTGACCCTTCAGGCGGTATCTACCTTGATTTGACCCTTCAGGCGGTATCTACCTTCATTTGACCCTTCAGGCGGTATCTACCTTTGAGTTGACCCTTCAGGCGGTATCTACCTTATTTTGACCCTTCAGGCGGTATCTACCTTCATTTGACCCTTCAGGCGGTATCTACCTTTGTTTGACCCTTCAGGCGGTGTCTACCATCAGTTTTGACTTTGAAAAGGGGTCTCATGACGAGGGTTCTCCACGTCCGATGAGACTGCCTAAATGAAAAAGGGGTCTCATGACGAGGGTTCTCCACGTCCGATGAGATTTCCTGAATTTTGAAAAGGGGGTCTCATGACGAGGGTTCTCCACGTCCGATGAGACTACCTGAATTTTGAAAAGGGGTCTCATGACGAGGGTTCTCATGACGAGGGTTCTCCACGTCCGATGAGACTACCTGAATTTTGAAAAGGGGTCTCATGACGAGGGTTCTCCACGTCCGATGAGACTGCTTGATTTTTGAAAAGGGGTCTCATGACGAGGGTTCTCCACGTCCGATGAGACTGCTTGATTTTTGAAAAGGATTTTTTTTTTAAGGGTTTCTCTTCCCCAAGAAAATATTGGTAATCTTTGAGAAGACAACAATTGTCCAATTGACAAAATTTTATGACTTAAGCTTTAGTCATGATATGTGCATTTTGATGCTGGAGGTTATCCAAAACATTCTTGCAACATGCAAATGTGATCACAAATCCCTTGCATGGAAAATCTGGATCAACAGTTTGAAAATTTCCAAAAAGAGTTTGCTCAAAACATCAATTGGAATATTTCTCGACAAGGAGGCCATCTCACCTGTTTTGAGGTGATGATTTTTAGGGGATGCACTCAATTCCCTACTGACCTGGGCCTAGGTTTTAGGCTCATTCGCAGCGCATACATTTTGATCGGTCGGGAGGTCTTCCACGGGACCGTAATGTTGGGCTTGGATATTGGTTTTCAAGGGGGACCCGCTTTGGAGTCGAGGCCATCGAATGAAAATCTTCACCATCTGCTCCGGGTTTACAAGTCAAGAACCCTGCAAAATGAGAAAGAAAGAGTCTTGCTCGTACTTCTTCGAGCTAAACTATATGTTAACCCAAGTGTCTTAGTCAGAGAAGACTGTTTCAGGGTTGTAACATTGGTAGGATTGGGGACCGAAAAAAGGCTTGTTTTTGGCCCAGAAATCACGAAGGATTTGACATTGGTGATCATTGCCAATTTGTCACATGTCTTTTCCATTCTGCATCTTCCATTTTTGAGGTGTGCAACCGCTTTTGAGGTGTGCACAAGTCCTTTAGAGAACGTCTCTTGTGGTATTAAGAGATTGACAATTCTGTCCGTGTTTTTGCACCACGGCTGACATCATTTGGGGAGCAGTCTTCTTGATCTGACTCTTTTATGGGTTTTTCTCTCTTCCCAACTAGGCTTTATTGGGGATCAATCAAACAGTTTTCACGAGCATCGGCCTTGCTTTTACCAGGCACTTTGCTTTTTCTTGATGCTGGGGATTTTTTTCTTTGTTGAAATCCCGCCTTTTCTTTTCCTTTGGAACTACGATGTTCAGAAAATTGTGCTAGATATACAACTTGAATCATAGCACATTTAAACGCCGATATGAGATTTTTCTATAAATCCCATCTCTTGATTTCTTCCGTTCTTGGAGTGATGCAGTTTCCATCTTGAAACATCCCATGATCACCAACAGGGGTTTATGAAATGAATTTGCAGGCTCAACTTGGCTGTGCAAAGGATATGGTGTGTGGGATAGAGAAATGAATGCTTCTCGTCATCCTATGGCACTTGGATTACCATATAAACAACACACAAAGATTGATGTTAGTCCGAGCAAGAAAATTTCTAACCATTTTCTCCTGATACCGCTGGACTCACCTCCATTTTGCCCCGATGTGGGGTGGTTCTTGACAGGGTTAAGAATGAAAACCGTCGTTCAAAGGGTTTATCAACGGTCACCTGTAATGTTTGAGGGATATGAAACGAATGCCTCCGTCATCCCAACCCATGTAATCGTTGCGAATAATCCCTACTTCCGTAGGTCCAGATTTTGCTATCTGATCCGCTCCACTTCTCTCCAGTGTGTGTAGGACGTGTTTGGACTAGGCTTTGCCTCTTTTCTTTTGAGAAAACGTCCTTTTAAAAGTTTTGAACTTTTGATTGGAAAAAATCTCTTTCATTTTCTCCAAAAATTTTACCCGTCAAGGGGATTTTATGATGCACCATGCATGTTCTTATTCATGTTCAGATAACCTCTTGTTTTAAGACATGAATGCCAATGAAGTTTGGATTCTATGTCTTTTCTAGACATTAGATTCTGAAAGCTTTTCTTTTTCTCTCTGTTTTTTATTTAACATCTTCAATGGATTGGGGAAAGGGATACTTACCTGTCCCCCGCGGCTGGAGATCCTGAAAATGCGGAAGAAACATGTTATTGTACGTTCACGAATTTTTCAAAAAATTAGAACGATACAATTTACCCTTGGTCATGTATTCTAACGGGTAATACATGGGATGTGAAAACCTGTTCGTCTGTAAGGCGATTCCCCTGTCAAGGATAAATAACGAGTATCAATTCATATTCTCAAATTCAAGACAAATTGGAACGATACAACTTTACTCTTGGTTCTCATCCCGTTCTGATATTGCGTATTGATATGAACAACATCTATCAAATCCGCCTATCCATTCTTGGAGTGTTTGCAACATCAATGGTTCATCTGCCCCCAGTTAGGCAACGTCTGTTCTGTTATTCGAACAAATGGCTCCTTGAGTGATTTATCCACGTTTATCACCTGAGAAGGGAAAGAAATGAGACATTACTTCGGTATTCGATTGAAGATCGTTTAGGAACGATACATCGTTTTACCAAATAGGTGGCTTCGCGGCCAAACGTATTTCGTATTGAAGGGGTAGATCCCATTATACTCCGTGGGTGATAGTCATTGTTCGGGGAACTTGCTCCACGGATTAAGCGATTAATCCACGGCCCTCGGCTTGAAGATGCTCAAAGGGTGATGTTGACACTCACGCGCAATTAGTTCTAGACATTAATGAAAGATGTTCCCGTGGGAACCTTACAGTGCGATCAACAACATATTCAATAGGAGTGTTCCACCCCTTTCGTCTAAGCATTTTTCATCGAGTAACCATGCCTTGCATCAGACGTTTGGTCACCTGCCTTGCGTCACCACTGCGATGGCCCTCCGGCTCCAAATTGATCGAGCCAAAGATTGAACTCATCGCCAAGGAAATTGCTCGGGTCTTCGAGCCATTGATGTTCAAGTTGGGTATCAACAATTGTTGGGGGCAGATTTCCTTCATCGCCTTCATTGTGAGGAACTGGAGTCTTTGAGCTGGAACCTTCATCATTGCCCTGTTGGGGTCGAGACATACATTCCTGAAGAGTATTGATCCAAGTGTCCAGCTCCTCCTCAAGGAAATCGCCTGTTCTTTCTAGCCCTTGGTGCCCAGATTGGCTGTCGTCGACTGCAGGCGAGGGATTCCTCTCTTTGCTCTCGCCGTGAGCAACTTGACCCCTCGAATTGGAACTTCCTCCAATGACCGGCAGGTTTATATGTGCACTCTCTACCAATGCCAGATCCGCTTCAGGGACAGCATTAATGACCGAATCGCGCTCAAACTGAGGAATCCCTATGTGCTGGAACTGCGGTATATACTCTTGAGGAGTATTGAGATAGCTCGGCGGAGCATTCTGATTTGGGTTAGAGGAGTCGCTGACACGACTGCTGGTCCCGTCATTGCTGAAACACGGTTGGGTGCTCTCGGCTCTCCAATCATCGTGGTTGTAACTCTGCCCGGCACTTGAGCTCCAACTGGCTTTATGATGGTTTAACGCTATCCTTCCATCCCTTAGCAATCTCCTATAGTACTTGAGGTGAGGCTCGACGTTAATTCTAGAGAGCCCCGGCACATTCATAATCTCGAGTATGCGTAGTGGGCTAGCCGAATCAACTCCCAGCTCTCGAATTGCATCAACAAATTTGGTGTGAAGTTCATAGGTCCAGTAAAACCTTGTTCTCTTATCACCCAAAATATCGTCAATACTTCGGTAGCTATTCTCTACGGGATCTAGTCGTTTCAAAAGTTGTCCAGGGAGGGACTCACCGACTTTGGATTGGCTGGCTGCGACAGCGAGTTCGTCATTGAGAGAACTCCCCCTGTGATGATTCATATCCCATTTCTCAGAGGATGTTGGTGTTGATCCTATGGTGTTGACTTGCTCATGCAGATCTCCGGCGATATCTGGCTGTGTCGGAAAATGCTGTGGAGAATACGGTAACAGCTGAGCGTTATTCGTCAACAGGGACGGTTCATCGAGGAACACCTCGCCGAGGACAACAGGATTACCACAATTAAGGCAGGTGGCCTTGGTCAGAGCTTCCTTATATCTCGCGCTTTCAGCTTGAAGCTTCTCATTCTCCTCCTTCAGGACCAGTAACTCATGGTCTGCGTATTGCTGTTTCACCCGGGTTCGTTTGTTGGCGAACCAAAACTTGACCTTCGAAAGCTCCAATCCTATTTTTCGGCTCAACTCCATTTTCTGTTGTCTGCTTGGAGTGGGGCATTCATTGAAGAAAGCTTCGAGCTCTCGGATTTGGCCTGGAGTGTGGCGTTGTAGTTGCTTCCTTTTCCGACTCCGGTCATCATTGTATATTCCTTCTTCGTAGCTGAAACCTAGAATTTCATCGCTGGAGGAGTCAGTTTCCACGGCCTTCGGGCAGGATTCAGCTCCAGGATCTTCAAAGTCTCCCAGCAGTTCGTGCTCAGAAATGTCCAGGTCGGGCGTTTCTAGCAGATGGGAATAGCTTTTAAACATGATGGATCGAAGTATCTCGGGCTGATCTAGTTCACTCAGCTTTCTCTATTCGCTCTTACGTGTTTGCTCACTCTAGAAATTTTCTCAAGTGATTGTGCGTGTCCTAGAACCATCCTTCAGGCTGCATATGAAGACCAGCAAGCAAGCGCTCCTCCCGAGACCCTGTAATTACTCATCGTCTGTATTCCCCTTTCTTTTTCCTCGTGATAGGATCACAAACTCTCTTGCATTGATTCGGTTTCATCGAGTATTGCGCTCGTCCCCTAGTTCAGTCTTCAAAGTGGTGGGTCTACAATCTTTCGGCGCCTTTTATGATTTGCTAGGCCCGAGAACGTGGGGAGCAGCGGTGGGCCCGCAATTAATGACTCCGTTTAATTCATTTAGCTCCATGGGAATTAACGCTATGATCTTCTCTCAACCCATTTTCATCGTTCAAACGAAAGTGGCATTTTCCCTGTGCATGCTGTTACTCTTCATTTCAGCATCCCGGGCGCTTGGTGAGGAATGAGTTCGTGGCCACTCAAAATTTTAAAGACCGTCTCTGGTTTCAGACTTAATCTAACAAGGGATCATCACAACTGAGCATGACGATGTTCGTCGATAGCGTTGGTTTTAATATAGAATTAACTATAGTCATTAAAGAAAAATGTTCCCGTAGGAACTTTACAACGGATAAAATGAGTGATCTACTCGTGAACATGTTCTTCTTTCTATGGGTGTTCGTGGTGACCGACCCATCGTGCCCCGAGTCAAGTGCTAGATCATGGCTGTCCAAGCATGCCAGCTTCCCACTGATTGAACAAGGCATCGAGCCCCTCATCAAAGAAATCGTCTGTCGTGGGTTGACCAGCGGCAGGCAGAGCACCAGCCGACTGCTGCTCGAATGGAGGAGTGCGCACTCGCTGTACTTGTGACACGCGCTCTTGAGAAGTGTTGAAATGGCCCGGGAGGACATTCTGATCAGCTTTCGGTTTGCCGGTGGTCGGGCTGCTAGCTTGATTGATGCTTAGATTTGGCCGGGTATCTCTTGATGCCTGAGCATTACAATGGCGGTTGCCCCTAGCTTTTGAGCTCGAGACGGATTCCTCCCGGTTTAGCTCCGCTCGACGTTGTTTTAATAGCTTTCTGTAGGCAGCAAGGTGATTCCTGACCAGTTCCTTACTAAGCCCCGGTACATTCATGGCCTTAAATATGCGCGTCGGAGTTGCTGAATCGATCCCCATTTGGTGAACCACGTCTAGGAATCTGGAATGCAGTTCAGGGGGCCAAGCGAACCTCCTCTTATCGTGGCCCAAAATTGCATCGATGGCTTGACGACTGATTAACTCATCTCCAGCGGGACCCGACCCTATCGAAAATTGTTGTGCATGAGGCTGATATGCTTTGAGCTGGTCGGCGGTAACATCCAGCTCCTTGAAACTGTAACTCCAATCAAAGCGATGCAAATCCCATCCCCCAGGAGGCATTTGTATCGTCTTCGTAGGATCATCCTGCCCATGCGTGACTCCGGCAAAATCTGGGTGAGCAGGAGATGCCCCGAGGGAGTAGGGTGGTAAGTGAACGTCTTCAATCATTGCGTGAGGCTTATCGGGGAATATCTTACCGCGGGCGATGAGGTTATCGCAATGAGGGCAAACGGTAATATTGAGAGCTTTTTCATACCTCATGTTTTCTGTTCGCAGCTTTTGGTTTTCTTCCTTTAAAATCTCGACCACCTGACGTTTGCGTTGAGCCCTCGATTTGGATCTCCTATTTTGAAACCAAAACTGGATCCTCGACTGATTAATCCCCAACTCCCGGCTCAATTCAATTCTCCACTTCTTTTTCATGTAATGGCTTTTACTGAAAAGGGTTTCTAGCATTTGGGTTTCCTCCTGAGAGTATTGGTGAGGACGTCTTCTTTTCCCGAGTTGAGCATCGTAGATGTCGTTGTCGTCGTCGCCGTGATCTTGATTTCCGTTGCCAGAAGTGTTGGGCTCCATGGTTTTGGCGTTAGACTTGATCTTGGAATCTTCAAGATCCCTCTGTGGTTCAATTTCTGAGATTTTTGAGTCAGTCGCCTCTAGCAGCCGACAGTAACCTCTTAAATATGTTGGACTGAGAAATGTTTGATTGGTTCTTGCCCATTCAGAGTTCTCCACTCTCTCCTGTATGCTCACTCCCTATAAAGTGACTTTGCATGTTCAGGAGACGCTCTTCAAGCATCATTAGGCAAACGTTCCCCCTCAAGACCTTGAATTTCTCGCTTAGCTTTTCAACGTGATGGGACTGCCAAATCCTGTTAGGGCTCTCTTCGATAGTTGCACTTACCTCCCACCTAACTCTAATAATGGTGATCCCGACAAATCTTTTACATCTTTTAATTGATGAGCCGGAAATCGCGGACCGAAACGAATCCAATGGTTCTCGTGAGGGGACCTCCTGCTTTACCCCCTAACTGGGCTCCACCAGTATTATTACTGAGACCCTTCATCATCCTCGAGTTGCTATAAAATGAGGAATTAATGTATGGAAGGTTAACGTTCTCGCATAATCAGCTTCTTCCTTCTACTCTCTCTATTAGCCTCGTCTTATTCTCAAGCCAACCCAACGCAAATGGCCTCCTCTCCCGTGCGCACTTTTTCGACTGATGTCTTGGCCCAGTGGGAAAAGCTTTATAACCTATTGGGTCGCGGTTACGTGCACATAACCGATCATTCTGCAACCGCGGATGAAATATGTGTCCTGCTCGAGGACTTAGATACCACTTCCCTCGAAGGTACTACGCTGGGGAGGGAATATAGAACTTTCCCGACCCTCTTTGCACACTCCTTAGAGGCCTACCGTGTTGCTGATCGGGAGGTTCTCGTGGCTCGCGTCTTGCGGGCTCGTTACAAGGATCGGTCTGATCATTTGGTGCTGACCAACTATCTGGCCGATAGTCACAAAAAGGCCGTCGAGTTTGCCAATGAGAGGGTCGCGACGTTGCTTCGCGAGAGGAGAAACCTGGTGGATCAATTGGCCATATCCCTGACCGCTGGCGAGCACGACCGCCACAATGTCCTATTGAGGCTGCAAAGCGACTGGCAGGAAGAACGGCTCGACAAAATAACCGCAGACATAGCTCACGGGAATGGATTAGTTCGGGACTTGGAAATAATCACCGAGGAACACGAGGTCAAGGTCACTGAGGTTAAGGGCGAATGCAGAAACCTTCTCCTCAAGCTTGCGGACCAGGACATGCGAAGTCGTGAGTACGGGCAGAGCATTAACAACATGGAGGGTCAGTTGGGCTCCTTTGTGTCGTTAATTAGGGCTCACTTTGGCTTTACTTTTCCACCCCGAATTGTATGACCTGCTTTTGAAAACCCTCCACTGAGCAAAATAAATGTGTGTGTTTTAACTTCTGTATGGTTCATTTCTTCGAGCATCCGAACATTTTCAACTTGGGTGAGCCGAACCATAATATCAATAAGCCGAGCAAATATGTCCTGATTTTATAACTCGCTCATGATCAGATGAGAGAATAGCCTCAGACTTATCCAGGAGAAGATTTCTCTCTATTACCTATTTTTTCACGTTTAAGGATGCCCCAGTTTTGATCTGTGCCTTCAGGATCACTTGCCCCAACTCGTCATCTTCATTGGATGATACCTCAATAATGTCCATAGTATGCTCCTTATCGCACAGTCGGTGTTCGTCGTGGGATATCACCCTCCTCGTCTTCTATCAAGGACGTTAGGGACAAACGCACATATCTATCCTCGAAATGGCATTTAATCTAATCACCAGAATGCAATAAATGAAATGCCTATATTTATATGAACAGTGATAGATTTGGGGGGATAGAGAGTCTTACCAACCCAACTTGTCGACTTATGTGCGGTTTTAGGTGTACCAACCGCCCAAAGACATGCGCATGAAACAAGTGATAGTAAACTTCTAAAAATCAGAGGGTTTGGCACCTAAGGTTAAGGTTCCCACCTCGAGTTCTAGAAAGAGCCGATTCCATTGCACAGCTATCGTTGCATTGGGACTCGATCCATAGTTCGAAGTGAGCGGAATTGAAAAATGGATTACCCCATGTTTTTCCTCATGGAGATTCCATTTTCAGTTCCTTCTATTGTTTTCCTATAGGGGCGCCCGGGGTTTTAGGCGCGGTTGTGTGTGTCTATGTGTCGTGAACACCACAATGCAAGTCATGCACAACAGTTTATCAATCAGCGCTTCAAATCATCCACAAAACATACATTCCTACGCCAACCTGCATAAGACAATGTTAATCACGGACTACACCCCTTATTTCTCCAATCTGCAAAAACATATAACACCTATCATGAGCGGACTTACCTTACCTTCAAGAGCGCCTGCAGGGTTAGAAACATCACTCAGCGTTTTAATTACGGCCTAAGTCCACTTGGGGTCTAGAACCATAGGTTCTAGAACAAAGTCCCCAGCGGAGTCGCCAGCTGTCGCGACCCGTCCGAAAGAGGACGCGGCTAATGGATTACCGATCGCGGGCCTTCCCCCGCACAAGGGTGCGGATCGCGGGCTTTGGATCGGCGCGGGCCCTCCCAGGCCCATACCAAATCGCGGCGGGAGTATTTTTCAAAGGGATTCGACGATAACAGTCGATCGCTTTCGACCTTAGTGTGGTCGTGGTGGCATGTGCAACTTGTGCATGCATTTGGAGTCGCCACCGGTCTTTCTTGGAGGGTAGACCGGAAACCTTATTGACCGATTGGGAGAGATCGATCAATTCTGCGGAACCAGAGATTTTAGGTTCGGGGACTTGGTTACGTTGATGTCATTACCAACGCCCTTTCGGTACCTAACGCGAGTGATTTTCCTAACTAGGATTTCATGCAGGCGCAATTTTGGGTGAGGTAAGTCTGACTTTGCATATTAACCAGTTTAACATGCTCACGTAATCATAACAAATAAATAGATGTCAATCACATAAACATCTATCCTACGTGGTGATCATGGAATTATGATTTAATGGGTCTCGAGCCAATGAGACCACATTTAATCATTTTAATATTTTAATAACGGAGAGCCGCTCTTCGCTTCTTCTTGGTTTCTTGAACTCTTCAAGAATTGGGCCCCTAAGAGCTCACCGACTTAAAAGGCTCATCCACGTAATCCTCGTAGCATTTACATTAACAATTGACTATGCTAAAAATAAAGATTACATGAAAAATAAAAGGAGTACGCAGCCTCCATTTAATAATTACAACCCCAAATATATAAATAATCACCATACATTCATATATACATCAATCACATTGATTAGGGATTTTTCCATGATCACCACCCTTCCACGTAAGTAATAAATTCACAATTTAAAACTTAGGAAGGCACAATAAAAATTCTACGTTGAATCATAATCAGAATTTTTACGTAAAATAAGATAGCCATAAATTTTCGATTCAAAATTGATTTAGTCTCAATTTTTGCTACGTTGATTAATTTATCATATAAAATAATCAACCTCCATTAGCCATGTAAGACGAACAATTCGTTAATACATATTGGCCATAGTATTGCAAAAATTACAAAAATCAATTAAATGCACGAAAACACCTAAGGATTGGCTCTGATACCACTATTGGGATCCACGTAACACGTAGCGGAAATAAATAACAACCCCTACATGTATCTCCAGAGGCGTACTTCGTGCATTTCAATCGAAAAAAATCACAAAGCCTCAAAGGGAGTAAATAGATTACCTCTCGTAGCGTGCTTGAACGGAGGTGTCGGTTCGATGTTCTTCGATCTCAGCCTCCACAAGTGTTAGGCATCTAGTTCGGACGCACCACCAATTGACGAACGGGGAGACGACTAATAACTCCACAACAATTGTGCTAGCAATATGCGGAATCAATATTCCGAATTTAGTATATTTTGCTCACTCAAGATTATGAGAATATAGAGAGTGTTTGTGTTCTTCTCTCTAAGCTCTCAAAAATTTGCACACTCTACAAAATGTCTCTCCCCTCCCAACCTCAAAACTCTTGCCATCCTTTTATAGCCAAAAATACCTTCCAATAAATTGTATTTAAAAATAGCACTAACAATTATAAATTCTATCTAAAAATAGCACTCACAAATAAATGACATTTAAAAATAGCACTAACAATAGCACTCACAATTTATAATACAAAAATTCTATTTAAAAATGGCACTAACAATAGCACTCACAATTTATAATACAAAAATGCTATTTAAAAATAGCACTAACAATTATAAATTCTATCTAATAATAGCACTCACAATTTATGATAAATAAATGCCATTTAAAAATAGCACTAACAATAGCACTCACAATTTATGATAAATAAATGTCATTTAAAAATAGCACTAACAATAGCACTCACAATTTATAATACAAAAATGCTATTTAAAAATAACACTAACAATAGCACTCACAATACAAAAATGCTAAAAAAAAGGGCACTAACAAATGTGTTAAAAATAATAACCATTATTATTATTACAAGAGTTAAAGAGGTTACCAAACAGTACAAATATGCATAACGTATAAATACGTATGACGTATAAATACGTAGAGCATACGTATACATCCGTGAAACCGGGGACTAATTGAAAGAAAAATGTGCAATTAAGCCCTTTTGGTAAAAATTGATTAAATTGGAGGGCAAATTGACCTAATTGCACTTTAAGACTTTAGAATCCAATGTCATAGCTTATAAAAAGTGAGAATTGAAAACTAAAAGACTCGAAAATGATTTTTTTTAGGCTCGGTTCGGGTTTATGTTTGTGAAGGAACATATTGACCCGAGCCGAATTTTTGAGATTTAAAGTGACACACTTGAAGAGGAAATTAAAACAAAATTATCGAATATTTTTGGGTATTTTTCTGACCACGAATGGTATTTTTATGATTTTTTGGGTATTTTTATAATTAAATAAACTCGAAAAATATTAAAAATACCGAAAAATATTTTTTGTTCAAAATTGGTTCCTAAGGTTAAACCAAGGCTTCCAAAGTTGATTTTGTGATTTTATGACCTTTTTTGATATTTTTAATTAATTTTAAAGAATAAAAATCACAATAATAAATGGTAAAAAAAATCAGGTGTCAACACCACCATACGGATCAAAATCCTTGGCAAATCCCAAAGCGTGGGATGCACCTTCCTTAGGTTCCTACCAGTTAGGAATCCCATCATGGTATGACCTACCATACAGGTCAGAGCTTAATCTCCCTAGGATATTCTGAATGACGAGTCCTAGGCATCTTCTTGAAAGTCGTCGCAACCGGCAGCATCCGACAGGTGAGCTTCAGGTAAGCCTCTCTCACTCCGGCTCATGTTCAAATTGTTAGAGCAAACCGGGGATTGATTTGAGCTTTTATCAATAGGCTTAAGGATCCGATGTCATAACATTTCTTCTCTCATTTTCCCAGTTGAGTCGGTTAGGAATCAGGTGCCACCTTATCTTTGAGAGAAACCTCTAACAAGATTCCTCTCAAAGAGGGGCAGCTGTTGACACCTGATTTTTTTACCATTTATTATTGTGATTTTTATTCTTTAAAATTAATTAAAAATATCATAAAAGGTCATAAAATCACAAAATCAACTTTGGAAGCCTTGGTTTAGCCTTAGGAACCAATTTTGAATAAAAAATATTTTTCGGTATTTTTAATATTTTTCGAGTTTATTTTTAATATTTTTCGAGTTTAGCCTTGGTAACCTCTTTAACTCTTGTAATAATAATAATGGTTATTATTTTTAACACCTTTGTTAGTGCCTTTTTTTAGCATTTTTGTATTGTGAGTGCTATTGCTAGTGCTATTTTTAAATAGCATTTTTTGTATTATAAATTGTGAGTGCTATTGTTAGTGCTATTTTTAAATGGCATTTATTTATCATAAATTGTGAGTGCTATTGTTAGTGCTATTTTTAAATGGCATTTATTTATCATAAATTGTGAGTGCTATTATTAGATATAATTTATAATTGTTAGTGCTATTTTTAAATAGCATTTTTGTATTATAAATTGTGAGTGCTATTGTTAGTGCTATTTTTAAATATCATTTTTGTATTATAAATTGTGAGTGCTATTGTTAGTGCTATTTTTAAATGTCATTTATTTGTGAGTGCTATTTTTAGATAGAATTTATAATTGTTAGTGCTATTTTTAAATACAATTTATTGGAAGGTATTTTTGGCTATAAAAGGATGGCAAGAGTTTTGAGGTTGAAGAGGGAGACATTTTGTAGAGTGTGCAAATTTTTGAGAGCTTAGAGAGAAGAACACAAACACTCTCTATATTCTCATCATCTTGAGTGAGCAAAATATACTAAGTTCGGAATATTGATTCCGCATATTGCTAGCACAATTGTTGTGGAGTTATTAGTCGTCTCCCCGTTCGTCAATTGGTGGTGCGTCCGAACTAGATGCCTAACACTTGTGGAGGCTGAGATCGAAGAACATTGAACCGACACCTCCGTTCAAGCACGCTACGAGAGGTAATCTATTTACTCCCTTTGAGGCTTTGTGATTTTTTTTCGATTGAAATGCACGAAGTACGCCTCTGGAGATACATGTATGGGTTGTTATTTATTTCCGCTACGTGTTACGTGGATCCCAACAGTGGTATCAGAGCCAATCCTTAGGCGTTTTCGTGCATTTAATTGATTTTTGCAATTTTTACAATACTATGGCCAATATGTATTAACGAATTGTTCGTCTTACATGGCTAATGGAGGTTGATTGTTTTTATATGATAAATTAATCAACGTAGCAAAAATTGAGACTAAATCAATTTTGAATCGAAAATTTATGGCTATCTTATTTTACGTAAAAATTCTGAATATGATTCAACGTAGAATTTTTATTGTGTCTTCCTAAGTTTTAAATTGTGAATTTATTACTTACGTGGAAGGGTGGTGATCATGGAAAAATCCCTAATCAATGTGATTGATGTATATATGAATGTATGATGATTATTTATATATTTGGGGTTGTAATTATTAAATGGAGGCTGCGTACTCCTTTTATTTTTCATGTAATCTTTATTTTTAGCATAGTCAATTGTTGATGTAAATGCTACGAGGATTACGTGGGGGAGCCTTTTAAGTCGGCGAGCTCTTTGGGGCCCAATTCTTGAAAAGTTCAAGAAACCAAGAAGAAGCGAAGAGCGGCTCTCCGTTATTAAAATATTAAAATGATTAAATGTGGTCTCATTGGCTCGAGACCCATTAAATCATAATTCCATGATCACCACGTAGGATAGATGTTTATGTGATTGACATCTATTTATTTATTATGATTACGTGAGCATGTTAAACTGGTTAATGTGCAAAGTCAGACTTACCTCACCCAAAATTGCGCCTGCATGAAATCCTAGTTAGGAAAATCACTCGCGTTAGGTACCGAAAGGGCGTTGGTAACGACACCAGCGTAACCAAGTCCCCGAACCCAAAAACTCTGGTTCCGTAGAACTGATCGATCTCTCCCAATCGATCAGTAAGGTTTCCGGTCTACCCTCCAAGAAAGACCGGTGGCGACTCCAAATGCATGCACAAGTTGCACATGCCACCACGACCACACTAAGGTCGAAAGCGATCGACTCTTATCGTCGAATCCTTCTGAAAAATACTCCCGCCGCGATTTGGTATAGGCCTGGGAGGGCCCGCGCCGATCCAAGACCCGCGATCGGTAATCCATTAGCCGCGTCCGCTTTCGGACGGGTCGCGACAGCACCGCCACCATCATCGAACTCCCAAGACTCCCTTCCACCTTCCCTCAGCTCGGCGAAGCTAGCCGCCGCGCGTGGTGGCCGGAGAACCGCCCGGAGTCCCTCCCCTGTTCTCGACCGCGTAGACCCTGTTTCGCGCCGGTTCTGTGCCGTCGTCGTTCTGCCGCTCCCGGCCGCCGTCCGCCACCTCTGGCCGGTCCCGTAGGTTGCCCTCGACCCCTAGGTGAGATCCCCGGCCAAGGCCGACCTCGTCCCGGCCCGTGGGGCCGTGTTTCGCCGGAAAATAGCTCGGTTCCCCTATTTAACCATGCTGGCCGGTTCTGTTTTAGGCCGCCGCCGCTTGCCGGAGCTTCGTCGTCGCCGGCCACCTGTCCCATTGATCTCGCGAGACTTCCTAGAGGCATTTCCGAGATTTTAGGTTTTTGGGCCGTCGCCGTCGCCGCCGCCGCCGCCGCCGTCGCCGGCCGTTGAGACCGCCCAAGCTTAATTTGATTGTGAGTTGACCCTAATCCTTGGTTAGGGCGCTAATTGCGCCTGGGATTAGTCATTTAGTCAATTGTGGATTTTAGGTACACGATCGGGGCCGGTCTAAATAGAAATTGGGATTAGGATAAATGGCCGATCGATTTGGTTAGCCGGACTGATTAAATTGTCTGTGGCTAGTTGTTGTTAGAGAATTATTGATTGATTGATTGGGCAATGGATTGTCGCTGTTTGATCGCGAGCGAGCGATAGGCCAGAGACGAGCGAGCGATCGACGACGTTTAAGTCGGATTGACTAATAAATAATTATTGTATGAACTCGAGTCTTTATGTGGCCTAATCGGACTGATTGTTCGTGTTTGTGTTGATTGCCTCGTTGGATGGTGTGATTGATTGGCTGGAATGACTGTTTGGTGTCGATCGTTGATTGTGGGTTAATCGCCCTGTGTGTGGTGACTAGTGGTTAGTCTGCATTTGCATATGACCGTGTACGAAGTCAAAATACATATTTTAGCATGAAAATGGCATTTGGCCAAGATTTGTACATGGTGAATGAGCATCTGGCCTTAACCAAAGATAATGAAATGGGTTGATTGCTGGATGTGGAACGTATGGTCATATGACGAAAAACGATGATGTTCCTGGCAAGCTCGTGTTCTATGATTTGGACGGAACTATTCGACTTGCCAGAAGCACGACAACTCTGATTCGGTGTTAACTAGTACGGATGCAGAGTTGGTCGGATGCCGGTCGCAATGGAGGTTGGACCGACGCCCCGTATAGGGATGCCTACTTGCTGGTGTCGTGCCAGACGCACTGGATACACCGCTTGCAGTAGCCGTTGCCGAGAGTAAAGGAACGTAGCCCGATTTTACCGGTAGAACGCTGGATCACACTGAGGTGTTAGATCGCGTTATTTGTGAGAGTCGAATCACGCCCTCTTTCGCGTAGATCCTCTCATGTGCCGGTGGCACGATCATCGTTAATAAAAGAATTGAGTGCAATGTAACTTCGTACATGGGTAAGTGTGAACGTATCCCGACTACAACGTTTGGAATGGGACGAATGGAGTAGGAAGACGGAAGTTCATACTCACTTGTGTTCGAGTTATTATTGCGTCATGTGCATTGTCTTGGTGAATGTCTTGTGCATACTGGTGAATGTAATGCTGTGATTGAGTGACTGATTGACGTTGACTGTTGAGTCATGTCGAGCATTGCGTTATGTATGGCTGAAGCTGGTAAGTGTGCATGTGGATGATGGATATATTGTTAACTGTGGATAGTTGCTATATGTGCATGTGTGATTTGTGAGTTTCGGTTAGGATGCCCTGGGCGAATCAGTTTCCTAACCGAGCTTAGGATTGATTCACTGAGATTTATTCTCACCCCGTTGTGGGATAAAATTTCAGGTCCCAAGTGACGAAGCCTCGTGGACGCCATGAATTGGCTATTGGAGTAGTCTATTGAAGTAAATGAGAAGTTGACCTCACCTGACCTAGTGACCTTTTGAGGTTTTGTCTAGTCGCCCCGAAGTATGGGGTTGTGTACATTCGTTAGTGTGAATAAGGTCTTGATTGGTTTGCTGGTATGTATGATTTGGGATTTTCATTTTGTGAATGTCGATTGTGACTGCCTACTTTTCTATCCCTGTTTGGTTATGCTGTCAGGGAGTTAGAACGTTTCCGCATGCGTAGTTAAGTGATAGGTCGATAGCGTTCCTGGGAAGTTATCTCTATGACCTCGTGGCGATTTGGCAAGGTATGTCGCGGGCTTGAGAGTCGGGGCGTGACAAGATGACCGACACCTCGCCGAAACAGTTATTGTTCCGGTGAGGTCGCTGGAAAAGTCATCGGAATGACCAAACCGACCCCAAAACTTCACATTTTTCGCTCATTTTTGTACCATTCAACTCCTCATATTCCCCACATCAACATATATAAAAAAATTGGCAAAAATCACGTCGAAAAACAGCCGGGCAGACCGTCACATATCCGGCGCCAATGAGGATTTTTGCAGAAAATTTTTTTACAGCCGAAACTCGATTCCAATCATTCATACAACTTCCAGGAGGGCCATAGAAGCTTACCTGAGCTCGCTCCGAGCTTGTCATCCACTGCGCTCCTATGTGCGAGCTCTCGATCCGAACCGAGAATCATGGAGGTTCGAACCACCGATTCCAACGCGATTCGATGCATAACGAAGACCATAGGAGACTCAGAGTTTGTTCTAGGACCGATTCGCGACCAAATAAATGCAAATGAAGGTCAAAAGGAGCATGGCCGCATGCTAATATGCTTAATCAGTTCGGAATGCATTTCATCGAACAATTGGGATGCATCTTAACAAAGAACGATTAATGGACAAAGCGAGACTCGACGGACAACACTGAGATGAACCAGGGTTCGTACATGATGGTGGAGGTGAAAAACAACATCAACATGCATTTTCTTTGGCTCCGCTTGATAGAAAAGTCAAATGGAGTCAAACTCACCGTGAACACGGGTAGCGGAAAACAGGGGATAGAAGAGGCTGAGAATTAACGAACCTTTTTGGCGATACCGGTGAGGACAGAAGCTTTTGGCGGAGGTGTTTCAGACGTCCTGAAGCTTTGAGATGATCGTTCGGACGTTGGTTTCACTCAAAATTAGTCCCCTCGCAGCACACACCACTCTATTTTTTTTTTAACGCCAGAGCTCCGATCGGGACTGTCACTCTCGCTCGTGATCTCCGTATTTGCTCTCTTTCCCTGTGTCTCTGTGTGTCTCTCTCTATGAGAATGGAAGACTCCTTTTTTTTTTCTTGCTCCCCCGCTCTCCCTCTCGAATAACCCCCCTCTCTCCTCATCACCATACCCGACATTTCCCAGTGACGGACTGTCCTTTTTTTTGGATCCCTAGGAGACAGCTGCTCTTGTACGATCGTTGAGGTGTGCAACACGACAAATTAAGGATTCTCGAGGGCGTCGCGCGAGGGAGCTACTAACGAAGGGGAAACGTGCGAAAATAGGCAAGTTTGTGAGTTGTTGGTGCAGACCCGAATTTGTTGGGTCGGGTCGGGCCTGATCCGGCGGATCGAGGTCTGAAATTTTGGTCCAATCAGAACTCGATTCGCGGGATCATGCTCGACCTGACCCAGCGAATCCGGGTCTGTACCAACAGCTCACAAACCTGCCTATTTTGGCACGTTTCCCCTTCGTCAATAGCTCTCTCGCGCGACGCCCTCGAGAAATCTTAATTTATCGCGTTGCACACCTCAACGATCGTACAAGAGCAGCTGTTACCTGGGGATAAAAAATAAGGATAGTTCGTTACTAGGGAATGCTGGGTACGATGACGAAGAGAGAGGGAGGTTATTCGAGAGAAAGAGCAGGGGAGCAAGAAAAAAAGGAATCTTCCATTCTCATAGAGGGAGACACACAGAGACACGGGGAAAGAGTGCAAATAGGGAGAGCACGAGTGAGAGTGACAGTCCCGACCGGAGCTCCGGCGTTAAAAAAAAAACATAGTACAAAGAGGGATCGAGAGTGTGAGCCATGAGGGGACTAATTTTGAGCGAAACCGACATCTAAACGATCATCTCAAAGCTTTAGGACGTCTGAAACACCTTCGCCAAAGCTCCTGCCATCATCGGTATCGCCAAAAAGGTTCGTTCATTCCCAGCCTCTTCTATCCTTTGTTTTCCGCCACCCGTGTTTACTGTAAGTTTGGCTCCGTTTGACTTTTATGTCAAACGGAGCCAAACATATGCATGTTGATGTTGTTTTTCACCTCCACCATCACGCACGAACCCTAGTTCATCTCGGTGTTGTCCGTCGGGTCTCGTTTTGTCCATCAATCGTTCTTTGTTAAGACGCATCCCAACTGTTCGATGAAATGCATTCCGAAGCATATTAACCTTCAGCCATGCTCCTTTCGATTCGAACTTCTACCGGGGCAACGCCCTATTGTACCGGAGATTTCCTTTCACAAGCAGATTCCTCTGGGGATTGACATGAATTTTTTCGACATTTACAAAAAATGGAAATACACAAGAATTTGTATGGGCTTTGGCCTTTCTTTTACCAGACACTTTAGTTATTTATTTATTTATTTGATGCCCGGGATCTTTTTTTTAATCCCATTTTTTTCTTCCTCTCTCTTTTTTTGAAAAAAGAACTTTCAAAGATTATGCTAGACACACGTTCAAGTGAAATCCTTGGACACTTGAAAATTCGGTCTAGGAATTCTCTGTAAGGCCGGTTCTTTTAAATCCTCCCGCTTTGAGGTGGCGCTGTCTTCTTCTTGGGGTGGGCAATGATCACCAACGGGGTTTATGAACGAATTTGCAGGCTTAATTGGGCTACGCAATGGATAAAAGTGTGTAGGGTAGGGAAACGATCGCTTTTCAACTTCCTAAAGCAATTGAATCGTAGTACGAGTTTAAATGTAAAGAAAAACTCGGAGATTGATGTTAGTTCTAGCAAGAAGATTTCTAACCATTTACCTCATACCGCCGTCGGAATTTTTTCTGATTGGCCCCGATGTTGGGTGGTTCTTAACAAGGTATAGAAATGAAACATCCGCCCAAAGGGTTAACAATGAATAACCTATGGTGTTTGGGATAGAGAAAATAATGCCCTTCGTCTTTTCAATCTAGGTAGCCACTGCGAATGATCCATACATCCTCAAACATGGTTTCTCTTCTTATTCTCATTTTACTCATCACTCAAGTATGTATAGGGACGTGTTTGGGGCATGGGTTGCCTCTCATCGTCTAGGGTACTCCTTTTGATGGTTTTAAGCATTTCCATTTGGAAATCCATTCTTTTAATCAAAACGCCGCTCATTGGGATCCTTGATGCATGATACACGTTCCAATGCATGTGTTGAATTACTTCAAAAGTTTATGTATATGAATCCAAATAACAAGATGCCGAGAATTTCATAATGTGTTCACATGGTTCTTGAGTATCTCAAAACTCTTCGAAATCTCGATGGCTTTAAGAATTTTTAAGGTTGGAACATAAGTGAAGTGTTTCCGAAGATTTTAAACCTTAAAAGGTAGAGAAAAGGGATACTTACCTGCTCGCTGTGATGGGGAGTCCCTGGAGACGCAGAAGAAACGTATCAGTATATTTTCTCGAATTTAGAGAAAACGGAATGATACAACTTTACCCTTGATTATGTGTTCCAATCTAGACGTAATCGCATAGAGTCTGAGCATATGTGATCTACTCGATTAGACGAGCTCGTCAAGGGTCTGGACCTTCTTTGGAGTCTTTCGGTTTTGGAGAAAAGGGATACTTACCTGTCCAACATGACGGCGAATCCCTGTCGAGATAAGAAATGAAAGTTAGTGTACGTTCCGATTTAGAGATAAATTGGAACGATACCGCCTTACTCTTGATCACATATTTTGATCCATTTGCCCCGGTCAGGTGGCATTTGCCCCCGCCAAATGGAGTTTCCCAGGTCGACTGCCTTAATCCATTTCACAATTTTTGCAATTCCCTTTTCGATTTGGAGATATATGTTGTTTGGGGTCTTCTGTCTCTTTCCACCCTCTTGAAGTGTCACCCTTTCAATGCTTGAGGATATTATCTGTCTCGAAACGTCTCGCCCAGTGGCCCCTGTCTTGCTAGTCATTATCGTGAGCTCGATGGCTTTGGCTCGATATGCTCCCTTGGTAAGGAGTTTGTTCCAAGTGGATCTTCGATCATCTATTTCGATAACTTGAGCCGTTGACTATTTTGAATCTTCTTGAAGCACTACTTTTGAGGCGTTCTGTGGACATCAGTAAGTTTTTAAAAATAAAGAGGTTAAGTCACAACTAATTCTCTTTCGCTTGTGGTTCCTTTGGCCGAATGCCAATCTGCATCTTGAAAGGCAGCAATTGGAAGTTCTTCCCCCCTAGGTAGCCCGTTCTACTCGAGGGTTCCCTGCGGGAGTGAGAAAACACATATATATGTAAGCATGTATACATGTGGTATATGCGAACCTTTTTAATTAATTCAAGTTCTTGGAGGAGAAAATGTCGCTTGAGGCTTCTGATTCATTCATGGGTAATATTTCTTGAGGGCATTAGTGTTTATAGGATATCCTAATTCTACTTCTTCCTTGTTTACAAGGATTACGGCTTCTCCGGGCAGAACCTTTTTAACCACATATGGCCCTTCATAATTTGGAGTGAATTTGCCTCCAGGATGTGGCACGTTCGGGAGTGTCTTCCTGACGACAAAATCATCGACCTCGAATGTCCTAGGCCGGATTTTCTAGTTGAATGATTTGGCGACTCGCTTCTGGTATGCTTGACCGTGGCAAATTGCTTTTAATCTCTTCTCATCCATCAAATTCAACTACTCATACCGCTGTTGGATCCAATCTGCCTTTGTAAGCTCAATCTAGGATAAGATCCTCAGTGATGGGATTTTCGTTTCAATTGGTAGGACTGCATGCATACCATACACTAGAGAATAGGGCGTTGCCCCGGTAGAAGTTCGAATCGAGGTTCGATACGCCATCAACGCGTAGGGTAACATTTCATGCCAATCTCGATAATACTCTGCAGTCTTAGCCAATATTTTTTTTTTATGTTTTAGTTCGCTGCCTCGACCGTTCCATTCATTTGAGGCCGGTAGGGTGACGAATTGAGATGTTGGATGTTGATGCTATTCAGAGGCTATCTACCCTATCATTGTTCAGATTTGCAGTGACATTCGTATATGATGCAGCTTCAATTCATTTCATGAAATAATCGATTGCTACTAGTATGAAACGATGCCCGTTTGAAGTGTTGGGATTAATCGGCCCTATCATATCGATTCCCCACATGGAAAACGGCCAAGCATCGGACATTTGGTTAAGCTCGACCGGAGGTACATTGATTCTGTCCCCGTATACCTGACACTAATGGCATGATCTCACATGTTGATTACAGTCCGACTCTAGGGTCATCCAGTAATAACCTAATCGGATAATTTTCTTGGCGAGGAGATGGCCATTCATGTGCGGGCCACACTCTCCTTCATGAATTTCTCCCATGAGCAACCAGTCTTCTTTGGCATCCACGCACCTAAGGAGCACCGAATCATAGGATCTCTTGTAAAGGGTTTGGCCACTGAGGAAAAACTTGTCGGCCATTTTTGTTATGTACTTTCTATCTCATATTTGGCTCCCTAGCTGGAATTCCCCTCTTGCCAAGTAATTCTTAATGTCATGATACCAGGGTTGATCATCATGCCTTTCTTCGATCACCATGCAGTGCGCAAGTTCCTCGGTAATGTCGATCCTTAACGGCTCGATGTCTATGCCGTTTCTTACTTGAAGCATGGAAGATAGGGTAGCCAAGGCATCTGCGTAGTGATTATGTGTTCTCAGCAAGTACTCAAAATCGATCATTTCAAATTCTTTGTACCTCCTATAGAAATTTGTGGTACGTGATGAGCTTAGAGTCTCTCGTTTTTCATTCGCCTTGGGTCTGTAGGATGATCAACATTGAGTCCCCGTAAACTTGCAACCTTCGTACTCTCATGCTGAGGGCCAGTTTTACCCAAGGATACAAGCTTCATATTCTGCCATGTTATTGGTGCAAGGAAACATTAATTTTGCGGCCATCGGATAGTGCTAGCCATCTGGGGATATCAAGACTGCATCAGTACCTACCCCAGCTAAATTGACCGCGCCATCAAAATACATGGTCCACTTGTCATCTGAAAGTGTTAGAACGTGGTCTTCGGCCTCCTCTTCCTCAAGAGTGTCATGACTCCGTGAGCTTTTAGCTAACATATCAGTGATGGCTCGTCCCTTCACAAATTTTCGATTTGAACTCTTTACATCGAATTCTAAGAGGAGTACATACCATTTCGGCAACTTCCCTACTAATGACGGTTTCTCCAGTAGATACTTGATCGGGTCATTTTTTGAGACTAGTAGGATAGTATGATGGAGAGTGTATTGCCTCAACCTATGATGTCACACTCCGCGATCCCTCACGAGCACGCCACATCCCATAACACCGTTAACAAGTCCAATAATACCGAGGATCCGAACGGCTATCGATATAAGAATGAACACAAATGCGCAAGCGAAAATGACAACAACTCCATATAAATGTAAATAAGATGAAGTAGGACAACCACAAACTTTACATAACATAAAGCATCTAGTTTACTTACAGACGACCAGGGACAAAGGGCAATAGACGAAATGCATAACGGGGGTCGGAGGGATCTAAGGATCACATCAAAAGACAACACTTAGGTCCTACCCCAAAAAAAGCCTTTAACCTGAGAGGTCATCCAAAAGAACCATCATCGCCTAGGACCTCTAATTTGAGTTACTGTCGTCGGCTTCATCTTCATGTTGTCAGGGTTACTCGGAGAAACTCTAGGACTCGACCTCCATAGAATCGTCCACCTTGTCATCCTCAGAAGCGGATAGCTCTATCACTTCTAGGTCTTCCTCGACGGTCGAGGTCTTCTCGGGGATGTTCCTAGACTATACTACAGAAATATCCATCTCGACAACTCTTCGGACCAGATGACAACCCTTAGGAACGAAATCCCTAGGTATCTCCGATGGCTACAGTGGTCCAGTAGTAGTATCCCCGACTCGATAAAACCAGGCTTCGTAATAGTGAGGCTTCCAATGATCCCCTCATTCATAAACCCAAACGGTAGTCCCCTTCCTAACATAAACTCTACCATGGTCAGCTGGAAATTCTTTGAAAGAGGTGGCCATGTCCTTCGGATCACCGAGACGTACATGCAGCATTCTCAAGGCTTAAGGTCTGAAAACAAATCCCACTAATGGGTGAGATTACATCTCAGCAAACTAGCCCTAAACCTAGACCAGACCGTTAGTACCTCCAGGCAGCAGTTAAAAAACAATACATAACATTTCATCAAAGTGAATGACACCAGGTACAATGTATCACGATTGGCATAAACAGTCACAATTTAAAGGCATTCATGACAATGAGACCAAGCTTCACGTACAAACACAAAATTTAAATTCACATGCCAGGAATTAGTTCCAATCCCACACGGTTTCTCTTTTCAATGACTAGGCCTGTGTCATTACGTCTCAGGCTAAAGCAATTGACAACCTGCGTTCTTACGCCTCAGGTTTCAAAAGTCATTTCAATACTCGTGTCGACACGCTTCAAGTCTATTCCGCGTTCGGACGCATCAGGATATAGATTGATCTCGCGTTCTGGCGCATCAAGGTTCGATATGTCATTAGGCTTATAACTCAATTCATTCAAAACTTGCCATCACATATCGTGCTTCTCTTTAAACAAGGGCTCACAAGCCAAACTCATCTTTTAAGCAACTTCATGATCGAGTACAATACAATCAAGTAAACAAGCGATCTTTTATCAGGGGAAGCAATCACGACCGAACACTCTCATTGCATGGCACGATTTGCGCATTAAAGTAATCAAGCAAGCAAGTCATTCTCTTATCATTTCGAGCATAATTTCACATATTCGTTAACCAAGGGACCACATATCACACGGCCATTCATGGGCACATACCAACCGAACATTCTCACCGCGATATCAATCGAGAATTTCACCATAATACTCCAAGGCACATAACTATGGTTTGGTCGGCACCAATCACACACGGCATAGACTAATTCAAGCATATTTGGTTCACTAAATCATCAATTCAACACTCAATTCCATCCATTTGTATCCGAACATCCTAATAAAGGTTTAGGGGTTGCTTACCGATCCGATTGAGCTAGAAACTCCAATCAAAGTCAGCCACCAAGCTCGGTTAATGTCCGGCCAGAACAAGGTAAAGCGCAGCCCTAAGAAAATTCCACACTTCACCCATTAAAACCCTTCCAACTTCAATTCTATCGCACAACAACTTTGTCAACACGTCATACTACATTATAGAATACCTTACCGAAGATTTTAAAGCAAGGCGACGCCTTGGCAAGCTTCCAATTGGCTCGGTTCAATCGGTCCAAAGCAGGGCAGATTTGGTCCTAGGAAAAAAATCACACAATCGGCCATCAATTCTATTCTAATTCCATTTCATCATGCTACCACCTTGCCAACATCTCAATTTACGTTCCTAGATATCTTATCAAGGATTTTGAAGCAAGGCGATTCTTCTACGGACCTCCAAGCAGCTCGGTTCCAAACCGGCAACAAGTGAGCAAAAACGAAAGCCTGAAGCTTAAAGAGCTCTTAAGGGTGACGAAAGTGAGCTCTAACTCCAATCGGGTTCAATTCTAACCAGGCGGCGTTCTTGGGGCTGGACGAGCTGATTCCGACGACCAATGGCTAGATGACGACCGGGGATTTGTAGGAGAGAGACTGATGAGTGTTGTGGTGGTTGGCGATTGGCTCGATGGTGGCCGAAGGGGGTGCTCGAGGAGGATGAAACGGCGGAGGCGGGCTGATCGGGCGAAGGGCTTCTTCGGCTAAGAGAAGAAGAAGGGGAGAGAGAGAGAGAGAGAGAGAGGTTTGGCCGAACAAGTGAAGGGAAGAGAGAGGGAGTCTTCCACCAATTTCACTTAGTCCAAGAGTTGAATGGCCGGTGAAATAGTAATCTAATTAATGCTAAGTGGATGGAGTTAATCTAGTAATGACACTTGTCTATTGGTCAAAAATATCTAGAGCTTCAATGACTAATATACCCCTAAATTTTCGGCCAACTATGGGGATTACAAAAGACTAAAATGTCATTCTTCAATTCTTAAGGCAAAGTTAACATTCGAGGGGCAAAATGATAATTTTACACTTTTCGTCCGAAATTTCACTTTTTCAATATAAATTACCTTCGATGAGGCGACGTCTAACTCCTTTCAAATGTTGAAATTCTTTGTTGTCCATTTTCCAATTTCGAGATCCTATTTCATGGTCCATTTTTCGTCAAAAGAATTTTCAGTTTATCTCAAACTAACAGGTGGCTTTTGCAGACGTTACGCGTATCGACTCAGTGATTCTCACCTCACTTAGGATTTTCAAGTCATGGCGACTTTGGTTGTCATGTAATTGCGAGGGCTTGTCGCTAGGTCCGATGGTCTGGATCATCAGATTTTGATTTAGGAAAGGTTTACAAATCGATTTAGGAAAGGTTTGCAAATCGTACGTTGGTTAAGCGGAATCACCCGCGTTCCAATCATATGACACTAGTAATGGATTCCATCATCATTCTTAGATTGGCCTTTATTGGTTCTAAATATTCCCTTGGCAATCTTTATGGTCAAAGCACCATTTCTCATTCAAGTTCCTAGGTCCACATACCTAGTCCTATGTTAGCTTTTCCCTTTTGGTTAGTTAACTCGAGATTGATCATGTTTGAGTGAGATATAGATGAAATACTTCTATAGATATATTCTCATTCATAAGTCTCGAAATGGTAGAAAATTCATGATGTCACAACTCTTCCTCCTTACAAAATTTTCGTCCTTGAAATTTGCCATAATCCCAGCTACTCAAACAGATAGGGATGTTGACGCCTCTTCGCCTCTTCGCTTTTCCAAGTGGCTCCTTCAGTACTATGGTGCTCCTAGATTACTTTCATCAACGATATCGTCTTGTTCCTCAAGATTTGTTCCTTTCTGTCCACAATCCTGACTGGCTTTTCCACATAAAACACTCTCTCGTCCACTTTTATGACTTCATGGTTCAGCACATGAGTCGGGTCAAGCTTGTACTTCCTCAGCAGGGATACATGAAAGACATTATGTACCTGCGACAAACTCGGCGGCAAGGTGAGCCTATAGGCCAACGTTCCAATTCGCTCCAGAATCTCAAAGGGGCCTACATACCTTGGACTCAACTTTTCTTTCTTTCCGAACCGAGACAATCCTCGTATCGGCGACACCTTAAGGAAAACGTGCTCTCCAACTTGAAATTCCAAAGGCTTGCGTCGTTTGTCGGCATAACTTTTCTGACGACTTTGTGCCGTTCTCAACCTTTCTCTAATGGTTTTCACTACTTCGACTGACTGCTCTACTAACTCTGGACCCATTATGCTCCTTTCTCCAACCTCATCCCAGCACACAGGAGTTCTGCAGGCTCTACATATAATGCTTTGAACGGTGTCATTTTAATACTCTGCTAATAGCTGTTGTTATAAGCGAACTCCACTAGATGCAGCTGATCCTCCCAACTTCCTTTGAAGTCTATTACACAGGATCTTAGCATGTCCTCGAGTGTTTGTATTGTCCTTTCCGACTGTCTATCAGTCTGAGGGTGATATGCTGTACCGAATTGTAACTTAGTTCCCATAGCGACTTGAAGGCTTTTCTAGAAACTCTGTGACATTCTGAATTTCCTATCATTTCGAGACTATTGAATGAAAAGTATCTATCGATATATTTCAGTTTTATTTCACTCGGATATGATCAATCCTGAGTAAATTGACCAAAAGGGAAAGGCTAACGCATGACAAGGTACGTGGACCTAGAAAACTCAAAAAAGGAAATGGTGCTTTGATCATAAGGATAGCCGAGGGAACATTTAGAACCAATAAAGGCCGATCTAAAAACGATTGAGGAATTCATTGCTAGCGTTATACGATTGGAGTGCGGGTGATGCCATTTAACCAATGTGTAATTTGTAAAATTTTCCTAAATCGTACTATGACAATTGAGACCGTCGGAACTAGCAAGGAACCCCTGCAGTTACATGACAACCAAAGTCGCCGCAACTTGAGTCGTCTTAAGTGTGATGAGAATCACAGAGTCGATACGCGCAACGTCTGCAAAAGTCGCCCGTTAGTTCGAGATAAGCTGAAGTTACGATTGACGAAAAATCGATCACGAATGGAATCTCCAAAGAAGGATGTGACTTGGCAAATGTGTGTTGATTGCCGAGCAATCAACAATATTACGGTAAAGTATCGACATCCTATTCCTAGACTAGATGACATGTTAGATGAGTTACATGAAGCTTGCATATTTACTAAAATTGATCTGAAAAGTGGTTATCATCATATTAGAATGAAAGAAATGGATGAATGGAAAACTGCATTTAAGACCAACTATGAATTGTATGAGTGGTTAGTCATGCCATTTGGTTTAACTAATGCACCTACTACTTTCATGCGACTTATGAATCATGTTCTGCGTGCTTTTATTGGTTGATTTGTGGTTGTCTATTTTGATGATATTTTGATATATAGTCGAAGCCTTGATGACCATATTGAACATGTGCGAGCTGTTTTACAAGTTTTAAGGGCCGAGCAACTATATGCTAATCTGAAGAAGTGCTCTTTTGTGACAACAAATTAGTATTTCTAGGGTTTGTTGTTGGGGCCGATGGAATACAGGTTGTCGAAGAAAAGGTGAAAGCGATCCGAGAATGGTCGACACCTAAGACTGTAGGAGAGGTGCGCAGCTTTCATGGCTTAGCCAGTTTCTATCGCAGATTTGTAAAGAATTTCAACACCATTGCCGCACCTTTAACGGAGGTCATCAAGAAGCACGTGGGTTTCACGTGGGGAGAAGAGCAAGAGAGAGCATTCAATATGTTGAAGGATAAGCTAACTAATGCTCCTTTATTATCTTTATCAAATTTCAGTGCTACTTTTGAAATAGAATGCGATGCTTCTGGTACATGAATTGGAGTTGTGTTGATGCAAGGAGGACGTCCCATAACTTATTTCAGCGAGAAGTTAAGCGGAGCAATATTGAATTATCCAACTTACGATAAGGAGATGTACGCTTTGGTGCGAGCTTTGGAGACTTGGCAACATTACCTATGGCCAAAGGAGTTCGTGATCCACACTGACCACGAGACATTAAAGTACTTGAGGGGACAACAAAAGTTGAACAAAAGACATGCCAAATGGATGGAGTTCATCGAGACTTTTCCATATGTAATCAAGTACAAGAAAGGTAAGAAAAATGTGATAGCCGATGCACTTTCTCGAAGGTACGCAATTATAACTACTTTAGGAGCAAAGTGCCTAGGTTTTGAGCATATCAAAGAGATATATACTAATGATAATGACTTTGGAAGAGTGTTTGAAGCTTGTGAGCATGCTGCTTTTGAAAAATTCTATGGGCATGATGGCTATCTCTTTCGTGAAAACAAGCTATGTTTTCCTAGATGCTCTTTGCGAGAGTTGTTGGTGCGAAAGGTGCATAGTGGTGGTTTAATGGGGCATTTTGGAATCAATAAAACTTATGAAGTGCCGCATGAACATTTTTATTGGCTACACATGAAGCGAGATGTCACACGTGTTTGTGAGAGATGCATTGCATGTAAGCAAGCTAAGTCTACAACTAAACCATATGGCTTGTATACGCCTTTACCTATCCCGATGCATCCTTGGGTTGATATTTCTATGGATTTTGTGTTAGGATTGCCTAGGTCTAAGCATGGTAAGGATTCTATTTATGTGGTTGTAGATATGTTTTCAAAAATGGCTCATTTTATACCATGTCATAAATCCAATGATGCATCACATGTTGCTGACTTGTTCTTCCGTGAGGTTGTGCGTTTACATGGCATGCCTAGGTCCATTGTTTCTGATTGAGATACTAAATTTTTTAGGTACTTTTGGAAGACATTGTGGAAGAAATTAGGTACACAACTTTTATTCTCTACTACTTGTCATCCACAAACTGATGGCCAAACTGAGGTAGTTAATAGAACTCTAGGGACATTGTTGCGTGCTATCATTAAAAAGAACATTAAGTCTTGGGAAGATTATTTACCGCATGTTGAGTTTGTATATAATAGGAGCATGCATTCTGCTACTAAATTCACATCGTTTGAGATTGTCTATGGTTTTAATCCATTAACTCCGTTAGATTTAACTCATTTGCCTGTTGAAGAGCTTGTGGATTTATATGGTGCTAAGAAGGCCGAATTTGTGAAGACATTGCATGAAAAGACACGGCTGAATATTGAACACAAGACAGAGCAATATGCAAAGCAAGCCAACAAAGGGCGTAAGAAAGTAGTGTTTGAACCCGACGATTGGGTTTGGGTTCATATGCGCACGAAGCGTTTTCCCGAGCAACGACGTTCTAAGTTATTACCGCGCGGGGATGGAGCATTCATGGTATTGGAGAGGGTCAACGATAATGCTTACAAGCTTGATCTTCCAGGTGAGTATGGCATTAGTGCTACTTTTAATGTTATTGACTTGACTATTTTCGATACAGGTGATGATTTGAGGGCAAATCCTTTGCACGGGAGAGGGAATGATGTGGACATCGAACCATATCGAGGAGGATGTGCTAGGGATTCGTTGTTTTATCCGCTTGGTCCAATTACTCGAGCGAGAGCGAGGGAATTCAAGCAAGCTATTGGCATCATGGTTCAAGATCTTTAGAGTGGAGGTGATCTTAATTCGAGAATTGAAGATTCTGAAGCTCATTTGGACAACACGATTACATTTAGCCTCGCGAATTCTGAACGGATTTAGGGCTAACGAGCTCCGAATGAGTTCAAATTTGGTCAGCTGAAGAGAAACGTCGTCCTGATCAATACTCATGCCTATGTCCATGAACTGCGATGAATTTCGGCCATTCGGCATCATTTGGATGGACTTTTAGGCATTTTTTTAATTTTTAGGCAAAATTTTATTAATTAAGGGTATTTTTGTAATTTTTGCCTTTTAGGGTTAGCACCGTATATAAGGGTGCTTATGAGTTTCTGAAAACACAACATTTGATTCAGAATTTTATACAGAGAGGCTTTCTCTTCTTCAAGTTCTCTTGAGGATTAGATCTTATCAAGGCTTCCTTGTGGCAATCGATTGACTTATCGAGCAAGATTGCGAATTCTCTTGTTCGTGGCGTCTATAGCGTGGATTGGTTGACATAGGTTCGTCAACAGGTCACGCTCATACCGAGGTTACCAATCACATGTTAGATTGGGGTCAAGGTTAGCAATTCGCAACCCTTGGATCTTCGTAGAACGATAAGTTTCCACAGCGATTCATATCAGTAAGTGTCCCTTAAACCTTTACTCGATCACGAGGACACTACTGGACGAAGTGGATTGATGAATTGATTGATTAGTGAATTCTATGATTTACATTGCATAGTGTGATCGTGTGTTAAATGAATTTCGATCGTCAATCGTGTTTCATTGGCCAAAGTGCCTTATTGTGAATGCATGGCCAGAGTGACCTTATGAAAATGAATTGGCCAAAGTGCCCTTGAAAAACACGTCGCGGCTAGAGAGCCCTTGGAAATGAGAAATGTGATAACATGGTGATAATTCTAAAGTTATTAGTCTATTCTGTGCTATTGCGTGAAGCTTGGTCTTATAGTGTATGATGCGCTCGACTGTGATTCTTGCTCGTGCCAATTACATTGAGATGCTTCGATATATGAATGCTTTGTGCTATTGTCTTGACGAAATTTCTGCATTTTGCTTCGTCGCATGGTCTAGAGGGACTAGCAGTCTAGTCTAGGTTTAGGTTTCACGTGCTGAGATGTAAATCTCACCCCGTAGTGGGACGTATTTTCAGCCCCCAAACCCTGAAGTATGTGGCTGTTACGCTTGGGCGATCCAAAAGAGATGACCGCCACTTTTGACGAATTTCCTGACGATAAGGGTTTAGTGTATATTAGAAAATACAACACAGTTTGGGTCGATATAGGAACAGAGAATTTGGAGCCTCACCGTTACGAGGTGTGATTTCGCCATGTTGGGGACAGTAGCACCTATGGTCCATTGAATCCTGCTGAAGTTCCCTTGAGGGTGGTGCCGCCTTGGTGTCATCCCGCTCGTATCGATGCTGATGTTGAGACCTCAGTGGTAGCTTCAAGTAATATTCCCGAGAAGTCCCCAACGACCGTAGAACACCTTGAGGTGATCGAGATCTCTGCTTCCGAGGATGATATGGAGGAGGACACGGAGGAGGTGCACTATGAGACATTTTCTGATTATGTCCCAGACGAAGATGAAGATGAAGCTGATGATGACGGGACAAGCAGCTCCATAGAGTAGCCTGGTTGCAGTGGTTAAGCTTTTTGGGGTTGAAACCTTTTGATGTTAGGTTTTGTGAGGGCGATGGAGTAGTCTTTTGATGTTAGTCCTTAGTTCCTTGACCCAACCTTGTGTGTGATTACCTTATGTCTTTTCCCCTACCGTTGGATATAACTGGATGCTGATCTTGTGTGTGAGTGTGTGTGTGTGTGTGTGTGTGTGTGTGTGTGTGTGTGTGTGTGTTAGTTCGAATCTCCCATGTATTAAATGTCTGGATTGTTATTTTCCTTTCGCATGCATGTTTCATTTCATTCCTTAGGCCGACTGTTGGTTCTTGGGATATTTTATTACGGCGTTGCGGATGTGACGAGCTCGCAAGGGAACGCGGGGCGTGAAAAAATCGCTGTAAACTTAGGGTATCTGTTTGACGTAATTGTTACAGACACTCCATGAAGACGTACTATGTGACACATGTACAACTCGGCGTACTTATCCATTGAGAAATCCTTCCGCACAAGTATGAAATGTGCGGACTTGGTCAGCCTATCCACAACTACCCAGATCGAATCATGACCCATCTAACTCCTCGGTAATCCCATCACGAAATCCATGGTTACGTGCTCCCACTTCCATTTAGGGATTTCCAATGGCTATAACAATCCACCAGGCTTGTAATGCTGAGCTTTTGCTTATTGGCACGTTAGACATTTAGCTACATACTTGGCTACATCCATCTTTATTCCATTCCACCAGTAGTGCTGACGCAGATTCTGGTACATCTTCGTGTTACCTAGATGAATGCTATAATTGCTCATATGAGCTTCTGATAAGATCCTTTCTCTTAGCTCTTCATCATTGGGTACAAACAAGCATCAACGAAACTTCAAAATCCCATCCTCAGACACTTGGAATTTAGGTTTCCGTTTTGCTACATCCATCTCAAGGATCTTCTGAATCTCGGAGTCCGTAGACTGCAAGGTCTTTACCTTTTCCTGAATTTCAAGTTCAATTCTCAATATTACTAACAAACCGGACAACGAACAAATTTCTAGTTTGAACTCTGAATCCCTCAATCCTTCCAATAGAGCCCATCCTTTCACCATTAACTACGCGATGCTTGATTTTCGATTGAGTGCATTCGCAACTCTATTTGCTTTCCCAGGATGGTACAAAATATCGCAGTCGTAATCCTTGAGTAACTCTATCCATCGACGTTGTCTCATATTCAATTCCTTGAATACTCGATGCATTAAATCCATAAACGCGGCTGGAGCGTTTGTCAATCTGAAAGGCATAATAGTAAACTCATAATGCTCATACCTCGTCCTAAAAGCCGTTTTTGGTATGTCTTCCTTTCTAATCCTCAATTGATGATAGCCTGTTCTTAGGTCTATCTTGGAAAATACTGAGGCTCCCTACAGCTAATCAATCATATCGCCAATTCTAGCCAACGGATACTTATTCTTGATAGTCACCTGGTTCAGTTTCCTGTAGTCAATGCATAAATGGAAAGACCCATCTTTCTTCCTTACGAATAGCACCAGCGCATCCCATGGCGATGCGCTCGGTCGAATAAATCCTTTGTCTAACAACTCTTGCATCTGAACCTTTAACTCTTTCAATTCCGACAATGACATTCTATAAGGCACCTTCGAAATTGGCTTCGTTCCAAGAGCTAACTCAATCACGAACTTGATTTCCCTCTCAGGTGGTAATCCTGGTAATTCCTTGGGAAAGACATCGGGAAATTCACATACCATAGCTATGTTTTCCAGTTTCGATTCCTCGACCGTCGTATCAACTACTGCAACTAAATAAGCTTGACATCCCTCATCTAATAGCTTTCCCGCCTCAATCGACGAAACTAGACGGATGGAGATTCCTCCTCGACTTCCCACAAACTCAAATCTAGGATGATCATCCAGATAGAAATGGATTACCATTTTACCACAATCAACTACAGCCCTTTACTTGCTCAACCAATCCATCCCAATAATCACATCAAAATAATACATGGGAAGCACAACCAAATCTATATGTTTCTCACTACCACCAATGACTATCTTACAATTCACACAACATAGTGAAATTAGTACTTTAACCATTAACGGGGTGGTAACATGCAACATCACATTCAGCATTCCAATTCCATACCAACCAAATCAGCAAACTGAGCAGACACAAAAGAATGTGAAGCTCCAGGATCAAATAAAGCATAAGCAGCATGATTGCACAAATGAGTCGTACCTGTGACCATGCCAGGCACTTCCTCCGCCTCTCTACGTGCCATGGCGTAAACTCTTCCTTGGGCTGGCGATCGGTTCAACTCATTATGTGGAGCCACAGCCGGTGGTCCTGCTTGCGGTCGTTGTCCTTGAGGTCGGGGTCCCGAGGCTTGACTCGGGCAATTTCTTATCTGATGACCCAGCTGGCCACACTTGAAACACGTTTCTGTTCTAGTAGAGCAAGGCCTATTTCCATGCCTCCTACCACATAGGCGGCAATTCCAATTCGACTGGTGTGGTGGCTTCGCAATATTCTTTCTAGCTGGAGGGACAAAACGTCTATTGCTTGACATCGGCCTCTTGTCGAGTTGGCGATTTATCTTTAGACGAAATAAACCACGATCCAGGTGCGGTGGCTCTTTCTTTCATGTCCCTCTCGATCATTTGACTCCATTCGTAGATTTCCTTGTAGGTTCTTAAATTCATGGCCACCACTGATTTTGAAGCTCTGGCCTTAACCCATCTCGGAATCTCCGTGCTTTCTCTTGTGGATCCTCAACCGATCTCGGCGCATACCTCGACAACATGGCGAACTCCGCCTCATACTGATGCATAGTCAGTTGATTCTGGCGTAGCTGTTGGAATTCTACCAACTTCCTTTCTCGCGTAGTCTCCGAGAAATACTTGTCATTGAATGCAGCAGTGAAAGCGACCCAAGTGAGGGCGGTAGCTTCCGAAAATACTCTATCCTTAGTGGCGTTTCACCAGTCATGAGCGGTACCCTCTAGTTGGTACACCGCTAAGAGCATTTTCTCTTCGTCCGTACGCCTCAATACTCCAAAAGCTTTCTCCAGTTTCTCGATCCATCTGGATCTCCAATGCCATCAAACTGAGTTAGTTTTAACTTTATGAATTGCGCTACTAGCTGGCCCATCTGTCGATTTGCATTTCCATCTCCTTGGGCATTACCAGCCTCATTACCATGGCCGTTATTCTCGTTATTTCCATTGGCCAAATTAGCAGCGGCAACAGCAGCCTCTACTGCTTGAGCAACATCGGCATCTCTATCTTGGACCTATCTGTCCATTAAGTCTTCAATTCTCTCTAGCGCTCTTATGACCTTATCCATTCTAGGGTCTTCCATCTCTGGTGGCCTCGAGTTGGAAGCTCCTCTTGATCCTCTACCTCTATTACTCATTCTTGCTAATCTTATAATACCTGAACCACTATAATTCCACCAAGGAATTAGAGACCTAAGCCATCTACTCAAGTCTAGCGATTCTATGCTACTCATGAAGGCAACAATCACAATTAGAACAACCAATCACACAGTAACATTCAAAGGTACACAGTTAGAGGTTCACAACCATACCTCAAGTCCAGACGTACCTGCAACTTAGTACTGTCAAAGACAACTAGTCAAAGCCAACCATTCATTCATTATTCCGGCATTCAGCAATTAATGCTTAGTGCTAAGTACAAAGCTTTATGGTCTTATAATCGTTCGCAGCAATGCTAAATCAAGATGCCAATCACACACGCCACTTCAAATGACATGCATTGCGTGCCTAACTCTAGCGAACCTCCTAAGGTCTCGCTACCCAGTCATCCCAAATTCATCACTCTTTACCACTCCAATCCTCAACCTACTTGGATTGAGCTGACCTTGCTCTGATACCACTCAAATAGGGATGTCACACCCTGCGATCCTTCACGAGCACGCTACATCCTACAACGGCATAAACAAGTCCAATAATACCCAGGATCCGAACGGCTATCGATACACGAATGAATACAAATGCGCAAGAGGAAATGACAACAACTCCATATAAATGTAAATAAGATGAAGTGAGACAACCAAAAACTTTACATAACATAAAGCATCCAGTTTACTTATAGACGACCAAGGACAAGGGGCAATAGACGAAATGCATAACGGGGGTCGGAGGGATCTAAGGACCACATCTAAAGACAACACTTAGGTCCTACAAAAAAAAAACCCTCTAACTTGACAGGTCATCCAAAAAGAACCATCATCGCCTAGGACATCTAATTGGTGCTACTGTCGTCGGCTTCATCTTCATCGTTGTCAGGCTCGCACTCGAAGAAACTCTAGGACTCGACCTCCATGTAATCGTCCACCACGTCATCCTCAGAAGCCGATATCTCTATCACTTCTATGTCTTCCTCAATGGTTGGGGTCTTCTCGAGGATGTTCCTAGACTCTACTACAGAAATATCCACCTTGACTGCTCCTCGGGTCGAATGACAACTCTTAGGAATGAAATCCCTACGTATCTCCGACGGCTTCAACGGTCCAGTAGTAGTATCCCCGACTAGACAAAACTAGGCTTCGTAACAGTGAGGCTTCCAATGATTCCCTCCATCGTAAACCCAAACGGTGGTTCCCTTCCTAACATAAACTCTACCATGGTCAGCTGGAAATTCTTCACAAGAGGTGATCATGTCCTTTGGATCACCGAGACGTACAGACAGCATTCTCAAGGCTTAGGGTCTGAAAACAAATCTCACTAAGGGGTGAGATTACATCTCAGCAAGCTAGCCCTAAACCTAGACCAGGCCGTTAGTACCTCCAGGCAATAGTTCAAAAACAATACATAACATTTCATCAAAGTGAATGACACCAGGTACAATGCATCATGATTGGCATAAACAATCACAATTTAAAGGTATTCATGACAATGAGACTAAGCTTCACGTACTAGCACAAAATTTAAATTCACATGCCAGGAATTAGTTCCAATCCTATCATGGTTTCTCTTTTCAGCAGCTCGGCCCACGTCATTACTCCTCAGGCTAAAACAATTGACAACCGCGTTCTGACGCCTCAGGTTTCAAAAGTTATTTCAATACTCGTGTCGACATGCTTTGAGTATGTCTCGCGTTCTGACGCATGAGGATATAGATCGACCTCACATTCTAATGCATCAAGGTTCAATATGTCATTAGGCTTATAACTCAATTCATTCAAAACTTGCCATCTCTTTAAACAAGGGCTCAAAAGCCAAGCTCATCTTTTAAGCAACTTCATGATCGAGTACAACACAATCAAGTAAACAAGCGATCTTTTATCAGGGGAAGCAATCATGACCAAACACTCTCATTGCATGGCACGATTTGCGCATTAAGGCAATCAAGCAAGCAAGTCATTTTCTTATCATTTCAAGCATAATTTCTCATATTCGTTAACCAAGGGACCACATATCACACGGCCATTCATGGGCACATACCAACCGAACATTCTCACCGCGACTTCAATCGAAAATTCCACCATAATACCCCAAGGCCTATAACTATGGTTCGGTCGGCACCAATCACACACGGCATAGACTAATTCAAGCATATTTGGTTCACTAAATCATCAATTCAACACTCAATTCCGACCATTTGTATCCCAATGTCCTAATAAAAGTTTAGAGGTTGCTTACTGATCTGATTGAGCTAGAAATTCCAATCAAAGTCAGCCACCAAGCTCGGTTAATGTCCGGCCAAAATAGGGTAATGCGTAGCCCTAAGAAAATTCCATACTTCACACATTAAAAACCCTTCCAACTCCAATTCTATCGCACAACCACTTTGTCAACACGTCATACTACATTATGGGATACCTTACCGAAGATTTTAAGGCAAGGCGACGCCTTGGCAAGCCTCCAATTGGCTCGGTTCAATCGGTCCAAAGCAGGGCAGATTCGGTCCTAAAAAAAATCACACAAATCGGCCATCGATTCTCCTCTAAATTCCATTTCATCATGCTACCACCTTGCCAACATCTCAACTTACGTTCCTAGATGTCTTACCGAGGATTTTGAAGCAAGGTGATTCCTTCACGGAATTTCGAGTCGCTCGGTTCCAAACCAGCAGCAAGTGAGAAGAAACGAAAGCCTGAAGATTAAAGAGCTCTTAAGGCCGGCGAAAGTGAGCTCTAACTCCAATCGAGTCCTATTCTGACCACGTGGTGTTCTTGGGGTTGGACAGGCTGATTCCGGCAACCAATGGCTGGACGACGACCGGGATTTGTAGGGGAGAGACTGAGGAGTGTTGTGGTGGTTGGCGATCATCTCGGTGGTGGCTGGAGGAGGTGTTCAAGGAGGACGAAACGGCGAAGGCGGGCTGGTCGGGTGAAGGGCTTCCTCGACTAAGAGAAGAAGAAGAAGAAAAAGAAAAAGAAAGAAAGAGTGGGGTGAAGGGAGATATGGCTGAACAAGTGAAGGGAAGAGAGAGAGTGTAACGCCCGAAATCCCGACTCTTGTAAATAGTGTAATCCAGACGATAGTGTGAATATGAATTTCATTTTGGTCGCGCAAAGTATACTTCGTGGATTTAGAAATTTGAAATTTAAAGATTTTCGATAATCATCGATCGAATCGAGTTGGATTTTTATCGGTTTGTCGATTCGCCTTAGGATTTGAATTTTCGAGTCGAAGCCTCGCCGTAGCCAAGCCGAGCTCGAAGGATTCATTATCCCGATTGGATGGCCAATGTCCGATTTACCCTCGCGTGCGAAATTTCGGAATTGCCCCGGTCAAGGATGGAAGTTACAAGATTGCCCTTGGATATTTGATGGGCAAAAGGACAAGCTTCGTTATTTGTGTGGTCCAACCTTATCTCAAGAGCACTCAAGTGGTCATGGTCAATGAAGACAGCTCATTCCCTCTCTCCTCCAGCTATTGCACGACACCACATCTTCACGTTTTCTCTTCTGCTTTTGCTTGCTCCCTCAACCGACTCATCTCTCTTCTTCTTTCACTTCGCACGACCACATCTTGCCGGATCCTCACCAGAACATCACTGATCCTCCACCACTTCCTCCTTGGTCCGTCGCCACCCCTCAGCACCGTCGCCGCCGTCCAGGGCCGCCGGAAAGCCGGCGAGAAGCTGCAGGAGCAGCTTTGCTGTTCTGTTCGAACAGGGGCTGCAGTGGCTTCCGTTCGCTGCTCGGTGGGTTTCGACCACCACCACCACCTCACGGAGCTTCCTCACTCTCCCTCCGACACTCCTCTGCTGTCGCAAGCAGCCACCAGCCGCCGGAAGAGCTCAGGTGAGCAGAAAACCGAACATGCCCCTGTTTCTGCCGGTTTTGGTTCAGTTTCTGTTTTGGAGTTAGTTAGCTGCTCTGGTTCGTTTCTTTGCTGACCTCCGGCCACTACACACACCCCGACACCCCTAGGGACGTTCCCTTTCAGTTGCAAGAGGTTTCGTGACCGTTAGATACCCGAACCAGCCTTGTATCCGGGTTGTGCGTAATCTGGTTTCTCTGCTGCAGCTGCTGTGTTGCTGCTGTTTTGGTGTTGCCGGCGACTTCTTCGGCCACCACGGGTCACCGGCGTCCACCCCCGACCTCCGTGAACCTCCACCTTCGACCCCAGGCCCGACCACCACCCAAAGCCGCATGAAACAATGCCTTTCAGCCACTGTTCTTGCCTTGCGTTGATGCTGTCCTGATTCTGTTGTTGGGCTGGGCAGGTTCTGTGGGCTTGGATTTTAGGGCTGCTGTGTTGGGCCGAAGCCCATTCTGAGTTGGGCTGAAAGCTGAGGTATTGGACCACGAAATTTGGGCCTTGTCTTGGGCCCGTGGATCGAATCTTTTGGAGTTTAGGCCCGTTGGACGATAATTACGGTTCGCGCTACGGTTGCGTTCGAAGTTCGGATTGAAGGATTTATTTCAAGGAATTGACTGTGAGTTGACCTCTAATTCTTGATTAGGTCGTTAACTGCGTTTGGATTAGTTGCCTAGAATTATTAGGTGGTTATGTAGTCCGATTAGGGTCGGTTTAGGTTAGAAATTGAATTTAGGTTAAATGGCCCTAATTGATGAGGTTGGTTAATTTATAATCGTTTGAATTATAAATGCTCGATTTATTCTTGACTTCAATTGATGGCTTATTAATAATGATCAATTGATTGATGGGAGTTACATAATCGATATGGAAATTGTGGCTTTGCGATTGTCTGATTTGGATGGTGAATTGTGTTGTGCATTCACATGTTTCCGTGTGACTCATTCGCATTATTTAGCGCCAAATGGCCAAGGGCCAGTTCCTAAAGCATATATGCGTGATCATCCATTATAATTAAAGATAAGCTTGATTGATTGTTGGATGATATGAGTGGTCACACGATGAGAGATGATGCGACGCCTGACAAGTTCATATCGCGCCCGGCATGCCAAGAGCATGGGGATACACGTGATGGCTTGTTGGAAGCCCGACTTTCTCTTGTACGGCACTGACGAGTGCGGCGTAGGCTTGGATTGTCGGAAGCAGGTCGCAGCTTGTGATGGACCTGAACCCTCTGGAAGTCTAACCCTCAAGCCCGGCAATGCTAAAAGCATTGGGGTAGTATGAATCTTATTATTATGCCCGGCATGCCAGAAAGCATGGGGTTTGCTAAATGTCGCGGATCATCGACCTAAAAACGGACTTGGTGTGATGTCTAGTATCTGATTGATGGCTGTGTGCATAGCAAGGAATTGATTGGCTGTTTGATCAATTTGAGTTAGCACATGTATACGTACGCATCCTGCATTACGTGTGGCTTTATTTGTGTAAGTTGCATTTGGTTGAAAAATATTTGAATGCATTGCCTGGTAGGATGTCTGGACGAGTCATCGCCCTACCCGAGGCTTAGGCGTTGACTTCACTGGGATTTTATCTCACCCCGTAGTGGGAACACTTTTCAGGTCCGAAGTGATGCTGAGCCCCTTGGCGAGCGTCCCTTGGCTTCTAACTTTGAGCTACTCGTCACATGGACTGTTTTGGAGATTTTTGGTTCTTTTTGGAGTAGATGAGGACCTAACCCTGCCAGATCCCTTTTTGTTCTATGGTGGATCCTAGTGAGTCGACTGTAGCTCCATAGGGTTAGTGATCATCTGCTGTATTCTATATTGGTGATCATGTATGTTGATATCCTACTGTTGCGGGTATTTATATTTGACTATCCCTGATGTTTTGTATGTATGGGAGTTTAATCGTTTCCGCATGTGCGATATGTCAACGTGGGTCGATAGCGTGCCTGGGACGTTGTCATTATGACCACAGGCGTTTTGGTAGGGATATTACGTTCCCGGGGATCGGAGCGTGACATCCCCGCCCGAAGTGGTATCAGAGCAAGGTTGGCCTGATTACCCGGTCATAGGTTTGGAGTGATAAGGAGCGATGGGAAGAAGGGATAGTTAGTAGGATTATACGATATCTGCTTGTGTTTGCGGGTTGTTAGTTTAACTGTTTGAGTTGTCTTCTTATCGTGCTTTGCTCTGGGGTGAGCAGGATTCCATATTATACATGTATAATGAGTGAACGCGGTAGAAGAGCACCTCGAACTAGGCCTGCGAGACGACTGAGGATTAATGAGATCGGTGAAGCATCGGGAGCTGGAAGGCCGCCTCGAGTTGAGTCTGAATGGCAGGAACCCAGGATTGAAGAAACCATGGAAAGTGAATCACCACCTCAGAGGCCTTCCGAAAGAGACCCAAGGATGACAGATGAAATCCTTGACGCACTGGGAGAACTGATTGGCCAACGAACAAGAAATCGGAATGCTGCAGAGACGTCGCAAGCTGGTCCTTCAACTGGGAACATTGAAGATAGGCCGATGCATAAGTTGGCAGAATCATTTATGAAGTTGGTGCCGCCTAAGTTCACAGGTGATGGGGATCCTGAAGCTGCCACTCAGTGGGTCAAGGAAATGGAGAAAGCCTTTAATTTGCTAAAGTGTTCAGAAGAAGACAAAGTTACTTTGGCTATCTACCAATTGCAGGGTAACGCTGGTTCTTGGTGGGATGCAACTAAACATCGAGTCTTTCCGGAAGGTACAGCCTGGAAGTGGGGTAAGTTCGTGGAAGCTTTTAATAATAAGTATTTCTCAGATGTGGCTCGAGAGCGGAAACTGAATGAATTTATGAGCCTGCGACAGAATCAGATGACTGTGGATCAGTATGAGGCTCGTTTCGCTGAATTGTCCCGATATGCCCCTAGAATGGTTGAGAATCCTCAAGATAGGGCGAAGAGGTTTCGGGATGGATTAAAACCCGAAATCAAGGACATTCTGATACCGTTCAACCTGAAGGACTATGATGAACTGTATGAGAGAGCTCAATTGATTGAAAGAAATCTATATGAAAGGGCTGCCGCCGCTAGTTCACGGTTTGCTCATACCCGAAGAGATGTTAGACAAGGCAAGAGGCCGATTCCTAGTGGTAGAGCTTATATTCCCCCAAGCCGGTCAGGCGCCATTAGCAAGCCGATTTATCGTCAGGGTGAAGAATGTCGCATGTGTCGCCAGAGGCACGGACCTGGTATGTGTCCAAGGAGGACTGAAGCTTGCTTCAGGTGCGGTCAGTTTGGTCACCTAGCGAGGGACTGCCCTCAAGGACAGAATAGGCCACAGGAAAGGCAATCTGGAGGGAACGCGCCACAGAGTACTCACGGCCGACCTCCAGCTCAAGGAAGGGTGTATGCAGTTACTCGGGATGCGGCGAAGGATGCGCCGACCGTCACAGGTACGGTTCTTTTACATGATCAAGCCGCCTATGCTTTGTTTGATCCTGGTGCAACACATTCTTTTGTGGCTGAGCAATTCGTTAAGTTAGTGGAATTGGAACCGAAACGGTTGGATACGGAATATAGGATTTCTACGCCCTTACAAAATAATGTGATAGTTGCCGTAGGTTGTCCTGACTGTAAGCTCGTAGTAAGTGGCCGTGAAGATAAGATTGACTTGATTGTCATAGAGATGTATGATTGGAATGGATTGGTTGAAGAAACAAAGGGCCGTAATGGATTGTCACAGTAAGGTGATTCGGTTTAACCCAGTAGATGACGTCAGTTTTGAGTTTGTGGGAAGTCGAGGAGGGACCTCGACGATAATGATTTCGTCGCTTGAGGCGACTAGACTATTAGAAGATGGTTGTTATGGTTATCTGGCGTCTGTGGTTGATACTTCTGTTGAAGAGCCTAAGTTGGAGGACATTTTCGTCGTATGTGAATTCCCCGATGTTTTTCCCAAGGAATTGCCTGGTTTACCACCGGAAAGAGAAATTGAGTTTGTGATTGAATTGATTCCTGGAACGGAACCAATCTCTAAGGTGCCATATAGGATGTCATTATCTGAACTTAAGGAGCTTAAGGTTCAGATGCAGGAGTTATTGGATAAAGGATTTATCCGTCCTAGTGCGTCGCCTTGGGAAGCGCCTGTATTGTTCGTAAAGAAGAAAGATGGGTCGTTACGCTTGTGCATTGACTATAGACAATTAAATCAGGTAACGATCAAGAATAAGTACCCTCTACCAAGGATCGACGATTTATTCGATCAGTTGCAGGGAGCTGCGGTATTTTCTAAAATTGATCTAAGAACGGGTTACCATCAATTAAGAATAAGGAAGGAGGATATTCCGAAGACGGCATTTAGAACGCGATATGGACATTATGAATTTACCGTAATGCCGTTTGGATTGACGAATGCTCCTGCTGCTTTTATGGATCTGATGAATAGGGTATTTAAGGAGTTTTTGGATCGGTTTGTGATTGTATTCATAGATGACATCCTGGTATACTCAAGAAGTTTTGAGGAGCATGACCAACACTTAAGGATGGTGTTAGAAACCCTTAGAGTACATCAGTTGTATGCCAAATTTAGTAAGTGTGAATTTTGGTTAGCTCGTGTGGCATTTCTCGGTCATGTGGTTTCTGGGGATGGCATTGCCGTTGATCCTGCCAAGATTGAAGCAGTTATAAATTGGCCAAGACCGACGACAGTGACTGAGATCAGGAGCTTCCTAGGATTGGCAGGCTATTATAGAAGATTTGTGGAAAGGTTTTCTGCCATAGCCTCGCCTTTGACTCGGCTATTAAAGAAAGATGTAAGATTCGAATGGACGGAGAAATGTGAACGTAGTTTTCAAGAGCTTAAGCATAAGCTAACTACGGCTCCTGTTTTAACGATTCCATCGGGTCCTGGAGGATTTGAAATATATAGTGACGCTTCACTCAGGGGATTGGGCTGTGTATTGATGCAGCATGGAAGGGTAGTCGCTTATGCCTCTCGTCAGTTGAGACCTCATGAAGTAAATTACCCGACGCATGATTTAGAATTGGTCGCAGTTGTTTTCGCCTTGAAGATTTGGAGACATTACTTGATTGGGGAGAAATTTCAAGTGTATACGGATCACCAAAGTCTGAAGTATTTATTTTCACAAAAGGAACTGAATATGAGGCAACGCCGATGGATGGAACTTCTTAAAGATTATGATTGTGAGATTCTCTATCACCTAGGTAAGGCGAACAGAGTTGCAGATGCCCTGAGTAGAAAATCAGTGATTGCTCAATTACGTGCCAGTCAGTGGCTGCTACTAGAAGAGATGAGAGACTCTGATTTTAAGTTTGAAGTCAGCCACTTGGCGAGCCTGATTGCTACCTTGAGGATTGAACCTGAAGTGCAAACGAGAATTAAGACTTTACAGTCGACCGACCCCACCATCCAAAAGATTCTTCAAGACAACTCAGCCAAAAGGAGTGCAGACTTTCAGGTAACTGACGATGGAATTCTAAAGTTTCGTGGACGCTTAGTTGTACCTGATGATGAGAAATTAAGGGAAGATATTTTGTCAGAAGCACATCGCAGTAAATATAGCATCCACCCTGGAAGTACGAAAATGTATCAGAATTTGAAGCAGCATTATTGGTGGAGTGGCATGAAAGGTGATATAGCTAGATATGTGGCCAAATGTTTAACCTGTCAGCAGGTTAAGGCACAGTATTGTAAGCCTGGAGGACTATTACAGCCTTTAGAAATTCCTGAATGGAAATGGGAACATATCACGATGGATTACGTAATGGGGTTACCGAGAAGTCAAAGAGGACACGACTCAATTTGGATTATAGTGGATAGACTGACGAAGTCAGCTCACTTTATTCCGGTAAGAAAGGATTTTGCCTTAGATAGATATGCAAATCTTTATGTGAGGCACGTCGTGAGGCTGCATGGAGTTCCAGTGACGATCACTTCAGATCGTGATCCTAAATTCACTGCGACATTCTGGAAAAGCTTGCAAACTGCTCTGGGAACGAAGTTACAATTTAGTACGGCTTATCACCCTCAGACGGATGGTCAATCTGAAAGGACAATACAGATTCTTGAGGATATGTTACGAGCTTGCGTCATGGATTTTAAAGGTAACTGGGAGGAGCAGTTACATCTGGTCGAGTTTGCTTATAATAACAGTTACCAGCAGAGTATTCAGATGGCACCATTTGAGGCCCTGTATGGGAGACCCTGTAGGACGCCATTGTGTTGGGACGAAGTTGGTGAGAGGAAAGTCACTGGTCCGGAGTTAGTTCAGCAGTCAATGGAAACAGTTAAAATTATTAGGGATCGACTAAAAGCAGCTCAAAGTCGCCAAAAGAGTTATGCGGACAAAAGGAGAAGACCTTTGGAATTTCAAGTTGGCGATCATGTGTTTTTGAAAGTATCGCCAATGAGAGGTACGTCTCGATTTGGTAAGAAGGAAAAATTAAGTCCAAGATATGTGGGACCGTTTGAGATTTTGGAGAAGATTGGAAATTTAGCATATCGCCTTGCTTTACCGCCAAACCTATCTCAAGTACATAATGTGTTCCATGTTTCTATGTTAAGAAAATATGAGCCTGATCCCGCACATATTTTGAGCTATGAGGAAATCGAATTGGACGAGCGAGCAACATATGTGGAGCGCCCAATTAGGATCGTGGATCGAAAGGAGCATATTCTGAGGAATAAGACTATTCCTTTAGTAAAGGTGGTTTGGCAACACCATGGTACAGAAGGAGCTACGTGGGAAAACGAGGAGATTATGAGGCAGAAGTATCCTTATCTTTTTGAAGATTTTCAGCGGTAGTGTAATTTCGAGGACGAAATTTCCTAAGGTGGGGAGAGTTGTAACGCCCGAAATCCCGACTCTTGTAAATAGTGTAATCCAGACGATAGTGTGAATATGAATTTCATTTTGGTCGCGCAAAGTATACTTCGTGGATTTAGAAATTTGAAATTTAAAGATTTTCGATAATCATCGATCGAATCGAGTTGGATTTTTATCGGTTTGTCGATTCGCCTTAGGATTTGAATTTTCGAGTCGAAGCCTCGCCGTAGCCAAGCCGAGCTCGAAGGATTCATTATCCCGATTGGATGGCCAATGTCCGATTTACCCTCGCGTGCGAAATTTCGGAATTGCCCCGGTCAAGGATGGAAGTTACAAGATTGCCCTTGGATATTTGATGGGCAAAAGGACAAGCTTCGTTATTTGTGTGGTCCAACCTTATCTCAAGAGCACTCAAGTGGTCATGGTCAATGAAGACAGCTCATTCCCTCTCTCCTCCAGCTATTGCACGACACCACATCTTCACGTTTTCTCTTCTGCTTTTGCTTGCTCCCTCAACCGACTCATCTCTCTTCTTCTTTCACTTCGCACGACCACATCTTGCCGGATCCTCACCAGAACATCACTGATCCTCCACCACTTCCTCCTTGGTCCGTCGCCACCCCTCAGCACCGTCGCCGCCGTCCAGGGCCGCCGGAAAGCCGGCGAGAAGCTGCAGGAGCAGCTTTGCTGTTCTGTTCGAACAGGGGCTGCAGTGGCTTCCGTTCGCTGCTCGGTGGGTTTCGACCACCACCACTACCTCACGGAGCTTCCTCACTCTCCCTCCGACACTCCTCTGCTGTCGCAAGCAGCCACCAGCCGCCGAAAGAGCTCAGGTGAGCAGAAAACCGAACATGCCCCTGTTTCTGCCGGTTTTGGTTCAGTTTCTGTTTTGGAGTTAGTTAGCTGCTCTGGTTCGTTTCTTTGCTGACCTCCGGCCACTACACACACCCCGACACCCCTAGGGACGTTCCCTTTCAGTTGCAAGAGGTTTCGTGACCGTTAGATACCCGAACCAGCCTTGTATCCGGGTTGTGCGTAATCTGGTTTCTCTGCTGCAGCTGCTGTGTTGCTGCTGTTTTGGTGTTGCCGGCGACTTCTCCGGCCACCACGGGTCATCGGCGTCCACCCCCGACCTCCGTGAACCTCCACCTTCGACCCCAGGCCCGACCACCACCCAAAGCCGCATGAAACAATGCCTTTTAGCCACTGTTCTTGCCTTGCGTTGATGCTGTCCTGATTCTGTTGTTGGGCTGGGCAGGTTCTGTGGGCTTGGATTTTAGGGCTGCTGTGTTGGGCCGAAGCCCATTCTGAGTTGGGCTGAAAGCTGAGGTATTGGACCACGAAATTTGGGCCTTGTCTTGGGCCCGTGGATCGAATCTTTTGGAGTTTAGGCCCGTTGGACGATAATTACGGTTCGCGCTACGGTTGCGTTCGAAGTTCGGATTGAAGGTTTTATTTCAAGGAATTGACTGTGAGTTGACCTCTAATTCTTGATTAGGTCGTTAACTGCGTTTGGATTAGTTGCCTAGAATTATTAGGTGGTTATGTAGTCCGATTAGGGTCGGTTTAGGTTAGAAATTGAATTTAGGTTAAATGGCCCTAATTGATGAGGTTGGTTAATTTATAATCGTTTGAATTATAAATGCTCGATTTATTCTTGACTTCAATTGATGGCTTATTAATAATGATCAATTGATTGATGGGAGTTACATAATCGATATGGAAATTGTGGCTTTGCGATTGTCTGATTTGGATGGTGAATTGTGTTGTGCATTCACATGTTTCCGTGTGACTCATTGGCATTATTTAGCGCCAAATGGCCAAGGGCCAGTTCCTAAAGCATATATGCGTGATCATCCATTATAATTAAAGATAAGCTTGATTGATTGTTGGATGATATGAGTGGTCACACGATGAGAGATGATGCGACGCCTGACAAGTTCATATCGCGCCCGGCATGCCAAGAGCATGGGGATACACGTGATGGCTTGTTGGAAGCCCGACTTTCTCTTGTACGGCACTGACGAGTGCGGCGTAGGCTTGGATTGTCGGAAGCAGGTCGCAGCTTGTGATGGACCTGAACCCTCTGGAAGTCTAACCCTCAAGCCCGGCAATGCTAAAAGCATTGGGGTAGTATGAATCTTATTATTATGCCCGGCATGCCAAAAAGCATGGGGTTTGCTAAATGTCGCGGATCATCGACCTAAAAACGGACTTGGTGTGATGTCTAGTATCTGATTGATGGCTGTGTGCATAGCAAGGAATTGATTGGCTGTTTGATCAATTTGAGTTAGCACATGTATACGTACGCATCCTGCATTACATGTGGCTTTATTTGTGTAAGTTGCATTTGGTTGAAAAATATTTGAATGCATTGCCTGGTAGGATGTCTGGACGAGTCATCGCCCTACCCGAGGCTTAGGCGTTGACTTCACTGGGATTTTATCTCACCCCGTAGTGGGAACACTTTTCAGGTCCGAAGTGATGCTGAGCCCCTTGGCGAGCGTCCCTTGGCTTCTAACTTTGAGCTACTCGTCACATGGACTGTTTTGGAGATTTTTGGTTCTTTTTGGAGTAGATGAGGACCTAACCCTGCCAGATCCCTTTTTGTTCTATGGTGGATCCTAGTGAGTCGACTGTAGCTCCGTAGGGTTAGTGATCATCTGCTGTATTCTATATTGGTGATCATGTATGTTGATATCCTACTGTTGCGGGTATTTATATTTGACTATCCCTGATGTTTTGTATGTATGGGAGTTTAATCGTTTCCGCATGTGCGATATGTCAACGTGGGTCGATAGCGTGCCTGGGACGTTGTCATTATGACCACAGGCGTTTTGGTAGGGATATTACGTTCCCGGGGATCGGAGCGTGACAGAGAGTCTTCCACCAATTTCACTTAGTCTAAGAGTTGAATGGAAGGTGAAATAGTAATCTAACTAATGCTAAGTGGATGGAATTAATCTAGTAATGGCACTTGTCCATTTGTCAAGAATATCTAGATCTTCAATGACTAATATACCCCTAAATTTTCGGCCAACTATGGGGGTTTACAAAATACTAAAATGCCCTTCTTCAATTCTTAAGGCAATGTTAATCTTCTAGGGGCAAAATGATAATTTTACACTTTTCGTCCAAAATTTCACTTTTCCAATATAAATTACCTTCAATGAGGCGACGTCTAACTCCTTTCAAATGTTGAAATTCTTCGTTGTCCATTTTTCAATTTCGAGATCCTATTTCATGGTCCATTTTCGTCAAACGAAATTTCAGTTTATCTCAAACTAACGTGCGGCTTTTGTAGACGTTACGCGTATCGACTCATTGATTCTCACCACACTTAGGACTTTCAAGTCACAGCGACTTTGGTTGTCTTGTAATTGCGAGGGCTTATCTCTAGGTCCGATGGTCTCGATCGTCAGATTTCGATTTTGGAAAGGTTTGCAAATCGTACGTTGGTTAAGCAGAATCACTCACGTTCCAATCGTATGACACTAGCAATGGATTACATAATCATTCTTAGATCGGCCTTTATTGGTTCTAAATATTCCTTTGGCAATATTTATGGTCAAAGCATCATTTCTCATTCAAGTTCTTCGGTCCATGTACCTAGTCTTGCGTTAGCCTTTCCCTTTTGATCAGTTAACTCAAGATTGATCAGATCTGAGCGAGATATAAGTGAAATACTTCGATAGATATATTATCATTCATAAGTCACGAAATGGTAGGAAATTAATGATGTCACATATGAAGTACCCAAACCAATGCAACACATGTTTTCTTAACCATTGGGTATTTTGCCTCTGACGTGGTGAATTCCTTACTCAGGTAATAAACGGCTCACCCCTTTCCTTCATCTGAGTTTGCCTGGGTGAGTAGAGCGCCTAATAACTCTTCATGAATTGTGAGATAAAGGGTCAATGGGATGCCGGGGGTTGATGGTACCAAGACCGGGGGATTAACCAAATATGCATTAATTTCGTCGAAGGCTTGCTGACATTCCGAATCCCACTTAATCTTGGCATTCTTCTTTAGGAGCTTAAAGACTGGCTTGGCTGCCTCCGAAAGCTGAGATATGAAGCGGGCGATGTAATTCAACCTACCCAATGAACTTCTTACCTCTTTGACTGTTGAGGGAGGCCCAAGTTTAAGGATGGTTTGGACCTTCATGGGGTCAACCTCGATGCCGCGACTATTGACCATAAACCCTAACAGCTTCCCCGACCTTGCCCTGAACACGCACTTGGCAGGGTTCAGTCTCAACGTATACTTCATGAGGCGTTCAAACAGCTTTCTCAATACTGCGGTATGATCCTCGCCATGTCTGGACTTCCGCCACACCTCTAAAGCTTCGTACTACCATAATAATTCGTTCATATACAAAGGAGTAGTCTCAATTTCATCACAACTACCCATTCAATGGCTAGGCTCGCGTCAATACGCCTCAGGCCCATCATGATTTCAATTCCAATGGCCAAGCTCACGTCAACATGCATTAGGCTCATCATGATTTCAATTCCAATGGCCAAGCCCGCGTCAACATGCATTAGGCTAAATCAATATTTCGATTGGCAACCTGCGTTCTAACGCATCAGGATATAAATCGACCTCGCGTTCTAACACTTCAAGGTTCGATATGCCATTTATTCATAACTCAATCGATCAATTAAAGCTCGCTTTCATAAACATGCTTCTCATAATTCAAGGGCTCACAAGCCATTTCTCATCTTTAAAATAACTTCATGATCGAGTATAACAAGATTAAGCAAGAAATTAGCCTCTTAACAAAAGGATCACTCAAGGCCGAAACATACATTGCCCGGCACAATCTTGCTCATCAAGGCAATCAATCAAACAAGCCATTCCCTTGCCAATTTAAGCACAAGTTTCACACATTTGTCACTCAAGGGACCAAATGCCACACGGCCAAGCAAGAGCACATGCCAACCGAATGTTCACATAACAATTTCAACTATGAATATTACAATTTCACCTCAAGGCAAGCATACATGATTCGATTAACACAAGCCACAATCGACACAAGCCCATTCAACCACAATCGATTCACAAAATCATCAATTCAATACTCAATCTCGTCCATTAGTACCCTAACGTCTTAATAAGGGTTTATGGGTCGCTTACCACTTCAACTGGGCTAGGAATTCATGCTAAAGACAGCCACGATGTTCAGTCTTCAACCGGCTAAAACAGGGCAATGTTCAGCCCTAAGGAATTTCAACAATTCAATAATTAAAACTCCTTCAAACTCAATTCTATCGCTTAACCACTTTGCCAACACATCATACTACATTCTATGATGCCTTACTAAGAATTTTGAGGTAAGGCGACACCTCAGCAAGCCTCCAAGTGGCTTGGTTCAATTCTGTCCGGGCAGGGCAGTGTGTGGTTCCTAAGGGAATCACACTAAACAACCATTATAACATCTCTAAACTTCATTCCATCACACCTACACCTAACCAATACATCAATACCATATGTAGGTGTCTTATCAAGAGTTTGAAAGCAAGAAGACACTTCTACAGACCTCTAAATCGTTCGGTTCCAACCTGACCGACGGTGGACAGATTCTGTCCTCTTGAAGACCACGAAAATTCAACCCTTAAAATCCTTCTAATACTCATTTAAACCTCAAATACAAGTTTTTAAATGTCTTAACTAGGCTCGAGGAGTGTCTTACCGAAGATTGGAGTAAGATGAGCTAAAAATTCTAACTTAGAGCTCCTCGAGTTCAAATCTGATCAGCCCGAGCTTCGCTCCTTCAAACTGCTCTACGGGAAAAAAAAGATGGGCCAAATTGGGCTCATAATACCTTGTTGGAACGGCAAGAAGATAAGATTTTGAATGGTGGGCGGTTGTCTCCATCCATTGTCGGACAAAGAAGTTATGGCCGGAACAGTGAAGGTGTCGGAGTAGGGCAGCGAGCTGAGCGAGAGGAAGCGAGAGAGAGAGAGAGAGAGAGAGAGAGAGAGAGAGAGAGAGAGAGAGAGAGACTTTCACAATTTCACTTGGTCAACAAGGTTGAATGGTAGTTGGATTGGACTTCATTTAATGCCAAATGGATAACCTTCTTCTTGTAATGACATTTGTCATTTTATCTATAATATCTTGAGCTCCAAAGACCAAATTGCCCTTGTGATTTTCGGCCAATAAGGGCAAGAAAAATAGACCAAAACGCCATTGTTCCAATCTTAGGGCAAGGGTATCCTTCTATGGGCAAAATGGTAATTTCACACTTACAGTCCGAAATTTCACTTTTTCAATATAAATTACCCTCAATGAGGCGACATCCAATTTATTTCAATGTCGAAATTCTTCATTGTCCAATCTTCAATTTCAAGACCCCATTTCATGCCAATAGCCTCGAAGAGAGTCGAAATTCGGAATGTCACAACTCTTCCCCCTTAAGAAAATTTCATCCTCGAAATTTACGACCTTTCACTCATCTAGTCTTATGGGGTACTGACGCCTCATTGCTACCTCACTTTCCAAAGTAGCTTCTTTCGTTACCTGACATTTCCATAATGTCCTTACCAGTAACATTTTTTGTCCTTCAAAAGTTATTTCCTTTTGTCCTCAATCTGTGCTCACCTTTTTGATAGAAAACATGTCAAGGAGTCCGATTTTGCCATAAATTTCATGAAAATAATTCAATTTGGGGCCCAATTGGATCAAATTGGCCGAACCGGGCCGGTCGGGTCAGACCCGACCCGGCCCGGTCCGACCGGGTCTGCAACTTTGCATACCGAGCTGGAAAAACAGGGCATGGTGGGCAGATTTTTTTAAGAAAAGGAAGGTTGAAGTGGGGGAAAAAGAGAGGTGGTTGTGGAGCAATATTCGGTGGGGAGACGGCAGCCACAAAAGGCCGGTCGGCCATCGACGAGTGGGGCCGGGAGCCGTGAGAGGAAGAGAGGTCGGCCGAGAAGAAAAAGGGGACGAACGAAAAAAGAAAAAAAAAAGGGGGACGAGAGAGAGAGAATGGGGAGAGGATAGTGCGCCGAAGTCAGGTCGAAGACGGACGGATCGCCCAGAGTCGCCATCGTCGCCGGCGGAGCCAGGTCAGTCCTCTTGCCCTGTTCTTGCTCTGTTTTTGCTCTTGCGGACCGAGTGTGTCGGTCCGGCTCGGTTCCGGTCAAATAAAACCAAAACCGATAACACCCGGTTGTCCTGAAGATGTGAATGGTAAGTGTAGATGACTAATACAGTTCGGTATCCATCGTTGAACTTCGACGAAGTCGTTTAACCATGTTTCTGTACGTGCGTCCCAACTGCTCGACGAAATACCCGGATGGCCCATATATTTTAACTCTCGACCGTGGCGTTCCCGAGCCTCATTCATGTATGTCAAGCCTTTATACTGCATTATATCTATCCCTAAACCTGTTTTGCCCTTTATCTGGCGTTGAAATCTGGTGAGAATCGGACCCGGAACATCACCGGTCAAGGCTCGGACCGGGAGCTCGACGGGGGAGTTCATTTTGTCGCCAACCCTCCTAGGTGTTCAAGTAAGTCCTCATGCCTTGTTTGGGTGCTCCACGAACGATCGGGATTGAGTTTGAATGACAAAAAATTGTCTGTAACATTGCTCGCCGGCGCCGAACCCGTGGAGGTCCCTCCGGTGGATTTCCGACGATAAAAGTGGTTTTGTTCGTGGTGTATTTTGTTGCTGGTGTGTCGAGGAGTGGTACGCCGCAAGAAGCAGTAAAAAAATACTAAGTTTGGGCCGGTTTGCGATTTTCCGGCGAAAATTCCGGCGACTTCGCCGGAATAATTACTGTACCGGCGAGTCGCCGGTCTTCTTCTCCGGCGACCTCGCAGCCGGTCAGCGGTCAACGCTGACGTAGCGTGCCGCGTAGGCAGCCACGTCAGCCAGGTGGGACCGTGCCGAGGTGAAGTGTAATGAACGGCTCCGATCGTGACATGTGTCGCGATCTTGGTTTTTTTAGAAAATTAATAAATGATTTTCGTATTAATAAAAAAAATAGATCCGATGGTCAAGAATTCGCCACGTGGCGCTCTGAGAGTCGTCTGATCATGCCCAAAGATCGGATGCTCCAGAATCAACCACGTGGCACGATCTGGTCCGTCGGAGGGTTTTGATTTTCGGATATAATAAAAAAATGATAAAAAAAATAGAAAAACCTTCAAAACATCAAAAACGTCGTCGTTTTGGTCGATCCGGGTCTGGGTTGTGGGTCGGGTCATCCGACCCGGTCCAAATAATTTATATATATATATATTATTATTTTTAATAATAAAAAAAATAATAATAATAAATTCAAAAATTCAATAAAAAAATGGAAAATCATAAAAAAAAATTCAAAAAAATTCGGAAAATTCAGAAAAATTCTAAAAAAAAAATTTCCAGAAAATAGGAAATGGCCACATTCAACTGGTCATGACCTGTCCCGGGTCTTTCGACCCCCGATCTTTCCAAAAATGACGGTTTTGCCCTTCCGGCAAACCGTCTTCCAAAAAAATTCTAAAAAAATCCAGGAAAATCCCAAAAAATAGGAAATGGCCACAGTCAATTGGCCAAGGCTCATCCCGGGTGTTTTGAACCCGATCATTCTTAAAAATGACGATTTCGCCCTTTGGGCGAATCGTCTTCCAAAAATTGACGATTTTGCCCTCCGGGCTAAATCGCCTCCAAATCTTCCCATTTTACCTCAGTCCTAAATCACGCCTTCCCTAAGCCCTTATGGCTATACTAGGAGGCCATGTGATGTGAATTGACGTGCATTGATGTGATTTATTTATGCACTTGATTGCGCTTTCATTTAAATTGATTGTGATTGATAGGAATAGTCTTCCAATCTGCATGAAACCCTGAATTAAACCTACCTCACCCGAACTTGCGCATGCATGAACTCTTAGCTAGGAACATCATTCCGGTTAGGTACCGAAAGGGCGTTGGTAATGACACCAGCGTAACCAAGTCCCCGAATCCAAATTCTCTGGTTCCGCAGAACTGATCGATCTCTCCCAATCGGTCAGTAAGGTTTCCGGTCTACCCACCAAGAAAGACCGGTGGCGACTCCAAATGCATGCACAAGTTGCACATGCCACCACGACCACACTGAAGGTCGAAAGCGATCGACTCCTATCGTCGAATCCTCAAAAAATACTCCCGCCGCGATTTGGTATGGGCCTGGGAGGGCCCGCGCCGATCAAAGGGCCCGCGATCGGTAATCCATTAACCGCGTCCGCTTCCGGACGGGTCGCGACAGCTGGCGGCTCCACTGGGGACTTCTGTTCTAGAACCTATGGTTCTAGACCCCAAGTGGACTTAGGCCGTAATTAAAACGTTGAGTGATATTTCTAACCCTGCAGGCGCTCTTGAAGGTGAGGTAAGTCCGCTCATGATAGGTGTTATATGTTTTTGCAGATTGGAGTGATAAGGGGGGTAGTCTGTGATTGACGTTGTCTTATGCAGGTTGGCGTAGGAATGGATGATTGTGTGTATGTTTTATATTGAAGCGGTGATTGTTAAATAAGATGCATGTTTATCGCTTTAGCACGACACCGAAAACACACACAACCGCGCCTAAAACCCCGGGCGCAGCCTTTAGGAACACAATAGAATGAATTGAAAATGGAATCTCCGTGAGGAAAAACACGGGGTAATCCACTTTTCAATTCCGCTCGCTTCGAACTATGGATCGAGTCCCAATGCAAGGATAGCTGTGCAATGGAATCGGCTCTTTCTAGAACTCGAGGTGGGAACCTTAACCTTAGGTGCCAAACCCTCTGATTTTTAGAAGTTCACCATCACTTGTCTCATGCGCATGTCTTTGGGCGGTTGGTACACCTAAAACCGCACATATGTCGACGAGTTTGGTTGGTAAGACTCTCTATCCCTCAAATCTATTACAGTTCATATAAATATAGGCATTTCATTCATTGCATTCTGGTGATTAGATTAAATGCCATTTCAAGGATAGATGTGTGTGTTTTTCCCAAACGTCCTTGATAGAAGACGAGGAGGATAATATCCCATGGCGAACACCGAGTGAGCAACAAAAGAGCCTACTATGGACCTTATTGAGATATCGTCCAATGAAGATGACGAGTTGGGGCAAGTGATCCGGAAGTCACAGATCGAACTTGGGGCATCCTTAAACGTTAGGATCACATTCCTTTGTTTCATTTTCCATTACTAGTCCTCTTGTATATGGTTTATTTTTATCGAGGCTTTCTCTATCCCACCCCTTAGAGTGATTGTATTAGGGATCTATTGGTGTATACATTCAGATGGAACTTGGTTGTATTTCCTTTGACGGGTCATGGGAATGTGATAGTGGCATTTTCTCTAATCATCCGAATACTCCCAAGTCAAGTTTATAATTCCTTTAGAGGAAATTAAAATTGGAAGTCTTACACGACCTTTTGGTCGTATAAAGTAGTCCAATCTCAATTTCTCTAGAAGGAATTATACACTTGAATTGTTTCGTGCATGTTTTACGTCGCTGGTAATCCACGATAATTGATCGAGAATATCGGCGTTGTTTTGAATTTAATGACGAGATAGATGTCCAAATTACTCTCGTTCTTAACAAAACGGCCTTGATTTGGATGTCGTATCTTCAATTAAATTTAAAACACGTTATTATGCCTCGCACTTTTGAGTAATTCGTTCCTCTCGAAATTGATCAAAAGCGATTATTGTGAATTACATTCCTTTCAATAGTATGCTTTCTTTCGAGGAATATTGATAAAAACTTTTCGCGCAAGATTAAAACCCTTGTAAAAGTTCTTGTCCTTATTAATCATGGGTAAGCATAAGATTGAAAGGGGTTTTCGCTTTCTTTTTCAAATTATTCCTTCTGATTCTGTCTTTTCATTTGCAGGTAAAAAATAGGTAATAGAGAGAAATCTTTTCCTGGATAAGTCTGAGGCTACTCTTTCATCTGACCATGAGCGAGTTATAAAATCAGGACATATTTGCTCGACTTATGGATATTATGGTTCGGCTCACCCAAGTTGAAGATGTTCGAATGCTCGAAGAAATGAACCATACAGAAGTTAAAACACACACACGAGAACTTTCATTTATTTTGCTCAGCGGAGGGTTTTCAGAAGCAGGTCATACAATTCGGGGTGGAAAAGTAAAGCCAAAGTGAGCCCTAATTAACGACACAAAGGATCCCAACTGACCCTCCATGTTATTAATGCTCTGCTCATACTCCCAACTCTGCATGTTGTGGTCGGCAAGCCTGAGGAGAAGACTTCTGCATTCTCCCTTAACTTCGGCGACCTTGGCCTCGTGTTCTTCGGTGACTACTTCCAGGTCCCGAACCAGTCCATTCCCGCGAGCTATGTCCTCGGTTATCTTGTCGAGCCGTTCTTCCTGCCAGCCGCTCTGAAGCCTCAACAGGACGTTGCGGCGGTCATGCTCGCCGGTGGTCAGGGATATGGCCAATTGATCCACCAGATTTCTCCTCTCGCGAAGCAACGTCGCGACTCGCTCATTAGCAAACTCGACGGCCTTTTTGTAACTATCAACCAGATAGTTGGTCGGCACCAAATGATCAGATCGATCCTCATAACGAGCCCGCAAGACGCGAGCCACGAGAACCTCCCGATTAGCAACACGATAGGCCTCTAAGGAGTGTGCAAAGAGAGTCGGGAAAGTTCTATATTCCCTCCCCAGTGTAGTACCTTCGAGAGAAGTGGTATCAAGGTCCTCGAGCAGGACACAGATTGCATCCTCGGTTGCAGAATGATCGGTTATGTGCGCGTAACCGCGACCCAGTAGGTTATAAAGCTTTTCCCACTGGGCCAAGACATCAGTTGAAAAAGTGCGTACGGGAGAGGAGGCCATTTGCGTTGGGTTGGCTTGAGAATAAGACGAGTTTAACAGAGAGATTAGAAGGAAGAAGCTGATTATGCGAGAACGTTAACCTTCCATACATTAATTCCTCATTTTATAGCAACTCGAGGATGATGAAGGGTCTCAGTAATAATGCTGGTGGAGCCCAGTTAGGGGGTAAAGCAGGAGGTCCCCTCACGAGAACCATTGGATTCGTTTCGGTCCGCGATTTCCGGCTCATCAATTAAAAGATGTAAAAGATTTGTCGGGATCACCATTATTAGAGTTAGGTGGGAGGTAAGCGCGACTATCGAAGAGAGCCCTAACAGGATTTGGCAGTCCCATCACGTTGAAAAGCTAAGCGAGAAATTCAAAGTCTTGAGGGGGAACGTTTGCCTAATGATGCTTGAAGAGCGTCTCCTGAACATGCAAGGTCACTCGAAGAAAACTTTATAGGGAGTGAGCATACAGGAGAGAGTGGAGAACTCTGAGTGGGCAAGAACCAATCAAACATTTCTCAATCCAACATATTTAAGAGGTTACTGTCAGCTGCTAGAGGCGACTGACTCAAAAATCTCAGAAATTGAACCACAGAGGGATCTCGAAGATTCCAAGATCAAGTCTAACGCCAAAACCATGGAGCCCAACACTTCCGGCAACGGAAATCAAAATCACGGCGACGACGACAACGACATCCACGATGCTCAACTCGGGAAAAGAAGACGTCCTCACCAATACTCTCAGGAGGAAACCCAAATGTTGGAAACCCTCTTCAGTAAAAGCCATTACATGAAAAAGAAGTGGAGAATTGAATTGAGCCGGGAGTTGGGGATTAATCAGTCGAAGATCCAATTTTGGTTTCAAAATAGGAGATCCAAATCGAAGGCCCAACGCAAACGTCAGGTGGTCGAGATTTTAAAGGAAGAAAACCAAAAGCTGCGAACAAAAAACATGAGGTATGAAGAAGCTTTCAATATTACCGTTTTCCCTCATTGCGATAACCCCATCGCCCTCGGTAAGATATTCCCCGATAAGCCTCACGCGATGATTGAAGACGTTCATTTACCACCCTACTCCCTCGGGGCATCTCCTGCTCAACCAGATTTTGCCGGAGTCACGCATGAGCAGGATGATCCTACGAAGATGATACAAATGCCTCTTGGGGGATGGGATTTGCATCGCTTTGACTGGAGTTACAGTTTCAAGGAGCTGGATGTTACCGCCGACCAGCTCAAAGCATATCAGCCTCATGCACAACAATTTTCGATAGGGTCGGGTCCTGCTGGAGATGAGTTAATCAGTCGTCAAGCCATCGATGCAATTTTGGGCCACGATAAGAGGAGGTTCGCTTGGCCCCCTGAACTGCATTCCAAATTCCTAGACGTGGTTCACCAAATGGGGATCGATTCAGCAACTCCGACGCGCATATTTAAGGCCATGAATGTACCGGGGCTTAGTAAGGAACTGGTCAGGAATCACCTTGCTGCCTACAGAAAGCTATTAAAATAGCGTCGAGCGGAGCTAAACCGGGAGGAATCCGTCTCGAACTCAAAAACTAGGGGCGACCGCCATTGTAATGCTCAGGTATCAAGAGATACACGGCCAAATCTAAGCATCAATCAAGCTAGCGACCCAACCACCGGCGAACTGAAAGATGATCAGAATGTCCTTCTGGGCCATTTCAACACTTTTCAAGAGCACGTGTCACAAGTACAGCGAGTGCGCACTCCTCCATTCGAGCAGTAGTCGGCTGGTGCTCTGCCTGCCGCTAGTCAACCCACAACAGACGATTTCTTCGATGAGGGGCTCAATGCTTTGTTCGATCAGTGGGAAGCTGGCATGCTTGGGCAGCCATGATCTAGCACCTGACTCGGGGCACGATGGGTTGGTCGCTACGATCACCCATGGAAAGAAGAGCATGTTCACGAGTGGATCACTCTTTTTATCCATTGTAAAGTTCCTATGGGAACATTTTTCTTTAATGGCTATAGTTAATTATGTATGAAAACCAACGCTATCGACGAACATCGTCATGCTCAGTTGCGATGATCCCTTGTTAGATTAAGTCTAAAACCAGGGACGGTCTTTAAATTTTGAGTGGCCACGAATTCATTCCTCACCGAACGCCCAAGATGTTGAAATGAAGAGTAACAGCATGCACAGGGGAAATGCCACTTTCGTCTAAACGATGAAAAGGGGTTGAGAGAAGGTCATGGCGTTAACTCCCATGGGGCTAAATGAATTAAACGGAGTCATTAATTGCGGATCCGCCGCTGTTCCCCACGTTCTCGGGCCTAGCAAATCATAAAAGGCGCCGAAAGATTGTAGACCCACCACTTTGAAGACTGAACTAGGGGACGAGCGCAATACTCGATGAAACCGAATCAATGCAAGAGAGTTTGTGATCCTATCACGAGGAAAAAGAAAGGGGAATACAGACGATGAGTAATTGCAGGGTCTCGGGAGGAGCGCTTGCTTGCTGGTCTTCATATGCAGCCTGAATGATGGTTCCAGGACACGCACAATCACTTGGGAAAATTTCTAGAGTGAGCAAACACGTAAGAGCGAATTGAGAAAGCTGAGTGAACTAGATCAGCCCGAGATACTCCGATCCATCATGTTTAAAAGCTATTCCCATCTGCTAGAAACGCCCGACCTGGACATTTCTGAGCACGAACTGCTGGGAGACTTCGAAGATCCTGGAGCTGAATACTGCCCGAAAGCCATGGAGACTGACTCCTCTAGCGATGAAATTCTAGGTTTCAGCTACGAAGAAGGAGTATACAATGATGACCGGAGTCGGAAAAGGAAGCAACTACAACGCCACACTCCAGGCCAAATCCGAGAGCTCGAATCTTTCTTCAATGAATGCCCCACTCCAAGCAGACAACAGAAAATGGAGTTGAGCCGAAAGATAGGATTGGAGCTTTCGAAGGTCAAGTTTTGGTTCGCCAACAAACGAACCCGGGTGAAACAGCAATACGCAGACCAGGAGTTATTGGTCCTGAAGGAGGAGAATGAGAAGCTTCAAGCTGAAAGCGCGAGATATAAGGAAGCTCTGACCAAGGCCACCTGCCTTAATTGTGGTAATCCTGTTGTCCTCGGCGAGGTGTTCCTCGATGAACCATCCCTGTTGACGAATAACGCTCAGCTGTTAGCGTATTCTCCACAGCATTTTCCGACACAGCCAGATACCGCCGGAGATCTGCATGAGCAAGTCAACACCATAGGATCAACACCAACATCCTCTGAGAAATGGGATATGAATCATCACAGGGGGAGTTCTCTCAATGACGAACTCGCTGTCGCAGCCAGCCAATCCAAAGTCGGTGAGTCCCTCCCTGGACAACTTTTGAAACGACTAGATCCCGTAGAGAATAGCTACCGAAGTATTGACGATATTTTGGGTGATAAGAGAACAAGGTTTTACTGGACCTATGAACTTCACACCAAATTTGTTGATGCAATTCGAGAGCTGGGAGTTGATTCGGCTAGCCCACTACGCATACTCGAGATTATGAATGTGCCGGGGCTCTCTAGAATTAACGTTGAGTCTCACCTCAAGTACTATAGGAAATTGCTAAGGGATGGAAGGATAGCGTTAAACCATCATAAAGCCAGTTGGAGCTCAAGTGCTGGGCAGAGTTACAACCATGATGATTGGAGAGCCAAGAGCACCCAACCGTGTTTCAGCAATGATGGGACTAGCAGTCGTGTCAGCGACTCCTCTAACCCAAATCAGAATGCTCCGCCGAGCTATCTCAATACTCCTCAAGAGTATATGCCACAGTTCCAGCACATAGAGATTCCTCAGTTTGAGCGCGAATCAGTCATTAATGCTGTCCCTGAAGCGGATCTGGCATTGGTAGAGAGTGCACATATAAACCTGCCGGTCATCAGAGGAAGTCCCAATTCGAGGGATCAAATTGCTCACGGCGAGAGCAAAGAGAGGAATCCCTCACCTGCAGTCGACGACACCCAATCTGGGCACCAAGGGCTAGAAAGAACAGGCGATTTCCTTGATGAGGAGCTGGACACTTGGATCAATACTCTGCAGGAATGTATGTCTCGACCCCAACAGGGCAATGATGAAGGTTCCAACTCAAAGACTCCAGTCCCTCACAATGAAGGCGATGAAGGAAATCTGCCCCCAACAATCGTTGATACCCAACTTGAACATCAATGGCTCGAAGACCCAAGCAATTTCCTTGGCGATGAGTTCAATCTTTGGCTCGATCAATTTGGAGCCGGAGGACCATCGCAGTGGTGACGCAAGGCCGGTGATCAAACGTCTGATGCAAGGCATGGCTACTCGATGAAAAATGCTTAGAGGAAAGGGGTTGAATACTCCTATTGAATATGTTGTTAATCGCACTGTAAGGTTCCCACGGGAACATCTTTCATTAATATCTAGAACTAATTGCGCGTGAGTGTCAACATCACCCTTTGAGCATCTTCAAGCCGAGGGCCGTGGATTAATCACTTAATCCGTGGAGCAAGTTCCATGAACAATGACTATCACCCGCGGAGCATAATGGGATCTACCCCTTCAATACGAAATACGTTTGGCCGCGAAGCCACCTATTTGGTAAAACGATGTATCGTTCCTGAACGATCTTCAATTGAATACCGAAGTAATGTCTCCTTTCTTTCCATTCTCAGGTGATAAACGTGGATAAATCACTCAAGGAGCCATTTGTTCGAATAACAGAACAGACGTTGCCCAACCGGGGGCAGCTGAACCATTAATGTTGCAAATATTCCAAGCATGGATAGGCGGATTTGATAGACGTTGTTCATATCAATACGCAACATCAAAACGGGATGAGAGCCAAGAGTAAAGTTGTATTGTCCCAATTTGTCTTGAATTTGAGAACATGAATTGATACTCGTTGTTTATCCTTGACAGGGGAATCGCCTTGGAAACGAACAAGTTTTACATCCCACGTACTACCCGTTAGAGTACATGAGGGTAGGATGTATCGTTTCGATTTTCGAAAAAATTCGTGAACATACAATGATATGCTTCTTTTACATTTTCAGGGGTCTGCAGCCGCGACAGGTAGGTAAGTATCCCTTTCCCAGTTAGCTGGAGATAAAAAAAATGTGTTAAAATCCTTTCAGCCGTCATGAAAATTATCCAATGCATCGGTGTTCATGATTTAAATCGGGAGGTTGCCCAAAGCATGAATAAAACATGCACGATACATCACAAAATCCCCTCGATGGATAAATTTTGGAGAGAATGAAAAGAATTTTTCCAATAAAAGTTGTTCAGACCGTTTAAAAGGGTGTTTTCTCAGACGAGAGGCGAAGCCTAATCCAAACATGTCCAACACACACTTGAGAGATGAGTGGAGTGAACAGATAACAAAATCTGGGTCTACGGGGGTAGGGACCATTTGCAGCGATTACATGGGTTGGGACGACGGAGGCATTCGTTTCATATCCCCCAAACACTACAGGTGACCGTTGATAACCCATTCGAACGGCGATTTTCATTCTTAACCCTGTCAAGAACCACCCCACATCGGGGCAAAATGGAGGTGAGTCCAGCAGCATCAGGAGAAATGGTTAGAAATTTTGTTGCTCAGACTAACATTAATGTTCGTGTGTTATTTATATGGTAATCCAAGTGCCATAGGATGATGAGAAGCATTCATTTCTCTATCCCACACACCGAATCCTTTGCACAGCCAACTTGAGCCTGCAAAATCATTTCATAAACCCGTTGGTGATCATTGCACATTCCAAGACGGATGCAGCATCACTTCAGAAACGAAGGAGTTCAAGACTTAGGGTTTGCAAAAATAAATTTCCTAAGTTAATGTTTAACCTTGTTAGACCTTTGATCACAGGTCTAACGCGATCCCATGAAGATGAGAAAAAGTGGGATTTCAAAAATGAATGAGAAAAATCCACGGCATCGAGAAAAAGCAAAGTGCCTGGTAAAAGCAAGGTCGATGCTCGTGTAAGTTGTTTGATTGATCCGCAATGAAGTCGGATGGGAAAAGAGGAAATCCCTAAAGGAGTCAGATCAAAAAGACTACTCCCCAAATGGTGTCAAGCGTGGAGCAGAGACGCAGACAGAGTCATCAGTCTCTTAATACGACGAAACGCTCTGTGAAGAGCTGGTGCACACCTCAAAATCGGTTGCGCACCTTAAAGACTAAAGATGCAGAAAGGAAATGACAGGAGCCAAATCAGCAATGATCACCAATGTCAAACCCGTCACGATTTCTGGGCCAAAAACAAGCCTTTTTCGGTCCCCAATCCTACCAATGTTACAACCCTGAAACAGTTTTCTCTGACTAAGACACTTGGGTTAACATATAGCTTAGCTCGAAGAAGTACGAGCAAGACTATTTCTTTCTCATTTTGCAGGGTTCTTGACTTGTAAACCCGAAGCAGATGATGAAAATTTTTATTCAATGGCCTCGACTCCAAGCGGGTCCCCCTTGAAAACCAATATCCAAGCCCAACATTACGGTCCCGTGGAAGACCTCCCGACCGATCAAAATGTATGCGCTGCGAATGAGCCTAAAACCTAGGCACAGGTTAGTAGGAAATTGAGTGCATCCCCTATAAAAACAACTATCTCAAAACAGGTGAGGAGACCTCCTTGTCAAGAAATATTCCAATTGATGTTTTGAACAAACTCTTTTTGGAATTTTCAAACTGTTGATCCAAATTTTCCATGCAAGGAATTTGTGATCACATTTGCATGTTGTAAGAATGCTTTGGATAACCTCCAGCATCAAAATGCACATTTCATGACTAAAACTTAAGTCATATGGTTTTTGTCAAATGGACAGCCGTGGTCTTCCCAAAGATTACTAACATTTTCTGGGTGAAGAAAATTTTCAGGCTCAAACTTCTGCAGGATACCTGGAGAACCCAGCTCCCAGAATGTCGCCTCAACAGACTAAAGCGAGGCTTTGTCGAAATAAAATATTTCACTGCTTCGAAATTGAATTCCCGACAAATTTCGGGATCTTTCAAAAGAAGGGATGAGGATAGAACCCCTTTTCAAAAATATCAAACAGTCCTAGCTTGGCGAGGAGAACCCTCGTCATGAGACCCCTTTTCAAAAATCAAGCAGTCTCATCGGACGTGGAGAACCCTCGTCATGAGACCCCTTTTCAAAGCAAACGAGGTAGATACCGCCTGAAGGGTCAAAACGAGGTAGATACCGCCTGAAGGGTCAATACAAGGTAGAAACCGCCTGAAGGGTCAACCAAAGGTAGAAACCGCCTGAAGGGTCAACTTATGGTAGACACCGCCTGAAGGGTCAAATCAAAGGTAGATACCGCCTGAAGGGTCAAACCAAGGTAGATACCGCCTGAAGGGTCAAACCAAGGTAGAAACCGCCTGAAGGGTCAACTCGAGGTAGAAACCGCCTGAAGGGTCAAACCATGGTAGAAACCGCCTGAAGGGTCAACACAAGGTAGATACCGCCGGAAGGGTCAAAACCCAAGGTAGAAACCGCCATAAGGGTCAACTCAAAGGTAGAAACCGCCTGAAGGGTCAACTCGAGGTAGAAACCGCCTGAAGGGTCAAACCATGGTAGAAACCGCCTGAAGGGTCAACACAAGGTAAATACCGCCGGAAGGGTCAAAACCCAAGGTAGAAACCGCCATAAGGGTCAACTCAAAGGTAGAAACCGCCTGAAGGATCAACCTAATGGTCTGATCCACCATACGGATCAAAACCTTGACAAATTCCAGACACGGAAAGAGTCGTTTCCCTAGGTAAACCTTACAGTGGGTGAACCATTTCTGGTCCGATCCACCATACGGATCAAAATCCCTGGCAAATCCCAAAGCGTGGGGATGCGCCTTCCTTAGGTTCCTACCAATTAGGAATCCCATAATGGTATGACCTACCATACAGGTCAGAACTTAATCTCCCTAGGATTTTCTGTGACGAGTCCTAGGCATTTTCCTGAAAGTCGTTGCAGCCGGGAGCATAACGACGAACCCTCAGATTCCGCACGCAGCATTCATCTGACAGGTGAGCTTCAGGTAAGCCTCTCTCACTCCGGCCCATGTTCGAATTGCAAGAGTAAACCGGTGATTAATTTGAGCGTTCATAAAAAAGGGCTTAAAGATCCGATGTCATAGCATTTCTTCTTTCATTTTTCCAATTGAGTCGGTTAGGAATCAGGTGCCACCTTATCTTTGAGAGAAACCTCTAACGAGATTCCTCTCAAAGAGGGGCAGCTGTTGACACCTGATTTTTGACCATTTATTATTATGATTTTTATTCTTTAAAATTAATTAAAAATATCAAAAAAGGTCATAAAATCACAAAATCAACTTTGGAAGCCTTGGCCTGGCCTTAGGAACCAATTTTGAATAAAAAAATATTATTTTGTATTTTTTAATATTTTTCGAATTTATTTAATTATTAAAAATACCCAAAAAATCAGATAAATACCATTCGTGGTCATAAAAATACAAAAAAATATTCAATAATTTTGTTTTAATTTCCTCGTCAAGTGTGTCACTTTAAATTTCAAAAATTCGGCTCGGGTCACTATGTCCCTTCACAGACATAAACCCGAACCGAGCCTAAAAAATCCTTTTCGAGTCTTTTAATTTTCAATTCTCACTTTTCATAAGCTATGACATTGGATTCTAAAGTCTCGAAGTGAAATTGGGTCAATTTGCTCTCCAATTTGATCAATTTTAAACAAAAGGGCTTAATTGCACAAAAATCTTTCAATTTAGTCCCCGGTTTCACAATTTTCAAAATTAAATTTCATTTGGGCATACCCATTCAAATTAAACATCCCTACCCTATAGTTTTCATCATGCTGAATCCATTGGTGGCCTCAATTTTGACTAATTCAGTCGTTTGGGCCCTCAATTTAACAAAAATCAATTTCGGATCCTAAGGGTAATTTGGGGTTTTCATTAAATTGCAACCAATTAATTCACGAAAATACCCATATTTGATAGAAAACATGTCAAGGAGTCTGATTTTGCCATCAATTTCATGAAAATAATTCAATTTGGGGCCCAATTGGATCAAATTGGCCGAACCGGGCCGGTCGGGTCAGACCCGACCCGGCCCGGTCCGACCGGGTCTGCAACTTTGCATACCGAGCTGGAAAAACAGGGCATGGTGGGCAGATTTTTTTAAGAAAAGGAAGGTTGAAGTGGGGGAAAAAGAGAGGTGGTTGTGGAGCAATATTCGGTGGGGAGACGGCAGCCACAAAAGGCCGGTCGGCCATCGACGAGTGGGGCCGGGAGCCGTGAGAGGAAGAGAGGTCGGCCGAGAAGAAAAAGGGGACGAACGAAAAAAGAAAAAAAAAAGGGGGGACGAGAGAGAGAGAATGGGGAGAGGATAGTGCGCCGAAGTCAGGTCGAAGACGGACGGATCGCCCAGAGTCGCCATCGTCGCCGGCGGAGCCAGGTCAGTCCTCTTGCCCTGTTCTTGCTCTGTTTTTGCTCTCGCGGACCGAGTGTGTCGGTCCGGCTCGGTTCCGGTCAAATAAAACCAAAACCGATAACACCCGGTAGTCCTGAAGATGTGAATGGTAAGTGTAGATGACTAATACAGTTCGGTATCCATCGTTGAACTTCGACGAAGTCGTTTAACCATGTTTCTGTACGTGCGTCCCAACTGCTCGACGAAATACCCGGATGGCCCATATATTTTAACTCTCGACCGTGGCGTTCCCGAGCCTCATTCATGTATGTCAAGCCTTTATACTGCATTATATCTATCCCTAAACCTGTTTTGCCCTTTATCTGGCGTTGAAATCTGGTGAGAATCGGACCCGGAACATCACCGGTCAAGGCTCGGACCGGGAGCTCGACGGGGGAGTTCATTCTGTCGCCAACCCTCCTAGGTGTTCAAGTAAGTCCTCATGCCTTGTTTGGGTGCTCCACGAACGATCGGGATTGAGTTTGAATGACAAAAAATTGTCTGTAACGTTGCTCGCCGGCGCCGAACCCGTGGAGGTCCCTCCGGTGGATTTCCGACGATAAAAGTGGTTTTGTTCGTGGTGTATTTTGTTGCTGGTGTGTCGAGGAGTGGTACGCCGCAAGAAGCAGTAAAAAAATACTAAGTTTGGGCCGGTTTGCGATTTTCCGGCGAAAATTCCGGCGACTTCGCCGGAATAATTACTGTACCGGCGAGTCGCCGATCTTCTTCTCCGGCGACCTCGCAGCCGGTCAGCGGTCAACACTGACGTGGCGTGCCGCGTAGGCAGCCACGTCAGCCAGGTGGGACCGTGCCGAGGTGAAGTGTAATGAACGGCTCCGATCGTGACATGTGTCGCGATCTTGGTTTTTTTAGAAAATTAATAAATGATTTTCGTATTAATAAAAAAAAATAGATCCGATGGTCAAGAATTCGCCACGTGGCGCTCTGAGAGTCGTCTGATCATGCCCAAAGATCGGATGCTCCAGAATCAGCCACGTGGCACGATCTGGTCCGTCGGAGGGTTTTGATTTTCGGATATAATAAAAAAATGATAAAAAAATAGAAAAACCTTCAAAACATCAAAAACGTCGTCGTTTTGGTCGATCCGGGTCTGGGTTGTGGGTCGGGTCATCCGACCCGGTCCGGATAATTTTTATATATATATTATTATTTTTAATAATAAAAAAATAATAATAATAAATTCAAAAATTCAATAAAAAAATGGAAAATCATAAAAAAAATTCAAAAAAATTCGGAAAATTCAGAAAAATTCTAAAAAAAAAATTTCCAGAAAATAGGAAATGGCCACATTCAACTAGTCATGACATGTCCCGGGTCTTTCGACCCCCGATCTTTCCAAAAATGATGGTTTTGCCCTTCCGGCAAACCGTCTTCCAAAAAAATTCTAAAAAAATCCAGGAAAATCCCAAAAAATAGGAAATGGCCACAGTCAATTGGCCAAGGCTCATCCCGGGTGTTTTGAACCCGATCATTCTTAAAAATGACGATTTCGCCCTTTGGGCGAATCGTCTTCCAAAAATTGACGATTTTGCCCTCCGGGCTAAATCGCCTCCAAATCTTCCCATTTTACCTCGGTCCTAAATCACGCCTTCCCTAAGCCCTTATGGCTATACTAGGAGGCCATGTGATGTGAATTGACGTGCATTGATGTGATTTATTTATGCACTTGATTGCGCTTTCATTTAAATTGATTGTGATTGATAGGAATAGTCTTCCAATCTGCATGAAACCCTGAATTAAACCTACCTCACCCGAACTTGCGCATGCATGAACTCTTAGCTAGGAACATCATTCCGGTTAGGTACCGAAAGGGCGTTGGTAATGACACCAGCGTAACCAAGTCCCCGAATCCAAAATCTCTGGTTCCGCAGAACTGATCGATCTCTCCCAATCGGTCAGTAAGGTTTCCGGTCTACCCTCCAAGAAAGACCGGTGGCGACTCCAAATGTATGCACAAGTTGCACATGCCACCACGACCACACTGAAGGTCGAAAGCGATCGACTCCTATCGTCGAATCCTCAAAAAATACTCCCGCCGCGATTTGGTATGGGCCTGGGAGGGCCCGCGCCGATCAAAGGGCCCGCGATCGGTAATCCATTAGCCGCGTTCGCTTCCGGACGGGTCGCAACAATACTGCAATCCATCTTTTCTTAATTCTTGACTGAAAGGCTTTCCAAAGCATCGCATTAAGCTCAAGCTCTTTACCTATCACCATCATTTCTAAACCATCGCAAGAATGTACTCTTTGGTGCCCATACCATTTGGCGTATCACTCCCTCCAAATGTCCTCTCGTACCATCAGGGATTCATGGGCATTGTGTCCTCTATTCTCTAAATCGAGTCATAGCCTTCTTGACTCCTTAAGCAAGTTCATGATTACTTCCAGTAATTCACTCTCGATTTGATTCGAAAATCTCCAACGATCCTAGTAACCCATCAACCTTCAAGGTCATGCCTCTTTCTTGTCAGCATGTCTAATACTTGACCTCAGGTTAGACTAACCCAACCTTCAGTCCATTCCATTGATAGTATTGAGGCAAGTCTTGGCATGCCTTTGTGCCACTCCAATGGATACCATAGTTCTCCCTTTGAATTTCCGATGAGATCATTTCTTTAAGTTCCTCTTCAATATTGGACTCATACACTCGTCTATAGGACTTCAAGGTTTCTATCCTTAACTTCGAGGTTTCTTTCCCAAGTACTCGAAATCCTGGATCTTCTCCCTGCTCTATTTATTTCCATAATCCCTTAGATATCAGAGTCCATTCCTCGCAACATCTTAATTCCTTTCTGACCTTCAAGCTTGATGCCTCAGGTAGCCATCAAAATAGTCAATTGACAAACTTCCAATTTAGAAGTTGAATCTCTTATTTCTCGAGGTAAGGTCTATCCTTCATCACCAATTGCACGATACTCAATTTTCAATTATATGTATCCGTTACTTAATTCACCTTTCCTAAGCGATATAGGACATCGCAGTCATGATCTTTGGGTAATATCTCCAATCAACGTGACCTTTCCTTCAGCTCCCTTGGAGCAGTCAATATTTCCAACTCTTATAGTTCACATAGTTGCGATGTCTTTTTTTGTACGAGCAACGCTCTCATATCCATATGCAATCTTATCTATCAACATTGCCTCTCATTCAATTCCCCTCGGGAAACTAATACTTTATGTTCTTATGGTATGTATAGACTTGAAACCTTCCTTTGCGCAAGCAATATTTCCCAAACTTTGTCGCAAGGACATTTGCAAGCCAACTCCAATCATGCACGAGGCATTCCAACTCATATGACCTTATTGTCATGTCGTATATGCAATGCCTTCTTCAGATTGCCTTGTTACGCCTCAAATTTCCTTTCCGCGTCACGTCATTATAATTCTCTTGATCCTTTCAATTCCAAACGGAACGCCATTGTCGGCGTGGTCAAACTTAAGTCCTTAAAAACTCTTTTCACGTTCATTCATCCATTCGTGCTACATCTCGTCCTTAGTCCTTTTTATCAATGGAATAGCTCTTGTGGAGAATCTTCTCACGATCCGTCTATAACAATCCATTAATGCTAGGAAACTTCGAATTTTAGCAATTCGTATCGATCTTAGCCAATTCATCGCTTATTATTCCAATCCTCAAGGGCTCCACAGGGATTTCATTTCCCAAAAATTTCATGACTAAGAAATTTCACCTTTCAAGCCCATAACTTGTGCTCTCCACATTTAGCATACTATGAGTGTTTCCTTAGGATTCATAGGATACTCTCAAAGGCTATTCATGTTTCTCATGACTCCTTAAATGAGTCCAATCATTGTCTTTCAAGGCGGTAACAATCAATCTAATCATTCATTGGATACTCAATCTGACTATTATCAGCTTCTTGCTACTAGATGTCGAATCGTTCAATTTGTCCTTTGTACCATCCACTTGAGAGCTCGTACCTTGGTTCTCTACTCTCGTGGGTCTCCACTTCGACCATGCAGCATTTTGTTCATTTTTGTCACACTTTCCTCAAGAGGCATTAGCGTTTTAATCACTGGATTCCATAACCAGTCAATGGGACTTCATCTCCATTTCATTCATTCAACTGAACATCGACATATCCTGAAATTTGACATTGCCTACAAGACAATTCCTCAAAATTACCTTACGGAGATCATTTGAGCTATGCGTCTTCTTTCTCAGTCCAGACATTCGATCTTAACACAAGGCAATTAGGATTTCTTCTTCCTTCCACACTAAGGTTTCTTACCCTACGAAGGAAACTATACACTTTAGTGGCGTTCTTTTATTTCGAATTCACGTTGCATTTCTTATTCTATAGGACGTCAATCTTGGAGTCTGCGCCAACAGCGGTACCTTTACTCCAGGATTCAGATGTCACCATACTTGACAATATTTTTTTTCAATGACTCAGTTACCTCAAGTGACAAGGTTCCAAGGAGTCGAGGTTCTTCCTTGGTCTCCACACATCCACACCTTGGATATTCAAATCGACTAACTCAAGTCACCTTGCGGTTATAATCCAAATAACCCTTTTTCACTTACTCAACCATTCATTAAAATCGTGAGTAGTTAGGACTATTAAGTCTATTCATTTTCCTTTCCACCAACGACCATTTCATGGTCCAATCGTCCTGAAGGACAACACCATATTCTTTAGGGGTGATAACTCGCAATACCACTTCTAGTGGTTCTGACTCATCCTCAATTAATCCCATTTTAATCAACAAGGTCCGACAACTGACATAACTTTTTCCTTAACATTCTCCACGACGGAAGAAATGAAATATCAATCTCTCATTACGAGCCCTATAGCCATTCTTTACGGGCACAGTCCATAATTCATAAGTAGTAATTTTCTCACTTATACCTCTTTCGATCATTCACCTCTTTCACTAAGACCCATTGCAGTTCCTCAGATTCAAGAATAGTAGCTAACCATAAGGCTTCCAAACTCCAATCCACTTAGGGACTTACTTGTCTTATTCAAAGGGGTCATTGACCACCTTTAGTATTCTTAGGTGACCTTGAGAACTCTATTTCACATTGATCGACTTTCCTCGGATCCTTGCAACGTTATCGGAGTTCAAGCAACCTTTGTTCTCAAGCAGCTTCAGAAAGGTACCTCTCGTCAATCAATTCGACAAGGCAATCCAATTAGGTACTATGTCTTCAAGGAAACTCTTCCTTTGGCGACCTTTCATCAATGATCAACGGCCTCTTAAGGCTAATGACTACCAGAGTCACTTCCTTTCCTTAGTGGACTCAAAACCCCTAAGGTTTCCTTTTCGAAATCCTCAATCCTGAGGGCGGCAGTTTCAAATTCATTCTCTCCATTGAACTTAGTCAATCTCAATCTCATACATAGTTCCACAAGCTTTCCATCGAATGATTCTTATTTCCATTCTATATCGCCCTTTCCACGGCTTTCATTACTTAGTTCATTAACACTAGTATTAGTCATCTCGGTGACTTTGGTAACAATGGCAACTCCTTCTCGAGTCTACCTACCCACCCATTTTCCCATTTCCGTTCAAAGTTCTCATGACCCTTTCAACTCTTAGGTCTCATACTGTGGCGTCCCAGGTCGCCACGCTAACGATTAAGGTCTCTGATAGTATAATAGTCTAATTAAGCTTAGAAGCACATAATTCTATATAGGCTATACCCACAGAATTTTAAACAATCAGTTTTGATTACCAACGCATATAATCACGGAAGCGTAGGAAAGCAGGCAAGAACCAAAGCAAGCTTTTATTTATATAACATATCGAGATGACCACATAAGTAGTTCACGTGCATATATAAAACAAGATAGTGACTACGGTCATCAATCTATAGGCACAACTGGGTGGGCAAGAAGGGAAACTACTCCATCGACATCAAAAGTCGCCTATACCAAAAAGTCCTCCAAAAAGTGACAGCCAACAACTCCAATCCTCACTCCTCATCTGAGTGGTCGGTGATGAGTAACTCAGTCTCCTCGTTGTAATCCTCATCCAATGACTCTGGTGGTGGAACATATAACTCCATCTCGTCAGCAACAGGCTCCAAGGCAGCATCAGGTACGACTGGCTCAGGTGGCGGTGGAGGCATCTCAGGTACAGGGATCTCAAGAAGTACAGGAGCTATAGGTGCTACAGGCTCAGAGGGCGCATCAAATGCATCATCAGGAAATGGACCAACTAACTGGTCGCCAACACGAACATAGAGAGAATACCAACTATACATGACAACTCCATGAGGAACTCCCTCATCAATCCAAACACTATAGATATGCATCAAAAGTCTAAGGTGGGGTACATCCATATGCACATAATCACGATAAATAGATACAAGGTCAAGAGGAACTCCAAAGCGTCTGGCCACAGGAGGCATGGTACTAATCTGAAAATGTTTCCACAAACGTGGGTTAGCGCGACGGCTAGCAAGAAAATCACTCAATCCCACCATAGGGGTCCTAAGACTCCCTAGGGGCAACTATGGAACAATAAGTGATCAAAGCTTATTAGTAATTAAAACAAAAGCATGGAATAGCAATAATATCATGAAATGAATATATCAATGTCGGGTGAGATGATGTGCTCTTCGTTCATTTACACCATTGCAAGGCGTTCCACCTTACAATCCCACTCTCCGGGGCTCCGTGATGCAAGGTACGACTCTACCCAGCACACAGCACAGGGTCCTCAAGCACGTACAGATCCCCGCGCACAGCCTAGGGGCGTCAACTCGATTCAGTGCACTGAAGAGCAAATACTCCACATATCCCATCCATAGCATTTCATGTACGTGATAATGAACCTCACGGATCTTAATTTCAAGTCTTCACGAAAATACTTCTATTTGAAATGCTATCAAAACAAATATTCCAATCTAAGATGAAGCATTTAAAGCACAGAATTCATTCAAGCATAACAATTATAATCGGCCCCAAGGACCAAGGAAATCCTTAACTCTTCTTTTTATGCCTTCTCGGGTCAATCAAGCTTGACTACCAAATGCACCTCCTCAGCAAGTAAATCTATTAAGGCTCAGCCTATAAATCAATAAGACATGTTCCTTAACTCCCTCATATCGTTCCTTCATAATGCACATCAATTTATTAATTAATCGTTTACCTATATCCGAAATCCTAATCTGTCCTATACCAGAACAGAATCTGTTTTCAACTCTGAAACCACCTTTAAACCTCTTCTTTTGACTAGTAACTCGACCTTATAGGTTGGTTAACAAATATAGATTAGTAAAATACCAAACGAAAACATAACAGCATCTTTAACAGAACAGATTCTGCCCTGATCCGAATCTAGTTCCTATCCTAGGTTAATTCAAAATTTGCATCATCTTTAACTAGTCATTCAACTCTCACTTAACAATAGCATTCTTTCATAAAATCTAGAGCAAAGAAACCTGTTCTAACACGATTATCACAGTCAAAACAGCATATAAACAGAACCGGTCTAGTTCAGTACCAAGACAATTTCTAACCTCAAAATCATTACCATACTCCATGAACTTGACCAACTACTCAAACTTCACTTAGTATTAACTCAGTTCTATGACATTCAAGGTAAAAAAATACAGTGTGGTTAGATTAGTAGAATAAAAGTACACCCACAGAATAGTTCCTATTCTGGAAAATGAGCACCAATTTGGTTCTAACTTACGGCACGATCCTTACTTGCTTCATTTCACCTAGTCATTCGACTATCATGGTGTTCTACTCTAACTCTGAAATTCCTCAGCTCAAGATCCTCGAATGTAGATAAAAATTTACTCCTTTTCGACACCTAGATCAGAGCCGAACAATAGCAACATCAATTCAGTTCACAGAACGAGCTTTTTGTCCTAAACACTTGGATTGAGCTCCTAATCTTAACAACCACACAAAAACATCTAGCCTATGACAGAATTGAATGAATTCCTTGCCTTCCTTGAAGCTTGAATGTGCTCGAAAGCCCTTGATTTCCTCTGCTCCTCTGTGAAATTGCCGACCAGTTCTAGCTTCCTCACTCGGTCTCTCTCTCTTTCGCTCTCTTAGTCGAACAAGGAAGAATGGGCAGAAAACTCCCCTTGCTCATCAAGACTCTTATTTGTACTAGAGGGAAGGGAGTGTAGAGTGAATCCTTGAGTGACAAATGGCACCATGCATGCTTCCTAAAATTTTGATTTTTGACAAATGTAGATAGTCCCTCAATTCATGGATCATTCCCTAGGATTTTCGCCACATCTCATAGCCCCTAATGGTCGGCTATCCCATGAGGGATCTTGAGATGACATCAAGCCAATGATTTGATCATTCCCTCTATGCTATTTCCCTAGGCCATTCGGCCAATCTAATTTCATGCACAAGAATTAAACTCGCCAAGTGTCTATACCCCAAATGGCCGAAAATATCTTGTCCTCCAAGGATAAGGAAATCAATCTACTAAACCAAGCTTAGGTTATTCATCATGGCCTCATGGTTAATCGACCAATCATATATTTCATTGTCCTCTAAGACCATGCGGGAGAATTCCCTCATACCAATTCCATACTTGTTTCTACGAGTCCTTGTTCATTCGGTCATTGATTGATTTTCTTGTTCCGCGAGATAATTTCCATGGTGTCCATTCTTCTTGTGTTTCAACCAAGTGATGATTCAATCCATCATCCAATCCTTCTTTAACTTCACTTGATAACAATGGAACCTTAGTATCGCAATTCTCGACCAAGGTACTGAAGTCCTTAAGTCTTCACGTGAGCCTACACTAGTCCAATCTCATAATTTCCTTAATACATCCCTAGCTCTTCTTCACAATTGCCGCCCTGACATAATTCATGCTCATGATTTATTCCTACATAGTGGGGTCTCCAGTTCCTGCTTTTAAAATCAGCTTCAAAACCCATTTCGGGTTCCCTAGATCAATAGAAATCTACTAAACGGGGATGCCACACATAAAATTCACAAGCTCGAGCCAAACGTTCTTTTAGCACTTATACTCTAGTTGCTCATCTTTACTCAATTCTCGTGATTTTTTTCAGTTCTTGAATCTTCTCATATCTTGTATACTCGAGCCAAATGCTCCTCTAGTAACTATACTCTGGTCGTTCAACCTTATTAGGTTCTCATGGCACTTGATCTATCACAATTCCCTCTAGGAATTAAAGACTTAAGCCATCTACTCGAGTCTAGTAGTCTCAGGCTGCTCATCTCATCATCTATCACCAGCAAACAACTATCCAATGGTTCTTAGGCAACTCTCGACTAATTGCCAATTATCCAGGTATTCCAAATCGTCCTTAATCAGTAACCACATATCAAGTCAGCCTCAACTGGGCACTTTCTCAATTAACAGCCAACTATTAGGCAAATCTTAACTCATCAACTATCAGACAAGCACTCAAGGCATCAATTCGATGAGTCAATCGCTCATACCTTGAGTCTAAAGGCATCTGCCACTCTAGTACAAGCACAGTAGGCTATCTCAATTTCAAAAGATATTAGTTCAACGAGGTATAGACTCCACACGCTATCTAATCTCTCAGTTAGACCTTGGCCAAAACAAACACGTGATGCCAAATACAAAACACGCCAAATAGGCCAATCACAAACATCAATTTTCTTTTTCAAATGAAACTCATAGCCAAGTACAAAGCCTCTAACCATGCTAATCACAGGCGCCATTATAACTTTTGAAAATTCACGTTGAGGATTAATTCAATGCAATATATCTCTTAACCAAAATCGGACTTAACCCGATACCTAGACTCTCCCTTTCAATTTATGATTTGGGTCATTTTGCCTCCTTGCTATCTTAAAAGCTTGTCAGGAGCAGCTCTTTGTCCAGACCTCTCTGTTCCGGCTATCACTCCCCTCCCTCATCAGATCGAGTCATTGCATGTTGTCGCAAGTCATACATCTACGGAGAGAGCCAAGTTCCACACATCCCATAACATATTTCATTATGGTTTATAGATATCCCGTCAACTTGTCCCATACCGAGTGACAGGTTATTAAGTCTGATAGTGATAAGCTCATGCATGCACATTCCTCGACTTTCATTTTAATGCCACAAACATGCACTCCATGATTGTCCTCACCACTTGTCACACCACATTCATCTTCAGATCAATTCTTATTAATAGAAGATTTCTAATTCCACCAATGACAGTCACAGCTCATAGATCAATTGCCTATGTTCAACCATATACCTCAAGTTGGGTCATTGACAAGTCACAATCACAATCATACAATCCAACTGACTCTCTGTTCATAAGCGATTCTCTATCAACCTCAAGCACTTTTACAACCTCAAAATCCGTACTTATGACTCCTCAATTTCTGCTTGCTTCCTTGTGAAACTCAATCATAACATCACCCAAGATCATCAATTAAAATCGACACTAGAACTGTTAGAATACAACACAAGTTCAAGCCTATAATCCTCAAGGTTCAGTAACCAATACTTAATCCTAAAGGTCTCACTATCTAATCGTCCTCAAGTCATCACGCCTTATCACTCCAAGTCTCAATCAAATCAGATCGTGCTGATCTTGCTCTGATACCAAACAAGCGGGGATGTTACGCCCCGAACCCAGCGGGCACGCGAACATCCCACCTAGCCGTTCTTCTTGTTGTTATTACCTAGGATCATTCGGCTTACAACTTATAAATCCATATACATGATAAGAGCAAGTGGACACGAGAAAGCATCCCACACCGAAAATGCAAGATGACTTAGAACAGAAAGAATACACATCTCATTACAGATTCCCAAAATCAGGTACAATTCTAACTCCAAAATAATAAACAAGGTTACGAAAAGGGTTAATATCTATTTTCTTCCAAGGTCATCTTCAAATGTCAATCCATGGCACACTCGGTTTACTACCGCCTGGAACCTGAAAAATGTTAATCCCACGATGGGGTGAGATATAAATCTCAGTAAACTAACCCTAAACCTAAACTAGGCCATTGTATCATAAAAAGGCATTAGGATTGGCGTTGAACAATTATAATCCAATGACAATTATACTATCAAGACCAAGCTTCGTACCATAATAATTCATTCATATACAAGAGAGTAGTCTCAATTTCACCATAACTGCCCATTCAATTGCTAGGCCCATGTCAATATGCCTCAAGCTCATCATGATTTCAATTCCAATGGCCAAGCTCGTGTCAACACGCATCAGGCTCATCATGATTTCAATTCCAATGGCCAAGCCCGCGTCAACACGCATCAGGCTAAATCAAGATTTCGATTGGCAACCCGCGTTCTGACGCATCAGGTTCCAAATGCCATTTCAATGCTCGTGTCGACAAGTATCTAGCATATCCCGCGTTCTGACGCATCAGGATATAAATCGATCTCGCGTTCTGACGCTTCAAAGTTTGATATGCCATTGATTCATAACTCAATCAATCAATTAAATCTCGCTTTCATAAACATGCTTCTCTTAATTCAAGGGCTCACAAGCCATTTCTCATCTTTAAAATAACTTCATGATCGAGTATAACAAGATTAAGCAAGCAATTAGCCTCTTAACAAAAGGATCACTCAAGGCCGAAACATACATTGCACGGCACAATCTTGCGTATCAAGGCAATCAATGAAACAAGCCATTCCCTTGTTAATTCAAGCACAAGTTTCACACATTTGTCACTGAAGGGACCAAATGCCATACGACCATGCAAGAGCACATGCCAACCGAATGTTTGCATAACAAATTCAGCTATGAATATTATAATTTCACCTCAAGGCAATCGGTTCACAAAGTCATCAATTCGATACTCAATCTCGTTCATTAGTACCCTAACGTCCTAATAAGGGTTTAGGTGTCGCTTACCACTTCAACTGGGCTAGGAATTCATGCCAAAGATAGCCACGATGCTTAGTCTTCAATCGGCCAAAACAAGGTAATGTGCAGCCTTAAGGAATTCCAACAATTCAACAATTAAAACTCCGTCAAACTCAATTCTATCGCACAACCACTTTGTCAACACATCATACTACATTCTAGGATGCCTTACCAAGAGTTTGTTTTTGTGGATATTGAGATAACAAAAGCAAATGATCGCATGAGGCATCAAATAGGTGACAAAATTAGATGCGTCATAGAGAGATAGAGATCTCTTTACTCAAGGACGGGTACGCCGTCGTCGATCCATTCAATGATAACGTTGACGTAGTCCTCCTGAAACAAGTCAATTAAGTCTGGCTCTTCTATCGTGGCTTCAACTATTTCATCTTTTATCCATTTGGATGCTTCAGTGAAAAATATTTTTAAGTGGGTTTCGAAAACCTTTCCCTTGCCTTTCCAAGCGCTCGATCCCAAAAAACGATGGCCTCGGTCCCAACTGTGCCTGCAACTCTCGGGTTTGCCACTTGATTCTCCTTTAAAACCTAACCCATTCCGACTTTGCACTGTGGCCAAGCTGATCGGTTCACGGATTCGTTGGTGTTGCTTGCCTAGACCCAATCCAGGGGTGAATCCATGCCGGCTTAGTATCATGCCCACCATGATTGACAGTTTGGAGCAACTTGGGATCCTGACGACTGTGCTTGCTGGCACATGCATGATGTACATCCTTTCCAAGGCGTAGAAACTTTACTCCTTTCTAGTGGACGGCTCTATTTGAGGGATGACGTCTATCTGGCCTGTCAGAAAATCAGTCTCCGAATGCACGGTGACTAGCTTGTCGTTAATCACCATTCTGACGTTTTGATGCAAGCTGGACGGGATAGCTCCAGCTACATGGATCCATGGCCTTCCCAGTAACATTCCGAACGATGCCGGGATATCCATAACCTGAAAATTGATTAAGAATTCAATCGGGCCCACGGTGACAGTTAGCTCGACCTCCCCGATTACTTCACTCTTTGCTCCATCAAACGCTCAAATGGTGGACTTTGAAGCCTTAATCGAATCTTCCTTCACTTCCAAACCTCTAAGTGTACTCATAGGGCATATGTTAAATGTTGACCCGTTGTCTACTAATACGCGTGACACCCGCTTGCCACGACATGTTATTGATATGTATAGCGCTTTGTTATGGCATCGGTCTTCTGCTGTAAAATCTTCGTCCGAGAAGAAAACCTGATCCTTCAGGAGGATAGCGCCCACGAAATCTTCTAGTTGCATTTCATTGATAGTCTCGGGTACATGTGCCTCATTAAGTACTTTCAGAAGAGCGTCTCGATGTTTTTCAAAGGTCTTGAAAGGTTCCAAGAGTGAAATCTGGGCGGGCATCTTTCTCAACTATTCGACTACTTCAAATTCGCTGGTTCGGACGAGGGACAAGACGTGCCCGGCATCTTCCTGGGTTACTCCTTTCTTTTTCACAACATCATCTTTGTGAACCAGACACATTCTAGAGCGGATTATAGCGTCCACATCGCCAGTACCATAATTCCAATGAGTTGCCTTAGGGTCATAGGGTCCTACTGCAGGGAGAGCGATTACCAGAGGATTGCCTTTGGTGATTTCGATTATGGGAGATTTGCTGGTCTCCTCTATTGTCCCATCGTCATCTTCAGACACCATGTCGAATTTAGCGGGGTTACTTACTAGCGGGTTTACCCTTTCCAACACATAGATAGACCTATCCAGGTAAAGTTCCTCTGAATTATACCCACCTCTCGGACTTGGAGGACACATTTTAGTAGATTTGGGTCCATACTTGGAGAGTTGAAATTCTTCATTCATCCTCTTCACGAATTGGGTGGCACTTTCCGTTCTTGCGACTTTTGACCCTCGGACTTCACCTTGTTGCTGGGCCCATTCAAACTTTTCCAGCTCGTCTACCAGATGGGCGAAGGAGTGATACCAGTAGGCTCCTATGGATATCGCGGTTTCATGTGGCGTGGCCTTTATGAATCATTCTATTAACTCCTCCTCAGTCAAAGGAGGATATATCTTTGCCGCAATTTTTCTCCTTCAAAACGCGTAAGATCGAAAATCCTCATCTTTCTCTTTTTCCATGAGGATTAGGTCCTCACGGTTGAAATAAAATAGCTGATTAACATCGAAGTGCTCGAGGAACTGGGTTATGAAGTCATCCCATGTGCTGAGCCTATGCCGATCAGAAGTGCGAAACCGGGTAAGGGTTGGTCCTTCCAAACTTAATCTGAAATTCTGAATGAGCGCCTCCTCATCTTTGTCGAGCCTAAAAACCGTCTTCAGGTAGGATAAGACATGCGCTCTCGGACATCTTTCCCCGCTATACGTTTGACGGAAGGTAATATCACTGACAGGCCTTGATGAGGAAGTTTCAGCTCGGAGAGACAGAGAGTTTGTTAGGGTTTTCAACTGGGTGAGGCCGTCGGTTAGCTCGTGGTGTCGTTCCTCCAAATCAACGAGCTTGCGACCTTGTCTATCCAAATCTTTTTGATGTTCCATTAGCATAAAGTTACTCTCTTCAAACCCCTTAGTTTCTATTTGCTAGATTAAATGAGTTAATACGTTTACGAGGTCAGCCATCTGTGCTTCCATCTCAACTAATTGCGTGAACGTCCACTGGTCACTTCCGCTTCCTGGGTTTGTGTATGGGTCACTTCAGCGGTTGCCCTAGCTATTTTCGGCTCTTGGGGATCATCCATTCGTCCCTAACCATCGGGAATTACTTCTTCTAGATCAATAAAAAAGCTTGGAGGGACAGAATACGACACCTTGAAATTGTAACCTCAGCTGTCCTGCCCCAGGTTATCAATAATTTCTCCTCTTCGGAGGGCCTCTTTGACAAATCTCTTATCACTTAGGCGAGCTTTCTCCAGGCATTTCTCGTATTCATCAAACTCTTCCGCCTTTTTGCCGCCATCGATGTTCGACAAATGCCCTATAGGAACGTCCCGGATCTTCCCTATTATGGTTTTCAATGAAAATCGACTTGAATCAAGGTTAATCCTTGCATAATATCATGCAAAGAGATAACTATCGGTCTGGCGATAATACCTATGTCGGTCAACTTAGCTAAACAAGCCATCTTTTGGTCCCTTGTGACTTCGTCCTGTCTCGGATATTGTGAAGCTATGGCTAATACTGCCTCCATCTTAGGCACATTAAAATAGAAACTCTAAATCACCCCCAAGTCGACATCAAATACCGTGTTAATGGTATGTTCTGGTAGGAATTATGCTAGACATTCGGATCCGTCCCGTCAAATTCCGGTAAGTTATTATCAATGAGAGCCTGCACGTCGTACTACAGAGCCCGGCAGTTATCCACGTTGTGCCTCTTTTCACCCATGTGGTATGCGCATGTTTGGCTCTCGTCGAATCCTGGGAATCTCGTCAAATCTAATAAGTTCTTATATTACTAGCTAAGAAGCCACTAAGGGCAAGGCGAGAGCCAAACATGTTTGGCCACTGAGATTCCCAAGATTCGACGAGAGCCAAATATGCGTATACCACATGGGTGAAAAGGGGCACAATGTGGATAACTACAAGGTTCTACAGTACGACGTGCAGGCTCTCATTGATAATAACTTACTGGAATTTGAAGAGACGGATTCGAATGTCCAGCAGAATCCCCTACTAGAACACACCATTAACGCGGTATTTGACGTCGACTTGGGGGTGATTTAGAGTTTCTAGTTGATGTGCCTAAGATGGAGGCAGTACTAACTATAGCTTCACAATATCTGGGACAGGACGAAGTCACAAAGGGCCAAAAGATGGCTTGTTTAGCTAAGCTAACCGACATGGGTGTTATCGTCAGGACCGGAAGTCATCCCTTCATAGGATATTATGCAAGGATTAACCTTGATTCAAGCCGTTTTTCATTGAAAACCACAAGAGGAAAGATCTGGGACGATCATACAAGGTATTTGTCGAACATCGATTGCGTCAAAAATGAAGAAGAGTTTGATGAATACGAGAAACGCTTAGAGAAAGCTCGCATAGGTAACCAGAGATTTGTCAAAGAGGCCCTCCGAAGAGGATAAATTATTGATAACCTGGGGCAGGACAGCGGAGGTTACAATTTCAAGGTGTCGTATTCTATCCCTCCAAGTTTTTTTATTGATCCAGAAGAAGTAATTCCCGATGGTTGGGGAGATATGGATGATCCCTAAGAATCGAAAATAGCTGGGGCAACCGCTGAAGTGACCCCCACACAACCCAAAGAGCGAAAAGCGACTAGGGGATGTTCACGCGATTGGTTGAGATGGAGGCACGGATGGCTGACCTCGTAAACGTATTGACTTATTTAGTCCAGCAAATAGCAGCTGAGAGGTCTGAAGAGAGTATCTTTATGCTAATGAACCACAGAAAATAGTTGCATAGACAAGGTCAAAAGCTCGTTGATTTGGAGGAACGACACCACGAGCTAACCAACGACCTCACCCAGTTGAAAACCCTGACAAACTCTCTGTCTCTTCGAGCCGAAACTTCCTCATCAAGGCCTGTCAGTGATATTGCCTTCCGTCGAACGTATAGTAGGGAAGGATGTCCGAGAGCACATGTCTTATCTTACCTGAAGACGATTTTTAGGCTCGACAAAGATGAGGAGGCGCTCATTCAGAATTTCGGATTAAGCTTGGAAGGACCAGCCCTTACCTAGTTCCACACTTCTACTCGACATAGGCTAAGCACATGGGATGACTTCATAACCCAATTCCTCGAGTGCTTCGATGTTAATCAGCTATTTTGTTTTATCCGTGAAAACTAACCCTCATGGAAAAAGAGAAGGATGAGGATTTTCGATCTTATGCATTTAGATGAGAGAAATTGCGGCGAAGGTGTATCCTCCTTTGATTGAGAAGGAGTTGATAGAATGCTTCATAAAGGCCATGCCACGTGAAATCGCGATATCTATAGGAGCCTACTAGTATCACTCATTCGCCCATCTAGTAGGCGAGCTGGAAAAGGTTGAATGGGCCCAGCATCAAGGTGAAGTCTGAGGGTCAAAGGTCGCAAGAACGGAAAGCGCCATCCAATTCATGAAGAAAATGAATGAAGAATTTCAACTCTCTAAGTCTGGACCCAGATCTACTGAAACGTGTCCTACTAGTCCGAGAGGTGGGTATAACTCAGAGGAACTTTACCTGGATGGGTCCATCTATGTGCTAGAAGTGGTAAACCTACTCGTGATTAACCTCGCTGATTTCGACATGGTATCTGAAGATGATGATGGGATAGTAAAGGAGACCAACAAATCCCCTAGAATCAAAATCACCAAAGGCAATCCTTTGGTAATCGCTCTCCCGCAGTAGGACCCTATGACCCTAAGGCATCTCATTGAAATTATGGTACTGGCGATGTAGACGCTATCACCTGCTCTGGAAGGTGTCTGGTTCACAAAGATGATGTCATGAAAAAGAAAGGAGTAACCGAGGAGGACGCCAGGCAGGTCTTGTCCCTCGTCCGAACCAGTGAATTTGAAGTGGTCGAACGGTTGAGAAAGATGCCCTCCTAGATTTCACTCCTGGAACTTTTCAAGACCTCTGAAAAACATCGAGACGCTCTTCTGAAAGTGCTTAATGAGGCACATGTACTCGAGACTATCAATGAAATGCAACTAGAAGATTTCGTGGGCGCTATCCTCCTGAAGGATCAGGTTTCCTTCTAGGGCAAAGATTTTACAACAGAAGGCCGAGGCCATAACAAAGCGCTATACATATCAGTAACATGCCGTGGCAAGTGGGTGTCACGTGCATTAGTAGATAACGGGTCAGCATTTACCATATGCCCTATGAGTACACTTAGAGGTTTGGGAGTGAAGGAAGATTCGATTAAGGCTTCAAAGTCCATCATTCGAGCATTTGATGGAGCAAAGAGTGAAGTAATCGAGGAGGTTGAGCTAAATGTCCTCGTGGGCCCAACTGAATTCTTAATCAATTTTCAGGTTATGCATATCCCGACATCGTTGGGAATGTTACTAGGGAGGCCATGGATCCACACAGCTGGAGCTGTCCCATCCAGCTTGCATCAAAAAGTTAGAATGGTGATTAACGACAAGCTAGTCACCGTGCATTCGGAGACCGATTATCTGACAGGCTAGATAGACGCCATCCCTCGAATAGAGTCGGCCACTGGAGAGGAGTCAAGTTTCCACGCCTTGGAAATGATGTACATCATGCATGTGCCAGCTGGCACAGTCGTCAGGATACCAAGTTGCTCCAAACAATCAATCATGGCGGGCATGATACTAAGCCGACATGGATTCACCCCTGAATTGGGTCTGGGCAAGCAACACCAAGGGATCCGTGAACCGATCATCTTGGCCATAGTGCAAAGTCGGAATGGGTTGGATTTTAAAGGAGAATCAAGTGGCAAACCCGAGAGTTGCAGGAGCAGTTGGGACCGGGGCCATCGTTTTTTGGGATCGGGCGCCTGGAAAGGCAAGGAAAAGGTTTTCGAGACCCCCTTAAGTCGATTTTTCACTAAAGCATCAAAATGGCTAAACGACGAAAAAGTTGAAGCCACGAGAGAAGAGCTAGACTTAACCGACTTGTTTCGGGAGGATTACGTCAACGTCATCATCGAATGGATCAATGACGGCGTACTCGCCCTTGAGTAAAGAGAACTCTATATCTCTATGACGCATCTAATTTTGTCACCTATTAGATGCCTTGTGCGATCATTTGCTTTTGTTATTTCAATATCCACAAAAAAAGGGAGAAGCCGAGCCCACGATTTCGACACCCCTAAGAGCATAGCGATGAACCCTTAGAACTCACATGCACGGCATCCAATGGGTGAGCTTCAGGTAAGCCTTTCCCTCTCCAGCCCATACTCGAATTATCAGAGCAAACTGGGAACTAATACGAGCTTTCATCGAAAGGTCTCTCAGTCCGATGTCGTGGCATGTCTTTTTTCCCAGTCGAGTCGATTAAGACTCGGGTGTCATTTTGTCTTTGAGAGCAACTTTTGACGAGCTCACTCTCAAAGAGGGGCAGCTGTTGATACCTGATTTTTAATCAACTTTTATTTTAATTTTATTTTCAAAATTAATTAAAAATAACCAAAAAATCATAAAATTTCAAAATCAACTCCAGAGGCCTTGGCCTAGCCTTGGGAGCCAATTTGGAGCAAAAATATTTTTCATAATTTTTAATATTTTTTCAAATTTATTTAATTATAAAAATACCCAAAAAATCAGAAAAAATACTATTCGTGGTCAGAAAAATACACAAAAATAGTCAATAATTTTATTTTAATTTCTTTTTCAAAAAGGTCACTTTAAATCTTGAAAATTCGACTTGGATAACTATGTTTCTTCACAAAAATAAACTCGAATCGAGCATAAAAATTCCTTTTTGAGTCTTTTAATTTTTAATTTCCACTTCTAATAAGTTATGACATTGGTATCTAGATCCTTAAAGTGCAATTGCATCAATTTGCCCTTCAATTTGTTCAATTTTAACCAAAAGGGCTCAATTGCATAATTTCTTTGTAATTTAGTCCCCGGTTTCGTGAATCTTAAAATTAAATCCTTCCTAGGGACACCCATGAAAATTAAACATCCCTACCCTATAAATTTCATCATGCTGAATCCAATGGTGGCCTTGATTTGGATTAATTCGGTCGTTTGAGCTTTCGATTATGCAAAAATCGATTTCGGATCTTTCTTGAAAATTGGGGTTTCCATTTAATTTCAAGTTATTAATCTGAGAAAGTACCCATTTTCGATAGGAAACATGATGGGAAACCCAATTTCAACATCAATTTTGTAAAAAAAAAAATGGACGAATTGGGCTCCGATTGGACTAAATTTCAAAATCGAATCCGCCGGATCGGGTCCAACTCGATCCAATGAATTCGGGTCTACACCAACAGACTTCCCACACGCTATTCATGCATGTTTCGGCCCTTCTTCTCGCAAGATGCCACGAGAACTCCTTCGTTTGTCGCCTACTGCATGAGATGGTGAGAGAAGAGTGAGCTGGCGCTTGGGGATTGCGAAAAAAGGACGGTCGTTGCTGAGGTCGGGTACGGTGACGAGGAAAATGGGAGGTTATCCGAGAGGAAGAGTTGGGGGGGGGGAGCAAAAAAAGAAAAAGAAAAGAGTCTTCCATTCTCAGCGAGGGGAGGACACAGACACACTGAGGGAGGGCATTTGAGAGTGAGAGAGAGCACGAAACCGAAACACATTGGTTGGAGGAGGAACACTGGTTGGAGGAGGAACTAACGAAGGAGCGATAGCCGGAGTTCTACGAGACTCCAGTGGGCTCCTAGTAGATGGATTTGTCGAAAAAATCTTTGATTGCAACCCTCTAGTAGCTGAAGCAAAAGCTCTCGTCGCAGGTCTAAAGTTCCTCAGAGCAAAAAAAGGAGATCTGGGAGGCGAAGCTCCTGGTGTCCTTGGGGTCTGACTCCCTGGGTGTAGTTCGTGCTGTCAACGACATGGTAGATTCGTACTGGGAGGCAGAGTCCTTAATTTGTGAAGCCTAACATATCCTAGACCAACTTCAAAATATTTCGATGGTCTACTGCAAAAGAGAAGATGTGGCATCCCCGTTTAGTAGATTTCTAATGGTCGAGGCAACTCAAAATGGGTTTTGAATCTGATTTTAAGAATAGGTAATAAGGACCTCAATATGTCGGATTAACAATGAAGACGAAACATGTCAGGATGACATATGAGAGGGAGAGCTAGGAATATATTAAGGAAATTATGAATAAGGATTAGTTAAGGCTCACGTGAAGACTTAAGGACCCCAACACTTTGGTCGAGAATTATAATGTTAAGGTCCAATTGTTATCAAGTGAAGTCAAAGAAGGATTGGATGATTTACTTGAATCATCACTTGGCCGAAGTACAAGAAGAATGGACATCATTGAAATTATTTTATGGAATAAGGAAAACAATCAATGGCCGGTTGGATTAGAACTCGTGGAGATGAAAATAGGTGCGGTTGTAGGGTTTAAGCTCCGTATCCTTGGAAGACACGATATTTTGGCCCATTTGGGGCAAAGACATTTGGCAAGCTCATTCCTTAGGCATAAATTCTTAGTGGTCGAATGACCTAGGGAATAAGTGAAAGAATGTGATCTATCATTGGCTCATTGTCATTGCAAGATCTTGTCAAGGATAATAGACCATTGAGGGTAAAGACATGTGGCGACTTCCTCCCTTGTGCATGAAATTTCATTAGCCGAATGGCCTAGGGAAGCAACAAAGGAAATCATTGGCCCTTTGTCATCTCAAGATCTTGCCATAGATAATCGTCCAATGAGGGTGGTGAGAAGTGGCGAGAATGCAAAGAAGAAATCCCTATGTTAAGGGATTTAGAACAAATGGCAGCAATCAGAATTTTGGGGAAACATGCAAGGCGCCACTTGGCCGAGAATCAATAGGAGTTTAGAGCAATGGCGCCATTTGTCATGAGAAAACTTCACATCACACTCCCTTCTCCTAGTTTATGTATGAAAACTTGGTGAGCAAGAAGGATTTTCTGCTCATCTTCTCCCTCCTTTGTTCGACCGAGAAGGTAGAGGAAGAAAAGGAGAGCCGGTCGTGTACTTCACTGAGGAGCCGAAGGAATCAAGGTATCCGAGCACATTCAAGCTTCTAAAAGGCAAGGAATTCATTCAACTTCATCATAGGATAGTGGTCTGTCAATTGTCAACTGGCTTGGAGTTTTCAGAATTGATTTTGGGTTTGTAACTCGAGTTTCGTGGACTGGTTTAGGCTAGAGTAGCTCGGTACTGTTTTTGGTGCAAAACTGAGGTGATAATTGAGCTACATTGTGGAATTCTGAGTTGAATCGTTGATGAGTTCGACTAGATCCACACATATGGATGAGCTCATGTCAATTTAGAGAGGTTTGCAGCAGAAATGTATGTGAAAACTGAGTTGCTGTACGGTTGTTCGGATTGAGGGATTGTTCCAGTATAAACTTATTTTCTTGTCTTGATCATAGGAGTGTTATACCCTAGCAGTGTCGAGGTACTGTTGATGGGATAAACTAAAGAGTTTTGGACTTGTTTAGGGAGTCAAAACAGAATATGTGCTAAAGTAAACAGGTCAGATTTTTGTACTGGAAATAGCTATTGTACGAGGGACTTTATGAAGAAATTGAAGAGATTTTAACTCGAGGGGTTGGAAGTAGTCTCTTATAGATTCTTGAGTTTGAGGTTTGATGACTAACCTTGTTAAAATTGCGAATAAAAATGCAAGACTCCTTTAATCCAAAACAAGGAAAGGTGGTCAGCCGGCTTAGCTTGTTGAAGAGGTCTTGTACTAGTATTTTTGTTTCTAAACAGATTTGATTCTGGGATAGTAGCATGAGCTGAGTAATTTATATCTCATAGTTTGTTGTGCAAGGCTAATATATGCTTGCGGAGGCCATCCTTGATTGTGGTTGTTGACATTGCTTTTCCATATACTCTTTAGCATGAACTTTGATTATACCTTGTTGGTATTGTTCATTGAGTGGCATGCGAAACTGAATTGAGAGACCGAGATGTTCTCGGCAAGCATCCATGGATTGGAAATTGGTGAAATGAAATGAGGAGAATTTCTCTTCAGTGCACTGAATTGAGTTGACGCCCCTGGGCTGTGTGCGGGAAATTGTACGTACTTGACAACCCTGTGCTGTGTGCTGGGTAGAGTCGTACCTTGCGTCGCGGAGCCCCGAAGAGTGGGATTGCAAGGTGGAACGCCTTGCAATGGTGTAAATGAGCGAAGAGCATGTCATTTCATACTACATTGACATATTTATTTTCTGATGATATTTCTGCCCCATGCTCTTGATTGAATTATTATGTCTCGATTTCTTACTGCTTCATAGTTGTCCCTAGGGAGTCTTAGGACCCCTATGGTGGGATTGAGTGATTTTCTTGCTAGCCGTCGTGCTAACCCACGTTTGTGGAAACATTTTCAGATTAGCACCATGCCTCCTGTGGCCAGACGGTTTGGAGTTCCACTTGATTATGTATCTGTTTATCGTGATTATGTTCATATGGATGTACCCCATCTTAGACTCTTGAAGCATATTTATAGTGTTTGGATCGATGAGGGAGAACCTCATGGAATTGTCATGTATAGCTGGTATTCTCTCCACGTTCGTGTTGGTGACCAATTAGTAGGTCCGTTTCCCGATGATGCTTTTGATGCGCCCTCTGAGCCTGTGGCACCTCCAGCTCCTGTACTCCCTGTGATTCCTGTGCCTGAGGTACCTCCCCCGCCACCTGAGCCAGTAGTACCCGATGCTGCCCTAGAGCCTGTTGCTGAAGAGATGGAGATATATGTTCCACCGCCAGAGTCCTTGGATGAAGATTATGACTTGTAGACCGAGCTACTTCTTACCGATCACTCTGACGAGGAGTGAGAGCTAGAGCCATTAGCTGACACTTTTTGGAGGATCTTTTTGGCATAGGCGACTTTTGGAGGTCGATGGAGTAGTTCCCTTTACCATCCCAGTTGCGCCTATAGATCGATGACCGTAGTCACTATCTTGTATATATGCTCGTGAACTACTTATGTGGTCATTATGATATGTTATATAAATAAAAGTCTGCATATAGTTCTTGCCTATCTTCTATGCTTCCGTGATCACATGCCTTGTTATTATATTTGATTGTTTAAAGTTCTGTGGGTTTAGCCTATATTTTATTGTGTGCTATTAGGCTATTAGGCTATTATACTAATAGAGACCTTAATCGTTAGCGTGGTGACCTGGGACGCCACAGAAGCCAACCAGGTAGTTGATTGGATCACCAAAATGCTTCAAGCCAATTGTATTCCGGCCCTTTGGATCTTGTCCACACCCCTACCTCTTTGGGAATTACTAAGTGTTGATGCCCTTCGCTCGGGCCTCTATGTAAGAACCTTTAATAGTTAGTACTGCATGTTTGCTTTTCCGACAAAAAAAAAAATTTTGATTGTGGTCAATTCCTATTTTCTGGAAAAAAAAAAGGAATTTTTCTGAATTTTTCCAATTTTTCTGAATTTTTTTTATGATTTTTCTATTTGTTATTACTTTTCGAATTTTATAATTGTTTTAAAAAATTTTAATTTTTAATTTTTCGAAATAGTGTTCTGGATTGGGCTGCAAGGCTCAACCCTTCTAAAGTCGCGGGCTAAGAAAAGCCACGAAGCCCAAATAAGAATCTAAAGGATAAAGCTCAATTTTCTTTCTAAAGCCCACTCCGAAAATTCAGTATAAGGCCCATTCTCATATATATATTTTTAAATCATCTTCAAGAAAGGCCAATTTCACTCCAAAGCCCAGATATGATTAGAATTTAAATTAAGCCCACACGCCAGCCCAAAACTACTTAAATCCCAGAACGAACGAATCCACGCACTACAAATATGATATCTCAGACTTCTCTATTCCCCTTCTTTTTTTCATTTTTTAATTCCATTTTGTTTTTTTTTTATTTCTCCCTTATTTCTTTTCCTCTACCCACGTCATCTTCTTCCCCACGACAACTTTTTTTTTCACAGGGACGCCCTGAGGGATCATGGGAGCTTCTCCGAGACCTTCACGTACACCATCTTCGTCCACTGACTGTTGCCCCGAGTTACGACACCGAGCTACCTTCATCGCCGGACAGTCAATGTCGGCACCGTCGTGATCGTCGTCGATTTGACGGACCGCCCCGACTCCATCGCGACCATCATTCAAACTGATCTATCTGCTGACTCATGTTTTTATTTCTTTTTATTTTCCTATTTTTTGTCTTTTATTTTCTCTTCTTGGTCGTCTTCTTCGCAAGATCTTCTTCTCAAGGGATGCCATGGGAGCTTCACTTAGAGCTTCCCCAAAGTTGGCTCCCCAAACCGAAAGCCAAACTCCACCAAAACTCCACCATTTCAACACCAAAACGAAATCCACATAACCCTCATCAATGCGACTCAAAATTTCAGTCCAGATCTAGCCTAAAACCGGTCGAACCTACCTCAACCGAAGCTCCGCCCAGCGACGAGTCTGAGACTCTGAAACCAACGCACATAACCTTCACGAAATGACCATTCAAGACCGAAGAGAGTGCAGAAAGCTTACCTGAGCCTTACGCCAGCTTGTAAGCATCTAGAACGGGTCATGAAGCTCGAAGATGGTTCGGTTTACTTAGGGCCGACTCGAGGTGTTTTTATGCAAGAAAATGCAAACAAAAGAGGGATTTGAAGTCAGTAAGTCCTTAGGAGAAGAATGAGCTAAGTTTCATGAAGTAACTCAAAAAATTCGGACGTCCGCCATTGACGAACGTAGAACCCATTAACGGCACTTACAATTTTTGTTGACGAAACTTGGCGCTGCTGAGTTCTGAAGACTCGTAAGATCTTTTCGAAGCTTGCCGATGCAGTCCTTGGGCTTGGTTTATCCTCGTTTGTTCTGAAATGCCCTTGACAGGTTCGGACCTTCAAGCTTTCATGGCCGCCCGACGAGTTGCAAGGAGCCCTTTCGCTCTCTTTTCTTTCGCTCAAAACCCCATCGCTGCGCTCCTCCTCTCGCACTCTTTGTCTTGCTTCTCTCTATGCACCCCTCCCTAGTCTTGGTCCGGAAAAGAAAACCCAAAAACCAGAACTCTCCTCTCTTTCTCTCGCAAGATCCGTTTTTTTTTATGCACACTGCTCTTTTTCTTTGCTCTCAACGAGCTCTCCACCCGAGTCTTTTTTTTTTTTGGCTCCCTCTCCTTCCCTGTTTTCTTTTCAACCGAGGACACTCCAACTCTACCTCTCTTCCTTCTCTGTTTTCTCTCTTTTGGTCGCCTGTTTTTTGTAACTCTCTCTTTTTCCACGAGAGAATCCCCCTGAACCCTCTTTGTGGAGCCCTCTTTTATCCTTGAGGCCTGTTCGGATGGGACCAGGACTTCACGCCCCCTTCCAGGCAAAGAAAAACCGGAAGCTCTAAAAAAAAACGCCACCCCCTCTCAGCTTCTGTCTCCACTTCTTTTGGCAAAACCCAGCTGTGTGCTCTTGCTTTTTCCTTTCTTTCCTGCTCACGAGATCACTGGAGGTGTAGCGCCTTTGGAGCAGGGTTGGACAAATTTGCCATTTCTGGCGTTGATGCTTGCTGGAAACGTGAAAGGGAGGGAGCAGACCTACCGGTTTTTTAATCTGCTGCAGCCTCCGTGCACCTGCTGTTAGGCGTGCCTCTGATGGAGGCTCTGTCTCGGGTCAATCTGGGCGGGTTTGACCCGCTCGATTGATCCAATTCGGCTGAAAAATCTCAAATCGGACCCCAAAATGACTAGATTTTTCCGATTAAACACCAAAATTGTGTTCCTCATCATGGATTTCATGTAAACCATATGTTTTTGTGAATTAATAGCTCCAAATTCAATAAAAATCCCAAATTAGGCATTGGGTCCGAAATTGATTTCTACTTAATTGAAGGCTCAAACAATCAAATTAGTTCAAATTGAGGCCATCATGGGCTTCGAAATGATGAAAAATATAGGATAGAGGTGCTTGATTTTCATGGGTGTGGCCCGAGATAATTTAGTTTCAAAATTCGTGAAACCAGATACTAAATTCAAAGAAAATTGTGCAATTAGGCCATTTTGGTTAAAATTGATCAAATTCGAGGGCAAATCGACACAATTCCACTTCAAAGTTCTTGACATCAATGTCATCGCTTATTGAAAGCAAAAATTGAAAATTAAAGAACTCAAAAAGAAATTTTTATGCTCGATTCGGGTTTATGTTTATGAAGGAACATAGACTCAAGTCGAATTTTTGAGATTTTAAGTGACCAACTTGAAGATGGAATTAAAATAAAAATATTCATTTTTTTCTGACCAAGGATGGTATTTTCCTGATTTTTTGTGTATTTTTATAATTAAATAAATTTAAAAAATATTAAAAATTAAGAAAAATATTTTTTTATTCAAAATTGGTTACCAAGGTTAGGCCAAGGCTTCCAAAGTGGATTTTTCAATTTTATAACTTTTTGGCTATTTTTAATTAATTTTAGAAATAAAATTAAAATAAAAGATGTTTTAAAAATCAGATGTCAACAATTGTCCTCCTTTGAGAGTGAGCTCGTCAGAGGTTGCTCTCAAAGATAAAATGACACTTAAGTCTTAACTGACTTGATTGGGAAAAATGAAATGCTATGACATCAGACTCTAAAAAACCTTTTTGATGCAAGCTCAAATTCCAAGTTAATCCTCGGTTTGCTTTAAGAATTTAAACATGGGCCGAAGTGAGAGAGGCTTACCTAGAGCTCACCCGTTGAATGCTGTGCATGTGGAATCTGAGGGTTCATCGTTATGTTGTTGGGGTGTCGAAATCGCGGGCTTGGCCTTTTTTATTTTTATTTTACTTTATTTTGCCACCGTAGCTTCACATCTGCTATCCCAGGCTCTTATTATCCCATCGTAGTCTCTTATCGACTATACCGGGGTTTTTGAAAATCTTTTCCGTGGCTACCAACTGCAATCCATTCCGAAGGGTGAGAGATTCGAGGCATGGCTAACTAGCACTTACTTCATGAAAAAGGCGGTCACCGTATCTCTAGGCGGCAAGTCGCGAACATCATGGGTTTCGAACTTGATCTATGCTTTGAGACACTTATGTCGTGGATCCTGTCTGGTGGGACTTGGGGGGAAAGAAATCTTCTGAAGCTGAAAATTGGCGATCCGATCTGGAAGATGACAGATCCAAGGCTACCAACCTGTGAACACTTACAGAGAGATTTATCAAGGTCATCGTGCTTTCGAAATGGCAAGCGAGCTTTTTGGGCTTCGATCTTGGGTCGGCTTCTAGACACCTATTAATTTAAAGGGGATCCCATGACATTGACTAGCGGGGCCAAAGTGGATTTTCTTATGAGTTTTAAAAAGGGGTTTCCATGACGATGTTTTGCAAAGTTAGATGGGATTTTATCTTGTCTGATTTTCATGGGTTTTTCTCTGATTTTGAAAGGGTTTTTCTCTATGTTCGAAAAAGATTCCCATGAGAAGGGTTCTCCACGTCAGAGGTGGTTTTATTATTCTTGTTGACACATAAATTTTGATTTTAGAAAATTCATTCATAAAATGAGAGTTAATCATAATTCTCGTAAAAATAAATTCTCAAGCATTGCATATTTATTTTCTGTCAGTCATTTGCATTTAAGGTCAGAAATGAGACAATTGAGCTTAATTTTCAATAGGCGACTGGGCCAGATTCAGTTGGAAATTTTCGACCATGCATGAGAAGGTGTGCTGGATTTTAATGAGCCAATAGGATTCAATTTCAAGGGGGTGCATGATAAGTTGCCAGAAATAGTTTCTGGAACAGATTTATATTTCTGGAATAGATTTGAAACATAAATTCATTTGGTAATGCAAATGCAAGAAACTATTTCTGGAACAATTTTGAGAAACAAAAATAGATTTCAAGCAGAAATGAGAAACAAAAAAAAAAGTTACATCTCCGAGAAATAGAAAATCTTCGTCGATGACGGTCGCCACCGGTCGAACCTCTTTGATCGCTTGCTGCCCCCTGCCACCCCCGCCGGCCGCCGAGCCTTCGCTAGAGGTCGCCGGCCGGCCGCTGGAAGCCAGCGACGGTTGACGGAGGTCGCCGGTCGGCCGACTCCGGTCGTCGGACGTCGCCGGCCGGTCGTCTCTAGTCGCCGGACGGCCACCAGACGCGGCGCCGGCCGAGGATGCCGGTGACGGTCGCCGGAGGGCCGCCGGCCCCCGCCCCCCGCCGCCGTCACCTCCGCTGGTCAAATAAATTTCTTTTCCAGAAATATAAATTTTTTGTTATTATCAAACGCATTTATTTTGCTTAGAAACTCATTCTGAAATAGAATTACAAAAAACTATTTCTGTTCTAGAAACTCTTTCTGGAACAGAAATTTTGTCATGGACCCCCCAAGTTCATTTTTAATCCATTTGAGCTGAAATAATGAGGCTTTCAGCCAAATGCCCATTTTCTTTTAAAATAAGCCTTAAGTAAGTCTGAGAATTCAAGGATGAGCCCATCATTAGCATTATAACTTTCGGCCGGAGTAGTTATTGTCAAACTTTGCATGGGTTTCCACTTTAAGGGTGTGTTCGTTTCAAGGAAAGTGATTTTCAGGAATTCGTTTTCTGGAAAGTAATTTTTCGGAAACCATTTTCTCGAAAAACGATTTGTTTTCCTTTGTTTGGTAATTTGTTACCGAAAATATTTTTTGGTGTTGGGTTCTCATTTAGAAAACGATTTCAATTTCATCAATGAGACTGTCCTTGATACTAGAGAGAGGCAGACAGTCGAGAGAGCTAACGTGAACTGACCCAAGTCATCGGTCCCGACCCTGCTCTCGATCCTCAGCCCCGGTCCCGATCCAAGCCTTGATCCCCGGTCCTCGGCCACGGCCTCAGTCGCCGGCCTCTGCCCCTGGTCTCGATCCCTGGCACGATCCTGGTCCCCAGCCCCGGGTCCGGGTCCCGGCCCCTGCAACGGTCCAGGCCCGGCCCCAGTCCCGGCCCCGGTCCCCAGTTCCCGGCATCCCCTCGGCCTCGGCCCCGATCGAGGTCCTGGCCCCGGTCGCGGTCCCAGTCGCGGTCCCGGCCCCGGCCCCAATCCAGATCCCCTGTTCTACTCCCCAGCCCCGATCCCCGATCCCCGGTGCCTAGTCCCCCGGCCTCGGTCTCGCTCTTATGCCCCCAGCACTGGTCGCAGCACCGGCCCCCGACCCCGACCCCAGCCGCGGCCGCGGCCCCAGGCCCGGGTCCCGATTTTCGGCCCTTGGCCCGGTCCCCTGTTCCCGGCCCCAGCCCCGATCTCCGGCCCCGACCTGGCCGCGGTCTCGGCCACGATCCTAGCCCCAGTCCCGATCCTCGGCCCCAGTCTCTAGCCCAGGCCCGATCCTGATCCCGACCCCGATCCCGGTCCAGATCCCGAACCCAGCCCTAGCCTCGGCCCGACCTCGATCCCCGACCCTGGCCCTGGCCTCGATCTCCGACCTCGGCCTGAGTCCCGATCCCCAGCCTTGACATCGATCCCCGGCCTCGGTCGCCGGCCTCGGTCGCCGGCCACGGCCCAGGTCCTGATCCCCGGCCTCGGCCCCTATCTCGGTCCCAACCCTGATCATCGGTCCCTGCCCTTAGCCCCAGTTCCCGGCCCCGGCCCTGACCCTAGCCCCGCTCTCTATCCCCGGGCCCGGGTCGCCGGCCTCGGCTTCGGGATCGGTCCCCAGCCCCGTTTTCAAAGAAAGTGAGAGACTCAAATTTGAGAAAGTGTTTTCATCTTTTTATTTTGGGGAATTCACTTTCCTATTTTAACGAATAAAATCTTTGTTGACTGGAAAGTACTTTTCGTTGACCGAATCATTTTTCGCGAACCAAACGGACGAAAGTCCAGAAAAGACTTTCCCCAAAACAAACGCACCCTAAGATCAAAATCAGAACAACCCATATTTGTTATGTTAGGCCTTTAATTAATGTTCATTTAATTAATAAAGGCTCAAAACATTGTCCCAAGCCCATGAGAGAATGTGGAGTTCGGCCATTACCTTCACTATCAGTAGCCGCATTCGTTAGTTTCATATTGATAAAGAGACCCTTCCAGAATTTTCAAAAAAATATTCAAGAACTCTCATATGGTTAGAGTTTCGATGGATGTGGACTCTAATGAATCTAATGGCTGACGTTGAGTCCTACTTCGACTAGGATTGAGAATCCGACGGTTATACACAACTCTTGCCCATATTAGGATTTTACTCGTCAAGCTCTAAATATAGAGGGCTTCGCTCACGTTAAAAGGAGGTTGGCTTCTATTACTCTCAACGCACATAGAGAAAACGGAACGTGAGCCAGCGGAAATCCAAGAGTTTGATTGTCTCCCCCACCGGTCGAGACAATCCTCTTTGGCTCAAGTTCGATTGAACTCTTCGGACTCGCCTCTCTCCGTCGAAGACCTCGCTGCCGATCTCTCTCTCCTGCCGTGAATCAACCACGATCCTGACCGACCAGTAGCCCTGGTTCCGTGATTGTTCGGAATATCCTAGTGGTGAATTGGGCGCAAAAGCACAAGTCTTTGGGCATGGATCCTAGCTTGAAGGTGTGCTGGACGTTCGCTAAAGAGGTAATTTGCTTGGAAGTCTGCATTGTTGTTTTTGGATCCCTTTGAATGCGTATGATTTGCAATTAAAGTGAGAGAAAATTATTCCTTTTACCGAATTCATGTTCGCACTGGAAGCCAATATGAAATCTGTTTTTTTTTAGAAAAACGAATGGAGTCATAATTGAATTCTATGCCGATTTTCTTTGGTTTGATGTAGTGAAATTGAATTCTATCGGATTTTTGGATTTAAAGGTGTTTTATGAGCGATATTGTTTATTTTTGTTCAAATTTTCATTGTTTTTTTTTGGTTAAATAAATTCCTAAAAAATCCCAAAAATATGCCTTGCTTTTTCTTAAGTCTAATAATTTTTTTTTTTTTTACTTTAGGATAGCATTTTACTTCATTTTTCATAAATCCAAAAATACAAAAAATACCCGGAAAAAAATGTCAATTCATTTCACATTGCATATTGTTTAGTTCGCATTATCATACTTGCCATGTCATGCATTTTTCCATGTCATCATGTCACTATGCCATGTCATACCATTTCACATGTCATGTAGATAGATTGCATTAGCATTGCATTTAATAAAAGAAAATCCCCAAAAGAAAAATAATTCAAGTCATCAAATTAAGGAGCATTCATGAAAATTGGGTACCGAAAGGGCATTGATTTTTCCAAATTAATGTAACCAATTCAAGTCTATTATGATTATCATTTTCAGTCAATAAATCAGTTCTGTTTTTATCTTGACATTGCCCATTCTTCGAATTTTTTTGACCCTTTTCAAGTCGGAACCAATTTTCGCACATGCAATGGAAAATGTTCGTGGGATCTTAAAATTTCATGTCATTTTTTTTGGCCGATCTAATACATTTTCCATTTTCTATGGAATTAACGTCCGAGAGAGAACAGGCTAAAATTTCACATATTTCCTGACTCCAAAATTGCTTCATAATTTATCATTAGTAAATGGGCTCATTCATCAAATCATGAAACTTGAAAGTTGTAGGATGAGTTTTGACCTAATGGGTTACAAAATTTTGGACCTTGATTAATCTTTTTAAGGGCCCGTTCACTCTCCAAAAGAAAACTAGACAAAGTAGTTTTTTGGACGAAATTCTTCTAAAGATGTATTAAAATGAATTGATCCGTCCATTTCTAGTCCGAAGCCCAAACATGAAAGTTGTTCATCATTCTTTTTCCTATAAGCCCTCAAAATTTGAAATCCTTTCAACCATCCTATAATTTCTCACGATTTATTTTCCAAAGTTCGACGAAGCTGGAGTTTTCAGATCATGATCATCAATCAAGTCAGGTCTTGTGTATAAATCCTGTCTAGAGCTATGAATCGACTCGATATCTTTCACTTGTTGTGCTCATCACTCTAACCTCTCTTGAAGGTAATTTATGAAAGGTACCCCCACACACTTGTATCACCTGATCGAGAATGAGTGATATGACCAACCGTGCTGAGATTGCAGCTCTTGTCGAGCAAGAGGTGAAAGAGCAGGTTAAGGAGTTGAATGAACGAATGAACAGCCTGATAAATTTCATTGAGCGCATTGTTTATCTTCTGAAACATCTGGTCAAAGCGAATCAGGCTCATCCTCCAAATAACACTAATTCTTGTTTTGGTGTGCCCGATCCGAATCCGAAGAATCTTCTTGACCCGATCAGGTTTAGCTCGCTATCCTGGTCCCATTTTCCCCACTCAACGACGTGCCACTCAGCTGTCCTGCAAAAAAACAGTTGATTCGAGATCAGCCTCCGGCTTTGAAACAAAGAGAATTCACTCCACTTCCTACGAGTATAACCATCATCCGGCCCAAATTGTTGAAGAAAGGATTGATCCACAGGGAAAAGGAATTTTGTAGGATTGAAGATGCCTACAGTTTTGATCAAGAGAAATCTTGCGACTTTCATTGCGGTCGCACTGGCCACTCACTAGAGCAATGCTTCACATTGAAGACCCGAATCCAAGATATGATTGATGCAGGAGATCTCACTTTCCGTGCCTGGGAATGCTGTAAGGGGAACCAAGACATGCTGGTGATTCCTAGCCTGCAGTTAAAATATCCCCATGCATTCGAGGATGAAGGGAAGGAAACATGGGATACCTTTGGGTTTACTAACCAGAAGTCGATCGAAGCCACTCATCAACATCGTCATTCAACGGACCGACCGTCAAGCAAGTGGCAGTTCACATGAGTGACTTTTTACCTTTGTGTAATCCTCTGTGTGGGATATTTTATGTCACGCCCCGCGTCCTAACGAGCGCGCCAACATTCGTTCCTTGTTACGAACATACCCAGGATCGAACGACAAGCGATAGACAAATAAATACAAATGCACATGCGGAAGCGACATACATAACTCCATACCATAGTTAAAAACAAGATGACTTTAGGAAATTAGCGTAGATACATAACATAAGATAGATCCAGTTTTTATAAGATAAACATAAATGACAAACACAACAGGGATTAGGGGAAGGGTGGTTAGCCTAATCAAAAGAGACCATCGTGCTAGGTCAAGCGTCACTATCCAAAAGGGCGCTCCAAAAAGTCGAGAACTACTACATCATCTAATGGTCAGACTCACTGTTGCCCGAGTAATCCTCGTCGGCCACTGGGTTTGTAATCCTTAGGGTCATCAGGCTCTGAATCTACTAGGACTTCCTCTTCTGGATTTGACTCGGGGTACACATGGATATCACCCTCCTCAGGATCGGACTCAAAATAGATAGGGATGTCTCCCTCCTCAAGGACGGACTCCAACTCCAAGGGAACGTCCTCGGCATCCTCAGGCTCCGGCTCCGGCTCGAACTCTGCGATATTCATGGGATCGTCATCGGCGTCAGAGGGCTCGACAACCTCACCATCAACGACAGGGTTCTGCGGCTGCACCACCGGGAGATGTACACCAGGCTCGGCATCGATCTCCAGATCCGAAATCTCGCCATCTGGAGGGTAAATGTTCATCGGGTCCTGTTCGCCCACCACATCCCAGGGCATGTCGAAGGTCCTCAGAGGTCCCCAAGTGGTGTCGCCATCCCGATAAAACCATGCTGCATAATGATCTGGCCTCCAATGATCTGTCATAACGGAATAGAAAAGAAATGTAAAAAAAATTTAAAAAATTAACAAAAATATACATATAGAATTTTTTACTAAAATACCCTTTTTTCGATGGTCGGAATAGTCGTATGCTCGCCGGTCGACCAAAAGTCTTTATATGAGACAATTTGGCCACTTTTGGTTTTTATTTCAAAGGAGGTTCACTTCAGGTTTTTATTTGAAAAAAAAATGAAGACATTTCATGCTCTTATTCAAAATAATAATTAAAAAATGGCATCATGAAGAATTGGCGCGTCTCGCGAGCACCGTGCCTCTGCGCATTAAGTTGTTATCTCGTGCAATGTATGCAGCTCGTGCCTTTCAGTCTTGTTTCTCTCCTTCTTCATTCTCATTCCTTTCGTTGGGAAAAAAAAAAACAAATTCTTCAATTAAAAAAAAAAAGAATTTCATTAAAGAAGATCTCATACATTCCATTATTAAAGGCAGACGGTTAACGGGGAGTTGGATTGCCCAGGGATGTCATGGATAAAAGGTCTACCGCAGCCCGTCACAATCTTTTTCTAACTCGATTTCTTTGGCTAACATCCATGTCTCTATGCGTCAAGTGTCCTGAACGAGACCGATTATTTAAGGTTCGGTCTGAAGTGTCGGAACTAATTACTATGCAATAAAGATATATCATTCGTAGCATTCTGGGTTTATAAACAACAAAAATTGCTTACAATGAATTCGGTTACAGCAAATATAGTTGCGTTATTTAGTCTTGACAATTTTCATCAGACTACGGGCTTGTTTGGTTCAACATTGCATATGAACATTTGTGCTCTAAAGTCCCTTAACTAAATGCAAATACCGTTTGGTTCAATGCTCTCTAAGGTACTTTGGGCTAAGGAACTTTTACGAAATGCAACTATTTTTTTTTTTTTTTAACTTTGTCACCTACGTTGCTGTCGCCCACCGCCACCCGTCGGTCGTCGTCGGCCCCGCCGGCCTCTCCGCCGCCGCCGGCCCCATCGCTGCTGGTCGCCGGCCACAGCCGCCACTGGTCGTCGACCATCGCCGCCGCCGATGGTCACCGTCGATAGTCGCCGCCGCCGGTCGCCGTCGCTTTTTTTTTTTAAAAAAAAAGTGAAAATACTTTATAAAGTTCATTTTTCACCAAACAATATTTATCAATATTGTTTTCAATATATTTTTAAAATACACTTTATCAAATACTATTTACGTTTTTCAAAGGCCTTTACTCATTTTCTCAAAATCCCGCGAAATGCTAAACTGAAAATTTGACGGACCCCATCAGGAAGTTGCCTCTTCTTTTAAGGGAAGGTCCTGAGCATCTTCCCCTGTCCATCGCTCTTCCCTCCTCCTCCTCCTTCTTCTCATGAACTCCGAGAAAACAAATTGCTTCACGTCTCTCCTCCAAAAAGTCCAGAGAGATCGCTACTGCGAGAATCCATGGACCCTCAGCTCTACAAAGCCGCCAGATCCGGGGACGCCTCGTTCCTCGAGATGATAGACGGCAATTCCACTCTGCTCTCCCAAGTGACCCCGAAGCGAAACACGATCCTTCACATCTCGGCCGAGTTCGACCAAGTCGACTTCTTCAAAGAAGCCACGAGGCTCTGCCCATCGCTCTTCGACAAGACGAACTCGAAGCAAGAGACTCCACTTCAGGTCGCAGCCAAAGTGGGTTGCTCCGAGCTGGTTGACTTCATCGTTGACCACGCCAGGAGGGCGTACCCGGATCTCGAGAGCCAGGTTGGGCATGATGGGGGTCTCAAGAAATTGCTGGGGATGGTCAATTTGGAAGGCGACAATGCGTTGCATTTGGGCGTGAGGAATGGGCATTACTTGGTGGTGAAGTCGCTGGTGGAGGCCGACGCTGGGCTCTTGGACTGTGTGAATTGCCCGGGCGAATCGCCCTTTTACATCGCCACGGCAAAGGGGCACGCCAAGATCGCGGAACTGATACTGAGCCACTCCGGGAGCTGCTTCCCCGGGGGCACCAATGGGATGACTGCTCTGCACGCTGCTCTGTATTATCAGCTCAATGGTAATTCATGTCTCATACCCCGACTTTGTTACGAACTTTCAGTTTTTTTAACAGTTCTTGCTGTTGGCTTTTCTGAGCATCTTCACTGGCTTTGGAAGAACTTTACTCCCTGGAGGATACTTTTCAATCCTTTGTAAATTGGATGAAGTCAAAATTGTAGCTTGTGATTGTGCGATAATGGTAGTAGTGTAAAAGGAAGGCAGTGAAAATTTTCACTTGATCATGCATTGCGTAACATGCTTATGAATCACTTGGACAAGGAAGTTCTTTAATTAGTAGTGACCAACGGGTGAAATGCCTCACAAAATGGGAATAGTTGGTGGGTGAAAGGTGTTTAACATTCAAATGATGGCGACATTTGTAAATTCGGCTCCTTGAGTCTCTGATGAGATGGATTTGTCTTAGGATTTTTGAAGTACAGTTAATGGTAGGATGCAAGGCTGTCCCTTGAACGCCTTGACTTGATTAATTCTCTGCTGAAAGAATATTTCACGGTGCAGTCATGCAAATATCAAAAGTTCATATCAATTAGCATAGCTAGCAAAGAAGCTGGCCTCTTGTTTGTGTTTTTAGTAATGGTAGTTTTGGTAAAACCAGTCAACAAAGTTGGTTATGCGATAATCCATCCATGGGCTTTAAACAAGTGGGTCGCGTTGGACACCCAATAATAATCTGCCACATTTATTTCGTACACCGGCCTTGTATACCAGTCCTAGCACGACTGTCATGTTTATTTACTATGAATGCAAGCTGCAGACATGCTTGTTGTCTAGAATCCTTGCTATATCTACAAGATTAGTACAGATGTTTGTTTAGGAGAAGAAAGGACTCCAGTCATTTTTGGAAGTATTCAAGGTTGCAACTTCGTTGTCTGGCTTTTCCATTTGCTTGAGATTTGCATTGGCTGCAATGACGGTATGTTGTCGGCTGATTAACTATGCATGGAGGCTTAGCTAATTGACTCAATAATGTCTTAATTTAATTAAAGGTTGATGTGGAGATGCAGAGTCTAGATCTTGGCAATGGAAAAGAGACTGTCCCCCGGTTCCTTCCTAACTTGTTTGCTTCAGAAGATGTCCCAAACTGCAGAAGAGCCTGTATGCTTAAAATTCTAGTTAGATCTAGAAGGTTCAATAGTTTAAAACAAGCGAAAATTTACTAAGCAGCTACAAAAGTTTATAATCTATTGTCATTTGATCAGGCACTATGAAGAAGATTGTAAGGAAAAGAAAAGACATGATACGAGAAGCAGATGCCCTTGGATGGACTCCTCTCCATTACGCTGCTCACTTCGGCAATGTCAATGCTGTTCGATTGTTCTTAAAGTACGACAGTTCAGCAGCTTACATCCCAGGCAAGGACGGGGAATCGGCCCTCCATATCGCGGCGTTTAGAGGCCGCACTTCCGTTGTGGAAGAGGTCCTAAAAGTTCGTCCCGACACTTGCGACTTGCTAGACAACAAGGGAAGAACTGCTCTCCATGCCGCTATCTTAGGAGGGCAAGAGAAGGCCGTTCGGTTCATTTTGGGGCTCCCGGAGCTTGTGGGCCTAGTGAACGAAGCGGACGAAGATGGGAACACGCCTCTACATCTGGCTGCCATGTCCAAAAAGTACAGCATCATCGCGATCCTTGCACGGGACAGCCGAGTAGACTTAAAAGCCATGAACAAGAAGAACTTGACGGCCCTCGGCATTTATAGGAAATATCAAGAGGTAAGTTATCTTCTGTTCGGTATCTCTCCCTTCTTGTGACTTAACAAGAAGCTAGGCCATGAAGCGAAGGAATCCTGTTTCAGTTTAGGATTAGCTTATATAGACTACACCAATGTCATGAAATGTTGGTTGAAGATTTCTGGAGCTGATCGACCACCAGAGCCTAAGGATTTGAATTTGTGCCAAGTGCGTTGATGCCAAACTACACAGCGACAGAAATCTAAATTCATCGTCACATGAAAACTTTCTACCTTTTCTTACTTAATAAGTGGACCATTTTGACAAGGCAGTGCTTGTGTGCATCAAATTAGCTTTCATGCTTATTTTCTACGACATGTGAATAGTATTCAGACTCTATGCTGAAGTGCATATCATGATTATTGTTCCCTGTATGTAGAGTGGTTTTGCAGCTGCAAAGGTTTACTTCATGTTGAAAGAGACCTACGGCTTACAGGACATGCAAGCATGGGTCAACACGAACGTAAAGAAGATGCTTAATCGAGGACCCGATGAAATACTCCCGACCGAGAACTTCGGCCACAAAGAGATCTCTTCTCACGAAAAAGGCAACATGCTGGAGATCCATCTCCTCGTGGCGATGCTCATAGCCACAGTCACTTTTGCAGCTGCCTTCACAATGCCCGGCGGATACGACAAAGGCATGGCCAGTCTCACCTCAAATCTGGCTTTCAAGGCATTCGTGATTTTCGATACTATGGCGTTTTGCTGCTCGGTTGCCGCCGTGTATCTCCAGTTCGGGACTTCTGGCGGGGGCTACTATGAGCGAGCTCGGTTTATAAAGGCCGCCATGGTGTTCATCTTCATCGCGATACTCGGGATGGTATTAGCATTCGCATCGGCAATGTACATAGTGCTGGCCAAGTGCATCGGCCTTGGATTGACAGCTTACATTACGGCCGGCTGCTTTATTGTGACATTCTTTCTCCGGTGGTTCGTGGATCCGTTAGGGAAGCCAGATCTAGGATTACGTCCAGTGAGGAAGTATCTACGGAACTTGCTCTTTCGTTACAAAGTAATCTAGGTAGCTTGTCTGCAATTCATATCACACTTCCTATTTGTAATTATCTTTGCTTGGGTGATGCAAATCGTGTATATTACTGTTGTAATGTGCCTTACCTTTACGTATTTAGCATACCACCTTATGCGAGTAAACTACTTTTCCAACCACAAGTGAGAGAGACAAGTATGAATGTACGTTATTACCCTTCTGTACCATGATCCAACATTCAATCTGCAAGGATTTTATGGGCATACACAAAGAAAGACAGCGTATTATAAGAACAAATTCAAGTCGCGAATGGAAAAAAAAATGTTCGATTTGATGGGCTTAATGATGGTTTAAGAGAGAGATGTTTGAACGTGTGTTACTACCCTCCCATTCAGTATCAAAATAATTCATTCAAGATACGGGAAATATTTTGTACGACGCATTTGTAACAATCCGGTCTGATGAGGACATGGAATGGTCATCGAGCTAAAGAGCCTAGACAAAGAGCGGCTTTTGACAGGTTTTTAGGATGTCGATGGACGCAGAAATGAACCAAATTGTGCGTGAACAGGGAGAGAGCGTTTCTAAATTATATAAGTGAAAATTAGAATTAACTTACGGAGACGTTTTCGATGTAATAGAAATGCTTGGTTCACGAGTTCAAGTGGGAGCACTCTCACGATGCACCTCCTGGGAGGTGCCTACCTATACATTAAAGGACAAAACCGTGATGCTAGATATGGGACGGCCAAAGCGGATAAGCATGTTCAGGTGGAGCACACCTAGGATGGGTAACCTCCTGAAAGGTACCCACCTATATGTAAAAAAAAAAAAACAATGTGAGGCTTGGTACGAGACGAGCAAAGTGGACAACAGCTAGTGACTTAATCCAGATGTCAAAGCATTTGCTACACATTATGGACTCCTTTCGATTTGGGGAAGTGTAGAAAAACTGCTTTTTGACCATTTGAAAATGCCAAAACCACCGAGGATATCGTCATGGAGATACTCTCGAGGTTCCCGATCAAGTTCTTGATGCGATTCAAATGCATCAGTAAACGGTGGCGGTCTCTAATTTTCGACCCGGGCTTCACCAGGTCGCATTTGCAAAGCCTAAAGCCTGGGGATATAATTCCCAGCCAGAGCATCGTCAAGAGCAGCCCCTTGAGACCATAGACTACGAACTGCCCAACGGTAGCATAAGGCGGCAACGAAGTTAGCGCTGTGGTGAAGCTTCATGAGCCGGGAATGGACATTCCTGGGAGCCCGACCCGATCTCATGGGGTCATGCCATGGGTTGGTCTGTTTAGCTCTCCACGACAGATTCCTCCTAGAGTCTCGCAAGTTGCCTTGTTCCGACCTTGTTCCAGGAGATGACTTCTTCCATGGATTCGGGTACGACTCATCTGATGACTATGAAATCAGGGTGACGGTTCTACAAAATGTCAGGTGGCGATATTTTCGTCCAAGTCCGATTCTTGGAGAAGGCAAGTCCAACAAGGAAGCCACCTCCCATTTACGCCCAAGGAGTTTATTGGAGCGGGGCCTTATAGTGAAAGTGATGTGTTGTTGACAAGAGTAGAAACAAGAGAGAGGCTGCGATTATGTCATATGATTTGTCAGAAGAGAAATTTCAGCTGGTGCTTTCTATGCCTGAAGTCGGCAGGGACATAATTTTCGAGGGACTCCGCATTCATGGGACCGATCTGTTCATCTACCATGGCACCTATTTGGACTGTTTCGGGGCTTGGATAATGAATATGGGAAAGTAGGATCATGGTCAAAATTGTTCAATGTCTCGACTGAAGGCATACTTGGGTGCAAATATTGACTGATCCTCGTCGCGTACACAAGGAGCGAAAATATCATCTTCCAGATCGATATGTACCAGATGTTTTGGTTTGATCTAGAGGATAATACTTACAAGGATTATCCCATCCAGAACTGTATCTGCCATCTATGTGGAAACTCTTGTTTCTTCCTATCTTGGCTGTGAGCCATAAAGAATCTAGTGCTTTTAAGAGCTGCTCTAGTGGATTTGGTTTTACCATTTTCGTTTGAGTTTAATTACTTGGGGAGATCTGGCCATCTTGACCTATTGAATGATCTCATTGAACTTGAAAAAGAAAAACGACAGTGTCGAGAGTTTATGAATAGATCTGGTCCTTCATTAGTAGCTCGATGAATGGCCATTGAATCATTTCTGCTTTGCTAGAATATCCACTTCGCTAGCTATTTCGACCGATGTGATTTTTGTGTGAATTTCGCCAATTATTCACTAGGTATTGTTAAGTAGTGGACGTTCGACTGTAATAGCTTGTGTTAAAGCGAGCACGTCGTAATCTTATCTAGTGATTCGGCTGCATTGCAGTGGAGCGAGGCACAATTCCGACAAGAGAACTCCGAAAGTAGGTTTCCACAAAGCCTTAAGCATAAGTCAGACGAAAATCAGAAGGTTCAGGTTCAGCATCTACGAGAGCACACAGCTAAATCTGCTTTGTTGACTGAGGAACACAAGCAGAATCCATTAAACACATGTTGGAGAATCCCTCATATTTTCCTGTTTCCCTTGGAAGTTTTGACACTCCAGTTCAGTGCGAGCTTCGATGGAGAGACTGGATGCAAGCAACCTCTCTGCTTAAACGCCGGTAGAGTGGGACTCATGCATGCTCAGATGGTGCCGTCTGCCAGCCTACTCTCTTTAGGAAACGACGCAATTAGCGGTGACAAGCAATCAGCCTCCTCAAAATCTTCCCTATTCATGCGCCAATCGTGCCTTAGCTTTGCTGCATCCTGATGGCTGCCCCTTCGCAGTCGTCGATTCAACCTCTTCATTTCGGCGATTCTGTAGCCAGCCTTTGCTGTGGCAGTACTGCAATCACTTAATTCCCTGCGGACGCTATCTTCCCCCTCACTGCTGCAGTTATGCTTTCACATTGTCTCCTCTACCCCTGATCGGCCATGTGTGTCGCTTTCGAGTTATGGTTGCTGCAAAATAAATATAAACAAAATGAACAAGGGAAGCTTCACGCACAGCAGCAACTGCCAACAGCAGCTAATCAACACAAACAGATACAAAGGAGCCAAAACAAGATTTTTGGACATTACATGTTCTTGAATTGATTAAACTACGTCATCCTCTCATAAGACTCTCAAACATTTACGGACAAGTTTTCCACTCTCTACACGCATCTAGTGACTAGTACAATCGTCCATATAATCATTGTCCAGGGTCAAATTAGACTACATCCCTATTGTGTCTTGTACTGCAGTCCCTGGCCATTAGGAATTCCTCAGCAGCTATTTTCTATTGAAATTCTGATATCATATTGTTTCACTTTTCCGACTTGATTCACTAAATTGCTGTACGTTTAGCTAAGAGAAATCCAGACTCCAGTCCACGTATCTTACCTCCTGAATTGATTTGTGACCCAATCCTTGCTAATGAACTTTTAACTCTACTATTCGATAAAAAAAAAAAATTAAATCTACTGTTAAAACGTCAAGCACAGCCGTTTTCGTGCCTATACCGCAGTTGTCCATATAGTGTGGTGGGGTACAAATGCAGGAAATACAACCTAAAAGATGGCGCAAGCGCATTGACATTATTAGAAAATACTGTGTCCTCATTCATATCTAGGAAAGAAAAGTTAGAGCATCATTGTGAAACATACTAATTGAAGCAAGAGAACATGGAGATCTGCAAAACTCATCTTCATCGCGATACTTTGGATGGCATTACCATTCAAATCAGCAATGTACGCAGGGGCAGTGCTGGCCAAGTGCATCGGCCTCGGATCGACATCGTTCATTATGTCCACATGCTTTATCGCGATATTCAAGAGGTGTATGAATCCGTTAGGAAAGCTCGATCTCGGATGACGTCCATTGAGCAAGTATTTACGGAATTCGCTCTTTCTCCACGGAATGATCTGATCAGCATGTCTGTGAATTATGTTATGCTTCTTCTTCTTCTTCTTCTTCTTCTTCTTCTTCTTTTTCTCTTTTTTTACCTTTGCCAAAGTGATGTTGAATCGCGTAAATTATTGTGGTAATCATGCACAATTTGCTCATCTTTTGATATTTAGCGCACCACTTCATGTAAAAAGATAAAGGAAGTTGTTAACTTGATCACACGATATCTCATGATGACATGTGGATTTACAGTTAAAATTGTACCGTCACGACAGTACTATCAGTAAAACATTTCTTAGGAATAAACTACCCTTTCCACCACAAGAGAGAGACGTGAATGTATGGTATTAGCCTTCTATGTCTAGATGTGACATTTATTCAGCCGAGGGCATTATGGGCATGCAAGGAGTGACGTGGCATGTTACCCTCCTATTCACTGAAAACGCCATTTATCCTGCCGAGCATTTTATGTCGGAGTCATCCTGCCACGCTCGACGACGGCATTGGCGGCCATGATGATGGCGCGGTGGTGAAGCTTCATGAGCTAATAATGGATGGTATGTTTAGCTGTGATCTTGAACTCGTGGGGTCTTGCGATGGCCTGATATGTTTATCTTTCCTAGGCAGATGTGTTCTCTATAATCCGATGTCGCGACCCTCTCGAGCGCTGTCGGGCTCTCGTGGACTAATGAGCCGCCTGATCGGACACGGGCCTCTCCCAAGGTCCATTACCCAAATCGCAATGGCTGGATATGCGTGGTCGACCTTCGATGTGGTCTGGTGACATGTAATGTGTGTACATGCCAAGAAGTCGCTGTCACGACCCTCTCGAGATTCGCCATGGGCTCTCGAGGGCTAATGGGCCGTCCAGTCTGGTCGGACGCGGGCCTCTCCCAAGGCCCGTTACCCAAATCGCAACGGAGGTATACGTAGTCGACCTTCAGTGTGGTCTAGTGATATGTGCTAAGTGTGCATGCCATGGAGTCGCCACCAATCATTTTTTTGGAGGGTATGATTGGACCACCCTATTGAATAGTCGGGAGTTTCTATTCAATTCTGCGATAACCAGGGAAATGGGTTCGGGGACTTAGTTACGTCAACTATCAAAATTGACGCCCTTTCGGTACCTAAGTTGACTGAGTTTTCTGACTTAAGATTTCATACAGATGAGTGGGGTACGAGTCCTAAATCTAGGAGTTCATGCAGATAGGAATGACTATCCTGGCAATCACAATCAATAATAAAGTGCACAAATCAATGAATTCAAATGTACAAATAAATCACATGGCATTCCTAATAAGGCCATATTGGCCTAGAGAAGCATCAATCAGGTTTAGGAATAATTTAGACATGATTTTGCCCATCAGGGGCAAAATCGTAATTTTGAGACAAAGGGGACAATTTGCCCAAAAAGGACAAAATCATCATTTCGGAATGAATCCGGAGTCAAAACAGGTTTGGTCACTCAATTGACCCATTTCCTATTTTTTGGCAATTTTCGTGATTTTCGGGAATTTTAGAAACCGATTTACCATTCGAAGGGTAAAATCGTCATTTTCTAAAAATGGAAATGAAATGTGGAAATCTTAGACATAAGGTTTAACCACCCATCTGGCCCATCACCAAATTCTAAGCAATTTCCACAATTCATCAGAATATCAAAGACGATTTACCCTTTGAGGGGTGAAATCGCCATTTTGGATTAAATGGGAGAAAATCCCAAAAATGAAAACAAATCAATTTTTTGTCATTTTCAGCCTTGGACAATTTTTAGAATTTTTCTGCAATTTTTTCTCAATTTTTTTTGTTTTTCTTTAATTTTTCCATTTTTTTGGCATTTTTGATTTATTAATATTTTATTATATTTTCAGAAAATATTTTAACAAAAAGCATGTCTTTGACAATAGATAACACTCAACCAGATAAATAAGCTAACCACTAGACTGAAACAAATACATACAAATCAAGTCTATAAATGCAATATTTTAGAAAAATAATCCTGATATACAGATCGGGTACGTAAAACATACCGGATTGGACACCGGCCTTCAATCGCCCAGCCTCAGCCTGCGACCATCCTCATGCCCGTTACCTGTCGATCGCCATTAGAATGTCGATAGTCAATTTCACAAATTAAGACTAAAAAATAAAAATTAAAAAAAATTAAAAATTAAAAAAATTAAAAAATTGGACACTGTTCATGCACTGTTCCGACACTGTTCCGACACTGTTCATGCACTGTTCCGACACTGTTCCGACACGGCTCCGACACGTCCGACACGCCCGGACACGCTCCGACACGTCCGGACACGTTCCGACGCGTCCGGACACGTTCCGACGACGGGGTGGTGACCCGAGGCTGTTTCTGGGCTCCACCAGCGGCGCGTAGGCTCCATAAGCTCCGAGGGAGGAGGTAGGACTCCGGGGCTGTCGCCGGAGGCGATAGCGCGCTTTGGCGATGACGGATTTGGCCCGATCCGAAACAATCCCGAACCAAACTCCGAAACGAGTGGAGGCCGGAGGTCTTGGGTTGTTCACGGCGGCTTTGAGGTACGACGGCTAGCGACGACGGCGGAAGGGGGGGGTTCCATTTTAGGCGTCCACGAAGAAGAAGAAAAGAAAAGGAAGAAGAAGCTACGGGAGAGGAAGGAGAAGAAGAAGAGGAGGAAGAAGGAAAAGAAAAAGAAAGAGAGAGAAGGAAGAAGAGGAGGCGACGGAAGAAGAGGGGGAGGGGGGAAGAGTAAAATAATAATAAAAATATAATAATAAAAATATAATATAATAATAATATAATAAAATACTAAAAAGTAGAAATAATAATAAAATAATCAAAAGCGAAGACAAAATGATTAGTCTCCTTTTCCTTTTAAATGATGATGTTTTCACTCTTTTTTCTTTTAATCATTATTAATATTTTTGTCAAATTCAATTTTATGGTGATCAGAGAACACCTAAAATCGAACCTGAATTTTACTATTTTATGAGGTCCTAAAGTAAAGAAAATTAAAAAATAAAAATACCGACTATTTGTATATATTTTTGTGACCTCGAATACTACTTTTTTTTTATTTTCTATTTATTTTAATATTTTTCGAAAATAATAATAATAAAAAATATGAAAAATATGAAAAAATATTTTTTTTATCCAAAATGGTCCCTTTAGCTTGGCCAAAGCTACCAAAGTTGATTTTGTAATTTTATGACTTTTTTTTATATTTTTAATTAATTTTAAAGAATAAAAATCACAATAATATAGATGGTCAAAAATCAGGTGTCAACAGCTGCCCCTCTTTGAGAGGAATCTCGTCAGAGGTTTCTCTCAAAGATAAGGTGGCGCCTGATTCCTAACCGACTCGACTGGGAAAATGAGTGAAGAAATACTACGACATTGAATCTTTAAGGCTCAAAAAACCAAAATTAATCCCTGGTTTGCTCTAACCATTGGAACATGGGCTGGGATGAGAGAAGCTTACCTGAAGCTTACCTGCCGGATGCTGCCCGCTGCGACGACTTTCAAGAAGATACCTAGGACTCGTCATTCAGGATATCCTAGGGAGATTTAGCCCTGACCTGTATGGTAGGTCATACCATTATGAGATTCCTAACTGGTAGGAACCTAAGGAAGGCGCATCCCACGCTTGAGGATTTGCTAGTGATTTTAATCCGTATGGTGGATCGAACCTTTGTGTTGATCTTTAAGTACCTCGTGTTGACCCTTATGGCGGTTTCTACCATGAGTTGATCCTTCAGGCGGTTTCTACCTTGGTTTTGACCCTTCAGGCGGTATCTACCCTGAGTTGACCCTTCAGACGGTATCTACCTTGAGTTGACCCTTCAGGCGGTTTCTACCATGAGTTGACCCTTCAGGCGGTTTCTACCTTTGTTTGACCCTTTAGGCGGTATCTACCTTGAGTTGACCCTTCAGGCGGTTTCTACCTTTGGTTGACCCTTCAGGCGGTTTCTACCTCGAGTTGACCCTTCAGGCGGTTTCTACATTTGGTTGACCCTTCAGGCGGTTTCTACCTTGAGTTGACCCTTCAGGCGGTTTCTACCTTGTGTTGACCCTTCAGGCGGTTTCTACCTTCATTTGGTTTGAAAAGGGGTCTCATGACGAGGGTTCTCCACGTCCGATGAGACTGTTTGATATTTGAAAAGAGGTCCTAGGACGAGGGTTCTCCACGTCATGCCAGGACTGTTTGATATTTTTGAAAAAGGGATCCTAGGACGAGGGTTCTCCACGTCAAGCTAGGACTGTTTGATTTTTGAAAAGGGATCTCATGACGAGGGTTCTCCACGTCCGATGAGACTGTTTGATATTTTTGAAAAGGGGGTCTCATGACGAGGGTTCTCCACGTCCAATGAGACTGTCTGATTTTGAAAAGGTTTTTTTTTTTTAAGGGTTTCTCTTCCCCAAGAAAATATTGGTAATCTTTGAGAAGACAGCAATTGTCCAATTGACAAAATTTTATGACTTAAGCTTTAGTCATGAGATGTGCATTTTGATGCTGGAGGTTATCCAAAACATTCTTGCAACATGCAAATGTGATCACAAATCCCTTGCATGGAAAATCTGGATCAACAGTTTGAAAATTCCCAAAAAGAGTTTGCTCAAAACATCAATTGGAATATTTCTCGACAAAGAGGCCAACTCACCTGTTTTGAGGTGATGATTTTTAGGGGATGCACTCAATTCCCTACTGACCTGTGCCTAGGTTTTAGGCTCATTCGCAGCGCATACATTTTGATCGGTCGGGAGGTCTTCCACGGGACCGTAATGTTGGGCTTGGATATTGGTTTTCAAGGGGGACCCGCTTTGGAGTCGGGGCCATCGAATGAAAATCTTCACCATCTGCTCCGGGTTTACAAGTCAAGAACCCTGCAAAATGAGAAAGAAAGAGTCTTGCTCGTACTTCTTCGAGCTAAGCTATATGTTAACCCAAGTGTCTTAGTCAGAGAAGACTGTTTCAGGGTTGTAACATTGGTAGGATTGGGGACCGAAAAAGGCTTGTTTTTGGCCCAGAAATCACGAAGGATTTGACATTGGTGATCATTGCAAATTTGTCACATGTCTTTTCCATCCTGCATCTTCCATTTTTGAGGTGTGCAACCGCTTTTGAGGTGTGCACAAGTCCTTTAGAGAACGTCTCTTGTGGTATTAAGAGATTGACAATTCTGTCCGTGTTTTTGCACCACTGCTGACATCATTTGGGGAGCAGTCTTCTTGATCTGACTCCTTTATGGGTTTTTCTCTCTTCCCAACTAGGCTTTATTGGGGATCAATCAAACAGTTTTCACGAGCATCGGCCTTGCTTTTACCAGGTACTTTGCTTTTTCTTGATGCTGGGGATTTTTTTCTTTGTTGAAATCCCGCCTTTTCTTTTCCTTTGGAACTACGATGTTCAGAAAATTGTGCTAGATATACAACTTGAATCATAGCACATTTAAACGCCGATATGAAATTTTTCTATAAATCCCATCTCTTGATTTCTTCCGTTCTTGGAGTGATGCAGTTTCTATCTTGAAACATCCCATGATCACCAACAGGGGTTTATGAAATGAATTCGCAGGCTCAACTTGGCTGTGCAAAGGATATGGTGTGTGGGATAGAGAATGAATGCTTCTCGTCATCCTATGGCACTTGGATTACCATATAAACAACACACAAAGATTAATGTTAGTCCGAGCAAGAAAATTTCTAACCATTTTCTCCTGATGCTGCTGGACTTATTTCCTTTTTGCCCCGGTGTGGGGTGGTTCTTGACAGGGTTAAGAATGAAAACCGCCGTTCAAGGGGGTTATCAACGGTCACCTGTAGTGTTTGGGGGATATGAAACGAATGCCTCCGTCGTCCCAACCCATGTAATCGCTGCGAATGGTCCCTACTTCCGTAGGTCCAGATTCTGCTGTCTTATCCGCTCCATTTCTCTCTTAAGTGTGTATAGGACGTGTTTGGACTAGGCTTTGCCTCTCGTCTTTTGAGAAAACGTCCTTTTGAAAGTTTTGAACAACTTTTGATTGGAAAAATCTCTTTCGTTTTCTCCAAAAATTTTACCCGCCAAGGGGATTTTATGATGCACAACGCATGTTCAGATAACCTCATGTTTCAAAACATGAATGCCAATGAAGTTAGAATTCTATGTCTTTTCTAGACATCAGATTCTAAAAGCTTTTCTTTTCTTCTCTATTTTTTTATTCAACATCTTCAAGGGATTTGGGAGAGGGATACTTACCTGTCCCTCGCGGCTGGAGATCCCTGAAAATGCAGAAGAAACATGTTATTGTTCGTTCATGCATTTTTCAAAAAATTAGAACGATACATCTTACCCTTGGTCATGTACTCTAACGAGTAGTACATGGGATGTAAAAACCTGTTCGTCTGTAAGGCGATTCCCCTGTCAAGGATAAATAACGAGTATCAATTCATATTCTCAAATTCAAGACAAATTGGAACGATACAACTTTACTCTTGGTTCTCATCCCATTCTGATGTTGCGTATTGATATGAACAACATCTATCAAATCCGCCTATCCATTCTTGGAGTGTTTGCAACATCAATGGTTCATCTGCCCCCAGTTAGGCAACGTCTGTTCTGTTATTCGAACAAATGGCTCCTTGAGTGATTTATCCACGTTTATCACCTGAGAAGGGAAAGAAAGGAGACATTACTTCGGTATTCGATTGAAGATCGTTTAGGAACGATACATCGTTTTACCAAATAGGTGGATTCGCGGCTAAACGTATTTCGTATTGTAGGGGTAGATCCCATTATACTCCGCGGGTAATAGTCATTGTTCGGGGAACTTGCTCCACGGATTAAGCGATTAATCCACGGCCCTCGGCTTGAAGATGCTCAAAGGGTGATGTTGACACTCACGCGCAATTAGTTCTAGACATTAATGAAAGATGTTCCCGTGGGAACCTTACAGTGCGATCAACAACATATTCAATAGGAGTGTTCCACCCCTTTCGTCTAAGCATTTTTCATCGAGTAACCATGCCTTGCATCAGACGTTTGGTCACCTGCCTTGCGTCACCACTGCGATGGCCCTCCGGCTCCAAATTGATCGAGCCAAAGATTGAACTCATCGCCAAGGAAATTGCTCGGGTCTTCGAGCCATTGATGTTCAAGTTGGGTATCAACAATTGTTGGGGGCAGATTTCTTTCATCGCCTTCATTGTGAGGGACTGGAGTCTTTGAGCTGGAACCTTCATCATTGCCCTGTTGGGGTCGAGACATACATTCCTGAAGAGTATTGATCCAAGTGTCCAGCTCCTTATCAAGGAAATCGCCTGTTCTTTCTAGCCCTCGGTGCCCATATTGGGTGTCGTCGACTGCAGGTGAGGGATTCCTCTCTTTGCTCTCGCCATGAGCAATTTGATCCCTCGAATTGGAACTTCCTCCAATGACCGGCAGGTTTATATGTGCACTCTCTACCAATGCCAGATCCGCTTCAGGGACAGCATTAATGACCGAATCGCGCTCAAACTGAGGAATCCCTATGTGCTGGAACTGTGGTATATACTCTTGAGGAGTATTGAGATAGCTCGGCGGAGCATTCTGATTTGGGTTAGAGGAGTCGCTGACACGACTGCTGGTCCCGTCATTGCTGAAACGCGGTTGGGTGCTCTCGGCCCTCCAATCATCGTGGTTGTAACTCTGCCCGGAACTTGAGCTCCAACTGGCTTTATGATGGTTTAACGCTATCCTTCCATCCTTTAGCAATCTCCTATAGTACTTGAGGTGAGACTCGACGTTAATTCTAGAGAGCCCCGGCACATTCATAATCTCGAGTATGCGTAGTGGGCTAGCCGAATCAACTCCCAGCTCTCGAATTGCATCAACAAATTTGGTGTGAAGTTCATAAGTCCAGTAAAACCTTGTTCTCTTATCACCCAAAATATCGTCAATACTTCGGTAGCTATTCTCTACGGGATCTAGTCGTTTCAAAAGTTGTCCGGGGAGGGACTCACCGACTTTGGATTGGCTGGCTGCGACAGCGAGTTCGTCATTGAGAGAACTCCCCCTGTGATGATTCATATCCCATTTCTCAGAGGATGTTGGTGTTGATCCTATGGTGTTGACTTGCTCATGCAGATCTCCGGCGGTATCTGGCTGTGTCGGAAAATGCTGTGGAGAATACGGTAACAGCTGAGCGTTATTCGTCAACAGGGATGGTTCATCGAGGAACACCTCGCCGAGGACAACAGGATTACCACAATTAAGGCAGGTGGCCTTGGTCAGAGCTTCCTTATATCTCGCGCTTTCAGCTTGAAGCTTCTCATTCTCCTCCTTTAGGACCAGTAGCTCATGGTCTGCGTATTGCTGTTTCACCCGGGTTCGTTTGTTGGCGAACCAAAACTTGACCTTCGAAAGCTCCAATCCTATCTTTCGGCTCAACTCCATTTTCTGTTGTCTGCTTGGAGTGGGGCATTCATTGAAGAAAGCTTCAAGCTCTCGGATTTGGCCTGGAGTGTGGCGTTGTAGTTGCTTCCTTTTCCGACTCCGGTCATCATTGTATACTCCTTCTTCGTAGCTGAAACCTAGAATTTCATCGCTGGAGGAGTCAGTTTCTATGGCCTTCGGGCAGGATTCAGCTCCAGGATCTTCAAAGTCTCCCAGCAGTTCGTGCTCAGAAATGTCCAGGTCGGGCGTTTCTAGCAGATGGGAATAACTTTTAAACATGATGGATCGGGGTATCTCGGGCTGATCTAGTTCACTCAGCTTTCTCAATTCGCTCTTACGTGTTTGCTCACTCTAGAAATTTTCTCAAGTGATTGTGCGTGTCCTGGAACCATCCTTCAGGCTGCATATGAAGACCAACAAGCAAGCGCTCCTCCCGAGATTCTGCAATTACTCATCGTCTGTATTCCCCTTTCTTTTTCCTCGTGATAGGATCTCAAACTCTCTTGCATTGATTCGGTTTCATCGAGTATTGCGCTCGTCCCCTAGTTCAGTCTTCAAAGTGGTGGGTCTACAATCTTTCGGCGCCTTTTATGATTTGCTAGGCCCGAGAACGTGGGGAGCAGCGATGGACCCGCAATTAATGACTCCGTTTAATTCATTTAGCTCCATGGGAATTAACGCTATGACCTTCTCTCAACCCCTTTTCATCGTTCAAACGAAAGTGACATTTTCCCTGTGCATGCTGTTACTCTTCATTTCAGCATCCCGGGCGCTTGGTGAGGAATGAGTTCGTGGCCACTCAAAATTTTAAAGACCGTCTCTGGTTTCAGACTTAATCTAACAAGGGGTCATCACAACTGAGCATGACGATGTTCGTCGATAGCGTTGGTTTTAATATAGAATTAACTATAGTCATTAAAGAAAAATGTTCCCGTAGGAACTTTACAATGGATAAAATGAGTGATCTACTCGTGAACATGTTCTTCTTTCTATGGGTGTTCGTGGTGACCGACCCATCGTGCCCCGAGTCAGGTGCTAGATCATGGCTATCCAAGCATGCCAGCTTCCCACTGATTGAACAAGGTATCGAGCCCCTCATCGAAGAAATCGTCTGTCGTGGGTTGACCAGCGGCAGGCAGAGCACCAGCCGACTGCTGCTCGAATGGAGGAGTGTGCACTCGCTGTACTTGTGACACGCGCTCTTGAGAAGTGTTGAAATGGCCCGGGAGGACATTCTGATCAGCTTTCAGTTTGCCGGTGGTCGGGTTGCTAGCTTGATTGATGCTTAGATTTGGCCGGGTATCTCTTGATGCCTGAGCATTACAATGGCGGTCGCCCCTAGCTTTTGAGCTCGAGACGGATTCCTCCCGGTTTAGCTCCGCTCGACGTTGTTTTAATAGCTTTCTGTAGGCAGCAAGGTGATTCCTGACCAGCTCCTTACTAAGCCCCGGTACATTCATGGCCTTAAATATGCGCGTCGGAGTTGCTGAATCGATCCCCATTTGGTGAACCACGTCTAGGAATCTGGAATGCAGTTCAGGGGGCCAAGCGAACCTCCTCTTATCGTGGCCCAAAATTGCATCGATGGCTTGACGAATGATTAACTCATCTCCAGCAGGACCCGACCCTATCGAAAATTGTTGTGCATGAGGCTGATATGCTTTGAGCTGGTCGGCGGTAACATCCAGCTCCTTGAAACTGTAACTCCAATCAAAGCGATGCAAATCCCATCCCCCAGGAGGTATTTGTATCATCTTCGTAGGATCATCCTGCTCCTGCGTGACTCCGGCAAAATCTGGTTGAGTAGGAGATGCCCCGAGGGAGTAAGGTGGTAAATGAACGTCTTCAATCATTGCGTGAGGCTCATCGGGGAATATCTTACCGCGAGCGATGAGGTTATCGCAATGAGGGCAAACGGTAATATTGAGAGCTTTTTCATACCTCATGTTTTCTGTTCGCAGCTTTTGGTTTTCTTCCTTTAAAATCTCGACCACCTGACGTTTGCGTTGAGCCCTCGATTTGGATCTCCTATTTTGAAACCAAAACTGGATCCTCGACTGATTAATCCCCAACTCCCGGCTCAATTCAATTCTCCACTTCTTTTTCATGTAATGGCTTTTACTGAAAAGGGTTTCCAGCATTTGGGTTTCCTCCTGAGAGTATTGGTGAGGACGTCTTCTTTTCCCGAGTTGAGCATCGTGGATGTCGTTGTCGTCGTCGCCGTGATCTTGATTTCCGTTGCCAGAAGTGTTGGGCTCCATGGTTTTGGCGTTAGACTTGATCTTGGAATCTTTGAGATCCCTCTGTGGTTCAATTTCTGAGATTTTTGAGTCAGTCGCCTCTAGCAGCTGACAGTAACCTCTTAAATATGTTGGATTGAGAAATGTTTGATTGGTTCTTGCCCACTCAGAGTTCTCCACTCTCTCCTGTATGCTCACTCCCTATAAAGTTTTCTTCGAGTGACTTTGCATGTTCAGGAGACGCTCTTCAAGCATCATTAGGCAAACGTTCCCCCTCAAGACCTTGAATTTCTCGCTTAGCTTTTCAACGTGATGGGACTGCCAAATCCTGTTAGGGCTCTCTTCGATAGTTGCGCTTACCTCCCACCTAACTCTAATAATGGTAATCCCGACAAATCTTTTACATCTTTTAATTGATGAGCCGGAAATCGCGGACCGAAACGAATCCAATGGTTCTCGTGAGGGGACCTCCTGCTTTACCCCCTAACTGGGCTCCACCAGCATTATTACTGAGACCCTTCATCATCCTCGAGTTGCTATAAAATGAGGAATTAATGTATGGAAGGTTAACGTTCTCGCATAATCAGCTTCTTCCTTCTAATCTCTATGTTAAACTCGTCTTATTCTCAAGCCAACCCAACGCAAATGGCCTCCTCTCCCGTACGCACTTTTTCAACTGATGTCTTGGCCCAGTGGGAAAAGCTTTACAACTTACTGGGTCGCGGTTACGCGCACATAACCGATCATTCTGCAACCGAGGATGCAATCTGTGTCCTGCTCGAGGACCTTGATACCACTTCTCTCGAAGGTACTACACTGGGGAGGGAATATAGAACTTTCCCGACTCTCTTTGCACACTCCTTAGAGGCCTATCGTGTTGCTAATCGGGAGGTTCTCGTGGCTCGCGTCTTGCGGGCTCGTTATGAGGATCGATCTGATCATTTGGTGCTGACCAACTATCTGGTTGATAGTTACAAAAAGGCCGTCGAGTTTGCTAATGAGCGGGTCGCGACGTTGCTTCGCGAGAGGAGAAATCTGGTGGATCAATTGGCCATATCCCTGACCACCGGCGAACATGACCGCCGCAACGTCCTGTTGAGGCTTTAGAGCGACTGGCAGGAAGAACGGCTCGACAAGATAACCGAGGACATAGCTCGTGGGAATGGACTGGTTCGGGACCTGGAAGTAGTCACCGAAGAACACGAGGCCAAGGTCGCCGAAGTTAAGGGAGAATGCAGAAGTCTTCTCCTCAGGCTTGCCGACCACAACATGCGGAGCTGGGAGTATGAGCAGAGCATTAATAACATGGAGGGTCAGTTGGGATCCTTTGTGTCGTTAATTAGGGCTCACTTTGGCTTTACTTTTCCACCCCGACTTGTATGACCTGCTTCTGAAAACCCTCCGCTGAGCAAAATAAATGAAAGTTCTCGTGTGTGTGTTTTAACTTCTATATGGTTCATTTCTTCGAGCATCCAAACATCTTCAACTTGAGTGAGCCGAACCATAATAGCAATAAGCCGAGCAAATACGTCCTGATTTTATAACTCGCTCATGATCAGATGGAAGAATAGTTGCAGATTTGTCCAAGAAAAGATTTCTCTATACTACTTGTTTTTCACCTGCAAATAAAAAGACAGAATCAGAAGGAATAATTTGAAAAAGAAAGCATAGACCCCTTTCAATCTTATGCTTGCTTGTGATTAATAAGGACAAGAACTTTTACAAGGGTTTTAATCTTGTGCGAAAAGTTTTTATCAATATTCCTCGAAAGAAAGCATACTATTGAAAGGAACGTAATTCACGATAATCGCTTTTGATTAATTTCGAGAGGAATGACTTACTCAAAAGTGCAAGACATAATAACGCGTTTTAAATTCAATTGAAGATATGGCATCCAAATTAAGGTCGTTCGCTAAGAACGAAAGTAGTTTGGACATCTATCTCGTCATTAAATTCAAAACAACGCCGATATTCTCGATCAATTATCGTGGATTACCAGCGACGTAAAACATGCATGGACCAATTCAAGTGTATAATTCCTTCTAGCGAAATTGGGGTTGGATTACCCTATACGACCAAAAAGGTCGTGCAAGATTTCCAATTTTAATTTCCTCTAAAGGAATTATAAACTTGACTTGGGAGTATTCGGATGATTAGAGAAAATGCCACCATCACATTCCCATGACCTGTCAAAAGAAATACAACCAAGTTCCATCTAAATGTGTACACCAATAGATCCCTAATACAATCACTCTAAGGGGTGAGATAGAGAAAGCCTCGATAAAAATAAACCCTATACAAGAGGACTAGTAATGGAAAATGAAACAAAGGAATGTGATCCTAATGTTTAAGGATGCCCCAAGTTCGATCTGTGACTTCCGGATCACTTGCCCCAACTCGTCATCTTCATTGGACGATATCTCAATAATGTCCATAGTAGGCTCCTTTGTTGCTCACTCGGTGCTTGTCATGGGATATCATCCTCTTCGTCTTCTATCAAGGACGTTTGGGAAAAACACACACATCTATCCTTGAAATGGCATTTAATCTAATCACCAGAATGCAATGAATGAAATGCCTATATTTATATGAACTGTAATAGATTTGAGGGATAGAGAGTCTTACCAACCAAACTCGTCGACTTATGTGCGGTTTTAGGTGTACCAACCGCCCAAAGACATGCGCATGAGACAAGTGATGGTGAACTTCTAAAAATCAAAAGGTTTGGCACCTAAGGTTAAGGTTCCCACTTCGAGTTCTGAAAAGAGCCGATTCCATTGCACAGCTATCGTTGCATTGGGACTCGATCCATAGTTCGAAGCGAGCGGAATTGAAAAGTGGATTACCCCGCGTTTTTCTTCACGGAGATTCCATTTTCAATTCCTTCTATTGTGTTCCTATAGGCGACGCCCGGGGTTTTAGGCGCGGTTGTGTGTGTCCACGTGTTGTGATCATCACAATGCAATTCATGCATAGCAGTTTATCAATCAGCACTTCAAATCATCCACACAACATACATTCCTACGCCCAACCTGCATAAGACAATGTTAATCACGGACTACACCCCTTATTTCTCCGATCTGCAAAAACATATAACCCCTATCATGAGCGGACTTACCTCACCTTCAAGAGCGCCTGCAAGGTTAGAAATATCACTCAACGTTTTAATTACGGCCTAAGTCCACTTGAGGTCTAGAACCATAGGTTCTAGAACAAAGGTCCCCAGCGGAGTCGCCAATCTGTCGCGACCCTCTCGAGATTCGCCATGGGCTCTCGAGGGCTAATGGGCCGTCCAGTCTGGTCGGACGCGGGCCTCTCCCAAGGCCCGTTACCCAAATCGCAACGGAGGTATACGTAGTCGACCTTCAGTGTGGTCTAGTGATATGTGCTAAGTGTGCATGCCATGGAGTCGCCACCAATCATTTTTTTGGAGGGTATGATTGGACCACCCTATTGAATAGTCGGGAGTTTCTATTCAATTCTGCGATAACCAGGGAAATGGGTTCGGGGACTTAGTTACGTCAACTATCAAAGTTGACGCCCTTTCGGTACCTAAGTTGACTGAGTTTTCTGACTTAAGATTTCATACAGATGAGTGGGGTACGAGTCCTAAATCTAGGAGTTCATGCAGATAGGAATGACTATCCTGGCAATCACAATCAATAATAAAGTGCACAAATCAATGAATTCAAATGTACAAATAAATCACATGGCATTCCTAATAAGGCCATATTGGCCTAGAGAAGCATCAATCAGGCTTAGGAATAATTTAGACATGATTTTGCCCATCAGGGGCAAAATCGTAATTTTGAGACAAAGGGGACAATTTGCCCAAAAAGGACAAAATCATCATTTCGGAATGAATCCGGAGTCAAAACAGGTTTGGTCACTCAATTGACCCATTTCCTATTTTTTGGCAATTTTCGTGATTTTCGGGAATTTTAGAAACCGATTTACCATTCGAAGGGTAAAATCGTCATTTTCTAAAAATGGAAATGAAATGTGGAAATCTTAGACATAAGGTTTAACCACCCATCTGGCCCATCACCAAATTCTAAGCAATTTCCACAATTCATCAGAATATCAAAGACGATTTACCCTTTGAGGGGTGAAATCGCCATTTTGGATTAAATGGGAGAAAATCCCAAAAATGAAAACAAATCAATTTTTTGTCATTTTCAGCCTTGGACAATTTTTAGAATTTTTCTGCAATTTTTTCTCAATTTTTTTGTTTTTCTTTAATTTTTCCATTTTTTTGGCATTTTTGATTTATTAATATTTTATTATATTTTCAGAAAATATTTTAACAAAAAGCATGTCTTTGACAATAGATAACACTCAACCAGATAAATAAGCTAACCACTAGACTGAAACAAATACATACAAATCAAGTCTATAAATGCAATATTTTAGAAAAATAATCCTGATATACAGATCGGGTACGTAAAACATACCGGATTGGACACCGGCCTTCAATCGCCCAGCCTCAGCCTGCGACCATCCCCATGCCCGTTACCTGTCGATCGCCATTAGAATGTCGATAGTCAATTTCACAAATTAAGACTAAAAAATAAAAATTAAAAAAAATTAAAAATTAAAAAAATTAAAAAATTGGACACTGTTCATGCACTGTTCCGACACTGTTCATGCACTGTTCCGACACTGTTCCGACACTGTTCGGACACGGCTCCGACACGTCCGACACGCCCGGACACGCTCCGACACGTCCGGACACGCCCGGACACGCTCCGACACGTCCGGACACGCTCCGACACGTCCGGACACGTTCCGACGCGTCCGGACACGTTCCGACGACGGGGTGGTGACCCGAGGCTGTTTCTGGGCTCCACCAGCGGCGCGTAGGCTCCATAAGCTCCGAGGGAGGAGGTAGGACTCCGGGGCTGTCGCCGGAGGCGATAGCGCGCTTTGGCGATGACGGATTTGGCCCGATCCGAAAAAATCCCGAACCAAACTCCGAAACGAGTGGAGGCCGGAGGTCTTGGGTTGTTCACGGCGGCTTTGAGGTACGACGGCTAGCGACGACGGCGGAAGGGGGGGTTCCATTTTAGGCGTCCACGAAGAAGAAGAAAAGAAAAGGAAGAAGAAGCTACGGGAGAGGAAGGAGAAGAAGAAGAGGAGGAAGAAGGAAAAGAAAAAGAAAGAGAGAGAAGGAAGAAGAGGAGGCGACGGAAGAAGAGGGGGAGGGGGGAAGAGTAAAATAATAATAAAAATATAATAATAAAAATATAATATAATAATAATATAATAAAATACTAAAAAGTAGAAATAATAATAAAATAATCAAAAGCGAAGACAAAATGATTAGTCTCCTTTTCCTTTTAAATGATGATGTTTTCACTCCTTTTTCTTTTAATCATTATTAATATTTTTGTCAAATTCAATTTTATGGTGATCAGAGAACACCTAAAATCGAACCTGAATTTTACTATTTTATGAGGTCCTAAAGTAAAGAAAATTAAAAAATAAAAATACCGACTATTTGTATATATTTTTGTGACCTCGAATACTACTTTTTTTTTATTTTCTTTTTATTTTTATATTTTTCGAAAATAATAATAATAAAAAATATGAAAAATATGAAAAAATATTTTTTTATCCAAAATGGTCCCTTTAGCTTGGCCAAAGCTACCAAAGTTGATTTTGTAATTTTATGACTTTTTTTGATATTTTTAATTAATTTTAAAGAATAAAAATCACAATAATATAGATGGTCAAAAATCAGGTGTCAACAGTCGCCACCAATCGTTTCGTGGAGGGTACGATCGAAAACCTTATCGAATAGTTGGGAGCGATCTATTCGATTCTGTGAAAACCAGAGAAGTGGGATCGGGGACTTTGTTACGCCAATTGCCAGAGTTGACGCCCTTTCGACACCTAAATTGAATGATTTATCTAATCCTAAGATTTCATATAGATGAGTGGGGGTACGAACCTAAATCTAGGAGTTCATGCAGATAGGAATGACTATCCTAGCAAACACAGCCAATAAAATGGTTACGCAAATCATGGATCCAAAACATGCAGATAAATCACATGAAAGCAACATGACATCCCTAGTAAGGCCCTATCAGCCTAGAGAAGTGTCAATCAAGGCTCAAAAGTGATTTTGACATGATTCGCCAACGAGGGGCAGAATCGTAATTTTGAGAAATTTGGGAATAATTTGCCCCAGAATGGAAAAATTATCATTTCAGATGAAATATGTAGCCAAAAGATGATGGAAATGGGATTGGCGATCAAACCAATCCATTTTCTATTTTTCGAGAATTTCTAGAATTGTTTTGAAATTTAGAAGTGATTTTACCCTCGGAGGGGTAAAATCGTCATTTCGGGCAAAGATGAGAATTGAAAATCTCAAGCATTAGGGTTGGTCGACCACCTGACCCAAACCCTAATTTTAAGCAATTTTCAGGACTCGATTGGAATAGGAAAGACGATTTACCCATTGAGGGGTAAAATCGTCATTTCGAAAAAAAGGGATGAGATTCGAAAACCCAAGCATAAGAATTGATCGCCTAACCGACCCTAATTATTATCTTGGCACTATCGACTTATCTCGCTCACACAGCAGAGGCGACTTACCCTAAAGGGTAATATTGTTAATTCTTGGATGAACAGATAAGAAACCCAAAAATAGGATTGACCAGTTGTTTGTGGTCAATCCTCAAATTTTGAGGATTTCTGGAGTGTCTAGGGATTTACCACAATTTCCTTTTTTTTTTTGGATTTTCTAGGATTTTCTAGCATTTTTTAGGATTTTCTAGAATTTTTCTGATTTTTTTTATTTTTTAAATCATTTTTTCGATTTTTTATTTAAAAAAATATGATTCGGACTGGGTCGATCCGACCCATTCAGGTCAAAACCCAGCCCAGACCCGGACCCGTGCGACCCAACCACCAAAGCGACGCCGTCCCGCCCTTTTTTTATTTTTTCGATTTAATCCGACGATTCTTATTGAACCGCGTGGCTATTCCACGGCCACTGGATCTATTGACCAAAACTAACGGCTCAGATCAAAAGCCAACTATTCCCTAGCCGTTAAATCTGATTACCTAAACCTACGGCCACGATTAAAACCCAAGACTCGATCTGGACCGTCCACCTTCATTAACTTAAACGGTGCCGCTCGACCCTTTACCAAAACGGCACCGTTTCAACTGGTTTTGATTTTCTGATTTTAAAACTATTTTCGGATAATCCTACTTACTAATCGAACGGCCACCAATTATTGGACTCGATTAATCCTAGCCGTTGGATCTAATCCAACTCAGCCTAATAGACTAACGGTCGTGTTGACTCGACACCCCCGCGGACCAACCACAGGACGACACCTGGACCTTTGACTCGTTGACTCTGCCACGTCAGCTTCGTCTTCAACCTCTCGACCCCGGCGGAACGAACGGCTGAGCACCTCCGACGACGATCCAACGGTGGAACCTTAACTAAATCGCGCGAAACCAGAACCAATCGACTCGTAGTAGTCTCTATTTTAACATATCTAAGAATCGAGGCATTTCATCCACAAAATCACGATCGCCATGCGAAATGCCGAGTACGGCCATGGAAGTTCAATCATGCAAACCACGCGAAATCAGGGCGATTCATTCACAGATTAACACGAAATGAGGTTCAGAACACTTACCGCGAGCTCCGATTGAGCTCGCACGACATAGATTTGGCTAAGCAAGAATGAACAGGGCACGGCAATGGAGATTGGATTTGGAGACTCAATTCGAGGTATTCAAGCGAGGTCAATGAAAAATGGAGATGCGACGATGGTCAGTGATGCTTGAAGAGTAAAACGCCTACTCTAACTCGAAGCATTAAGGTCGGAATCGAGTTCCGCCATTAAAGCACAATATGAAAGCTTGAAGACTGAACTTACCTGTTTTCGTGGTTTCAACTTGCGCGGTCGGCGGCGATCGCTTCTTCTCAGTCTGGGTAACCTCCTGATGACCTCGTCGAGCTTTGGTTTAGCCTTAGAATGCCCAACCGATGCTCTGCAAATCCGAGCTCCAACCCTCGACCACGGTGAGGGAAGGTGAGCTCTCTCCCTCTCGTTCTCTCTCTCTGTTGATTCTGTTCAATTCTCCCCAACTGAACTAACCACCTCTTTCTTCTAGAAGATCAATTAGATTTTTATATCCATTTCAAATTCTGGCGCCGAACGGGGAACTCCCATTTGTCCCCGTCACGTGCCTCCCATGTGCCATTTGGTCATCGGACGGTGACGGAATCTGTTGGGTTTCCGTCTTCGTCCGTCAGGACCTCCGGCGTTCTCCATTTGGTGCGAATTTGGATGAATTTCATCTGAGTTCTGCTGTTGTTGACTCTTGCAGGTTCCGCAACCTTGACCGGCCGATTACTCTCTATTCCGGCAACGTCGGATGATGCCGTTGGTGTCAATTGGCGGGGAAAGATGAGAGGAACAAAACGCCCACCATTCTCCTTTCAATTAGTCGCGAATTGCCTTTCAATTTCTTGATCAAAATCGAGCTGTGGACTGTTCATTCGCGCGGGGGGCTTGAGGAAGAAGACAACACTGTTCCAGACCGGTTCGCCCGGTCTGATCGGGCGGTCTGACCGGTCCGAACCGGTCCTGACCCAATTATTTGAAATTAATAGTAATTCGATTGGAAATTTTTTCAATTAAACATCAGAATCTAATTTAAGGCATGAATTCTATCTAAAAATGGGATTTTTCCCAAAAGTTCATGTCAATTTCTACAAAAACCCCAAATTTTTATTTAATTGTAATTAGGCAAATCGTAAAATTGGAAGCTCAAATGATCAAATTGGACAAGACCACCTATGCCAATTGATTCAAAATGATGAAAAGCATTGGGCAGTGACTTCAATTTGCAATGATAGTCTCCGAATTAAAAGTAATTTCAAAGATGCCCCAAATTCAAGGACTAAAATGCACTTAAGTATGCAATTTTGCCCAATTCATGCAATTGAGCAATTTGTTCAAACAATTGGGATAAATTGCAATAAGAGATAATTAGATTGAATGTCAAGATCCTAAAAATGCCAAAATTACAAATTGAAAGAGTCAATTGACATTTTTTTACCAATTTCAATCATATGTGTAACAAAGGAACACCTAAAATTGAATTGAATTTGGACTTTTTATGAGGTCAACAAGACAAAGGGTTTAAAATAAAAATATTGACCATTTTTTTCATATTTTTGTGACATCGAATGCTATTTTTCTTGAATTTTCAAGTATTTTCATATTTTCCAAAAATACTAAAAAATGCGAAAATATGAAAAATTATTATTATTTTTCAAAAATGGTTCCTTAGGCTTGGCCAAGGCCACCAAAGTTGATTTTGTAATTTTTTGACTTTTATGGATTTTTTTTATGAATTTTCTAAGAATAGGCTGAAAAGGCTGATCCGAAATTAGGTGTCAATATCTGACCACTAAGGTGTCTAGGAATTTGCCTGATTCCGATCTTTTTCGGATAGATGACTTAATCCACGGATTCGGATATGACTCTCAATGTGATGGCCACAAAATAGTACACCGCAAGCCTCCCGAAAATTGCCCGCAGGATTATGGAGCCGGGGAGGTGGTAATATTTTCGCTCGAGTCCGGTCCTTGGAGAAGGACACAAGCCCGGCTCGGAAGGCACCTCTCCATCAATACCGTAAGAGGACGGGGAGTTTATTGGAATGGGTCCTAACGCTGGTGCGTGTTCGACCAGAGCAAAGGGAAGACCAAGATGGCGATTATATCATTCGATTTGTCAGAAGAGAGATTTCAGCATGAGCTTTCGGTCCCTGAAGTCAATGGGAATATAGGCTTCAGGGAACTTGGGATTCACGGGGCCAATCTGCTGTTGCACCACGGCACCTATGACTGCTGCTTCTGGGCATGGACAATGAGTGAATACGGGAAAAGAGGGTCCTGGACAAAGTTGTTCAGTGTCTCGACTAAAGGAATACGTGGCTTCTACAGCAATTGGGAAAAAATCCCGGTTGCGTACATAAGGAGTGGGAAAATCGTTTTCCTGCTCTCTATGTACTGGATGATACTGTTCAATCCAGGGGATAATACTTACAAGCATTGTTCAATCCAGGGGATAATACTTACAAGTATTATACAATTAATAAGGGCGGCGGTATATATATATTTGGGTTTTTTTTTTATGACCGAGGTGTCCGGGCCCGCTTCGCGGGCTCGAATATTCTTCGAGGGGGACTGGCCCAGCAACCGACCAGCCGGAGCCCCCCACTTAAGTCAACGGAACGCGGCCAAGAGATTCGAACCCTCAACCTTTCATGAGAGGAAGAACGGCACGGTCTCAACCAACTACGCCATGCGCGGGTGGGTCATATTTTTTTGGGGGTTAATGTCACCAAAAACCTCAAATTGGTACACATGTGACAATTTTACCCCAAATTATTTTTTGACTATGAAAAGTCCCAACCGGTACATCTGTGACAAATTTACCCCAAAATGGTATAGCCTTGACAAATTTACCCTACGTTAGTTTTCGTTAAATTTTACCATCAAATTGCAAAATTGGATGACACGTGGTTATTGTCGGGTATATACGTTACCCTATGTCTGCTATATGTGTATCAATTTGAAATTTTTCGTGGTATTCACTCAATTTAACAGAAAAATTAACAAATGATAAATTTGTCATATGTGTTCCAGTTTGGGATTTTTTATGGTAAAAAAAAGTAATTTTGGGTAAATTTGTCATAATTATACCAGTTTATGATTTTTTGTGGTTAAAAAAATAGTTTGGGGTATATTTGTCATAAATCTATCAATTTGGGATTTTTGATGGTCAAAAAAATAGTTTGAGATAAATTTGTCATACATATTTCTTGAGAAGAGCGCGATAGTGACTCTGCTATCTATGTGCAAACTCTTATTTCTCCTTATCTTGACTGTGAGCCATCAAGAATCTAGAGCTTTTTAAGCTTTGACTAGGTGGATTTAGTCTTGACCATTTTCAGTCTGAGATTCCTTTTTCCGGGGAGATCCGGCCATTTTGAGCGGTTGAATGATAATGTGGTATTTGAAGAAGAAAGAAAGATAATGTCTAGAGTCTACTATAAGATCTGGTCGTTCATTCTCTGGATGTTCAGGCTCGATGAATGGCCATTCAATCATCCCCGTGTTGCTAGAGTGCTACTTCACCAGCTAATGTCGGATTCGCGTAAATTTTATGAACCATTCATTGGGTCATGTTATTTAGGGAACATTCCACTATAATCATGTGAATGGTAGAGCAAGCACATCGTAATATTATCTTGTGATTTGGTTTGAGTGGAACATGAGAGACTAATTCTAGCGATAGAATTTAAAAGAATGTTTTTCGCAACATCGCTAAATCTTCTTATTGACTGACGGACACAAGCAGAATCCATTCAATACGTGCGGAAGATCTGTCATTTTTTCCATTTTCACTGGAAAGTTGAGCACTCCGGTTCTATGCGAGTGCGAGAGCCTGTAAATGCAGGCAACCGATCTGTTTTCGAAAACGATAATAAAATAGGACTCGTGTGTTTAGACTGCAATCTGCTACCCGAATCTCTTTGTTAAACTGAGCCATTAGAGGGGACAAGCAACCATCTTCCCAATTCATATGCTAATTGGGCCATAGCTTCTCTCCGTCGCGACTCCTGCCCCTTCACAGTTGTTGAATCAACCTCATCTTTTGAAGATCCTGGAGCCAGCTGATGTGGTCAATCTAAGCCTGCAATGGCAGAATTGCGATCGTCCTGAGGACACTATCTTCCCCACTGTTGCTGCACTTATGCTTTCACATTCTTTCCTCTATGTCTAACCCATCGTGCGAGTCGCTTACAACCTCCTTTTAGATGAAAGAAAGAAGATGGCACTTGGACGGTCAGTTTACTGGTTGCAATTGTTTGGGATCACTCCAGATAGGATAAGGCAGGCTTTCCCATTTTTTATGGGAATAAGACGAAGAGGAAGCTCGATTTGAGGCAACTCGAGAGGGGAAGATATCTTGTGAATTTGTAACTCTCATTCGCATACCGAAATAGTTACAAGACAAGCTTTTATATAGACATTCTACAATACTCTTCAATTACACGACTTCTCAACCAACTTATAAATAATCGTCCATTGAATTTGGTTTAATTTCCAACAAAAACTCCCCGTTAAACCAAATTCTCTTCCATCAATCATTCTAAGCAGACTCTTGAATTTCTGAAACGTATCGATCTTGAGAGGTTTCATAAAAATATCTGCGACTTGATCTCCGATTTTCACATGCGACACTTCAACTTCTTTTTCTGTCACCTGCTCTCGAATGAAATGATATCGAACATCGATATGTTTGCTTCGTTCATGCAAAACAAGAATTTTTTGCCAAAGCAATAGTAGAAACATTATCGACACAAATCTCTGTCGCGCTCTTCTGCTCCATATAGATTTCTTTGAGCAGTTTTCTCAACCATATCGCATGACATACACATGAAGATGCTGCAATATATTCAGCTTCACATGTTGAAAGAGTAACACTAGATTGCTTCTTCTAAGACCATGTGAAAGCAGTATCACATAAGAAAAATACGAAGCCTGAAGTGCTTACATCTCCACCATAATCACTGTCTAAAAACTCTAAGCTGAAAATTTTGAAATGGATAATAATGTAAGCCATGAGAAACACTACCTTTGACATATCGAAGTATCCTCTTTGCAGCTTTAAGATGAGAGGATTTCGATTTCTCCATATACCGACTCACAATTCCAACACTGTACAAAATGCCTGGCCTTGTACATGTCAAGTATCTCAAGCTTCCAATCAAGCTTCTATAGTATGTCGAATCAACATCGACACCTTCATTGAACTTCGACAGTTTGGCACCACATTCCATCGGTGTATTAACCGACGTGCAATTCTTCATGTTGAATTTTTCAAGGATATTTTCGGCATATCCTTTTTGGGAAATAAAAATCCCATCACCACTTTGCTTTACTTCGATACCTAGAAAATAACTCATCAGACCGTTATCAGTCATTTCAAATTCTTTCACCATAAATTCGATCATTGCTGCCTTATTTCCAGTAAAAATGAGATCATCCACATATAAACATGCCAATAAACCATCACATTTTTCATGCCTCAAATAAAGCGCATGTTCATATGGACATTGAGAAAATCCATTTGCTTTGAAATAAGCATCAATTCTGGAATTTCATGCTCTTGGTGATTGTTTAAGCCCATATAGAGCTTTCTTCAATCTCAACACTTTCCATTCATGACCTTTTATAACAAACCCAAGGGGTTTCTCGACATAAATTTCTTCTTCAAGAACGCCATTCAAGAATGCCGATTTGACATCCATTTGATAGGCTGGCCATCGATTTTGAGCTGCAATGGAAATCATTAGTCTAATCGTTTCCATGCGAATGACAAGGGCAAATACCTCGTCATAATCAATTCCAGCTTTCTGCTTGTATCCTTTCGCAACGAGCCTGGCCTTATAACGAGTGACTTCTCCTTTCTGGTTCTTTTTTGCTTTGTAGACCCATTTGACACCAATAGCTTTCTTGTCCTTTGGAAGATCTGCAAGTTGATATGTTTCATTCTTCATTCCTGGCTCTCCTCCATTTTTCTTCTTTGGCGGCTTCATCGAATACAAGTGGTTCACAATCTACAAGAAGACATACAAGATGGAGCTCATCGGTAGCTTTATAAAGCTTAGGCAATCTTCTCGATCTCGGTGCTATCGGTTCATCGACACCATTTGAAGAAGTTGGCGAATATAAACTTGGAGTCGAAAGTGATGTTGGAGATGAAGGATGTGATGAGTGATCTTCAATCCCCATTTCGATAGAATCATTGTGAATGGTTTCGACAACTTGTCGATTGTTTTCCCACAAAGAATTTTCATCGAATTTGACATCTCTACTTATGAACACTTCGAAAGTGTTAGGATCAAATAATCTATAAGTTTTTTGCTCTTGTCTTCTAGCTTCGATCTTTTCTGATCTGGAACATGAGCATAGGTAATGCTCCTGAAAATTCTCAAATGTACAACACCAAGTCTTCTTCCGGTCCATGCTTCTTGTGGAGTTATGCCTTCAAGTCCATTTGTAGGACATCTATTTTGAAGATAGGCTGCACACATAATAGCCTCACCCCAAAGTTCTTTGGGCAGATTTTTGCTTTTCAACATGCTTCGAACCATGTCGAGAATGGTTCTATCTTTTCGTTCTGCCACGCCATTTTGTTGAGGAGAATAGGGAGCCGTTAGGAAAAGCCGAATACCATAATCTTCACAAAATTTGTTGAATGCGTCAGAAATAAATTCTCCTCCACGATCGGTTCTCAAGGCTTTAATAAAATAACCACTCTCCTTTTTGACCAATTTCTTAAACTGTTTGAAAGTTTCAAACACTTTCGATTTTTCCTTCAAAAAATACACCAAGTTTTTCGAGTAAAATCATCAATAAATGTAACAAAATATCGATGATTACCATACGACTAAGGCGTAATTGGACCGCAAACATCAGAATGGATCAACTCCAGTGCCTTCTTTGCTCGATAAGTTATTTCCCTCGGAAAGCTAGTTCTGGAATGCTTGCCAATAACACACCCTTCACATAATTGATCGGGATGATCAATATGTGGTAAGCCATAAACCATCTTCTTGCTAGAAAGCATATTGAGTCCACCGAAATTTAGATGGCCGAACCTCAGATGCCATAACCATGAAGGATCATCCACGCATGATTTTAGGCAACGAGCCACTTCATGTTTAATATTGAGAGTGAACATCCTGTTCTTCGACATCTTCACGGATGCGATCAACTTATTATTTTGATCTCTCAGCACAAGACTAAGATCTTTCATGTGCACAGTATATCCTTTCTCCAGAAGTTGTCCCAAACTCAAGATATTGCTTGACATTTTTAGAACATAATAAACATTAGAAATAAACAGAAATACACCATTCTTCAAACTAATCCGGATTGTACCTTTGCCTTCGACAAGAATTTGAGATTTATCACCAAAAGAGACTTTTCCTTTGACTGCCTCATCTAGTTCGGTAAACATCTCCTTTCTTCCGCACATGTGGTTGCTTGCTCCAGTGTCTAAGTACCACGTATCATTCTTTTCTCCTCCGTCTTCTTTGAATGCCAACATAAGAATGTTATCGACATCATCCACTAAATTTGCCTTCACATCTTCTACTTTGCTACTTTCTTTATGCCAACAGTCAGAAGCATAATGACCTAGTTTATTGCAATGATAACATCGAATGTTAGATTTTTCATACCATTGACCTCTCGAATTTCTTCCTCTTCCACGAACAAATCTTTGATTCGGGTAGCCACTGTCTTTGCAAGCGAACTCTCCTCTGCTTCGACCACGACCTCTTCCTTGAAAGTGACCTCAGCCTTGACCACGACCACGATCTTGATTAGTGCTTCGAACTTGCACAGGTTATCTTCTTTGTTCCTTCTCATCTTGGATGGACAACCGATTTTGGAGTACTTCCTCCATAGGTTCATGCTTTCTTCTGAGTCTTTCTTCTTGGGCTTGTAACGAACCCATAAGCTCGTCGATCTTCATAGCATCGGGGTTTTTGGACTCCTCAATTGCAACTGCAATAAGGTCGTACTTTTTGTCTAACGACCGAAGAATCTTCTCAACAACTCGAACATCAGGAACGTCTTTGCCATTCCTTTTCATCTGGTTTACAATCGCCAAAACTCTTGTGAAATAATCAGAAATCGACTCAGATGCTTTCATGCGAATTACCTCGAACTCGCCTCTCAAAGTTTGAAGGCGAATCTTCTTCACTTTCTCTACACCTTGGTGCGTGGTTCGAAGAATCTCCCATGCCTCCTTCAACGTAGAAGCGTTTGACACTTTCTCGAACATCGTATCATCTAAACCTTGAAAGATGATTGGCATGGCATACTGATCTTTTGATCGAATCTTTTCTAAGGCATTTCTCTGATTTTGACTCATGGTGGCTTCGTCTTCTGGCTCATCATAGCCGTTGTTGACAACATCCGAAACATTGTAGGCGCCGAGTAGAGCTTTCAGTTTTGAAGCCCAATGACCATAGTTTTCTTCAGTAAGGCGAGGATACTGAACAGGAAGCGGAATATTTGCTGAGGCTATTATCACGATCCTCGAGCTCTGATACCAATTTGATGGGAATAAGATGAAGAGAAAGCTCGATTTGAGGCAACTAGAGAGGGGAGGATATCTTGTGAATTTGTAACTCTCATTCCCATACCGAAATAGTTACAAGACAAGCCTTTATATAGGCATTCTACAAGACTCTTCAATTACACGACTTCTCAACCAGCTCATAAATAATCTACCATTCCAAAGTGATAGACTTCTAGGAAATTGCAAGACATTAACTAGTCCTAGAAATATGAAAAGACTTCATCGAAAAACAACAACACAATGAAGGCTCTTTGACTCTTCATGAGTTCATCAAATATCCAGAACTTGGTGAGCGCATAGTCCATTGAATTTGGTTTAATTTCCAACAATTTTTCAGAAGTTGGCACAAGTTAAGGTTGCTGCAAACGGTAAAAACAAATTGGAAAAGGAAAACCTCACACACACAGCAGCAACTGTGACTAATCAACGCATACAGATCCAAAGGAACCAAGATCAGATTATTGGACATCACATACTTATCACGTATCTTTGAATGGATCAAAATAGTTCAAACTCTCAAAAGGACCTCAAACATATACACAGAAGTTTTTCACTCTCTACCCACATAGAGCGACTCTAAGCACATTCCAGGTTTGAATGACTACATTTCTATTTTTTGTCTAGTACAACAATCACTAGGCCATTAGTATTTTCATCAACAGCTATTTCTTTTTCGACTTCTGATACCATAGTTTCACTTTCCGTTTGATCCACTGAAATTGCTGTTTGTCAGGTGTAAGGAGTCCAATCTCCAGTCTAGGTACATTACCTCCAGAAGTGATTTGTGACACAATCATTGCTGATTAATTTTTAACTCTGTAAACTTCAAGTATGGCCTTTTTTCATGCTTGTACTGCATTTGTCCCATACTAAGTGCAGGGTCCAAGATGCAGTAAACTCAACCTAAAAGAAAGCATAACCACATTACTATCGGAAAATGCTGCCTTTCATTCATGTCTAGGGAAAAAAAAAGGCAAGATTTATCATGATAAAACATGCTAATTAAAGTAAGAGAACATCAGAATCAGCAAATCTCATATTTTTCTGTGGACTATTTCAACACATAATCTCATCTAGTGTCCTAACATACACTGGATACCTATACCAACGCTGGTCATTGCCTATCAGAGTTGAGAAACTATTTACTGTATTCTTCTTGGGGTCGTGCACATCCAAGTTCCCAACATCACTATATGCCCCATTTCCTTCTCCCTCCTCCGTGACAAACAATGTTTCCAAGCCAAATCTCGCCTGAAGGCAACTCTGTGCTCGTGGCCACACTATACAGTTTTGTCCATGACTGCGTTGCTCCATGTTCTTTCGTATTCACGCTTCGTGTTTTGTCCAATTGGATGGTACCGCTGCACCCAAGTAACCGATCTCTGTTGAGTCCAAGCCCTACAATTTATCTTCTCAATAGCTCGAAAAAGTCTGAATGTAGCTCCTCACCCTCCTATTAACTGGTGCAACATTTATTCTTGAAAAAGGTCCCTAGGGCCATTGCCGACTCAATCGACCTAGATCACGTCAAGTAAGCACAAAATCCGATATCTTGGGCTCGGGCGACCACGAGAATTCCTGTTTCCATTTTGCTCCTGTGTGGCAAAAGATCCAGTTAACCCTCGTGTTGTTTTGTGCTGAGTAAGCTTCTTGACTGACTTTGATTGAACACTTCCTTATGTAAGACTTGCTCAGAAAATGATGGAAAGGCAAAGAAACAGCGCTTTCACTCAAAATCTGCCCAATGAAGAGACTATTTGACAAAATAAGTCAAACCTCGGCCTCCGCGGTCGCCGGAACATTCACTAAGGGAATTGTCGTAGAGATTCTCTTGAGGCTACACAATAAAGTCCCTGATGCGATTTAAATATGTCCAGTCTCTAATTCCGATCCAGGCTTTGCCAAGTCGCATCTGCAAAGGCTAAAGGCAGGGAATAATTCCTGGCCAGAGAATTGTCAAGACTAGCTGCTTGAGACCACAGGCTACAAAGCGCTAGATGGCGACGATTGTGTGGTGGTAAAGTTTCATGAGGCAAGAATGGAGATCCAGCCACTCCTCATGGGGTCTTGCGATGGCTTGGTCTGTTTAGTTGTCCCAGTGGATTCCTCCTAAATAACCCTACCACCCAATAGTCTAGGAATTTTGCCTGTTCCTATCTTGTTCAAGGAGATGAGTGCTTCCATGGATTCGGTTGACACAGCACGTGATATGACAATGAAATAATTCCAGGCAACAGCTCTAAAAAAAATGTCAAGGGGTGTTGTTTTTGCTCAAGCCCGGTTATTGAAGAACAGTACCAAGTCCAACAAGAAACCCACCTCACTCATTATGAGGGCGGTGATTCTTATTTGTCTGCGTATCTAGTTGCACTGTGTGCTTGTCCACAAGTTTCAAGACTCTAGTTTTTGTTTGTTCCTTCACTGTGAGGATTGCGAGTAATGAAAGAAAAACTGTCCTCTCCACCCACCCCCAACACCCTTTTTCCGTTTGTTATTACCAATTGGAAGTATGGTGTTTAGGAAGATTTTAGTTCCTCACTGCCCTGATTATGATGATTCAGTGCTCACTTACTATTGCGATTGTGCAGCATTAATATATTTCTAAATTTCCTTATATGTCGTCCTCTGGTTTGTTTTAGACGAATGGCTATGTTCTACCGCCCTTTGAGTCAACTTCTATACTCAAGGATAAGGATATTGTTGAGTTAGTTAATAATGATACATCTTTGGTTGGTACGAATTTTTCTGATCATTCTGAGGAAGAGTTGGTTAACTCCATGTTTCTTTGCTACAGAGTGAAAAAGAACCAGGCTACTTCAAGAGATACCATTAAAATGCATGATGCGGGGAGTACCTTGGAAGAAATAGAGTTTGTAGAGAGGCAGCCCGTGCAGACGAGTTTAGAGCTGCTCGCGGATGAAGAGTTTGAGAAGGAGTCTGGGAGTAATGAAAGTGAATCAGAAGAAGATAAATGTGGATAGTCACATGGTAGTTTGAATGAGGAAGATACGTACAATAGTAATGCGGTTTCCAAGAAGAGAAAGGCATAAAAAAGCTCGAGGGGTCAATGTATGTTTTAAATCCCTCATACTGGAATTCTTTTAAAAAATGTGAACTTTTATGTCATAATTTTTCTTCTGCATCCAGTAAAGATACGAAATTTTACTAGTTTGGGATAAAGGTGATGTTGATATTGATGATCCAGTAAAGGTACAGAATTTTACTACCGAGTAATTAGTATTGCATTTCTGCAATTAGGGGTAGGATAAAAAGTACCCATCATTATAGTAAGTGGCTATTGAAATAATGCAGGTTGAATTGTGTTAACAGTAGATCATTCTGATTAACTTTGATAATACTGGATTACACAATATATATATATAACTCATTGATACTGAATAAGACTAAAATACCCTTACTAACAAATAAGCTTAATAACTAACGTTTCAACTGTGACGCCCTAGAAATCCGACTTCGGTAAAGTCCCTGAATTCGATAAAATGGATTGAGATCGAAATCCAATCGATAAATTGTATTGGATCGAAGGGATTGAAGAGACGACGTTTGGACGAATTAGAATTTCAGTTGGTTTAGATTAGGTTCGGGATTCTTAGTCGCCATGAATTAGGATTTCAATCCTCGCGACTCGAGCCTAACCTTGACCGAGCCTAACCTGTGAAGTTACAAAAATTACCCTTCGTCTAGTTTACCAAATTTCGTTCTGTCCTAAAATACCAAAAGACCAAAATGCCCTCAATTATTTGCCCATGAGACATATTGACCCAAAAGTCTTGTGGACCCCCACCAGCCCTCTTCATCAGCCGCCCACGTGACTTTCTTTTCTCTCTCTCTTCTCACGCTCTCATCTTCTTTCTCTCTTTATCTGTTTTCCCTTCCCCGACCGATCCCATCTCTTCCTCCTCCTTCCTTCGGCCTTTTTGGTGCGACGCCGACCCTTGAAGGGCACCACCACCGCACTGCCGTCCTACTGTCACCCCGACGTCGCCACCTTACCGTCGCCGTTGGCCGCAGGACGCCGCTTCAGACCCGAAGGCCGCCTACCCCCTGTTTCGGACAGCCCTGACCCGTGAGCCTTCGAGCTCCCTCCGGCCGTTCGTGGCGCCACCAAAGCCGGCCACCACCTCAGCGACGACCACCTTCCTCCCCTTGACACCCTCGATCCAACCCCGCCGCCGTTCGACCGCCGGAGCCGCCTGAATCAGCCCCGAAAGCCTCGGACCCCTGTTTCGGTTGCCGGTCCGGTTTTTCTTCAGATCCGGCCGCCCCCACCGTACACCGCCACCTCCTTCGGCCTCCTTGGACTTCCCTCTAACTTACCTGAGCTCGGCGAAGCTCGCCGCCGCGCGTGGGACCCGCAATCGCCTCGAACTGCCGCCCATATTTCTGCCGTTCGTCCCCTGTTTCGCGGCCGGTTCTGTCCACCGCCGGTTCAGCCGCCTCCAGCCGCCCTTCGCCACCGTCGTCGCCTCCATCAGCTTCCCCGACGTCCCCTCAAGTCTCTGCCGTCGACCTTTCAGCCGGCCGCCTGTCGTCGGCCACCGTTTCTACCGCCGTCGCCCTGCCCTGTTTCGGTGGGCCGAGTGCCCTGTGTTGCTGGGCCATGGCTTGCTTCGCGGGCCCGTGTGCTGGGCCGTCGGCCGAGCGGGTTGGCCGAGTGCCCTGGGCCGTGGCCTGTGGCATGGGCCGGGTGGCTGGGCCTTCGTGCCAGGTCCGTGGGCCACGTGGGCCGAGAGTTTGGGCCGTTGTTTGAGGAAATTGAGCCGTGATCCGAGAGTCGCCGAAAGGAATTCCGAGCCTCACCGAAGTTCGTGAGTTCGTCGCCGCTCGCGTCGCCGCCGTAGAGACTGCCCGAGCTTTAATTGGATGTGAGTTGACCCTAATCCTTGGTTAGGGCGCTAATTGCGCCTAGGATTAGTTGTTTTATCAATGGTGGAATTTAGGTACATGATCGGGGCTGGTTTAAATAGAAATTGGGATTAGGTTAAATGGCCGATCGATTAGGTTAGCCGGATTAATTGAATTGTCTGTGGCTAATTGTTGCTAGTTGATTTATTGGGCAATGGATTGCCGTTGCATGATCGCGAGCGAGCGATAGGCCAGAGACGAGCGAGCGATCAATGTGCTAAATTGAATCGATTAATAAATAACATGGCATGAATTGAGCTGGATATTATTTGATTGAGTTTAATTACTCGGGATTGAGTTATGGTTTCGTTGATTGAATCGCCTCTCTGAAATGCCTGATTGGGTGTAGTGAATGTTCTTTCACTGTCAATTGATGATTGAGGGTTAATCACCCTGTGTGTGGTTGCTATGACTAGTGGATAGTCGGCATGTGCATATGACTGAGTGTAAAGTCAAATGACATATTTTAGCACGAAAATGGCCTTCGGCCTAGACTTTTACATGCCTGTGTGAGCATCCGGCCTTAACCAAGATAATGAAAAGGGTTGATTGCTGGATGTATTATGTATGGTCATATGAGGGAAAAACAATGAGGTTCTTGGCAAGTTCGTGTTCTATGATTTGTACGGAACTATACGACTTGCCAGAAGCACGATAATTCATGCCCCGTGCCAGACGTACGGTTTTAAGGGATTATCGGATGCTGGTCGCAATGGATGTTGGACCGATGCCCCGATTAAGGATGCCTACTTGCTGGTGCCGTGATGGGTACACTGGATACACCGCTTGTAGTAGCCGTTGCCGAGAGTAAAGGAACGTAGACCGGTGCTGCCGGTGAGACGCTGGATCGCACTGAGGTGTTGGATCGCGCTATTGGGAGAGTCGTATCACGCCCTCTTTCGCGTAGATCCTCTCTGGTGCCGTGGGCACGTTAACCGTTAATAAAAAGGATTGAATACAATGCAACTTTGTGCATGAGTTAGTGTGAGTGCATCCTGACTACGAAATTTGGAATGGGACAAATGGAGTAGGAAGACGGACGTTCATACTCGCTTGTGTTCGAGTTATTATTGTATTGTGTGGATTGTCCTGGGGAATGTCTTGTGCATACTTGTGGATGTGATGCTGTGATTGAGTGATTGATTGACATTGACTGCTGAGTCATGTCGAGCATTGCATTATGTGTGGCTGAGGTTGGTAAGTGTGCATGTGGATGTTTTTGATGTTATGATTTACTTAGGTGTTATTCATGTCTATGCGAACCTTCGGTTAGGATCCCCTGGGCGAATCAGTTTCCTAACCGAGCTTAGGCTTGATTCACTAAGATTTATTCTCACCCCGTCGTGGGATAACATTTTCAGGTCTCAAGCGGCGAAGTCTCGTGAACGCCAAGGATTGGCTGTCGGAGTAGTCTGTTGAAGAAAGTGAGTAGTTGACCTCACCTGACCAAGTAACCTTTTTAGGTCTTGTCTAGTCGCCCCGAAGTATGGGGTTATGCTCGAACGTCTGCCGTTATGTATAATTGTTTATTCTTATTTCAAGTGAATAAGTTGTGATGTTTGATTCCTGCTATTCTATTCCTTGATTGTTTGACGTCAGGAGATTTAAACGTTTCCGCATGCGTAGTTAAGTGATAGGTCGATAGCGTGCCTGGGAAGCTATCTCTATGACCTCGTGGCGATTTGGCAAGGGATGTCGCGGGCTCGAGAGTCGGGGCGTGACATCAACACTCCCCCTCAAGTTGGTACATAGACATCAAAGAGCCCCAACTTGTTACACAAAATAATCACTCTACTAGCCCGCAATGACTTAGTGAAAAGATTAGCAGGTTGATCTATGCATAACGAACTGGTTATCACAACACATAATTGAGAGAGCCAAGGATGGCATGCTGAGTTCAGATAACAACATTCTCAACCAGAGCAACTTGCTAATCATGAGCCATGGCCTGATATTCCGTTTTTGCACTTGAACGAGACACAACCTGTTGCTTCTTACTTTTCCAACTCACAAGATTGCCTTCTAAGAAAACACAAAAACAAGAGGTCGATCTCTTATCAATAGGACACCGAGCCCAATCAGCATCAGAATAGCCAATGATATTAAGATGTCAATGATTTTTGAACAAAAGGCCTTTACCCGGTGCTTCCTTCAAGTACTTAACAACAGGTAGCACTGCCTCCCAACATGTAGTGCGAGGAGCACTCATAAACTGACTAACCATGCTAACAGCAAACGAAATATCTAGCCTGGTGACAGTTAAATAGTTGAGCTTACCCACTAGCCTCATGTACTTGCTCGGATCATGGAGTAAGTCTCCATGTTCTGCATCAAGCTTTGCATTAGGATCCATTGGAGTATCGACAGGCTTCACTCCAAGGAAACCAACTTCACTCAGAATATCCAAAACATATTTCCGCTGTCGTAGTGAGATACCATCACGTGAGTAGGCCACCTTAATGCCTAAGAAATATCGTAGAGAACTCATATCTTTTGTACTGAATTTTGTCTGCAAAAACTATTTCCACTTTTGTATACCCACAGAGTCACTACCAGTTATGATAATATCGTCTACATATACGACTAAAAGTATACACCCTATAGGAGAAGTGGAGCTGAACACAAATGATCCACGAAACAACGCCGCATACCAAAACGAATGACTGCGTCACTGAAACGGCCAAACCAAGCACGAAGGGACAGTTTCAAACCATATAATGCCTTGTGTAGGCGACAAATACCAGTAGGCTCCCTCTGAGCAACAAATCTGGGGGTTGCGCCACAAATACCTCCTCGATCAAGTCGCCATGAAGAAATGCATTTTTGACATCAAACTGACGAAAAGTCCAGCCATATCGGATAGCAAGAGAGATGAAAGCACGAACAGAATGTTTCTTTGCGACAGGAGAGAATGTATCTTCATAATCAACTTCATAAGTCTGGGTGCAACCTTTGTTAACGAGACATGCCTTCAAAAGCTCAACAGACCCATCATGTTGAAACTTCACTGTGAAAACCCAACGGCACCCCACAACCTGTTTGCCATCAGGTAATGATGTAAGCTGCCATGTCTTATTATCTTGTAGCGCATGCATTTCATCCTCCATAGCCCGTCGCCAACCTGGATGGACAAGAGCCTCTGCAACAGTACTTAGCATTGACACAGCAGATAAAGAAGCCACAAATGAGGAATATGTAGGAGAAAGACAATCGTAGGATAAAGAGTGTGTGTATGAGAAGATAAACCAGTATAGGGAGCTAATCGGGAATTGGGTTTATCGATACAAGAACACGTACATTTATGCAATGCAATGGGGGCATCAATAGTAGAATTAGGCTCAAAAGAAACTGGTGGATCAGAGGCTAGGACATGAATTGGTGGAGACACATGCACATCCAATGCGAGTGGCAATTGTACTACCTCATGTTGAACAGAGCGACGTCGTTGATAGATTCGGTCGAAAAACTGAAAATCAGGTGATGGCTCGGGCACCCCTGCCAAGGAGACAAGCGACAGTGGAGCCATGACCGAGGACAAAGTATCTTTAGAAGGAGTCATCAGTTGGTCAGTGGAGGAGTAATATGACCGGTTCTCGAAGAAGGTCACACTTGTACCTTTTTTGAGCTTGGGAGTACCCAAGAAACACACATTTGTCAGCCCGTGGATCGAGCTTATCATGACCAGGACCAAGACGATGTACAAAACAAACACACCCAAACACATAGAGTGGTATAGAAAAAGTGGACTCGAAGGATGTATAGTAGAAAAAGATATATCCATGAAGCACAATGATGGAAGACGATTTATGAGATAGCAAGCGGTAAGAATAGCATGGCCCCAAAATATTTTGGGAAGATTCATATGAAAAAAGAGACAATGAGCAACATCTAAGAGATGACGATTCTTTTGTTCCGCCATCCCATTCTGCTGGGGGGATATAGGGACAAGATGTCTGATGGAGAATCCCATGAGAAGTAAGAAATGATTGAAAACTAGTCAAGATAGCCATATATGCTTTGGCATTATCTGAATGCAAACATTTAACAGAAATATGATACTGATCGAGAATCTCAAAGTAAAACATATGGAAACAAGAAAAAACTTTAGTGCTATCTTTTATTAAATATAACCATGTTATTCGAGAATAATCATCCACAAATGTAACAAAATACTTGTAACCGGACATATCTTTGACACGACACGATCCCCAAACATCATAATGGACTAATTCAAAAGGACTAGACACACGGCTCTGGACACGGGAAGGAAAAGACATCCGATGATGTTTACCAAATTGACAAGCATCACACTGAATAGAACCCATAGAATCTGAAGTAGAAGAGAAATGACGAAGTATGTCAGATGATGGATGACCCATACGACAATGCAATTGGAAGAGGTCGGAGGTAGAACTCTTTTGAACGACAGCAGCAATAAGATATTTGTTCAGGTAGTACAACCCATTGAATTCATGCCCTCCACCAATCGTCTGTCTGGTCCTTAGATCCTGAAAAAGTACAATGAATATTTGTAAATGTCACAGAACAATTCAGATCTCAAGTAAGAGAACTAACAGAAAGCAAGTTACATGGGAAAGTTGGTAAATTGTAAACAGATGAGAGAGAAAGAGATGGACCCAAGATTACATCCCCTTGACCAGTGATATGGGACTGTGAACCATCAGCAAGTGTAACATAACTAAGAGACATGAGGTAATTCCAGACAATAACTTAGAATTACCAGTCATATGATTGGTGGCACCCGAGTCTACAACCCAGGAAGTGGGCACAGTAGAGAGTAAATAGGGCATATTACCTAAAGAAGTCTGTGCCAAAGTAGCAGTAGGAGCAGATGAATCCACGACCTGGTTGGAATGAACTAAGGACTCATACTCAGCCCGAGACAACATAATAGTACTAGGCAGCTCTTGTGACTGATCAGAAACTTTCTTTGCTTAGGGTGTAGGGTATAGCAATAGGCCCACTCGCTGACAATGGTTGCAATAATGAGAACTTCCAGCACCCCTAGCTCCATCACAGCCACGACCAAGAGAGAAACCAAACCTTCCATGACCACGATGACTGCGCCCCCAACCTTCAGACGACTGAGAAATTATAGCATTTACTACAGGTGCAAAAGAGAGGGCAGATGAGTCAGGTGTCTACTGAAGGACCCAAGAGAAGACCTCATCAATTGATGGAAGGGTGTTCTGAGAAGTAATTTATTGTCGTAAGGCAGAATGAGTAGGACCAAGCCCCCGGAGAAATAACATAACTCTCATATCCTCCTAACGCTTGGCCAATTCTCTAATGCCATAAGTAGTAGGTAAATGAGTGTACAACCTCTCGCAAAGAGTAGTGAACCTGGAATAGTAATCTGATATAGATATGTCTCATGCATGTAGATCAAATAGTTCTTCCCAAACATCACAAACTCGAGTTATATTTTCTCAACCCGAAAATATAAGAGCACACATATCGCATAAATTGAGGACTAATTTTGGAATCCGTTGTATTCCACAATAATGTCCGAATGGCTGCATCGCCAGAACGCCAATCATCCACCTTTGTTTTATCCGAAGGGTGGAAGAGAAGATAGATAACTCTATTGTTTGGTGGCCAAGAGATATGTTTCAACTGCCATAGACCAAGAAGGATAATTGGTCCCATCTAGTTTTATTGAACTCAACTTCAGATTAGTAATACCGGTGTCTAGGCTCACAACAGGTTCACTAGCGGACCCTCCTGTCATAGTAATAATCAGTGAGCTTAACTTCAACAAATCAATAATCCAATACTATTGTAACTGTATCACCACGTAATAGAGTCCCCACAATCTACAAGTATCATCAATCAACCACTTTAATTAGCAAACAGATTATGTATACCGATGTCCCTGCATATAATCACTTGCTCCCCTTAACAATCAATAGTTGAATTCCATGACTCTACAAAAAAAAAACGCCAAATATCAGGGCAACCATTTCTTTCGTTAAAAAAAAGGCTACCTGTGGAGCAACATCAAGAGAAAACACGGCTGGAAGCTACCTGTCTCATGAGAACAACACTGTACAACCTCAAGTCATGGCTCGCTGGCCTAATGGACACTCGTCGGTGCCCATTGGAGACTCGTCGGCTCTAGATCAGGTGTTCCTAGCCTAAGTGATGCAGTTCGACGCCTCTACAGTGTTAAATGAAGTCGGGTTGGAGGTTGCCGACCTAGGCAACATCGGGCTATGCCAGCATAGGCCTCGTCAGCGCTAGAATAGGCCTCGACGGCCTAGGCGACATTGGTCGACGCCCTTACAAGGCTGGGTGGCATCGGGCGGCGTCGAATCTGACTCGTTGGGTCTGTGCGACACCAACTCTAGAGGTTCTAAAGGTTCAGGTGAGTTGCTGATCTAGTTTTCTAGGGATTATATGTTGACGATGGTGGTTCACGGTGGTCGATGGTGGTGGTGAGTGCTAATTTGTTTTCCTATGGTTTAGGGTTGACAATGAGGGGTGGCTCTGATACCATGTTAACAGTAAACTAAAGAGAAGATCATTCTTATTAACTTTGATAGTACTGGATTACATAATATATATAACTCACTAATACTGAATAAGACTAAAATACTTTTACTAACAAATAAGCTTAATAACTAACGTTTCAACAAATTGTATCATCATCTAGTTGCATTCCCAGAGAAAACTTGCGTCCCTCCTAATTAGAAGCCATTACTTATATGGAATGGAATTGTTCTGATGGTTGAATTTATTTCCCCTTGAATTCTGGTTGGAGGTGCTTGAGAATTGGCTTGTTAACTTGGTTGTAGGGATTAGTTGGTTGCATTGTCTGCTACATTCCAAGTTACAGAGCCCTTCTTAGTTTTATGTATATAATGGGGCATGTCCGATCTTTTGAATCTTAATGGAATTGATTGCGTCAATCAAAGGGCAAATCAATCTTTGCCAATGTTACGTTGATAGATTGGCAATCAGAGATATAGTTTCCTATTCTACGAAAGGATATAATAAATGGTATATCTCTCTGGGTTGTAAACGTACGTCGTTTACTTTTTCCACCCCAATTCTCAGAATTCTCTCCAGAAAAGCTCTCTCTTGCAAGTTCTCACGAAGAACACCAGATCGTTGGATCACCTTTTCTCGCCTGCACACTCAAGGTTCTTAATCCGTGATATTGAGGTATTTCCGTTTCTTGTGATTTACCTCGTAGATCGGTGATACAAGTGAATTCCTGGGTATGCGTTTTAATATGGTTTGTACGTATGTGTGCGTATATGTCGATTCGATTGTCGCATGATTGAAATTTGCACGTCTCGTTCATGGATGGGCATGTTTAGAACAAGGATATGTAGATCTATTTTTGTTCCGCTGTTTATATAGATCTCGTTATGGTTTTGGTATCACAAAGCCTTCAGTGGTATCACAACATTGTTGTTCTTGTGTCCTGATCTATTTACATTGTTAATCGCGATTAGCCTTGAATACTTTTTTAAATGTACGTACTGTTCCCGAGTGTCGTTTTTTATTCCGTACGGTAAAACCATTTTCTGAATATACCAAACGAACTTTTGGGATATTACATTTTGGTCCCCGAACTTTTGGGATATTACATTTTGGTCATCGATCTTTTGGGAAATTGCATTTTGGTCGCCGAACTTTTGGCAAATTGCATTTTGGTCCCCGAACTTTTGGGAAATTGCGTTTTGATCCCCGAACCTTTGGAAAATTGCGTTCAGGTCCCCGAACTTTTGAGAAATTGCGTTCAGGTCCTCGAACTTTTGGGAAATTATATTTTGGTCCCAGAACTTTTGGAAAATTACAGATTCATCTTTTTTTTGGGATTCTTAAATTATAACCCATAAAAAAAAAACAAAGGGGGGTTAAATGCACCCCATTGAATATATAATATCTTGTAAATTCTCATTGTATTAACATTTGCACCATGGATTATGAGTGATCCTTGTACTGTTTCCGTATACGTTATAGAAACAATAATGCGAATGTGGCGTACTCCCTGCATTGCAAAGACAAGAGCCCAGAAGGCCAAACTTAAGAGTTTGCGCCAAGAGTTGAAGGACATTGTGTGGGATGAGATGACTGACCTGATTGATCATGTCATAAAATTCAATGAGAAGTTACAAGATGTTATTTGGAAGGGTGGCTGCATGGAAGACCACGACATGATTGTCGCTTTTGCCGACAGTCTGCAAGAAAGTCACATGAACTTTCTACATGCTCTCTGGGAGAGGAACCGTCGTCATAGTTTTAAAATACTTCTTGAAACCTTCATAAGGGAGGATTTGAAGATACAGGCATCGAAGACGGTGACTCGTTCATTGAATGCCAGAGCGTGCAGGAGTGCACCGTGGTCCAAGTCAAATGGACTTGCTAAGTAGTTGACCCTGTGGGGTGTTTCCCAAAAGGACCTTCCAGAACGCTTTTATGACACTCTCCCAGTCAATAAGAAAAGAATTCATTGAAGTATCGTACTTCTTTAAGCTACCTATTATTGGGACTTTTCTTATCTTCCCATGTTAAGGACTGTTTGTTATTTGCGATGTTATTTATCGGGTGAAATTTTTTGGACTTCATTTATGGACTCTTTGATGAGTAATGAATAATGAATAGCAGCTATTATGTCTTATATTATGATGATTAATTCCTTTCTCTAGTGAGAGTTTATTTAGTTTGTGTAACTATTAAATGAACTCGTTTTATATGAGTAATTATGTTAACAGTATATCAAATTAGGCTCTTTGGACGATGATTGGGAACGTAGTGAACTCTCAAATCTTAAGACCTTTTGTGAGGTTATTTGTTAATATAATTAATCAATATAAATCTTAGTGCATAAAAGCTAGACATTGAAAGTTTCGTGCAAATAGTGTCTAAAGAACTTTGTGTTCTTATAGAATGACTTCAGCAACAAAAAATATCGTGGCTGAGCTGAATAAGGGAGAAAAGTTGAATGGCGAAAACTATGAGATTTGGAGCATGAAAATTCAATATGTTCTAGAGGAACAAGAAGCACTAGAAACCCTGAACCAGATTATGGATGAACCTAAAGAGGGCACCACTGCACAGCATCGCAGAGATATGGATGCATTTACCACTTAGAAAAGGAAGAACTCTCTAGCTCGCATTACGTTGCTGAGCAGCATGGAAAATGATATTATGAGAGAGTTTAGGCGCTTTGATAATGCTAAGGATATGTGGGAAGTATTGAAGACCAGGTTTGGTCAAACTTCTGTGACCAAACTAAGACAACTCACAATAAGGTTCGACTCATACAAGATGCCGCATGGCCAAAATATGAAACAACATCTGAGGCGGATGTCGAATATGATAAGTGAATTGTCTGATGCTGGACACATATTGACTGATGAGCAGCAGGTGCAAGCGGTTATACGCTCCTTACCAAATAGCTGGGAAAACAAGAAAGTTCACTTAGCTCATAATGACAATATTAAAACCTTTGAGGATGCAATGCGACATCTTGAGCTGGAAGAGGACCGCTTTCTTGCGGCCAAGCCACAAGCAGATATTTACTATGCTGCTTCTAGCTCACGTGGAGCTTCTGGCTTCAAACGCAAGCATCCAGGTGGTTTTAAGAAGTGGAAAGGTAAGGGAGCTGAACCTTCAGGAAAGAAACCTAAAACCTGTTGTGGAAATTCTCATGTATTTTGATTCTGACAAAACCTTCAAAAGAAATTGTTTAATGAGATGTGATGCAGGAAGAATGTGTAAGCAGCAGGTTGAGTGATTCCAATTCTGTCGCACTGACCAAGGGTCAGATGGAAGTACTCCTGACGAAGGGTCAGATGGAAGTGCTTCTGACGAAGGGTCAGATGGAAGTGCTCCTGACGATCTAAACAGTGACGGATGGATCACATCAAATCTCCGTATTACCATTCCGTGCCAACTGATCTAGTAAGAATCAAATCTTCTTATAGACGAATCTGAAGAAAGATCAGTTTCTGCATTTTACAAAAACACGAAGACCCACATATGGCAGGTTTTCGATCAAGGCAAGTGATATTCGATTATCCTGATATCCCTTCTAATCAATTAAGGGACTTTCTACAATGGGATATCATCTTCTAAGGAATATATCCTTGGGAATCAACTCAAACTTATCACACTTATGGAAGCTGGAGATTCAGTTGTATGGGCGACTGAATCAAAAGGGTTCAATATCTTACCCAACGGTCTACATATCTTCTGAAGATACAGTCTCGTTCAATCACGATTGATGACGTCTAATCAAGGATTGAAGAGCAATCCCTTGGTTGGAATCCAACGGCTAGTTCGGAGGCAGGGGAGTATAAAAGAAGAATCATTATGGACTAAGGGAAGAGAGGGCGAATAACAATCCAAAGTGCACGCATAATTTGAGTTTCATCCAAAGAGTATTCTATGTACCCAAAATCCTCACTGTGAAAATCTGTGTGAGAGAGAAACTAAGTATTTGAGTGGTTGTAATCCTCTTGATTCTTCATAGTGAAATCCAGTCGATCGGCTGTCATCGTGGGAGAGTGGACGTAGGCTTGATCTAAGCCGAACCACTATAAACATCGTGTGCAATATTCTCTTCTCTAAACTCTTACCCTTGCGTTTAGATTTTTTGCACACTGTCATACTGTTCTTGTTCCTAATCGTACACTGAATTTTATTTATTCCGCAAGAAATTTCAATTTTATTCAGAATCTCCTATTCACCCCCCCCCTAGGAGATATTGCTAGACACATCAATTGGTATCAGAGCAGGTTGCTCATTTTACGAAGTGTTTATTGACTTCAGAGTTAACGATCTACTATGTCTAGCAATCACTTTTCAGGAACAAGCGATTCGCACTTTGCCAACAAGCCACCATACTTTGATGGAAAGGACTACAATATGTGGAGCAACAAGATGAAGTGGTTCTTCAAAGCATATGATGATCTGATGTGGGATGTCGTTACGAATGGAGTAGTTCCTGCAAATGCTACAAGTCCAACCTCCGCTGACGGAGTAAATACTATCACAACAATGACTGATGCTGAAAAGGCTAAAAGAAGAGGCCTTGATTCTAAAGCTGTCAATGCTCTCTTTTGTGCCTTATCTACCCCTCTCTATAATCGTGTCTCAGAGGAGGAATCGTCAAAGGCAATATGGGATAGACTTCATGTTACCTTTCAAGGAACAAATCGTGTAAAAGAAACAAAGCTCAGTATTTTACTGAGTGATTATAAAGCATTTGAAATGAAGCTTGATGAATCTATTGCAGATATGATAGACAGGTTTCAGACTCTGGCAAGTGGACTTGCAAGACAAGGCGCACCTATCGCTGAACCAATGCAAGTTAGGAAGATACTGCGTGGACTCACAGATGATTGGAATTACATCAAACCATCAATTCAAGAATGCCAAACAATCAGACCACTCTCGGTGGATGAGCTAGTCGGGACTTTGCAATCCTATGAAACAGAACGAGCAAACAAAAAGGGAGAACATAAAGGTAAAAAATATATTGCCTTAAAAACTGAAATTAATCAATGTTTTTCTGATACAGATGATGAAGATGAGGATGATGAAGAATTAGCGCTCATGGTCAAGAAATTTAGGAAGATGGCTCGGAAAGGCAGAAACATCAAAGGAAAGAAACCTTGGAAGAAGAGTGATGTGAAAATATCAAGCAACGACTCACAAGATAGCAAAGACGTGATTGCTTTCACTGTAAGAAGGCAGGACATATCAAAACCGAACTGCCCAATTTTGAAGAAGGATAAACTCAAGTATGAGAAGTACAAGAAGGCTCTAAAGGCAGAAACTTTAAGTGATTCTGATGAAAGCGAAAATGATTATGCAAACATCTGTCTCATGGCCGAATCAGATTCAAGTTCAGATTCAGAAATTGAGGTATGTTCATCTGAACTCCCTGATGAAGTTATTGAATATATTGATGAATTGTGTAGAAACTACAAAGAAACTCTTGAAAAAGTTTCTTGTTTGAAAAAGGAAAATGCTTCCTTGAAACAACAGAATTTGTCCCAAAAAGAAAAAAAATTGATTTTCTACAACAAGAGTTTCACCAAATGAAAGAAAATCATGATTTGGTTTCAAAAGAAAATGCTTCCTTGAAAGAAAAAATTTCCAATATATCAAAAAGGTTTTCACAAAGCTCAGTAACTCTGAATAGCATTATTTCAAAATAAATACCCTTCTATGACAGATCTGGGTTAGGCTTTAAAAAGGAAATTAGCTAAAGAAATTTCTTTAAAACTGAATTTCGAAAACCAACGTTTTCCGATTACAAGCATCATTTTCATAAGCATTTTACTAGATCCTACTTTCGATAATCCTGTGTGAATTGTGGTGATCCTAGCCATACTAAGAATTACTGCAAGAAAATTTGGAGACCTATTAAAAGGTCAAAACCTACTAACACAGAAGGACCCAAGAAAACATGGGTACCAAAGAAACAGTAAGTTATTTATTTGTTGTAGGTACCAAAGAGAACGAAGAACAAGTGGTTTCTGGATAGTGGTTGTTCAAGTCACATGACTGGAAATCGGGATGTATTTATATCCTTCTCAGATTGTGATGGAAGAAGTGTATCCTTTGGAGGAAAGAACAAGGGAAAGGTCATCGGGAAAGGAAATGTGAAGATTGGAAATCTGACTGTTAAAGATGTCTCTCTAGTCAAAGGATTGAACTACAACTTAATTTCTGTAAGTCAACTTTGTGACTCTAGATATGATATTTGGTTCCAAGATCTAAAATGCACAGGTATGAGCAAGGATAAGAAGCAATCCTTCACGGGACGAAGGCATGGGAACATTTATCTTTTAGATATTGATGCTGACCGTGAAAATTCTAAATGTCTTATTTCTGTTAAGGATGAATATGATCTTTGGCACAGAAAGTTAGGTCATATTAGTGTAAAACATATTTCAAAGCTTTCCAAGAAGGGACTTGTTCGAGAATTACCTCAAACAAAATTTGAGAAAAGTGGACTATGTCATGCATGCACACTGGGTAAGTAGGTAAGAAGTTCTTTTAAGTCCTTAAATCAAGTTGCCACTAAGCATTGTCTGCAGCTACTTCATATGGATATCTTCGGACCAAATAGAACTCTAAGTATTGGAGGTAAGAAATATTGCCTTGTCATAGTTGATGACTTCTCTAGATTTACATGGGTTTTATTTCTTGCTCACAAAAGTGAAGTTTTAATATCCTTCTCAAAACTTGCTAAAAGAATTCAAAATGAAAAGGGTTACACTATTTCCAGTTTGAGAAAGGATCATGGGGGAGAGTTTGAAAATCAAAGTTTCTCAGATTTTTGCACTGAGTTCGGAATTCAGCATAACTTCTCTGCACCTTATACTCCTCAACAAAATGGGGTAGTAGAAAGGAAAAACAGATCATTGCAAGAAATGGCCAGAACTTTTCTTATTGAGAGTAAAATTGCCTCTAACTTTAGGGCTGAGGCCGTTTCAACAGCATGTTATATCTTAAATCGAATTTCTCTCAGACCTTTTCTGAGAAAACCTCCTATGAATTTTTCAAAGAAAGAAAGCCCGATGTTGCATACTTTCATGTATTCGGTTGCAAATGCTTTATTCTAAAGAATGCTAATGATCGAATTGGAAAATTTGATGAGAGATCAGATGAAGGAATTTTCTTAGGATATTCAGCAACAAGCAAAGCCTACAGAGTCTACAACAAGAACACTCGTGCTGTTGAGGAATCAGTGAACATCAAGTTCGATGAAAGCTACCAGGATGATGAACCTCAATCCATTCAACTGCATACACTTCATCAAGTCACGGACTCACGAGTAGACTCAGATGTGAATATGGGTTCGGAGAATGTTCAGAAGGAAACTTCCTTAGTTGAAGAAAGACCAGAAGATGAACAGAATGAATCCACAATATCCTCAAATGATAGCCTTGACAAAAACTGGAAGCATAAGTCAAGTCATCCAAAGGAACTTATCATAGGTAGCATAAGTGATGGCGTAAAGATAAGATCCAAGTTCAAGCAAGCAATGAGCAACATCGCCTTGGTATCTGAATTGGAGCCAAAAAGGATTGAAGATGCATTAGCAGATGAAAACTGGATAAATGCAATGCAGGAAGAGCTACATCAGTTCAAGGTCAACAATGTTTGGGAACTGGTCAATCGTCCCAAAAATCGTCCAGTAATTGGAACAAAATGGGTATTCAGAAACAAACTTGATGACAAAGGAAAAGTTGTAAAAAACAAAGAAAGACTTGTAGCAAAAGGCTACTCTCAAGAAGAAGGAATAGATTACGATGAAACCTATGCACCGGTTGCCAGGTTAGAAGCCATTAGGCTACTTCTTACTTATGCTTGTTACAATGATTTCAAACTTTTTCATATGGACGTGAAAAGTGCCTTCCTGAATGGCTACATCAAAGAAGATGTATATGTTGAACAACCTCTTGGCTTCGAAGAACCTAGAAAAAAGGATCTGGTATATGTCTTAAAAAAGGCACTCTATGGATTGAAACAAGCACCTCGCGCTTGGTATGAAAGGTTAAGTAACTTTTTATCTCAACACAGCTTCACTAAAGGTAATGTAGACACCACTCTTTTTATTCAAAGAAAATGTAAAGATATCCTTTTAGTTCAAATTTATGTTGATGATATTATATTTGGTTCCTCTAATGAACTTCTCTGCAGGAAATTTTCTAAAGCAATGCAGGATGAATTTGAGATGAGTATGATGGGAGAATTACGGTTCTTTCTTGGTCTTCAAATTCATCAATCTCAGAAAGGAACTTTCATATTTCAAGAGAAGTATGCACTAGAAATAGTGAAGAAGTTTGGTCTAGAGAATGGCAAGAAGACAGAAACTTCTATGTCTCACTCCTCCAAATTAGATAAAGATGAAGATGGAAAGGAAGTTGATCCTAAACTATATCGGAGTATGATTGGATCATTACTCTATCTTACAGCTTCAAGACCAGACATCCTATATAGTGTCTGCTTATGTGCAAGATTTCAGTCAAGCCCAAGAGAATCACACCTATCAGCAGTCAAAAGAATAATCAAATACATAGGGACTTATCCCAACTATGGTTTGTGGTATTCTAAATCCTCTGATTTTATATTAAAGGGATATTCAGATACAGATCTTGCAGGTTGCAAAGTTGATAGAAAGAGTACATTTGGAACTTGTCAGCTCATGGGAAACATGCTTGTCTCATGGTATTCAAAGAAGAAAAATACAGTGGCACTCATTACAGCTAAATCAAAATACGTATCTCTTGGAAGTTGCTGCACTCAAATACTTTGGCTAAAACAGCAGCTCAAAGAATATGGTGTTGAAGAATCAATTGTGGAAATCCTATGTGACAACACAAGTGCTATAAATCTTACAAAAAATCCCGTACTTCACTCAAGAACAAAGCATATTGAGATCAAGCATCACTTCATACGTGATCATGTTCAGAACGGTGATGTTAACATTCAATACATTGATACGAAAAATCAACTTGCAGATATTTTTACTAAACCATTGGATAAACAAACTTTTAATTTTATTAGAAATGAATTATCCATCATTAAAATTCCTTCTTAAGTATACCTTAGAACAGGGAGCATCAGAAGGAGCATCAGAAGAAACGTCAGAAGGAGCGTCAAAAGGAGAGTCAGAAGGAACGTCAGAAGAAGCATCAGAAGGAGCGTCAGAAGGAGCATCAGAAGGAACGTCAGAAAGAGAGTCGAAGGAACGTCAGAAGAAGCATCAGAAGTAGCGTCAGAAGGAGAGTCAGAAGGAACGACAGAAGGAGCGTCAGAAGGAGCATTAGAAGGAGCATCAGAAGGAACGTCAGAAAGGCGCGTAAGAAGAAATTCACACTTTCTTTTAAAAAGGTCATAAATCGAGGTCAGTTATCTCCAAAAACTATCTTTTAGGTAAGTTCCTCATATGAATAGATATCTCTGAATATCTGATTGACGATGAATAATTGTTTTATTAAAGGAATTTTTTTATTTCCCTTTAGAAAATCAAAATTCTCTCTTTTGTTTCCAAAAATAACCGCCTCTTTTATAAAAACGCCGAACCGTCACCTCTGTTCTCTCACTTTCAAAATTCTCTCAAATCAAAACCCTAAAACCGTGTTCAAAATCTCTCGCTCTCGATTTCCTCCTCAAAACAACACTCTTTTACTCAAAGTTTTAAACTTTCTACGCATCAATGGCTCCAAAATCAGCCTCTGACTCGAAGAAGACGTCTCAGTCGAAGAGGAAGTATTCCGCCTCAACTGCAAGTGGTGCGGAACTTACAGAAACCCAAATCAACGAACAGCGAGAAGCACTTCGCCTGGCAAAAGGTCTGTCTTTGTCTGCCTTTGAAGGAAAAGAATCTATGGCACATTCTATTAAGCCAATGTACGATAGGATTAAGGCAGCAGGAGATTTTGGTAATGAACTTAGAAAACTGCTGAACACTCATTATTTCGATAGTGAGGGCGAACTATTGGAGTTTCTTAGCTTGCCTGGAAAAATCGTTGAACCAATTGCTGTAGAAAAACCTGCATCTGCCTCTAGAAAAGGAAAGGAGAAAGTGGCAGAGACAAGCTCGAAACGAAAATCATCCCCAATTAGACCTGGCGGCACGAAGGCAAAGGTCGAAGATGATGATGACATTCTGTTCAATGACTTTGTGAAAAATATTGGGTTTATTTTGGATAAAAGCTTTTCCTAATCCCTTGTTCCAGAATCAGGCTCACAAAGAAAGGTTTGAAGCAATGAAACAGAGAGGTGTTATACCTCAAAGAGTATTTGAGTTAAAGTACTTTGACATCAATGGCATCTATCTGAGGAAGCATCTAGAAAAGGTGAAGATAGATCAATTTATAACGAAGATAGGCTTCACTTTTCCTGATCTGGTAGCTTACTTCTACTCAAGTCTTCAGTTTGTCAACTTCAACTCTCTGGCTTTCACAATGAAAAGAAAGCCGTATATTCTGACTGTTGATGAATTGGCTTCAATCATGGGAACTAGAAAGGGAGAATTCAAACCCGTAGATGTCACTGCAGGAGAAGCCTTCTGCTTCCTGATTGGCAAATCGAGCTTCTCAAGGGAAGCAAAGTCACATATTGCCTACACAGACTTTCCCTTGAAACACATCATGATGCACAAGGTGATCATCGAATGTCTCAGACCCAAGGCAGCATCAAAGACAGATATATTAAAATATGAGGCAAAGCTGTTATGGGGAATCTTGACATGAAAGATGATTTCTTTTGCTCACACAGTACTATTACACATGTACAGATCAGCTCTCAAGCCAAAGGGCCAACTTCCTTATGTTGCCTTGATCTTCAGAATAATAGATCATTTCAAGATTGGTGGTCTAAGCGCCTTTATCAAGCAGGAAATTCCTCTGATGACTGTTGGAGAGACTATGGTAACAAAGATGGGGTACAAGATGACTCCTGCTGGATGGAGAACAAAGAACAATGAACCAGTCATTGTGGACTTCGAGGAAGAGTCCAAGCAGAAATCTCCAAAGAGGAGAAAAGTTATGGCTATCAAGGGGCAACAAACAGACAGTCCTAATGATAAGGACTCAGAAGCAAGTGAGGAAGAAACATGGGAATATGATTCTGAAGCTACTCAATCTCGAGGTGGATCAGATGAAAATGGTGGGTCTGAAGATCAAAGTGCTGAAGGAAATGAGGAAGAAGTAGATGAAGCAGGAACACAACCACAAGAAAAAGTTGTGTATCCCTGTAATCTGACTGAGGAAGAATTCCTCACAATGTGGGATGAGGAGCAAGCTGCAAGAATTGAAGATGACACAGAGTATGACATCACACTTGTCAACTGTGATCATGAGCAATTGCTAGCACAAGTTCTAGCAAAGTTGGCTTCAAAAGAACAGGAGGAAGAACAAGATAACATTGAAGCTTACTCTGTATCCTCCACCAGACGAACTATTCACAAAGATGCTACAAGTCTAGCTTCAGCAATTGCACGAGAAGATCAATTGTCGAGTGCACAGTCCATACCAATGGACATTGATGAGGAAATAGTATCCGTGCCGAGCTCAAAAGCAAAAGAAAAAAGGGCTATAAATCAGGGGGAGGAAGAGCCTGTGCTGGTTACATCGGATGTCTTTCTCACTGGAGTACTAGCTTCTCAAGCTTTCCCCAAGGCACAAACTGAGGGGGAGACTCAAGAACCTGCACCCTCAGAACCACAAATGGAACTTCAAGCCCATTTTGAAAATCTTCAAAATATTCTTCTTCAGACGCTAGCTGCAATGGAAACAAGGTTTGATCAGAAAATGCATACCTTTGAACAGAAGATAGATAGGAAACTGCAGGGTCTGACTAGTCAGGTGACTAAGCTGGAAAAGTCCATTGATCTCTATGGGAGAATGTTTTGTGCTGAGATCGCCAACATGCCTACCTACACACTGGTCAGAACGGACAGAACAGCTTCAAACCTGCCCTCTTCTCAAGCTGTAAGAGACCATGCTCAAAGGATGGGAAGTAGCTATGAAGGACCTTCCCGAGTGGAGGCTGATAATGAGCCTGAAGATCATCCATCTTCTTAAAAAATGCCCTCACCCACATTCTCCTAATTTCATTTTCTATTCTTCTGGGACACGTTATTATTTTTGTTATGCAACAATTAAATTTTATATAAATTTTTTCTAATGTTGACAAAAAGGGGGAGAAGTTGAATTTACTTTTATGCAGGAAGTATACTCTCATTAGATTACCTCTGATTATATTTTAATTTAGAAAGGGGGAGAAGAACTTACTTTTTCGCAGGATAATCTATTTTATGTACACTCAGTACACTCTCATCGCAAAGTTTAGTTTCATGCAGGATCATTGCAGGATAATCTTACTCGGATCATGCTCTCCTATGAGAACACTTTCATTACAGGATCTTTATTGATGATTACCAGCAGGAGCAAATGTGATGGTTACTCACTTTTATTATTTTATCACTGGTTAAATTTTCTTTTATACACTCATTTGTAATTTGCAACTAGAGGAGTTTTGTCACCATCAAAAATGAGGAGATTGTTGTGGAAATTCTCCTGTATTTTGATTCTGACAAAACCTTCAAAAGAAATTGTTTAATGAGATGTGATGTAGGAAGAATGTGTAAGCAGCAGGCTGAGTGATTCCAATTCTGTCGCACTGACCAAGGGTCAGATGGAAGTACTCCTGACGAAGGGTCAGATGGAAGTGCTTCTGACGAAGGGTCAGATGGAAGTGCTTTTGACCGAGGGTCAGATGGAAGTGCTCCTGACGATCTAAACAGTGACGGATGGATCACATCAAATCTCCGTATTACCATTCCGTGCCAACTGATCTAGTAAGAATCAAATCTTCTTATAGACGAATCTGAAGAAAGATCAGTTTCTGCATTTTACAAAAACACGAAGACCAACGTATGGCAGGTTTCCGATCAAGGCAAGTGATATTCGATTATCCTGATATCCCTTCTAATCAATTAAGGGACTTGCTACAATGAGATATCATCTTCTAAGGAATATATCCTTGGGAATCAACTCAAACTTATCACACTTATGGAAGCTGGAGATTCAGTTGTATGGGCGACTGAATCAGAAGGGTTCAATGTTTTACCCAACGGTCTACATATCTTCTGAAGATACAGTCCCGTTCAATCACGATTGATGACGTCTAATCAAGGATTGAAGAGCGATCCCTTGGCTGGAATCCAACTGTAACGCCTCGTGCCCTTCTCGGGCTCCCTAACATCCCGCCACGGCCGTTTGCATTGAGTAGTTCCCAAGATCAACGGCGAACGACTTAAGCGCAATACCAAATATACAAGTGGAAGTGACGAACAATCTCCTTTACAAAAATTTTCTTTCCGAACACAATGACTCAGGATGAAAAATAGAGATTTAAAACTTACTTCATACACTCCTTAAAAGCGTCAAATACACAACAGAGTTACAACTTGCCATCTCCCAAAATACAACTTCCTTTAATAAAACAACGGTAGATGGAGTTTAACCCTACAGAGCTATATAGGCGTGAACAACCCAAAATAAGAAAATAGCTCCCTAAGTCTTAAAAGGGAAATATAGTCAGGTAAGGTTAACGGTTCATCTTCTTCAAAAGGGTATCTTCAAAAGTCAGTTCATAGTATTCAAGGGACCTCGTCATTCGGGACCTGAAAATGTTGTCCCATGACGGGGTGAGAATAAATCTCAGTAAGTCATTCCTAACCCTAAACTAGGCCATTAGTACCTCCTAACACCTGAAAATGAACAATTCTAATAGAAAGCATAATCATGGCATTTAAGACAATAAATAGAAGTACAATAAATAGACACTCAATTCAGTCCAATTCAAGATGCGATTTCACGATTTAAGCTAAGCTTCGTACTTTAGGCATCTAAACAATCAACTGCTCGAATAAGGCAACCCATCAATAACTTGATTCTAACTATTCAGCCCTCACCGTAGCGCCCGGGACATAGCTTAATAATCACATTGTATTAGGCAGGACCCTCGTCGTAACGCCCAGGTCTAATAAATTCATCTGCCCGGACCCCCCGTAAAAACGGCTCTTAGGTCATACTTGCATTTGGTAAACGCCCTCGTCATAACGTCCAGGCTATTATATGTTTACCAGGACCCCCCCGTAAAAACGGCTCTCGGGTCATGCTTTAACCTTAAAAGGTTAATATGTGATTTAGTACTTATACATCTCATTCCAACAGTCAATTGTACTCAAGATCATTCAATCAAGCAATTAATCATCAAGGCACATAGCCATGATCATAGATCATCCATGAGGATTCGATTTTTTTCACACTTCCCATTCAAACTCCGGTTTAGTCTATTAAACCATTTCACTTGCTCAAATCAAGTTAAATTGACTTCAACACATGCTCAAGACCCTAAGATCATTCATGACCAGAATAGGACTTCATCATTTAAACTCAATTTCTCCATTTTTAATCCAAGAAACGACCAAGCGCGGTTCATCCATTTTATGACAGGTTCGGTCTTTCCATGACCAGGCTTACTCTCAGAAAAACTGACATAAATCTGTTTACTTTTTTAGCAATATAAGTTTATAACCTCGTTCTTCATGATCTTACAGTCGTGTGGGCGAAAACGGAGCTCAATTTGGACTCCGGACGACTTAGAACGACCCATTTCATTTTCGACGCGCGCTGAAAACGGGATTACACGGGCTCTCGGGTCATTGCCGTTTTTCTTACAAAAACAGTCATTAAACTCTACCAATCCAACCATAAAATATCTATTGGTAACCTAACATCCTAATAGAGGGTTAGGGATAACTTACCGAAGGGTTGAGCAAGCAAAAAAAATCCTCCGACAAGGGCTGCAAGTCCACAGCCAACTCTGGACAGCAGGGTCTCGGTTTCTAATCCATGAAACCAACTTGTTCTTAGCCATTATAATCGACTAAAACTCAACCTTAACCTCATTTACTAACCAAACAACACATAGGATCTAGTCTTAGGGAGACTTACCAAGGCAAGGTAAGTGCGAGAGCCGACGAAGGAGTGGCGACCGGCGGCGGCTTCGCCGTGAAGGAGAGGAAGAGAGAAAGAATGAGAGAAATGGGAGAGTGAGGAGGAGAGGGAGTCGGCCGAATGGTGTAGGGGGAAGAAGAAGAGAGAATGATACAAAGAGAGGAGATTTGGAGGGAAAAGACTTGGTGGAGTGGTTGATGGGGCAAGGACATGAATAGTGTCATGGAATGACAATGGTGGTTCATGGGGAAATCTAATCCAAAGTCAAGTCAACTTGTCATTCCTTTCTTCAATAATTCAAGAGCCCAAATGACCATACTACCCTTCAATGATCGGCCAAGAGTGAAGGTTGGCAAAAGTCCAAATTGCCCTTGCTTGTTCTTATAGGAAATTCACTAACCTAAGAGTATAAAGGAAATTCCTTAACCGTCGATCCGAAATTCACTTTTCTAAATACTAAGGACGAATTCTAGTCCTAATGGTCCCTGATGAGGCGACGTCCAATTTAATCCCGTTGGAATCCTCGAATATCCGACGCCTAATCCCGAAGTCCAATTCGTGGCTAAAATCCCTCAGTGGAGATTCCAATGTATCTCAAACTAACGGGCGGCTCTTGGGAGTTACGCGTATCGACCCGTGACTAATGTCACGTTTAAGAGTTATTCGAGTCATGGCGACCTTGGTTGTCATGTAATTACAAGGGTCAATCGCTAGTTCCAAAGGACGCGATCGTCAAGAATCGGTCTAGGTTAATTTGCAAATTATACGATGGTCAAACGGAATCACCCGTGATCCAATTGTATAACACTAGCAAATCGTTCTGTGACCAATCCTAGACCGGCCTCTAATGGCTCAAAATATTCCCTCGGCAATCCTTATGGTCAAGGTTCAGATCCATGGTCGAGTACTTTGGTCCACGTACTTAAATCCTACTCAGCCTTTCCCCTTCGGTCAGTCTTCTCAAGAGTGGCCAACTCTGAGCGAGGTTTAACTGAAACGCACTGACAAGATGCCTCATGAAATCATGCTTCGAAAAGGGTCGGATTTCAGAATGTCACACCAACGGCTAGTTGGAGGCAGGGGAGTATAAAAGAAGAATCATGATGGACTAAGGGAAGAGAGGGCGAACAACAATCCAAAGTGCAAGCATAATTTGAGTTTCATCCAAAGAGTATTCTGTGTACCCAAAATCCTCACTGTGAAAATCTGTGTGAGAGAGAAACCAAGTATTTGAGTGGTTGTAATCCTCTTGATTCTTCATAGTGAAATCCAGCCGATCGACTGTCATCGTGGGAGAGTGGACGTAGGCTTGATCTAAGCCGAACCACTATAAATATCGTGTGCAATATTCTCTTCTCTAAACTTTTACCCTTGCGTTTAGATTTTCTGCACACTGTCATACTGTTCTTGTTCCTAATCGTACACTAAATTTTATTTATTCGGCAAGAAATTTCAATTTTATTCAGAATCTCCTATTCACCCCCTCTAGGAGATATTGCTAGACACATCAAAACCAACCAACCGAAGAGAGGAAAGCGTCCTATCAAAAGGAACATTTCGAAAGTGAAGTGTTTCAACTGTGGTAACAAAGGGCACTTCGCTCACGACTGCGCTGAGCCGAAGAAGGTAGAAACTTTGTGTACACTAGTGAGTGTTTCTTATGTTTCTAGTTCAGTATTCTTAACTGAATCTCATCCTTTGTGGACTGTAGACTCAGGAGCCACAGACCATGTGACGAAGGACCGAGGAGCCTTCGTGGAATTTCGACATGGAGCAAATTGAGTATGCGCAATGGTCGCACCTTGATCCTGCATGACGTGCTATATGCTCCAGAAATTCGTCGGAATTTAGTTTCGGTGTTGGTGTTGGTCAGACATGGTTTCAATTTGAATTTCCATAATAATGGTATTGATTTGTTTTTGGGAACAAATCTATATGGTTCTGGTTATTTCCTGGACGGTTTTATTGTTTTGGATGTTAATGACAATCGTGTCAAAAAGAGTTATTCTCTATTTACATCTTTCGATTCTAATGATAAGGATGTGAATATGTGGCATGCCAGACTTGGTCATATTGGCCAACAACGGATGAATAGATTAGCCAAAGAGGGCTTAATGGGCAGTATTGAAAAAGTCGATTTGCCTATCTGCGAGCATTGCCTAATGGGAAAAATAACACGAAAACCATTCGAAAAAGGGACTAGAGTTGAACTTCCGTTGCAATTAATTAATTCTGACGTATGTGGTCCAATGAATGTAAGAGCAAGACATGGGGCTGTTTACTTCATCACTTTTATAGATGATTTTACCCGATTCGGATATGTCTACTTGATTTCCCATAAATCTAAAGCATTATGTTGCTTTAAGAATTTTAAATCTTTAGTGGAAAATCAATTAGACAAGAAAATAAAAGCATTAAGATCCGATCGAGGATGAGAATATCGATCTGATCAGTTCAGAGATTTGTGTGATGAAAAAGGAATAGACAGACAGTTGTCCATTCCATATACTCCTCAACAAAATGGTGTTGCAGAGAGAAGAAACAGAACCCTTTTGGAAATGGTTAGGTCTATGATGGCACAAGCAAATTTGCCAATCACCTTTTGGGGTGATGCTTTGTTAACAGCTGCATATGTACTTAACCGAGTGCCTACAAAATCAGTTACCTCCACTCCATACGAGTTATGGACCGGTAGAAAACCCGATTTGAGTTTCTTGAAACCTTAGGGCTGTGCGGCCTACACTCATGAATTGTCCCGCAAGTATGGGAAATTGGGTCCTAGAGGCAAGAAGAGCATCTTCATAAGATACTTTGAGAACTCAAAAGGATATGTGTTCATAGGTGAGCAGGAAAGTGAGAGTGTAACTGAATTCGAATCACGAGATGTCACTTTTTTAGAGAATGAATTTCATAAAAAAAAGGGGAAATAGGAGAAGTAAATTCCCTATATGAGGAATTAGATAATGACAATGATGTGAATGGGAGCAATGTGAGAAGTGAGGAATTTGTTTCAAACCAGTCTCAATTGCAACCAATTGATGAGTCAATACCATCGTCATCTAATCCAAGTGGGCGCATAATGGAGAATAAAATACCAAGAGTACAGTCTTCTCCACGGCGAACGAGTCGCAAAAGCATACCCCGTCGACGCTTTGAGATTGAAGGGGAAGCTTTAATAGTTGCCCCACAAATTGAGAATGAGCCAAGGAATATAAATGAGGCTCTGTCTTCCCCTGACAAGGAAAAATGATTACATGCAATGGAAGAGGAGTTGGAGTCAATGAGATCGAATCAAGTCTGGGAACTGATTGATCTTCCAAAAGGACGTGAAGCAATTTGGAACAAATGGGTTCTCAAAATAAAGTGAAAGGGTGATGGCACAATTGAAAAGTATAAAGCTCGCCTTGTGGCAAAAGGGTTCAATCAACAGGAAGGAATTGATTATGAGGAAACTTTTTCTCCTGTGGTGAGATTTACCTCAATTCGCCTTATTCTGGCAATAGTTACAAGCATGGATCTTGAATTATATCAAATGGATGTAAAGACTGCTTTTCTCAATGGAAAATTAGAAGAAACATTATATATGCAACAACCTAGGGGGTTTGTTGTAAAAGGCCAAGAACAAAAGGTATGTCGACTTCTAAGATCGATATATGGCCTTAAGCAGTCTTCTAGACAATGGTACATACGTTTTCATAATGCTATCGTAGCATATGATTTTACAATGATTGATGAAGATCACTGTGTGTACATTAAAAGATCCAAAGAACTTTTTGTGATTATATCATTATATATTGATGATATTCTTATTGCCGGAAATAATATGGAGTTAGTTCAAACAGTCAAAGATTGGTTATCGTCCAACTTTGAAATGAAAGATATGGGAGAAGCTGCGTACATTCTTGGAGTCAAGATTTCAAGAGATCGTTCAAAAAGGTTGTTGTCTCTCTCACAAGAGACATATATAAATAAAGTCCTTGAATAATTCCGTATGCAAGATTGCAATCCCATTGATACTCCTATTGCCAAGGGTGAAAGCTTGAGCTGCAGATTATGTCCTAAGACTCTACAAGAACAGGAACGCGTGGAAAAAGTTACATATGCTAGTGCTGTTGGAAGCTTAATGTACGCTATGATGTGTACAAGGCGTGACATTTGCCATGCTGTTGGAATGGTGAGTAGGTACCAATCCAATCCAGGTCAAGATCATTGGACTGCCGTCAAGAGAATCCTGAGGTATCTAAAGAGCACTGCAAATTATTCACTGACTTTTCAAGGAAGAGATTTGCACCTTGAAGGCTATACAGATGCTGATTGGGGAGGAGATTTGGATGAGAGAAAATCTACCTCTGGGTTTGTTTTCTTATTGTGCAATGGCGCAATATCTTGGAGTAGTAAGAAACAAACATGTATAGCTTTGTCAACAATGGAAGCTGAGTTTGTGGCTCTATCAGCAGCAGTACAAGAAGGAGTTTGGCTTAAGAAATTTTTGGATCGTCCTGGTGTTGCTAAGGATAGAGATGGTTCTTTGCTAGTTAATTGTGATAGCCAAGCGGCTATAGCTTACATCAAAGATCCTAAATTTCATTGCAAGACCAAACATATAGATACAAAGTACAATTTTGTGAAAGACATGGTTGCACAAAAGATTGTGAACATTCAGTATATATCTACGCACGATATGATAGCAGATCCTATGACCAAGCCGATTCCTAGAGATATATTTCTTGGTCATGTAAAGTCCTTGGGACTGCGTAGAAATTGATGTACTGGACACTTATATTTCTTTTTCCCGAAGTTCACAATAAATGGTATTTGTTATCATTTAATGATGTCTAATGAGTTTACTTTTATGCATTTAATGCTTAGTGCATTACATTGATAAAGTATGTCGGACAGATGGAAGATTAGCCCACTCACACGGTAATCGTCTCTATTTGCTGGGTGACAAGTAGAGATGAGACGATTATTCAAGCTCACTATCTAAGTGATATTTGAGAGCTTGAGTTTGAAATCTTTATGTCGCCTTAACAGGAGTGTTCAGATGAGGTCATAATAAGTTACACCCGAAAGTGAGATAAAAACGCATTTCACTTTATCTGTCTTTGATGCCAGATGTGAGTTCTGTTGGATTCTTTGAAGAGAGTAGATATGAGAACTCAAACTAGACATTGAGTATGTTTGAGCTATCATCTGTACAGTATTAAATCTAGAGACATACACTCCACGGGAAATGAGTAAATACCGTAATACGTACTTCATATTACGTATGCAATAAGACGACCAAGATGAGTTGGCAAGAGTTTTTTGATCTCAACTCTATAGTCGTGTGAGACTCTTGAGGATATGAGTTCCTCAATCTAGTGCCCTCACAACTCTGACCTATTCTTAAGATTTCTATTCAGTGTTTGCTATCTTAGAGTGTTACTAATGATTATGCGATTGAATCGATCTAATGGGACATTTCTGGAAAAGCAAGCTGGACTGAGATTGAGAGGTTTAAGGAAGGAGGAAGATCAATTTTATTTTGGATGTCACATTCAATCTTTGTATTCACAGGTCGACCAATTATGATTATTCAAGTTTAATCATGATTGTGAATACAATGCATTGTAAATGAGTACTCAAAGAGATCAAGTGAGATATGATGATAATGTGACATATTGATCTGGGGTACAGCATACAAAATCTACTCGAAAATAGTAAAGCCCTAAGTGGGCTGCTGTATATTCCTAACAGATGTATGGCAACGAGCTCTCAGAGTATGCTGGTCGCACGGATTATTTGCCTATGTGAAATTTGCAGCGAGAAGAAAGAGAGAGAGGGATGTTTAGCCTTTATCGGCGAGTGGGAGATAATGGAATTGATTGCGCCAATCAAAGGGCAAATCAATCTTTGCCAATGTTACGTTGATAGATTGGCAATCAGAGATATAGTTTCCTATTCTACGAAAGGAAATAATAAATGGTGTATCTCTCTGGGTTGTAAACGTACGTCGTTTACTTTTTCCACTCCAATTCTCAGAATACTCTCCAGAAAAGCTCTCTCTTGCAGGTTCTCACGAAGAACACCAGATCATTGGATCGCCTTTTCTCGCCTGCACACTCGAGGTTCTTAATCCGTGATATTGAGGTATTTCTGTTTCTTGTGATTTACCTCGTAGATCGGTGATACAAGTGAATTCCTGGGTATGCGTTTTAATATGGTTTGTACGTATGTGTACGTATATGTCGATTTGATTGTCGTATGACTGAAATTTGCACGTCTCGTTCATGGATCGGCATGTTTAGAACAAGGATATGTAGATCTATTTTTGTTCCGCTGTTTATATAGATCTCGTTATGGTTTTAGTATCATAAAGCCTTCAAATATATTGCTCTTAAAGGAGCCTCGTACTTTAGGATGCTGCTTTTATTGTGTGAACATTGGCTGATATTCACTAGAATCTGACACGAAGTGGGAAATTTGTGCAGACTATTTAATGTCTGAACTTTTTCAGTAGGCGTATTGTCCATACACATCTTTCCTCCTTTCTGCTGTGAGTGCTGATGAAAGAAAATATCAGTGGCTAGTGTAAAGGTGAAAACCTGCACGAACTGCTTACCTCGTAACTGCATTCATGATAGCATGATTGGGGGTTACCTGCAAGGATAAGTACATTTGCAATTACACATCAATTTTATCACTTCTTTTTTAAGCATTTGTCATTCTTAAGTCATTCTTAATATGCTATTTCATGTGAATTTTAGTATATCGGGTGACATGGAACTTGAGCTCTCATTCATGTAGAGCATTTAATAGATCACTTCACTGGGTATTTAACATGAAACCTGGGTTGAGTTCATCCATAATTCTTTTGTCTTATTGGTTCTGCAGGTCATGAAAATATCATCGTGCCATCAGCAATCTAATAAAATCTTACTAGTCATGTGGCAGAACATGCACTTTGACTTGGAGAATATAGACAAGTCCTTGTACAAAGAGGATGGCCCCCTGGTGATACTGAAAGTGGCAGCTCCTGGCGCCACATTAGCTATTGACTGAGTCAACACTCCCTTATGTCATGTATAAAGTCACTAAGTTGGTGAAATTACTTCCAAGTTGAGTTTTGTTAATAGTTAATTGTCCAAAGAATCTACTTACATTATAGTTGTAGAAAGACAAGTTATGTTCAGCTATGCAATATGAATCTCTCATGTTCAATGTCTCACTAGTGAGTAATGTTTCGGATGATACCTTGGAACTTTCAACTGACATATTCCTCAACTTTTGTATTATTGTACTTAACACAGTATGATGAGATAAGTCATGTGCGGGTTAATTTCTCACAACATATTGATGTCAGAATTGACAAGTATGGCAAAATGTATGCAGCAGAACATGCCGCCGGTGGTGGAGTGGAAGTTGCTGGAGGAGATCAAAATGACAAATCAAGTGGTTCAACCGACAATATTGGCGATGTAATAGGCCCAAACCACAAAACCCAGCCCATTTTTCTTTCCTTTATCATCAAATACCATAAGAAACAGGCAAGAGAGAAAGGAGCAGAAGAACAAACATGAAGAAAGAAAGAAAAAACGAAAAAAAGGGAAAGAAGGAGAAGAAGAGAAAGGAAGAAAGGAAAGGGTTTCCTCTTGTGCCCAATTCATGTTGCCTCGTCCAGCTATCCCGACACCGAGTAGCAACATTCGGTAAGTTATCTCTCTCTCGTTCCTCCTACTGAAGTGGTTTTTGGGATTTAGGGCTCAAATTCGGATGTTAGGGGAAACTGAGTTGTTGTTTCTAATTTATTAGAATTTTGGCTGCGTTTTTACTTGGGAATGAAACTTAGGATGTTATGAAGTCGTAGGATTTAATGGATCGCAATTTCATGCTGTGGTTTGCCCGGAGCGAGCAATTCAATTTTGGGGCGCAATCTGTCAACGTGAACAGTAAACTTCGAGTGCTGATTTCCTTAATATTAAGTTGCTGGCTGAGGTCGGACCTGTTGAAACTTTTGTAGTACGTCGAATAATTTTCTTGTTGACAGTAAGATGGCGTTAATCGGGGTTCGTATGATCAAGTTAAGGAAGTTCTCGCAACTTGGGCTGGAAAATCCGAGTTTTGAGGATTTTAGTGTCGTGGGACATGATTTTGGTATCATTTAACTATGATTAAAGTAGGAATAAACTTAAGAGTGTTGCGGAGTTAATGGTTTTGACGATTCGTGAATCGGGTTTACGGTTTGTCCGAACGAAATTTGTGAAATTTGGCGCGCGGGCTGGCCATTGCGCGACAGCAGCGTTTTTGGTATTTATGTATCGCGTTATCGACATTTATACGTCGTTTAGTCCATTTTTTTCGCTAGTCTAGTAATTTTCTAGCTTTTGATATTGTTTTCAATTATTTGTTTTAGGATTTCAAGGTCAACGTTTCAGGTAACTACCATAGTTTGGTATTCGAATTTTAAGATGAGTTGTACTTTCTCTTCTAAGAGTTTATAAAACTCATGCCTTTAAACATGAGTTCGTGCTTTATGATTTAGTTTCTTGATAAGGTAAAGAAAAGAGATGTTTCGAGTATTATTTTTGCATAAACAGGATCGACCTATTACTGCCCTTTCGATTATTTGAATATGGTTTGGCAATGATATTGTTTTCAATTATTTGTTTTAGGATTTCAAGGTCAACGTTTCAGGTAACTACCATAGTTTGGTATTCGAATTTTAAGGTGAGTTGTACTTTCTCTTCTAAGAGTTTATAAAACTCATGCCTTTAAACATGAGTTCGTGCTTTATGATTTAGTTTCTTGATAAGGTAAAGAAAAGAGATGTTTCGAGTATTATTTTTGCATAAACATGATCGACCTATTACTGCCCTTTCGATTATTTGAATATGGTTTGGCAATGATTATCTTATACTGAGATTGAAATGCTATTTGAGAAATATGTTTGAGGAAGGCTGTGGATTCAGTTTCTGAAACTGAATTGTTGTGGTTTTTCTAGATATGGTATTGTGGTTAATATTTATATCTCTATGATTAGAACCCACTGATGTGGGGGCAGTGTGCATAATGCCAAGATGTCATTAAGCTGAACCGCTGGCTGAAGTAGGCGGTAGACCTAACCAAGAAGGGTAAACTTGGTTGCCTTGTCACGACGTTAAAAGTGACCATAGTGGATGGCAAGTATGAGATTATTCACTGGATGGACCATCGAAAGTTACTTTAATGAGATTAATAAATGGATTAGACCATTGATAGTTTGTTATTTTTATGAGTTGTTATTTGATTTACTTTGATGAATGCATAGTAATTTCTCGATCCGCTTAGAAGAGTATGTACTTCTCACAGAGCCGTGGTTCGCTCACTCCTTTATCTCTTTTGTCCTTCAGGTTCTACGGCGAGTTGCAAGTAGAATCGAGCGTACGTTAGATGCAGGACTTTTGGGGATATATTTTTTAATAAGTTGTATATAGTTGGTGAGTTCGAGCTAGATGTGAAAGATATGTATATATATCTTTTTGTTATAGTAGATGAGCTCTGATATTTTGTGGTTATATGACCTTGTTATCATGTGTGTGTGTGTGTGTGTGTGTGTGTGTGTGTGTTGATATCAGGTTTTGTTTGAGGCTGCATCCTTTGATAAAAAAGGACGGCCGTGTCATGCCTTTTTTTCTTGGAGAATTGGGGTATGACATTTGTTGGTATGAGAGCATATGTTATTATTTTTGGGTATATATATGGGACGTTGTGAGATGTGTGATATATTTTTAACGCGTTATCTTTTTAGATACTAAGGTTATGTTCTATTGGTGGTTCTAGGTAATTATGAGCTTCGATTCATATCAACCACTTGTTTCTCTTGTCAGAGATAGGGGAAAGAGAGCTATTGATTTTGGTCCCAGAGATGTGCCTCGAAGTTCTAGAGGCAGGCCTTCAGCAAGACGACACGACAATGCAAGAGTAGATTCACAAGAAACTCGAGAGCAGAGCCAACTGCCATGGACCCAAAATAATGTATTTGGAGTTATCGAACCTGGAAATGATCGAGGTTACACCTTTGCCCAATTTAAGAAGGTGAAACCACCAACTTATGATGGGAAAACCAATCTTCTTATGGCTGAACGTTGGATTAAGAAAATAGAGGGAATCTTTAGAGTTGAAGAGGTCCCTGAGGAGAAGAAAGTTGATTTTTCCACATAATATTTAGAGGGCGAAGCTGAATATTAGTGGGAAGGCACTAGACCTGCTCTTGGAGATAGGGATGCAATCATTTCTTGAAAAGACTTTGCCAAGGCATTTGATGCTCAATTCTTCCTAAAGTCATTCCAGGCGAAGATGAGGAGTGATTTCTTACATGTATCTCAAGGTGATTCTACCGTATTAGAGTATGCAGGTCACTTCAACCAGTTGAGTAGATTTGCGGAACAATTTGTTGCTAGTGAGGAGGATAAGGCTGAGCATTTTCAAAGAGTGCTCCGACTTGAGATTCGTTTAACACTTATGCCTCTTGCACTCACAACTTACATAGACGTGCTGGAACGAGCGATGAGGGTGGAACAAGGTACTTTGGAATGCAAGATACAAGGTGGCTCTCAACCTAAGGAGCCCAAATTCATTAATTCTCAAGAAATTTATGCAAGTGAAAGCGTAAGGAGAAGAGGCATCCACCAAACTGGAAATGATAAGATCTCACTGACCAAGGCCCTTGCACTACTTGTGGAAAATACCATAGTGGTCAGTGTTATTGGAAGACTGGAGTTTGCTTTTTATATGGAAAGGCATGACATATACGGAAAAATTGTCCTATGCAGATGAATGCTCTAGCAGATAATAGATCTTGTTTTATGTGTGGGCGACCTAGACACCTAGCACGCACTTGCCCTATTCGGAAGAATAAACCTAGCAATGGCGGTCTGTGATTTCCGAACAGCACTTTACGAAATTGCACCTGCAAAGGCTTATCTTGAAGAACATAGGCCCGAGCTAGAAAATTATCAAAAGCAACCCGCTCCAAACCATAGACTATGAAGCACTTGACAACGATGAGGTCAATGATCATGCGGTGGTAGAGTCTCATGACTTGGGAAGGGACGAACCCTGGGGGCTCGCAGGGTCATGCCACGGCTTGGTGAGTTTGGCAATCGATAATGGATTTCTCATGTATAAACCAACCACCAGGGAGTCCAGGAAGTCGCCAGCTTCTGATTTAGTTGCAGAACACGAGTTCCCCTGTGGGTTCGGTTACAACTTCGCAAACGATGACTATAAGATAGTACATGGAACTTCCCTTAAAGCAAATGATGGCTCTAAGGAATGTGTATCGGAGATGTTGTCGCTCCGATCCTGGAGAAGGGCTCCTAGCAAAGACGTTCCCAAGGTCGATGGAGTCGGAATTTATCTAAACGGGGATGTTCATTGGCTCGTTAATCATGGAAGTGGTAATAGTATAGAGAAAGTAATCATTCCATTTGGTTTGGCCACAGAAACATTTGAAGAGGTGATTCCAATCCCCAAAGTCGAAGGTATAGTTTTTGAGGATCTGGGGATTCACAGGGGACGCCGATTCATTTATGATGTCTCTTTTGGAACTAGTTTCGAGGCTTGGATCATGAACGAATATGGGAAAAGAGAATCTTGGACAAGATTGTTTAGTATCCTGATTGACGATTTACGTACTTGTCGACTTTATACGATTCCGGTAGGTTACACCCGGAGGTACAAAATTGCTTTCCAGATCGTTGTGTCAGAGATGATTTTGTTCAATCCGGAGAATGGTAATTACAATAATTACCCCATTGAAGAGATCACAATGTTGAGTCCCTTATCTATATGGACACTCCTGTTTCGCCCTATGTTGGCCGTGAGTAATGAAGGTAACAAGTTTTTTTTTTTGGTCGAATGAAGGTACAAGCTTCACGTTTACGTTTGCTGGTTTGGCGTATTATGTTTAGTACACATAATGCCCTGAAAAGTACTTACAGTCATGTTTCTTTGTGGTTCGCGAGTCGTTTTTGAATTTGATTTCAATGTCTCTTATCCCGTCCAACCCAAGATTAGTACAGGATATGCAACAACATCTAAAGCATTCAGACTTTGAAGGAGTAACTGATTGAGTAGTTAACATATGATTCAAGAAGAGGAGCACAATGTCCCTTCAAACCTTAAAATTGGTGATCTTACGTACATGCATATGTATTCCACGAAAATGGGAGAACCAACCTACAACCTTTTAGTTCTGATCTCTGTAGTTAAGATATTCAATCTATTTGCGAGCATTAGCACAACATTCTCAAGAGTATGTAATCAAGAAGAAGAAGAAAAGAAAAGGGTACACATGTGCTCAATCAGTTGAGATCACATCAATCTATCCTATAAATCCAGTACATTGTTTTGGTTTCTGACATACGAAAATGACAGGCAGAACAGTTTTCCGTTAAGCCATCCTACGTCTATTTTAAAGGGCAATTTTCCAAAATGATTTTTTTAAAAAAAATATTTATCAAAATAATAGTAAAAAAAATAATTATTGAATTGGGTGCCAATCGGCACTTGGGCAGTCGATTGGCACCCATTGGGCCCCAATCGGCGACCCAATTGCCGATTGGGGCAATTGGGGACCAAATTTATTTTTTTATTTTCTTTTTTTTTCAATGGATTCGTCTCGAAAAATTATGCGAAATTAAAAAAAAATTCATTCGAAACGGACACCCGAGCGATGAGATATGCCCTTTCAAAGTATTATTCCATCAAATTTTTAAAACTTTGCTAATTTAGGCATCTATTTAAACGAATAAATTATAGAAGTATCAATTAAATAATAAATTATATTGAAATTACATAAACTTTGAGGAAAAAAAAAACACTACATAATTCATATTCCACCATTAAAATTGACTTTTAATTTATATTTTTTATAAAAGTAAAAAAGCACTATATAATTCATATCCCACCATTAAAATTGACTTTTAATTTATATTTTTTATAAAAGTTTTCAATTGATGCCTAAATTATTAATAAAATTTCAATTATAATTTATTATTTAATTGAAAATTTTTATAAAAAAAATACAAATTAAAAGTCAATTTTAATGGTGGAATATGAATTATGTAGTACTTTTTTACTTTTATAAAAAAATATAAATTAAAAGTCAATTTTAATGGTGGAATATGAATTATGTAGCGCTTTTTTTTTTCCTCAAAGTTTATGTAATTTCAATATAATTTATTATTTAATTGATACTTTTATAATTTATTCGTTTAAATAGATGCCTAAATTAGCAAAGTTTTAAAAATTCGATGGAATAATACTTTGAAAGGGGATATCTCATCGCTCGGGTGTCCGTTTGAAATGATTTTTTTTTATTTCGCATAATTTTTCGAGACGAATCTATTGAAAAAAAAAAAGAAAAAAAATAAATTTGGTCCCCAATCGGCGGCCCAAGTGCCGATTGGGGCCTAATGGGTGCCAATCGGCGGCTCAAGTGCTAATTGACACTCAATTCGGTAATTTTTTTTTTACTATTATTTTGGTAAATATTTTTTTTAAAAAAATCATTTTGGAAAATTGCCCTCTTTTAAAACCATCGGTACATCGAGTGATTCCATTCAAAATAGCAAAAGAACAACGATCTCATGACATAGACCTTAACCAATCAAACTGTTAACTGTAAACTAGTGCTCTCGTTCTAACGAAAATCTCAAATTGGGTCAACCTAGACTTTGATTTTGATCCCGAGATAGAATTTACGCCAAACATGGGTGACACGATAAATAATAATGTCGGTGTCTCGATAGCAAATTGCTTTTGAGGTTAAGTTAGGGGATTAAAGAAAAAGATAGGACGTGGTAATTAAGTGTATTTTTTTAATCCCACATGATCAAGGTCACCAGTCAAAGTGATAGAGATTAGCAGTGATCGTTTTTGCATCAAGGATTGGCACTATTTCTTGACCGGTAGCATCCCTATTTTGCAAAAGGGTCTATTTCTTTAATCCCACATGATCAAGGTCGCCAATCACCTGATCGCCATCAAGATCACCATATGATCACTTTGGTATGGTAGCCCTCCTATTTCTTTAATCCTTGATCTTTTGTTCTTGAGGACGGAAAAAGAACATAAATCTATTTATAACGTTTAATTTTTCTGTTTAGGAACAGATCAATGCCCATGGAACATACTTGAAATGGAAATAAGAAGAAAAAGAAAATATAACTCAGATGTCTGGTTTCTGATTAGAAATTGTTCCTACAAACAAACTTATTATCAAAATACTTTTGTGGTGTTTGGCTGTTATCCAAAACCGGCCAAAAGAAGGATGTCATGCGGCCTAATACCCTAAAAAACCTCTAACTTTAGCATTTATGATAATTATATCCAAAAAACAAATTGTCCGGTAAAAAATCTCCAACTTTTACTTTTGTCTCGATTCTACCCAAATTTTTATTTTTGTCCCAATTTTACCGGCCTGATACCAAAAAAATCTCAACTTTAGCGTATGTCCCATATTATATTCAAAACTTTTTTTTGTCTCATAAAAAATCTTCATCTTTTACTTTTGTCTCAATTTTACTACCGTTGGCCGTCTATCTATTATCATTATTAGTTAATCTTACGTGACATTTTCACGTCATTAATGAATTACACCTTAGCGAAACTAACATGAAAAAATCGCGAACTTCTCTTCTGTTGTTTACTTATCCTATATATTGTCGAGAGATATATATATTCACTCAAGACGACGCGTTTTATATTCTCTTCGGCATTCAATAGCCCAAAGAATAGTTAGACATGAAGATATTCTAACAAACTATTTAATATTTCGTCGTTCTTGAAGCCATATAAATTCTGAAAATTCATTGATAAATTCGGCGAGGTAATTCGAGCCACGTATGATTAACTAACTATAATTATGAATAGAAGACTGACGGTGGTAAACTTAGAATAATAGTAAAAATTGATTTTTTTTAAAAGATAAAAATAAATTTTGGATATAATTGGGACATATGCTAAAGTTGAGAGTCTTTTCGGATATTACACTCATAGAATTAGGATAAAAGTAAAAATTAAGGATTTTTTATGAGATAATCTTTTTTGGATATAATTGACATAAATGCTAAAATTAGAGGTTTTTTTGGTATTAAGCAGATATTAAAGATCTCGTGTAGAGTGTGGCCTGGATTCCTCATATAAAAGCTCTTCTCTGAAAAAACTCTGCCTTTACCTTCTCCTTCTCCTTCTCCTTCTCCTTCGCTCTCTGTAACGGTTACAATCAGATCCAGCGGCGAGGCAACGAGCTTTGGCATCACTCTGTCATAGGTAACGACCGACAGGACCTATCACCAACACGCACGTTTTACTGATGTTGTTGCTTTTGTTGTTGGGTTTTTTTTTTTTTTTTGGGGTCTTCCATACGGGCTTCTTTTTCATCACAGATATTATGAGATCGTCGTCTTCTCTGCTCCGGCGAACCCTTCCGTCGCAGGGAACAATTGCTAATTTTTCGTGCAATTTTAAGGTAGTAGAATTTCTGCTCGGTCTTTTATTTTATTTCCTAATACCCCTTTCTGTGACAAGCCACAAGGTGGAGTGTGCGTAGCATGGACTGCTGCTATAGACAAGATTCACTCAGTAAGTAGTGCAACGAGTGTGCTAAGAATCAATAAGAAAAGGTGGATTGGTCTGATCAGTTTTGGTTTCCATTGAACATACCAAATCATTATTCTATCTCCTGTCTTCCCGTATATGATAGGATGTCTTGGAATTTGTCTGTTGATCCTGTCTGCTTTTTGGTGAGCACGCTTGTTGAACAAGTCCTAAACCATTTTGTTTTTTTAATCATCAATAATTCTGGGGTTCTGACAGGAAGAGTTCCTTGTTTAAGCCTGCTCGGGAAAACATCGATTAAACAGCGAAGAAACAGATCTCTTACTTGAATGAACTTGACAAAGAAACACTTTGCTGAAACAAGTCGAAGCTCCACCATGGCAGAAAACATTACGGAGGATATTATCATGGACATACTGTTAAGGCTACCGGTCAAGTCCTTGGTGCGATTCAAGTGTGTAAGCAAGCGATGGCGATCTCTGATTTCTGACCAGCGCTTTGCGAAATTGCACCTACAAAGGCTCAGTTTGGAGCCCGCAGGCCCTAGCCAGAAAATCATCAAAAGCAACCCGCTTCAAATCATAGACTACGAAGCACTCGACAACGACGAGGTCGATGATCATGTGGTGGTAGAGTCTCATGACTTGGGAAGGGACGCACCCTGGGAGCTCGCGGGGTCGTGCCACGGCTTGGTGAGTTTGGCTGTCTACGATGGATTTCTCGTGTATAACCCAACCACCAGGGAGTCCAGGAAGTTGCCAGCTTCTGATTTTGTTGCAAAATACGAGTCCATCTTTGGGTTCGGCTACAACTCCGCAACTGATGACTACAAAATAGTACACGGAGCTGTCTTTATAGAAAATGATGGCTCTGAGGAATGTGTATTGGAGATATTTTCGTTCCGATGTGGTTCCTGGAGAAGGGTTCCAAGCGAAGATGTTCCCCAGTTGGATGGAGTCGGAATTTATCTGAACGGGGCTGTTCATTGGATCGTGAATCATGGAAGCGGAAATGGGATAGAGCATGAGCAAGCGATCACTCCATTTGATTTGGCCACAGAAACATTTGAAGAGGCAATTCCGATCCCCAAAGTCGAAAGTGTACATTTTGAGGGTGTGGGGATTCACGGGGGACGCCTACTCATTTATGATGTCACTGCTATTAGTTTCGAGGCTTGGATCATGAATGAATACGGGAAAAGGGAATCTTGGACAAGATTGTTCAGCATCCCAACCGACGGTTTTGCAGAACATTATATTTTTATGATCCCGATAGCCTACACTCGGAGCGGAAAAATTGTTTTCCAGATCAATATGTCGGAGATTGTTTTGTTCAATCCCGAGGATGATACTTACCAGAATTACCCCATTGAAGAGCATCATACTGTTGAGTCTACTATCTATATGGAAACTCTTGTTTCGCCCTATGTTGGCCATGGGCAATGAAGTTACAAGCTTTAGGTTTGTTTGTTTAGCGCATTATATTTAGTACACAAAATGCCCTGAAGAGTGCTTATAGTCATGTATCTTTCTGGTTCGCGATTTGTTGTATTTGCATTTGATTTCGCTGTCTGTTATCCCGTCCAACCCATGATTTTTATAGGATACGCAACAACATCTAATGCATTCCGAAGAAGTAATTATTGAGCAGTTAGTGTAATAAGCCCAAAAGAAGACCCAAGCCCAGCCCATCTCCCTTTCTTCTTCAGCAGAACACGTCAATAACAACAGAAGAAGAAGAAGAACTAAAGAAAGAAAGGGAGAGAAGAGAGAGAACCGAGAGAGAGAAAGAAAGAGAGAGGGAGAGAAATATCTTCGTGCGCTCTCACCCCAAAGCAAAATCAACTTCATTTTTGTAACGCTAGGTAAGATTCGAAGCTCTTTCCCATATAAATGAGAGGAACTTTGGGATTTAAGACTCAATTTCTGCAATTTCTATTTTTGATGGAATATGAGCTGTTGGGTTTGATTTCTTGATCGTTTAGTGGGGCTTTTGCATGGAAATGAAATTTTAGGGTGTCATGAAGCCATATGATTCAACGGATCTTGATTGGTGCTACGGTTAGCCCGGAATAAGAATTTCAAATTTCGTGCGCGCTGTGAACAGTACGCAACCAGAACTGATTTTGCCCATTTTTGTCAATTTTTGAATGGGGTTTTGGACAAGCTATGTTAGGGTTCTTGTTGTATGTTAAAAGAGCTTTCTTTGGACTATAAGATCGTTGAAATCGAAGCTCGGATAAAGAAGTTATGGCCCGTTGAAGTTTATTGCGCAAGTTGCGCAAAACGGACGACATATGTTTTTGCTATGAGCAAGTGTTTTATTGGTGCGTAAGTGCCGTCTTAGTGAAAAATGGGCATTATTCAGTTGAGTCGTGTTTTAAGATAGCTTATTACTTAGTTTTTGATCCGTTTCTTATACTTTTGATAGGGGTTCGGACACGTCGTTCCGAGTAAACTTTCTAGTTTGCCTTTGGTGTATCAGGTGAGTGATACTATTTCTTCTTTGAGTTTGTAAACTCATATTTGAAAAGCGATATGTACTAAATATGTTATGCGTTATGAAGTAGCATGTTTGTTACATAAATTCTGGATCGAGCATTTACTACTTATCAATTATTCGTGAATGGCTTGAGAGATGTTTTATAAGAAGCGTTTCGAAATATTACAAGTTTATGAAATAGATTCCCAAATTGTGGAATATCATTCGATGAACGAAAATTGGGAAATGTTATATATTTTAAATTTGTGAAACCTTTTTGTGAAAGAATTGCAAAAAAAGCCCTTGATTTTGAGTATGTTTATGAAAAGTTACACATACTGGATTGCGAAATGACTTATGAAATGCTTTGTGTTTGATGAAGTATTGTGAAAGATGATATCATCCTATTTGTAAATTTTGTTGTGGAAATTCTCCTATATTTTGATTCTGACAAAACCTTCAAAAGATATTGTTTAATGAAATGTGATGCAGGAAGAATGTGTAAGCAGCAGGTTGAGTGATTCCAATTCTGTCGTGCTAACTAAGGGTCAGATGGAAGTACTTCTGACGAAGAGTCAGATGGAAATGCTTCTGACGAAGAGTCAGATGGAAGTACTTCTGACTAAGGGTCAGATGGAAGTGCTTCTGACGAAAGGTCAGATGGAAGTACTTCTGACTGAGGGTCAGATGGAAGTGCTCTTGATAATCCAAATAGTGACGGATGGATCACATCAAATCTCCGTATTACCATTCCGTGCCAATTGATCAAATCTCTCTTAGACGAATTTGAAGAAAGATCAGTTTCTGCATTTTTACAAAACACGAAGACCCACGTATGGCAGGTTTCCGATTAAGGCAAGTGAAATTCAATTATCCTGATATCCCCTCTAATCAATTAAGGGACTTTCTATAATGGGATATCATCTTCCAAGGAATATATCCTCGGGAATCAACTCAAACTTATCACACTTATGGAAGCTGGAGATTCAGTTGTATGGGCGACTGAATCAGAAGGGTTCAATGTCTTACCCAACAGTCTACATATCTTCTGAAGATACAGTCTCGTTCAATCACGATTGATGACGTCCAATCAAGGATTGAAGAGCGATCCCTTAGCTGGATTCCAACGGCTAGTTCGGAGACAGGGGAGTATAAAAGAAGAATAATGTTTGACTGGAAAGTAGAGGCGTGCGAACAACAATCCAAAGTGCAAGCATAATTTGAGTTTCATCAAAAGAGAGTATTCTGTGTATTCAAAATCCTTCACTGTGAAAATCTGTGTAAGAGGGAAACAAAACACTTGAGTGATTGTAATCCTCTTGATTCTTCATAGTGAAATCCAGCCAATCGGCTGTCATCGTGGGAGAGTGGACGTAGGCTTGATCTAAGCCGAACCACTATAAATATCGTGTGCAATATCCTCTTCTCTAAACTCTTACCTTTGTGTTTAGATCTTCTGCACACTACTATACTGCTTTTGTTCATAATCGTACACTGAACTTTATTCATTCCGCAAGAATTTTTAATTAAGTTCAGAATATCCTATTCACCCCCCTCTAGGAGATATTGCTAGTTACATCAATTGGTATCAGAGCAGGTTGCTCATTTTACGAAGTGTTTATTGACTTCAGAGTTAACGATCTACTATGTCTAGCAATCACTCTTCAGGAACAAGCATTCGCACTTTGCCAACAAGCCTCCATACTTTGATGGAAATGATTACAATATGTGGAGTAACAAGATGAAGTGGTTCTTCAAAGCCTATGATGATCTGATGTGGGATGTCGTTACAAATGGAATAGCTCCTGCAAATACTACAAATCCAACCTCTGCTGACGGAGTAAATACTGTCACAACAATGACTGGTGCTGAAAAGGCTAAAAGAAAAGGCCTTGATTCTAAAGCTGTCAATGCTCTCTTTTGTGCCTTATTTACTCCTCTTTATAATCGTGTCTCAGAGGAAGAATCATCTAAGGCAATATGGGATAGACTTCATGTTACCTTTCAAGGAACAAATCGTGTGAAAGAAACAAAACTCAGTATTTTACTGAGTGACTATGAAGCATTTGAAATGAAGCCTGATGAATCTATTGCAGATATGATAGACAGGTTTCAAACTTTGGCAAGTGGACTTGCAAGACAAGGTGCACCTATTGCTGAACCAATGCAAGTCAGGAAGATACTACGTGGACTCACAGATGATTGGAATTACATCAAGCCATCAATTCAAGAATGCCAAACAATTAGACCACTCTCGGTGGATGAGCTAGTCGGCACTTTGCAATCCTATGAAACAGAACGAGCAAACAAAAAGGGAGAACATAAAGGTAAAAAATCTATTGCCTTAAAAAGTCAAATTAATCAATGTTTTTCTGACACAGATGATGAAGATGAGGATGATGAAGAATTAGCCCTCATGGTCAAGAAATTTAGGAAGATGGCTCGGAAAGGTAGAAATATCAAAGGAAAGAAACCTTGGAAGAAGAATGAGGTAAAAATATCAAGCAACGACTCACAAGATAGCAAAGACGTGATTTGCTTCCACTGTAAGAAAGCAGGACATATCAAACCGAACTGCCCAATTTTGAAGAAGGACAAACTCAAGTATGAGAAGTACAAGAAGGCTCTAAAGGCAGGAACTTTGAGTGATTCTGATGAAAGCGAGAATGATTATGCAAATATCTGTCTCATGGCCGAATCAGACTCAAGTTCAGATTCAGAAACTGAGGTATGTTCATCTGAACTCCCTGATGAAGTTGTTGAATACATTGATGAATTGTGTAGAAACAACAAAGAAGCTCTTGAGAAGGTTTCTTGTTTAAAAAAGGAAAATACTTCTTTAAAACAACAGAATTTGTCCCAAGAAGAAAAAATTAGTTTTCTACAACAAGAGTTTCACCAAATGAAAGAAAATCATGATTTAGTTTCAAAAGAAAATGCTTCCTTGAAAGAAAAAATTTCTACTATATCAAAAATGTTTTCACAAAGCTCAGTAACTCTGAATAGCATTATTTCAAAACAAATACCCTTCAATGATCGATCTGGGTTAGGTTTTAAAAAGGAAAGTAGCCAAAGAAATATCTTTAAAACTGAATTTCGAAAACCAACATTTTCCGATTACAAGCATCATTTTCATAAGCATTTTACTAGATCCTACATTCGACAACCTTGTGTGAATTGTGGTGATCCTAGCCATACTAAGGATTACTGCAAGAAAATTTGGAGACCTATTAAAAGGTCAAAATATACTAACACAGAAGGACCCAAGAAAACATGGGTACCAAAGAAACAGTAAGTTGGTTATCTATTGCAGGTACCAAAGAGAAGGAAGAACAAGTGGTTTCTGGATAGTGGTTGTTCAAGTCACATGACTGGAAATCCAGATGTATTTATATCCCTCTTAGATTGTGATGGAAGAAGCGTGTCGTTTGGAGGAAAGAACAAGGGAAAAGTGATCGGGAAAGGAAATGTAAAGATTAGAAATCTGACCGTTAAAGATGTCTCTCTAGTCAAAGGATTGAACTACAACTTGATTTCTGTAAGTCAACTCTGTGACTCTGGATATGATATTCGATTCCAAGATCTAAAATGCACAAGTATGAGCAAGGATAAGAAGCAATCCTTCACGGGACGAAGGCATGGGAACATTTATCTTTTAGATATTAATGCTAATTGTGAACATGCTAAATGTCTTATTTCTGTTAAGGATGAATCTGATCTTTGGCACAGAAAGTTAGGTCATATTAGTGTAAAACATATTTCAAAGCTTTCCAAGAAGGGACTTGTTCGAGGACTACCTCAAACAAAATTTGAGAAAAGTGGACTATGTCATGCATGCACACTGGGCAAGCAGGTAAGAAGTTCTTTTAAATCCTTAAATCAAGTTTCCACTAAGCGTTGTTTGCAGCTACTTCATATGGACATCTTCGGACCTAATAGAACTCTAAGCATTGGAGGTAAGAAATATTGCCTTGTCATAGTTGATGACTTCTCTAGATTTACATGGGTTTCATTTCTTGCTCACAAAAACGAAGCTTTCATATCCTTCTCAAAACTTGCTAAAAGAATTCAAAATGAAAAGGGTTACACTGTTTCCAGTTTGAGAACGGGTCATGGGGGAGATTTTGAGAATCAAAGTTTCTCAGATTTTTGCACTAAGTTCGGAATTCAGCATAACTTCTCTGCACCTTATACTCCACAACAAAATGGGGTAGTAGAAAGGAAAAATAGATCGTTGCAAGAAATGGCCAGAACTCTTCTTATTGAAAGTAAAATTGCCTCTAACTTTTGGGCTGAGGCCGTTTCAATAGCATGTTATATCTTAAATCGAATTTCCCTCAGACCTTTTTCTGAGAAAACTCCCTATGAATTTTTCAAAGAAAGAAAGCCTGATGTTGCATACCTTCATGTATTCAGTTGCAAATGCTTTATTCTAAAGAATGCTAATGATCAAGTTGGAAAGTTTGATGAAAGATCAGATGAAGGAATTTTCTTGGGATATTCAACAACTAGCAAAGCCTACAGAGTCTACAACAAGAACACTCGTATTGTTGAGGAATCAGTGAACATCAAGTTCGATGAAAGCAACCAGGATGATGAACCTGAATCCATTCAAATGCATACACTTCATCAAGTCACGAACTCACCAGCAGAATCAGATGTGAATACGAGTTCGGAGAATGTTCAAAAGGAAACTTCCTCAGCTGAAGAAAGACCAGAAGATGATTAGAATGAATCCACAATATCCTCAAATGATGGCCTTGACAAAAACTGGAAGCATAAGTCAAGTCATCCAAAGGAACTTATCATAGGCAGCATAAGTGATGGCGTAAAAACAAGATCCAAGTTCAAGCAAACAATGAGCAACATAGCCTTGATATCTGAATTGGAGCCAAAAAGGATTGAAGATGCATTAGCAGATGAAAACTGGATAAATGCAATGCAGGAAGAGCTACATCAGTTCAAAGTCAACAATGTTTGGGAACTAGTTAATCGTCCCAAAAATCGTCCAGTAATTGGAACAAAATGGGTATTCAGAAACAAACTTGATGACAAAGGAAAAGTTGTGAGAAACAAAGCAAGACTTGTAGCAAAAGGATACTCTCAAGAAGAAGGAATAGACTATGATGAAACCTACGCACCGGTTGCCAGGTTAGAAGCCATTAGGCTACTTCTTGCTTATGCTTGTTACAATGACTTCAAACTTTTTCAGATGGACGTGAAAAGTGCCTTCCTAAACGGCTACATCAAAGAAGAGGTATATGTTGAACAACCTCTTGGCTTCGAAGAACCTAAAGAAAAGGATCTGGTGTATGTCTTAAAAAAGGCACTCTATGGATTGAAACAAGCACCTCGCGCCTGGTATGAAAGGTTAAGTAACTTTTTATCTTAACACAGTTTCACTAAAGGTAATGTAGACACCACTCTTTTTATTCAAAGAAAAGGTAAAGATATCCTTTTAGTTCAAATCTATGTTGATGATATTATATTCGGCTCTTCTAATGAACTTCTCTGCAAGAAATTCTCTAAAACAATGCAGGATGAATTTGAGATGAGTATGATGGGAGAATTACGGTTCTTTCTTGGTCTTTAAATTCATCAATCTCAGAAAGGAACCTTCATATTTCAAGAGAAGTATGCATTGGAAATAGTGAAGAAGTTTGGTCTGGAGAATGGCAAGAAGACAGAAACTCCTATGTCTCACTCTTCCAAATTAGATAAGAATGAAGATGGAAAGGAAGTCAATCCCAAACTATATCGGAGTATGATTGGATCATTACTCTATCTCACAGCTTCAAGACCCGACATACTATATAGTGTCTGCTTATGTACAAGATTTCAGTCAAGTCCAAGAGAATCACACCTATCAGCAGTCAAGAGAATAATCAAATACATAGGGACTTATCCCAACTATGGTTTGTGATATTCTAAATCTTCTGATTTTATGCTAAATGGATTCAGATGCAGATCTTGCAGGTTGCAAAATTGATAGAAAAAGTACATCTGGAACCTGTCAGCTCATGGGAAACATGCTTGTTTCATGGTACTCAAAGAAGCAAAATACAGTGGCACTCAGTACAGCTGAAGCAGAATACGTATCTCTTGAAAGTTGCTGCACTCAAATGCTTTGGCTAAAACAGCAGCTCAAAGACTATGGTGTTGAAGAATCAACTGTGGAAATCCTATGTGACAACACAAGTGCCATAAATCTCACAAAGAATCCTGTACTTCACTCAAGAACAAAGCATATTGAGATCAAGCATCACTTCATACGTGATCATGTTCAAAACCGTGATGTTAACATTCAATACATTGACACGAAAAATCAACTTGCAGATATTTTTACTAAACCACTTGATAAACAGAGTTTTAATTTTATCAGAAATGAATTATCTATTATTAACCTTCCTTCTTAAGTATACCTTAGAACAGGGTACGTCAGAAGGAGTTTCAGAAGCAGCGTCAGAAGGAGAGTCAGAAGGAACGTAAGAAGGAGCGTCAGAAGGAACGTAAGAAGGAGCGTCAGAAGGAGAGTCAGAAGGAACGTAAGAAGGAGCGTCAGAAGAAGCATCAGAAGGAGCATAAGAAGGGACGTCAAAAAGGCGCGTAAGGAAAAATTCACACTTTCTTTAAAAAAAAAAAAGGTCAGTTATCTCTAAAAGCTATCTTTTAGGTAAGTTCCTCATATGAATAGATATCTCATAATATCTGATTGACCGTGAATATTTTTTTTATTAAAAGAATTTCTTTTTAAATCAAAATTCTCTTTTGTGTTTCCAAAAATAACCGCCTCTTTTATAAAAACGCTGAACCGTCACCTCTATTCTCTCACTTTCAAAATCCTCTCAAATCAAAACCCTAAAACCGTGTTGAAAATCTCTCGCTCTCGATTTCCTCCTCAAAGCAACACTCTTTCACTCAAAGTTTCAAACTTTCTACGCATCAATGGCTCCAAAATCAGCCTCTGACTCGAAGAAGACGCCTCAGTCCAAGAGGAAGTTCTTCGCCTCAACTGCAAGCGACGCGGAACTCATAGAAACCCAAATCAACGAACATCGAGAAGCACTCCGCCTGACAAAAGGTCTGTCTCTGTCTGCCTTTGAAGGAAAAGAATCTATGGCTCATTCTATTAAGCCAATGTATGATAGGATAAAGGCCGCATGAGATTTTGGCAACGAACTTAAAAAACTGCTGAACACTCACCATTTCGATAGTGATGGCGAACTTTTGGAGTTTCTTAACTTGCCTGGAAAAATCGTTGAACCACTTGCTGTAGAAAAACCTGCATCTGTCTCTAGAAAAGGAAAGGAGAAAGTGGCAGAGACAAGTTCGAAACGAAGACGATCCCCGATTAGACCTGGCGGTTCGAAGGCAAAGGTGGAAGATGATGATGACATTCTGTTCAATGACTTTGCGAAAAATATAGGCTTTAATTTGGATAAAAGCTTTCCTGATCCATTGTTCCAGAATCAGGCTCACAAAGAAAGGTTTGAAGCAATGAAACAGAGAGGTATTATACCTCAAAGGGTATTTGAGTTAAAGTACTTTGACAGCAATGGTATCTATCTGAGGAAGCATCTAGAAAAGATGAAGATAGATCAGTTTATAACTAGGAGAGGCTACACTTTTCTTGATTTGGTAGCTTACTTCTATTCAAATCTTCAGTTTGTAAACTTCAACTCTCTAGCTTTCACAGTCAAAAGAAAGCAGTATTTTCTGACTGTTGATGAATTGGCTTCAATAATGGGAACTAGAAAGGGAGATTTCAAACCCTTAGATGTCACTACAAGTGAAGCTTTCTGCTTCTTGACTGGCAAATCGAGTTTCTCAAGGGAATCAAAGTCACATCTTGCATACACGGACTTTCCCTTGAAACATATCATTATGCACAAGGTGATCATCGAATGTCGAAGACCCAAGGCAGCATCAAAGACAGATATATCAAAATACGAGGCAAAGCTGTTATGGGGAATCTTGACAGGACAGAGGATTTCTTTTGCTCATACTGTACTATTGCATATGTACAGATCAGCTCTCAAGCCAAAGGGTCAACTTCCTTATGCCGCATTGATCTTCAAAATATTCAATCATTTCAAGATTAATGGCCCAGGTGCCTTTGTCGAGCAAGAAATTCCTCTAATGACTGCTGGAGAGACCATGGTAACAAAGATGAGATACAAGATGACTCATGCTGGATGGAGAACAAAGAACAATGAACCAGTCATTGTGGACTTCGAGGAAGAGTCAAGGCTGAAATCTCCAAAGAAGAGAAAAGTCATGGCTGTTAAAGGGCAACAATCAGACGGTCCTAATGATAAGGACTCAGAAGCAAGTAAGGAAGAAACAGGGGAATATGATTCTGAAGCCACTCACTCTCCAGGTGGATCAGATGCAGATGGTCAGTCCGAAAATCAAAATGCTGAAGGAAATGAGGAAGAAGGCGATGAAACAGGAATACAACTACAAGAAAAAGTTGTGTATCCCTGTGATCTGACTGAGGAAGAATTCCTCACAATGTGGGATGAGGAGCAAGCTGCACGATTTGAAGATGACACAGAGTATGACATCCAAATTGTCAACTGTGATCATGAGGAATTGCTAGCACAAGTTCTAGCAACATTGGCGTCAAAAGAACAGGAGGAAGAACAAGATGACATTGGAGCTTACTCTGTCTCTTCCACCAGGGCTACAATTCCCAAAGATGCTGCAAGTCTAGCTTCAGCAATTGCCAGAGAAGATCAATTGTCCAGTGCACAGTCCATTCCAATGGATATTGATGAGGAAATAGTCTCCGTGCCAAGCTCAAAGGAAAAAGGGAAAAGAGCTATAATTCAGGGGGAGAAAGAGCCCGTGCTTGTTACATCAGATGTATTTCTCACTGAAATCCAAGCCTCTCAAGCTTTCACCAAGGCACAAATTGAGGGGGAGACTCACGAACCTGCACCTTCACAACCAATAGTGGAACTTCAAGTGCTTTTTGACAATCTCCAAAATACTCTTCTTCAGACATTGGCTGCCATGGAAACAAAATTTGATCAGCAAATGCAAGCTTTGGAACAGAAAACAGATATGAAGTTGCAGGGTATGACTAGTTAGGTGACTAAGCTGGAAAAGTCCATTGATCTCTATGGGCGAATGTTTTGTGATGAGATAGCCAACCTGCCTACATACACACTGGTCAGAACGGACAGAACAGCCTCAAACCTGCCATCTTCTCAAGCTGTACGAGACCCTGCTCAGATGATGGGAAAAAGCTTTGCAAGACCATCCCGAGGGGAGGCTGATATTGAGCCTGAAGATCATCCTTCTTCTTAAAAACTCAACTACCTTTTCCTTTTTTTCATTTTCTCGAACACGTCATTATCTCAAACTTTTTTATATACATAATTCTTTATGATGTTGACAAAAAGGGGGAGAAGTTGAAATTACTTTTATGCAGTCTCAATAGATTATCTCTAATTATATTTCAATTTAGAGGAAAGGAAGAGAAGACCTAATCTACTGTTTTGCAGGACAATCTTCTAAGAAGTTTAGTTTCATGCAGGATTATTGCAGGATAATCTCACTCTGATCATGTTATCCTATGAGAACACTTTCATTATAGGATCTCTAATGATGATTACCTGCAGGAGCAAATGTGATGGCTATTTTTTTTATATTATCACTGGTTAAATTCACTTTTAAATTTGCAACTGGAGAAGTTTTGTCACCATCAAAAAGGGGGAGATTGTTGTGGAAATTCTCCTATATTTTGATTCTGACAAAACCTTCAAAAGATATTGTTTGATAAAATGTGATGCAGGAAGAATGTGTAAGCAGCAGGTTGAGTGATTCCAATTCTGTCGCGCTAACTAAGGGTCAGATGGAAGTACTTCTGACGAAGAGTTAGATGGAAGTGCTTCTGACGAAGAGTCAGATGGAAGTACTTCTGACTAAGGGTCAGATGGAAGTGCTTCTGACGAAGAGTCAGATGGAAGTGCTTCTGACGAAGAGTCAGATGGAAGTACTTCTGACTGAGGGTCAGATGGAAGTGCTTCTGACGAAGGGTCAGATGGAAGTGCTCCTGATAATCCAAACAGTGACGGATGGATCACATCAAATCTCCGTATTACCATTCCGTGCCAACTGATCAAATCTCTCTTAGACGAATTTGAAGAAAGATCAGTTTCTGTATTTTTACAAAACACGAAGACCCACGTATGGCAGGTTTCCGATCAAGGCAAGTGATATTCAATTATCCTGATATCCTCTCTAATCAATTAAGGGACTTTCTATAATGGGATATCATCTTCTAAGGAATATATCCTCGGGAATCAACTCAAACTTATCACACTTATGGAAGCTGGAGATTCAGTTGTATGGGCGACTGAATCAGAAGGGTTCAATGTCTTACCCAACGGTCTACATATCTTCTGAAGATACAGTCTCGTTCAATCACGATTGATGACGTCCAATCAAGGATTGAAGAGCGATCCCTTAGCTGGATTCCAACGGCTAGTTCGGAGGCAGGGGAGTATAAAAGAAGAATAATGTTTGACTGGAAAGTAGAGGCGTGCGAACAACAATCCAAAGTGCAAGCATAATTTGAGTTTCATCAAAAGAGAGTATTTTGTGTATTCAAAATCCTTCACTGTGAAAATCTGTGTGAGAGGGAAACAAAACACTTGAGTGATTGTAATCCTCTTGATTCTTCATATTGAAATCCAGCCAATCGGCTGTCATCGTGGGAGAGTGGACGTAGGCTTGATCTAAGCCGAACCACTATAAATATCGTGTGCAATATCCTCTTTTCTAAACTCTTACCTTTGTGTTTAGATCTTCTGCACACTGCTATACTGCTTTTGTTCCTAATCATACACTGAACTTTATTCATTCCGCAAGAATTTTTAATTAAGTTCAGAATCTCCTATTCACCCCCCTCTAGGAGATATTGCTAGTTACATCAAATTTGATTTGTGGTATCGATTGTGTTTTTTGGAGAATATTCATTGTGATACTCAAGATGGTTGTGAACCCGGTTGAGGGGTTTGTGGGTATGCGCATACTAGTTATGATATCTTTGTGGGCCGAGCCACCGGCATTATAGGTGGAGACCTTGCCAATGGGGGAATCTTGATCGCCTTTTTGTCACGGCGTTAAATGTGACTATGGTTAGAATCTTGAGCATGAGATTGACCAATGGATAGACCGTTGGCTTGTGTTTTTTATGAGATTGGCTAATGAATAGACCATTGGCATGTGTTTTTGATGAGATTGGTTGGTGGATAGACCAGAGGGCTTTTACGATTTAAGCCCATAAATTTTCATTAGTAGTTTGGGTTTGGGCTCATGAATAACTACTAATATATATACTCTTGTTCGCTTGTAATTGAGTGGTGTAACGAGAGGTGTGAGGTGCTGACATAGTGAAATCCTCTACTGGACATAGCCCTAGTTTAAGGGTGAACCAGGATAAATCTCGTGTCTCGATTTCTCTTTCTCTCGACTTTTACTTTATTGCGATTGTGTGCCGATCCTAACAAGACCACGGGCATGTGTTTTTGATGAGATTAGTCAGTGGATGGACCATTGACGTGTTTTTGGATGAAATTGATCAATGGGTTTGACCATTGATATTTGTTTTGAGTTTGCGTTTCAAAATAAGTATTTTTGCTAAAAAATATATTACATTATGGTACTATATAACTCATTTTGGATTGTAAACATTTGCTATATCTCGAGTTTGACATAAATAAGTTATATTCTGATATTAAATGTGCATAGTGATTGTTCGATCCGCTTATAAGAAATGTATTACTTACTGAGCTGTGGTTTGCTCATCCATTTTTCCTTCCCAATCTTTTCAGGTTCTTCAACTAGCAACGAGTAGTACGAGAGCTAGGGCGGGGGCCGAGTCACGTCCCCGGCCCCAATACCGGAATCGGGGCCGAGACCAGGGGCCGGGATCGGACCGGGGGCGGGGGTCGGGACAAAGGACGGGGCCGGGGCCAGGTCATTGGGACGGGGTCGGGGACGTGACCGGGGACAGGGCGGGGGCCGAGTCATGTCCCCACCCCCGTCCCAATGACCCGGCCCCGTCCTTTGCCCCGGCCCCCGGCCCCGGGTCTCGGCCCAGATCCCGATCTTGGGGCCGGGGTCTCAATCTCCGCCCCGGTCCCAGTCCTAGGACCCGACCCCGGCCCTGGTCGCCGGGCCCGGCCCCAGGACCCAGCCCCTACCCTGTTCCCGGCCTTGGCCCTGTCCCCTGCCCCGGCCTCGGTATCTACCCCAGTCCTGGTCTCGATCCCAGGGCCGGGTTCCTGGTCTCGGCCCCGATCCCGGTCTCGGTCCTGGTCTCAGCCCCGGCTCCGGCCCTAGTCCTGTTCTCACACACACTACTTGTTGGCTTTGATGGGTCGAAAATGGGTTTACATATGGACCATTTTCAACCCATTAGATTTTTTTTCTATTTTGTTAGACCTATATTTAGTAAGTCCCCAAAAAATTACAACCCATATATGACCAATTTTATACAAAATATGGGTCACTCACCCATATTTCTACCTCTAGCAAAGAGTACAAACTAGTGCTCTGGTTCTAATGAAAATCTCAAATCGGGTTAACCGGACTTTGATTTTGATCCTGAGGTAGAATTTTGGTCGAACATGTGTAACGCGACAAACGATAATGCCGGTGTCTCCGTGGCAAATTACTTTTGAGGTTATGTTTGGGAGCTAAGATAAAAGTTACGACATGATAAGTGTTGCCTTTTATGGTGTTTGGTTGCTGTCCAAAAACTAGATAAGATCCGCTGAAATAAGGATGTAATCAGGATTAAAAGATCTCGTGTGGAGCGTAGGATTCCTCATGTAAGAGCTCCTTTCTCCTTCTCCTTTTCCATAGCTCTCTTATTCGGTTACGGTCAGGTCCAGCGGCGAGGCAATGAGCTTTGGCGTCACTCTGTCATAGGTAATGACGACCTATGTAGCAAGGACACGCCGCTCATCAGGATTTTTGCGTTTCGGACACGGCTGGACACGGCCGGCCTCGTGTCCAGCTGGTTAGAAAACAAAAACAGCCATGTCCGAGTAGGTTGAAATGGGAAAACTGTGAGCGAGGTCGAATATGAAATGAGCATGTAGCAGAAGTAGCTCAGGAGAAGCAATTGACACAAAAATCACCAAGATTCATCAAGAAGAAGGGGAAATTCAACCTTCTTGAGGAGCTTCTAAGCGTCATCGAGGGACATGAGGGACTGGAGAGGGGAAACAGAGGAGCAATCCTGCTCGGCAAGAGAGAGAGAGAGAGAGAGCGGAGGCAACGAGGATCAAGATCTTGTGCTCGGTGTTGAGATTACCCAGCACCTTATCTCCGAAAGCGCTCTCTACCTCTGCCAGGGAAGGGTCTCTCACCTTGAAATCGCCCAGCGAGTCTGTTCCCGTAGCGTGCGTCCTCACGGCGAACCGGCTCGGAGTATGGGGTCGGTGCACAAGGAGATGAGGGCGCTGGAGAAGACGGGGATGAGAAGGAGAAGAATGAGTAAGGCGATTTCGAGAGAATGAGAGATGGGTTGGGGTGGTGGCGGTCATGGCTTGTGAAAACTGTATTCTTTGCAGATGAAGCAAAGAGGAGAGGAGGAGGAGAGTGTGGCTGGACTTGAACTCAAATGGCCAAATGTTTGGGGGAGGAGTGAGAAGCGAAGAACCCTACGCCGCGAGAGGGAGAGGAGCGGGGCTCTCCAATCTTAGTGGGCCCAATTTTGGCGTAAGTGTGGGCCTTCATGGGCCTAAAATGGTCTTTATAATTGGGTTAGGGAATAACTGGAGCCCAATTAAAAAGTGGAAACAATAATTAGTGTAAATAAAAATGAAAAAATTGTAAAAAAATCTTAAACTTATTGCACTATTGCTAATTTAGTATAAACATTTAATACACACACATATTTAATATATGTCGTGTCCCGCCGTGTCGAAATTCTCTATTTTTTGAGAACTGCCGTATCGGCGTGTCGTGTCGTATCGTATCGTGTTTCCGTGTCCGCGTTGTATCGGTGCTACATAGATTTCGACCCTGTCACCAACTCGCGTTTTACTGATGTACTTTTTTTTGTTCCTCTTTCATGCGGAGTGTGAAAATTCATTAAAGTAGGCAACGGAGTGTGCTGAGAATGAATTAAAAAAAGTTGGCTTGGTCTGATCTATTTTGATTTCCATTGAACATACCAAATCATTATTTTATCTCCTAGCTTTCCGTACATGATAGGATGTCCACAAAAAGCATAATGATGCCTTCGAATTTGCCTTTTTTTACGTGGTGTTGCTGCAGGATCAACCGATCATCTCTTTATTGTCTGTACTTTTATGGTGACCATGTGGATCCATTTGACTCTGGAGCAAAGTGTGATTTAAGATGTAGATTGCACAACAAGCGGAGGATAATCTTTGAGCTGTAATTTTGGTTCGTACATATTTACCAGTTTCGTGGAGTTGGGGAAATAAACACTTATCAAAACGAATTAAAATGACAACTATACGAAACACGAGTTTATTTTATTAGAATTTTAACTCGTGAACTTTCTCGTTGAACAAGCAAAAAATAATCATGTTAGATACCAAATATTTTTGAAAATATTTCAGTGATCCGGAATTGGTAATGACTAAAATTTGTATATTTATTCAGGGGCAAGAGCATGCTATTTTTTTCAATTTCCAAGGGTTAGCCCTTGTTGACACTCAAATTTACCCTAGGGGTCATGTGAGGCACACGAAGGAAAGGAAGTAATCAGCTACGGAAATATGTATACAGTGCGAGCAAGAGTCAGCTGTAGTGACACCACGAAAGGGATGATCTTGGCGGAATTTGTTAAAAAGGGCACGCAAAAGAAGACACGATCAGAAGCAGTCGCAGGATTTGGCGTCAATCCCATCGAAAGGAACAAGAAAGGCGCGGTAAGCTTTGAAGACTTCGCCCCCAACGCTTGTCGAAAACGTGCGAAAAATCTTGAAGATGACAGCTGTCCAGCGGTTACCAAAGCAAACCTTGGAGCTCAAGGCAAGGACCTTTCGACGGTTACCGAAATACGCCTATAAATACCTAAGGGTATCCATCATCGAAACCCCCCCCCCAAAACACAACACAACAAGTCTTTATCTTTCAACTTAGCTTAACCTTAGCTGTAACTTTTAGATTCCCGGCGTCGACTCAATTCCGATGTGTTTCATATCTAGAGATAGGCGTCGTCAATTAAATTCCGACTTCTACTAGCCAGTCCAGTAACGTCGATTAAATTTCGGTGCTGTATTGGTTCACTTTTCACCCGTCCAGTCCCGTCGATTAAATTTCGGTGTTGTGTCCTATATTTCCACCCGTCCGGTGTCGTAGATTAAATTCCGACATCGCATCCTACAGTAAGGTTCAGTTTCGTCGATTGAATTCCAGTGTTGTATCTCGGTCACTTTCGTCGAAGCATTTCGATGAGTCCATCGAAATTCGTCTCCTATAGGTTTGTTGAAATCTTGTACAAGGCTGTCGAAAGGCACGCTTTTATCAATAAGACATTGCATTTGATGCTCTCTGTCCATAACTTGCTCGGAACCCTTATTTCTTAACGAACTGCTAACTTTTGATAAAAGGAATTTTTCGCGATTACAACCCTTTTGAGCTCCGATCTCCTGGGCAGAACCCTGAGAGAATCCATTGGGCCTTATCGATGGAGATTTTCGCGCAATAATCCTTTTTTGGCACGCCCGGTGGGATACTAGTGTTAAATTTGAGAGAGTGCTATGCCGTGTACAAGAGGTCGCAGCAATTTAGACGATGACGAACTCGTGGAGGAAGTACAACGAGCAGAATCTTCAACAGTTCTAGGAGTCCAATATCCGCACCAATTGGAAGAGGGCGAGGTTCAACGACGACCTGTCGAAGAACCAAGGCGAAACCCTGAAGTGACACTAGTCATGATGTCCTCAATAAGGCGTACGATTAAAGAGGCCCAGAATGAGTTGGCAGATCACATGGTCCAATGCATGACTGAAGTCGTTAGACCATTGATCATTAATACATACCACGAATGCGTGTCAGGACAACATAGAGCATCCCCAAGTATCTCACAGCCACAAATGGGAAATCTTTTTATGCCTACAGCAAGTGCACCTTTGTCATCAGCAAACACAGGACTTACTAGTCAGAACATACCACCGGTTGTACCTGTCAGAATTTTGCCACGAGGAGAAATTCTACCAGTAAATGAGCCCAACCCTCAGGAATATGACCCAGGTATATTCCTAGGCCATCATTTTCGACAAAATGTATCCGCGGCACAGTACGGGACTGTTCCGCAGGCAAATACTACACCTATGAACGAGCAACATGTACCTGCGATCATCGAAAATTATGGAGCATTGCCAGCCTTCCTTAGGGGGATATGGCAGCCCAAAGGGCAAGACCAATTCCCTCAGCTCAGGAGGTAGGATCAACCTATTTCGCCAGCAGTTCCACAGCAGATCATACACCCAAGATATCAATAGGTGAATCCGATGCTCTAGCCACAAGGAAATCAGCTTGCACCACAAGCTCTTCAACCTGCCATGCAGCCATCATACCAGGTCCTACCGCATCCCGGATATCAGATGTCATACCAACCAGTATATCAAAATCAACCAGTTGTTGAGCAAATAGTTAGGTATAATGAACTCGTGGTAGGGTACAGGGTCAACGTTTATCGAAAACCATACCATGATTGGATGGATACGATCTCATATTCAAGGGGATTCAAGATACCAAAATTCACATTGTTCACCGGTGAAGATGACCAATCCACCTATGAACATGTCAACCGCTTCTTGGCACTCTGTGGAGATGCTACCCAGGCTGATCACTAGAAGCTGAAATTATTCCCACTCTTTTGATCCAAAATAGCTTTCACATGATACACTGCTTTGCCACCGAATTCAGTACTTTCATGGGAACAAATGGAGCGCCTTTTTCAACGAGCTATGCCAAACCTGTCCATAGCCGACTTATCAACAATGAAGCAGATGTACAACGAGACAATGGACTAGTTCATTGCCAGATTCAAGCGAGTTAGGAACAAATGTCTGGTTCCCTTACCTGAGAAGACATTCACAGAATTTGCCTTTAACGGGCTAAAGTTTGAAATACGAGATAGGATGGTAGGACATCAATGCGCAAACTTGTTCGAACTATCTACTATGGCGGTCAAGCATGAGAGCCTATTCAAGGAAAAAGACAAAAGGCACCGAAGAGGGGAAACAAGTTTTGTCGAAGCTCATGATTTTGACGAGGAACGGGCAGATCTAGTCGAAGTCGCTGTAGCGCAAATAATCATAGATAAGCCATACACCTGTCAGGCACTAAAGCGGCGAAGATGAAAGAAAAGTCAACTATTATGGCTAAAGCCAAAGAGGCAGTGTATTATTCGTTCGATGTGAATCAGACCGAAGAAATTTTTGACATATTGTTGGCTGATGGATAAATCAGGCTAACAGAAGGACAACAAATACGATCCAAGGAAGAATTGACCGGTAAGAAATACTACAAATGGCACCACTCATGGAGCCATAATATGTCGGATTGTTTAGCACTTAAAAAGAACATCCAAGAAGCAATCTGACAAGGGAAGATCCAGTTTGTTGATGACAAAGGTAAATCTCCTATGGACATTAATACTGATTCATTCCTTGTGATGACTGGAATGGTGTCCCTGAAGCAGTCAGACAAAGGACACAAATTGCCAAACTTTTGCTCGCACTACAAGAAGAAACTAGAAGGTACAGGTCGAAGCCAGTGGAACGTCCGCAACAACCAAACAAGGCGGGATGTACCGTAGGACAGGAAGGTGGTCCCCAAGAAAAAGAACTACAAGAAATTCAAACAGAGGTGCGAGGAAGGGGACCATACTATTGGCATATTAGGAGAACCCAGCGGAAAGTTTGATTATTATGTCAACTACGGTCCTCCCCTAACCTATACCAAGGAGACGTTTGCCCACGTAAGAAATGATGAAATCGACAGAATGATACATCAAAACCACTATACTTCAGCTCGACTATGCTACCAACGAACCTTGAAGATTCCAGCCAATCCAGTAAAGGAATCATGGTACGATGTTACAGAAGCCTAGAAGAAAGAAGAGGTCATGAGCCGTACCAAGAAAATAAGGGCACGGAGGAAAAGGAGGATCCGCATGTTGCAGCATCGAGCCACTTTATTTGAGCCAAAATCAGTAAAGGAACGCCCAAAGATCCGAAGAGCAAGGAACCTGGTCCGGAGGTGCAAGTCAGAAGAACTACAGTCAATTCAAGAGCGAACTCATGCACAACCCGAACCCTTGAAGCCATCGAAGTAGGAATCTCGATTCAGAACTCGCATAAGTAGGTCATGTTCTCCATTAAGTTCTTGCATGGTCCAAGTCAAGCTACCCAATGAATTTCGACCTAAGTCGAATCTAGAACACCTTGATGACGAGATAACAGCGCAAGAAAAGAAGATTGCTCAATTTTGCTTCGACAATGAAGAGGCCATGGAGTTCAGAAAACCTATTGAGGAAATCTCCAATCATCTGAGATCGCTCAACATTAACGCCAAGATAAATGGACGGCCAGTTATGAAGGTTTTGGTAGATGGAGGTTCAACGCTGAATCTCATCCCATACAGATTTTTCAAAAAGATTGGGAGAACCGATGATGAGATCATCCCGTCGAACATTCAACTATCAGATTTTACTGGAGAAATCACTAAAGTCAAAGGGATATATGTCGCCAATCTTACGGTAGAATCCAAGACATCAAAGACGTCTTTCTGTGTAGTGGATACTGACGATTCATATAACCTTTTACTGGGGAGAGATTAGATACATGGAAACCAGTGTGTCCCATCTACACTGCATCAGATGTTGGCATTCTAGAACGAGGATAAGGTACAATATGTGAAAACCAATCCTCAGACTTGCGTCACATGGACTCGGATATCAGGGTGAGATCAGGTCATGCTAGATGATTGTTTGCGTATCTCAAAACCTCCTAAGACCGACTCAAGGGATATTGCTTTTTGCCGTTTCGACAAGGGAAATACTAAGTGGATCCCTAGGAAGGAGCCGGCGGTTCAACTTGAAGAATTTGCTGATGGAGAATCAGCAATTGTCACAAAACCTCGTTGAGAGGTACGAGGCCTGTAAGGCCGAGAAAACAGACGAAATGGTTGATGGGACCATAGACTTCGAGGAATCTCCAATCAAGGAAGACGACAAGGTAATTCAAGATCAAGATCCATTAGAAAAAATAAACCTTTGAGACGAAGCTTCCTCGCAGCCAACCTACATAAGTAAGTTGCTCCATCAGTCGTGTAAGTCGCAATTGATAGACTTGCTCAGAAAATATAAAGATTGCTTTGCGTGGAATTACCATGAGATGCCTGGTCTAGCAAGGATCGTAGTTGAGCACCGACTACCAATTAAAAGAAGATTTCGACCACATCAGCAATCACCGAGGAGGTTCGCACCTGAAGTAATCCTCAAGGTAAAAGAGGAGATTGAACAACTCCTCTATGCTGGGTTCATAAGAACAACTAGGTACGTTGAGTGGCTGTCAAACATCATCCCAGTCAAGAAAAAGAACGGCAAGCTAAGGGTTTGCATCGACTTCCGCGACCTAAAAGCTGCCACACCAATGGATGAGTATCAAATGCCTATGGCAGATATGCTGATTGACTCAGCCGCCAACAATGAAATCATGTCTCTAATGGATGGACATTCCGGATACAATCAGATCTTCATAGCTGCAGAAGACGTCCATAAGACAGCTTTTAGGTGCCCTGGAGATATTGGAACATTCGAATGGGTCGTCAAGCCGTTCGGATTAAAGAATGCCGGTGCCACCTATCAGAGGGCGATGAACTTCATCTTCCATGACATGATTGGCGAATTCATTGAGGTTTATATTGATGACGTAATAGTCAAGACCAACCAAGTAAGTCATCTAGACCATCTTGAGCAAGCTTTTGTTAGAATGCGCAAATTCAAGTTGAAAATGAATCCGCTAAAATGCGCTTTTGGGATAAAGGCTGGTAATTTCCTAGGATTTCTAGTCCATCAAAGAGGAATTGAGATGGATGAAAACAAAGCTAAAGCTGTTATAGAATTGCCGCCTCCCACTAACAAAAAATAACTTCAAATGTTAATTGGAAAGCTGAACTTCCTGTGACGTTTCATAGCTAATTTGTCAGGAAAAATTAAAGTGTTTTTCCCTTTGCTCAAGTTGAAAAGCGAGCAAGAATTTGTCAGGGAGGAAAAATACCAGCTGACTTTTGAGCATTTGAAGAACTATCTAACTAAGCCGCCGGTCTTGATGCCACCAAAAGTAGGCAGGCCGTTGAAGTTATACTTGTCTGCGACCGACACCACGGTCGGGAGTATGCTGGCACAGGAGAATGATGAAGGAAAAGAACAGGCCGTGTACTACCTGAGTAGGATACTCAATAACTTAGAGACAAGATACACCCCCATTGAGAAGCTATGCCTCTCGTTGTATCATGCCTGTGCGAAATTACATCATTATATGCTACCGACTACGGTACATGTTATTTTAAAAATAGATGTAATAAAGTACATGCTGTCCAGGCTAATCATAAGAGGCCGGATTGCAAAATGGGCATTTACTCCGACAGAAATCAATTTGACATATGTGCCGCTCAAAGCAATTAAAGAGCAGGCCGTGTCCGACTTCATCACTGAATATCCAATGGGTTTAAAAATAGAATATGATGAAAATTATCTTCGCTTTACGCCATGGGTACTCTATTGCGATGGATCGGTAACATCAGAATCATCAAGGGCTGAAATCATGATCGTATCTCCCTACCAACAAAAAACGAAGCTCATGTTTAGGCTTGATTTTAATTGTTCAAATAATCAGGCCGAATATGAAGCCTTAATAGTATGGTTGAACGTTTTGATTGATATGAAGGTGCGATCAATCACGATCAAAGGTGATTCTCAATTGGTGATAAAACAGCTCAGAGGTGAGTACCAATGTTTGAGTGAGAACAACATATCGCACAATGAAATGACGAAGACGAGCCTCCAGTTTCCTGTTCTCCTCCTCAGCGGAGTATTTGGCCTTGGCTAGCTCGTCCAGGGAAGCTTCCAGTTCATCCTGCTCTTGCTCCAGCTTCTTGAGGTGCTCTGTGAGGGCCTGTACCTGGTCATCAAGGGTGTTCAAAATTACCCTTAGGGCTTCAACGTGACCCTCAACGGATGCCAAGGAGCGAACCTCACAGGCTTTACTCAGCTCGTGCTCTTGCCTCTCGGCATCTTTCAATAGCTTCGACAAATGCTGACGACTTGCTGTTAGCCGGTCAGAGATGAGCCCTCGAAGTTGAAGGATGCTGGTGAAAGAAGATGAAACAGCCTCCCGAGCGTCACAGAGTTCCTTGTACGATACCTCACCATTCTCGACCTCCTCAGTCTTACACCATATTTCGTGGTCAATGAGGTCATGACGGGAGACGGCTTCTAGGTTCTGCCCGAACTTCTCCACGCCATAGGAGAAGGTGGTGGAGAACTCGTCAAAATCCTCTCGGAAGGAATGGCCCGCAGGAATATGGTCAAGAGAAACACGACCCAGAAGACCATGAAGCTTTTCAAGGACTTTGGGGCGCGTCACCAGCAAGGTGTACGTATAACCTACGTAGGAGATGATTTCCTTCCAAAGGGAAGAAAACTCACGAACCGACGAAGAAGACGCAGAAGAAGAAGTGGGTTTCATGACAATAAAGAAAACGGGTTTTTAGGTGGTAACCCACTTAATAAAGAGCGATGGTATTTATAGACAAAACCCCAGGAACGGTTTCACCCACGATGCGGAGTATTCGCCTACGACCTTTCAATAACCAGAACGCAGATAGTGGATGAATAACGAGTTACGAGGCAACTAAGTGCATCGTGGGTAAGTGGAAAGGTGCAACGATATGGATGGTAATACTTTAATTACCTTTTTTTTCCTCTGAAACGCCGTTGCGGTACGGATTCTAGGGATAGCCTGAAATGGTGTCTGGCATTAAATGCTAGAAGGAAAAAAGGGAACCCTCATCATGAACATATGACGCCAAAAATTAATGTTCATTGAGAAAAAAACTAAAGTAGGTATTTACATGAGGGAAATCACAGCACGTATTGCCGGATGCAAAGAACAAGACTTTGGAGCTGCATCTCACTACTACAATTAGCATCATTGATGGCTTCTTTTTCTTAACTAGCCTTTAGCAGCTCGAGGTGCAAATATTCACAAGCAGCCTCTTGTTCTTTGACAACTTTTAATAGGACAAAAATATTTTGCAAGGGGGTATGCACATCATTGTTCAACCTGTCCAAGATTTAGCGCTGACGGACGAGTTTTTCATCAGCAAGGAGAGTATCTTCCTCTAGCTTGGCAATTACTTTTAGCTCATCTTGCCTCGCTCTAAAAGATCTCAAAGTTGAGCTAAACATAAAGAAGAGCTCATTAATAGCAGGCCTGAGTATACGACATTGGATCGAACAAGGTAAATGCGCTAAGAAAGCAAGGAGAGCTTTGACTTCATCCTCGACGACCATAATGTTGCAGATAGTTGCATATCCTTCTTCCAACAGATCATGGAGCCGTGACCACTTGGCATAAACATGGTGATAATGATCGGTACTCATGTTCGAAGTGCCATTGGAGGTACAGACGAGGTTAGTGGAAATTACAAGTGTGTTACTGAAGATTCCTTCAGTCCGACCATTTGACGCCAACGAGTCATCTGCGTTATGAAAGGAGTCAACAAGGATATGATCAAACACGATTGACAAAGATTGAGAACACAGAAGGTACCTTCATCTAGTGATGTTTCGACAGCAACATTCGACGCGGTCAAGGGGATAGACATCCTAAAGGGGAGCATCAAACCCAGTGGTAGATGGTAAACCTTAGAGGCTATGTCACTGATACCATGTGAAAAAGAGAAGACTAATAGCCAGCCCACCACTTGTCGAAAGTCACTAAGCTACACGGATGATTAGGGAAGTTGATGAATGAAATCGATTACCAATAATGTGAGTAATATCCAAATAGCAAGCCTGATCGAAATTCTCCGCTCGACCAAGGAAGAAAGGGTAATTCATCGAAGTTATCATTGGCATCGGAATACCTTGAGTTAGCCCGAATTGATGAGCACAGTAATGGGGATTGTAAATCTCAAGGCTAGAAGAGAACTCACCACCGTTCGACAGGTTCAGAGTAATGTCAGATGGAGTTAGAACACTCATCCAGAACAAGCGCATATCTGGAGTTTCACCAAGGGAACTATATACAACATCTTCGACAGACAGCTTCAAGAAATCGAATTCAGCTAGTGATAGTAGTTCGATAAGAAAGTTGTCGAAAGAAACGGTTCCGCTTGATGATTGTCGAAGCGAACGATCAAAAATTTCAGGACCAGAGTTGTTCATGGACGTTCCCGCGGATGAAGGACCCATTTTGTGGAACAATTGTGTAAAGTAAATACGGAGCCAACTGTGCAGGAGCCATAACGGACCAGAAAAAGAAGTCGAATAACCACCCATCAAGGAGCTTTGTGCATCCGTCAGGCCACGATACAATGAGGCAAGAAACATTCGACCCAACCCTACATTTACACCACATGCTAACGTACAGGCGATATCGAGAAATTTCGAAGATACCCGAAGACACGGAAGACAGAAGACGTAGCGACAAAGCCAGTACAAGAGAAAGGCAACATAATCTTTCACCGAAGGTATGTCGACGGAATTCCTGTGGTAGCTCATGAACACGTCATAAGGAGAATTGACGTAATAGAGCTCATCGAAGTGATTGTGGTCGCCCATACGTAACGCGTCACATTCGATAAAAGGCGATAGACCTGTCAAGAACCAAACGTCGAGGAGAGTGATGGATACAGGACCGGTGGGGAGAATAAAGCAATGCAACGAGGGTGACCACAAGCAACATATACTTCCAACCAGACCATATTCCAAGGGATTGATGGAGATACGGCAGAAAGCCAGCGCCTTGTCGATTAAGGCCTTTTCCCACGCAGAAGAAAAAGATCCTTTCAGCCGTTGTACCAACAGAAGAATTGGCTGTCGAAAGATGGATAAGAAGCAAAACGATGGTTGGTGGTCAGCCAATCAGAGGCATAGATAAACGATTGCTCAACGGCTAAGGTTTCTCCGCGACGACGTGGAAAGCATTCTGCTAGTATCGGGGGATGAGGCAATCGTTTAAGATGAGGACCCAAGACAATGTGGTCACTTCTAGGTTGGTGGTCCATAAAAGAGAGAGAGAGGTCCCCTTTATCTTCAAGATTCAGAAGATCATCAAGGCACGTCAAGCGAGAAGCCATTCGGGTGCCGGCAGAGATCTGGTTCGCCATAGTAAATCGAGTCCAAGACGCCATACCATAGCCGTGTTTATATAGAGGTCAGTAAGATAACCGAATCAGATTATTGCGCAAACGTGAGTAAATGGTGGACATTTTTGGCGCCAAAGGAAGATGCTAAGGGCGGTATTAAGAATTTTGAGAATACAAGGAGTTTTTGACATCCAGAAAGAGTTTATACACCAAAGACTCAACTCTTGATTTGGCGCTGGCGGGCCACTTCCTGTGCCATCTTAGAAGACCTTCTTGTCTTTTCGCCTCAAGAGCAGCAATGAATGTTTTCAGACGATCTTCGATCGACGAACGACGAGACAACATTGCGGATCGCCGAAGAAGTATTTCCTCTAATTCCTTCTCTATCGGTAGTCTCTGCTACTCAAGAGTCTACTTTCTCTCATTCAGCTCAGCTATCTCCTTAGCGACATCTTGAAGAGAGTCCCTCTCTTGACGTACTAATCGCTCTGCTGCCTGGTTGTAAGCATCAGAAGGGTAATCAATGAGGCTAGTTACGACATTTATTCGCTCTGGCATTCCTTATGGTAGGAAAAGGCAGTGGAAAAGTGATCTAAGAAATGCCTTAAGCGTTGAGACACGCTTGGAAAAAGTAACACCGTAAACTCCTCTTTGATCAGTTCTGTTGTCACCGACCTGATGCATTCGACCATTGACGGGTTGTCCACTAAAGAAGAAATCCCAGCATAAAGGAGATCTAGGGAGGTTGACAGGTTGAATTTCAGTCGATTCAAAGCTGTTGCTGATAGAGAATTTCCCTATTGGTGCATGTCAGAAGGAGTTGAAGAAGTAGAGGGCTCTGCGAAGTGAGCTTGAATATCCTCCAATGATGCCTGAGTTGCGGATAAATTCGGAAGAGCTTCAGTAAGCGGAGAACCAATAGCCATAGATGGATGAGGAGTTGTAGATGGGAACTCTTCATGTAATTCTTCGGCCACTGGAATAGTACTAAAAGAATCCACCTAACAAGGGGCAAGTGCTAACAAAGGTCCGCTGTGAGTTTCCATAGATGCCAGATTAGATGACTCAACAACAACCGTCCATTCATTGACGGGAGAGCTGTCATCAAGTTTTTTGCCAGTTAGAGCAATATCCATCGAAGGATCCTGAGGAGGAATGGCTGAAGGTTTGTCAGCACTAAGGAGGGTGATTGAATGTGCAGGACGTTTCTTCCGATGAAGGAAAATAATGGGTTCGTCATCTTCATCATCCGGCTCATCATCTGACAGACATGAACAAGTAAGTACTTGAAGTCTTAATAATCAAATTAAGACAAGAGAAGGCTTTTCCAACCTGCTGGAAGTATTGAATGCTTGGGGATGTCTTGCGAGGTCTTCCTCTTGCCTTTGGGATCTACCCTACTCGGATGCAGACCGAATGACTTGATCCTATCTTTGTTAAGAATGGAAGAGGTGGCTTATTCATAAGGGCACTCCAAACTAAAGGATAGCCACCAAGTTGTATACTCTGCGGTGACCCCAGGATCCAACCGAAGAGCTCTAGTAATGTTCTTGGAGAATTGCTGGTGCATTAAAGCAGTCACCCGAGCACAGCAAGCGAATGAATTGTCATCATCGAATTTGTAGGCTTTCTTATCCATCAACAAAAAGTCCATGAGATCAGGAGTAGGCATGGGGACAGCCTGTCGAAGATCGAATTGCTGAGCATGGTATTGAGGGGAATAAGGTTCAAATCCTGGATAATACCTGCGTTTGAGGGACAATCTAATAGGAAGATCCTTGGAGGAAAGAACAGAGATTAAGAAGTCACGAAAACTAAAAGGATCTTGAGTTTTCGGGTCAAGAAGGAAGTTGGGCTCGGCATAACGATATGGGAACATATCGACCTTATCAGAGCCGCTTGATAAGATTTGCTGAAAGTAAAAGGTGAAAGGAGGAACCTCTAACGGAGTAGCTGAGAGCAACTTAATACTAATACACGAAGGTCCACCTTCTCGTTGAGGATGGGGAGTATTCACGAGCAGGAAAGGAAAATACAATGTTATCCAGGCTTGGAGTATCCAGAGAGGGCCGGAAAACACATCATCCTTGGTATATACCATCATTGAGCGAGAGGCATAGAAAATACTCCTATAAAGAACAGCTAAAGCCAGAGGACCTAGAGCAACGTCCCTTCCTCTAGCAAGATTGGACACAAGGATGAGGTAGTCCTGACACACCTTTACAGCTGGGTTGAAGAAAAAGTATTTCGACAACCAGTACAAAAGAAAAGTTGATCTCTCAGCGAGGGAGACACTGCCAGAAGTCTTACGATGAAGATTAACGAATTTTCCATAAGCTAGGGAGGCTGTGGAGTAGAGAAATCTTTTAAATCTTCTAAATTTATGGCAGACGAACCATGAGAGGTCAGACCAGCGACAATGAAAACATTTAGAAAGGTGACTGACATGGGACCACATGGGAAAAAGAAGCAGTTGGTTGACGAAGACCAAAAACTAGCGACAGAACCTAGTAAACCTCTATTCAGGTCATGGGACAACAAACTAACCTCGAGAGCTGTCCTGATATGGGCCGTCGCCTAAGCAGCTATAGTTAGTGGGTCAGATTTGAGTCGGCAAAACCAGGCTAAGAACGAGTCATCACGCAATGGGAAGCTGCGGAAACGTTGGGACGGAAGCGACCAAACGTCCCGCATAGGATAAGCCTGAATAGGAAGACGTTCACTCTGATGCAACGGGAAACAGGTTCGAAGGGATGACGAAACAGACAAATGGGAGTGAAGACTGGGTCCTAGGATAAACTCAAAATGCTTTTTGAACGAATTCAAAAATTCGAAGAAGAAATAATCTTTGTTTTCGTCCTTCAGGTGGTCAAAGTGATTAATCATTTATTTCGGGTCAGAAGAAGATGATGAAGACGCCATGGAAAGAGACGGAAATAGAGAACCAGAGAGAGTTTAGGGTTTAAGACGACAAGGAAGACGATGATTGAAGACTTTCTATTTGAAGATGCACTACGGACCAAAAAATTGATGCGTCAAAGGAAAAGTGGAATGATTACGCTCTCAAAGGAAATCTGAAAAAAAAAAAAAAACCCTTGATTGAGATGCAGACGTCAAAATCAGAACATCATTTTAAAAGATATACATCTTTAATTTATATCTTTTAAGGGGGCATTTGTTGACACTCAAATTTACCCTAGGGGTCACGTGAGGCGCACGAAGAAAAGAAAGTAATTAGTTACGGAAAGGTGTATACAGTGCGTGTCACGCTCCGACTCTCGAGCCCGCGGCATCCCTTGCCAAATCGCCACGAGGTCACGAAGGATAACGTCACAGGCGCGTTATCGACCTATTAACTATATACGCATGCGGAAACGATTTACTTCCAGACGACATATAACAGATAGGGATAGATTAGCAGGAGATACATACCGAAGCAATTCATCAAAAGATAATCACATCAACAACAAGATAGCAGATAAGTCTTAACCATACTGAGCTATTAACAGACAACCCCACACTTCGAGGTGGCTTACTAAGACCTCAAAAGGTTATACGGTCAGGTAAGGTTAACTTCTCATCTACTTCAAAAGGGTATTTCCATATCCTTGCTTCGGCATCCACGGGTCTTCATCACTTGGGACCTGAAAGTGGTTCTCACAGCGGAGTGAGATATAAATCTCAGTGAATCAAGCCTAAGCTCGGTTAGGAAACTGATTCGCCCAGAACGTCCTAACAAAAGGCTCACATAGACACAAAATATAACTATCCACAGTCACAACATCATAAACATCCACATGCATACTTACTAGCCTTCAGCCACACATAATGCAATGCTTGACTCGACTTAGAAGTCATATCAATCAATCACTCAACGATGCATTGCACCCACAAGTATGCACAGGACACCACACGAGTCCATTTATTAACGATGATCGCGCCAACGGCGCAATGAGAGGATCGACGCGATTAGCATGATCGACTCTCACAATTAATGCGTACCCGCACTCTTCTGGCAAGACCAAGCTACGTTCCTTTTTCCTCACGGTAACAGCTACTACAAGCGGTGTATCCAGTGCATTCCTGCATGGCACGGCAACTAGGCATCCATAATGGGGCGGCGGTCCATCACAAGCTGCGACCGGCATCCGATAATCCCTTAAAACCGTACGTACCACACGGGGCATGAATTATCGTGCTTTTGGCAAGTCGTGTAATTCCATACGATTGGTACGGTGTGTACGATTAGTACAATACGAGCTTGCCAGGAAAACTCACCATCGTTCCATCATATGACCATACATTACACCCGCCATGTCAATCAATTTTATTCTCTTTGATTTAGGCCGGATGCTCACACAACGTGCTCAAAGACTCGGCCCATGGCCATTTTCATGCTAAAACATACTTCTTTGATTTCACACACGGTCATATGCATATGCAGACTATCAATTGAATGCTGCAATTACGAATGGAATGATCAATCCCCAAACAAATGCCAATTAAATCAATATATAATCCAAGCATCCAATCAAACATATCAGCGAGGCGATCAATTCAATCAAGACATCAATTCAATTAAACAATGTATAACAGCCGATTCGTACAATAATTCTTTATTAGCCGATTCTCTTTATAAACGCCGATCGATCGCTCGTCCCTAACCTATCGCTCGTTCGCGATCGCACCACAATGCACAATCAACCAATTCAATCTATCAGCCAATTAGCCACAGACGATCTAGACTAATCCGAATAACTTAATCGATCGTTGCCATTTACCCTAAACCCGATTTCTATCTAAACCGACCACGATCGCGCTACATAAATACCATAATCGACTATTCGACTAATCCTAGGGACAATTAGCGCCCTAACCAAGGTTTAGGGTCAACTCACTATCGAGCTAGCTCGAGCGGTCTCGAAACAATGATGGTAGGTGGCAGCAACGGCGGCGACGACTCTCGATTTCCTAACGAACCCTCGGGTTCTTCGGTTTAACACGCGACCACACAACTCCACAGCAACTAGGACACATTGGGGAGGTCCGGCAAGGCAGTGGCGGCAACGGCGGAGCTCTGGCGATTGGCAAACAACCTAAAATAGAACCGGTCAGCAGTCGAAACAGGGTAACCAGGGTTGTTTTAAGGGAATTTTTGGTCTCAAAGGCCGGGACAAAGCCGGCCAATGCTCGTGGGCTCACCAAGGGGTCGATGAGGGTCGTCGGGACCGGCTTGGGGCGGCGGAAGGCGGCGGGAGGGCATCGAAATGCCGGTGAACAGAACCTATCCAAAACAGGGTTTCCGCGCGACAAAAACAAGGGAGGACTCCGGGGCTTCTCTCAAGCTCCACTGGCGACGACAGTCTTCCACGAGCTTAGGGGGACTATGGAGGGCTTCAGGGAGGTCATCGACGGCGGGTGGCGGCTGATTTGGCCGGAAATCGAATCAAACCGCACTGGACTCCAAAACAAGGCACAGCAGAGTTCGGGGCTGCTCGCGGTGGTTCTGGCGGGAAACGATTGGCGAGGTGGTGTCGGAATGGTTGAGGGGGAGGTGGTGAACGATGGTGAGGTGGTGGTCGGCGCTGATGGCGCCGAAAATGGCCGGAGGAGGAGTAGGTTCTTCTCGGGTTCGAGGGAGCAAAATAGGGTAGGGCTTGACCGCGTGTTTCCACAGCTCCCGGCGGCAGAAGACGGCGCCAGCGAGGTTGGGGGTGACGGCGGGAGGTGGCTGAACGTGGTGGTGGCCAGCGCAAAATGAACGAAGGAGGAGGAAGTGGTAGTCGGTCGTGGGGGGGGTTCCACAGGAAGAGGTGAGGGGGAGTGAGCAGAGAGAAAAGAGAGAGAGAGAGCATGAGAAAAAGAGGAAATAGAGTTAATGAGAGGTGATGGCTTGGTAGGGGATGAGACTAGTGGTGGGGCCCCCAATAATTCAAAATTTTTGTCTTATGTGCATAATAAAGGGCAAAATGGTAATTCGGTAAATTGGGACTGAAAATGAATTTCGGCATACAGGCTATGCTCCGTCAAGATTAGGCTCGGGCATGAAAATTTAATTCCTAATTTGCGACGACTAGGAATTTCGAAACCTAACCTAAACCGACTGACGTTTCAGAAAATCGTCCGATTTCGTCTCTTAAATTCTTACGGTCCAAAATTCATATTCAGACTGACATTCCCTTTTATTCCAATTTATTGATTTCAGTCGCTTACAAGGGGGTGAATTTATGGGGCATCACAGTGCAAGCAAGGGTCAGTTGTAGTGACGCCACGAAAGGGATGATCTTGGTGGAATTTGTTAAAAAGGGTGCGCAAAAGAAGACATGATCAGGAGTAGTCGCAGGATTTGGCGGCAATCCCATCAAAAGGAACAAGAAAGGCGCGGTAAGCTTTGAAGACTTCGCCCCCAAGGCTCGTCGAAAACGTGCGAAAAATCTTGAAGATGACAGCTGTCCAACGGTTACCAAAGCAAACCTTGGAGCTCAAGGTAAGGACTTTTCGACGGTTACCGGAACACGCCTATAAATACCTAAGGGTATCCAGCATCGAAACGCCTCCCCCCTAAAAAAAAACACAACACAACATGTCTTTATCTTTCAACTTAGCTTAACCTTAGCTGTAGCTTTCAGATTCCCGTCGTCGATTCAATTCCGACGTGTTTCATATCTAGATAGGCGTCGTCGATTAAATTTCGACTTCTACTCGCCCAGTCCAGTATCATGGATTAAATTCTGGTGCTGTATTGGTTCACTTTCCACCCGTCCAGTCCCGTCGATTAAATTTCGGTGTTGTGTCCTATATTTCCACCCGTTCGGTGTAGTAGATTAAATTCCAGCATCGTGTCCTACAATAAGGTTCAGCATCGTCGATTGAATTCTAGTGTTGTATCTCGATCACTTTCGTCGAACCATTTCGACGAGTCCATCGAAATTCGTCTCCTATAGGTTTGTCGAAATCTTGTACAAAGCTGTCGAAAGGCACGCTATTATCAATAAGACATTGCATTTGACGCTCTATGTCCATAACTTGCCCGGAACCCTTCTTTCTTAACGAACTGCTAACGTTCGATAAAAGGAATTTTCCACAATTACAACCCTTTTGGGCTCCGATCTCTTGGGCAGAACCCTAGGAGAACCCATTGGGCCTTACCGAGGAAGATTTTCGCGCAGCAGCTCCATAATTTTGAAAGGCTTGTACTGTGGGGTCTTAAATAGTTTTGCTATTATCTCACTTGCAAATTTATTCCTGCATATTGTTTCTGTCTTTTCCCTCATTATATACTGCCCACGATGATAGCAAAGAAATTAACATACTGATGTTAAAGGAGAAGAACCTACAAATGTTGCTTATGTGTATGACTGTGTTGTAAATTGTTGCTAAAAGGCATTACCATAAGCATATATTGCAATATCGCACATTTTTTTAGAATCCAAGCTAGTTTAGTTCATTTTTACCGCTTTGAAGGTAGTCCCACGTATACTCAAAGATAAAGAAGTTGAAAAGTAGTATAATATGTCATAACTTGAAAGATCAAAGTGGTATTCTGTGGGATTTCGAAAAATATAGTGTTGATAGTCACTTGGAGTATAGTTGGCAAAAATATTGCTAGGTTTGTGTCACTTCTCATTTTCTTCTTTATTGCTTGTTTCTTTATCCAACAGTAAATATAGTCTCTTTGTAGAGAGAATTTCTTCTTTTAGAGGAAAGCCCTTCCCACGACATGATCGACTACCGATCATATATTGAAAGGACCACGCCAAATGGAATCTCAATGAAAACTCTTCAGAAGCTCATGCGGCTTTAGACCATCAACAAGGCAAGAATCATCATGTTAAGGAAACTATTTGTGCAAGTCCAAGCTTACCACCACCATCTTCTTCTAGACACAATGATTAGGGCCTTCAAGAGGGAAAAAAAAGGGGCTAAAACAAGTGATAAATGCTGTTTAGATTCTAGGCAATTTTGGCTCTTTTCTTGAAAATGCTAGTGAGATGATTTAAATGATTGTTAGTTGCATTGGACATGCTAAAAGTTTGGCCAATGATGATAACATAAACAATGATGAGTTTCTTTAAACGTCTCTAAGAATTGTGGATAGAATAACATCATGTTGAAAACTTGTGAAGAATCTTAAGATCATTCAGCTCCCTTTTGGTTTTGAAGAAGATGATAGGAAGAAATTTATGAAAATGATTCTCTAAGTGATGGGAGATGAGAATGAGTTATCATCCCACCCGGTCTTCACTGGATTTGTTCCCGAGAGTACCCTAAAAATCTAATATGTGCTTAGAACAACTTTTGTCTATGTTTTGTGTCATTGTAACTTCTATGACGGTATTTTAGCTTGGTTAATGGTGTCTATACATATATTAGGTCTTTTGTGTAGTCCTGTAGTTTTATGGCATTGAACAACATTGAACAGTGTTGTTTTGTGAAATCCAGTGATGTTGCTCAATGCTAAAAAACAACAAATGAACTACGTAAGGTACATTTCAACAAAAAAAAAAATACATAAGATACCTAATATTTATAGGCAAGTAATTCAGATCTAATATATACAAGCCTCTATATTGTAGCCTAGAATGATGAGTCGCTCTCATTTCTATCTATTGGAGAACAGTCTCCACAATTTCCATCCTATCCATCCCTTTCAACTTTTAGAAAGGTGATGAATATTCTCATGATCCCTGATCATTTTTGTACATAGTTTTTGTTGAAGGTTAGGGTTTGAGAGAGTAGAAAGGGTTTTGTCTTCTTGAAGTATTACACCAAGAGACGTCAAATTTGGAACGCTCAATAGTGTTACCTCCAGCATAGGAAACCCTAGAGTTATATGTAAGCTACTGGGCTCCAGCCCATATGGACCCAAATAACCATGCTTTCACCTATTGGGCTTGTATGTAAACATATTATATGGATTATATCAACAATATATCCAACAATCTCATCCTATGTTTACCATACAGCACAATCCAATACAGTGGTCAGTGTGATGTTCAAGCAAATATGAATCATCCACATTCAGTCCAAGACAATCAACTCGGATCGATCAAAGAGTTTTAATAATAAATATTAAACTCAATCATCATTAGCAGTCCCAATAGGTGAATCATCATTATCATGAATCTGTTCTGAGATCAGCATACCAAAATAAATCTCTGAATCAGCTTACAACCAACATATGCATAACAGTCAAGTATAAGTAGGCCAATCAAAATAGTCTAAGGCCTTACAAATACAAGAAACAAGCAAAATGATGTTCACAACACATGACAGAAAATATAAGTCTCATGTAAATGGACTCCATCAAAATGGACATTTGCAGGTGAACTGTCAAGTCCCCCACACACTCTAAATGACATATTCATTCATCAAGTTGGTCATCCTGGTCAGGATCCCACTCAATAAGCTCTCTTCCATCTCTACCATCCCCTGTAGAATCTCAAATATGAATTTCATATTACCATTAATTCAATCATTTGAATAATCTACTAAAAGTGTCTAGTTCTACTAAAAGAACTTAGCACCATAACACCAAGCAGAGAGGAACATATATCGATGTTACAAAGCATCATAATATCATGTTCATAAGCATCAAGTCAGTTTCATAAATTATGAACAAAGCCTAAACAGTTTGATTTATTAAGAGCCATCAACCCAAGTTTATTCGTAAGAGAATAACCATTGTCTAGTTTCAAATAACCAGACCAATAGTAAAGTCACTTACAATAACTTAGTCATGTAATGTCAAGTTTCAATTAAGAACAAGACCAACAGGCTTCTTATGTAATCAATTATTTCTGTGTTCCAATTTGGAATGTCAAGTCAAATAATCTCGCATCAAGTTTGGAATTGGATCATTTAACCAAAAGATAGTCCAAACCTGGTTGGATTGTATCATCAAGTTTGGAATGACACAAGCTTCCCAGATAGAACCTTTGAATCAGGTTAAAGCCATCTTCATCAAGTTTGGAATGAGACAACTAACCCTTTTTCAGATTTATCAGCAACCATGAACATCGATGAAACACATAAACTGTGCTTATCATTTTGGCCAACAAAAGAAAATTCGATAATTCAAAACACACAACAAGAATGTAAGTAAATGGTAAATAAGACTTGTCTGCACATTCTTTAACCACATTTCCTCCACTGTTTTGAATAATCGATCTTTAGGCAAACTTTTTGTGAGAGCATCGACCATGTTATCCTTCGATCTCACACCGATCAAGGTGATAACTCCTTGTTCTCTCAGATAATTCAACAACGCATGTCTCAGTCTCACATGTCTTATCTTTGAATTAAAGAGAGCATTCTTGACGACTTGGACACCTGCTTGATTATCACAAAATAGGCTTAAAGAATTAATCTTTAGCCGAGTCAAAGGAATATCCATAATCAGATTCTTTATCCACTCTGCTCTTCGCCAGCTGAAACTAAATCAAAAAGTTCTGATTCCATAGACGACAATGCAATACAAGTCTGTCTTTTGGATTTCCAAGTAATAGCAGCTCCACCCAACGTGAATACATATCCACTTATGGACTTACTATTTCCAATCTCTGAGCACTACGAAACATCAGAATATCCATCCACAGTTGGAGGGAAACCAGAGTAACATAGAGCATAATCTTTAGTACCTTTAAGGTATCTCATCAGCCTACTAATGGCATCTTAATGATCTTTACTAGGATTACTAGTAAAACGACTCAGCATGCCAACTGTAAAAGCTATGTTAGGTCTAGTGCAACTCATAGCATACATGAGACTACCGATCAGCTTTGAGTACTTTAGCTGATCCACGCTGGTCCCTTCATTGGGACTCAGTCTTTTATTGTAATCACATGGTGTCTCAGTCGGTTTATACTCACTGTATCCCCAGGTCGAAAGTAGCTACTTAATATAATGAGTCTGGTTAAAAGAGATGACTTGCCTTTCAAAGCTTACTTTCATACCAAGAATGATATTAGCAATACCAAGATCATTCATGTCAAATTCTTTAGCTAAAGTAGCTTTCATGTCACTCACTATAGAATGATCGGTGCCAAGAATTAACATGTCATCAACATACAAGCAAATGATGACTATCTTATTTGACATAGAACGATGATAAAGACATTTATCTGAGTAACTAGACTGAAAGCCATACCTCTTTACCACTTTGTCAAATTTAAGATGTCACATCTTAGGTGCTTGTTTAAGACCATACAAAGATTTGTTCAATTTATAAACTTTGTCCTCAAGGCCTTTCATGACATACCCTTCTGGTTGTTCCATGTAAATTTCCTCATTAAACTCTCCATTGAGGAAAGCTGTCTTTACATCCATTTGATGAACCACAAAGTGTTCAATAGATGCCGAAGCAAGAAGAATTCTTATAGTTGATAGATGACACACAGGTCAATAAACATCTAAATATTCTATTACACTCTGCTGTTTATAGCCTTTAGCTACTAAATGTGCTTTATATCTGGCTATTGATCCATCGCTATTCAGTTTCTTCTTCAATACCCACTTACAGCCTATAGCCTTAGCCCCTTTTGGCAAATTGACTAGCTGCCAAGTGTGGTTCTGCAGCAAAGAGCTCATTTCATCATCTATGGCTTCTGCCCACAGTAAGAATTCCCTAGATCTCATTGCTTCCTGATAGGAGAATGGATCATCCTCTAGATGGTAAGTGACAAAGTCCTCACCAAAACTTTTGAGAATTCTCTCTCTTGTAGATACTATAATTGGATCTGGTTCAACAACCAGCTGTGTGGGATTAGTGTCAAAAGGCATGTTTCAGATTCTACAGGAGACTCTGTAATCATATCTGTAGATCTAGAAACACTCAAGCCATGATCTCTGAGAAACTTATTCTCAAAGAATTTCACATCTCTAGATTCTATCACTGCGTTAGTAGATAGATCCAAAAACCTGCCTGCAACACTATCTTCTGCACTACCTAGATATACACAAGTAATCATTCTAGGTCCCACCTTAGGTCTCTTAGGATCTTGTATTCTTACATAAGCAATACAGCTCCAAGTCTTAAGAGTATCATATCTACAAGGATGTTTATACCATATCTCATAAAGTGTTATAGACAACTTAGAGTGCGACAACCTGTTTAAGATGTGATTAGCAGTTAGAACTGCTTCTCCCCAGTAGGAGAAAGGCATGCCAGTTGTAAGTAACATGGAATTTAGCATTTCAGTTAACGTTCTATTCTTACGCTCGGCAACACCATTTGATTGGGGTGAGTAAGGAGCAGTGGTTTCAAGTATTATCCCCTCTGAAGCACAAAATTCCTTGAACCCTATCATTGTATATTCACCTCCTCTATCACTCCTAAACCTCTTAATTTTCAAGTTGAGTTGATTTTCTACTCTGGATTTGAAAATCTTAAACTTTTCAAAAGCCTCATCTTTCGATTTCAATAAATAAACATGATAATATCTAGAAAAATCGTCTATGAATGTTATTAAATACTTCCGACGACCTCTTGTGACGAAATTTCTAAAGTCATAGAGATCAGAATATATTAGCTCAAGAAGTTGTGTGCTTCTAGAAACCAACTTAAAAGGTTTTCTAGTGATTTTAGCTTGTGCACACACTTCACATTTGTCAAATCGAATAGAAGTGTCTAATGGAATGTTGTGAGTTTTAGCTAGATATTGCATTTTCTTGTAGTTCACATGTCCAAATCTATTGTGTAATAACTTTGGATCAATCAAAGTAGAACTCACATGGTTTATGCTATTAGTATCCAAACTCAACCTATACATGCCATTAACCATGAATACACAATCGAAATAACATGAGCTAACTGATAAAATTACTCTACCATTCATTGTTGAAAAGGACATACCAGCTTTATCAAGTAAACTCAGAGAAATCAAATTCTTTTTAAGTAAAGGTACTACTCTGACAAGTTTCAAAGTTAGTAATTTACCTGAAGAAAGCACCAAATTTGCAGTTCCAGCATGAGTCACCTCTGCTTCACCACCATTGTAATTTTCTACAGTGTCTTTCACTTCTGTGACCTCAGTGAGTAAGTTCTTGTCATTTTTAGCATGACAAGTAGCGCCACTATTCAACCACCACTCAGAAGAGACACTGGTATTTCCATTCTTCATCATTTCAATGAAGGCTTGAGGCTTAGACTCATTAACTAGCATATTAGCCTCATTTAGTGGTGTGTCTTTCTCTGGTTCCTTTGGTAGCTTACATTCTGCTGCCCAGTAACCCCACTTTCCACAGTTATGGCACTTGCCCTTCTTCTTTCTTTTGAAGATAGTCTTTTTAGCCTCTAACTGTGAAGTGGATTCACCTTTTGCTGGCTGGCTTGAACTTTTTATGAGGTTTATAGGAATGTGAAACTAAGTTGGCAACTGACTTTTGTTGTCCTACTTGTTCCAAACTCTTCCTAGAAAAGTTTTGATCCCCAATGTGAATATACATCTTTAGTCCATCAAGTCCCATCTGTTCTTTCTGTCTGTGCATTTCGATCTTGAAAGAACTCCATTCAGCAGGTAGCTTACTCAACACAAGACCAACAAAGAGATTATCAGACATATCAGAGTTATCATCTTTCAGCTTGTTCCTCATGTTCTCAAGTTCAATTAACTGAGAGGTGATACTCGAATTCATATTGAATTTAAAGTCAAAGAACTTCTCCGCTAGGAGAGTTTTAGAGAGCCCCTCTTGTCTTTAGAACTGAGCGTTGAAGTGATCACATATCTCTTTCGCCGTCTTATACTCACTGTAAGACATAGCTAGACGAGGATTTAGAGAGGTCAACAAATAATCTCTACAAAAATCTTCATCTTTGTTCCATTGATATTCATCCACATCTTCAGTGGTAGATGCAAAATCACTTAATACATTATAGAATATTTCACGTTCTTTCATGCCAAATTGAACGTGCAATTTTCAACCATGAAATTCAGTTACATCAAATGATTGCAGCTTTATAATATTATAGGAACTATGTTTTGCCATTCCAATCAGAGCAAAGAGTTAGAAAGAGTGCACTCGAAGTCCTCAAAGCTCACAAAGTCGAATAACGCCTCTAACCTTGGTCAAACTACTCTGTAGAGATGGAATTTGCCAAAATAGACCCCAAAAATGAGTCTGGAGCGTCCAAAAACCCTAACATAGGCTGCCCTCGTCGCTGAAAATTCTCCAAAATACGTAACAAATACGCCAGAAATATGGTGCTACAGTAACCGCGCTTGCTACAGTGCCGCACGTGCAACAATACCACGAAACTTTCGACGGCTGTATCTCCTTCGTCTGACCTCCGTTTGACGCGAGTGACCACTCAAAACGTTCATATCGACGAGTAGAACGAAACCCAAGTGGTCTCAGCCTCTGAAATTGACTATATTTTCTGGGTTCTTGATTCAAATATTTCGACCATCCGAATTTCAAATTCAAATCCCGGCCAAACCAATCCTCAAAATCGAAAGTAACTTATATCTACGAGTTCGTCTCGACGATATCTTCAAGTAGACACATTGCTCACTCAAATCCGACACACGAACATAATACTTCAAGATTGTTGGAGGTTATGGTTTGAGAGAGTAGAAAGGGTTTTATCTGCTTGAAGTATTACACAAAGAGACATCAAATTTGGAACGATCAACAATATTACCTCCAGCGTAGGAAACCCTAGAGTTATATGCAAGCTACTGGGCTCCAGCCCATATGGACCCAAATAATCATGCTTTCACCTATTGGGCTTGTATGTAAACATATTATATGGATTATATCAATAATATATCCAATAGTTTTAACTTTACAGAAGCGCGTCTTTGATTTTTCTCCTATCATTGTCCAAATCTTTAGCATGTTCAATATGATTAGCAATTTCCATCCTCTCACTAGCTTTTTAAAAGAAAGCCAAAAGTGCTTACAATTTCAACTAATCCAGCAGCCCATTTATCACTTGCTTTAGCTCTTATTCTTCTTGAAGGCTCGGAATAATCTTGCGTTGATGATGATGGCGGCGTTAGTTATGAATTGCACCATTAGTTGTCTCATCATCATAATTCTACCTTGTTGATGGTCTAAAGTCGCATGATCCTTTGAAAGGTCTTCGAGAATTCCTAGGCTTGGGCCTTTTCCATATATAATTGCTAGTCCATCATATTGAGGGGAGAACTTCCTTCTCAAAGAAGAAACATATGGTTCTCTCTACAAAGAAACTACATTGTTCGCTCGAAAACAAAACAAGTCATAAATAAACGATAAGAAGTACAAAAACTTTGCAACATTTGTTCTAACTATCCTTCGAATGAATATCAACACTGTGCTTTTTGTTATGCGGCCCAAAAATCACTTTGAACTTTCATGTCATAATTCATATTATACGTCCTTTCCAAATTGTTCATTTTTTTTGCAATGTGAGAACTATCCTTGAGGCGGTCAAGATAATCAAAACAAGCTTTGCTTCTACAACCGTGTGATGCTTTATTATAAGCTTATGGTTGTGTCTTTCAGTGGTAGCATGCCCCAAAATCATATACATCATACACCAGCAAAATCTGTAGGTTCGTCTCCTCTAATATTAGTATGCTAAAAATTTCTTCGCTATTATCATGATAACTTTCTAACAAGGAGGGGGGAAAAGAAAGAGAGACATTAACCAAGAACAAATTAGCGGGTGACATAATAGCAAAATCATGCAAAACCCAACAGCACAACCTTTCAAACTGCCGGAGCTAATTGAAAAAAGAAAATGAATAACTGGCATGTCTCCTCATCATAGAGCATACAAAATTTTGGCTATTATTTTCAAACAATTTATAATCCAACCTGATTATTTACACTTTAGCAAGAAAGTTTACAAGTTAAAATTCTTGTCAAGTAAACTCAAGTTTGTAATGAGTTAACCTATTAATTTTTCTGATTAGTATTTGTTTCCTCCACATACACAAAAGAGGTGGACTAAGCCTGCTTACAACTTACAAGTCCTCATGAGCACAACAACTAACTAAAATGCCCCAAGTGGCGCAGAAGGACCAATGGTTATTACAGCTCAGAGAAATCCTCTCGTTGTGCAATCCATACCTAACATCACGCTTAGATTGTTCCAGAGTTGAAGAATGAAAATCCATATGATTCTCGAAAACCAAATAATCCAAACGGCACGAATGTTTCAAAGTCGAAGAACGTTCCTCGAAAACGAACATTCAATGAAGATATGAGTCTGTTTGGTTTACCATTTGGCAAAGGAATTTTGAGAAAATGCAAATATTTTTGAGCTAAAGGTGTTTTCCAAAATGCAAGTAATGTTTGGTAAATTGTATTTTAAAAACACATTAGAAAGCTACTTTGACGTAAATGCTATTTGATGAAAAATACACTTTGTAAAGTATTTTTACTATTTGAAAAAAAAAAGTGGCGGTTGATGGGTGACTTTGGGCGGCGACGACGGTCGGCGGGTGACGGTGGCGGTCGATGATCAGCGAGCGGCGATGGCGGCGGGATTGACGGCAGCCGATGGGCGCTTATGGCGGTCGGAAACAACGGCGGTTGGCAATTAGCGGTTGGTGGGCGGTGGCGGTCGGCAATGGCGACAGGTGGAGGTGACAAAGTTAAAAAAAAAATTAATTGCATTTCGAAAATACAACTTTTCAAAGTACCTCTAGAGATATTTTGGGCTAAAGGCCTTTGGAAATGCAATTGCAATTTCTTAAAAAATTGAGCAAAAAACCAAACAACAAGCAATTTACTTTTTGCCAAAGAACTTTAAAGCCCGAAAATCCTTTGCAAATGTTGAACCACATGATCCTTCAATTCAGCGCCAACACCACATAGAAAGCAGACAATATCAGCAGAATAATTCCAAGACCTCATTCTCTCTCTCTTTTATAGACATCCTATCACGTATGAAATGTCAGGAGAAAAAAGAATCCTTTGGTACGTTCAAACAAAACCAAAACAAATGAGACCAAGCCACCTTTGGTCTTTTGATTCTTGTCACAGATGACATGTCAGGAAATTGAGACCAAAGCCACCTTTGGTCCTTTGGTTATTAGCAAATCTACGCACTACTTACTGTGAAAATTATGTTTCTAGGAGCAGTCCAAATTATCAAGAACCTACTCCTACGCACACCTCGTGGCTTGTTAGAAAACAGGCCCTTTTAGAAATAAAAGTCGAGAAGTGAACATTCTCAAGACCTCAACACCTCGTGGAATATGTTTAATTTCTGTTACTTGCGACAGAGGAGTTGGCCGGAGCACCGAGACGATGATCCGACAATACTCTTGCAAGGAAAAAGAAGTCCATGTAAGTGAAAAAAATGCATCCGTAAAACGTAATGTGGTGCTGGTGACGGGGTCTTTGTTACCTGATGGAGGGATGCCTATGCTAGATTTGATGGCGTGTTATCAAGAGAGCTACGGAGAAGGTGAAGGCGTGGGTACGGCTTTTTTCAAAAAGTAGTTTTATCATATCCACCTTTATCCCACTCTTCGCATGAAATGTTTTAATCTGGATTATATCCTTGTTTTATCAGCCTCATTTTATCTTTGACAGCAATAAGTTGCACATATAAATGAATTGTCATTCCTGACTTTTGTCCTGGTCCACATAGCCTTAGGTCATTCCTCGGATAATAGGAATACTTTGTTTGAAAATCATAAAGAGTCAATGACTGCATTGAAACTTCTGTAATTGATGGTGCAAACAAGTTTACAGGAAAAGCGTGGCATTGAGTGTAATTTCAGTGACTGTACGTGGGGGTGGAGAAGGACAAAACCAATTGAAGAAGAAATATGTGGAGCTTCCATGCTTACAAGACCCATCTTTCCTAAAGCTGGTCATGTGCGGAGTCATTCAACGATCTTCGACCCTCCGAGGAAGGCTAAGTGCGTCAAATAATGTCATCCGCTGTGTTTTGTGTCATATTTTCTGTCGACCGGTCAATTCGATGAACTTGTAATATGGATTGACACTCGATTGATTTGCTCCCTAGTGCATTGGCAGGCATGATCGAATTAGAACCTTTCAAGCCATCAACAACCGGAGCCCTTGTACTTGATTGACAGATTATTACAATCAACAATCAAGAAAGAAATAAGAACTCAGCCTATGAGTTCATTATAATGTGAGACAACAGTTGGTCGACAATACGAAGCCTGAGAGCTACAAGAAAAAGGGGTGATGGGCAAGGAAAGCATGTAAGTAAAACTTCGTGTTCGTGGGTGGCTTTTCCTTTTCAGATGTACTCCTTTTGTAGACGAGAACTGCCACTGCTTAGGAAAGTAAACCGATTGGGGAAAGCATGTAAATAACTATCCCACTATTCTTATCCTTCTATTAAATTTGATTTTACTCAAACTTCTAAGTCGATGTCAATGCTTGTCGACTCGGCTGACATCTATAGTCGACAACTGTTTCTGTCCGATCGACATAGTTCTATTGGCTTTTCACAGATAATGCTAAGTTTGACCTACACTATACCTATGATCAATATTTAAATTACATGTACTCATATGCTCTCATCACTGTTATCCCGAGCTGATAACTGATTCGAAATCGTAGTCGATTCAATTTCTTATTAACTTTAGCTCTTCGAAATGAAAATTCATGTTTCCAGGATACACGCATTCTATTTTAATTCGAATAAGATAAGAAATCGTTAAGTCTATTCGCAAAATAGACCTCCCTATTTATCATTTTCTCTCAATTTTCCTTCTCTGAAGATTGGAACACGGTTTGATGCAAATGGTCCCTGAACTTTGACCAATGCGCAATATAATCCATGAACTTTTAATTTGATGAAGATGAACTCTGACCAATGCGCACCTGGGTGGCGCTGCTGGAGTGGGCGCTCTTCCTTTCACGAGAGGTTGAGTGTTCGAATCCCGGGCGTCGCAAAGGTGACTTAACCGGTGGCACGTGTGTGGTGGCTAGCACGTGTTGCCTCGAGAAATAGTCGTGCTTCACCGCCGGTTTGAGCTCGGTGCTCGCCAAAAAGGTTTGAGGTCGGTGCTTGCTGGCCGCGCGGACACCTCGGTTATCAAAAAAAAAAAAAACTCTGACCAATGCGCATTATGATCCCTGAACTTTTAATTTGATGAAGATGGTCCCTGAACTTCAACTCAATATGCAATGTGGTTCTTGAATTTTCAATTTGACCAATATAATTCCTCTACTTTTGGAACATGTTCATCTTAGTCCTTGAACTATAGAAAGATGTTCAGTTAGTCTTTTCAGTAATTCAAGTTCATGGATGACATTAGCAATTTTCTTAATATAACCTTCTTCGTGATCTACCCCCTCTTCATTTACGGTCATTCTTAGCACGGCTGCATCACCTCCTAAGACTAATATATTGTCCCTATCATATTGAACAAACTGAAAGTTCAATGACTATATTGCACATCTGCTTGGTGTTTGGATCACATTATCCCCAGGCCCGTAATGACGGATGAAGCAATTCTCATGGGAAACTGGAAACAAAACCCAGAAATTATAAATAAAAAGAACAAAGATTTTGAGGGGGGGAAAAAGAAGCGAAAAATGGTAAAGCTGGAGGAGAGACATATACTTCCACTTTCCTTCCAATTTTTGTTGTAACTTCGGAGACAAAGTGCCATAAAAAAAGTTGAATGAGAAATGAAGAGTTATTTCGGTTCGTAACCCTTTATCGACGAAACCGTACGATTTCGTGATGTTTCGTTGAAACTTTTCGACGAAACCGTGCATCTTTGTCGATGAACCCTTTCGACGAAACCATATAACTTCGTGACTCTTCACTTCACTCTCTATAAATGTAAAGCATCGACCGCCGCATTAGATACTACTGTCATTTTGTCATTCTCTCTTCATCGTCATCATTTTTGTACGATTATTCTGCGAAGTTGTGTTCGAAAGTTTTCTCTGAAGGAGTACCGCTTCAGAGGAAAATCGATCTGTTCAATCCTAGGAGGCAATTATCCAAGAACGTTGGATATCGTTTGAGGGGGTCAATTTGTCTTAAGGACACAACGTGAATTCGTTGAACACGGATCATTCGTCTATATTCGGATTTCTCAATTTGCACTTGGTCTCAGGTTTGTCTATCAACTTAATTTTCATATACGAACTTCAAGTCACGTTTATAAGCCACAACAATCTTAAGACAAATTTGATTTTCTGTGTTTGATTCGTATAGTTATTTTTGTTGTATGTATTCTGTATGGCGTACCATTGTTATTTTCGTCCAATGAAAATTATGTTTGATTGCATATCCAGATTCGTCTCGACGATATGAGAAAAATGAGTGGCCGCACGCATTGACGGGACGCCGAAAACCGCTGCACACTCCCACACGTGCCCCGGCGGTGGTGGCGGGTGACGACCACGGGCGAACATTACTGTTCATGTCAATTTTGTGTATTTTCGTTTCGTAAAATTTTAAAAAAAAAATCACATAGTCGGATAGAGCTCGTCGAGACAAGCATTTTGAATGGTCGACGGTCGCCGGAGGCCTTCGGATGGAAGAGCATGCACCGGCAAGCGCCTGACGTTAGCTGTGCGTCGAAGCCACGTGCCTAGGGCGCGGACCAATGCATTGATTGACCATAGTCAACCGAATGTGCTGACGTCAGCATGACATCAGCATGACGTCATCATCACGTGTTATTGACACGAGTCGGGATCGATCTGTTTGACCCGTAAACCGACCCGTCCGTTGACCTGACTCTAATGATCGTTGACCGGTCGAGCCGATCGGATGTGGATTGATTGAGCCGGCACATGGTTGGACCATATTGACCGATCTGACCGGTTAGGAGTTGGACCGGTGAACCGCTCATAATGGTTTTTTGAATCGGTCAAGCCTTATGCACGTGTAGCGCCTGCGTCTCACTCGTGCGTTTTAGCTCCGATAGGAGTGTGGTCTACGTCGTTGAGTTTGTATGAAGATGCTATATATTGTGGTATAATAATATTACATGTTTGAGGCTTTTGTGGATGGAAATATGTATATGAAACCCTATGTACGTGTATATTTCAAGGGTAATTTGGGTTTTTTCATTCAGTTTCAGAAATGGTTTCAACATCGATGATGCCTATTGCATCTATTCCAACTCATGGAGAGAAGCAAAAAAAGTTCAATGGGACTGATTTCAAGAGATGGCAACATAAGAAGTTGTTCTATCTCACGACTTTGAATTTAGCAAATTTCTGGACTTCAAGATGGTTGATTTCAAAATTGTCCTAAGTCGAGTTTAAGAACTTATGCTGAAGGTATGGTTCTAAGTGAATCACTTCAAATAGCCGCCTTCATTGAAAAGTTACCACAGTCTTGGAAAGATTTCAAGAATTATCTCACAGTGTAGGGCAATGAATGTTATGTATAACGATAAGTCTCGACATCTACGTCGAAGACATGATATTGTAAGACAACTACTCTCTAGTGAAATTATTACGATTGACTATGTGAAGTCAAAAGATAATATTGTGGATCCATTGACAAAAGGCCTAACTAGAGATAGTTGCGAAAATATGAAGGGGAATGGGTTTAAGACCTATAAAATAAGTCATCAAAGCGGCAACCCTACCTAGTTGACTGGAGATCTTAAGATCTAGGTTCAAAGAGACAACCAAGTTATGAAGGCAGTGTAAAGTACTTTAATTTCTTACTCATTCCCGTATAGAGACAGTACTAATATGTGAAGATTAAGCGTAAACTTTTAATTATTCTGAATCCAGTATATGATATGCCATACATTCAGAAATCACATATGTGAGTGTGAAGTGAAGGCCGCTTTTGTGAGAATTTGAAATGTCGAATTTTCTAAAGCACTCATGAAACCAGGCGGTGTTCATGGCCAAAACGAACACATCAGTGAGAACCAACTTTGTTCGAGATATAGTTGTGTGATTTCTATTGTCTAGGCTTACATCAAAGGTTGATAGTTCAAATACATCAAGTCTACTGATTGACCGAGTAAGTCTGATAGATCTCACTAGGGAAAGTTCAAAGTCTCAAACTACTTATCTCGATGCAACATTCTCTCATGGAATATTGGTACATTGCATCTCATGCATGCACAAAGAGTCATGATGTCTGAACTTCTCATTCATGTGGGGGGATTGTCGGAACTTTAGACTCGGAGCCTCATAAAAAAAAGTTGAATGAGAAATGAAGAGTTGTTTCGGTTCGTAACCTTTCATCGACGAACCCGTACGACTTCGTAATGTTTCGTCGAATTCCTTTGACGAAACCGTGCATTTTCATCAACGAACCCTTTCGACGAAACCATATGGCTTCGTGACTCTTCGCTTCACTCTCTATAAATGTAAAGCATCGACCATCACATTAGATACTACTGTCATTTTGTCATTCTCTCTTTATCGTCATCATTTTTGTGCGATTATTCTGCGAAGTTATGTTCGAAAGTTTTCTTTGAAGGAGTATCGCTTTAGAGGAAAATCGATCCGTTCAATCTTGGGAGGCAATTGTCCAAGAACCTTGAGTACCAGTTGAGGGGGCAAATTTGTCTTAAGGACACAACGTGAATTCGTTGGGCTCGGATCATTCGTCTACATTCGGATTTCTTAATTTGCACTTAGTTTCAGGTTTGTCTATCAACCTAATTTTCATATATGAATTTCAAGTCACGTTTATAGGTGACAACAATTTTGACGGTGAAGAATGGACTTAACTTTGAACTCTACGAAATACCAAGAAATAACATGACCCAAGCCACACATTTTTTCAAATTTTACGTACTTTGATTGATTTTAATTGCCACGTTTTTTTGTTATATAATAGAACCATAAAAAGTATGGAGAAAGGGCGTGTCTATCGCGCCTGGCGGGCGTCGTGTCCTTGTAGAGTTCTATTATAGACAGTAGGATTAATACTATCAAAAAGCCCCAAACTGTTACACCTATAATAAATTTATTACAAATAATTTTTTTGATCATAAAAAAAAAATCTTATGATAATTTTAACTCAAATTTGGTACACTTTTGACAAATTTACCCCCACACTATTTTTTGACTACAAAAAACTCTAAAATGGTATTCACGTGACAAATTTGTACTCCTATGACAAATTTACCCTCCGTTGATTTTCATTAAATTTGATTAAGGGAAAATTTCAAAAAAGGGCCCGAAGTGGCCTTATTTTTTCAAATAAGGGTCCGAAGTCAACATGGTTTCAAATAAGGGCATGCAGTACTCAAATTATTTCAAAAAAGAGCCTATCCGAAGGGCATTTTTGTCTTTTAATCTTTTTACATTTTCTTTTTTATTGTTCTTTCCCTCCTCCCCTCCTGTTCATCCTCCACCTCCAGCACGTCTTCTTCTTCATGAGAACGTCGCCAAAAGACCTGTACCAGACTCGTTGCTCACAGCCACTGCCACTGACTCCCCAAGGTTGCCGCTTCTTCTCTTCCCTCTCTCGCTCCCGCGGCCACCTCCCCAAGCCCTCCAAATCCATCTTCTCCTTCCACAAGGCCTCCGTCGTCTTCTCCTTCCTCTGGCCCACTCCTCCACTGTGCTACTCCTCTGATTCCAGCAGGAGCACCCTCCCCCTCGCGGCCAACAACCAACCCTTCGCTTCTGCTCTCGACTCCGTCCTCCTCGTCTGCACCTCAATCGCCCTCTCCATCTCCCTCTTCTCCCCGCCTCCGTCTTCGTCGTCCAATGTTGACTTCGGGCCCTTATTTGAAAAAACAAGGCCACTTCGGGCCCTTTTTTGAAAATTTCCCTTTGATTAATACTATGAAAAATCTCAAAATGATACACATGTGACAAACATAGAGTAACATCCTCAAACTGGTACACCATCCAACTAAGCAATTTGACAGTAAAATTTAACGAAAATGAACGGATGGTAAAATTATTGCGGATGTATCGATTTGAGGTCAATTTGTCATAAATATGCCGATTTAGAGTTTTGATGGTCAAACAAATAATTTAAGCTAAATTTGTCACGTGTGTACCGGTTTGAGATTTTTTATGATAAAAAATAGTTTTGAGTAAATTTATCATAAATTTACTCTTTTTGGAATTTTTGGCGATATTAATCCTAAAAAAATATAATTGCATTATTTTTATTTTTGGTCAAAATAATTGCGTCATTTACTCTTTATAATTTTTGTGACATCCCCACCCCAAGAGTCCCACATGGCTTAGGGGGGAGCTTGGGATGGGCTTATAAGCCTTGGGCCCCCTTTGACTAGCAAGACGCATTTTCCGGGCTGAGTGCTCGGAAAGCAAAACCGTGCGGGTTGCAAAATCCAAAGCGAACAATATCTTGCAAAGTGGCGCAGCGGTGCGCGGTGGGCCCAGGCTGTTAGAGTGATACCATTTGTAATGGCCGGGGTCCCACTTGCACGATATTGTCCGCTTTGAGCTTTCCAACCCGCACGGTTTTGCTTTTCCCGGCACTCAGCCTGGGAAAAGGCCTCATGCAAGTCAAGGGCACCCCAAGGCTTATAAAGCCACCCAAGACCTCTCCCTAGGCAATGTGGGACTAGGGAGGGGATGTCACAATCTCCCTCCGCGGACGACACCGACTAGGGAGGGGATGTCACAATCTCCCCTCGCGGACGACACCGCTACCACTACCGCTACCCAGCTACCGAGGAAAAGGCCTCATGCAAGTCAAGGGCACCCCAAGGCTTATAAAGCCACCTAAGTCCTCCCCCTATGCAATGTGGGACTAGGGAGGGTGTGACAGTCCGATTTTCCTGTCATTCTGAGACTTTAAATTGTAAGATGTCTATTGAAGTATTTCAGTTATATCTCGCTCTGACCTGATCAGTCATGAGTTAACTAACCAAAGGGGAAAGGCTAACGCGCGACGAGATACGTGGACCTAGGAAATTCGATAAGAAACGGCATTTTGACCATAAGGATCGTCAAGGGATATTAGAACCGAGGCTGATCAGAAAATGATTAAGGAATCCGTTGCTAGCGTTATACGATTGGGACGCGGGTGATGCCGTTTAACCAACGTATGATTTTGCGAATTTTTCCTAAATCAATTTATGACGATCGCGGCCATCGGGGCTAGTAATACACTCTTGCGATTACATGACAACCAAAATCGTCGTACTTGAGTTTTCCTAAGTGTGACAAAAAAAAATCACAGAGTCGATACGCGTAGGGTCCGCAAAAGCCGCCCGTTAGTTCAAGATAAATCGGAATTACTACTACGGGAGATCGACCACGATATGAGGTCTCGAGAATGGAAAATGGAAATGAAGCATGTGACAATTATTTAATTTGGATTGAACGACGCCGGTAAGAAATAAAGGATTAGCGAAAATAGGATTTTCAGGCGAAAATGTAAAAAAAAGACCATTGTGCCCCTGGAGTTTTGGACTTTGCATTATTTTTTGGTGGAGGACATTTTAGTTTTTGGTTGCCCCTTGAAGCTGCCGCACCTTTGAAGGAAAAATGAGGAAGAAATTTTAGACATTTTGCAACAAGGGACAAGTGTCACTCTTTGGGACCTTAGCATTAATTACCCACTAAGTATTGCTCTTTGAGGATTGACCAAAGTGGACCAAGACCATTATTTCTTTCTCCTTCAGCCAGTTGGACGACCGAAACCCTTTCTCTCCCTCTCTTCTCTGCGTTTTTCTTTCTTTTCTTTCTCCTTCGCGAACCGAAACTGCCAGCCTCGTCCAGCCTTGCTCGCTGGGATCGTTCTTCACGGCGGCTTCCCCCAGCGACCGTCTGACCAGGAGCCCTTCCCTACCTCAAAGTTCGACCTTTCCCCGACGTCCTCCAACTGGAATCACGACAAAAGACGGCCTGAGCTATTCCGGCCAGCCTCGACAAGTTTCGTCGACGGATTTCGAGCGATCTGAGGTAGAGTGGCAATAACTCACTCATTTGGACTCCAAATTGGTTGAAATTTTCGGTGATAGGTCCATCAAAGGGTAGGCTTGGTTCTGTGTTTTTAGGGTTACTGAGAATTTTGGGAAAATTTTGAGTTATGGGGCTTCAAGTGAAGAGATTCTGCTGGTTGTTCACAGGACAGCTTGAAGGAGTGGCGTGATTGGGCTGTTTAGAGGTCTAAATTAGGTTGGTTGGCTGCCAAATTTTCTGTAGAACACTAAAATACATCGATTAAGGTTCCAATAGGTTTGATTGTTAAAGAATTGGTGCCTAAAGTGAGTTTTTGGACCAATTTGGGTGAGAAAAACCGGAACCGGCGTACCCTGTTTCTGCTATGCTGCTACCGATTCTATTTGGGGGCTGTGGGGTAGTCGCTGTGCTGAGTTTTGTGATTATATTATGCTAGAGTGTTAATTGAACGGTCTATGAGGAGCATGATGTGTGAAACTAGAGTTTAGAAGGTGAAATTGTTGAATCGGTGACTGTTTTCTAAGTAAAGTTGCTGTTCCGTTTTTGGACAGCTTAGGAACGTGCCAGGTTCGGGTTTTTCAAGAGGCTTGGAGTGTTAAATAGCTAGTGGAAACCAAGGTGAGTTTTCCTAATCTTTTATTAGAAAATCTGGACGCGACTGGACGTTGCCTTTGATAAGTCGTCGAGTTGATTGAGGTGTAGAACTTGATGGTTGAGATGGCGGACGGAATTATTTATGGATGAGCCAGGTGGGCTTGCTGCTTGTTGGTTGTTGTTCTTGGGATGAGCACGGTGATGTGCTAATGATTGTTTGCTTGCCTAGGTGATAGTGCCGGTTGATTTTGAATACATGTTATGATAAGGCATGTCATCTCGGGATAAAACTTGAATTGTGTTTAGATGTTTGATCTTTCCTCTTGTAGCAATGTGCGTGATTAGCTATCATGATGCCTCATCTGTTTGAAAACATAGAGGATATACTTTGAAGTGAAACACGTTAATGTGATGAGATTGTGGGACTTAATAAGCCAAGTACTCTGGGGCGCCTATATGACGCGGAGTCTAGAATGAGAAATACTCTGAGGCGCCTATATGACGCGGAGTCGAGAATGAGAAATACCCTGAGGCGCCATGACGACGCGGGGTGGCAAAGTCAGAAATGCCCTGAGGCGATGTAATCGCGGGATTTAAGAAGGTGAAAGACCTTGAGGCGATATAATCGCGAGGTTGTAACTGAGATGTTCTTTATACCGGCTGAAAGTGTAAATCATGAGAAACGAGTTTGGAAAATTGGCCATGTGTGTTATCCTTGTTTATTTTGTTCTTTTTTTTTTATTTGCTTGGGTGAAGCACTGACATGATTCTATGAAAGATTGTTGTGACTAGCTCTTGATTGCTAATTGTTATGTGTGTTTGTGGTTCCGGTGGGACGGTGGTCTGGTTAAGGTTAGGTTAGCTCACTGAGACATAAGTCTCATTTCTTCGTGAACCCCATTTTTATTTCAGACCACAGGACCTGAAGATGCTCCCAATACGCTTAGGCAAACCCACGGAGATGACGTCCTTTTTTTAGGAGTTCCCAGACGGGGAAGACACTGTATACGTTAGAAAGACTACTACGGTTTGGGTTAATGAACCAAGTAAGCTTGATCAGCCCCATCGCTTCGAAGCTTGGTTTTGGAGAGTTCGAGGTGTTTTGTCGGAGCAGCTACAGCCTACAGAGGTCCCCGAAGACGTAGCACCTACATGGTGTCATCCTGCGCGATTCCATTGAAATAGAGGCTTCCGAGGCGATGTCGAGGAATATTGAAAAGGGAGAAGCGTCGGATGAGGTGAGTATGGAAGTTATAGAGATATCTGACTCCGAGGACGAGACAGAAAAGGATACTAGCGAGGCCCGTTCCGAGTCTTTCTCGGATTACGACCCGGAGGAAGAAATGGACGAAGTGGGTGACAGTAGCACCACTTAGCATACTACGTTGTAGTAGGGCTTTATGTGACTTTTTGAGTGGGGCGTCTTTTGGTTGGGGCAAAGGTTTTCTTTTGGTGCCCTTCACCTAGGCCGATCTAGGACATGCTGTTAGAATCTCCCTAACCCTTACCGCTGTACAGACTGATCTTTACATTATATAAAAATATGTCTTTTGTCTCATACATCTCATTCTTACTATGGTTAGGTTATCGTTTGATAGTTGGAGTTTTAGTTCTTTTGTTCTGGCCATTTTGGAAATCATATCCTGGGACAGGTCATAGGCTTGAAGAGGATGTTCGCGCTAGTGGATAAGGGGACGGGGCGTGACAGAGGGGATGTCACAATATCCCCCGCGGACGACACCGCTACCGCTACCCAGCTACCGGGGTCCACACATGCGGTCGGAGGCAATGTGGGACTAGGGAGGGGATGTCACAATTTCCCCCCGCGGACGACACCGACTAGGGAGGGGATGTCACAATCTCCCTCCGCGGACGACACCGCTACCGCTACCCAGCTACCGGGGTCCACACATGCGGTTGGAGGCAATGTGGGACTAGGGAGGGGATGTCACAATCTCCCCCCGCGGACGACACCGTTACCGCTACCCAGCTAGCTGGGTCCACACATGCGGTCGGTGGTCAGCTCTGATACTATTTGTAATAGCGGGGGTCCCACTTGTATGATATTGTCCGCTTTGGGCTTTGCAACCCGCACGATTTTACTTTTCCCGGCACTCAGCCGGGGAAAAGGCCTCATGCAAGTCAAGGGCACCCCAAGACTTATAAAACCACCCAAGACCTCCCCCTAGGCAATATGTGACTAGGGAGGGGATGTCACAATTTTCATTGGACTACGACGATCCCATGAAACATTTAACGGACCCCATCAGAAAGTTGGTGTGGATTTCCTAACATAGTGTTAGGTAATGTGTGAGAGGCCAAATTTAAAGTTTGAATTTGACGGGAAATAGCTCTCTCACGTGTATCCTACATTCTGACATTACCTTAAGAAATCCTTATCCTCAGGAAGTTGCCTCTTCTTTCCTCCTTCCCTCTCATGACGTCCGAGAAAACAAATTGCTTCACGTCGCTCCTCCAAACAGTCCAGAGAGATCGCCATTGCGAGACTCCATGGACCCTCAGCTCTACGAAGCCGCGAGATCCGGGGACGCCTCTTTCCTCTAGAGGATAGACGGCAACCACCCATCGCTCTTCGACAAGGCAAACTCAAAGCAAGAGACCCTGATTCAGGTCGCAGCCAGAGTGGGTGACCTGGTTGCCTTCATCGTTGACCACGCCAGGACGGCATACCCGGATCTCGTGAGCCATGTTGGGCATGAAGGGGGTCTCAATAAATTGGTCGGGATAGTCAATTCGGAGGGCGACAATGCGTTGCATTTGGGCGTGAGGAGCGGCATTGCTCGGCGGTGAAGTCGCTGGTGGAAGCCGACCCTGGGCTCTTGGACTGTGCGAATTGCGCTGGCGAATCGCCCTTTTACATTGCCACGACGAAGGGGCACGACGAGATCGTGGAGTTGATACTGAGCCACTCCGGGAGTTGCTTTCCCCGAGGCATCAATGGAATGACTGCCCTGCATGTTGCTCTGTATGATGAGCTCAGTTGTACTTCATGTCTTATAACCCAACCTGTTACAAGCTTTTATTTTTCTATTGATCTTGCTATTTTATTTTCTGTGCATCTTCACTTGCTTTGGAAGAACTTTGCTCGCTCAAGGGACTTGTCAATCCTATTGCTAATTTGATAAATTCAAAATTGTAGGTTGTGATTGTCTGATCAGCGTAGTTGTGTAGAAACAAGCCAGTGAAAATCTTCACTTAAGCATACATTGCATAATGTCCTATGAATCACTTGGACGAGTATGTTCTTAAATTAGTGGTGACTGACAGGTGAAATGTGTTTGACCGTTAATTGATGATGAGATTCATAAGTTTCGGCTCCTTGATTCTATGATGAGATGTATTCCACAATTCGTATTAGGATTTTTTTAAGCACAGTTAATGTAGGATGCGGAGTTTATATACATAGAACAGGAAGCAAGGCTGTCCCTTGAAGTCCTTGACTACTTCTCTGCTGAAGAAGATTTCACAGTGCAGTCCTGCAAATATCAAAATTTATGTTGATTAGCATAACTAGCAGAGAATCTGACCTCTCGCTTATGTTTTAGTAATGGCAGTCATGGTAAAACCAGTCAACAAAAAAATTGGTTATGTGATAGTCCCTCCCTGGGACTTTAGACCTAGCACTATTGTCATGTTTATATACTAGCAACGCAAGCTGCAGACGTGCTTGTTTGTCTAGAATCCTTGCTATATTTACAAGATTGGTCCAGATGTTTGTTTAGGAGGAGAAAAGACTCCAGTCACTTTGGAAGGTTGCAACTTCGCTGTCTGGCCTTTCCATTTGCTCGAGATTCGCATTGGCTGCAATGACGGTACGTTGTCGGCTAATTAACTCTAGATGGGGGCTTAGTTAATTGACTCGTGTCTTGATTTTAGTGAAGGTTAGTGGGGAGATGCAGAGTCTAGATCTTGGCAATGGAAAAGAGTCTGTCCCCCAGTTCTTCCCTAGCTTGTCTGTTGCAAAAGATGTCTCAAACTGTGGAAGAGCCTGTTTGCCTAAAATTCTAGTTAGATCTAGCAGGTGTCTAAAACAAGATTTAGCAAAAAAAACTCAACTAAGTGGCTACAGAAGTTTATAAGCTTTTGTGATTTGATCAAGTACTATGAACCAGATTGTAAAGAAAACAGGAGACATGATACGAGAAGGAGATGCCCTCGGCTGGACTCCTCTCCATTATGCTGCTCACTTCGGCAATGTCAATGCAATTCAATTTGTATTAAAGGATGACAGTTCAGCGGCTTACGTTCCAGGCAAGTGCAGGGAATCGGCCCTCCATATTGTGGCATTTAGAGGCCTGCACTTCTTTCATGGAAGAGGCCCTAAAGTTCGTCCCTACACTTGCGACTTGATAGACAACAAGGGAAGAACTGCTCTCCATGCTGCTGTTTTAGGAGGCAACAGAAGGCTGTTCGGTTCATTTTCGGGTCCCGGATCTTGTGGGCCTAGTGAAAGAAGTGGATATAGATGGGAACACGCCTTTACATCTGGCTGCCACTTACAAAAAGTACAGCATCATAGCAATCCTTGCTCGGGACAGCCGAGTAGACATAAAAGCCATGAACAAGAAGAACATGATATACCTCCGCATATATAGGAAATATCAAGAGGTACGTTTTCTTCCGTCTCTCTCTTGTTGTCACTCAAAAAGAAGCTAAGCCATGAAGCAAAGGAATCCTGTTTCAGTTTAGGATTAGCTTATATAGACCACACCAACTTTTCGTATGTTGGTTGAAGATTTCTGCAGCTGATCGACCACCAGCATCTAATGATTTGAATTTGTGCTAAGGGCATTTATGCTAAACTACATAAGAAAGAAATTCGATCGTGATTAGTGTTCCCTGTATGTACAGTGGTTTTGCAGCTGCAAAGGTTTATTTCATGTTGAAAGAGACCTTCGGTGTACAAGCCATGCAAGCCTAGGTCAACACGAACGTAAATAAGATGCTTAATCAAGGACCTGATGAAATAGTCCGGACCGAGAACTTCTGTCACGCCTCAAACCCCGAGCACGCGACATCCCGATCAAATCGTCCCAAGGGTCATAAGGGATAGCGTCTCAGGTTCGCTACCGACCTACGACAGTTCATTACGCATGCGGAAACGGTTTACTCCCAGACAACATAAATTTGAACAGAGATACATTAGTAGGAGATAAATACAAAGACAGTTCACAAAAAGATCATCACACACATTAAACCAAACAACTGATGATAATTAACCCTATTGAGCTATAGCTGACATAAACAATCCCATACTTCGGGGTAGCTCACTAAGACCTCAAAAGGGTATTTGGTCGGGTAAGGTTAACTTCCCATCTACTTCAAAAGATCACTCCTACCACCAATCCTTGGCGTCCACGGGCTTCATCACTTGGGACCTGAAAAATGTTATCCCACGACGGGGTGAGAAATAAATCTCAATGAATTAAGCCTAAGCTCGGTTAGGAAACTGATTCGCCGAGGGCATCCTAATGGTAAGCTCACAGAACCATACAATCACATGAAATACCCAAGTATAGCCCTCGTATACTAATAAACCACATGCATACTTACCGGTCTTCAGCCACACAAAATGCAATGCTTGACCCGACTCAGCAGTGAAATAAGTCAATCACTCAAAACAGGCATCACATCCATAAGTATGCACAGGACACCACGCGAGTCCATTTATTAACGATGATCGTGCCAACGGCACCCTGAGAGGATCTACGCGACTGGCGTGATTCGACTCTCATAAATAGTACGATCCCATACTCATCCGGACGAACCGGGCTACGCTCCTTTTCCCTTTCGGCAGCGGCTACTACAAGCGGTCTTCCAGTGCACCCGTTGCACGGTACGGCAAGTAGGCATCCCTATACGGGGCGTCGGTCCATCACAAGCTGCGACCGGCATCTGATCAGCCCTGTGCCCGTACTAACCGGCACGAGGCAGGACTGTCGTGCTTCTGGTAAGTCGTATGGTCCCACATGACTGGTACTGGTGTACTATTAGTACACTACGAACTTACTAGGAAAAACCCATCATCGTCCCGTCATATGACCACACAATGCACCCGCCAAATCAATCAATTTTATTCCCTTTGATTTAGGCCGGATGCTCACACAACGTGCTCAAAGACTCGGCCCACGGCCGTTTTCATGCTAAAATATATTTATTCGATTTTGCACACGGTCATATGCATATGCAGACTATCAATTAGATACTGCAATCATGGAATGAATAACTCCCAAATACATGTCAATTCATTCAAAGAACATTTCAGGCATCCGATCATAAATAGGGCGATAAATCCCCAAGTAGCAATTAATGCTCAATAGTAATTCCAGTCACACCATCAGCCTCCAACGAAATAATCACACCGATGAAAATCATCGAACCAATTACGAGCATTTAATTTCATTTAGACAATATAAAGCTCAATTCGAACAATAATCATTTATTAGCCCATTTAATTTATAATTGTCGATCGATCACTCGTCTTTAATCTATCGCTCTCTCGCAATAAATCAATCAATTTCGACTAATCACAATTAACCACAAACAATATAATTAATCAAGCTAACTTAGTCGATTACGGTCATTTAACCTAAACCGGGGTTTCTAACTAAACCAACCGTAATCACTTTATGTTATTACCAAAATTGCTAACCCAACTAACCCTAGGCGCAATTAGCGCCCTAACCAAGGTTTAGGGTCAACTCACAATTTATATAAGCTCGGGCCGACTCAAAATCAACAATGTGACGGCGGCGGCAATGAGCGACGACAACGACGGCGGCGACGGTTCTTGGCGATAAAACACGGTTAAGCCTCGGTTCTAAGGTTCTTGGCGATAAAACACGGTTAAGCCTCGAGAGGCGTCACGACCGGACACCAACTAGGACACGTGACGAAGGTTCGGCGAGGTGGCGGCGGCGACGGTGGAGCTCCGGCGAACTCCGGCGACCTAAAACAGAATTTGGACAGCATCGTTAAAATAGGGGAACAGGCTATTTTGAGGCGGTTTTAGGCCCCACGGGCTAAGGTAAGGCCGGCCAAGGCTCGAGGACTCACCTAGGGGTCGAGGGTGACCTTCGGGACCGAATAGGGGCAGCGGACGGTGGTCGGAAGTGGCGAAACAACAGCTGTGCAGAACCGGTGAAAATAGACGACTTGCGCGCAGAAAACAGGGGAGGCTGTTCGGGGTTGAATCCGGGCCCCACGTGCGGCGACCGGCGACCACGAGCTCAGGGAAACTCGTGAGGGGTTCTAGGAAGTCGTCGGCGGCGGTGCTGAGCGACGGTGGCGGCCAGTTCGGACGAAAACATAACCGAACCGCGACTGACTCCAAAACAGAGTACCGGCGGTTTCGTGGAGATTTGCGGTGGTTCCGGTGGGCAACGGCCGGCGGGGTGGCGTTGAGGAAATCGTGAAGAGGCTAAGGGAAGTTGCCGAGGTGGTGGGTGGCGGCGACGTCGCCGGAAATGGCCGGAGGAGGGTTGGGAGTTCACGGATCAGTAGAGGCCGAAACAGGGCAGTCGGGGTTCGGCTTCTCGCGGCTGTTCTCGGCCATCCGGCGACGAGTGATGGCCGAGGACAGGTTGGTGATGATGACAGGAGGTAGCTAGAGGTTGTGGTTGACGATGGTGAGGTGGTGGCCGAACAAGATCCACGAAGGAGGAGGGGAAGGAGGCTCGGCTGAGGGTGTTCTCGTAGGGGTGGAAGGAGAAGATAAATAGAGAAAACAAATGGGAGGGAGCAAGAGAACGTGGGGGACAAACGGTAATGAAGGGGAATGTTTTAGGGAAAGTAGGTGACAAGGGGAAGTGGGGGAGTGGACCATAAATAAAGAAATGAGGGGGTAACCTTACGGGAATGGGGGGTGAGTCATGGAAAAGAGAGAGACAAGGGATAGTGGGGAAGGGACCACAAATCTTAAAATTTGGGGGTGTTACAACTCTCCCTCCTTAGGAAATTTCATCCTCGAAATTACACAACAGTTACAACTACTCAAAAAGATATGGATAACTACTCTTCATGGCTTCCTCGTTTTCCCACGTAGCTCCTTCGGTACCATGATGTTGCCAAATCACCTTGACCAACGGAATCGTCTTGGTCCGGAGTACGTGCTCTTTCCTTTCCACAATTCTGACTGGTCGCTCCACGTATGATGCTCGCTCATCCAGATCAATCTCTTCATAACTCAGTACATGAGCTGGGTCAGGTTCGTACTTTCTCAACATCGACACGTGGAAGACGTTATGCACTTGAGCAAGTCTCGGCGGTAACGCAAGACGATAAGCTAAATTTCCAATCCGTTCCAAGATTTCGAATGGTCCAACATATCTTGGACTCAGCTTTCCTTTCTTGCCAAAACGAGATGTCCCTCTCATTGGCGATATCTTCAGAAAGACATGATCGCCAACCTGAAACTCCAATGGTCTGCGTCTTCTATCGGCGTAACTCTTTTGGCGACTCTGTGCTGTCTTCAGTCTGTCTCTAATTACTTTAATTGCTTCCATTGACTATTCCATTAATTCGGGTCCAGTGATCTTCCTTTCACCAACTTCTTCCCAGCAGACTGGCGTTCTACAAGCTCTTCCATACAAAGCTTCGAAAGGTGCCATCTTGATGCTTTGCTGGTAACTGTTATTATAGGCAAACTCTACCAGATGCAACCGTTCTTCCCAACTGCCTTTGAAATCCAATACACATGCCCTCAGCATGTCCTCCAAGGTCTGAATCGTCCTTTCAGACTGTCTATTAGTTTGCGGGTGATAGGCCGTACTGAATTGTAACTTCGTTCCCAGAGCAGTCTGTAGACTTTTCCAAAACGTGGCAGTGAACTTAGGGTCTCAATCAGAAATGATCGTTACTGGCACTCCATGTAACCTCACAATGTGCCTCACATACAGCTCTGCATATCTATCCAAAGCGAAGTCCTTTCTCACTAGAATGAAGTGTGCTGATTTGGTCAATCTGTCTACCACAACCCAAATTGAATCATGGCCTCTCTGACTCCTTGGCAAACCCATCACAAAGTCCATTGTGATATGCTCCCATTTCCATTCTGGAATTTATAAAGGCTGTAACAATCCTCCAGGTTTACAATGTTGCGCCTTAACTTGCTGACAAGTCAAACACTTAGCCACATACTTGGCTATATCCGCTTTCATGCCATTCCACCAATAGTGCTGCTTCAGATTCTGATACATTTTCGTACTCCCAGGGTGGATACTATAACTACTACGATGTGCTTCCGATAAAATCTCCTCCCTTAAAATTTCGTCGGCAGACACTACCAAACGTCCTCTAAACTTCAGTATCCCATCCTTGGCCAATTGGAAGTCGACTCTTTGTTTAGTTGAGTCTTCCTGAATGATCTTTTGAATAGTGGGGTCAGTAGACTGCAGGGTCTTGATCTTAACCTGAACTTCCGGCTCGATTCTCAAGGTAGCCATAAGACTCGACAAGCGACTTATTTCTAACTTGAAATCTGAGTCTCTAACTTGCTCAAGTAAACGCCATTCATGCATCTGTAATTGAGCAATCACTGATTTTCTTCTCAAGGCATCGGCAACCTTATTCGCCTTACCCGGATGATACAAGATTTCGCAATCATAATCCTTAAGTAGCTCCATCCATCGGCGCTGTCTCATATTCAACTCCTTCTGAGAGAGCAGGTACTTCAGACTTTGGTGATCGGTATACACTTGAAAACTTTCTCCGATCAGATAATGTCTCCAGATCTTCAATGCAAACACGACCGCAGCCAATTCCAGGTCGTGCGTCGGGTAGTTCAACTCATGCGGTCTCAACTGGCGAGATGCATGCGCTATCACTCTACCATGCTGCATCAAAACACAACCCAGTCCTCTAAGCGAAGCATCGCTATAAATCTCGAATCCTCCAGGACCAGATGGAATTGTTAGAACAGGAGCTGTAGTCAGCTTATGTTTAAGCTCTTGAAAACTACGCTCGCACTTGTCCGTCCATTCAAACTTCATATCCTTTTTCAGTAGCTTGGTCAAAGGTGAGGCTATAGATGAAAACCTATCCACGAAACGTCTGTAATAGCCCGCCAATCCTAAGAAACTTCTGATTTATGTAACTGTCGTCGGTCTTGGCCAATTCATAACTGCTTCAATCTTAGATGGATCCACAGCAATCCCTTCACCAGACACTACATGACCCAGAAACGCTACGCGAGTTAGCCAAAACTCGCACTGGCTAAACTTGGCATACAACTGATGCACTCTCAGGGTTTCTAACACAATCCTAAGATGTTGTTCATGATCTTCAGGATTCTTCGAGTACACCAGGATGTCATCTATAAAGACGATCACGAAACGGTCCAAGAATTCTCTGAACACTCTGTTCATCATATCCATAAAAGCAGCAGGAGCATTCGTCAAACCAAATGGCATTACAGTAAACTCATAATGTCCATAACGTGTCCTAAAAGCCGATTTTGGTATATCTTCCTTTCTGATCCTCAACTGATGGTATCCCGTTCGTAGATCGATCTTAGAAAATACCGATGCCCCTTGCAACTGGTCAAACAAATCATCAATCCTCGGCAGTGAGTATTTATTCTTAATCGTCACTCGATTCAACTGTCTATAATCAATGCACAACCTGAAAGAACCATCCTTCTTCTTGACGAACAAAACAGGCGCTCCCCAAGGCGATGCACTAGGGCGGATAAACCCTTTATCTAATAATTCTTGCATCTGTACTTTGAATTCCTTCAATTCAGACAATGACATCCTATACGGCGCTTTAGAGATCGGCTCCGTCCCAGGAGCTAACTCTATAACAAACTCAATTTCCCTTTCTAGTGGCAAACCAGGTAAGTCCTGAGGAAACACATCTGGAAATTCACATACAACAGAGATATTCTCCAACTTAAGTTCTTCAACAGACGTATTCACCACAGAAGCCAAATAACCTTGGCATCCACTCTCCAATAGTCGGGTCGCCTCTAATGACGATATCATTTCTGTCGAGGTTCCACCTCGATTACCCACAAATTCATAGCTAGTCACATTTGACGGATTAAATCGGATCACCTTATTAAAGCAATCCATGATGGCTCTTTGCTTTGTTAGCCAGTCCATTCCCACGATCAGATCAAAATCATACATTTCTAGCACAATCAGATCTATCTTGCTTTCATGACCATCCACAATAAGTCTACAATTAGGATAGCTAACTTTAGCCACTACACTATCCTTTAACGGCGTAGATACTTTAAACACAACATCCAAAGGTACCAAGCTTAATTCATACAACTTAACAAACTGATCCGCAACAAACGAATGTGTGGCACCTGGATCAAACAAAGCATAAGCTACTTGGTTATGCAAGAGGACCGTACCTGAAACGGTCGGCAAATCCTTCGCCTCTTCCCGGGTGACAGCAAACACTCTTCCCTGCGCCGGCGGACGGTTCTGAAAGTTTTGTGGCGTAGTTCCTCTAGGTGGTCCTCCTTGTTGTGGTGGCATCTGCCTTCCCTGCTTCCTCTACGGGCAGTCCTTCACCTGATGATCAAAACGACCGCATCCAAAACAGGCACCTCCTTTAAATGGGCATGGACCAGGTCCATGCCTCTGGCGGCACATAATGCACACCTCACTTGGGCAAAAAGTAGGCTTACTGATCGCTCCTCGACGATTCGGTGGAATATGATGCTTGCCTCCAAACATCGTCTTCTTTCCTAGCTTCCTTTCAAATCTGTTTGAGGAAGTGAACCGCGATCCAGATGCGGCGGTTCTCTCAGCCAAGTCCTACTCCACTATCAGTGCCCTTTCATAGAGGTCATCGTAGTCTTGAAGATTGAATGGCGCCAGTATACTCTTAATCTCGGGCTTCAGTCCATCCCTGAACCTTCTGGCCCTATCATCAGTGTCCTCAATCAATCTCGGGGCATACTTGGACAGTTCAGAAAACTTGGCTTCATATTGGTCGACTGTCATCTGGTTTTGGCGGAGGCGAAAGAATTCAGCCATCTTCTGTTCTCTAGCTGGCTTCGAGAAATACTTGTTATTAAAAGCATCCATGAAGGTATTCCATACTGGAACCGTACCTTCTGGAAAAATCCTATCCTTGACAGCTCTCCACTAAGTACTAGCATTTCCTTCGAGTTGATAGACAGCCAGGAAAACCTTATCCTCATTCGAACATCTCAGTAAGTTGAATGTTTTCTCTAACCCTTCAATCCAACGGGTGGCGGCTTCAGGGTCTCCGTTTCCAGTGAACTGTGGCGGATTCAACTTGAGGAACTGTTCTACCATCTTTTGAGCCTTACGCTACTCATACCCAGGTGCAGGTGGTGGATTTACTGGCGGAACTACAGGTGGCACCATAGGTGGGGCTTCAGCAGCTGCAGCAGCAGCAGCAGCAGCTTGATTCCTTACTTGCTGCCCCAACAAATCTCCAATGGTTCCCAAAGCTTGCATCACTTCAGCCATGGTCGGCTCACGTCTAGCAGGTTCAGCATCAGGAGCTGCGACAGGCGGTGGTCCTCCAAGATCAACAATCTCTTCAATTGGTCTCACATTCCTCCTACGAGGGGCTCGAGGTGTTTTTCTACCGCGTCCGTTCATTATGCAGGAATGATACGGAGTCCTGCTTACCCCATAGCAAAACGTGGTCAGAAGGCAACCTTAAAACTTACCACACACTTAACAATCGCAAGCATAGCGATAAAAATCCTACTAACTATCCCATTTCCCAACGCTCCTTATCACTCCAGGCCAATGACCAGATGGATCAGGCTGACCTTGCTCTGATACCAAACCGGGTAAGATGTCACGCCCCAAACCCCGAGCACGCGACATCCCGATCAAATCGTCCCAAGGGTCATAAGGGATAGCGTCCCAAGTTCGCTACCGACCCACGATAGTTCATTACGCATGCGGAAACGGTTTACTCCCAGACAACATAAATTTGAACAGGGATACATTAGTAGGAGATAAATACAAAGACTGTTCACAAAAAGATCATCACACACATTAAACCAAACAACTGATGATAATTAACCCTATTGAGCTATAGCTGACATAAACAACCCCATACTTCGGGGTAGCTCACTAAGACCTCAAAAGGGTATTTGGTCGGGTAAGGTTAACTTCCCATCTACTTCAAAAGATCACTCCTACCACCAATCCTTGGCGTCCACGAGCTTCATCACTTGGGACCTGAAAAATGTTATCCCACGACGGGATGAGAAATAAATCTCAGTGAATTAAGCCTAAGCTCGGTTAGGAAACTGATTCGCCGAGGGCATCCTAATGGTAAGCTCACAGAACCATACAATCACATGAAATACCCAAGTATAGCCCTCGTATACTAATAAACCACATGCATACTTACCGGCCTTCAGCCACACAAAATGCAATGCTTGACCCGACTCAGCAGTGAAATAAGTCAATCACTCAAAACAGGCATCACATCCATAAGTATGCACAGGACACCATGCGAGTCCATTTATTAACGATGATCGTGCCAACGGCACCCTGAGAGGATCTACGCGACTGGCGTGATTCGACTCTCATAAATAGTACGATCCCATACTCATCCGGACGAACCGGGCTACGCTCCTTTTCCCTTTCGGCAGCGGCTACTACAAGCGGTCTTCCAGTGCACCCGTTGCACGGTACGGCAAGTAGGCATCCCTATACGGGGCGTCGGTCCATCACAAGCTGCGACCGGCATCCGATCAGCTCTGTGCTCGTACTAACCGGCACAAGGCAGGACTGTCGTGCTTCTGGTAAGTCGTATGGTCCCACATGACTGGTACTGGTGTACTATTAGTACACTACGAACTTACCAGGAAAAACCCATCATCGTCCCGTCATATGACCACATAATGCACCCGCCAAATCAATCAATTTTATTCCCTTTGATTTAGGCCGGATGCTCACACAACGTGCTCATAGACTCGGCCCACGGCCGTTTTCATGCTAAAATATATTTATTCGATTTTGCACACGGTCATATGCATATGCAGACTATCAATTAGATATTGCAATCATGGAATGAATAACTCCCAAATACATGTCAATTCATTCAAAGAACATTTCAGGAATCCAATCATAAATAGGGCGATAAATCCCCAAGTAGCAATTAATGCTCAATAGTAATTCCAGTCACACCATCAGCCTCCAACGGAATAATCACACCGATGAAAATCATCGAACCAATTACGAGCATTTAATTTCATTTAGACAATATAAAGCTCAATTCGAACAATAATCATTTATTAGCCCATTTAATTTATAATTGTCGATCGATCACTCGTCTTTAATCTATCGCTCTCTCGCGATAAATCAATCAATTTCGACTAATCACAATTAACCACAAACAATATAATTAATCAAGCTAACTTAGTTGATTACGGTCATTTAACCTAAACCGGGGTTTCTAACTAAACCAATCGTAATCACTTTATGTTATTACCAAATTTGCTAACACAACTAACCCTAGGCGCAATTAGCGCCCTAACCAAGGTTTAGGGTCAACTCACAATTTATATAAGCTCGGGCCGACTCAAAATCAACAATGTGACGGCGGCGGCAATGAGCAACGACAACGACGGCGGCGACGGCTCTTGGCGATAAAACACGGTTAAGCCTCGGTTCTAAGGTTTCTCGAGAGGCGTTACGACCCGACACCAACTAGGACACGTGACGGAGGTTCGGCGAGGTGGCGGCGGCGACGGTGGAGCTCCGGCGAACTCCGGCGACCTAAAACAGAATTTGGACAGCATCGTTAAAATAGGGGAACGGGCTATTTTGAGGCGGTTTTAGGCCCCATGGGCTAAGGTAAGGCCGGCCAAGGCTTGAGGACTCACCTAGGGGTCGAGGGTGACCTTCGGGACCGAATAGGGGCAGCGGACGGTGGTCGGAAGTGGCGAAACAACAGCTGTGCAGAACCGGTGAAAATAGAGGACTTGCGCGCAGAAAACAGGGGAGGCTGTTTGGGGTTGAATCCGGGCCCCACGTGCGGCGACCGGCGACCACGAGCGCAGGGAAACTCGTGAGGGGTTCTAGGAAGTCGTCGGCGGCGGTGCTGAGCGACGGTGGCGGCCAGTTCGGACGAAAACATAACCGAATCGCGACTGACTCCAAAACAGAGTACCGGCGGTTTCGTGGAGATTTGCGGTGGTTCCGGTGGGCAACGGCCGGCGGGGTGGCATCGAGGAAATCGTGAAGAGGCTAAGGGAAGTTGCCGAGGTGGTGGGTGGCGGCGACGTCGCCGGAAATGGCCGGAGGAGGGTTGGTAGTTCACGGATCAGTAGAGGCCGAAACAGGGCAGTCGAGGTTCGTCTTCTCGCGGCTGTTCTCGGCCATCCGGCGACGAGTGATGGCCGAGGACAGGTTGGTGATGGTGACAGGAGGTAGCTAGAGGTTGTGGTTGACGATGGTGAGGTGGTGGCCGAACAAGATCCACGAAGGAGGAGGGGAAGGAGGCTCGGCTGAGGGTGTTCTCGTAGGGGTGGAAGGAGAAGATAAATAGAGAAACAAAGGGGAGGGAGCAAGAGAACGTGGGGGACAAACGGTAATGAAGGGGAATGTTTTAGGGAAAGTAAGTGACAAGGGGAAGTGGGGGAGTGGACCATAAATAAAGAAATGATGGGGTAACCTTACGGGAATGGGGGGTGAGTCATGGAAAAGAGAGAGACAAGGGATAGTGGGGAAGGGACCACAAATCTTAAAATTTGGGGGTGTTACAACTTCGGCCACAAAGAGACCTCTTGTGACATTCCGAATTTCGACCCCTCTCGAGGCCATGGAATGGAAAGATATCGATCGATGTGATTCAGCTGTAACTCGCTCGGAGTTGGCCACTCCCGAGTTAACTGACCTAAAGGGAAAGACTGACGCGGAGTCGGGTACGTGGACCTAGGAAATTCGAATAAGAAATGTGACTTTGATCATAAGGGTTGTCGAGGGGAATATTTTGGGCCAGCAGAGATCGGTCTAGGAACGATCGAGGGATACCTTGCTAGCGTTATATGTTGGGATGCGAGTGATTCCGCCTAACCGATGTGTAATTTACGAGAACTTCCTAAATCGGATTCTGATGATCAGGACCGCAGGAACGAGTGATAAACCCTTGCAATCACATGACAACCAAAGTCGCCACTGCTTGAGAAACCCCAAGGTCGATACGCGTAGCGCCCGCAAGAGTCGCCCGTCAGTTTAAGATAAACTGAAATTACAGTCGACGGGAGCTCGACATGAAATCGGACCTTGAGATTGGGTATTGGACATTGAGGGATTCCAACATTTGAATTAAATTGGACGTTGCCTCATCAAGGGTAATTTATGTCGAAAAAATAGAATTTCAGACAAAAGACGTGAAAAGACCATTTTGCCCCTCGAGGTTTGGCCTTATCTTAATAAATGAAGGAGGGCATTTTGGTCACTAACCTATCCCCAAGGCTGCCGAAAATTGGAAAAATGAGAGCCATTGGATGAGCTTGATTATGACTAGAGGACAAGTGTCAAGCTTAGATGCCTTCTTGCACCAATTATTAGAGTTACTATAACACTTTTTGACCCTTGACCAAGTGAATTATTGTTGTGGAAGACCTATTTCGCTCTCCCCTTCAGCCACTTGTGGACGACAGCCCCTCCTTCCTCTTCATTTTCCTGCATTTCCTTCAAGAACAGCAACTATTCTGGTTCGCCTAGCTCGCTGCCAGTTTCAATGCCTCCACTGTTCCGGCCGTAACTTCCTCGTCCGATGGCCAATTGAGGTAATTCCAGTGCCATTAGAAAGCTTGTCGTCTTCCCTTTCAAGAGACATATTACAAGCTTGATTTGGCCCAGTATTCCGTCCTGTAGGTCAAATTGAATGGACAAAGGTAGGACGAGGTCAGAATCGGGCCAGTTTTGGAGAGAACTTGAGTTCGCCCACTTCAAGAGCTCAATTGCCTCCAAATTTTCGGTGAGACTCTCTTGACTTGAAGTATATGAGTAGTTGAGATAGGGTTGCTGAATTCGTTGAGCTTTGGATGAGTTTCAATGGTTGAAATGAGGAGTTTTTCTGGAGCAGATTCCGACCGCCGGTGGACTGAAGAAGAGTGAGCTGCTCAGAAGTCTTAGGGGCATGGATTGACTTCGAAATTCACGGTGAGGTTCTATAACTTGTAGATTAAGGTGTCGGCAAGAGGAATTGGTGTTAAATTGGAGCTTAGGGGTGATTTGTGGGCTGTTTGGCATAAAGAATCACAGGACCGGTTCTGCCCCGTTATGTTTCTGTGCAAACCGAGTTAGTGAGGGCTGTTAGGTGCTCAATTGAGATTTGTTTTCGTCGTTGGGACATACTAGAATGTCAATGGATATGCTATTGAGATTTATGCTTGATGGTTTAATGATCGGATGAAGGAAATTGATAGATTGAAGTGGATTGAGCAAAACCGGTTCTATTTGGTTGAGATCCTGTGAAATCCGGTTCTGTTTGGGGTTATTTTGGTATCGCCTTGCTTCTAATTCATCGTTGAGATATACTAGGGTGTTAATTGAGGTGTTAATAAGAAGTGTGTGAAGTGGATTGAGAATTAGAAGTGATTTAAGGGTTGTTGAGGTGAAAAACGTGAAGGCCGACCAATCTGTCCACAATGCGCGCCGGTTTTGAAATTAGTCGTTCTAAGTCGTCCGATATCCGAATTGAGCTCCGTTTTCGCCCATGCGTCCGTAAGACAATGAAGTTTAGATTATGAAAGTTGATTTTGTAAAAAGTCGATGGATCAATATCAGTTTTATTGTAATGAAATCTGGTCGTGGACCAAGAAATAGGGCAGTTTTGGGCGGAATGATATTTAAGATGACTCGCCTTGATAGAACGGTGATTGGCATGCTTAGGGCCATTGAATCGGCATTGTGAGGGCATGAGGATAAGGGGTTATGTGTGCTATTGGAGTATTGGTACGACAGAAATGAGAAATAACTGAATTTCAATGTGGTTTTCCTAGGTGCGCCGTGGGTACCCAGTTCGGCCTTCATCTTGCTAACCATGGAAGGGCCTTGTGAGTGGAATTTTCTATTGGAGTGACGAGGTAAGTGACTTCTAAACCTTTATGTTAGAGTATAAGGGTATAATGGTCCGAAAGCTTGATATGTATATATATCCTTCTATTCATCAATAAAAAAACACAAGTTATTCTCCTACATGGTATCAGAGCCACTCTAAACCTAAACAGCCACCTTCGTCCATCATCCACCGTCGACCGCCGTCGATCTTCCACCGGACCGCCGTCGGCCTCCCTCCGGCAACTCCAGTCTCTGTCGGAAACCCCAGATCCAAGGTCGCCCAGAGCCGGCGAAGCCAGATCCGACGTCGTCCCGGGCCGGCGAAGCCAGATCTGAGGTCGTCCGGGCTCGACGACTCCATTCCAAGGTCGCCTAGGCCCGGCGACCCCTTCCCTGACGTCGCCGAGGCTCGGCTACCCATTTCTGGCGCCGGCCGAGGTCGCCTAGGCCCGGCGACCCCTTCCCTGACGTCGCCGAGGCCCGGCGACCTCCTGCCAGGCGTCGCCTGACGTCACCAGGCTTGGTAACTCCGTTACATGTTCTGTTGACCCTTGAAAGGCGACGTCCGAGCTCGGCGACATCTGTTCAAAGCCCGGCAACCTATTTGCGGTGTCCCCTGAAGCTGCTGGTTGAGGAGCGACCCTTCCTTGGTGTTTGCACAACTCTGTAGTTGTCTTATGGTCAGTGTTTAAAGTTCTCTGAAGTGAATCGGTATTATGGGAGTACGAATGAGTTTGGGGAACATAGAGTGAACCGTTGATGTGCTGATGCATTTGAGAAGGGTAGAGTAATATTATGTTGGCATTCATTTGTGGTTGAAATCTGGCAATTCATGGCTGCGGGTGTGAATTTTGTGGAATTCAAGCTATCGTAGGTGATCTTTTATTGATGGTTGTTGTGGGTATTGAACTGTGGAGGTGTTTGAGGAAGGCAGAGCAATACTGCATATGATGTGACGTGTGTTGGTGCTAATTTGTGGTTGATAATCCCGGTTTCTGTTGGTTCTCTTTTGTTGATGTGTGTTGCCGATATTGGTTTATGGGGTCTTAGTTGTTGATTTTGGAGTCCTCTTGTCGGTGTTGGCTATTTGATTTATGCGAAGTTGAAGGTGATTAAGTGTTGTGATAGTTTGTGGAGTTTTATTTGGTGGGAGTTCTTTGATTTTCAATTTGTTGGCCTTAAGATTGTTCTAAAAACTTTGGTTATGGCGGAGGGTAAAGGAACACTGAGCAGATATATCACAAGTGATTGCTCTGACTTAGCAATTCAAGGGAACTATGGTGGTGGTCGAGGTCATAATGGTGGTAGTAGATATGGCTTTGATAATTGTGGCAGTGATCGTGTGTTTGGTAGAGGCCGCCAACAATCATATGGTACTTTTGGTGGCATAGGAAGTAATCCCGGTTTTAGACGCACATGTCATTATTGTGGTGTTCCTGGACACATTCAACGCTTTTGTTATAAGCTTCATCGAAGGCCCTCTCATTTGGTTGCGGCAAATGTGGTTAATGCAGTAGAGTCAGGTGTTTCTTTGCAATCTTCTAAAAAAGAAACATTGATTAGAATGTCAGAAGAGGAACTTATTAAGTACAATCAATTTCAGATTTCTCAGCCAGTTTTCTCCTCCAGAGCTACTTTTGCTCAGACAGGTAATGCAACAGCGTGTCTTTCATCTACCTCTCGTCCTTGGGTCATTGATTCCGGTGTTACTGATCATATGACTGGATCTTCAGGTATATTTTCTGCCTTTCATGAGTCTTCATCTAGTGTGACATTAGCTGATGACTCTCTATCCACGGTAAAAGGGATAGGCACAGTTCAACTGATAGCCTCAATATCTTTATCTCCTGTCCTGTACATCCCAAATTTTCCGTTTAACCTTTTGTCTGTTGGTCGCCTTACCAAAGAGTATAATTGTTCTGTAACTTTCTATCATGATTCCTGTGTTTTTCAGGATTTGAAGACGAAGAAGACAATTGGTAAACGACATATGTCAGGGGGGCTATATGTGTTTGACAATGCCACCAACGTTGCCTGTTCAACAGTTTCTCCACATCAAATTCATTGTCGTTTGAGACATCCCTCTCTAGGAAGTTTAAAAAAATTAGATTCTCGCTTTCATTCTTTATCTCGTATTGAGTGCGAGTCGTGTCAGTTTGGAAAATTGCACCGTGCTAGCTATAGTCCAAGAGTCAATAAACAGGCTTCTCGACCATTTGCTTTAGTTCATTCTGATGTTTGGGGTCCTTGTCCAACCACTTCAAAGTTGGGTTTTAAGTATTTCGTCACTTTTGTTGATGACTACTCAAGAGTCACTTGGCTATATCTAATGAGAAGCCGTTCTGAGTTATTCTCAATTTTTTGTGCATTTGTCAACGAAGTACATACTCAATTTTCTACTTCTGTATGTATTCTTCGAAGTGATAATGCCAAGGAGTATTTTTCTAAAACTTTCTCTGAATTCATGTCCCACCGAGGCATTCTTCATCAATCTTCTTGTTCATATACACCACAACAAAATGGTGTTGCCGAAAGAAAGAACCGCCACTTGTTAGAAATCACTCGTTCTTTGATGTTTGAAATGAAGGTTGATAAATCATTTTGGGCTGATGCTGTTATGACTGCATGTTATGTTATCAATCGCATGCCGTCCTCTGTTCTTACGGGTACAATTCCTCACTCTCTTCTTTTTCCTTCTGATCCCTTGTTTCATTTGCCACCTCGCATATTTGGTTGTGTTTGTTATATTCGTGACAATCGTCTCGGGCTTTCCAAACTTGATCCTCGATCTCTTAAATGCATTTTTGTTGGGTATTCTCGTACACATAAGGGTTATCATTGCTATTGTCCTTCTTTGCACAAGTATTTCACTACCGCTGATATTTCTTTCTTTGAGTCTACTGTTTATTCTGGTAATCCAGTGGAGACCTATGCAGTGGATGATGATTCTTTGACATATGTTATTACAAAATCAATACCCACTTCGGACTCTTCAGCTATTCCTCCTCCCATTCAGTATGTTTATAGTAGACGTCCTCGTCAGCATGTGGAGCCCCCTGAAGATGTACCTCAGCCTACCTTGTCTTCTTCATCTTCTGAGCCTGAGGTAAGTCAGTCCCATACCGACCTTGATATTCCTATTGCACATCGCAAAGGCATTCGTAGTTGTACCAAACACCCCATTGCACAATTTGTCTCATATTCTGGTTTATCTGCTTCTTATCGGGCTAGTATAATGACCATTGATACACATCCCATTCCTAAATCTGTTGCTGAAGCATTATCTAGTCCAGGCTGGAGGGTAGCTATGGAAGAGGAACTAATGGCATTGGAACAAAATCAGACCTGGGATCTTGTTTCTTTACCTGTAGGGAAGAAGGCCATTGGATGTAAATGGGTATTTACCGTCAAGGTTAACTCTAATGGCTCCCTTGCTCGTCTCAAGGCTAGATTGGTTGCTAAAGGGTATGCCCAAGTTTATGGGGTAGATTATGGTGATACTTTTTCTCCAGTGGCTAAGATGACATCCATTTGTCTTTTACTTCTTTGGCTGCTTCTGCTTGTTGGCCTATGTTTCAACTTGATGTTAAGAATGCCTTTCTACATGGAGATTTACAAGAAGAGGTGTATATAGAGCAACCACCAGGGTTTGTTGCTCAGGGGGAGTCTGGTCATGTTTGTCGCTTAAAAAAAATTTTATATGGCTTGAAACAGTCTCCCAGAGCTTGGTTCGGGAAGTTTACTGAGGCGGTACTTCAGTTTGGACTGTGTAGATGTACTGGAGATCATTCTATGTTTTATCGAGTTTCTAACGCTGGTCGGATATTCCATGTCATTTATGTGGATGATATTGTCATAACTGGAGATGATTCTACAGGGATTGAAGAGTTGAAATTGTATTTGCAATAGCAGTTTCATACAAAGGATTTGGGACTTCTCATATATTTCTTGGGTATTGAAGTGGCACGGTCTAAGAAAGGTATTTGTATCTCACAACGAAAATATATTTTGGATTTGCTTACAGAGACAGGTATGCTAGGAGCTAAACCATTGGATACACCAATGGAAGTGGGCTCGAAATTGATGGCAGAGGATGGTGAGCCATTAGATGATCCGGAAAGGTATCGGAGACTTGTTGGAAAATTAAATTATCTGACTATTACTCGACCTGATATTTCCTTTCCGGTGAGTGTTGTGAGTCAATTTATGTCCTCTCCACGTACCTCACATTGGGATGCTGTAGTCGGGATTTTAAGATACTTGAAGAAAGCCCCAGGTCATGGTCTCGTTTATGAGGATCATGGTCACAAAAGGGTAGAAGCATTCTCGGATGCTGATTGGGCAGGGTCTCCTATGGATAGGAGGTCTACATCAGGGTATTGTACTTTTGTCGGAGGAAACTTAGTATCTTGAAAGAGTAAGAAGCAAAGTGTTGTAGCTAGATCAAGTGCAGAGTCAGAATACAGAGCTATGGCTCAAGCTACTTGTGAGCTGGTCTGGATGCGTCAGATATTGGTTGAACTTGGATTCGAAGACCTGCGCCAATGGAGTTGTGGTGTGATAATCGAGCAGCTGTCCATATTGCATCAAATCCAGTGTTTCATGAGCGTACCAATCATATCGAAGTTGATTGTCACTTTGTCCGAGAGAAACTTCAGGCTAGAGTTATTTCTACTAGTTATGTTAGGACCGGTGAACAACTAGCTGATATTTTCACAAAATCTCTAGGGAGTAGTAGGATCGAGTATATTTGTAACAAGCTGGGCATGCTTGATATCCATGCTCCAGCTTGAGGGGGAGTGTTAGAGTAGAAGGGTATAATGGTCCGAAAGCTTGATATGTATATATATATCCTTCTGTTCATCAATAAAAAAAAAAACACAAGTTATTCTCCTACACTTTATTAGGACATATGGACGCGACTGGACAGGTTTCATGGACAAGTCGATGAATTGATGAACTTATTATAATTGAATTGGTGGGAGTCGAATAGAAATGATGAGGATCAAGCCATGAGTGCTTGTTGATATGGAAATTGTCGTCCTCATGGTTGCATTGATAATATGCCTGTTGAAATGCTTTGCTTGCCTATGTGGCCATGCGACATTCGGCCCTTGAATTACGTTTTTAATGACACAGTATGTTCATTTTTGGCAAGCAAGTGATATATAATCGAATGTTTGAAATTTCTCATGAAGGGATTATGAGTGAATGACTGTTGTGATGATTCTGGATTTGAGTATTTGAGTTGATGAGCTAATGAGCCGTGAGAACACATGAATGGGGGTAGTATGATGGGAAATACCCTGAGGCGATTTTATCGCGGGGTTGCATGTTGAGACTCACCCTGAGGCGATTTGATCGCGGGGTTGTGATTTAAAGTACACCCTGATGCGTTTAACGCGGGATTATGATCTAAATTATATCCTGATGTGTTTGAACGTGGGATATTTTACTTGGCCAAGTAAGGATGACTGACCTGATGCGTATTACGCGGGCAGCATCCTAGCCTGATGCGTTGTTACACAGGCTGCCTGATGCGTTGTTACGCGGGTAATTGAGGAGCACGACCTGATGCATTACGACGCGGGTTCTGCCTAGTACTTGAGGATAGCCTGATACGTGTTGACGCGGGTCTAGCCACCAAAAAAGAGAATTTGTGGTGAAGTCGAGAATAAAGCTTTATGAATGAAATGAATATGGTCTTGATGTTAAGATGCCTTCGTTATGATTCATTAGTGTCGTGTGCCATTCTTTTAATGAGCTACTGTATGCTTTGCCTTGAAGGATATCCAGTGGGACTGATGACCTAGTTTAGGTTTAGGGTGAGCTTACTGAGATATATATCTCACCCCAGTGGGGGATTATTTTTCAGGTCCTTGAAGACGGAAATACTGGCAGGTTGAAGATGAGCTTCCGATGAAGTAATGTAATGAATGATTCTGTATTTTTGTGGCCATAGGGGCTATATTTGAACTTGGAAGGTTTAGGACTTAAATTTTGGGTACTTGACTGCGAGATTGTCTGAAGAAAAATTTATTCATGAGAAGTGTATACCCTTTGTCCAGAGTCATCTCGATGGAATTGGTATGGAGTAAGATTTATGGCTTCCGCGATCTTGTTCACTTGTAAAGCTGTTGTATAGATTGGCCGAGGAATTCTGGGAGATAAATGAAGAACATCAGCCGGGTGGGATGTACGTGGGCTCGACGGGGTCAGGGCGTGACACCTCTTCTCATGAAAAAGGCAACATGCTGGAGGTCCAACTCCTCGTGGCGATGCTCATAGCCAGTCACTTTTGTAGCTGCCTTCACAATGCCCGGCGGCTACCGCAATGACGGACCGGACGAGGGGATGGACAGTCTCACCTTGAACCTGGCTTTCAAGGCCTTTGTGATTTTCAATACTATGGCATTTTGTTGCTCGGTCGCTACCGTGTGTCTCCAGTTCAGGACTTCCAGCAGGGGCTACTACGAGCGAGCCCAGTTTACAAAGGCCGCCATGGTGTTCATCTTCATTACGACACTCGGGGTGATATTACCATTTGCATTGGCAATGTACATAGTGCTGGCCAAGTGCATCAGCCTTGGATTGACAGCTTACCTTATGGCCGGCTGCTTTATTGTGACATTCTTTGTCGGGTGGTCCATGGATCCATTAGGGAAGCAAAATCTAGGATTACGTCCATTGAAGAAGTATCTACGGAACTTGCTTTTTCGGTGCGAAATAATCTAATTAGCATGTTTGTAATTCACATGACACTTCCTAGTTTGTAATTATCTTTGCTAAGGTGATGCTAATCTTGTAAATTGCTGTTGTAATCACGCCCAATGTGCCTCACCTTTGCATATTCAGCGTACCACTTTATGTCAATGAACTACTATTGCAACCATGAGAGAACGCTTTTGCCATAAAATATAGACTTCGTTCGATTTCGGGAAGTGTAAAAAAACTGATTTTTGACCATTTGAAAAACTTGTCGAACAAGGATGGGGTACTGTTTCCACCTACCACTACCACCTCCCCACGTGGCCAAAGACTAGGTCAATCTTCGTCTGGTTATGTGCTCAGTAAGCCTCTTGACTCCGTGTTATTCTTGAGGAAGGTTCTTGACTTGGTACTATACTTGACTTGTTATAAACCCTTTGCTCAGAAGAAGATCGAAAAGCAAACATAGAGATCTTTCACTCAAGACCTGCCCAATGAAGAGTCTATCTGCAGAAACAAGCCGAACCTTGGCTGAAAGTTTCAGTGAGGATATTGTCATCGAGATACTCTCGAGGCTACCGATCAAGTCTTTGATGCGATTCAAATGCGTCAATAAACAGTGGCGGTGTGTAATTTCTGACCGGGGCTTTGCCAAGTTGCATTTGCAAAGGCTAAAAGCAGGGGATATAACTCCTAGCCAGAGAATCGTCAAAAGCAGTCCCCTCGAGACCATAGACTTTGAACTGCTTGACGGTCGCATTGGTGGCGATGAAGGTAGCGCAGTGGTAAAGCATCATGAGCCAAGATTGGACGATCCTAACTGGGAGCCTGATCTCGTGGGGTCTTGCGATGGCTTGGTCTGTCTAGCTGTCCACGGTGGATTTCTCCTATATAACCCGACCACTGAGGAGTCTAGGAATTTTCCTAGTTCCGATCTTGTTCCAGGAGATGACTTCTTCCATGGATTCGGGTACGACTCTACATCTGATGACTATAAAATAGTTCAGGGCGACGGTTCTACAAAATGTCAGGTGGCGATACTTTCATTCAAGCCCGGTTGTTGGAGAAGGATACAAATCCATCAAGAAAGCCACCTCGCCGTTTACGGCCGAGGAGTTTATTGGAATGGGTCCTTACACTGGTGTGTTACCGACGAGAGTAGCAACAAGAGAGAGGCTGCGATTCTGTCATTTGATTTATCAAAAGATAAATTCCAACGGGTGCTTTCTGTGCCTGAAGTCGATGGGGACATAGTGTTCGAGGGACTCGGCATTCATGGGGCCAATCTGTTCATCTACCACGGAACCCATAATCCCTGCTTTGAGGCATGGATAATGAATGAGTATGGGAGAGGAGGATCATGGACAAAACTTTTTAGTGTCTCGACTGAAGGCATACCAGGTGGGGAACTTTGGCTGATCCCCATCGCCTACACAAGGAGCAGAAAAATCGTTTTCCAGATCGATGTGTACCAGATGATTCTGTTCAATCCAGAGGATGATACTTATAAGGATTATCCCATTGAGAGTGATGACAATGTTGAATCTGCTATCTTTGTGGAAACTCTTATTTCTCCCTATCTTGGCTGTGAGCCATCAAGAATCTAGTGTCTTTTAAGAGTTGTTGTATTGGATTTGTTTTACCATTTTCATTCAAGTTTAGTTTTTTGGGAAGAGCTAGCCATCTCGAGCTGTTTAATGATCTTGTTGAACTTGAACAAGAAAAAAGACGGTGTTGAGAGTTATCAATAGAACTGGTTGCTCATTAGTAGCTTGATGAATGGCCATTCAATCACTTCTTCTTTGCTAGAATAATTGCTTCACCGGCCATTGCCGTCCGATCTGATTTCTGCGTAATTTTCACTAACCATTAACTAAGTAATGGATATTTGACTGTAATAGCTTGTGTTAAAGCGAGCTCGTCGTAATCTTATTTAGTGATTCGGTTGCAGTGGAGCGAGACACACTTCTGACGAGAACTCTGAATGTAGGTTTCCGCAAGGCCTTAACCATAAGTTCGACGAAAATTAGAAGGTTCGGGTTTAGCACCTATGAGAGGACGCAGCTAAATCTGCTTATTGACTGAGGAACACAAATAGAATCCTTTGTGTTGGAGAATCCCTCATCTTTTTTCCTCTTTCCCTTCAAATTTTAATCACGTAATTCCTGCAGACACAATATCATCCCCATTGCTGCTGCATTATGCTTTCACATTGTTTCTTCTACCTCTGACCCACCATGCGCGTCACTTTCTGAGTTATGGTTGCTGCAAAATAAGTAAAAACAAAATGGAAAAGTGAAACCTCTGGCACAGTAGCAACAGCAACTAATCACCGTATATAATACGGAGGAACCAAAACCAGATTATTGGACATCACACTCTCAGAAGGCCCTCAAACATATACAGACGAGTTTGTCACTCTCTGCCCACATACTCATAGTAAGATCGTCTGTATAAGCACCGTCCAGGCTCAAATTAGACTACACTACATCCCTAATTTGTGTCTTGTACTGCAATCACTGGCCATTAGGATTTCTTCAACATCTGTTTTCTATTCAACTTCTGATACTAAATATAGTTTCACTTTCCCGATTCACTCACTAAAATTGCAGTATGTTTAGCTATGAGAAATCCAGACTCCAGCCTACTTACCTTACCTCCTGAATTGATTTGTGACCTCAATCCTTGCTAATTAACTTTTAAATCTGTACTGTAAAAATATCGAGTGCAGCCATTTTCACGCCTGTACCGCAGTTGGACTGTGCGAATTGCGCCGGCAATCACCCTTTTACATCTCCATGGTGAAGTGGCATGGAGAGATTGCTGAGCTGATACTGAGCCAACCCGGGAGTTGCTTCCCTGGAGGAACTAATGGGATGACTGCTCTACACGCTGCTGCGTATTATCAGCTCAATGGTAGTTTCATGTCTCATACACCGACCTAGTTACAAGCTTTCAGTTCTTTATAGTGCTTGCTGTCGGCTTCTCTGAGCATCTTCGCTGGCTTTGGAAGAACTTGCTCGCTGGAGGGTACTTTTCAATCCTTTTGCTAATTGGATAAAGTCAAAATTGTAGCTTGTGATTTTCTGATCGGGGTACTAGTGTAAAAGGAAGGCAGTGAAAATTTTCACTTGAGCATACAATGCATAGCCTGCTTATGAATACTTGGACGAGAAAGATCTTTGATTAGTGGGAATACTTGGTGGGTGAAATGTGTTTAACAGTTAAATGATGGCGAGATTTTAAAATCGGCCTTAGGATTCTTGAAGTACAGTTAATGGTAGGATGCAAAGTTTATATGTCTAGAACAGGAAGCGAGGTTGTCCTTTTGAATGCCTTGACTTGATTAATTCTCTGCTGAAAAAATATTTCACAGTGCAGTCATGCAAGTATCGAAAGTTTATGTCAATTAGCATAACTAGCAGAGAAGATGACCTTTTGTTTGTATTTTTAGTAATGGTAGTTTTGGTAAAACCAGTCAACAAAATTGGTCAGTTCGTCCCTGGGACTATAAACAAGTGCGTCGCATTTGACACCCAAAAATAATCTGACACATTGATTTGGTACACAGGCCTTGTGTACCGTTCCTAGCATGATTGTCATTTTATACCGAGCAATGCAAGCTGCAGATATGCTTGTTTGCCTAGAATTCTTGCTACATCTGCAAGATTAGTACAGAAGTTTCTTTAGGAGAAGAAAGGACGCCATTCATTTTTTGATCTATTCAAAGTTGCGACTTCACTGTCTGGCTTTTCAATTTGGTTGAGATTCGCATTGGCTGCAATAACGGTACGTAACTATGAATGGAGGCTCACCTAAATGACTCCGTAATGTCTTAATTTAAGTGAAGGTTACTGGAGAGAAGCAGAGTCTAGATCTTGGCACAGAAGTTTATAAGCTATTGTCATTTGATCAGGCACCATAAAGAAGCTCTGGACTCCTCTCCATTACGCTGCTCACTTCGGCAATGTCAATGCAGTTCAATTGTTCTTATAGTATGACAGTTCAGCAGCTTACATCCCAGGCAAGGACGGGGAATTGGCCCTCCATATTGTGGCATTTCGAGGCTGCACTTCCGTCATGGAAGAGGTCCTAAAAGTTCGTCCCGACACTTGCGACGGGCTAGTCAATAAGGGAAGAACTGCTGTCCATGCCGCTGTTTTAGGAGGACAAGAGAAGGCCGTTCGGTTCATTTTGGGGCTCCCGGAGCTTGTTTTCCAAGTGAACAAAGCGGATGAAGATGGGAACATGCTTTCACATCCAGCTGCCATGTACGAAAAGTACAGCATCAGAGATCCTTGCTCGGGCCAGCCGTGTGGACATAAAACCCATGAACAAGAAGAACTTGACGGCCCTCGGCATTTAAAGAAATATCAAGAGGTACGTCATCTTTCGTTCAGTATCTCTTTCTTGTTGTCTCTTAACAAGAAGCTAGGCCATGAAGCAAAGGAGTCCTGTTTCAGTTTAGGATTAGCGTATGTAGACTACACCAATATTTTGAATGTTGGTTGAAGATTTCTGCAGCTGATCGACCACCGGAGCCTAAGGACTTGAATTTGTGCTAAGTGTGATCATGCTAAACTACATAGCAACATAAATTCGATCATGAATATTGTTCCTTGTATGTAGAGTTGTTTTGCTGCTGCAAAGGTTTATTTCATGTTGAAAGAGAGCCACGGTGTACAAGACATGCGAGCCTGGGTCAACGCGAACGTCAAGAAGATGCTTAATCGAGGACCCGATGAAATAGTCCAGACCGAGAACTTCGGCCACAAAGAGACCTCTTCTCGCGAAAAAAGGCAACATGCTGGAGATCCAACCTCCTCGTGGCGATGCTCATAGCCGCAGTCACTTTTGCAGCTGCCTTCACAATGCCCGGGGACTATCACAGCAACGGGCCGGATGAGATGGCCAGTCTCACCTTGAATCTGGCTTTCAAGGCATTCGTGATTTTCAGTACTATGGCGTTTTGCTGCTCTGTTGCCGCCGTGTATCTCCAGTTCGGGACTTCCGGTGGGGGCTATTACAAGCGAGTTCAGTTTATAAAGGCTTGTTCATCTTCATTGCGATACTCAGGATGGCATTAGCATTCGCATCAGCAATGTACATGGTGCTGGCCATGTGCCTCGGCCTCAGATTGACGGCTTACCTTATGCCTTGTGGCCCGCTGCTATTGTGACATTCTTTCTTCAGTGGTTCGTGGATCCGTTAGGGAAGCCAGATCTAGGATTTCGCCCATTGAGGAAGTATCTACGGAACTTGCTCTTTCGTCACAAAGTAATTTAATTACCATGTCTGCAATTCGCACCACACTTACTTAGTTTGTAATTATCTTTCCTAGGACGACGCAAATCGTGTAAATTATTGTTCTAATCAGCACAATGTGCTTCACCTTTACATATTTAGAATACATTCCAACCAAAAGAGAGAGAAGTATGAATGTATGTTATTACCCTTCTACGCCAAGATGCAAAAATTCAGTCTGCTAAGGTTATTATGGGCATACGCAAATTGAGATAGCGCTAAGGTTATAAGTGAAAATTTCAAGGCGGGAAATATTCGATTTCTTGGGCTCAGTAGTAGTTTAAGTGAGAGACGTCTTAGGTTTCGTTCATTTCAGTTAAAACAACTTTCGAAAAAATGTTTTCCAAATTTTTCGAGGTTTGGTTCATAGAAAACGAATGAGTCAAGGAAAACATTTTTCTTTTATGAAAAAAAAAACACATTGAAAAGCAGCGAAAATGATCCCTCATCTTTCCTCTCTCCATTCCTTCACATTCACTTTCTTTTTAATCAATTTTTATTCTTCTTTTCTTTTCATTATTTTTATTTTTATTTTTTCTATTTTTATCATTATTTTATTTTTCTATAATCTTTTCTGCTCTTTTTTTTTTCCTTACTTTATCGGTTGTTCACCACAATGATGCCCGAGCGAACACTAGCGAGGCTCGCCTCGGTGGTCTCAAGCGAGGCCGAGCCATTGCCTCCTCGGTGGCCTCAAGCGAGGCCCAGCGTCACCGGATCCGACGAGGCGATGGCTCAGCCTTGCTTGCTGCTAGTCGGTTGGTAAAAGATAATGGAAATAAATAAAAAGAATTCAATTTTTTTTAAAAAAAGAAGAAAATAAATAAATAAAAACTAATAATAGAAATTATAAAAAGGAGTGCACGGAGGAACTTGATTTTTCATTATCGAATTGCCTACAATATTTTTTTAGTTCATTTTTAGGTTTCAACTGAACATGGAAAATTTTTGTCCTTTTTTTTAAAAAAATAACTTACTTTCTCGAAAACATTTTCTAGAATCACTTTATTTTTGGCGAAACGAACTGAGTCATAAAGAGTGTTGTTACCCTTCTATTCAGTGTCAAAATAATTTATTTATTACTTGGGAAATTCTTGTACGACGCATTTGCTATAGAATATAGACTCCGTTTGCTTTGGGGAAGCGTAGAAAAAACCTACTACTTTTGACCATTTGAAAAGCTTTGTTGAATAAGGATGGTGTGCTGTTTCCACATTCCGCTGTCATCTTCTGTTTACATATTCAGCATACCACTGCTTATGTGAATGAACTACTTACTGTTCCAAGTTTCCAACCACGAGAGAACGCGTTCCCTATAAAATATGGAGGCCTGGATCCCCTGCATGTAAGGCAGGGGATCATTATTTCCTCCACCATTGGATCTTTCCCCTCTATAAAAAGGGGGAAATCCAATGGCCCCAAAAATATTGACTCCATTCCGTTCGATTTCAGGAAATGTAGAAAAACTGATTTTTTCGACCCAAAAAAAAAAAAAAAAAAACACAAGCTTGTTGAACTAATTTTCCTCCCCGCGTGTGGCCAGAGACTTGGTCAATCCTCAGTCTCGTGAAGTGCTGAGTAAGCCAGCCCTTGACTCACTATCATTCTTGAGCAAGCTCCTTGACTTAGTACCATACTTGTGTTGTTGTATGACCCTTCGCTCAGCAGCAGATGGAAAAGCAAACGTACAGATCTTTCGCTCATACCCAGCCCAATGAAGAGTCTATTTCCTGAAACAAGCCGAACCTTGGCCTTTGCGGCGCCCGAAAGTTTCACCGTGGAGATCGTCATCGAGATACTCTCGAGGCTACCGATCAAGTCCTTGATGCGATTCAAATGCGTCTGTAAATGGCCAAGCCGCATTTGCAAAGGCTGAAGGCAAGGGATATAATTTGCTAGCCAGAGAATTATCAAGAGCAGCCCCCTTGAGACCATAGACTACCAACCGCTTGACGGTGGCATTGGTGGCGACGAAGGTAGCGCGCTGGTAAAGTTTCATGAGCCTAGAATGGACGATCCTAGCTGGGGGCCCGATCTCATGTGGTCTTGCGATGGCTTGGTCTATTTAGCTGTCCACAATGGATTCCTCCTATATAACCCAACCACTAAGGAGTCTAGGAATTTTTCTAGCTCCGATCTTGTTACAGGAGATGACTTCTTCCATGGATTTGGGTATGACTTTGCATCTGATGACTACAAAAATAGTGCATGGAGATGGTTCTACAAAATGTCAGGCTGCGATATTTTCGTTGAAGTCCGGTTCTTGGAGAAGGATACAAGTCCAACAACAAAGCCACCTCGCCGACTGGTGTGTTGGCAGCGATTATGTCATTTGATTTGTCAATAGACAAAATCAACAAGGTGTTATCTATGCCTGAAGTCGATGGGGACATAAATTTCGAGGGACTCGGGATTCATGGAGTCAAATCTGTTCGTCTACGATGGCACCTATAATGACTGCTTTGAGGCGTGGATAATGGAATGAGCATGTGAGAGGAGGATCATGGAATGAGCTTGTGCTTTCACATTGTTTCCTCTACCTCTGACCCGCCATGCGGGTAGTTTTCGAGTTATTGTTGCTGCAAAAATAAGTAAGTAAAAAAAAAAAACCTCACGCACATCAGCAACTAGAACTAATCACTACATAGAAACACAAAAGAACCAAAATCATATTATTGGACATCACATATACAGACAAGTTTTTTCGCTATCTACCTACATCGGGCGACAAATCAGATGACATCCCCTAGTTTCTGTTTTGTACTGCAATCTTTGGCCACTTAGGATTTCCTTAGCAGCTATTTTCTTTTCAAATTTTGATGCTATGTAGTTTCACTTTCCAGACTTGATTCACTCCAATTGCTATATGTTTAGACTCTTGGTTTATGTACCTTTGCCTCCTGATTTGATTTATGACCCAATCCTTGCTATTTAACTTTTAACTGTGTACTGTAAATACGTCAAGCACAGCCGTTTTCATGCCTATACCGTGTAGTTGTCCATATAAAGTAGCGGGGTTGCGAATGCAGTAAATTCAACATAAAAGATGGCGTAAACGCATTGGCATTGTCGGATAATACTGTCTTAATTCATCCCCCAGAAAGAAGAGCAAGAGAACATAGGGGATAAGCAAATTTCATCTTCATCACCATGTTAGCATTCGCATCGGCAATATGCACTTGGGCCTCAATCTTCCTCCGATCAATTGCATTCGCAACGGTCAGGTGCTTTATCGCAACATTCTTTCTCCGATGGCTCATGAATCCATTAGGAAGCTGGATGTTGGATGACGCCCATTGAGCAAGTACCTACGAGACTTGCTCTTTAGCAACGAAATGATATAATCAGCATGTCTGGGAATCACGTTGCGCTTTTTAGTCGGTAATTACCATTGCCAAGATGGTGGCGAATCGGGTAAATTGTTATGGAAATTTTGCACAATGTGCCTTACCTTTTCGTATATAGCGTTCCACTTCATGTAAATAAATAAACTACTCTTCCAGCCACAAGAGAGAGAGAGAGAGAGACGTGAATGTACGTTATTAGCCTTCTATATCTAGATGGGACATTTATTCAGCCAAGGAGGGACGTGGCAATTACCCTCCTATTCACCCCCTATTCACTGAAAACGCCATTTATCCTGCCAAGCATTTTGTGTTGGAGTCATCTCGTAAACCTCGCACACGGTCTCTCCCCACCCTTCTTAGTTCTTTCTTCCTCAGCCTTGCCTCCGCGGCGCCGACCATCTCCGGCACTGTAGGAAACCACGCTCGACCGCCGCCACGCCAACGAGCCCTCCCAGCCTCTGTCTGTCTTCTACCTCCCACCTCCCCCATCCGCTCACGGCTCGGTCCGCAACCCCACCTCCGCTCCCGGGGTTGGCTATGCCCTCGGACCTCGAAAAAACCACCTACAGCCGTCGCCGACTCCATCGACCTCGATCGCCTCCAGTGAGCCCAAGATCCGGGATCTAGGGCTCGGACGACCCTTGGAGATTTCCTGTTTCCTTCCGTAGCAAAAGATCTGATAAACCCTCGCCTTGTTATGTGCTGGGTAAGCTTCTTCACTTAGTGCAACCGATCGACAGGCAAAGAAACAGATCTTTCACTCAAAACCTACCCCAATGAAGAGACTATATGCCGAATCAAGCCGAACATCGGTCTCTGCATTGGCCGAAAGTTTCACCGAGGATATCGTCATCGAGATACTCCTGAGGCTACCGGCCAAGTCCTTGATGCGATTCAAGTGCGTCGCTAAACGTTGGCAGTCTCTAATATCAGACCCTGACTTCGCCAAGTCACATCTGCAAAGGCTAGAGACAGGGGATATAATTTCTAGTCAGAGAATCTTCAAGACCAGGCCCCTCGAGACCATAAACTATGAAGCGCTTGATGGGGGCATTGGCGCGGTGGTAAAGTTTCATGAGCCAAGAATGGACATTCCTAGCTGTGATCCCATACTCGTGGGGTCTTGCAATGGCTTGGTATGTTTATCTGTCCACGGTGGATTTGTCCTCTATAATCCGACCACTAAGGAGTCTAGGAATTTGCCCGGTTCTGATCTTTTTCGATTAGATAATTTTATCCGTGGATTTGGATAGGACTCTCGATCGGATGACTACAAAATAGTACAACACAAGGGTACTAAAGGTTCTGAAGAATGGGAGCTGGTAATATTGGTTCTTGGAGAAGGACACAAGCCCGATACGAAAGGCACTTCTCCCTCGTTGGAACGGGAGGGGGAGTTTACTGGAACAGGGCCTTACATTGGTGCCAAGCCTACCAGTGCACGGAAAAGACCGAGATTATATCATTCGATTTGTCGGAAGAGAAATTTCAGCAGGTGCTTTTTTTCCCTGAAGTCAGTGGGTATGGACAATTCAGGGGACTTGGGATTCATGGGGCCAATCTGCTCATATACCATGTCAACTCTAATGACTGCTTACGGGCTTGGACAACGAGTGAATACGGGAAAGGAGGGTCCTGGACAAAATGATTCAGTGTATCAACCGAAGCACTACCTACCTACTACAAGTAGAGGTGGCAAATGGGTGGGTCGGGTCGGGTTTGGGTCGGGTCGAATATGGCCTGACCCATATTGACCCATATTTAATGACCCAAACCTGACCCGACCCGCGACTGACCCATACCCGACCCAACCCGTTTTGACCCATATTACCAAAACAAAATAATTTTTTAAAAAAATAATATTACTAAAATAGTTCCCGATCTCGGTCCCGATCCTGGCCCAGGCCCCGGTCCCGGTCCCGATCACGGTCCCGGCACCGGTCACGGTCCCGATCACGGTCCCGGCACCGGTCACGGTCCCGACCCCGGACACGCCCCAAGACCGCGCCCCGGCCCAGGGACTCGGCCCCGGGACCCGGAGCAGGCCCCCGCCCCAGCTCCGGCCTCGGCCCCGGTCCCAAGACCCGACCACGGCCCAGGTCTCGGGATTCGGCCCCTGCCCCGAAACCCGGCCCCCGGCCCCCGCCATTGCTCCCTGCCCCGGCCTCGGGACCCGGCCCCGGACCCAGACCCGGTCCCAGGACCCGACCCCGGCCCTCGGACCCAGCCCCAGCCCCGGGACCCGGCCCCGGCCCCGGACCCGGACCCGGCCCCGGACCCGGCTCCGGACCCGGACCCGGCCCCGTGATCCGGCCCCAGGACCCTGCCCCGGACCCGGACCCGGCCCCGACCCCGTGACCCGGCCCCGGACCCGGACCCGGACCCGGGACCCAGGACCCGGCCTTCGCCCCCGCTCCTAGGGGTGTGCAAACTGGACCGGACCGGCCCGGACCGGCCCGGACCGGCCCGGGACCGGCCCGGCCCGGGCGGGTTGGTCCGGTCCTTGAGGTTGGCGGTCCGGTCCCCGGTCCCAATAAACGGGACCGGTGACTGGGCGGTCCGGTCCTCGGGTTCCATGGTTTGGGACCGGACCGGCAATGTTTTTTTAAAAAAATTAGTTTGATCATCCTAATAATTTGAAAATTTTGAGTATCCTACAACGAGTCTTTAGCTATTTTGGTTGCAGTGATTACATCTTTGATTGTTGTGGTGGTTGCATCTTTGATTGTGTTAATTGATTTTTCTTTTAGATCGGGCTCATTTGTTTAGGGGGATATCTTCTTTGAATTTTTCAAACAGATTCGAATTTTAGATAGTATTTTTTTTTCACATAAAATAAATGAAAAGAAAGCCACGTAAAAAGAACTGAAAAGATAAAAATCTCATTGCATTGATATTAGATTTGCAATTAAAGATTAATTCATATACGTGTTTTTCGTCTTTTGTGGAATTTTATTAGTAATGAATTCCTTTTTAGAGATCAGAATTAGGATTAGACTTTGGACGTTTTTGTGGAATTTTATTATTAATGAAAAATCAACACAAGAGGAGGTCGAAGTCTAAATTCTTTTTTTTTTCACCAAGCTAATCTTTTTATTATAGTTTTCATAAGTAGTTAGAATTAACGGTCCTATTGGGCCGGGATCGGGACCGGCCCGGACCAGGACCGGCCCGGACCGCCGGTCTTGGTCCGGTCCGTGGTCCCGAAAATATGGGGACCGGACTACTGGTCCAGTCCCCGGTTCCATGCCGGGACCGGACCGGCCCGGACCATGCTCACCCCTACCCGCTCCCTGCCCGGGCCTCGAGACCCGGCCCCGGACCCGGACCCGACCCCGGCCCCGGCCCTGGCCCTGGCCCCGGGACCCGGCCCCGAGACCCAGACCCGGACCCATACCCTGTCCCGGGACCCGGCCCCGACCCCGGCCCCGGACCGGGACCCGGACCTCGGCCCCGGACCCGGCCCTGTCCCCGGGATCCGATCCCGGGACCTGGCCCCCGACCTCGGACCCGACCCCCGGCCCCGGACTCGGCCCCCGGACCTGACCCCGGCACTCGGTCCCGGAACCCGCCCTAGCCCTAGAACCTGACCTTTGGACCAGGCCCCAGGACCGGGTCCCGGTCCCGAGACCATTTGTAACTTGTGGAAGGATGTTGCCCTTATAAGTCGAAAGTGGGTCAATGTGGGTCGAAAATTGATTTAAGAGTGATCCATTGTTAACCCATTTTTAGTGAACCTTTTAAAAGTTAATGACCCATATTTGACCCATATTTTATAAATATGGGTCAAATATGAGTTTGTGACCCATATTGCCACCTCTAACTACAAGTATGGAATACTTGTCCCCAGGTTTTGGGAACAAATTCGGGTGGCTTACACTAGGAGTGGGAAAATCGTTTTTCAGCTCTCTATGGACCAGATAATTTTGCTAAATCTAGAGGATAATACTTACAAGAATTATCCAATCCAAAAAAGCGGGCATATTGACTGTGCTATCTACGTGGAAACTCTTGTTTCTCCCTATCTTGGCTGTGAGCCATCAAGAATCTAAAGCTGGAGCTTCTTAAGAGTTGTTCTAGTGGATTTGGTCTTACCGTTTCTAGCATGCGTTTCTTCTTTTGGGGGATTTGACCATCTTGAGCTGTTGAATGATCACGTGGAATTTGAAGAAGAAATAGTGACAATGTCTAGGTCTATTAAGAGATCTGAGATCTGGTCATTCATTAGTAGCTTCATCATTGAGCTTCCCATGCTCTGTCCTTTCCACATGTTCTGCTTTTAGTACTCTGTTCCCTCTAGATGCATTGATAGTAGCCACTCCTCAAGCTTCGAAATCTAGTCTAGTCGAGCGATAGAGGACTTGATACTTATCTTTGACAAGCCTCGATCAGGACGAGATCAAAAGCAGACAGGGACAATCGATCGATTGTCCATTTTTGGCTCTGAACTCGATGGTATCCGTCCTTTCCTCACTCTCCGGAGAGAGATGGGTGGATCATGCTTGTACTATCAAGCCGACAAATGATATTTAACAGAAGTATAGACAGCAACAAAAGAGCCTATTGGAGAGATAGGGAAGATACCAGCTTACGAACCATTCAATTGGTCATGTTATTTAATGAACATTCCATTATAACCGTGTGAATGGTAACGCGGCCACATCGTAAAATTATCCAGTGATTCAGTTGGAGTGGAACGTGAGAGACGTAATTCTAACAAGAAAACTGTAAAAAGAAGCTTCTTGCAATCACCTTAAGTCAGCCGAAAGCAGAAGATCAGGTTCAGCACCTTTTCCAGCTAAATTTTTATTGATCGAGGGATGGAAGTAGAATCCATTCGATACATGTTGAATATCTGTCATTTTTTGCCATTTCACTTTATAGTTGAATGCTCCGGTTCAATGCGAGCTTCCATTGGAGAGTGAGAACCATTCAATACATATTGAAGATCTGTCAATTTTTCTATTTCATCACCTATCCTTGAATTGATTAAAATAGCTTAAAACTCTCAAAAGGCCCTTGAACATATACGCATATAAGTTTTTCCTTCTCTACCCACATAGGGCGACTCGTAAGATCGTCAGCATAAGAACAGTCCATGCTTGAATTAGACATTATTTCTATCTTTTTTGTTTAGTGCAAAAAAACCAATGGCCATTAGAATTTCATTTCAACTTCTGATACCATAATTTCGCTTTCCGATTCGATTCACAAAAAATTGCTGTTGTTAGGTATAAGGAGTCCAATCCCATTCCACGCACATTGCCCTCTTGAATTGATTTGTGACTCAATCATTGTCTACTTACTTAATTCTTTACTCTGTACTGGGAAACTTCAAGTATGACCTTTTTCATGCGTGCACCGCAGTTGTCTAAGTGCAGGGGACGAAATGCAGAAAGTTCAGCCTAAGAGAAAGCGTAAACACATTACTATTATCAGAGAGTACTATGTTATTCATGTCTAAGGAAAAAAAAAAGAGCAAGATTATCATGATAAAACTTGCTAATTGAAGTAGAACATCCGAATAAGTAAATCTCATCTTTTTCTTTGGACTGTTTTAACACAATCTAATCTCGTCTAGTGTCTCAACATATACTGGATACCTATACCAACTCCGGTCATTGCCCATCAGACTTGAGCAAATCTTCAATGTATTCTTCTCAGGCTCGGACTCATCAGAGATTGGTTACATGGGTGCAGCAGTACCATCCAGTAGGACAAAACACAAAGCTTATATATGGGAGAACATGGAGTAAGGCCGTCGTGGACAAAACTGTAAAGTGTGGCGACGAGCACGGAGTTGCCTTCAAGGGCGATTTGGCTCGGAAACATTGTTTGTTACAAGGGAGGGAGAAGTAATTCGGGTTTATCATGATGTTGGGAACTTGGATGTGCACGGGCGATCAATCTTCGGCTGTGGGATTGCCTCGAGCAATCTTTCCTCGGCCATATCGAGAGAAACGAGCCTCTAGCAAAACTCCAATGTGAGAATCCATTGCAAACTATCCCTTCGGAGGAAGGCAGTTCAAAATTACCATTTTCCTGTAACCCTCATCCAGCAGTTGCCCTTCACAGCAGAAATATCAAGTTTGCATCCATCAAAATTGCTTTTAAAGTGTTGTTGCTGAGAGATGTTCAGCAATATTTTCTCTAACTTAAAACTTCAGAGAGAAGCCTTTCAAGTTGCGTAGCAAAAAGGGAGAGAGATGAAGAGAGATGATAGAATGAGAAAAAAGGATTCATATCATTTCTTGGTTGCAGAACCGGTTTTATACACGTAGCAAGGGAACACCCTTTTTGAAACCACAATTACACTTGCAACCTGCAACACCCACTTCTTAGACTAATAATAAACAACCAATCCCTAATAAAACTAATCAATCCCTAATGAAACTTGCCACTCCTATCATAATTACAACATTGCAACCCCTATCATTATTACTTGATTAAAATAACAAAAGTAAAACCCAATTGAATAGCATAAGGACAAAACATGCAGCAGAATTGATTCACGCATGGCTCCAACAAACTCCTCCTTGGATCAGTTGCTGCTGCAAACTCCTATTTTCTTTCTTAACAATTCAAATCTTCCAGCTTGACCTGTGGAACATGAGTATAACACAAACACCCAAAAATCTTCAAATTCTTCACAGAAGGTCTAACACCATACCAGGCTTCAAAAGGTGTTGACCTCTCTAAGGCCTTTGTGGGCAATCTGTTCAACAAGAACACTGCAGTATTAGCTGCCTCGGCCCACAACTTCTTAGGTAACATCTTCTCCTGCATCATACATCTAGCCATCTCCATAATGCTTCTGTTTTTCCTCTCACTGACCCCATTTTGTTGAGGTGAATAGGGAGCAGTGAACTGCTGCACAATGCCTGCTTGCTCACAATTTAACTTAAACTTGTGGGCAGTATACTCAGAACCATTATCAGACCTGAGCATCTGGATTTTCTTCCCACTTTGATTTTCAACTAAGGCTTTAAACTTTACAAACACATCAGCAACTTCAGACTTGGCTTGCAGAAAATAAATCCAGCTCATCCTAGTCATATCATCTGTGAAAGTAATGAAATACCTGCTACCGGTGAGAGATGGTTCTGACATAGGTCCACATAAATCTGTGTGGACTAATTGCAGCTTCTCACGTGCTCTCCAGCCTCCTCCTTTGAAAGGTAATCTGGCTTGCTTGCCCAGAAGACAAGTTTTGCACTGTGAAAATTCCTCCTCCAAACTTGGCAAGTCATCTGCCAAACTATTCCTCTGCATAAACAACATGTTCTTCCTGTGAACATGCCCAAGCCTTTTATGCCATAGCTCTGCATTTTCTTCTTTGCACTTCAAAGCCATTTGTTGCATCTCCCGTGGCTTGAATAGAAAGCATTTGTCCTTCATTGGTATTCTCAGCACTTCCTTGCTATCTGCATTATCAATAAGGCATTCCTTCCCGTCAAACTTCACCTTATAGCCCTTCTCAACTAATTGACCAACACTCAACAGATTTTGGTCAACTTTTGGCACAAAGAGAACATCATTTATCAGCTTCACCTCCTGATTTCCTTCAATAGCCACTGTACCCTTCCCTTGCACTTCGATATACTGTCCATTGCCAATTCTGACTTTGGACCTGACTGACCTGTCTAGACTCCTAAACAGCTTCAAATTGCCAGTCATATGATTTGTACAGCCACTATCCACCAGCCATGCATCATTCACAACAGAAGAGCTAGAACAGGAAGCTACAAACAAGTGTTCTTCCTCAGTCTCATTTACTGCAATCTGTGCTTCTCCTGCTTGCTGATGATTTTTCTCTTTGCAAATAGCTTCCATGTGACCAAACTTGTGACATCTTCTGCACTTGACATCAGGCTTTCTCCATCATCTAAAGGACTGGTGATTAATTCCACCACAGTGTTGACAAGGTTTCTTATTCTTCTTCCAGTTGCCAGACCCACTAGAACTTCCTTCTTTTGCTTCAAACTTGGAGTCACGTGCATTCCCTTTTGACTGATTCAATTTCTTCCATTTGCCTCCATCATTAAACTTCACTTTAGCTTGCAGTGCACCCTCTACGTGCTCTTCTCTTCTCATTATTCTTCTATGCTCCTGTGCCTGCAAGGCACTTAACAATTCTGCAAGCTTTATGTCAGCTATGTCTCTTGTATTTTCCAAAGAAGCTATGGTAGCTTCAAACTTCTCTGGAAGAGACACTAGGATCTTCTGAACCAGCCTTTCATCCTTCAAGTCAGTCCCCAAGACTCTGATCTTTTCGGCTATCTCAATCAGCCTATCAGAATATTCCTTCACTGACTCTGAATCCTTCATTTGCTGTCTCTCAAACTCCCTCAAGAGATTCAGCACCTTCATGCTTCTTATCTTCTCATCTCCCTCGTATTCAGTCTTCAAGAAATCCCATATTGCCTTCGCAGAATCACATCTCATGATCCTTGTGAAGATTGGGGCTGAGACAGCAGCGTACAGGCAAGACTTTGCCTTAGCCTTCCTTGTGGTTCTCTCTTTATGGTACTTTATCTGATTCATGGTCGGATCGTTTGGAAGTGGAGCAACCTCATAATTATTCTCCACAGCCTCCCATAAATCATGACCCTCCAAGAATGCTGTCATCTTGACAGCCCAAGCTTGATAATTTTCCCCAGTAAAGACTGGAGTAGCCATAGCAGAGAAACCACTTGAACCTGCCTCCATCACGCACGCTTATCTTCACTTCACAGTCCCTTAAGATCCTTCAGAAGAGCTCTGATACCACTGTTGTTGCTGAGAAATGTTCAGCAATATTTTCTCTAACTTAAAACTTCAAAGAGAAGCCTTTCAAGTTGCGTAGCAAAAAGGGAGAGAGATGAAGAGAGATGATAGAATGAGAAAAAAGGATTCATATCATTTCTTGGTTGCAGAACCGGTTTTATACACGTAGCAAGGGAACACCCTTTTTGAAACCACAATTACACTTGCAACCTGCAACACCCACTTCTTAGACTAATAATAAACAACCAATCCCTAATAAAACTAATCAATCCCTAATGAAACTTGCCACCCCTATCATAATTACAACATTGCAACCCCTATCATTATTACTTGATTAAAATAACAAAAGTAAAACCCAATTGAATAGCATAAGGACAAAACATGCAGCAGAATTGATTCACGCATGGCTCCAACATAAAGTGACTGAAATGACCATTCAAGGATTTTAATTGTCAGATGAGCAATTATAGTCAAGTCCAACAAATTCCGAAGCCACTTATATTTATATGATAATTAGATCTAGCGTTAGGGTTCGGGATTTCTCTGGACTCTGTAATAGTTAGATTCCATAACATAAATGATTTGCCATCCAAGCAACAGGAAAAGCCATTGTAAGACCGGACAATTTGAATCTCGACCATGGCACAAAAGCGCACTAACCACATCGTTTTGCGAGGCTTCCTGTCAAGTCTTTGATGCGGTTCAATTTCATGAACAAGCAGTGGTGGTCCTTAATTTCTGGGCAGCACTTTGTGAGGCTATATCTGCAAAGGTTACTTGCGGGAGAGGTCACCGCTAGCCAGAGAATCATCAGAACCAGCCCGCTCTAGACTGTTGACTACAAAGTGCTCGACAGCGATAGCGATGTGGTGGGCTCAACAGCAAAAGCAACGCGGTGGGTGATCACACAGTGGTGAAGTCTCATGACCTGGGAAGGGACTATCCCAGCGGGGAGCCCAGCATTGTGGGTTTCAGCAATGGACTAGTGTGTCTGTCGGTCTGCGGTGAATTCATCCTGTACAATCTGACCACCAAGGAGTCTAGGAATTTGCCTGCCTCTGACTTGGTCACGGGGAAAGAGGTCTTCCAAGGTTTCAGTTATGACTCCACATCAAAGGACTACAAAATAGTTCAAGGTGCCCATTTTCCAGCTGATGATGGTTCTAAAGAATGTGTTGTGGATATATTTTCACTCAGATCAAGTACCTGGAAAAGGATTCCTCACAAAGACGTTCAAAATCTGTACAAAGGTGGGTCTATTTGAATGGTTCGGTCCATTGAAATGTTTCCCGTGGGAGTGGAGACAGGATGGAGCAAGCGATCGTGTCATTTGATTTGGCCGAGGAAGAGTTCCGGGATGTCCTCCCGATCCCTAGGGTCGAAGAGTGCGTGATCTTTGAGGGCCTCAGAGTTTACGGGAGATGCCTGTTAATGTACTACGGAACTTGGCTGCCTCGCTGCAAGGCATGGATCATGAAGGAGTAAATAAACCCAGAGTCCTGGATGAAGTGGTTCAGCATCTTGACTAAGGGCTTGCCTGCCCGTCAATACTACATTGTCCTACTGGCCTGCTCTGGGAAGGGGAAGATCGTGTTCCAGGTTGATGTGTGGCAGATGATTCTGTTCGACACAGACAACAGGACTTTCAAGAATTACCCCATCAAGGAGGACGACAACATGGAGTCTGCCATCTATCTGGAAACTCTCATTTCGCCCTATCTCGACCACGAGGGATGAAGGATGCAACGACAGGCTATAGTGGTTAAAAAAAGGGCGCCACTGAAGGTAGTAAGGACAGAGTTTGCTGCATCCTTACTGTCCTGTTTTGAGAGTTCTTGCTGTCAAATTCATGTGATAGATCTTATAATTAGTCTTGTGTTCTCCATAGTTACTGTTCGAACCATGGTTGCGTCTAGCCACTTTGATCAGAACATAACCATACACACCTTCATATATCATCTGATCCAATACACTTTCATCTCTAAGAACTATTACCCCTAAACAGCTACTCTGTTGCTCACCGACGTCTCATTCGATTGAAGTTGAGCCTAATCGCCATCCTGAAACCACACTTGTTTCTAGTGGTGAATTACTCGCCAATCTTTCAAGCTGGTGGCTCCATGGGGAATAAACCACAGTGAACGTGATAAAGAGGCCGGGTTTGGTGAAAAGGCCATAGAAGCATAAAGATGTTCACTGGAATAATCTCCAATAGGATTTACAGCGTGTTAAAACATATGTCCACTTTCATTTCTATGCAGTTCATACTCAAACACAGCCGTTATGACAATTAAAACTAAAATCTATACTGAGGCTTCTTTAGATACAGAACAGCCGTATCCAACACCAGCACCCGTAAGCAGATCAATCATAAAGCTTGGCTCTTTCATCTGCGGTGGATAAGCTGAGTGGACTTCGTCGTATTTATTCTTTCAGCGGCCTCAGCTCTTGTGGTCGTGCATATTTTCCTGTTTTATTTAGGTTCATGTATGGTTCGTCTGACTTGTCTAGACTCGTTTTTCTCTGTCAATTCAAGAGACCATTTACTTCTTGGTTATACTCTAGTTACATACGGCGACACGTGCTTAATGTATCAAAGCCAGTTTGGTTAGACTCTCTAGAAAACGAAGGCAACCTCCATCCTTGAATTCAGAAAATGCATCAAGTCAGTTCATTCAAAGGTTGAATTTTTTGTAACTTACGATTAATGGCCTACAAGAAGTCCTTCAAGATAATGAACTACCAACTACGGTCTTGCATTGGTGGATGAAAATTGAGACCAGGTCAATTCTTGCTCGTTAAGCTACAATGTTTAGCGAGTACGCTTGTTGATCTGATTCCAACACCATTTTTTTAATAATCAATAACTCTGGGGTTCTGACTAGAAAAGTTCCTTATTTAAGCCTGCTCAGCAAAAGATCGATTAAACAGCGAAGAAACAGATCTCTTGAATGAGCTCGATGAAGAAACACTTTGCCGAAACAAGCCGAAGCTCCACCATGGCAGAAAACATTACAGAGGATAATATCATCGACATATTGTCAAGGCTACTGGTCAAGTCCTTGATGCGATTCAATTGCGTAAGCAAACGATGGTGATCTCTGATTTCCGACCAGCGCTTTGCAAAATTGCACTACAAAGGCTCATCTTGGAGAACATAGCCCCGAGACAGAAAATTACCAAAAGCAACCCGCTCCAAACCATAGACTATGAAGCACTCGACAACGCTGAGGTCAATGATTGTGTGGTGGTAGAGTCTCATGACTTGGGGAGGGATGAACCCTGGGGTCTTGCGGGGTCATGCCACGGCTTGGTGAGTGTGGCCGTCTACGATGGATTTCTCATGTATAACCCAACCACCAATGAGTCCACGAAGTCGCCAGCTTCTGATTTAGTTGCAGAACACGAGTTCTTCCATGGACTCGGTTACAACTCCACAACCGATGATTATAAAATAGTACATGGAGATTGCTTTGAAGAAACTGATGGCTCTAAGGAATGAGTATCGGAGATACTGTCGCTCCGATCCAGTTCTCATAAAAGGGTTCCTAGCAAAGATGTTCCCAAGGTGGATGGAGTTGGAATTTATCTAAACGGGGCAGTTCACCGGATTGTGAATCATGGAAGTGGAAATAGGATAGAGCAAGCCATCATTCCTTTTGGTTTGGCCATAGAAACATTTGAAGAGGCGACTCCAATCCCCAAAGTCGCAGGGATAGTTTTTGAGGGTCTGGGGATTCACAGGGGACACCTATTCATTTATCATGTCACTTTTAGTTTCGAGGCTTGGATCATGCACGAATATGGGAAAGGTGAATCCTGGACTAGATCACTTTTAGTGTCCTGATCAACAGTTTACCTGCCTCTCAACTTTATACGATCCCGATAGCCTACGCCCAGAGTGGAAAAATTATTTTCCAGATCTGTGTGTTGGAGATGATTTTGTTCGATCCGGAGGATGGTACATACAAGAATTACCCCATTGAAGAGGATGACAATGTTGAGTCCGATGTCTATATGGAAACTCTTTTTTCGTCTTATGTTGGCCATGAGCCATGAAGGTACAAGCTTTATGTGTGCTGGTTTATCGCATCGTGTTTACTGTTTAGTACACATAATGCCCTGAAGAGTTCTTATAGTCATGTATTTTTCTGGCTCGCGAGTTGTTGTATTTGAATTTGACTTCGCTGTCTCTAATCCCGTCCAACCCCATGATTGTTCTAGGATATGCAACATCTAATAGCAAAAAGAATATGAAAGTGGTTATCTTCGGCAATATCCTGCATATTTTACAATTTTTTGTTGCCTTTCAAACTTTTGTATCTTATATCATTTTGATCTTCTGCAGACTTCATCCAGATCTGAAGATTACAGGAAGAGGAGCACAACATTTCCAGTCAAACGTTAGAAGTGGTGATCTTACATACATGTGTCACGAACCGGGAGTTTCTCTACCGTTCCCCACGATCCGTGCGGCCTTAGGAACGATCCTAAGTCAGCCAACACACCAACTCACACTCACTCAAGGGTCGGGTAATCCGAACCGAACCGGTGGGCACAAGATCACTCGCACAAGGATCACACGACTTAGAGAGAGTGGAGGGAAATCTGAGTTTGTATTGATTCTCCGATTGATTTACAAGGGAAGGGACGAGCCCTTTATATACACACAATGCACAGCTCGTATCATGATTGCACCGCGCATGGCTTATGCCAGCAGGCATCATCATTGCGCCACTCACGCCTCATGCCAGCCGGGTTAGTGGAAGACCAACGGTCACCTGGCCGAACGGTCGCCTAGGCCAACGGTCATGTCCCCCATTCGCTTGGATCATGCTCGAGTGGGCTGAAGGGTCGGTTTGGGCCGGCGGTTCGGTTCGGGCCATCCGCCATCATCTTGATTAGCTCATGGGCTAGTTCCCACATCATGTCACGGTCCATTTTGATCGAACAAATGCTTGGGCCGTGATATTCTCCCCCACTTAAATGGGCGACGCCCTCGTCGCCGTTTTCCGCATGGAAAGCCTCGATATGTTTCCGGAATTGCCACAACGCTTCTTCCGTTTCCCAGCTATCCTCGCTTTCTGGCAAACCTCGCCATCGTATCAGATATTCCTGTTTGGGTGCCCTATAGCGCTTTCGTATGACTCGATCGTCCAGCACCCGCTCGACCTCACGATCGTAAGCCACCTTGGCTCCCATTGGCGCCCGCTGAGATTCCCCCCGTTCCGGTTCCACTTCGTCCATGTGAAATGGCTTGAGCATGCTCACGTGGAACACCAGATGTATCTTCAACTTCGCTGGGAGTTCCAGTTTGTAAGCCGCTTTCCCAATCCGTTGCACCACACGGAATGGTCCTTCGTAGCGACGTAGCAAGGCCTTATGCACTCCCTTATATCGTAAGGGCAGCTTGCAAAGGACTTGATCCCCGATCTGGAACTCCATATGCCGACGTTTCTTGTCAGCCCATTTCTTCATTCTCTTTGAAGCTTTGTGGAGACACGTCCGAGCTAAATCGGCCTCCTCTTGCCATTCCACAGCGCTTCGAATTGCGGCCGGACTACTTCCTCGATAGCCCGTTGCGACCGCGTTCGGAGTGAGCGGTTGCTGTCCCGTCACAATCTCGAAGGGACTTTTACCCGTCGACTCGCTCCGCTTCAGATTATACGAAAATTGAGCCACATCGATCATCTTGGCCCAATCTCTTTGGGTTGCGCTCACATAGTGTCGTAGGTATACTTCCAGTAGCGCATTCACCCGTTCGGTCTGGCCATCGGTTTGTGGGTGAAGACTGGTGGAAAAGTTTAATTCAGAGCCGAGCAATTTGAAAAGCTCAGTCCAGAATTTACCCGTGAACCGAGGGTCCCGATCACTTACGATCGTCCGTGGCACACCCCAAAGCTTGACGATGTGCTTTAGGAACAACTTGGCTGCCTCCTCGGCCGGGCAATCGTCCATGGCCGGTACGAACGTTGCATACTTAGAAAATCGATCAACAATCACCATTAGGGTCCGACACCCTTCGGACTTCGGTAATCCCACGATGAAATCCATCGAGATGCTCTCCCATGGCTTTTCCGGGATCTGCAGTGGTTCAAGGAGTCCAGCGGGACACCTTTGCTCAAGTTTGTCTTGCTGACACACGAGGCAAGTCTTCACGTAGGCCTCCACATCATCACGTAAGTGCGGCCAGTAGTATTGATCTTCCACGAGAGCCATAGTGCGACGAATCCCAGGATGACCCGCCCACTTTGAATCGTGGCATTCTCGTAAGATCTCCCTTCGTAATTTCCCGAACGATGGAACATAAAGTCTCCTACCTTTGGTGTAGAGGAGATCGTCTTCACACCAAAACGTTCGAGTCTTGCCTTCTCGCACATACTCGAGAAGCACTTTGGCCGAAGGGTAGTGTTGCAGCCCTTCCTTAATTCTGTCGATCAAAGGACACTCGGGTCGACTTATCGTGGCCAGCACACTCTTCCGGCTCAAAGCATCCGCGACCGAGTTTGTTTTTCCTGGCTTGTACTCCAACACATAGTCGAACTCGGCCAGGAAATCTTGCCATCGAGCTTGCTTCGGGCTCAGCTTCTTTTGAGTCTGAAAATAACTTGCGGCGACATTGTCTGTTCGCACGACAAACCGGGAACCCAAGAGGTAATGTCTCCAAGTGCGAAGACAATGGACGACGGCGGTCATTTCCTTCTCCTGAACAGTATACCGCCGCTCTGCATCATTCAACTTCCGTGACTCGAAAGCCACCGGATGTCCTTCTTGCATAAGGACGCTCCCTATGGCAAAGTCCGAAATCAGTCTCCACCTCGTAGGGTTTGTCGAAATTGGGCAGCACCAGCACCGGTTCTCTGGTTATCAGCTGCTTCAAGCGATCAAACGCTTCTTGGACATGTCTCGACCACTCCCACGTTCTTCCTTTCTTGAGCATGTCCGTGAGAGGAGTTGTGATGTCTGAGTAATCCCGAATGAATCGGCGATAGTAGTTCGCCAATCCAAGGAACGATCTCAGTTCCGTGAGCTTCGTCGGTGGTTCCCACTCCGTGATGGCTTGGATCTTTGCTGGATCCATCCTTACTTGTCCCCCACCAATGATATGGCCGAGGAAGGGTACCTCAGGCTGAGCGAAGGCACATTTCTCCTTCTTCACATACAACTCATTGTCCCTTAGGACTTGAAACACCTGTCTAAGATGTTTGGTATGCTCTTCGAGCGTCCGACTATAGATAACAATGTCATCCAAATATACCACAACAAACCGATCGAGGAATGGTTGTAGTACCTTGTTCATGAGAGTGCAAAAGGTCGCCGGGGCATTGGTTAATCCGAAGGGCATCACCAAGAACTCATATGAGCCATACCGTGTCACGCACGCTGTCTTTGGTTCATCGCCTTCTGCGATTCGAACCTGATAGTACCCCGAACGTAGATCGAGCTTCGTGAACCAGCGCGCGCTTCCGAGCTGATCAAACAAATCCGCAATGAGCGGGATGGGGTACTTGTTCTTGATCGTGAGCTTGTTCAAAGCTCTATAGTCGATGCACATCCGAAGAGACCCGTCGTGTTTCTTTTGGAACAACACCGGCGCACCAAATGGGGCCTTCGAAGGTCGTATGTAACCTACATCAAGTAGGTCTTTGAGTTGTTTCCTCATCTCTTCCAACTCTGGGGGTGCCATGCGATACGGCGCCATGGCAGGTGGTCGAGCATCCGGGACCAGCTCGATTCGATGGTCTACCTCCCTCTTTGGTGGAAGCTTCTTAGGTAACTCGGGAGGCATAACGTCCTTGAACGTTTCAAGGACTCGCAGCACCTCTGTCGGGGCTTCAGTCTCGCCCATTTTTGGGTCTTCGGCCTTGAGAACTGCCAAGTACGTCTCCTCTCCTTTCTGAGTTCCTCGGGAGAGTTGAATTGCCGAGATCATCTTCTGGTTAAGCCCGGGCTTACGGGCTAACGGGACCACACACTGGGATCCGGGTTCCAAGATGCACAAGCAATCCATGGACGGAACTACCATGCCGTTCACTCGTTCAATGAATCCTAGACCAATGATAAAATCATAGTCGTCGAGCGGAATTACATCAATGTTCTGTTTACCTCTCCATGGTCCCACCGCGATCTCCACATCACGAGCCGTGCCGAGAGCAGGGACCCGCTCCGAGTTCACCGTCTTCAACCAGCCACCTTGTCTTTCGACTTGCAAGCCGAGCTTCTTGGCAGCTTCTGCCGACACGAACAAGTCAGAAGCTCCCGTATCAACAAGGGCGCTCATCTTTGTGCTGCCGATCATCACTTCTGCGAACATCATGCCCTTGGGCTTGCTCGCCTTCTTGGATTGCATGGCGTTGAGGACCCTTACCGATCCCACCTTCGCCGTTTGTTTCTCTTCCTCGTCGGCTTTGAGGGTAGCCGCAACTTTCTGTCCTCTGGGGCAGTCACTCCCCCTGTGAGGACCCTGGCAAAAGTAACATCTATAGGAGATCGGTCTGTCTCCTCTCTGTCCACCATAGCTAGATCCCACCTCATGGCGAGCGTGGGCTGCTGGTGCTCTGTTGTTGTAGGGACGATGAGGGGGTTTGTTTCTATATCCCCCACCAGTCACCTTGCCCGCCTTAGGCCGAGCATCCTTCTTCTCCGGGGCCTTGAACTCTTCGAGCGAATCAGCTGCCGTCATGGCTGAAGCAAGTTCCCTCGCGTTCTGCCTTTTCAACTCGTTTTTGGCCCAGGGTTTGAGACCACTAATGAACTGATAGTAGGCCTCCGTGTCATTCATCGAGGGGATTTGGAGTTTCAGCTCCGAAAACTTCCTCACGTATTCACGAACCGTGCCCCTCTGCTCAAGACGCCTCAGCTCATCTCGAGCTTCTTCTTCCGCATAGGCAGGGAAGAATTGCTTCCGGAACTCACCGGTGAAGGCTTCCCATGTATCGATAGGCCCAGCCGCTCTATCGTTGATCCGAGTACGCCACCACAGTAACGCGGTTTCACCAAGGTACATTGCCGCGGTGTTGACCCGTGTGGCGTCGTCCCGAATCCCGGTCGCCTCAAAGTACTGATTCAAATACCAAAGGAAGTTATCAACATCCTTGGCCGTCCTCGAGCCCTTGAACTCTTTAGGTCGAGGGACATCCACTTTCGACGGTGCGGGAATCATCCCGTCCACACGTCTGGCCTCAAGGGCCACCACTCTGGCACGCAGGTCGGTCGATTCAGCCCGCTGTTCGTTCGACTCCGTCCGCAGCTCCGCAATTTCTGCTCGAGCAGCGGCTAGTGCGACCTCCAAGGTCTCGTTCTTCTTTTGGATATCCTCTGAGTCTTTAAGAGCACCCCCGACTTGCCCTTGAAGCGCACCCATGCTGTCTCTAAGCTCCCGCATCATGGCGAGCAGCTCCTCTTTCCCAGCAACGAGCACCATCAAGTCGTTGGTCAGCTCAACGACTCTGTCTTGCGACTCCGCAGTGGCCAGCTCCATCTGACCCACCCGGTTCTCTATGTCGCGCAACATATCCCGTGAAGTAGCACGATCCTTCCTGGTCTTAACAGCAACTTGCTGTTCGTTGGGTCGTTCAACAGCTCTTCCAGTTCGTTCATCACCGAACTGGACTTCGGCATCAACCACCGCTTCAACCGCCTTCTCAGCATTCTTGGCCATCGCTTCGAAGGATGAGTGTAAACACAAGATCGACTCCGAACAGAGATCGAACTCGCTCTGATACCACTTGTCACGAACCGGGAGTTTCTCTACCGTTCCCCACGATCCGTGCGGCCTTAGGAACGATCCTAAGTCAGCCAACACACCAACTCACACTCACTCAAGGGTCGGGTAATCCGAACCGAACCGGTGGGCACAAGATCACTCGCACAAGGATCACACGACTTAGAGAGAGTGGAGGGAAATCTGAGTTTGTATTGATTCTCCGATTGATTTACAAGGGAAGGGACGAGCCCTTTATATACACACAATGCACAGCTCGTATCATGATTGCACCGCGCATGGCTTATGCCAGCAGGCATCATCATTGCGCCACTCACGCCTCATGCCAGCCGGGTTAGTGGAAGACCAACGGTCACCTGGCCGAACGGTCGCCTAGGCCAACGGTCATGTCCCCCACTCGCTTGGATCATGCTCGAGTGGGCTGAAGGGTCGGTTTGGGCCGGCGGTTCGGTTCGGGCCATCCGCCATCATCTTGATTAGCTCATGGGCTAGTTCCCACATCATGTCACGGTCCATTTTGATCGAACAAATGCTTGGGCCGTGATACATGCATATGTATTCCACAAAAATGAGAGAAACAACCAACAACCTTTTCCCAACTGCGAGTTATGATCTATCTAGTTACTCAAAATGAGATTTTCCTAGCATTAACACAACATTCTCAAGAGGATGTCATCAAGAAGAAGAAGAAGAAGAAAAGGGCACACATATGCTCGACCAGTTGAGATCACATCAATCTATCTTATAAAGAACATTGTTTTGGTATGTGACAGGCCAAATGATTGGCGGAACAATATTTATATTAAGCCATCCTACATCTCTTTTAAAACCATCTTTGCATCGAGTGATTCCATTCAAAACAAATAAAGTTAGACGATCTGATGACAGACCTTGATTAATCGAACTATTGACTGTAAACTAGTGCTATCTTGATCCTTGAGATAGAATTTGGGTCAAACATGAGTGACACGACAAACGATAATGCCGATGTCTCCATAGCAAAGCACTTCTGAGGCTATGTTTATGGAATAGGATAAAAGTTGGATATGATAATTGATAAGTGATACCCTTCACGGGTGTTTGGTTGCTTGCTGTCCAAAACAAGAAAAGATTGGCTAAAACAAGGATGGAATCCGGGTTAAAAGATCTGTTGAGAGTGGGATTCTTGTTATAAAAGCTCCTTTGTGAAAAGACCTACGTTCTCCTTCTTCTTCTCCTTTTTCGTAGCTCTCTTGTTCGGTTACAATCAGATCTAGCGGCGAGGCAACAAGCTCCGGCATCACTCTGTCATAGGTAAAGACAACCCTGTCACCAACACCACGTTTTACTGATATGTTTTTTTTTTTTTTTTTGGTTCCTCTTTCTTACGGACTTCTTTTCATTGCAGAGATTGCGAGTTTAGTCGTCTCCTCTGCTCCGGCAACCAAGAATTAATGTTTTTCACTGCTTCTTGCTGCTAATTTTTTCGTACGATGTTATGGTCTCTGGATCTTTGCTCGTATTTTATTTCTTAATGTCCCTTTTTTTTTTACAAGCCAGATTTTCTGAAGGCCCAGACCTTGTGCTTATGAAGGATCAGATTTTCTGCTTCTGCCACTTAATTGGTTGTGTTTCTGCCGAATTGACTTTTGTGCATTTGTCAATTGAATATATTTACAGATTTGATATTTGTGGCAGTTTACCACATTTACTATTGTCATTCGAATTGTAAGTATCATTCATTTTTATAAAACAGTATTGTTTATTTTAACACTGTGTATTCTTCCCAACAAACATCACATATACAGACTAGTTTTTTCGCTATCTACCTACATCGAGCGACAAATCAGATGACATCCCCTAATTTCTGTTTTGTGCTGCAATCTTTGGCCATTAGGATTTTCTTAGCAGCTATTTTCTTTTCAATTTTTGATGCTATGTAGTTTCGCTTTCCTGACTTGATTCACTCCAATTGCTCTATGTTTAGACTCTTGGTTTATGTACCTTTACCTCCTGATTTGATTTTATGACCCAATCCTTGCTATTTAACTTTTAACTGTGTACTGTAAATACGTCAAGCACATCCTTTTTCATGCCTATACCGTGTAGTTGTCCATACAAAGTGGCGGGGTTACGAATGCAGTAAATTCAACATAAAAGATGGCGTAAACGCATTGGCATTGTCGGATAATACTGTCTTAATTCATCCCCCAGAAACAAAAGCAAGAGAACATAGGGGATAAGCAAATTTCATCTTCATCACCATGTTAGCATTTGCATCGGCAATGTACACGGTGCTGGTAGAGTGCATCGGCCTCGATCTGCCTCGGATCGACAGCATTCATGACGGCCAGGTGCTTTACCGCAACATTCTTTCTCCGGTGGCTCGTGAATCCATTAGGAAAGCCCGATCTTGGATGACGCCCATTGAGCATGTACCTACGGGACTGGACTTGCTCTTTAGCAACGGAATGATGTAATCAGCATGTCTGGGAATCATGTTACGCTTTTTAGTCGGTAATTACCATTGCCAAGAGATAGAGAGAGAGAGACGTGAATGTATGTTATTAACCTTCTATGTCTGTTTGGCAATGTTCCCGTTTCTGTGTTTCTGTTCTCGGGAACAGTAAAGAACAGAAACATGTTTGGTAATGCAAATAATTATGATTCTGATTCTGTGTTCCGAAACACTTTTGGACCACTTTTCAAAACAAAAAAAAGTTGATTTTTGTGTTCCGGAATACTTTTGAAATCATTGTTTTCCATTATATATTTCTCTGAATTTTTCATCGATACTTTTAGTTCTTGTTGAAACATGATTTATAATTATAATTATATTTATATTTATTTTTAAAATTAATTTAAAAATAACAAAAAATCATAAAAATTACAAAATCAACTTTGAAAGCCTTGGCTGAGCCTTAGGAACCAATTTTGAATTAAAAATAGTTTTCATATTTTTTAATATTTTTTACTTTATTTAATTATAAAATATCCAAAAAATTAGAAAAATATCATTCGTGGTTAGAAAAATACACAAATATAGTTGATATTTTTATTTCAATTTCCTCTTTAAGATGGTATTTTTAAATCTAAAAAAATTAAACTTTCTTTTTCGCAACTCTTTTTTATTTTTTCGTTCTTTTTCTTAATCACTATTTGATTTAATTATTTTCTCTTTTCTTTGTCATCAAATATAATTATTTAATTATATAATTTAAATGCAAATTGAGAATAAAAATTTTATACAGTTACCAAACCCGTTTCTGTTCCTGGAACAAAATTTTTAGTAGTTACCAAACGCGTTCTGATTTTAAAAAATCATCCGAGAACAGAAACACTGAGGAACAGAAACACGGGAATAGAAACATTGCCGTACATAGCCTTATTTCGGCCAAGGATATTATGGGCGTACAAGGAGTGACGTGGCATATTCACTCCCATTCACTGAAAACTCCATTTATCCTGCCAAGCATTTTGTGTCGGTGTCATCTCGTAAACCTCACACAGGCTCTCTCACACCACCTCCCCTCCCCCCCCCCCCCCCCCCCCCCCCCCCCCCCTTTGGTCGGTCGTCCTCCTTTTCTTTCTTCCTCAGCCTTGCCTCCGCCGCGCCGGCCATCTCTGGCACTGCAGGAGACCACGCACGACCGCCGCCACGCCAACGAGCCCCCTCAGCCTTTGTCTTCTACCTCCCACCTCCCCCATCCGCTCACGGCTCGGTCCGCAACCCCACCTCCGCCCCCGGGGTTGGCTATGCCCTCAGACCTCGAAAAAGCCACCTACAGCCTTCGCCGACTCTATCGACCTCGATCGCCTCCGGTGAGCCCAAGATCCGAGATCTAGGGCTCGGACGACCCTGGAGATTTCCTGTTTCCTTCCGTAGCAAAAGATCTGACAAACCCTCGCCTTGTTATGTGCTCGGTAAGCTTCTTCACTTAGTGCAACCGATCGACAGGCAAAGAAACAGATCTTTCACTCAAAACCTACCCAATGAAGAGACTATATGCAGAACCAAGCCGAACATCGATCTCTGCAGTGGCTGAAAGTTTCACCGAGGATATCGTCATCGAGATACTCCTGAGGCTACCGGCCAAGTCCTTGATGCGATTCAAGTGCGTCGCTAAACGTTGGCAGTCTCTAATATCTGACCCGGGCTTCGCCAAGTCACATCTGCAAAGGCTAGAGACAGGGGATATAATTTCTAGTCAGAGAATCTTCAAGACCAGGCCCCTCGAGACCATAAACTATGAAGCGCTTGATGGGGGCATTGGCGCGGTGGTAAAGTTTCATGAGCCAATAATGGACATTCCTAACCGTGGTCCCTTACTCGTTGGGTCTTGCAATGGCTTGGTATGTTTATCTGTTCACGGTGGATTTGTCCTCTATAATCCGACCACTAAGGAGTCTAGGAATTTGCCTGGTTCTGATCATTTTCGAATGGATAATTTTATCCGTGGATTTGGATATGATTCTCGATCGGATGACTACAAAATAGTGCAACACAAGGGTGCTGATGGTTCTGAAGAATGGGAGCTGGTAATATTTTCGCTCAAGTCCGGTTCTTGGAGAAGGACACAAGCCCGATACGAAAGGCACTTCTGCCTCGTTGAAACGGGACGGGGAGTTTACTGGAACGGGGCCTTACACTGGTGCCTATCCTACCAGAGCACGGAAAAGACCGAGATTGTATCATTCGATTTGTCGGAAGAGAAATTTCAGCAGGTGCTTTCAGTCCCTGAAGTCAGTGGGTATGGACGTATTGGGTATGGACATTTCAGGGGACTTGGGATTCATGGGGCCAATCTGTTCATATACCACGTCAACTATGATGACTGCTTACGGGCTTGGACAACGAGTGAATACGGGAAAGGAGGGTCCTGGACAAAATTATTCAGTGTATCAACTGAAGGAATACCTACCTACTACAAGTATGGAGTACCTATCCCCAGGTATTGGGAACGAATCCCGGTGGCTTACACTAGGAGTGGGAAAATCGTTTTTCAGCTATCTATGCATGAGCAGATAATTTTGCTCAATCCGGAGGATAATACTTACAGGAATTATCCAATCCAAAAAAGCGGGTATATTGCCTCTGCTATCTACGTGGAAACTCTTGTTTCTCCTTATCTTGGCTGTGAGCCATCAAGAATCTAAAGCTAGAGCTTCTTAAGAGTTGTTTTTGTGGATTTGGTCTTACCGTTTTTAGCTTGAGTTTCTTCTTTTGGGGGATTTGGCCATCTTGATGATCACGTGGAATTTGAAGAAGAAATAGAGACAATGTCTAGGTCTATCATGAGATCTGAGATCTGGTCATTCATTAGTAGCTTCATCATTGAGCTTTCCGTGCTCTGTCCTTTCTAGATGTTCTGCTTTTAGTACTCTTTCCCCTCTAGATGCATTGATAGTAGCCGCCCCTCAAGCTTCGAATTCTAGTCTAGTCCGTCGATAGATGACTTGTTACTTATCGTTGACAAGCCTCGATCAGGACGAGATCAATAGCAGATGGGGACAATTGATCGATTGTTCGTTTTTGGCTCTGAACTCGATGGTGCCCATCCTTTCCTCACTCTCCAGAGAGATGGGTGGATCGTGCTTGTGCCATCAAGCCGACAAATGATATTTAACAGAAGTATAGACAGCAACAAAAGAGCCTATTGGAGAGATAGGGAAGATACCAGCTTATGAACAATTCAATTGGTCATGTTATTTAATGAACATTCCATTATAACCATGTGAATGGTAAGTTGGTAACGCGAGCACATCGTAAAATTATCCAGTGATTCAGTTGGAGTGGAACATGAGAGGTATAATTCTAACAAGAAAACGGTATAATTCCATTATAAGCCCTGAGTCCCCTGATGGACTCCCCTCGACATCGCTCTTCAACCGTTGAAGAGGGAGGAGACGGAGGAGGAGGATGCGGTTTGGATTAAGTCAGAGAAGGGGATAGGAAATTGGAGAACTGCAGGGACTCGAACGATTCGTCTTCGTTGTCGTCATCGAAGCCCTCGAAGTGGGAATCGGCGAGGGATTTCAAGGAAGAGACACAGATAAGGAGAAGAGAGAGAAGAGGGAGGAGAGAGGGGCGAGGCATTAGGGTTTGGAAGTGGAGGCTTTTAATTTTTATTTTGTTCTGTTTTAGGGAATAAAAAAAGGCCCAATCCCAAAAAAAAACCTCAAACTTTGGTATTTGTCCCAAAAATATTCACAATTTTTTTTTGTCTCCTAAAAAATCTCAAACTTTTTATTTTGTCCCAAATCTATCAATCAAATCCCAAAAATACCTCAAACTTTGGCTTTTGTCCCAAAAATATCCATAATTTTTTTTGTCTCCTAAAAAACCTTCAACTTTTGAATGTCCCAAATCTACCAGTCCAATCACCAAAAAATCCTCAAATTTTGGCCTTTGTCCCAAAATTATCAACAACTTTTTTTGTCTCCTTAAAAACATCAAAGTTTTGATTTTGTCCTTAGTGAATCTTAGGTGGCAGTTTCACCTCATTATAGTCATTGACGTGGAAAAATTCTCAAAAAATGTTCTCTCTTTAGACTAGCAATTAGGGCTGATTTTCAATCGTGCTCTTTTCATATCTCTCCTTTCCATCTCGTAGAATTCTCGACGATTCCGATGTCGGCCATCTAGCTTCTGTCGAAACTCCAAGTGATTCTCGATCGTCGCCCAATGGCGTGGCCTTATCCCGAGACAATAGCAACCATTGTCATCGGCTCCTTACCCATTGATAGCCCTCGATGCCAATCGAGCCTCCCACCAAGGACCATCGTGCCGACCCTACCTCTGTGACAGCAAGCTGCTGCCCCCAACGCTTTCTTGTGATCATCATTTCAGTAAAAATTTGAAGTATAAGTGTCGCGACCCTCCCGAGGCGGAGGGTTAATGGGCTGCCCGATCGCTGGCTAATCGGACACGGGCCTCTCCCAATGTCCATTACCCAAATCGCAACTGCTGGATATACGTGGTCGACCTTCAGTGTGGTCTAGTGACATGTGATGAGTGTACATGCCCAGGAGTCGCCACCAATCGTTTCGTGGAGGGTACGATCGGGAACCCTATCGAATAGTTGGGAGTGGTCTATTCGATTCTGCGGAAACCAGAGAATTGGGTTCGGGGACTTAGTTACGCCAACTCTCGGAGTTGACGCCCTTTCGGTACCTAAGCTGAATGGTTTATCTGATCCTAGGATTTCATACAGATGAATGAGGTACATATCCTAAATCTAGGAGTTCATGCAGATGGGAATGACTACCCTATCATTCACAATCAATAGAAATAAGTGCGCAAATCAAGGATCTAGTACATGCGGATAAAACACATGAAATTAGCATGGTATCCCTAATGAGGCCCTATTAGCCTAGAGAAATATCAATCAAGGCTTAGGAATGATTTTGGCATGATTTGCCCATGAGGGGCAAAATCGTAATTTTGAACAATTCGGGGAAGATTTACCTTGCAAGGGTAAATCTGTCATTTTAGATGAATTGGGAAGTCAAAAGAAGGGGGAAATAGGATTGGCCATCAATCCAGTCCATTTCCTATTTTTCGGGAATTTCCAGGATTTTCTGGAATTTAAAAGTGATTTTACCCTCGGATGGGTAAAATAGTCATTTTGGGCAAAGATGAGAACTGAAAATCTCAAATATTAGGGTTGGTCGTCCACCTGACCCAAACCCTAACTTTAAGCAATTTTCAGAACTCGATTGAGATAAGAAAGACGATTTTCCCATTAAAGGGCAAAATCGTCATTTTGAGAAAAGAGGCGGGACTCGAAAACCCAAGCCTAAGAATTGGTCGCCTACCTGACCCAATTCTTACCTTGGCATTATCGGTCTTATCTCGCATACACAGCAGAGGCGACTTACCCCTAAAGGGTAATGTCGTCAAGTCACGGAAAATTGGGTAAGAAACCACAAAAATAGGGTTGACCAGTTGTCTGTAATCAATCCTCGATTTTTAGGGATTTCTGGAGTGTCTAGGATTTTACCACAATTTTTCCACATTTTTTTGGAATTTCCTGGAATTTTCTAGCATTTTTTGGATTTTCTAGGATTTTTCTGATTTTTTTATTATTTTTTTTAAAATCATTTCTGATTATTTTTTATTTAAAAAATATGATTCGGACCGGGTCGACCCGACCCAGACCTGGACCAGCGAAACCCTCGGCCAAAACGACACCGTTGTCGCGACCCTCTTGAGGTTGTCGGGCTCTCGATGGCTAATGGGCCGTCCTGTCTGGTCGGACGCGGGCCTCTCCCAAGGCACATTACCCAAATCGCAACGGAGGTATGCGTGATCGACTTTCAGTGTGGTCTAGTGACATGTGCTAAGTGTGCATGCCATGGAGTCGCCACCAATCATTTTTTTAGGGTATGATTGGACCACCCAATCGAATAGTTGGGAGTTTCTATTCAATTCTGCGAGAACCAGAGAAATGGTTTCGGGGACTTAGTTACGCCAACCGTTAGAGTTGACGCCCTTTCGGTACCTAAGTTGACTGAATTTTCTAGCCTGAGATTCATGCGGATGAGTAAGGTATGAACCCTAAATCTAGAAATTCATGCAGATAGGAGTGATTATCCTAGCAATCACAATCAGTAACAAAATACGCAACTCAAGGAATCTAGATATGCAAATAAATCACATGGCATTCCTAGTAATGCCATATTTATCAATCACAGCTCAAGAATGATTTAGCTATCCTGGCCGTTCTACACTCGATCTAACCTAAGAAAAACATTAGGAAGCATCGCAAGAGTTCGAGAGTACTCACATGGGGTTCGCCGTGCCCTGGTTTGGTCTTGGACGAGCTATCGAACTCATGCCGACCCGATTATATTTGGGGATCCACTCGGCGTTTTACACCATGAAATCATGTGAAACAAAAACGAAAAATATTCAGCAAGGGGCATTTATTGTAGATGGTGGTCGATCTAATTGGACATCAAGACTAAAAAAGATGTAGAAATTTACAAATTAAAAGACTCGAATGATATTTTTTTTTTGCCAAATTCAACTCTATGCGTCGTGAAGAAACACATGCAATTGAACTTGAATTTTGACTATTTATGAGTTCAAAATGAAAAGAAAATTAAAATAAAAATATTGACTATTTTTCTATATTTTTACGACATCGAATGCTATTTTTCTTCATTTTTCATGTATTTTTCTATTTTTGGAAAATATTAAAAAATTGAAATATTATTTTTTGTCAAAAATGGTTCCTTTAGCTTGGTCAAGGCTACCAAAGATGATTTTTTAATTTTTTAACTTTTTATATATTTTTTATGAATTTTTAAAAAATAAACTATGAAAGACTAATAAAAAATCAGGTGTCAACAGCTGCCCCTCTTTGAGAGGAATTTCGTCAGAGGTTTCTCTCAAAGACAAGGTGGCACCTGTGTTCCGATCGACTCGACTGGGAAAAGAAAAGAAAAGAAAAGAAATCATGACATCTAATTTTCATGCCCATCAATGTGTGCTTTTCCTTAAAAAGAGATGTGCTCATTCAATTCCCTGATATGATGTAAGAAAGTTAAGGAGTAGATAGACTTCCCTGCCCCTTACCTGCCGAATGCTTGCGGCATTTGCTGTGTCTGATGGGTTCAAGTAGATTCCTAAGGACTCGTCATCGGAGTGTCATAGAGATGTTAAGCTCTGACCTGTATGGTAGGTCAAACCATAATGGGATTCCTAACTGATAGGAACCTAAGGAAGACGCATCCCACATTTGGGAATTTGCCAAGGGTTTTGATCCGTGTGGTGGACTAAACTAGAAATGGCTTGCCTAATGTAAGGCTTATTAGGGAAAACGACTTCTCCCGCGTTCGGGATTCATCAAGGTTTTGATACGTATGGTGGATCGGACCATTGGGTTGATCCTTCAGGCGGTCTCTACCAGTCTTTTGACCCTTCAGGCGGTTTCTACCATTCATTGACCCTTCATGCGGTTTCTACCATTGAGTTGACCCTTCAGGCGGTTTCTACCATTGGTTGACCCTTCAGGCGGTTTCTACCATACATTGACCCTTCAGGCGGTTTCTACCATTGGTTGACCCTTCAGACGGTTTCTACCATACATTGACCCTTCAGGCAGTTTCTACCATTATGTTAACCCTTCAGGCGGTTTCTACCATTGATTGACCTTCAGGCGGTTTCTACCATACATTGACCCTTCAGGCGGTTTCTACCATTGTGCTGACCCTTCAGGCGGTTTCTACCATTGATTGACCCTTTAGGCGGTTTCTACCATTGAGTTGACCCTTCAGGTGGTTTCTACCATTTATGAAATTCCAAATTGATATGAATCAAAGGATGACGTACCCGCTCTTCGGGGCTAGTCGGAGACTCGATCATTCTGTGGATCGGTCTTAGAAAAGATTTGCCTACTAAAAGGCCTCACTTAAGGATGACGCACCTAGTCTTTAGGGTGGCCAAAAGTCCTGCAGAAAGCTTAGACCTGAAAAAATTTTCCTCGCCAAGAAGATGTTAGTAATCTTTGGGAAGACAATAATTGTCTAACTGACAAAATTCTACGACTTAAGTTTTAGTCATGAAATGTGCATTTTGATTGTTGGAGGTTATCCAAAACATTCCTGCCACATACAGATGTGATCATAAATTCCTTGCACGGAAACTCTAGATCAAATAATTTGAAAATTTCAAAAAGAGTTTGCTCAAAACATCCATTGGAGTATTTCTCATCCAAGAAGGCTCCTCACTGCTCTGTGATAATGATCTTTAATAGGGAAAGTGCTCAATTTCCTACCGACATGTGCCTGGGTTTCAGGATCATTCGCAACGCATACATTTCGATCAATCAGGAGGTCTTTCACGGGACCGTAGTGTTAGGCTTGGATATCGGTTTCCAATGGGGACTCACTTTTGAGTCAAGGCCGTTGAACGAAATTTTTCACTATCTGCTCCGGGTTTACAAGTCAAGAACCCTGCAAAATGAGAAAGAAATAGTCTTGCTCGTACTTCTTTGAGCTAAGTTATACATTAACCCAAGTGTCTTAGTCAGAGAAGACTGCTTCGGGATTGTAACATTGGAAGGATTGGGGACCGAAAAAGGCTTGTTTTTTGCTTAGAAATTGTGAAGGGTTTGACATTGGTGATCATTGCAAATTTGCCACATGTCCTTCGAAGAACATCTCCATTTCTTGAAGTGTACACTCCTCTTTTAGAGCGCACAAGGATGTTTAAAAGCGTCTCTTGTTGCATTAAGAGACCATCTGTTTGTGTGTTTGCTATTTGAGCACGACATCATTTGGGGAGTAGTCATCTTGATCTGACTCCTTTGGAGGGTCTTTTCATCATCTCTCTAGACTTTACTGGGGATATTTTGAATGGACATCGGCCTTGCTTTTTACCAAGCACTTTGCTTTTTCTTGATGTCTAGGGATTTTTCTTTTCCCCTTTTTTTAATCCCGTGTTTTTCTTTTCTTTTGGAGCTAGGATTTTCAGCAATCATGCTAGATATGCAACTTAAACTTTGGCATGCTTCCGTTCCTAGAATGATGTTGCCTTTGCTTTGGAATATGCAATGATCACCAATAGGTTGTTGAAATGAATTTGCTGGCTCAACATGGTCGTGCAAAGGATAACAGTGTGTAGGATAGAGAAATGAATTATTCTCGTCATCCTATAACACTTGGATTATCATATAAACAACACACAAAGATTTATGTTAGTCCGAGCAAGAAAATTTTTAACCATTTACTTTCTGATATTGTTGGACTAACCTTCATTTGCCCCAATGTGGGATGGTTCTTGACAGGGTTGAGAATGAAAATCGCCGTTCAATGGGGTTCTCAATGGGCATCTGTAGTGTTTGGAATGAAGAAATAAATGCCTCTGTCATCTCGATCCATGTAATCGTTGCGAATGACCCTTTTGTCCATAGGTTAAGGTTTCTCAATCATTTCCAATCTCCTCATCTCTCAAGTGTGTATGGGACGTGTTTGGATTAGGCTCGCTTCTCTTATGAGAAAATACCCTTTTGAACAGTTCAAACGACTCTTGTTGGAAAAATTCATTTCATCAAGATTTATCCTTCAAAGGGATTTTGTGATGCACCATATATGTGTAATTCATGTTCAGACAATCTCTTGTTTTAAAACATGAATGTCAATGAAGTAAGAATTCTATGTCTTTTTAGATGTGAGAATCGAATTAATTCTGAAAGTTTTTAATCTCCAATGAATTGGGAAAAAGGATACTTACCTGCCCATCGAGGCTGGAGATCCTGGAGATATAAAAGGGATATGTCATTGTATATTCTAAAACTTTGCAAAAATTGGAACGATACATCTTACCCTTCGTCATATGCTCCAACGAGTGTACAAGGGTTGTGAAAATATGTCTGCCCTGATGGCGAGCTCCTGCCAAGGATAAATATTAAGCATTATTTTGGGTTTCCAAATTCAAAACAAATTGGGACGATACTACTTTACTCTTGATTTGAATTCCATTCTGCATGCCAATGTGGGGATTGCAGAAGCCGGCCCTCAAGCTTGTGGCCATGATTTCTTCGTCTGGTTGGGCAACGAATCCACCTCAAGGATTTACGTCGGAGGAGATTCATTCATCTTTTTGGGCGTGTTTCATGCGCTGTTTTGTTATTTGAATGCATGGCTTCTTGGGTGCCTCGTCTCTATTCATCACCTGAGAGGAAAATGAGAGAACATTATCCCCGCATCTGATTGAAAATCATTTAGGGACGATACGTTCTTTTTACCAAATGGGTGGCTCCGCGGCCAAATGCGTTTTACGTTGAAAGGATGGATTCCATTACGCTCTGCGGATGATAACTATCGCTTGGGGGACTTGCCCCACGGATTAAACGATGAATATGATGTCTTCGGCTTCGACATGCTTTCCGGATGTAGGAATGGTTTGCCCCCATTTTCAGTAGAGATGGGTTTTGTCGAGTGGGCAAGATCAAAAACTCATCCTAGATTTGGCTTTAGTCGAAGGTTGAAATCCCGACCTTGGATAAGCGAATCATGATTCATCTCCTTCTGCTTCGGATTTGTCATTTGCGCGCTTCACATTTTACAATACCAACTTCGCCGCTTGATGAAAATGAATCGATGATTTTCGAATTGCCCCAAGTTCTATAGTCATCTGCGTCGAATCTCTTTGAACTTCATCGAGTGATAGACCAACTGATAAAACGATTTTTCAATCCCGAGATCGAACTCCTGACGTTTCGTACCACTGCCATTTCACTGACTACCAAGACACAGCACTATTGGCGTCCCTAACTGGTTCATTTTTTGTTATAAAATTCTCGAAGCAGTTAGCGACCCCCATTGAGAATGAAACAAGCTCAATTTAGAGTTCATAACGACTAAAGGTCCCTTGGAACGATACAGAGCTAACGTCTTTGAGCTCGCTCGGGCTTTTACTCACATTTTCCTATGTGAAGCCTTTAAATGTTTTTCTTCGTGGCGTTCAATTGATTCGTCTCGACTCTAATCTAACAAGGGATTGTCGCACTCGAGCATGATGATGCTCGCAGGTAGTACTGATCGCTGCCCCAGATTAACTCTAGGCATTAAGGAAGATTATCTCGCATGGAAGACTTTATGACAGAAAGATTAATGATACATCCAGTCACATGTGCCTAGGTCCCTTGAAGATTCTCGGTGATCAGCCAGTTACACCATGAATCAGATATATAATCGCCATTTTGGATCATAACTTCATAAGTCCATCAGTTTTAAACTGATCGATCCAGATATGGAGCTCCTCATCAAGGAAATCTTTTGATTCTTCGAGCAACTGATATTCGGGTTGACCATCATCGCTTGGCGGTGAAGGATTCCTGTTTCTGTTGTGAGCGATCTGATTCTTCGAGCTAGAACCTTCGTCATTGCTCGAGATTATAAGAGGATGATTGATCGGTTCACTATCAAAAGCACCTTCCATTTGGGGATGGGAGAAACAAAAATCCTCAGAGCATCCCCCCGCTTGATCTTCCGAAATCATACGCCCAAGCCAGGCAGATCTTTGAACACTAGGCGCAATATGTTGATCGGCGATAGGAAGAGCACTAGCGAAAAGTTGCTGCTCAAACCAAGGAGTTCGTACCTGCTGCACTTGTGGCATATACTCTTGAGTGGTGCTGAGATGATTCGGGGGAATATTCTGATTAGCGCCCAAGTAGTCGATGGTGCTGCTACCAGCTTGGTCGGTGCCTAGATTCGGCAGGGTATTTCTTACTTCAGGGGCATTGTAGTTGTGGTCATGCCTAGTGTTTAGGCACAAGTTGAGTTCTTTCAGGTTCAGTGCTGTGTGGCGCTGTCTTAGCGCCCTTCTGTAGCTCTTGAGGTGACTCGCGACTCCATCTTTAGTGAGTCCTGGTATGTTCATGATCTCAAGTATGCGCGTTGGATATGCTGGGTTGATCCCTAGTTGCTGAACCGCACTAAGGAACTTGAGATGAAGCTCGGGAGACCAATTGACCCTCGTCTTCTTGCGACCCGGAACAGTGTTGACAACTTGGCTATTGCTCTCTGGCCTATTTCCAGTAGGATTTGATCGAGCCGGAAATTGTTGTGGAGGGAATTCATCAGCTTTGGATTGGTCGGTCGTGATAGTAAGCTCATCGTTAAGGAAACTCCAATCATGGTGACGCATATCCCATCCTTTAGAAGGCATCGGTATTGACTTCGTAGAATTGATTTGTTCATGCATATCTCCAACAAAATCCGATTGTATCAAAGATGGTTCGAGGGAGTGGGGTGGTGAATGAGCATTTTCAATCCTCATATAAGGCTTATCAAGGAACCTTTCGCCGAGAGTGACAGGGCCACCGCAATTAAGGCAAGCGATAGTGCTGGGAGCTTTCTTATACCTCATGTTCTCCGCTCGAAGCTTTTCGTTTTCCTCCTTTAGAATTGCAAGTTCTTGACGTCTGTGTTGAGCCCTCAATTTGGCTCGCTTATTTTGAAACCAAAACTTGACCCTCAAAGGTTTCATCCCTAGCTTCTGGCCCAATTCATTTCTTTGTTTCATGTTCGGGAGAGGGCATTCACTAAAGAAAGCTTCAAGCTCTTGGATTTCATTCTGAGTGTGGCACTGGCGACGTTTCCTTTTCCGGGATTGACCATCGCTGCTGCTGTTGTCGTCGCTGCTGAGATCCTGAACTTCGTTGCCGAAAGGGTTGGGTTCTGTGGTTCTGGTACCAGACGCGATCCTGGAATCTTCGAGATCTCTCAATAGTTCATTTTCTGAGATTTTTGGATCAGTCGCCTCTAGCAACTGACGGTAACCCTCAAACATGTTGGATCGAAAAATGTTCGATCAATTTTTGCTCACTCAGGGTTCTCTACTCTCTCATGTATGCTCACTCTCTCTAAATTTTCTTTTGAGTGGTTCTGTATGCCCAGGAAACGTTCTTTAAACATGGATGAAGATCATCAGGCAAGCGTTTCTCCCAAGATTTCGTATTTCTCGCTTTGTCGTCTTCTTTCTTCTTTTCAACGTGGAGGGACACCAAATCGATTTCCTTTTCTCGATATCCATGTCTGTCTCCCACTTATTTTCAAAAAGTTGGAACTACGCTCGCCTCCCGCTCAGTTTTTTAATATGATGGGACCGCCAAATCCTTTTGCAACTTTTTTCGATAGTTGCGCTTAACTCTCGCTCAATTTTAATATGGTGGCACTGACATATCTTTTTACAACTTTTTTAGATTTATCAAACCTGAAATCGCGGACTGGGACGGATCTGATGGTTCACCGAAAGAGCCACCATTGCTTTACCCAATTAACTTGGCTCCATGAGCATTATTGCTGTGACCTTTCTTCATCCTCGAATTGCTATAAAAGGAGGAGTTAATGCAGAGAAGATTAACGCTCTTACATAATTTCCTTTTCGTATTTTAATCACTCTACCACACCCATCTTCTTCTCCCTCACTCCAACGAAAATGACCTCCTCTCCTATTCGCGCTTTCTCGGCTGAAATTTTGGCCCAGTGGGAAAAACTCTATAACCTCCTAGGTCGAGGCTATGCTCATATAGCCGATCACCCAGAAATTGAAGATGAAATTCGCATTTTGCTCGTGGAAATAGACACCACCTCTATCGAGGGCACTAATTTAGAGAGGGAATATAGAATCTTCCCAACCCTCTTTATAAACTTTTTAGAGACTTACCGTGTCGCTCATCGAGAAGTTACCGTGGCTCACGTTTTGCGAGCTCGCTATGAGGATCGGTCCAACTGCTTGGTGTTGGCCAACCTTGTGGCCGATAGTCACAGAAAGGCTGTTGAGTTCGCCAACGAGCGGGTCTCGATGTTGCTTCGCGAGAGGGGAAATTTGGTGGAGCGCTTGGCCTTATCCCTGACCACCTATGAGCACGACCGTCGTAATGTCGTGTTGAAGTTTCAATGTGAGTGGCAGGAAGAAAGGCTTGACAGCATTACCGCGGATATAGCCCATGGGAGAGGACTAGTTCGGGACTTGGAAATAGCCGCCGAAGATCACGGGACCAAGGTTGCCGAGCTTAAAGGGGAATGTAAACGCCTTCTTCTTAAGCTTGTAGATCTCGAGTCTCGAGGTGGTGAGTATAGGCAAAGCATCAATAATATGGAGGGCCAACTGGGTTCCTTTGTGATGCTAATTAGGGCTCATTTCGGTTTTACTTTTCCACCTCGATGATCTGTATGATCTGCTTTTAAGGTCCCTCGATTGAGCGAAATGAATGAAAGCTCTAATATGTGTGTCTCAACTTCTGTATGGCTGACTTTCTCGAACACCTGACCACTCTCAACCTAGGCAAGCTGCTCTTTGACATTGATGATTCGAGCGTGTACATCTTGATTTTTTAATCTTGCTTATGATCGAATAAAGGAACCTCCCACCGCGTTTATCCACAAAAAGACTTCTCTTCTCTACCTGTTTTTAACTACTTAGAGATGCCCCAGTTTCGATCTTTGAGACGTGACTTCAGAATCACCTATTCCAAATCGTCATCTTCATTAGATGATACCTCAATGATGTCCATAGCAGGCTCTTCTTGTCCACTTGGCGCTCGTAATGTGATGACACCATCTTCGTCTTCCATCAAGAACATTGGGAGGAAAACACACCTATCTATCCTCAAAATGGCATTTAATCCAATCACCAGAATTATGCAATGAATATAATGATTATGAGTTGTAACAAGTTCGAGGGATAGAAAAGTCTTACCAACCAAACTTAAGAGAAAATCAAGCTTCTCTGTACAGTGTTAGGTATACTAACCTTCCATAGACAAACGCATGAGACAAGTGAGGGAAAACTCCTAAAAATCAAAAGATAGGGCTTGGTACCTAAAGTCAAGGTTCTCACCTCGAATTCTGGGAAGAGTCGATTCCATTGCACAACTATCGTTGCATTGGGACTTAATCCATAGTTCGAAGTGAGCGGAATTGAAAAGTGGATTACCCCATGTTTTTCCTCACGGAGATTCCATTTTCAATTCCTTCTATTGTGTTCCTAAAGAGAGCGCCTGGGGTTTTAGGCGCAATTGTGTGTATTCATTGTGTCGTGCTAAAGCAATAAACATGCATTTTATTTAACAATCACCGCTTCAATATAAATATCCACACAATCATACATCCAAAACTCTTGCCTGCATAAAACAAAGTTAACAAGCACTTCACCCCTTATTTCTCCCGTCTACAAAAACATCTAACACATTCGTTAGCATATACACCTCACTTTCGAGAGCATCTGCATAAAATTAGGTTAGAAGAATCAATCAACTTTTTAATCGGCTCAAGTCCACTAAATGGTTAAGAACCAGTCCCCAGTGGAGTCGCCAGTCTGTCGCGACCCTCTTGAGGTTGTCGGGCTCTCGAGGGCTAATGGGCCGTCCTGTCTGGTCGGACGCGGGCCTCTCCCAAGGCACATTACCCAAATCGCAACGGAGGTATGCGTGATCGACTTTCAGTGTGGTCTAGTGACATGTGCTAAGTGTGCATGCCATGGAGTCGCCACCAATCATTTTTTTAGGGTATGATTGGACCACCCAATCGAATAGTTGGGAGTTTCTATTCAATTCTGCGAGAACCAGAGAAATGGTTTCGGGGACTTAGTTACGCCAACCGTTAGAGTTGACGCCCTTTCGGTACCTAAGTTGACTGAATTTTCTAGCCTAAGATTCATGCGGATGAGTAAGGTATGAACCCTAAATCTAGAAATTCATGCAGATAGGAGTGATTATCCTAGCAATCACAATCAGTAACAAAATACGCAACTCAAGGAATCTAGATATGCAAATAAATCACATGGCATTCCTAGTAATGCCATATTTATCAATCACAGCTCAAGAATGATTTAGCTATCCTGGCCGTTCTACACTCGATCTAACCTAAGAAAAGCATTAGGAAGCATCGCAAGAGTTCGAGAGTACTCACATGGGGTTCGCTGTGCCCTGGTTTGGTCTTGGACGAGCTATCGAACTCATGCCGACCCGATTATATTTGGGGATCCACTCGGCGTTTTACACCATGAAATCATGTGAAACAAAAACGAAAATATTCAGCAAGGGGCATTTATTGTAGATGGTGGTCGATCTAATTGGACATCAAGACTAAAAAAGATGTAGAAATTTACAAATTAAAAGACTCGAATGATATTTTTTTTTTTGCCAAATTCAACTCTATGCGTCGTGAAGAAACACATGCAATTGAACTTGAATTTTGACTATTTATGAGTTCAAAATGAAAAGAAAATTAAAATAAAAATATTGACTATTTTTCTATATTTTTACGACATCGAATGCTATTTTTCTTCATTTTTCATGTATTTTTCTATTTTTGGAAAATATTAAAAAATTGAAATATTATTTTTTTGTCAAAAATGGTTCCTTTAGCTTGGTCAAGGCTACCAAAGATGATTTTTTAATTTTTTAACTTTTTATATATTTTTTATGAATTTTTAAAAAATAAACTATGAAAGACTAATAAAAAATCAGGTGTCAACAACCGTATCACGCGTTTATTATTTTCGGATTATCCGGATTTAATCCGACGGTCCCTGATGCACCGCGTGGATAATCTGCGCCCATTGGATCAGATTACTAGAACCTACGGTCCTGATTGGACGAAGACTTGATCATAACCGTCTGATCGGATTACTTAAACCTACGGCTACGATTAGAACCTAAGTCTTGATCTGAACCGTCCAATCCTACTAACCTGAACGACGTCGCCTCCTAACTAACCCATACGGCGCCGTTTCCACCATTTTTTTATTTCCGATTTAAAAATCATTTTCGAATTATCCTAATTTTTAATCGGACGGCCACTATTTGTTGGACTCGATTAACCTCAACCGTTGGATCTCCCCGTTCGAACAACAACCTCCAACGGCCGAGCTGACTGTACTGACACGCGGACCAATGATCTACCACCACCTAAGCACTTTGACTCGTTGACTTGCCAGGTTGGCATCGTCTTCAACCTCGCGACCATTGCTGAACGAACGGCCACGACTCCCCGGCGATGATCCGACGGTAGAATCTTAACGGATTGGAGCGAGACCGGCGGCAATCGACTCGCGATGACCTCTATTTTAACATATCTAGGAATCGCAACATTTTATTCACAGAATCCCAAGAATCATGCAAAGTGCCGAGTACGGCCATGGGAGTTCGATCGCGTAATTTATCTAAAATCGCAGCGATTCAATCACAGAACAGCACCAGTAGAGGTTCAGAAAACTCACCTCGAGCTCCGATTGAGCTCGCTCGGCCCAGATTTGGCTGGGGAAAGATGAACAATGGTTCGACAATGGAGGTTGGATTGGAAGACTCGATTAGGTGTGTTAAGACAAAATCGATGCAAACAAGATATGCGACAATGGTCAGTGGTGTTCAGGGAACGAAACGCACACACAAATTGAAAGAATAGGCGAGAAATGCTAGAAACGCCATTGAAGCTCAGTTCAAGAATCAAAGCTAAGCCTTACCTGTTTTCGCGATTTCGCGGGGCGCGGCCGGCGGCGATCGCTTTCTGGCGATCTGGGCGAACTTCGAACTGTCTTTTCTGGCTGTGGTCTGGCCGGGGATGGCCCAACCGGCGCCTTGCAGTTGAGCTCGAGTTCTCGACAGCAAAGGGCCGGAGAACGAGCTTTTTCTCGCCTTCTCTCTCTCTCTCACGTTTTAGTTCGTCTTTTACTAACTGAATCGACCAACCCCCTCAACAGAAAGCGATCACGAGCTTATATAGCTCTTGGGAATTTTGGCGCCGAACCATGGAGCTTCAACCAACTTGGTTTGGCACGTGTAGTCACGTGCAATTAGGTCCAAACGACGTCGGGGAAGATGGGTGAATCGTCTAACTCCGTTTGGTTCTCCGGCGGGCTTCATTTCACACGAATTTGTCACGAATTTGAGCTGTGTTTGCTTTTATTGACTTTTTGCAGCTTCAAGACTTGACCGGCCAATTGCCTTTTACTCCGACGACGTCGAGCGGCGCCACCGGTGTTAATTGATAGGTAGGAGTATAGGCAACAATACGCCCACCATTGCGTGTTCGATTATCCACGAATTGGCCTTCAATTTGAGGATCGAAATCACTCTTGGAACTATTCGTCTGCGCAGGTTCTGAGGGAAGACGATGACACTGTAGCAAACCGGTTCGACCGGTCTGACCGGCGGTCTGACTGGTCAGAACCGGTTCCGACTTACTATTTTCCAAATTAAGCCCAAATTAATGGGAAAATCTTGCTATTGAACCTCAAAATCGAATCTAGAGCATGGATTTTATCTAGAAATGTGGTTTTGCCCAAAAGTTTACATCAATTTCCATAAAAACCCCAAATTTCCTTTTAATTGCAAATTGAGAAATTATGCAATTGAAGGTCCAAATGATCAAATTGGGTTGAATTACCTGTGCCAATCGATTCAAAATGGTGAAACCCATTGAGCATCATGTTTAATTTGCAATGATAGCCCTTGAATTGAAAGTAATTTCAATTATGCTTATTTTCAAGGACTAGAAATGCAATTTTAGTATGCAATTTTGCCAAATTCGTGCAATTGAGCAATTTGTACAAACAATTGGGCTAAATTGCAATATGGGACAGTTAGGATGGATGTCAAGATCCTAGAAAATGCCAAAATTGCAAATTAAAAGACTCAATTGATATTTTCTTCTCAAATTCAATAGTATGGGTTACAAAGGAACACCCATAATTGAATCTGATTATGGATTTTTGTGAGGTCAAAAATACAAGGGATTAAAAAGAAAAATATTGGCTATTTTTCCATATTTTTGTGACCTCAAATGCTATTTTTCTTGAATTTTTTAAGTATTTTTTCTATTTTCTAAAAATACTAAAAATGTGAAAAATATGAAAAATTATTTTTTGGTCAAAAATGGTTCCTTGGGCTTGGCTAAGGCCACCAAAGTTTATTTTGTAATTTTTTGACTTTTTATGAATTTTTTGTGATTTTTCAAAGATAAAACTAAAAAAGACTTGGTCAAAAATCAGGTGTCAACAGCTGCCCCTCTTTGAGAGGAATCTCGTGAGAGGTTTCTCTCAAAGACAGGTGACACCTGAATCTAGACCGACTTGACTGGGGAAAAGAAAAACGAATCTTGACACTCAATCTTTCTTGTCCGGCTGGTGAACGCTCTGCTCCTCATTCTTTTGCTGACGTGAGAGAGAAAGTAGGGAGACCCACCTGCTATTTACCTGTTGATCACCTGCTTGATGCTCGTGCGACATGCGCGGTGTATGGCGGGTCCAAGTGAATACCTAGGGACTCGTCTTTTGGGTATCCTAGGGCGGTTAAACTCTAGCCTGTATGGTAGGCCGTACCAGAATGGGATTCCTATACTTGACAGGAACCTGTGAATGACGCACCCAGTCTCTTAGGGATTGTCGGAAGTTTTGATCCGTATGGTGGATCAGACCATGAATAGGACTCCTTTCTGCTAGGAACCTATGGATGACGCACCAAGTCTCTTGGGGATTGTTAGGGGTTTCGATCCGTGCGGTGGATCAGACCATGAATAGGACTCCTCTCTGCTGGGAACCTATGGATGACGCGCCCGGTCTCTTAGGGTTTGTCGAACATTTTGATCCTTCAGGGGGATCAGGCCGAGAATAGGACTTCTCTCTACTAGGAACCTATGGATGACGCACCCAGTCTCTTAGGGATTGTTGAACATTTTGACCCTATATTCTAAGGAATTAACTAGGATTTATACGAGTGAGGTGTGCTTTACCCTTAGGCTTCACCACAAGAGCTATTTTGGGGTTTAGGGGTTACCTAGAACCTCACAAACAACTGATACTGAAAATTGTCCTTTCGACACGCGAGGCGTTATTCTGGGATTTTGGGGATTCCAAGTATCCTGCAGAAAACTTAAACCTGCAAAAACTTAAATGAGATTCTTCTGGGATCTAGGGTCTACCTGAGATCTCGCAGAAAGACTATCTTGAATGTTGTCCTTTCGACATTGAAGGTGACATTCTGGGATCTGGGAGCTCCAGGTATCCAAGAGAGGTTGTGTTCTTCTGAGATCTGGGCTTGCCAGGAATTCTTCAGAAGTTTAGGCATGTTAAATGTTTCTCACCAAGAGTGATACAAGCCATTTTTAGGAGCCGAAGTCATCAAGAATCTTGTAGAAGCTCCAATCTGAAAATTTTCTTACCAAAGGCACATCAATGGTCTTTAAGTGATATCTGATGTCAAACTGACAGCACTTTATGACTTATATCATAGCCATGAAAAATTTCAATGAATGCTTTACGATACTGGAGGTTATCCAAAACACCTTGCAACATACGGAAGTGATCAAAAATCCCTTGAGAGGAAAGTTTGAGTCAAACAATCTGAAATTACCCACAGGAGTTTGGTTAAAACGTCCATTGGAGTATCCTCATCCAAAAGGACTTCTCACCGTTTTTTGAGATAATGGTCTTTCACCAAGAATGCACTCGAATTTCCTGTCAAACCTGCGCCTAGGGTTCAGGATCATTCGCAGTGAATACACCTCGATCGATCAGGAGGACTTCCCAGGGACCGTAATGCTGGGCTTGGTCAATGATTTTCAAGGGGGACTTGTAAGCAAGTCAAGGCTATTTGAAGAGAAGTCTTCAATGTCTGCTCCAGGTTTACAAGTCAAGAAACCTGCAAAATGAGAAAGAAATAATCTTGCTCGGACTTCTTCGAGCTAAGCTTAGACATTAAACCCTATGTCAATCCATGTGCCTTAATCAGAAAAGGCTTTTCAGGGTTGTAACGTAGGTAGGATTGGGGACAGAAAAAAAGCTTGTTTTTGGCTCAAAATATGCGAAGGGTTTTATCATTGGTGATCACTGCAAGTTTGTCGCCATCTTGCCCCTTCTGGTTCAAAGAGCGTCTTCAGTCTTTGAAGTGCATTGATAGTCTTTGAAGAGCATTGTGAGTCTCCGAAGCGCGCTTTTGTCTTTAGAGAATATCTCTTTCATGTTGAGACGGTGTCAACATCTTGTCTACGCTTTCACCATCTGAGTATGACATGATTGGGAGCATCTTTCACAGTCCAGCTCCCTTGGAATTTTCTTTTACAACCAGATCTCACTAGTGGTCTATACAAAGGTATCATGCCATCATTCGGCATTTACAAAATCACACATATGATTCACGAGTGTACGAGTATTTGGATGGGCATTGGCCTTGCTTTTACCAGGCACTTTGCTTTTTTCTTGATGCCCAGGATCGGATTTTTCTATCTCTTTTTTTGAAATCCCATCTTTTCTTTTCTTTTGGGGATCAGAATTTTCAAATGAGTGTGCTAGATGTACAACTTGAATATCAGCACTCAAACATTAATCTAGGAATTTCTCACAAATCCTGTGTTTTGCATTCTTCCGCTCTTGAAGTGACGTCGCTTCCGTCCTGGAATATTCAATGATCACCAACGGGTTTGTGGAACGAACGTATAGGCTCAACTGGGTTGTGCAAAGGATAAAAGTGTATAGGATAGAGAAACGAATGCTTTTCGTCGTCCTAAAGCACATGAATTACCATAAAAGTAAAAATGACAAGCAACACACGAAGATTGATGCAAGTCTGAGCAAAAGAACTTCTGACCATTTACCTCCTAATACTGCTGGACGTACCTCCAGTTTGCCCCACTGTGGGGTGGTTCTTGACAGGGGTAAAGAATGAAACCGTCGTTCAGAGGGTTATCAATGGTCACCTGTAGTGTTTATGATAGAGAAACGAATGCCTCCGTCGTCTCAATCCATGTAATCACTGCGAATAACCCTTACGTTCGTAGGTCAAGGTATCGCTATCCTTACCATTTCACTCATCTCTTAAGTGTGTATGGGACGTGTTTAGATTAGGCTTGCCTCTTGTCTGAGGAAACATCCTTTTGAACAATTTTAAACAACTCTTGTTGGAAAAGTTCATTTCGCTTTCTCCAAAACCTACCTCCAAGGGGATTTATGATACATAATGCATATTTCAATCATGTTCAGATAGCTTCCAGATCTAAACATGAATGCCAATGACGTGACTGTGAGAATTTTACGTCTTTCTAGACATGAGCTTTGAATGTATGCTAGATTCCAAAAAGCCTCCAAGTTCTAGTAACCAGAATTCTGAAAATTTTAAAAAACCTAAAAGATTGGGAAAGGAATGCTTACCTGCCCAGCGTGGCTAGAGATTCCTGAAAAACATAAGAGGAATATGTCAGTGTATGCTCTTGAATTTCATAAAATTAGAACGATACATCTTACCCTTGATCATGCACTCCAATGGAAGTGGATAGATTCATGAAAATCTGCATTTTTCTTAACAACACAAGATGGGTAGGTTGTTCTTGAAATTTCTTGAAATCCTCAGTATTTGGAAAAAAAGGACGTGCACCTGACCACCACGACAGTAAGTCATCTTGACCATGTATTCCAATTGATTGCAACCCTGCTTCCTTGGGTCCTGCAATATTGAACACATGCTAATGTATGTACGGATGCATGATATGCTTATGCCAAGACTATCATGAAGAGTAGGCTCAGTTCGGGGTAAGTCATATGATCGGAATCTGATTTTATTTCAAGGGTAATATTTCTTCACAGGATCTGAATTTACAGGGTGCCCCAGTTCTTCTCCCTCGGTGTTTACAAGAATTAATGCTCCTCCCGTGATGATCTTCTTGACAATGTAGGGGCCTTCGTAATTCGGAGTGAATTTTCCCCCTGGATGGGTAGTACTCGGCAAAACTTTCCTAATTACCAAGTCATTTACTTCGAAGTTTCTGGTCTTGACCTTTCGATTGAACGCCCTAGCTACTCTCTTCTGGTAAGTTTGTCCATGGCAAATGGCTTTAAGACGTTTCTCGTCTATTAAATTCAGCTGTTCATATCTGTGCTTGAAATACTCTGACTCAGAGAGTTTATCTTCTGACAAGATTCTCAAAGAGGGAATCTTAACTTCTACAGGTAGAACTGCTTTTGTCCCATACACCAGACTATAGGGAGTTGCCCCTGTAGAAGTCCTGATCGACGTTCGGTAAGCTATCAAGGCGAAGGGCAGCCTTTCGTGCCAATCTCTGTAGTTTTTTGCTGTTTTAGCCAAGATTCTCTTGATGTTTTTGTTAGCTGCTTCCACTTCCCCATTCATCTGTGGGCGGTAAGGAGATGAATTCAGATGTCGAATACTAAAGTGATCCAGTAGATCATCGACAATCTTGTTGTTTAGGTTAGACCCGTTATCTGTGATGATCGCTTGAGGGGTACCATACCGGGATATGATGTCTCTTTTGATGAATCTTGCCACATTTCTTGCAGTGACATTCTTGTAAGAGCTGGCTTATACCCATTTTGTGAAGTAATCAATCGCTACCAAGATGAAGCGATGACCATTTGAAGCCACAGGATTAATAGGCCCTATCATGTCTATGCCCCACATAGAGAAAGGCCAAACTTCAGACATTTGGTGCAGTTCGTTTGGGGGTGCATTGATCTTATCACCGTATATTTGGCACTGGTGGCATGACCGGACGTGCTGACAGCAATCTGATTCGATGGTCATCCACTAATAGCCAAGGCGCATGATCTTCCTGGCGAGGAGGTGGCCGTTCATGTGAGGCCCACATATTCCTTCATGGATCTCTTTCAAGAGGATATTTGCTTCTTTGGCATCTACACATCTCAATAGAGTAGAATCAAAGGATCTTTTGTACAGAATTTGTCCATTGAGGAAGAACTTGCTGGCCATCTTGGTTATGTATCTTCGGTCTCCTGGTTGGCATCCTTCAGGGAATTCACCTTTTGAGAGATAGTTCTTGATGTCGTAATACCATGGTTCCCCATCAAACTCTTCTTCGATTAGCATGCAATAAGCAGGCCGTTCAACTATATTGATCCTTATGGGTTCTATATCCAACCCTCCAGTTGTTTGCAACATCGAGGCCAGGGTGGCTAACGCATCTGCAAATTGATTGTGAGATCTTGATAGGTACTCGAATGACATTTCTTCGAACTTAAGTATCAATTCTTCAAAGTATTCGTGATAAGGGATGAGTTTTGCGTCTTTCGTCTTCCACTCTCCCTGTGTCTGTAGGATGATGAGCATGGAATCTCCAAGAACTTGCAACCTAGGTATCTTCATAGAAATGGCCAATCGTAGGCCTAGAATACATGCCTCATATTCTGAGATGTTGTTGGTGCAAGGGAAAGTTATCTTCGCTGCCACAGGATAGTGTTGGTCATCAGGGGATATCAGTACTGCCCCAATGCCTGCCCCTGATAGATTAACAGCACCATCGAAGTACATGACCCACTTGTCTTCTATTAAGTTGAGAATCTGATCTTCTGTGCCTGTTATTTCAGGAGATTCACCGTTTGAAGGGTTTTCTGCTAGCATGTCAGCTACAGCTCTTCCTTTAACTGACTTCTGTGGAGAACACTTGATGTCAGATTCGGATAGCATTACTTGCCATTTTGCTAATTTCCCAATTAAAGCGGGTTTCTCCATGAGGTATTTGATAGGATCGTTCTCTGTTACGAGCTGAATGTGGTGATGTAAGGTATACTGTCTCAGTCTGCGAAGTACCCATACCGCTGCTACACATGCCCTTTCGACTGGTGCTTATTTTGCTTCAGATGGTGTGAATTTTTTACTCAGGTAATATATGGCTCTTTCTTTACCATCTATCGGGCTTGTTTGGGTAGGTAAGGCTCCAAAGGATTCCTGTTGTATTGTCAGATATAAGGTCAATAGGTGACCGGAAATTGGCGGCACAAGTATCGGCGGTGTGCTCAGATAGTTCTTGATCATTTGGAAAGCCCTGCTGCATTCAGCATCCCATGTTACTTTCGTGCCTTTCTTAAGCAATTTGAAGATTGGCTTAGCCACATCAGACAGTTGATTGATAAATCTGGCAATATAGTTCAGTCTCCCCAGAAGGCTTCTCACTTCTTTTATTGTGGAGGGAGTTGACGGATTGTGGATAGCTTGAATTTTTGAAGGATCAATCTCAATGCCCCTGTTACTGACTATGAACCCAAGAAGTTTCCCAGATTTTGCCCCAAACACACATTTGTTAGGGTTCAACCTCAACTTATACTTGCGCAGGCGTTCAAATAATTTTCTTAACACCTGTATGTGATCCTGTCCTTTCTTGGATTTGGCGATCATGTCGTCGACGTATACTTCAATTTCTTTGTGGATCATATCATGGAATAATGTGACCATGGCCTTCTGATAGGTAGCCCCGGCGTTTTTTAATCCGAAGGGCATGACTTTGTAGCAAAAATTCCCCCAGGGTGTGGTAAAAGCAGTCTTTGGTTTGTCTTCTTGTTTCATGAAGATTTGGTTGTATCCCGAGAATCCGTCCATAAATGAGAACAATTCATAACCTACTGTGCTATCCACCAACACATCAATGTGAGGAAGTGAAAAATCATCTTTTGGGCTTGCTCTATTCAGATCTCGGTAATCTACGCAGATCCGAACTTTACCATCGTTCTTCATGACGGGGACTATATTTGCAATCCAGTCTGAATATGGGATAGCTTCAATAAAGCCTACCCTAAGAAGCTTCATGACTTCTTCCTTGATTTTGTCCTCCAACTCAGCCTTCATCCGTCTGCTGCCTTGCTTGACAGGTTTGACACCGGGATCCGTGGGTAATGCATGTTCCACGATCTTAGGATCTAAGCCTGGCATATCAGCGTAAGACCATGCAAAAATGTCTTGATATTCTTTCAATAACTCTGTGAACTCGAGCCTTTCATTTGGGGATAAATGCCCGCCGATCTTGACCTCCTTGATATTCACGGAGTCTCCCAGATTAACAATGATTGGTTCTTCTAAAGTAGGAGGTGTCGACTCCTCAAAGGCATTCCAATCTCTGCGGATAGACGCATAACCCTCGTCTTCATCCTCCTCAATGTTATAAGAATGGTTACTAGAGAAGTTCAAATCTCGTAACAACCTGGTATGCATGTTTGAGATGATATGCCTGAAATGTCATGAGTATGGTTAGTTGGTATTCCATAAGGATGACATGCGTGATCATGAAAAGTCATTTCGAAAGAGTTTTAGAATTAGGTACAGGTATAAACGGGACTAATCCTCATGTCATCGGATATCCTTGCCCCAAGGAAAGATCTTTGGAAATCAGGAGTCATATGGCAAATCAGGCCTCACGCTTCTGTATAGAAGACTAGTATCATCATTGGGCTGATTCGTGATTCCATATGTCCTTAACAAAATATGTATGGTTTTATTGAATGCAAGATGGGCCGCGTTACAAGATGTGCTATTTGGACCAACGGCAAGAGATCTAAAGGCGTTTCCCTATACGTACAATAAGGAAAGAAAATGCGACAAAATGCAAAAAGTTCTAAATGCAGTATTTAAAGACAAGGGAAGAGTCTCGTTACTCAGAGGAAGTGGCTCCATTGTCCAACCACTCCACGATGACATTCACGACGTCATCTTTGAGAAAAGGATTCGTCAGATCTGGTTTTATCGGTGAAGTGACGTCTTCTTCAGACAACCATTTAGAGTTCTGGTTGAAGTGGGCATTCAAAGGGTTATTGAACATTTGAGACCTGCCTTTCCAAGTTGGAGAACCAATGATTGAGTCATTCGAGCTGCTTTGGCCTCCCAGGCGTCCCAGGCTTCTGCCTCGGCCTCGGCCTGTTGTCTTTGGGCCAGATCTATCCATGTGATATTTCTGATACCCCAAGCCCATTCTATGTGGGTTAGCTTTTAACTGCAGTGGGGTATTTATACCCTGATTATGTTTGCCTAGGCCTTTTTCGGGGTTGAATCCGTATGCCAGCAGCATCTTAGCTGGTAGAAGACTGGCTTCTAAGATGTATGGGGTTCTTAGCCTTGTTCCTGCCGAGGTATGAACTGTTGCTACCAATTCTAGGGAGTGATAACTCGCCTCTGTTTTCACTTTAGGTTCAACATAGGGTATGGCACTGCTCTGGTATGTCTGGAGGTCGACTTCTCCATGTACGGTAATCACCTTCCCATCTACTGCGAAGCGTACTTTTTTATGCAAGCTTGAAGGGACAGCTCCTGCTGTATGGATCCAAGGCCTTCCCAGCAAGAACCCAAATGCACTGGGCAGATCCATCACTTGGAAGTTTATAGAGAACTTTATCGGGCCGATGGATACGTCAAGCTCAATCTCACCTACCACAGTCTTCTTCATTCCGTCGAAAGCTCTCACAGCCGTTTTGGATGTTTTAACCGTTTCTTCATTGATTCCCAACCTCCTCAGGGTAGCCAAAGGGCAAATATTGAAGGCTGATCCATTGTCGATCAATACGTGCGCCACTCTTTTTCCGTTACATTGTGCGGAAATATACAAGGCCTTGTTATGCCATTTTTCTTCCATGGGGAAGTCCTCGTCAGAGAAGCTCAACTGGTCTTTTAAAAGGATCGTCCCCATAAAGTCCCCTAATTGTACCTCATTAATTGTTTCAGGGACATGTACTTCATTAAGTATCCTCAACAACGCGTTCTTGTGTTTTTCAGAATTGATGAATAGATCTAATAGGGATATCTGAGCGGGTAACTTCCTCAGCTGTTCTATCACCTCAAACTCGCTGGTTTTGATGATCGATATGAGTTTTTTCGCGTCTTCCTTTGAGACCTCCTTCTTTTCGGATTCACCCTCCCTGGGGGCATAGAATCGTCCGGACCTCATCACCGCGTCTACCTGTGTGGTCCCGTAGTCCCAATGGACTGCTTTAGGATCGTATTCTTCTACTGGGGGGACTTTTATAGTTACAGTTGTCTGATGAGATATCTTCAGTTTAGTCGCGTCGTCTGCTTCTTCTTGCGGCAGTTGAATCACAACGGGCTTGACTAGGTAGTCTTTCACCCCGCTCATGCTATCAAGTTCTTCCAATCTGATTACCACTGTCGAAGCGACTTCGACCATCGATACGGTGTTGTCAAATTCTTCTATGCCCTTCGAGGTCTCTGTTTGAGAGAGATCATCCATACCTCCCCATCCGTCCGGTATAATGTGTTCAATTTTCTGATAAAAGCTGGGAGGGGCTGAATATTTCACTTTGAAGTTGTATCCTCCAGAATCTTGACCAAGGTTGTCTATAATTTCGCCCTTCTCAAGTGCGTCGGCCATAAATTTGAGATCTGCTAGGCTTCGTCTCTTGGCTTCCAGTTCGTCTTCTTCGGACTCTTCTTCTGATTAAGTGACTGGCATAAGACTGTTTACCATATTCTCATGTGAGGTACTCCAGGTATTACCCTACTCAGTCTTGATCACGAAGTAGCTTCCTTCCAAAGATAAAAGAAGCTTTGACTCCTTCGAACTCTTCATTGGTGATATCAGACATTATCCCCAAGCTCATCATCTTAGCGATGCATAGTCTCTTTTGGTCAGTCGAGATCGCTCCTGCTTTTGGGCACGATGAAGCGGTTATTAGCAGGTCGGCCAGCTTAAGCATATCTACCTTTAGCTTAAGGTAGTCTTCTTCCCCTTCAGAGAATATTGCCCCTACTGCTTGATGATCCGGCAGTGGATTTTCTTGTACATTCGGGGCTGCATTGTCAAATTTTAGAATCCGACTATCAATCAGGGCTTGCACTTTCAGCTTAAGGATATAACAGTTATCCACATTATGCCCTCTCTCGCCCATATGGTAGGCACAGGTCTGGCTCTCATCAAAGCCAGGATACCTTGCAGGGTTTTCCCTAGGCGGTTCTTTCGCCACCAGGTGTTGTTCTAGCAGCATCGGGAGCAGCTTGGATAAAGGTCTCGGGAATTGGGAGAATTGCTTCTGGGGTTGCTTTCTTCTAGGCTCTTGCACTTTCGGTGTTGACCAGGATGATCCTCCTTTGGTCTGATTGGAATTGCCAAATGGCTTGGGCTTGTGGGGATCCGATATAAACGTTATGTCCAGTCCGGCTTCTCTCTCCTTTCTCAAGGGGTATTGCCTCCTAGTAGGAGCTTCATGAGGCCTTCTTTCTCTCAAGGCCAATTCTAGCCTTTCAGCAACCTTTATCAAGTGTGTAAATGTTTGACACCCGGAAGTGTTCAGCTTGTCAAAGTACTCATAGGGGAGTGCTTTCAGGAATAAGTCGATCAGCTCCTCCTCTGGGATTGACGGCTTTACTTGGGTAGCCAAGGCTCGCCACCTCTGGGCATATGTTCTGATTGATTCGCCTCTCGCCTTTGAAGTTCGTAGAAGATCTTCTCTTGTTGGGGCTGTAGCCGTGTTGAACTTGTACTGCCTGAGGAAATCCTCTGCAAGATCCTCCCATCCATCGTAATCTTCTAGATCTAGCTCAATGAACCAGGCCAGAGCGGCGCCAGCCAAACTTTCTTGGAATGTGTTCATTAGTAGCGGGATATAATCTGAATAGTGCGTCATCTTGCGCAGGTAATACTTGAGGCGTGCTCGGGGACAACCTGTCCCATTGTATTTCCTTACAAACTCTAGTTCTTTATAGTTAGGAGGAGTCTCTACTTTAGCGAAAGGAGATATCTTGTCGAAGCGGGCTAACTCGTAACCTTGACTGCTCAAGCACTCCTCGATTTTGGCCAGCCTTTTAGCCTCCGCTTCAGTTTTCATGGTCTGCTTCCCCTTCTCCTCCTTCTCGAGGTTGATAACAACAGGCGAGGCTTTTGGTTGTGATCGGTTGTTTGGTTCATGGATATCTTCCTCTGTATGTTGGGTATCCCTCGTTACCTCTCTATCTGCTATATCAGGTATCAAAGAAGGGCCTGAGTTGTTCTGGTTATGGGCCGTTATTTGTTTAGCTTGAGTGGCTTCCAGCATGGCCTTGATGTCAGCCATCATAGTTGCCAGGGCAGTCATCTGAGACTCCAACATGCCCACGCGCGAAGTCAATTCTTGCTGCTCCATTCTTGTCTTAAGGCAAGTACGGAAACGATGTGTTGGCAGTTCCGTGATGAGAGTGTACATGTTCAAAAGATTTCTAGTGAGTGCTTCGCTTATTTTTGAAACAAAGAAGCAGTTAATTCTTTTAGTTGCATGCTTCTTGTCTGTAGATGAGAAAAAAGGCTACCTTGTGAGCCTTAGCCTCATGTAAGTAGTTCTTTTAGTCATTTCCTGATATGAATTCATGAAATTAAAAGAGGCGTAATTTTTTACGATAGTTTTTATGTATTCGCAAACTATGTTCACATTCATGCTCATGTGTCCAAGATAGTATCTAACAGAAATGAGAATGTATGAGAAGGTGTCACAATGTTTGCTTATTTTACACTTGACGGAATAGTCTATTCAAGTCTAGGACGCTTGAGGTCTAAAGCATCCTCATCATCCCAGTATGGATTCCCCTCTTCAGTCTGGGACTCCTCGTCTTCTGAACATGACAGCGGTCCCATGTCTTCGGGTATGTACGGCTCTATTCCAGGTACGTACGGTACGATGTATTCGGGTATGTAGGGCTCGACAAGGCTTCGTCGGGTTGCTTTGAAGTGTTGAATGTATTCTGCGGTGGCTCTATGAATATTTTCTTCACGAGTCATGTTTTCTGGCCAACTTATTTCTTCGGCTTGCGAATTCTTCAAGGATCGAATGATGGATGTCACCTTGGCTTCAAACTGTTTCTTCTCCTCCTCCATGAGAGTCTTGCTTGGTATGTCAAAAGAAAAGATTCCAGGTTGTGGTGAAGAAGGGATCTCCTGTAGAGCTCCAAACTGTCGAATCACCCTCCTTGGATAATATGCGGTAGCGCCCGTGAATCCTAGCAAGGGGACTGGGTTCTCTTCATCGCAGGTCAATCTAACTTTGCTCAGCGTTGGCAACCTTAGCCGCCATCGGAGTTGTTCGGGTTTTAGGATTTTAAGGAAGTTTTTCCACTCTATAAAGTTGAACTTAGGAACACATGTATGGGTTCTGGCAAAGGTTTTAAGAGGATGTGTATCAGGGCTGATTTCAGTGAAACTCATGCGGATGTGGAATTGTCTGATATGGGATGTGAACCATAGATACAAAAGATCACTAGAGGCTCTAAAGATTCCCTTTTTATTTTTCCTGAAGCGATTTAAGGAAAGGAAGGTCTCGGCAAGGAGGATGTTTGAGTAATCCCACCCACAACAGACTTGTCTAGCTACTACAGCCATGATAAGGTCAAATGTGACAGATGAGATTGGGAATAGTACAAAGCTAAAGAATGCCAAGACAAAGGCTCTACCAGATTTGGTTCCTTTAGTAGTAGGGAGGTGGGAAAAACGGTCTATGAGGAAAGATAAGGAGACTCGTCTAGAATTACTTTTTGCATCTGCTTTGACCTCATTCAGGCCCGTGTCAAGGAATTCAGCCACCTGACTTAGGGGTTCAAATCCTATAGGGGGTGGGACGAGCGTAGGAGTGAACTCAACTCCGATGACGGCGCTGTATTCCTCGATAGTGGGAGTAATCTCTAGTCCTTCCATGCAAAATGTAGAGGTGGTGGGATCCCAGTAGAGCGCCATGGCTTGAATAAAGGCAGGTGGACACTCAATCTTTAGTAGGTCCAGTAGGTATCCTAGTCGTGATTCGGCATACTTTTGGCTGGCTTCGCCCATGCAGTCCCACCATGATTGGAGTTCGGCCCGGGGGATTTTGAATACTTGAATATCATTCTTTCCCATCAAGTCTAAAATATGCAAATGATTTTGAAAAGTCAATCGTCAGAAATTACTTTAAACGTATGAACGTGCAGATGTCATGAGGTATGCATGAGCTGACTCGATTGCATAATTCAATTGAAGAAATGGAAATTAGGACCTTTTTCAGGTTTTGAAAGCCTGACTCAAAGCCTAATTTGAATTTCAAGGAAGTGAATTATGCAATTTAGTCAGGTTTACTCAGTGACTAAGGGAAATAGCAATGTCACATTCCATTGGTCAATACATCAAAAGAACAAAGTGAAGTGAACCTTTATTACAATCGAGATGCCTAACAGAAGAAAGGTAGAGAGAGATCTTTCAAACAAGAAAGCTGTAAAAAAAACCGTTGGAATGTGAGGATCCAAATCACTCTTTTCCCAGATGTCTATCCAAATGACAGTTGGTCGGGAGTTTTCCTCTAATCAAGTGTAAGGGAGTCGTCTTCAGTGTTTTGGTCGAGAGGCGGTAGTTCCTCTGGCCATTCTCTGGTCCATGGTACGACGACTTCAGGAGCCTTCTCGGGTTTCGCCTTCTTGAGTTTGATACGCTTCGGCTTTGTCTTGGTAGCAGGGCGTCTTCTTTTTCCCCAAAAGGTGATCATGGGTACACTTTCTTCGGTCAGTAATTCGGTCTTCCAATGGGCGTATGCCTCCCTGGCTAACTGGTTGCGACGCTGCCTCTTCATCTCCAGATAGTCTTTAAACATCTCGTCTGCTTGTCGCTTGAATCTGAGGTTATCGACATAGTAACGGGTTTGGCAATCTTCGGCGTATCCCAACTTACGTCCAGTCAGCTTCCGACCATGCACGAATCTAGTAAAGTGCAGCCTTGTGTTTGGTCCAGGGCGAGTGACCTTCCTCAGGTATTCGAAGGTCACCAATTCTGTCGAGCTTTTAGGGAACAGCGACATCCTACCCTATTACCATTGCTGTTTCAATTAGTCACTTGAGCGATTTGCATGATGTGAATGTATATGAATGTATGTAATGCATGAGTCATATTATGGAGCAGGGAATAGTAAAGTACATCGGAAGTAAATGCCTTACCAACCATACCTGGGGGAATGTGGAATGTTCCCCTCTTACCAATGGGCGGTTTTAGGTATACCAACCATCCATAGACATGCGCATGAGACAAGTGGGTATACTCTAGGAAATCAAAAATCAGGTGAGGAACCTACGGCTCAGGCTCTCACGATCTACACGAGGCAGATTCCTCCCCAAGGGTACCTACCCAAGAGGGCTAGACATCGCCAATGCAGATGATGAGCGGGAATGAGTACGAAAGTCTCAAGTGCCATCAAACACAAGATCCTTTTCGCACCCTTTCCCTATCTAAGGTAACCTAGGGGTGGTTGCAGTCGGGGTTTGACCGCCAGTGTGTGTCATGTGTCGTGATCATCACAATGCAAAGTCATGCACAGCAATTTGTATCAAACATCGCTTCAGTATATGCATAAAAATAAACATACATTCCCAACTCCAACCTGCAGGAAAAAGTGTCAACAATCACTCCACCCCTTATTTCTCCAATCTGCAAAAACATCTAACACAATGGTTAGCATACGTACCTCACCCCTGAGAGCATCTGCAGAAAATAAGGTCAGATAAACCAAACAACTTTTTAATCGGCTGAAGTCCTCTGGAATTCGTAACCAGAGATTCTGATTTAGAACTCGTCCCCAGTGGAGTCGCCAGTCTGTCGCGACCCTCCCAAGGCGGAGGGTTAATGGGCTGCCCGATCGCTGGCTAATCGGACACGGGCCTCTCCCAAGGTCCATTACCCAAATCGCAACTGCTGGATATACGTGGTCGACCTTCAGTGTGGTCTAGTGACATGTGATGAGTGTACATGCCCAGGAGTCGCCACCAATCGTTTCGTGGAGGGTACGATCGGGAACCCTATCGAATAGTTGGGAGTGGTCTATTCGATTCTGCGAAAACCAGAGAATTGGGTTCGGGGACTTAGTTACGCCAACTATCGGAGTTGACGCCCTTTCGGTACCTAAGCTGAATGGTTTATCTGATCCTAGGATTTCATACAGATGAATGAGGTACATATCCTAAATCTAGGAGTTCATGCAGATGGGAATGACTACCCTATCATTCACAATCAATAGAAATAAGTGCGCAAATCAAGGATCTAGTACATGCGGATAAAACACATGAAATCAGCATGGTATCCCTAATGAGGCCCTATTAGCCTAGAGAAATATCAATCAAGGCTTAGGAATGATTTTAGCATGATTTGCCCATGAGGGGCAAAATCGTAATTTTGAACAATTCGGGGAAGATTTATCTTGCAAGGGTAAATCTGTCATTTTAGATGAATTGGGAAGTCAAAAGATGGGGGAAATAGGATTGGCCATCAATCCAGTCCATTTCCTATTTTTCGGGAATTTCCAGGATTTCGTGGAATTTAAAAGTGATTTTACCCTCAGAGGGGTAAAATAGTCATTTTGGGCAAAGATGAGAACTGAAAATCTCAAATATTAGGGTTGGTCGTCCACCTGACCCAAACCCTAACTTTAAGCAATTTTCAAAACTCGATTGAGACAAGAAAGACGATTTTCCCATTAAAGGGCAAAATCGTCATTTTGAGAAAAGAGGCGGGACTCGAAAACCCAAGCCCAAGAATTGGTTGCCTACCTGACCCTAATTCTTACATTGGCATTATCGGTCTTATCTCGCATACACAGCAGAGGCGACTTACCCCTAAAGGGTAATGTCGTCAAGTCTCGGAAAATTGGGTAAGAAACCCCAAAAATAGGGTTGACCAATTGTTTGTGGTCAATCCTCGATTTTTGGGGATTTCTAGAGTGTCTAGGATTTTACCACAATTTTTCCACATTTTTTTGGAATTTCCTGGAATTTTCTAGCATTTTTTGGATTTTCTAGGATTTTTCTGATTTTTTTATTATTATTTTTAAATCATTTCTGATTATTTTTTATTTAAAAAATATGATTCGGACCGGGTCGACCCGACCCACTCGGGTCGAGACCCGGCCCAGACCCGGACCCGCGAAACCCTCGGCCAAAACGACACCGTATCACGCGTTTATTATTTTCGGATTATCCGGATTTAATCCGACGGTCCCTGATGCACCGCGTGGATAATCTGCGCCCATTGGATCTAACTACTAGAACCTACGGTCCAGATTGGACGAAGACTTGATCATAGCCGTCTGATCGGATTACTTAAACCTACGGCTACGATTAGAACCTAAGTCTTGATCTGAACCGTCCAATCCTACTAACCTGAACGACGTCGCCTCCTAACTAACCCATACGGCGCCGTTTCCATCATTTTTTATTTCCGATTTAAAAATCATTTTCGAATTATCCTAATTTTTAATCGGACGGCCACTATTTGTTGGACTCGATTAACCTCGACCGTTGGATCTCCCCGTTCGAACAACAACCTCCAACGGCCAAGCTGACTGTACTGACACGCGGACCAATGATCTACCGCCACCTAAGCACTTTGACTCGTTGACTTGCCAGGTTGGCATCGTCTTCAACCTCGCGACCATTGCTGAACGAACGGCTACGACTCCCCGGCGATGATCCGACGGTAGAATATTAACGGATTGGAGCGAGACCGGCGGCAATCGACTCGCGATGACCTCTATTTTAACATATCTAGGAATCGCAACATTTTATTCACAGAATCGCAAGAATCATGCAAAGTGCCGAGTACGGCCATGGGAGTTCGATCGCGTAATTTATCTAAAATCGCAGCAATTCAATCACAGAACAGCACCAGTAGAGGTTCAGAAAACTCACCTCGAGCTCCGATTGAGCTCGCTCGGCCCAGATTTGGCTGGGGAAAGATGAACAGTGGTTCGACAATGGAGGTTGGATTGGAAGACTCGATTAGGTGTGTTAAGACAAAATCGATGCAAACAAGATATGCAACAATGGTCAGTGGTGTTCAGGGAATGAAACGCACACACAAATTGAAAGAATAGGCGAGAAATGCTAGAAACGCCATTGAAGCTCAGTTCAAGAATCAAAGCTAAGCCTTACCTGTTTTCGCGATTTCGCGGGGCGATGCCGGCGGCGATCGCTTTCTGGCGGTCTGGGCGAACTTCGAACTGTCTTTTCTGGCTGTGGTCTGGCCGGGGATGGCCCAACCGGCGCCTTGCAGTTGAGCTCGAGTTCTCGACGGCAAAGGGCCGGAGAACGAGCTTTTTCTCGCCTTCTCTCTCTCTCGCACGTTTTAGTTCGTCTTTTACTAACTGAATCGACCAACCCCCTCAACAGAAAGCGATCACGAGCTTATATAGCTCTTGTGAATTTTGGCGCCGAACCATGGAGCTTCAACCAACTTGGTTTGGCACGTGTAGTCACGTGCAATTAGGTCCAAACGACGTCGGGGAAGATGGGTGAATCGTCTAACTCCGTTTGGTTCTCCGGCGGGCTTCATTTCACACGAATTTGTCACGAATTTGAGCTGTGTTTTCTTTTGTTGACTTTTTGGAGCTTCAAGACTTGACCGGCCAATTGCCTTTTACTCCGACGACGTCGAGCGGCGCCACCGATGTTAATTGATAGGTAGGAGTATAGGCAACAAAACGCCCACCATTGCGTGTTCGATTATCCACCAATTGGCCTTCAATTTGAGGATCGAAATCACTCTTGGAACTGTTCGTTTGCGCAGGTTCTGAGGGAAGACGATGACACTGTAGCAAACTGGTTCGACCGGTCTGACCGGCGGTCTGACCGGTCTGAACCGGTTCCGACTTACTATTTTCCAAATTAAGCCCAAATTAATGGGAAAATCTTGCAATTGAACCTCAAAATCGAATCTAGAGCATGGATTTTATCTAGAAATGTGGTTTTGTCCAAAAGTTTACATCAATTTCCATAAAAACCCCAAATTTCCTTTTAATTGCAAATTGGGAAATTATGCAATTGAAGGTCCAAATGATCAAATTGGGTTGAATTACCTGTGCCAATCGATTCAAAATAGTGAAACCCATTGAGCATCATGTTTAATTTGCAATGATAGCCCTTGAATTGAAAGTAATTTCAATTATGCTTATTTTCAAGGACTAGAAATGCAATTTTAGTATGCAATTTTGCCAAATTCGTGCAATTGAGCAATTTGTACAAACAATTGGGCTAAATTGCAATATGGGACAGTTAGGATGGATGTCAAGATCCTAGAAAATGCCAAAATTGTAAATTAAAAGACTCAATTGATATTTTCTTCTCAAATTCAATAGTATGGGTTACAAAGGAACACCCATAATTGAATCTGATTATGGATTTTTTGAGGTAAAAAATAAAAGGGATTAAAAATAAAAATATTGGCTATTTTTCCATATTTTTGTGACCTCAAATGCTATTTTTCTTGAATTTTTTTATGTATTTTTTCTATTTTCTAAAAATACTAAAAAATGTGAAAAATATGAAAAATTATTTTTTTGGTCAAAAATGGTTCCTTGGGCTTGGCTAAGGCCACCAAAGTTGATTTTGTAATTTTTTGACTTTTTATGAATTGTTTGTGATTTTTCAAAGATAAAACTGAAAAAGACTTGGTCAAAAATCAGGTGTCAACAATAAGAAGAAGATTCGTTAATATCTTGTTCCCACTGAAATTTATATGTGAATCTCGGGTAACTCAATTATATCTCGAAATGAATGGATGCGGCTGCAATGTGTCAAACATTCTCCTTTGAAACAATTGGAAGTACATTTTGATCTTTGTCTAACAATCATGAGTTCTATTCAACTGGGCGCGAAACACTCTTTTTTTGTAATACTTGTGGTAGATTTGAGACAAAATCAAAAGTTGAAGGTTTTTTAGGAGACAAAAAAAGTTGTGGATATTTTTGGGACAAAGACCAAAGTTTGATTTTTTTTTGGGACAAAATCTAAAGTTGAAAGTTTTTTAGGAGATAAAAAAAAGTTAAGGATATTTTTGAGACAAACACCAAAGTTTGAGGTTTTTTTTTTTTTTGGATTAGGCCAATAAAAAAAAGGAAATGCAAGCGGGGTCCCGGGGGCAATAGAGTTTGCTCTTTCCGGGAATTGGGGGTGGATTGGGTTTTTTGTATTAATGATTTTTTCTCATTTTTTTATTCAAGAAAACATATATTAATATGATAATTTTATTCTTTTATTTTAGGCTTATTTATTTATTTGTAGAATCATATAATAAAAATATATATTTATTATATAAAGTATCACAACGTGTCGGAATTCTCTATTTTTCAAGGAATCTCGTGTCGGCGTGTCGTGTCCCGTGTCTAGTGTTGTGTCGGTGCTACATAGGTAGAATCCATTCGATACATGTTGAATATCTGTCATTTTTTGCCATTTCACTTTATAGTTGAATGCTCCGGTTCAATGCAAGCTTCCATTGGAAAGTGAGAACTATTCAATACATATTGAAGATCTGTCATTTGTTCTATTTCATCACCTATCCTTGAATTGATTAAAATAGGCAGAAGGACACTAGAAGTGCCAATATTTGTGTACGGTGCTCACTTTAGTGTCAATATTTTTCGTCGGCTCACTTAAGTGCCAAATCGGAGAAAAAACGATCACTTTAGTGCCAACGGCGAGAAATTCTGGCCAACATATACACGTGGCATTTTGATTTAAAAAAAATTGGTGACATGGAATTTTTAACTAAAACATTTACTGACATGGCATATTTAAAAAAAAAAATAGTTACACGAGCATTTTGAATAAACGACAACAAGTTGTGTCGTTCAAATGAAGCCTTTCCTCATCAAGGGTCTTTCTCGAACACTCTCGGTCGAAGCCTTTCCTCATCAAACTCGATCGCGACGTCGCAAGTTTCCTTCCCTTTGCTCGATCATTGGCCGTCGAAGTCTTCCTTCCCGTCAAACTCGATCGAAATCTTCCTTCCCATCGATCGATCAATGGTCGTTGCTCTCAATCGTAAGTTTCCTTCCCCTCGATCGATGGCCGCGAAGTTAGGGCTTTGAATTGAAACTGGGCTTAGATTTTGGGGTTGTTGCTGTGGGTCACGAGAAATTAGGGCTCGAAAGGGAACTTAGGTTCTTCGGCGTTGAGAGTGAGTTGCACGAAGTTAGTTTTCGAAAGGTGAATAGGGGTTGCTGGTGGAGGGCTTACTAATTAAAGTTGAAAAAGGGTGTCCATGATTGTTTCTCCTTTTCCTTGTCTCTATGTTGTCGTTATTGTCGTCTACGTGGGTTGTGGTCCATGTGAGGACCTCGATCGTTGTTGTGCAAGTGGGTTATCTGTTGTATTAAAAGAAATGGCTAAGTGGGGTTGTCGTGCATGTGGGGCTCTGTCCACTATAAGAAATTTGTCTGTGTCCGGTATGTCCTTCATATGGGGACCTCCACATGAAGCTGTCGTGAATGTGGTTTACTATTCAATGTTGTCATGAATGTAGTCCCAGCAATTAACAATTCTTTTCTTTCCTTGGCTGCAGCATCGGCATGGCTGATGGAGACACAACTTTAGGCATCATTGTAAACTACAGTGGGGAATTTGTCATTGGGGGTGATGACTGGGAATATGTAGGTAGGAATGAAGGTACTGTGTATGTGGATGCAAGTCGGCCATCATATATTATCTTGTTTAGGGATATAGTGCAACAATTACGTTGCAAAATAGCAAGACTGCATTATTGTGTTCCTGGGAAGCATTTGAGCGATGGTTTGAGATTTTTCCATGATGATAATGGTGTTAGAGACATCTTTTACCATTATCTTCATGGTGAGGAAGCTCAAGTCTACGTCGAGTATATTGAGGGTATTGATGATGATAATGAAAGCACTAAGTAGGAGATTGTGTAGAACATATTACTCAGATTGGTGATGGTTCTATGAGGCACAAAATGATAAAGAGGGGAGGGAGGATAGGCATGTAGCCACTGGTGAAGGCACATGTGGTGGTCTTTGTAGTGGTTTGGGTTGGGAAGTTTTTGAATTTGGTTCTTCAGATGATGACTCCTTGGTAAGTATCAATTTTCCAAGTGACGATAACGACGATGAGGAACTTGCAGAGTTGAGGCAAAAACAGCGAGAATTTTTGCGAGCTGAAGCTGAACCAGCAAATAGGGGTGCGCGAACTCTAGTTGATGGTGAAGAATATGAAGAAAGTGGGGGCGACAATGATGAGATTGATAGTTCGGGAACTGAGCTTGAAGATGAATAAGTTGTGCGTAGAAGGAAAAGTAAGTTTCCTTCTTACGATCCTACTGCTACTTCTGCTGTTTTGACCCTTGGAATGAAATTTGGTGATGCGAAAGATTTTAAAGAAGCTCTTATCAAGTACTCCATTTCTGAATAAAGGAGTATTAAATTCACTAGAAATACGAAGGAATTTGTCAGAGCTATATGTTTTCAATCGAACTGTTCATGGAAGATCTATGGTGCATTGTTTAGGAAGAGCGGATCGTTCCAAGTTAGATCATTCGAGGAGAAGCATACCTGTTCAGTGGACCAGACCTCTTCTTCCTCTTCTCTGACAACGAGCTTTTCACCCACCCAACAGAGAGGTCGCAGCACCCCTTGCAGACGGCGATGCCCTCGCCAGATCTGACAAGGCGAGGGGTCGCGGCCCCCTTACAGACGAAATCGAGGGCGTCGAAAGCCTTCGCGATGGCCGGCGAAGGCCGCGAACCCTTGCCTCATCGGATTTGGCCTTGCGTCGTCGACCTCTACTTCCTCTTCTCTGACGACAACGAGCTTTTGGCCTACCCAGCAGAGAGGTTGCGGCCCCCTTGCAAACGGCGATGCCCTCGCCTCGCCAGATCTGACAAGGCGGGGGCTCGCGGCCCTCGCTGATCACCACCAGGGCGGCCGAAGGGCTCGCGACGCCCCATCTGTCGTAGACGCCCGCGAATCCCTTGCCATCTTTCAGCCAGTAAAAAAAAGAAAAAGAAAAGGAAAAAAGGTTTAAAAATTGAACTGGATTGAACCGAACTGAACTGGGTTTTTTGTTCAGTTCATATACAGTTCGGGGCGGGATTTGGTTCGGTTCAAGGTTCCCTCTTAATAGTTCAGGTTGGTTTAGTTTTTTGAAAAATTGAACCGAACTGAACCATTGACACCCCTAATCTGAACGTGATATTATCTTCAGATACTTATCCTAGGCTGCATGGATTGCCCATGTACTGTTAATTCAGTAGTTAAGGATTGCAAAAGGTTATTGGCCCAGCTGGATAATATTAAGTAGGGGTGTGCAAACTGGACCGGACCGGCCCGGCCGGGGCGGGTTGGTCCGGTTCTTGAGGTTGGCAGTTCGGTCCCCGGTCCCAATAAACGGGACCGGTGACTGGACGGTTTGGTCCTCGGGTTCCATGGTTTGGGACCGGACTGGCCCGGCCCGGACAGGACCGACAATTTTTTTTCTTAAGAAAAAAGATAATCTAGTTAACCTAATGATTTTTGTTTTAAAAAAAATAAAGTAATGAAACATCAATTGGACATACTTCTTGAGAAGAGAACAAAAGGAAAGCTAACAAACACAGGAGACATAAAAGGAGACGCAGTGGGAAACAAATGATGGATGAGATATTAAAGTCTGGTGAATGTGGCTTTTAGAATGAAAAAAACTCTCAACCGTCCAGTACACTCACATTTATTTATTTTTTTAATTGAACGTAGTAGAAGGCTTTATAGCGGTTGGGCCGGGACCGGACCAGACCGCCGGTCCTGATCCTGTCCGGTCCCGGTCCGGTCCTTGGTCCCGAAATTATGGGGACTGGACTATTGGTCCAGTTCCCGGGTTCATACCGGGACCGGACCGGCCCGAACCATGCACACCCCTAATGTTAAGGCCCAGGTAAACCAATCAAGCCGTGGATTGGATCGCTAGAGCCCATAGAGATGGTTTCCTCCCTTCTAATTGGTTATCTAAACCTCTCCGCTCTTTGTGGTTGATTTTACGTCTTGGTTTCGGTATATCGTGTAAACCCAAAGTTTTCGTTAGTAATGAAAGTTCCATTATTCCAATTAAAAAAAAAATTGGTGTCTATGCATATATTAGGTCCCATGCGGAGTCCTTTCGCACTTTGGTGATACTGACAACATTGAATAATGTTCTTTTGTGAAATCCAGAGATGTTCAATAGTAAAAAGCAACAACTGAACTACATGAGATTATCGAATACCCATGGCCACCAAACCAAGCTTATAAATCATCACAGAAGCTAATAATGGTTAAATCTATTCACGAAATCGACCTCCCTAGTTATCATTTTTCTCTCGATTTCCCTTCTACGAAGGAGGAACACGGTCTGTACTGTACTCCGCTCACTCGACTTCGTCTTCCCAAGGAAAGCACCGACCCAAACAATGGCACTTTCGGACATGAAATTATTTATTGACTTGGCCAGTTTGCAAACTTCGAAGCTCATACGATATTATTTACCTACTAATATCGATAATAAAAGACCTTGCGTACTAAAATTAACGATTCAGAAGTGCTTGAATCGCATTATCCCCATGGCCCGTGTTGACGGATGAAGCGATTCTAATGGGAAAATTGCAGACAAAAACCTCAAATCATAAGTAGAAAAACAAACAAAGGTTGTGAGGGAAAAAAGAGATCGATGATAAAGCCCGAGGAGGGATATATATTCCTATTTTCTTTTTAATTTTGAGAGTAAATAATAGACTTGTACGAAGTAACAAGAAATAACGAAATGCAACCCACACAATCAGAATTCATTAAGCACGTGTTGGAGAATCCCTCATATTTGTAGAAAATATGGGTAAAAAATGGGTCACTGACCCATATTGACGGCTCTATTGTCCTCTCTGAGGCGTGGACAATGAATGAGCATGGAAGAGGAGGATCATGGACAAAATTGTTCAGTGTCTCGACTGAAGGCATACCCGGATGCAAATATTGATAGATCCATGTCTCATACACAAGGAGCAAAAAATCATTTTCCATATTGATGTGTACCACATGATTCTATTCAATTCAAATGATAATACTTACAAAGATTATCCCATCCAGAGCGAGGATAATGTCGAACCTGCCACCTCTATGGAAACTCTTATTTCACCTTAAATTGGCTATGAGCCATCAAGAATATAGTGCCTTTAAGAGTTGTAGTGGAATTACTTTTACCGTTTTCGTTTAAGTTTTTTTTTTTTTTTTTTTTTTTTTTTTTGGAGAGATCTAGCCATCTTGAGTTGTTGAATGATCTCGCTGAAGCTGAAGGAGAAAAAAGACGGTGTCGAGCGTCTATCAATAGATCTGGTGTTCATTAGTGGCTCGATGAATAGCTATTCAATCGTTTCTGCTTTCCTAAAATAACCACTTCACGAGCTCTCGTCTACGACCTGATTTCCGTGTAATTTTGGCCAACCATTCACTAGGTCTTGTTAAATTGTGGACATTCGACTGTAGTAGGATGCGTTAAAGCGAGCTCGTCGTAATCTTATCTAGTGATTCAGTTGCAACGGTGTGAGACACAATTCTGACAAGAGAAGTGCGAAAGTAGGTTTCGATGAAGCCTTTTAACCATAAGTCGACGATGGTTAAAAGGTTCAGGTTCAAAAAAAAAAGAAAAAAGACACAGCTAAATCTGCTTATTCACTGAGGAACACCAAGCAGAATCCATTAAGCAGGTGTGGGCGAATCCCTCATCTTTTCCCTCTTTCCCTTGAAAGTTTAATCACTTAATTCCCTGCATTGCAGGCACTATCTTGTATCTTCCACTCTGCTGCTGCAACTTGTGCTTTCACATCGTCTCATCTGCCTCTGACCCGCCATGCGCGTCGTTTTCGAGCTATGGTTGCAGCAAAATAAGTAAAATATATATATATATATGGAAAAGGAAACCTCGCGCACATCAACAACAATAACTAATCACACAAAAGAACCAAAACCAAATTCCTGGACATCACATATACAAACAAGCTTTTCGCTCTCTAAGAGAACATAGGGATAAACAAATGCAGTAAATTCAACATAAAAGGCGCGTAAACGCATTGGCATTGTCGGATAATACTATCTTCATTCATCTCATGGAAAGAAAACTAAGAGAACATAGGGATAAACAAATTTCATCTCCATCACGATACTCTGGATGGTGTTAGCATTCGCATTGGCAATGTACACAGTGCTGTCCAAGTGCATTGTCCTCGATCTGCCTCGGACCGATAGTGTTCACAATAGCCAGGTGCTTTATCGCGACATTCTTTCTTCAGTGGCACGTGAATCCATTAAAAAAAGGCCCGATTTTGGATGACGCCCATTGAGCAAGTATCCATGATATTCGCTCTTTAACAGCAGAATGATATAATAAGCATGTCTGTGAATCATGGTCCGCTTTTTAGTTAGTAATTACCATTGCCAAGATGATGGTGGACCGCGTAAATTGTTGTCGAAATTATGCACAATGTGCCTCACCTTTTGATATATATAAAAAAAAACTACTCTCCCAGCCACCAGAGAGAGAGAGACGTGAATGTACGTTATTAGCCTTCCATGTCTAGATGCGACATTTATTCAGCCAAGGATATTATGGGCATAGAAGGAGTGACGTAGTAAATTACTAAATTACAATCCTATTCACTGAAAGCGCCATTTGTCCTGCCTTGTAAACATCACTCGCTCTCTCCCCTTCCCCCGACAAAACCCCACCCCCCTCAGGCCTCAGCCTTGCCTCCGGCCCGCAGGGAACCACGCGCGACCGCCGCCACGCCAACGAGCCCCCTCAGCCTCTGTCTTCTACCTCCCACTTCCCGCACCCGCTCACGCCTCGGTCCGCAACCCCACTTCCGCCCCCCAGGGTTGGCGATGCCCTCGGACCTCGAAAAAGCCACCTACAGCCGTCGCCGACTCTATGGACCTCGATCGCGTCCGGTGAGCCCAAGATCCGCGGACAACCCTGGAGATATCCTGTTTCCATCCGTAGGAAAAGATCTCATAAGCCCTCGCCTTGTTATGTGCTGGGTAAGCTTCTTCACTTAGTGCAAACGATCGATAGGCAAAGAAACAGGTCTGTCACTCAAATCCTACCCAATGAAGAGACCATTTGCCGATTCAAGCCGAACATCGACCTCTGCAGTGGCCGATAGTTTTACTGAGGATATCGTCATCGAGATACTCTTGAGGCTACCGGCCAAGTCCTTGATGCGATTCAAGTAAGTCGCTAAACGTTGGCAGTCTCTAATATCTGACCCGGGCTTCGCCAAGTCACATCTGCAAAGGCTAGAGACAGGGGATATAATTTCTAGTCAGAGAATCTTCAAGACCAGCCCCCTCGAGACCATAAACTATGAAGCGCTCGACGGCGGCATTGGCGCGGTGGTAAAGTTTCATGAGCCACGAATGGACATTCCTAGCCGTGATCCCGAACTAGTGGGGTCTTGCAATGGCTTGGTATGTTTATCTGTCCACGGCAGATTCGTCCTCTATAATCCGACCACTAAGGAGTCTAGGAATTTGCCCGGTTCCGATCTTTTTCAAATAGATAATTTTGTCCGTGGGTTTGGATATGACTCTCGATCTGATGACTACAAAATAGTACAGCGCAGGGTCCTGAAGTTTCTGAAGAATGGGAGTTGGTAACATTTTCGCTCAAGTCCGGTTCTTGGAGAAGGACACAAGCCCGATACGAAAGGCACTTCTGCCCTGTCGAAACAGGAGGGGGAGTTTACTGGAACGGTGCCTTACGCTGGTGCCTAGTCTGCCAGAGCAAGGGAAAGACCGAGGTTGCGATTATATCATTCGATTTGTCGGAAGAGAAATTCCAGCAGGTGCTTTCGGTCCCTGAAGTCAGTGGGGATGGACATTTCAGGAGACTTGGGATTCTCGGGGCCTATCTGCTCTTGTACCACGTCAACTATAATGGCTGCTTACGGGCTTGGACAACGGGTGAATACGGGAAAGGAGGGTCCTGGACAAAATTGTTCAGTATATCGACTGAAGGAATACCTGCCCACTACAGGTACTGGGAACAAATCCCGGTCGCGTATACAAGGAGTGGGAAAATAGTTTTTCGGCTCTCTGTTTACCAGATGATTCTGCTCAATCCGGAGGATAATACTTACAAGAATTATCCAATCCAAAAGAGCGGGGATATTGACACTGCTATCTATGTGGAAACTCTCGTTTCTCCCTGTCTTGGCTGTGAGCCATCAAGAATCTAAAGCTAGAGCTTTTGCGAGTTGTGCTAGTGGATTTGATCTTACCGTTTTTAGTTTGAGTTTCTTCTTTTGGGAGATTTACCATCTTGAGCTGTTGAATGATCACGTGGAATTTGAAGAAGAAATAGAGACAATGTCTAGAGTCTATTATGAGATCCCAGATCTGGCCATAGCTTCATCATTGAGCATTCCGTACTTTGTTCTTATGTTTTGCTTTTAGCACTCTGTCCTCTCTAGATGTTCAGTTAATCTCTGCTCGATGAATGACCATTCAATCATCTCTATTTTGGTAGGTTACTCACTTCATTTGCTAATGTTGTCCGATCCAATTGGCATAAATTTTACGAACCTTTCAATTGGTCATGTTATTTAATGAACATTCCACTATAACCATGTGAATGGTAATGCGAGCACATCAAAATATTATCCAGTTGGAGTGGAACGTGAGAGACATAATTCTCACCTTAAGTCAGCCGAAAACAGAAGGTTCAGGTTCAGCACCTATTCCAGCTAAATCTGCTTATTGACCGAGGGACGGAAGTAGAATCGGTTCAATACATGTTGAAGATTGGTCATTTTTTCCATTTCACTTGATAGTTGAATACTCCGGTTTGACACGAACTTCCATGGAGAGTGAGAATCCATTCAATACATATTGAAGATCTGTCCTTTTTTCTATGTCATCACTTATCCTTGAATTGATTAAAATAGCTTAAACTCTCCAAAGGCCTCGAACATAAACACATATAAGTTTTTCCCTCTCTACCCACATAGAGCGACTCGTAAGATCGTCGGCATAAGCACAGTGCAGGCATGAATTAGACTACATTTCTATCTTCTTGTCAAGTACAACAATCACTGGCCATTAGAATTTCATGAAAAGTTGCTTCTGTTCAACTTCTGATACCGTAATTTCACTTTCCGATTTGATTCACAAAAATTGCTATTGTTAGGTATAAGGAGTCCAATCTCCAGTCCACGCACATTGCCCTCTTGAATTGATTTGTGACTCAATCATTGTCTACTTAATTCTTTACTCTGTACTGGGAAACTTCAAGTATGACCATTTTCATGTGTACCGCAGTTGTCCCATACTAAGTGCAGGGGACGAAATGCAGTAAATTCAGCCCAAGAGAAAGCGTAAACACATTACTATTATCGGAAAGTACTGTCTGTTATTCATGTCTAAGAAAAAAAAAGCAAGATTATCATGATAAAACATGCTAATTGAAGTAGAACATCAGAATCAGCAAATCTCATCTTTTTCTTTGGACTGTTTCAACACAATCTCATCTAGTGTCTCAACATATACTGGATACCTATACCAACTCTGGTCATTGCCCATCAGACTTGAGCAAATCTTGAATGTATTCTTCTCAGGCTCGGACTTATCAGAGATTGGTTACATGGGTGCAGCAGTACCATCCAGTATGACAAAACACGAAGCTTATATATGGGAGAACATGGAGTAAGGCCGTTGTGGACAAAACTGTACAGTATGGCGACGAGCACGGAGTTGCCTTCAAGCAAGATTTGGCTCGGAAACATTGTTTGTAACAAAGGAGGGAGAAGTAATATCAACTTTGCATCCATCAAAATTGCTTCTAAACTGACTGAAATGATCACTCAAGGATTTTAATTGTCAGATGAGCAATTATAGTCAAGTCCAACAAATTCCGAAGCCGCTTATATTTATACGATAATTAGATCTAGCTTTAGGGTTAGGGATTTCTTTGGACTCCGTAATAGTTAGATTCCATAACATAAATGATCTGCCATCCAAGCAACAGAAAAAGCCGCTGCAAGACCGGACAATTTGAATCTGGACCATGGCACAAAAGCTCACTGACGAAATCGTTTTGCGAGGCTGCCTGTCAAGTCCTTGATGCGGTTCAAGTACATGAGCAAGCAGTGGTGGTCCGTAATTGCTGGCCAGCGCTTTGTGAGGCTATATCTGCAAAGGTTGCTCGCAGGAGAGGTCACCGCTAGCCAGAGAATCATCAAGACCAGCCCGCTCCAGACTGTTGATTACGAACTGCTTGACAGCGACAGCGACAGCGACGTAGTGGGCTCGACAGCAAAAGCAGCGTGGTGGGTGATCACACAGTGGTGAAGTCTCATGACCTTGGAAGGGACGATCCCAGCGAGGAGCCCAGCATTGTGGGTTCCAGCGATGGACTGGTGTGTTTGTCGGTCTGTGGCGAATTCACCTTGTACAATCCGACCACCAAGGAGTCTAGAAATTTGCCTGCCTCTGACTTAGTCCCGGGGAACGAGGTCTTCCAAGGTTTCGGTTATGACTCCACATCAAAGGACTACAAAATAGTTCAACATGCCCATTTTCCGGCTAATGATGGTTCTAAAGAGTGTGTTGTGGAGATATTTTCACTCAGATCAAGTACCTGGAAAAGGATTCCTCACAAAGACGTTCACAGTCTGTACGAAGGTGGTTCTATTTGAATGGTTCGGTCCGGTGGAAGGTTTCCTGTGGGAGTGGAGACAGGACGGAGCAAGCGATCGTGTCGTTTGATTTGGTCGAGGAAGAGTTCTGGGAGTCCTCCCGATCCCTAGAGTCGAAGAGGGCGTGATCTTTGAGGGCCTCGGAGTTTACGGGGGATGCCTGTTAATGTACTACGAAACTTGGCTGCCTTGCTGCGAGGCATGGATCATGAATGAGTAAAGGAACCCAGAGTCCTGGATGAAGTGGTTCAGCATATCGACTAAGGGCTCGCCTGCCCGTCAATACTACATTGTCCTACTGGCCTGCACTGGGAAGAGGAAGATCATGTTCCAGATCGATGTATGGCGGATGATTCTGTTCGACCCAGACAACGGGACTTCAAAGAATTACCCTATCAAGGAGGCCAACAACATGGAGTCTGCCATCTACCTGGAACTCTCGTTTCGCCCTATCTCGACCGCGAGGGATGAAGGATGCAATGACAGGTTATGGGGGTTAAAAAAAGGGCGCCACTGAAGATAACGAGAGGACAGAGTTTGCTGCATCCTTGTTGTCCTGTTTTGAGAGTTCTTGCCGTCAAATTCAAGTGGTAGATCTTATAACTAGACTTGTGTTCTCCATATAACTGTTCGAACCATCGTTGCGTCTAGCCACTTTGATCAGAACATAACCATACACACCTTCGTATATGATCTGATCCAATACACTTTCATCACTTGGAACTATTACCCTTAAGCAGCTACTCTGTTGCTCACCACACTTGTTTCTAGTGGTGAATTACTCGCCAATCTTTCAAGCTGGTGGCTCCATAGGGAATAAACCACAGCGAATTTGATAAAGAGGCCGGGTTTATGTGAAAAGGCCATAGAAGCGTATGGATGTTCACTGTAATAATCTCCAATAGAATTTGCAGTCTGTTAAAACATATGTCCACTTTCATTACTATGCACTCTTCATACTCAAACACAGCCGTTATGACAAGTAAAACTAAAATCTATACTGAGGCTTCTTTAGATACAGAACAGCCGTATCCAACACCAGCACCTGTAAGCAGATCAATCATAAAGCTTGGCTCTTTCATCTGCGGTGGATAAGCTGAGCGGACCTCGTCGTATTTAATCTTTCAGGGGCCTCAGCTCGTGGTCGTGCATTTTCATGTTTTATTTAGGTTCATGTATGGTTCGCCTGACTTGTCTAGGCTCGTTTTTCTTCTGTCAATTCAAGAGACCATTTACTTATTGATTATACTCTAGTTACATACGGCGACACACGCTTAATGTATCAAAGCCAGTTTGGTCAGACTCTCTTGAAAATGAAGGCAACCTCCATCCTTGATTTCAGAAAATGCGTCAAGTCAGTTCTCATTCAAAGTTTGGATTTTTTGTAACTTACGATTAATGGCCTACAAGAAGTCCTTCAAGATAATGAATTACCAACTACGGTCTTGCATTGGTGGATGAAAATAGAGACCAGGTCAACTCGTGCTCGTTAAGCTACAATGTTTAGTGAGTACGCTTGTTGATCTGATTCCAAAACCATTTTATTAATCATCAATAAATCTGGGGTTTTGACTAGAAAAGTTCCTTATTTAAGCCTGCTCAGCAAAAGATCGATTAAACAGCGAAGAAACAGATCTCTTACTTGAATGAGCTCAATGAAGAAACACTTTGCCGAAACAAGCCGAAGCTCCACCATGGCAGAAAACATTACGGAGGATAATATCATCGACATATTGTCAAGGCTACTGGTCAAGTCCTTGATGCGATTCAAGTGCGTAAGCAAGCGATGGCTGTTGTCGCGCGCCTTTTTTCCTGCCCCCCCCCCCCTTTTTTTTTGGTTTCTCTTCACAAACAACTCGACGTGGCGAAATTACTCCTCTCCACTCCTACACCTAAGGCGGGGGGGTCTTCGCGTTGGTATGTCTTCTTTGTCGAGGGCGCGTTCCAGCGGAGAAGGTTTATATACCTTTCAGAATTTCAAAATCGATATCGACCTTAGTGTGGTCGTGTGACATGTGCAAAAGTGCACGTGCCACGATTTCGAGTCACCACCGACCATTTGAGGAAGGTATGGTTGGAAACCCTATCAAGAGGTCAGGAGTCCCAATCGATTCTGCATTACCAGAGAAATGGGTTCGGGGATCCGAAGCCTAAGTTGCGTGATTCCTAACTATGATTACATGCAGATGCTCATGGGGGGAGGTAAGCTCTAATAACCAAAGGGGTTTCATGCATATGGGAGAATTCTATCCTATCAATCACAATAAAGAAATTTAAAAGCTCAATCAAGGAATCAATTTCACATGTAAGGATAAATCGCATCAAATCAACACATCAATCAACGTGTGAAGCCTAATGGGGCCCTATGGCTATGGGCATAGAGAAATGATTTCCTAGAATTTGGAAAATTTTGGGAATTTTAAATGGCCAAATGCCATAAGGGGTAAAATGGTCACTTTGAAAGGTTGATGAACCCAAAAATTGCAAAATTGGACCAAAACCAGTTGAATGTGGCTTTTCCTAATTTCTGTGATTTTTAAAGATTTTTTCTAATTTTTTTGGAAATTTTCTTGATTTTTTTATATTGATTTTATGAAATTTTTATTATTATTTATTAATTTTTCTGACCGAGTCAACCTGGTCAACAAATCGGTCAACTCGATCCAGACCCAGACCCGCTTGGATGACCCTAAACCTAAACGACGCCGCATTGTGCATTTTTTGATTTATTTATTTATTTTTTGTTCTCTTTTCTGATTATCTGAAAATTCAATTACAGATCCTACAGTCTAGACTCGCCCACGTGGCTAAGCCATCGCCCTCAGATCAGATTACCAACGTCTACGGCTCAGATTAAACGAAGACTGATCCTAGACCGTTCGATCTACTTACCAAAATCTACAACCAGGATTAGAAGAATAGACTCGTTTTAGACCGTCCATTTGCACTAACCTAAACGACGTCGCCTACTCATTTAACAAAACGACGCCGTTTCATTTTTTTTTTTTTTAGTTTTCATATTATAAAACTAATTAAAAACTAATTTCTGAAAATATAAAATCCTAATTCGACGTCTACTAAAAATAGGACTCAATTAACCTCAGCCGTCGGATCTAATCTGACTCAGCCTAACAAACTAACGGCCTGGCCAGCTCGACGCACACATGAACCAATCACAGACTGCCACCTAGAACTGCTGACTCGTTGACCTGCCACATCAGCTTCGTCTTCAACCTCCCGACTGTAACTAAACGGACGGTCGAGACTTCTCCGGCGCCGATCGACGACTAAACCTAGATCGATTGACATGAAACTAGTGTCGTTCGACTCGCCTCACTCTCTAGTTTAACATACCTAAGAATCAGAGCATTTCATCCACAGAATCACGAGCAGCATGCGAAATGCCGAGTACGGCCATGGTAGTTCAATCACAAGATCAAGAGCATTTCAGGCCGATTCATTCACAGAGAAGCTTGATATGAAGTTCAAGAGACTTACCTCGAGCTCCGATTGAGCTCGTACGGCCTAGATTTGGTTAGGCAAGACTGGACAGTGCTCGGTTATGGCGAAGATTTTCAAAGGCTCAGACGCGATTTATCTTGCAAAATAGAGACAAAAATGAAGTGCGATCGTAGTCAGTGATGTTCAAGGAACAAAACGCACACACTAAATGCAAGAATGAACATGAGACAAGTGAGTCGCCATTGATGCACAGTGAGGAGCTCGAAACTGCGACTCACCTGTTTTCGCGGTTTTAGATGGCACGGCCGATGGTGATCGAGTCCTGGAGCTTCAGGCGAGCTTTCGGTGGTCCTCTTTGGCTTCGGTTTGGCTCTCTCTCTCTCTCTCTCTCTCTCTCTCTCTCTCTCTCTCTGTTAGATCTCCGTAGACGAATGAGACTCTCTTCCTGTTCTCGAATGCACGAAATCCTTTATACTTGATTTTCAAATTTTGCCGCGATCAGGCCTCCCTCATTTGGCTCTCACGTGCGGCCATATGTGCCAAAATGGACGTCGGATGGTGACGGAACAGTTGGGATTCCATCTGTCTTCATTTGGCTCTCCGTCGAGTCCAATCTCATGTGAATTTGGCACGAATTTGTTTTGCGTTTGAAAATGTTGACTTTTGCAGGTCTTGCGAGGTTGACCGGCCAATTTCTCTTTGCTCCAGCGACGTTAGACACTACCGCCGGTGTTGATTGACAGGAAATGATGAGATGAACAAAGCGCACACCATTGCTCATCCAATTGTTTGCGAATTGGCCTTCAATTTGATGATCAAAATCGGCCTGGGAACTGTTCATTCATGCGGGAGCTCAGGGAAGAAGACGACACTATTCCCGATCGGTTCGATTGGTCCGACCGGACGGTCTGACCGGTCAGAACCGATTCTGATTTACAATTTCCAAAATTAATCAAAATCGGTGGGGAATTTTCGAAATTAGACCTCAAAATTGTACTTATGGGCATGAATATGATCTAAGAATGTGGTTTTGCCCAAAAGTTCATATCAATTTATGCAAAAACCTCAAATTTATCTTTAATTGTAATTCGGGAAATTGTGAAATTGAGAGGTCAAACGGCTAAATTGGACCAAATCACCCATGCCAATTGATGCAGAATGTTCCAAAACATAAGTTGATGGTTCAATTTTGGTATGGTAGTCCCTGGATTAAAAGTAATTTAAAAAAATGTAAGTTATGGGGACTAAATTGCAAAAATATTTGGGAATTTTTCTCAATCCACGCAACTATGCAATTAAAAGGGAAATTGGATAAATTGAGAGTGCAAGACACTTGAATTGAATATCTTGACTCTAAAAATGAGAAAGTGGCAAATTAAAAGACTCAAATTGTATTTTTTTGGGCTAAATTCAACCCTATGCGTTACAAAGGAACACCCAAAATTGAACTTAATTTCCAACCTTTTGTGGGGTCAATATGAAGGGGGAATTAAAAGAAGAATATGGACTTATTTTGTGTATTTTTCTGACCTTGAAAACTATTTTTGTGAATTTTATTTTATTTTCCTATTTTTGAAAAATATTTAAAATGCAAAAAATATAGGAAATTATTTTTGGTTCAAAATTGGTTGCTTAGGCTTGGCCAAGGTGTCGAGACCCTCTCGAGGTTGCCTGGGCTCTCGAGGGCTAATGGGTCGTCCTGTATGGTCGGACGCAGGCCTCTCCCAAGACCTATTACCCAAATCGCAACAGAGGTATGCGTAGTCGACCTTCAGTGTGGTCTGGTGACATGTGCTAAGTGTCCATGCCATGGAATTGCAACCAATCATTTTCTTGAGGGTATGATTAGACCACCCTATCGAATAGTTTGGAGTTTCTATTCCATTCTGCAAAAACCAGATAAATGTGTTCGGGGACTTAATTACACCAACTGCCAGAGTTGGCGCCCTTTCGGTACCTAAGTCGATTGGATTTTCTAACATGAGATTTCATGCAGATGAGTAAGGTATGAATCCTAAATCTAGGAGTTCATGTAGATGAGAGTGATTAATCTAGCAATCACAATCAATAAAAATAACAGGGCAAATCAAGAAAATTACATCGAATCAATAGGACATTCCTAGTAAGGCTCTATTAGCCTAGAGAAGTATCAATCAAGGTTAGGAATGATTTGGACATGACTTTACCCATCAATGGCAAAGTCATAATTTTGAGATAATTCAAGACGATTTGCTCGAAAAGGAAAAATCATCATTTCGAAATGAGTCCAGAGTAAAAAGATGTCGAAAATAAGTTTCGTTGCTCAATTGACCCATCTCCTATTTTTTGACAATTTTCTGGAATTTTAGAAATCGATTTACCATTCGAAGGGTAAAATTGTCATTTTCTAAAATGAGGAAATAAAACGTGGAAATCTCAGACATAAGGTTTGGCCACCCATCTGACCCATCGCCGAATACTAAGCAATTTCCACGAATCGTTGGAATATCAAGGACGATTTATCCTTTGAGGGGTAAAATCGTCATTTTGGATTAAACGGGGAAAATCCCAAGAATGACAACAAAAAAATTTATTTTGGTCATTTTCAACCTTGGAAATTTTCTAGAATTTTTTTAGGAATTTTCTGCAATTTTTCCCAATTTTTTTGAATTTTTCTTTAATTTTTTATTTTTTTAAATTTTCTGATTTTTTTATTTTTTTATTTTTTTATATTTAAAATATTTCCCGGACAGGGTCAGACCCGGTCCGCGCCCCTCGGGCGCCCGGCCTGACCCTACGGGTCGGAACTGGCCTAAAACGAGGCCGTTTTACACTTTTTTTCTATTTATTTATTATCTTTATTATTTTTTTACTTTATCCAAAAATCACCCCATCGGACGCTCCAGAATGCACCACGTGGCTTATTCTGGTGCATCCGATCCTGATTTATCAAATTAATTAAAACCGGCTTGATCGGACGACCCATAGAGCTCCACTTGGCGCAATTTCGACCGTTGGATCAAAATTTTTATTATTTTTGAAAATTATTTCTTTTATTCTGAAAATATTTAATAAAAAAAAATTCCCATATCGCGACACGAGGTGGAACCAGGACCGTCCGATCTGAGAGTTTTATTTTTTGTGAACCGGTTCCACCACGCTGACGTGGCTGCCTACGTGGCGCGCCACGTCAGCGCCTTGACCCATTGATCAACCTTCCCAAGCCGAAGAAGACGACTGGCGCCGCCCATTATCGCCAGCGCCTCGCCGGAGATGCCGAACCGATGTAAAAACGACGGTTTGAGTCGCGATTTTCACACCAAATCAAACCTCATCAATCCCAAATCAACAAATCAACATTTCATAGCATAAAACACTTCGGAAAAAGGCCAGGGAGACCTCCACAGATCCGGCGCCGGCGAGCGTTTTTGCAGAAAATTTTTACGCTCAAAACTCGATTTCAATCAATCATACGGTATCTAAGAGGGTTAGAGAAGCTTACCTGAGGTCGCCTAGACCTCGGCGACCGCTGGTGTGAGCTTTCGACTCGGTCCGAAAATGGTGGAGCTCCGGCCATTGTTTTCACCGGGTTTCGATGCAAAATGAAGATCAACACAAGCGCTTAGAGTTGATTCTAGAGAAGTCTTGAGACTATATTTACACGCAAATAGGTTAGGGAAGACATGACCGAGAGCTAATGAATAAAATGACACGCTCGGCATTTCGTCGAACGGGTGGCATGCATTCTAAGAAACTTGCTAAAACGATTTCATCAGAGCTTGGCGAGAGATATTGAGCTAAACCGATCCTTGAATCATGTTATATGCATCATCAGGATAATCAGGTACTATTGGCTTTGGTCCAATTCGATCGAAATTGAATCGGACCAAGAAGCTCCATTCGTCGGAGCAAAACAGGGGAAAAACAGGGGAAACGAACTGACCTAGTTCGCCGGGGGACCTGTGACGGCGACGGACGACGGTGATGAGGACGATCAGCTCGGTCTCGCCATTCTTTCCCCTTTGTCTCCTCTCTGCTCTCTCTCTCTCTCTCTCTCTCTCTCTCTCTCTCTCTCTCTCTATGTTCTCTGCCGGACCGAGCCTCCCTCTTTTCCCATGGCCGACCTCTTCTCCTCTTTCTCGGTCTGTCATCAGGAGCCCCTCGGATGCTCTTCGATCCCCCTCTCTTTTGTCTTCTCCCCAGTTGGTCCCCCCTTGTTTTACGCCTGTGGGTCTGTAACTAAGTTGTAGACTTGGTTCTACCTGGTCCGACCGGCCCGGCTCCCTCTCTTCGTCCAATTGAGCCTCAAGTCGACCCATTTTCATTAAATTGATGCCACGGACTCCTCAGCATGTTTTCCATCAAATATGGATATTTTCGTGAATCGATTGATCGAAATTTAGTGAAAACTCCAAATTGTCCCTAGGATCCGAAAATGATTTTTGCTTAATCGGGGGCCCAAACGGTCAAATCAACCCAAATCAAGGCCACCAATGGATCCAAGATGATGAAAACTATAGGGTAGAGGTGTTTGATTTTAATGGATATGCCCGTGTGAGATTTTAATTTATGAAACCGGGGACTAAATTGAAAGAAAGTTGTGCAATTAAGCCCTTTTAGTTAAAATTGATCAAATTGGACGGAAAACCGACCAAATTGCACTTCAAGGCTGTAGAATCCAATGTCATAGCTTATGAAAAATTAGAGTTGAAAATTAAAAGACTCGAAAGGGATTTTTTTATGCTCGATTCGATGTTTGTGAAGGAACATAGCGACTCAAGCCGAGTGTTCAAGATTTAAAGTGACAAACTTGAAGAGGAATTTAAAATAAAATTACCGAATATTGTTGTCTATTTTTGTGACCACGAATGGTATTGTTTTTTATTTTTTGGGTATTTTTCTATTTTTCAAAAATATTTAAAAATACGAAAAATATGAACAAATATTTTTTGACCAAAATGGTCCCTTTAGCTTGGCCAAGGTTACCAAAGTTGATTTTGTAATTTTTTAGCTTTTTATGGATTTTCTATGAATTTTTCAAAGATAAAGGAAAAAGACTGATCAAAATTTAGGTGTCAACAGCTGCCCCTCTTTGAGAGGAATCTCGTTAGAGGTTTCTCTCAAAGACAAGACGACACCTGAGTCCTGATCGACTCGACTAGGAAAATGAAAGAAAATGAATCCTGACATACAACTTTTGTGCCCATCAATGTATGCTCTTTCTCATTTTGCTCTTATGATGCGAGAGAGTTAGAGAGTAGGGAGACGTACCTGTCACTTACCTGTCCGACGTTCGTGCGACATTCGCAGTGTGTGATGGATTCAAGAGAATATCTAGGGACTCGTTACTATAGTGTCCTAGGGAGGTTAAGCTTTGGCCCGTATGGTAGGCCAAACCATAATGGAATTCCTAACTGATAGGAATTTAAGGAAGACGCACCCCACACTAGAGCATTTGTTAAGGATTTTGATCCGTATGGTGGATTAGACCATAAATACCATTGTGTTGACCCTTCAGGCGGTTTCTACCGCAATGAGACTCCAAATTGATGGGAATCTAAGGATGACGTACCCATTCTTTGGGGTTTGTTCGAGACTTGATCGTTCTGTGGATCAGTCTAGGAAAGGTTTGCCTATTAGAAAGGCTTACCTAGGAATAACTTGTCCCATGAATTGAGGACTTATCAAGAAATCGATCCGTCGGTGGATTGGTTCGAGCAAAAGATTCGCCTACTAAAGAGGCTTACCTAAGAATGACGCACCCAGTCTTTGGGGTTTGTCAAGGACTCGATCGTTCTGTGGATCGGTCTTGGAAAAGGCTGGCCTATTAAAAGGCTTTGCCTATGGATGACTCATCGAGGTCTCTTTTGGGAGGTTCACCTGAGAGCTATTCTGGGATTTAGAAGTTATCTGAAATTTCATAGAAAGCTGGATTTGAAAATTGTCTTATCGACATGCGAGGTGCCACTTTGGGGATCTGAGGACTCCAATTATCCTGCAGAAAGCCCAAACCTATGAATTTTCTTTATCAAAAGGTATCATTCTGGGACCTGGGGTTACCAAGGATCCTGCAGAAATTTAATCTTGAAATATTTTTCTTCACCAAGAAGATGTTAGTAATCTTTGGGAAGACAACAATTGTCTATTGACAAAATTCTATGACTTAATTTTTAGTCATGAAAAGTGCATTTTGATGCTGGAGGTTATCCAAAATACTCATGTAACATACAGAGGTGATAACAAATTCCTTCCACGGAGATTCTGGATCAGACAATTTGAAAATTCTCCTCGCCAAAGCTTGAATAAGGGCGGGTTGACACCTCACTTTGATCAAGTCAATTAACTTTCCCAATCGGCCTTCCACGTAAGCTTGATTGGTTATGTCCATCTTGTTCCACCAATGAGTGAACCCCTTGTATGGAATCGGAATGACCTTGACATCTCCGTTCCCCATTGTTTAAAAGTGAATGCAAGTATGATCCTAGAGTCAATCATCGCGGATTCAATGTTTGATGCATGCCATGTAATGTAAATGCAATGCAAATGTACTAATTCAATTTCAAGTCAACTTTCGGTGAAATAAGGATTAAACCCTTATTTGACCAAAAGGAATCAAATTGGGGGTTTAATCAAAATTTCATCTAAAGTTGGCACGAAATTGACTTAGAGTCGTTCTAACGATTAAGAGGAAAGTCGCCCTCACATACAAGCTCAGAATAGGGAAAATACAATCCAGATAATCCCTAATACATCCAGATCTAGACGGGAATGGTAAAAGGATCCCCACAAACGGGTGATCCAATACATGCCAGATAAAATGGGTCACATGAATGGGACAGGGTCTAAAGATGCCCCCTAAGTCTACTCTAGGCCGCATCGGAATCTTCATCAGATGAAATCACGGCCAAACCAGGAGGATCGAAAAAATTATCTTTGACGACTTCATTTCTCATATTGAAGTAATAAGTAGGGGCAATCCTAAAGTTCCGCGCCCTCCTCCTAAGGATGCCGCCTTTCTTGACGGGTGAATTCTTTGGAGTAGTCTTGACGGCGTGACGCCTCTTGGCCAATTTCCTCATCAAGGCGCAGTTCCTCTTGGTCTTCTCATCGAGTCCCAGCTCGTGGGTACACCCCTCATGGCGATCCATCTTGGACATCTCGAGTTGACTCGAGGAAAACATTTCCTAATCTATAGACGGCTTTCCAAATAATCGCTTAGACGAATTTTCAAAATCAAGTATGAATGATGTATGTCGTGCTCAATCTTAAAAATGGGAATTAAAGTTCAAGCTTGAATTTAAAAGTCCTTACCAGCCAAATTGTACCCTTTTTTATTTTTTATTTTAAGTATACCAACCTTCCAATCACATGCGCATAAGACAAGTGAGGTTTGACTCTAAAAAATTAAAATGACTTGGGTATGGACCTAAAAGGCTGCTCCCCATAGGGTCTAATGGATTCATCCACAAGCGCAATCAAACAACAAGTGGGTAGATTCCACCAGACCAAATGGAGAGTGGGATCATATATGGTCAACCCAAGTGCAATCAAACACAGGAGCTTTGCATATCGATCCCCATCTATGGCTACCTATGTGAAGATGTTCGGTGGCTTGGTTCCAGGTGCCTATGCAAATGTGGTATCGTGATCCTCAGAATATGCAAGTCATGCACGACAATTTAATATCAAAACACCGCTACAAATGTGCGTAAATAAACAATCAACCCAAATGCCAATCTGCATAAAACATGTCAACACTCACTTCACCCCTTATTTCTCCTATCTGCATCAACATTTAACACATTTGGTTAGTGGACTAACCTCACCTTCATGAAAGCATCTGCAAGTAAACGATGTCAGAAATCAAACAACTTTTTAATCGGCTTCAAAATCCTCTTAACCAGAGATTCTGGGTTTCGATCCCCAACGAAGTTGCCAAGCCTATCACTTGCGCATTTTTTTCTTCCCTCATCGATGGGAGAAATTGCTCCACCCCACTCCTACTCCCAAGGCGGGGGCTCTTCGCGTCGGTACGTCGATCTAGACATTCCTTTGTCGAGGGTGTGTTCCAGCAGAGAAGGTTTGTATACCCTTCAGAATTCAAAATCGATATCGACCTTAGTGTGGTTGCGTGACATGTACAAAAGTGTACGTGCCACAATTTAGAGTCGCCACCGACCATTTGAGGAAGGTATGGTCGGAAACCCTATCGAGAGGTCGAGAATGCCAATCGATTCTACGTTACCAGAGAAATGGGTCCGGGGATCTGAAGACTAAGTTGCGTGATTCTATGGGGGTGAGGTAAGCTTTAATAAACAAAGGGGTTTCATGCAGATCGGAGAATTCTATCCTATCAATCACAATCAAAAAATTTAAAAGCTCAATCAAGGAATCAATTTCACATGTAAGGATAAATCGCATCAAGTCAGCACATTAATCAACATGTGAGGCCTAATGAGGTCCTATAGGCCTAGAGAAGTGATTTCCTAAAGTTTGGAAATTTTTGGTGGTCAAATGCCAGAAGGGGCAAAATGGTCATTTTGGATGGTTGGTGGACCCAAAAATCACAAAATTGGGTCAAACCAGTTCAATGTGGCTTTTCTCAATTTCTGTGATTTTTTCAATTTTTTTTCAAAAATTTTTTGGAAATTTTCTTTTTTTAAAATTGTTTTGAATTTTATACTTTTTTTCATTTTTTATTATTTTTTTTCATTTTTTATTATTTTTTATTAATATTTTGGACTGGTAAACCTGGTCAACCCTGCCCAGACCCACGTCTGGACCCGACTCGAAGACCTTAAGCCTAAAACGACGCCACATTGAATTTTTGGATTTTATTATTATTATTTTTATTTTTAATCCTTTTTTTATTATTCGAAAATTCAATATATAATCCTACGGTCCATACTCGCCCACGTGGTTAAGCCACCGCCCTCGGATCAGTTTACCTAAATCTACGGCTTAGATTAAACGAAGACTCAATCTAGACCGTCTGATCTACATACCAAAATCTACGGCCGGGATTAAAAGACTAGACTCGATCTACACCGTCTGATCTCACTAACCTGAACGACGCCGCTTGACCACTAACCTAAACGACATCGTTTCTGCATTTTTTTATTATAAAACTAATTTACAATATTCTAATTATTAATCGGACGGCTACTAATTATTAGACTCGATTTATCTAAGCCGTCCGATCTACCCGCTCGAATATCAGACCCTAACGACCATGCTGATTGGGCAACTACGTGGACCAATGACAGACTGCCACCTAGGACCGCTGACTCTTTGACCGGCCATGTCAGCTTCGTCTTCAACCTTGCGACTGCGACTAAACGAACGGCTGAGACTTCTCCAGCGCCGATCGACGACTAAACCTAAGCCGATTGACACGAAACTTATACCGATCGACTCGTCTACTCCTCTAGTTTAACATATCTACGAATCAGAGCATTTCATCCGCAGAATCACGAGAAGCATGCAAAATGCCGAGTACGGCCATGGAAGTTCGATCACACGATTTACACAGAATCAAGCTAAATCAGTCATAGAGGAGTACGATAAGGAGTTCATGAGACTTACCTCGAGCTTTGATTAAGCTCGCAATGGCTAATAATGCCTAGCCAGTGATTGGCCAGACCGAGCAAGGTTGGAGGTTCGACTCAAGAGATTTAGAGAGAATCGATGCAAAATAAGAGTGCGATTGTGGTCATTGATGTTCGGGGTACAAAAATGCACACACTAAATGCAATAATGAACGTGAGACAGGTGAGTCGCCATTGATGCACAGTGAGGAGCTCGAAACTGCGACTCACCTGTTTTCGCGGTTTCAGACGGCGCGATCGGTGGCAATCGCTTCATGCGTGCTCCGGTGAACTTCTAATGACACTCTACGGCTTCGGTTTGGCCTGAATTGGCCCAACCAGTGCCTCACATTCCGAGATCGAGCCTTCGACAATGGAGGTTGGAAGGCGAGCTCTCTCTCTCTCTCTCTCTCTCTCTCTCTCTCTCTCTCTCTCTCTCTCTCCAGTTCGATCTCAAAAGGATAACGAGCCTTTCTTTCGCCTCCTCTTCCTTCTAGAATGATCAATTGGCTCTTATACTTGAATTCAATTTTTTGGAGTGAGCGCAGGGCTTCGGCCGAGCCATCTCACGTGCTCACACGTGCACTTTGGCACGTCGGATGGTGACGGAACATTTGGGATTCCGTCCAGTCCTTTTTTGTCCCATTTCATGCCAATTTGATCTGCATTTGAAAATATTGACTTTTATAGGTCCTGCAAGATTGACCGGCCAATTGCTCTCTGTGACATTCCGAATTCCGACCCTTTTTTAGGCTACTAAATAGAAAGATATCAATTGGTGTATTTCAGTGGTGTCTCGCTCGGAGCAGGCTACTCTCGGGTTAACTGACCGAAAGGGAAAGACTAATGCGGAGTCGGGTACGTGGACCTGGGAATTTCGAATGAGAAATGACGCTTTGACCATAAGGATGGTCGAGGGGATCTTTGGGGCAGTAAAGATCGATCTAAGAAACGATCGTGGAATGCTTTGCTAGCATTATATGTTGGGACGCAGGTGATTTCGCCAAACCAATGTGTAATTTGTGAAAATTTCCTAAATCAGATTCCGATGATCAGGACCGCAAGGACTAGCGATAAACCCTCGCAATTACATGACAATCAAAGTCGCAATGGCTTGAGAAAATCCCAAGGTCGATACGTGTAGCGCCTGCAAGAATCGCCCGTCAGTTTAAAATAAACTGGAATTACAGTCGATGAGAACTCGACATGAAATTGGACCTCGGAAGTGGGTATCGGACATTGAGGAATTCCAACATTTGAAATACTTGGACGTCGCCTCATCGAGGGTAATTAATATTTAAAAGTGATTTTTGTGAAGAGAACATCGTGAGAATCAAGTCTGTCCAGTGTTGAGGATATGTGTTCTTTGGCTTATCTTTGATTGAAAACCGAATACTTGAAGATGCTAGAGTGACCGTGAACAAGTGTCTTAGATGGTTATTTGATTTCTTGAGTTGGAAAAAGCCCCGAGAGTTTTTATTGAAAGGAAAGCCAAGTTTGAATCTTAAAATGGGCCGTGAATTACTTATGCTATTTTGAGCATTTAAATGAGATGGAATCGAATGCCTTGATTTGGGCGATGAAATGCTAGACTTGTCTGATTTACCATTAACAATCTTTGGCTGTGAATGTTTAACGTTGAATTGAATGCCTTGAATTGGCTATATAATGCATGAGTTGCATGAGTTTGTTTTCGATTGAAAATTGAGGCATGAATTTATTTTCGAATGAAAAACTTAGCCTTTTTATAACTGAATTTTTATGAAATAAATGGCATGTGGGATCGCCGATGGAATTTAAAAGTGCACAGGCGTGTGGGATCGCCGGGAAAAATTATATGTGCACTGGCGTGTGGGATCGCCAATGACTTATGAATTGTGGCCAATGTATTGGGAGGAAGTTACTCTCATTTGACCTAATGAGGTCGTGTGGCTAGAGAGTCCCATGCTGACACGATTCATCTCAATTGAAAATGAGCGTCAAGAGTCGTATGGTGACTGAATCATCTCTAGGTCCAGACGTAAGAGTCTCATATGGACCGACGGGTCATATAGAGATCGAATCATCTCGCAGCCCAAAATGGGACTGCCTAGGATGAGAGGATATGGAAGGATATATTTTCTAGAAAGAAATCAAAGAGGGATTTTGAGAACTTAAAAATGCCTCATGAATTGAAAAGTTTACCTCACGAGTTTTAAATTTGTCTCATGAGTTGAAAATGGCTCAGGAAGGGTGTGAAAGAAAAGAATATGTTTTCTGAAGATATCCTCATATTTTGAAATGGCGTCGAGTATTTGTTTTTTTATTGAAAACACTGCCATTGTTCAAAGCTCAGATTTGTCATGATTTACGACTGAATCAGGTCGATTTGAAAATAATGAAATTTCATGTTTGGACCATGTCATGTTTTAACAAGTACCCCCGTTTTATCATGCCAAAGCTTTTATTCTAAGAATACTCATTTTTATAAAATGTCTAGAGGTACTGGTAGCCTAGTTTAGGGTTAGATTTAGCTTACTGAGATTTTATATCTCACCCTGTCGTGGGATTAACATTTTCAGGTCCTCGATGATGGAAACCCGAGTTTGCCATGGATTGGCATTTGATGAAGAAGTTGAAGGAAATGAAGATATACCTTTTTATGATCTTAGGGACTGGTTATTGTTTTGGAGATTGAATTGTAACCTCTGAATCAGAATTTTTGTTTAAGTAGAAGCGTACCCTTTTGTCCTAAGTCATCTTTTATTTAGGTATGGAGTTGTTTTTCTCGCTTCCGCATGTGCACATAATTTAGAAGTTTTGAATTGTTGGCAAAATGGATCATGGGGAATAAATGAAGAGAAACGGCCTGGTGGAATGTTCGCGTGCTTGCCGGGTTCAGGGCGTGACACTCTCTGCTCCGGCGACGTCGAACAACGCCTCCGGTCTTGATCGACAAGGCTTGGACTGGATGCCCACCTGAGCTTCCTCTATTATGGTCGATTGGGGCTTCAATTTGACCGTCAAAATACAACCTACAACTGTTCATTCACGCGGGAGCTCAAGGTTGAAGATGACACTATTTGGACCGGTCTGAACCGGTTCCGATTTGTAATTTTCAAAATTAATCAACATCGGTGGGGAATTTTGAAATTAAATCTCAAAATTATACTTAGGGGCATGAATATCATCTAAAAATGTGGTTTTGCCCAAAAGTTCATGTCAATTTATGCAAAAACCCCAAATTTGTTTTTACTCGCAATTCGAGAATTTGTGAAATTGAGAGCTTAAACGGTCAAATTGGACCAAATAACCCATGCCAATCGATCCATAATGTCCAAAAACATGGGGTGATGGTCAAATTTTGGTACGATATTCCCTGAATTAAAAGTAATTTCAAAAATTGCAAGTTCTTGGGACTAAATTGCAAAAATATTTGGGGATTTTTCCCAATTCATGCAATTCGTGCAATTAATAAGGCAATTGGGTAAATTGAGAGTGCAGGACACTTGAATTGAATATCTTGACTCTGAAAATGCGAAAATGGCAAATTAAAAGACTCAAATTGTATTTTTTTGGCTAAGTTCAACCCTAAGCATTACAAAGGAACACTCGGAATTGAACTTAATTTTCTACTTTTTGTGAGGTCAATATGAAAATGGAATTAAAATAAAAATATTGACCAATTGTTTGTATTTTCTGACCTCGAAAACTATTGTTTATGAATTTGTTCTTATTTTCCTATTTTTGAAAAATATTAAAAAATATGAAAAATATTAAAAAATTATTTTTGGTTCAAAATTGGTTCCTTGGGCTTGGCCAAGGCTTCCAAAGTTGATTTTGATTTTTTTTTACTTTTTATGAATTTTTTATGAATTTTCTAGGAAAATACTAAAAAAACCTAATCAAAATTTAGGTGTCAACATGCATCCTAGCTACTGACCACTTTTCTTTAGGGGGATCGTATGGAACCTTAACTGTCCTTTTCTGTTGTGGGATTGGATTTGGTGGTGGATTATCAAACTCATCTTCCCCGTCAGTTGGTTCAATTGGCAATGACGGAGGTGCACAGTCAGATGTATCTCCATAATACACCACATACTTGAATTTTTCACTTGGTTCCCCAAGTAAGAGACATGCACGGTTCGACGGAACAGCCGGTTCCGGTTCAAGAACCGGCCGTTCCGGTTCCGCCAAATGGTGGAACCGAAATCGACCCATAAATGCCCGGTTGCGGTTCTGGTTCCGAACCGGACGGCAGGTTCCGATTTTCGGTTCCAAACTTTTAATTTTATTTTTAAAATAATAAAATAAAATTAATAAATTATTAATTAAAAATTATAATCAAATTGTACATTGTAAAAAAATTTGAAAAAAAAAAGATGAGGAATGGGCTTGAACTTAATGAATTATCATTAAGCGCCTACATATCTTCTTAGGGATAGAAGAATCAAAGCCCATGTAGTTCTCTTACCTTTGGTAACCCCAACTTACCTCATCCTCAATCGTCGCTACCTGTTGTTGTGGTGGCGGTAGTATCTCCACAATCATCACTGAAGAATTCATGTTCTCGATCCAGCTCTTGTTGTCGAAGCCTAGCCCTTGTTCAATCATCGACGCAAGCTTGAAACTCCACACTTTCCGGACTTAATCTTGAACGGCGGGAGTCCAAAATTAATCCTCCAGCACTAAATGCTTGTTCAACTACCACTGTTGAAGAAGGGATCGCTAATATTTGTCTTGCGATGAGGGAGAGAACTGGATATTGAATTGAATGGTTCTTCCACCACTCAAGAATCTTGAAATCTGCGCTGTGTTCGGAATCACTAAACTCAAAATAAACTGTTAAATAATTTTCTAATTCGAAAATACTACATATTGTCCCTTTTATTTTTTTTGCCTACTCATGAGCATTTTATACCCTCTATCAAGTGAAATACCTGTATTACTTCGTGAGACACTATGCTGGACAGGTTCACATCCACTGTCACTTAAACCATATTTACTACAAAATTCATTATATAATTCTACTATAACTTTTTTAACATCTACTTGTATACTTTGAATATTTATTACTTTATTCAAATGTAAGCAATCATAGTAATAAGCATTCAAATAATCTAATAAACCATCTAATTTAGTACGTGGATCGAAAACAATGCCAACTAAATAGACAAGAGGAATGTTCAAGTAATAATGCAACTATTTTTCTCGCATTACTAAAATACTCGAAGCTAATTCAGTATCTTTTTCACATTCATTAAAAATACTAGCAATGTTAACATACTCTATTAAAAATAAATGCGTAGTAGGATAATAAACACCATATAAAATATTAGTAGAATCATTAAAAACTTTCAAAAAATCTAAATTTTTTTTGCAAACTTCCCAATGTTGTGGGAGCAAAGCAATATCGGGAACATTATTCGAAATAAAGGAACATAATAAATCTTTGTAATCAAAAGTTTGTAGAAGCATCTCGTAGGTAAAATTCCAACGAGTCGGAATATCTTTTGGAAACCTTCTTGCCTTTCTCCCATTTTTTTTACAATATTTTCCCCACTCTTTCATAAGTTGAGGACGGCTCCATAAATATCTAATTGCATTATTTATTGGCTGAAGAGATGTTACAAGAACTCGTAAACCATCTTGAACACATAAATTCAAAACATGGCAAGCACATCTAACGTGAAAAAATTATCGCCAAAAGAGGGTTTACAAAATTTTTCTAACTCAGGAATGGAAGTAGTATTTGCGGCGGCATTATCAAAACCAACTGAAAAATTTTTATCAATCAAATTAAATTCTTCTAAAATTTGCCTAATTAGTCTATAAATATTATGAGCCGTATGCCTTTCAGGAAAAACTCGAAATGCAAGAAGTCTTTTTTGAATAACCCAATCATCACCTATCCAATGGCACATGATACCCATATAAGAATTAATATTCCAAGAATCAGTCCAAATATCACTACCTATATGTACACGTCCATTGAATTCTTTAAAAAATCTTAACAATTTCTTTTTTTGTTTTGTATAAACATGTTCAAGTTCGCGTTTAAGAGTATTTCTCGAAACAGATGGTGCTTGCGGAGCTAACGCAGTGTTGACCAAATATCTAAAATTAGGATTTTCACCAGTATTAAACGGAGCATGTTCAAGGGCAACATATTCAGCTAATGTTTCTTTGTAAAGTGCATTAGTGAAACGAAATAAAGGATGAGCGTTAGGATTGGCGAACCCAGGAATTTGTTGTTGGCTAGTGTCGATCCCCGCTTGCGTTGAATATTTTTTTGTCACATGCCGACGAAAGGTTCCATAGCCATCTCCTTTACCAAGCTTGTATGTCTGCGGACAATATTTACAGCTTATATCAAACTTGCCTTCATTTTCATTCCATACTTTGTTAAAGTGTAGCCATAAATCGGATTCTCGGCTCTTCCGTCCCGGCTCCTTTGCTATCGACGATTCTTCGACACCACGAGGACGAAGACTTTCTTGCGTTGAGATGTGCTCGACGTTGGGATTAGAAGCATCGTCGTCTTCCCAACATGCATATTCACGAGGATCATATTCATGAACGGGATAATTGGATTCTCCCATCTCGATCGGCATCGGGTTCTTTCCCTTTCCAGTATTTCTGCTTCCACTTGCCATTTTTTTAGAAAATTGATCAAAAAATTGAGACGAAATTTAGAGAGAATAGCAAATTGAGAGAATTTGAGAGATTGTGAGACTTGAGAGTTGAGAGTATTAGAGAGAATTGAGAGAAATTGTGAGAAATTGTGAGAAAAATAAATAGGGATTGAGAGGTATTTATAGATTTTTTTTAAAAATTTTTTAATTTTTTTTTGGCCTTCGGGCCGTTGGCCCGGGGGAAGAGCCTTTTGGCTCTTTCCCGAGGGCGGGGCCCACAAGGGTTTTTTTTTTTTTTTTTTTTTTTTTTTTTTTACGGATCGGAACCGTGGACACTGTCAACGGGCCGGTTCTGGGTCGGTCAACGGGCCGGTTCCTGGTCCGGGTCCTATTTGGCCATGTCTAAGTAAGCCTACTTTAAGATCCCTTCTTTGTACCTTTGCCACAGACTCTTCTTATTTTTAGGTTTTCGTGGAATCTCATCCTCTTTGAAAGCTTGACTCTTGATCTCCCGGTCTGGAAAATCTTGCTTTGGATGATCAAAATGAGCTTCCTTCCTATTAGTCAGCTCATTAGTAACTTTCTTCTTCGAAACTTGCATTGGTTGTTCTGGTTGGACTTTTTCCCTTTTTGACTGTGAAGAAGGCTGTATAGTTGATACTATTTCAGATCTTACGTGTAGTCTACCCTCTCTTCTAACAAACGACCCCGATCTGTACCTTTCTCGAGAACTGAGAGGTGAAACTCAAATTCATATTGAATTTAAAGTCGAAAAACTTCTCTACTAGGAGAGTTTTAGAGAGCCCATTTTATTTTTGGAATTGAGCATTCAAGCGATCTCATATCTCTTTCGTCGTCTTATACTCACTATAAGTCATTACTAGATGAGGATTTAGAGAGGTCAACAAGTAATTTTTACAAAAATTTTCATATTTGTTCCATTGATTTTCATCAACATCTTTAGTGGTAGATGCAAAATCACTCAATACAGTGTAGAATATTTTACGTTCTTTCATGCCAAATTGAACATGTAATTTTCAACCATGAAATTCAATATAATAAAATGATTATAGCTTTATAATATCGAAGAAACTATGTTTTGCCATTTTAATCAGTCCAAAGACTTAGAAAGAGTGCACATTGTAATCCTTGGAACTCACAAAGTCGAATAAAGCCCATATCCTTGGTCAAACCGCTCTATAGAAGTAGAATTTACTAAAATAGATCCCAAAAATGAATCCAAAGCACCCAAAAATCGTAAGATGGACTGCTCTTGTTGCCAGAAACTCGCCGAAAATATAGCAGAAAATCGCCGAAAAATCGCACGACAGTGAAATTTCCGGCGGTCGTATCTCCGCCATTCGACCTCCGTTCTAGGCGAGTGATCACTCAAAACGTTCGTATCGACGAGTAGAACAAAACCCAAGAGGTTTCACCCTCTGAAATTGGCTATAATTTTTGGGTTATTGAATCAAATATTTCGGCCACAGAATCTTCAAACTCATACCCTGACAAATCCAACCATCGAAATCGAAAGTAAATAACACCCACGAGTTTATCTCGACGAGATCTTCAAGTAGACACCTTATTCGCTCAAATCCGACACATGAATTTAATACTTCAAGATTATTTGAGGTTATGGGTTTGATAGAGTAGAGAGTGTTTTGGTTACTTGAAGTATTACACCAAGGGCCTGCATGGTAACCATTCTCATTCTATAATTCTGATCCTCAAAATTGATTCTGGTTAAAATGACTTTTTTTATTCTATTTCTGGATGAGTTTTAGAGAATCAGAATATGTTTGATAATTGCACAAAATTTATATTTCAAAAAAATGTTTCTTTTCCTATTTTCTTTTTATTTAAGTCAAATAACTATGTAGCTAATTTGTAAAATTTCATCCTAAATTGAAGACTAATTTTCAATGCACATAAAATAATTTAAAATACATCACTTTTTAGCATGTCATGAATGAAACATAAAATTTAATATATGATGTTTGAAGTTTGATGAAGCATAGACATGTTCCTATATTAAAGACTCTTTTTTCTTTAAATGTTGAATTGTCTAAATATATAGAAAGATGTTGGATGCCCTCATCTTCTGTAATATTTTTGTAGGAGAGTGAAATATATGAAAGCTATGAAATTTAGACCCAAATTTATGAAAATAAGGTCAAACTAGCATAATCTAAGTTTTTTTTTCTATTTTTTGAGATTTTTTCTAATTTTTTTAATTTTTTAAAATTTCATATTTTCTATTTTATTTTATTTTATTTTATTAAGTAGTGTGAAAAGTGACAAGAAAACTAAAAGGAAAAAAAATGAGAAATATGATATTCATCATATTTTGTTGTTTTCAAAAGTGATTCTTTTTCCAGAACCTACTTTTTTTGCTTCTGGATTTTACTCTAAAACTAATTCGAATTATCTAAAACTGATTCTGGGAATAGAATCAGAATCAAAATTATTTACATTACTAAACATCATTCTCATTTTTTAATGTTCTAGGATGAGAATCAAAGAATCAGAACGGATACCATGCAGACCCCAAGAGACGCCAAGTTTGGAACGATCAGCTTAGGAGAACCCTAGAGTTAATATGCAAGTTATTAGGCTCCAGCCCATATGGACCCAAATAACATTGTTTTCACCTATTGAGCTTGTATGTGAACATATTATTTGAATTATATTAATAATATATCCAACATATAATACTTATGGCCGACAAAATATGGCACTTACTACTTGTGACCAAGGATCGTACATTCATCATGACCTTTTCAATTGGGCCTGAAACGGGGCATTGATGCACTTCATAACATGTCTTATTTATGTTGAGCTATGTTTAGAAGAGTCTTCATAACCCACGCAATTAAACAAATAGGTTAATTGGTACTCCTATGATAAATTTACTACTTGTAACCACAAAAAACCCTAAACTAATACACCTGTGATAATTTTAACCCAGACTGGTACATCTATCACAAATTTATCCTCCTTTAATTTTCGTTAAATCTAACCATTAAAATGCTAAAATGTAGGACACATGGCAATTCATGGGTATACCAGTTTGAACTTTTTACCCTCTATTTGTCACATGTGTATCAGTTTCAAATTTTTCGTGGTATCAACCTAATTTAATTGATGGTAAATTTATTACAGGTATATCAGTTTGGAGTTTTTCGTGGTCAAAAAATTAATTTAGGATAAATCTGTCACAGATGTTCCAGTTTAGGATTTTTGGTAATAAAAAAAATAATTTGGGGTAAATTTGTTATAACTATACCAATTTAAAATTTTTCATGGTTAATAAAATAATTTAGGGTAAATTTATCATAAATATATTAATTTATAATTTTTCATGATATTAACATAAACACAAATGAAAAATTTTCAAAAAAGGGCCCAAAATGGTCTCGTTTTCTCAAATAAGGATCTAGAGTGAACTTCGTTTCAAACAAGGACCCGAAGTGCCACAATTAAAAATGGCCTAATCAAAGGGAATTTATGTTTTTTTAATCTTATTGCCTTTTCTTTTCTATTTTTCTATTTTTCCTCTGTAATTTCTCTTCTCAATTGGGATTTGAATCCCCTACGTTAATAGTAGGGTGTCTTTAGATTTGAACCGTCCAATTCAAAATAGAAGCCCAGATCAGTCCACATCATTTTAGTGAAAAATGATGTGGACTGATCTGGGCCTCCATTTTGAATTGGACAGCCTAGATCAATTAAGGCACCCTTACCATTATGGTAGAGAATTTGGTGCCTTACCATTGACCCAGAAAACCTCATCTCTCTCTTCTCCACCAGCTGTAGACAAAGTAATAATGGCGGACTACGAGAGGAGTCACCACTAACAGCAAGTGAAGGAGACGGCCCTCCAGGTTTTGAACACGAAAATCCAACTCCACTTGGGAAGACCCTCGAGAAGAAGCGCGCCATCGACCAGCAGAAGAAGGAGCTCCACCGCCTCTTCGTCCTCTTCTTCATCTTCCTCGCCCTCCTCTTCAATGCCATCTCCCAGTCGTCCTCCTGCCTCCAGTGCCGCCATTGCTAGGCCCCGATCTCCCTACTCTCCCTTTCCCACCTCATCTTCTATGTTTCCATTGCCCAGACCCTCTGCACCATCAACAGCTTCAAGTACCGGCGCCGCTGCCACAAGCTCACCCTCGAACTCGCTACCGAGAGGCTGAGGGAGCTTAGGATGAGGATGAGCGTGGCGATAACGAACTGCGACGGAGCCTTCCACCCCCACCACCACGATGTGGTGTTCGACGACGGGGACTTCGAGATTCAGTACCATAAGCCGCCCGAGAGCTACCTGGGCAAGTTCAAGAGGAATTGGGCTCTGCATTTTGGGTTCTTGATCTTAGTCTACGGCTTCATGGTCTCTTTCTCTATTGCCATCCTCCGTTTCTAGGAAAGTTGACTGCTTTTTGGCATTGGCTTTACTGGGTATTGGTAGCATTTGTTCTCCTGTTTCTATAAATTTTTCTTAGAGGATTGATTCCCTAAGCTTGACCTGGGAAGAAGTTAATTGGAAAGAAAGATGAAAATGGGAAAAATTCAGCGAGACTTCATCGTGGAAGAGTATATATCTCTCGGGGCGTGCACTGTTGCAAAGCTTTAGATGCATTCATTGTCAAGTACAATTCACGGATCGCGGATGAAGGTGCGAGAGATGATGAATAGGAGGGAGGGGAGGGGAAAAACAGAAAAGAAAAGTTAAAAAGAAAAACATAACAAAATTAAAGAATAAATAACATAAATAAATTTGTAATAATTTTTTTTTCAAAATAATTTTATTATTCGAATTTTTATTTAAAATAAAATTCACTTCATCATGATTTGAAAAAACGGATAACTTCGAACTCTTTTTTGAATTTTTTCCTAAACAAATTGGTCGTCCTCGGGATCCCACAACCAACTCTCTTACATCTTTCTTATGACTTTTGACTTTTGAGAGGGCATCCTGAATGACTTTTCGACCGAAAGTGCCCGCGACGTGCTGGGTGGTCCATCGACATGACACGTGATTTCAAATTCGAGATCGTTGTCTTCTGTGAACTCATGCTTTTTCCTACAGATTGTTTTGAAATTCCGGCTCCCTCCTCCGTGACTCCGAACCGATCGGTGATGGAAATCGCGAACGCCGACGGTGATCCTCCCACCATTGTTACCAACGCTCGCTCAACCGGCGCCGAGTTGGTCCCGGGTTGGGACCAGCCCCTCAACGACCAAGAACTCGACGACATCGAAGCCGTCGTCACGACCGCCATCTCCAAGAAGCGACGGTCCTTCTCCAGCACCGGGAACAACTACGACGACAATCGTCCCGACGGACCCCGACGGCGTTCGCCCCGGTTATCTTCTTTGCAACGTACGAACGAGACCCGTCTCACTTTCATTTCTTTATGACATTATAGATGATTGCCGTAGAAATCCGCAGTTTTTAGGTTTCCCCCCCTCCTTTCCGTGAGCGAGGAATTTCTTGGCAGTGGGGCTGTGAAAGGGTTTCAGATGGGATAGGACTTTACTATAGCTGCATTTTGTTAGAGCGATTCTGGGTTATTGTAAGACAATATGTTGGTTTTCTTATTTTTAATTTTTTTTAAATAGCTAAACTACAAATTAGTAGCTTTGATTGCTTTTTTCTATAATTCGCTCCCCTGTTTCTGCGGTTTCGGCTTAGTTAAAGCTTGTCCTCCTTTAACTGAGAAGGGGAAAAGTTGGATTTGCATTGTTTATGTGCAATGTGATGGAACCGTTATTCACTGCATTTCACATGACAGATAGTATGCGGATTAAACTCCCTGTGATGATATTCGAAGGTCAGATTATGTACAACCAGGATGCTACTGGTGTAGAGAGAGCCGCAGCACAGCTTTTGAGGAAAATTGATGCCATGAAAAGTGTAATGGATCAAGTCATAATTGGTTTTGATATCGAGTATAGGCCCATGTTTCAAAGAGGTTTGGTCAGTTCTGCTTTCGCATTATATTTAATGGTGCTTTGAGGTCGGCTTACTAGTGATTTGGTTCTGTGTTTAGATCGAATTTACATCTCTGTGATTATTTCTTGATTTCTGTTCAGCAGCAAGACTTGATATTCTTGCAACTACTTTGATCAAATGGTACAAATTTATGCACTTGAGGGGTCTGTTAACAGTTCTTTCCTGCTAGGAAAGTGGTATTGTCATCTATTCTTACATTGTATACAAATCAATGCCAACAAATTTTGTTTCTTTCTACAAATTGATGAGTTTTTCATCTGATCTTCTAAAATATCAGCTTCATTTCTTTCAATTTTGCTGCGATATCCTGGTTCTAGTCGCATGTAAAGTTACTACAATGATTTACGTAGGAAAATGTGTATTTCGCTTTGTATAGCTACAGAGATCTGTTTTTAAGTCAATGTTTTTCAGTATTGTGCTTGTTTCTTGTTCCTTGCTGCTGGCATTGGCAAACAAGGTCTTTTGGAGTAACTTTTACTTTTTGCCATTTCATTTTCTTTCAGTGTCTGAAATTGATGTTTAGCTTATGTCAGATGCCTAACATGTTAAAATATTGACGATGAAGAGTCGTTTCTATCTTTTTCCTCGATATCCCTAGGACTGTACATAATCTGTATGTTTTCAAAATTTCAAAGGGAAAGCTAAAAGGATTTCTTTTAAGTTCCAAATAGGCAATTAAGTTTTCTGAGTGGCACAAACTTTTTTTCTTCCTCATCTTTTTTCTGTTTTTCTTTTCTTGGGTGCATGCTCTGGAGATAAGCTTGCATTTTTTCTCTCGAGGAAGAAAAAGGAAATAGAAATAGAGATTAAAATCACTACATTCTATCGTTCTGTCATTATCTTAATGCAAGACTTGCAGGTGTTCCTTCCCGGAAGACGGCAGTAATGCAGATTTGTGGTGATAATGAACACTGCCATGTGATGCATGTTATTCATTCTGGCGTCCCTCCTAGTTTGAAGCTTATTTTAGAGGATACTGCCGTATTAAAGGTTGGCATATGTCTAGTTTTTAGTGGCTATTGGTATATGTCTAGTTGGTTTTGAGAAAATGTATAGCTTCACTGCACAATGATGTTATGCTTGCACAGGTTGGAGCAGGCATAGCTGGTGATGCTAGGAAGGTGCTTAAGGATTACGATGTATCTGTCAATGGTTTTCAAGATCTTTCCGAACTTGCTAATCAAAAGCTTCCTCTGCCTCGTAATAGATGGGGTCTTGCATCTCTAAGCGAGGTGCTTATAAATAAGCAGGTTATAGTTCAAGTTCTTTTGCAATCTTCATGGCTGCTCATGATTAATTTTCTCACTTGCTGTCTAAATGCTGGACTTCGGTGGTAAAGTCCCTTTGACAATGAAAACCTAAATCTAAGTTCCTTGATCCTCTGCTAGGTATAAGATAAGTTATTTTACCATCATATATTTGTTGAATCGACTGTTTGGACAGTAGTATATCTACTTATTTGATGGAGCACATATTCTGAATGGCAACTGATTACTCATTAAAGTTTCTTTGAGTAGAGTTAACTGGATGGCTAATGCTACAAATGTGAGAGGATTTGGCAAGTGTAATCAAGTCGTATCTGCAGTGTTTTTTGTGCTGTATTAAGAACATACTTGTTGAGAGTATTTAGCCGATGAGGGCTTATTTGTCTATTTTCTTTATTATTTTATGAATAACTGCAATAAGGGCAATATTGTAATTTTTGGCCTTTTGGCTTTATTATAAATAGATAGCTTGGAGTCACATTGACCTAACCAAGCATTCAGTTCAGTTTTTTCTCTCAACATGGTATCAGAGCAAGGGCTGAACTGAAATCTTAACCCTAATTTCTTCTACCCTAATCGTTCTTCTCTCTCTCTCTCTCTCTCTCTCTCTCTCTCTCACTTCCCAGCGCAGCTCCTTCTCACCTTCTTCTTTGCTCTCTTTCACAGCATAGGGCGGCACTAATGAGGTGATTCTTTGAATCTAGTGTCTGCCCTAAATCTCACCTCTATGATATAATTTCTTTACAATTTGCGATAGGTGGTTCAACCCCTTCTGCGATTTTTTGGATCTTCTTATTTGAGATTGTTTCTGCCTTGCCGCTGGCCTTTCCTCTCGCGTGTGAAGACCAAAGTACTGCAGTTCGTGGACCACCATATTTATTTTTTTAGATTCTTTGGGAAAAAATCAGAATCGACGGAAATTTTTTAGGGTTTTCAAAACCCTAAAAAAATCGTTTTTTTGCCTTCCCTTAGATCTGATTTGGCTGCTTTTTGGAGGACAACTTCAGCCAACTATCAGCGGACTTCTACCCAATTTTTTTGGGCTTTTTTCGAGTTGTTTTTTTTTGAGACACAATGTCTGAGGACTCAACTGTGAACTCTGGGCCTACAAGAGATGGCCGTATAGATTATATTAATTTTGCTGCGATCCCTGTGAAGCTTGACGGCACAAATTATTTGATGTGGTCTCGATCGACATTCTTGACCATCGCAGGCCGAGGGCTTACAGGACATATCAACGGCACTTCTGTGAGGCCGGCTACATCAGGTACTACTCAGGAAAAGTGGATCTCGAATGACTCTTTGATAATGTCTTTTTTGCTTAACTCGATGCAGTCACATATTGCAAAAGGATATTTGCTTCTTGATACTGCGGCACAGATTTGGTCAGCTGCAAGGGATACTTATGGTCAAGTTGGGAATGATGCACAGGTGTATGAACTTCGAAAACGAGTTCATGACACCACTCAGAAAGAGATGACTATACCCCAATATTATGCTGAGCTTCGGAGTTTGTGGCAAGAGCTAGATCATTATACCGATTATCACCCAACCAATCATGTGGACATTGCTGCCTACAAGAGACATGTGGACAAGATCAGAGTTTATGATTTCTTGGCGGGATTAAACATTGAATATGATCAGATACGTGTTCAAGTCCTTAGCCGGTCTCCATTCCCTTCTCTGGAACAGTCCTATGCCCTAGTTCACTCTGAAGAAAGCCGTAGGACAGCAATGCTTCATCCCTCTACTGTTGATCGATCTGCTTTACAAACCAGTGCTGGTACTATTGCCAAATCCGGTTCGCCCTTTCGGTCTGATACCTCTAAAGAGGTTGTGAAGTGTGAACATTGTCATAGGCCGTATCACACTAAGGCTACCTGTTGGAAGTTACATGGAAAACCTGCAGATTTTGAGGCAAAAAGGGCACAAAAGAAGGGAAAAAACATGGCAAACCATTCTGAAATTGTTCCTGCTGCACCTACTACTGATATCGGTTTATCCCAGGAAGAACTTCAGGCATTTCGACGCCTATTGAAAGCTTCTGCTGTTGCTGCCTCTCCCACGGTTGCCAATTCATCTTCTTTTGCTTCAAACCTAGCCACTTCAGGTATTTTCTTTGGGGGGTTTAATACCTCTGTTGTTTCCAACCCCTGGATCATTGATACAGGGGCTACAGATCACATGACAGGTTCTTCTAATCTCTTTCAGCAATATACCCCTACTTCCGGTAGAGACAAAGTTCGCGTAGCTGATGGAACCCTCTGTTCCATTGCTGGAAAAGGGTCTATCCATTGCTCTCCTACTCTTCCATTATCAAATGTTTTACATATTCCATCATTCTCTACTAATCTCCTTTCTATCAGTAGTCTGACTCGAGATTTAAACTGCAAAGTAACCTTTTTCCCTTCTTATTGTGTTTTCCAGGATCTGGTAACGGAGAAGGAGATTGGACATGGTAGATTGGATGGTGGTCTTTATCTGCTCGAGGGTAGTGGTGTTTCTACTTCAACTTTGTCTTCTACGCCTCATCAAGTTAATTCGGCATTGACAGATCTTCATCAGTGGCATTGTAGATTAGGTCATCCCCCTTTAGGAACTTTAGAAAAAGTTTTTCCTAGTCTCGTTTCAGCTTGTAATAAAGATGATTTTTTTTGTGAAGCCTGTGTTTTGGCTAAACAAACTTGTTCAATTTATTCATCTTCAAATAATAAAAGCCGTTTCCCTTTTCATGTGATTCATACTGATGTGTGGGGTCCTTTACGGCATACTTCTATTTCCGGTCACCGATGGTTTGTTACTTTTATCGATTGTCATTCTCGTACAACATGGGTTTATTTGTTGAAACATAAGAGTGACGTTTTTCACTGTTTTCAAAATTTTCACAAAATGGTCCAAACTCAGTTTAATGCTACTTTGAAAATTCTTCGCAGTGACAATGGCACTGAATACACTGAGTGTCAGTTTCAACGGTATCTCTCTGATCATGGCATTATTCATCAGACCAGTTGTGTTGATACTCCTGCACAAAATGGTGTTGCCGAAAGAAAGAACCGACATTTGTTAGAGGTCGCTAGGTCTCTTATGTTTGCCCGCCATGTCCCAGCTCAGTATTGGAGTGATGCTATCTTAACTGCTGCCTATTTAATAAATCGGATGCCTACGAGAATTCTTGATTTTCGCACACCTATTGATGCTTTGCAGGGATCCTCGACTTTTATTCTTTCCCCAAAAATTTTTGGTTGTGTTTGTTATGCTCGTAACACCAACTCTAAGAGTAAGTTGGAATCCCGTGGTCTCCGCTGCATTTTTCTTGGGTATTCACCTACTCAAAAGGGTTATAAGTGTTATCATCCTCCTTCTAGGCGCACCATTGTATCTATGGATGTGGTTTTTCACGAGTCTAATTCCTATTATTCAGCTCCACCTCTTCAGGGGGAGTGTCCTAGTGTAGAGGTGTTCCCTACTTTGGATATTACTTACCCCTTTTCTCCTATACTCTCTGATGATTCTCCTCATTCCCAAGAGTGTTCTCCTTCTTCTCAAGAGGAGAACACAGGTTCTACTCCTTCCCCAGAGGAGAATAATGCAACACAAGAGAAGGATAATACAGTACCACAAGAGGATATAACAAAACAACCACTTCAGGGGGAGTCTACCCGTACTCCTGTTAGGCAAACTGTCGATAGAAGCAAGACAATGAAGACATATCGTCGTAGAGAGCCAACTACCAACAAGCAGGTTAAGACCACTGATACATTGCCAGTTCAATCATCATTTCCGGATCCGGATTCTACTACTCCTGGTATGGTTTCTTCTTCTGATCTTCCTATTGCACTTCGAAAGGGTACTAGAACTTGTACACAACACCCTATATCCCAGTTTGTCTCATATGACTCTTTGTCCAGCTCTTATCGTACTTTTGTGTCTTCTCTATCTTCTGTTTCTATTCCGCAAAATTGGCGGGAAGCTTTTGCAGATGAGAAGTGGAAGGCAGCAATGGTGGAGGAGATGTATGCATTAAAGAAAAATGACACGTGGGATCTTGTTGTTCTTCCTTCTGGGAAACAATCGGTAGGATGTAAGTGGGTGTTTGTAGTCAAACAAAATATGGATGGTACTGTGGATAGATATAAAGCACGGTTAGTGGCAAAGGGATTTACTCAGACTTTTGGGATTGACTATCAAGAAACCTTTGCTCCTGTTGCCAAGTTAAATACTGTTCGAGTATTACTTTCATGTGCTGTTAATCAGGGATGGGATCTTCAACAGTTAGATGTGAAGAATGCCTTTCTTCATGGAGAGTTAAAAGAAGAGGTGTATATGGAGATTCCTCCAGGTTTTTCTTGTGACAAAACTCAAGGTAAAGTGTGCAAGCTGAAACGTGCACTTTATGGTTTAAAGCAGTCACCTCGAGCCTGGTTCGGTAGGTTTCAGATAGCTATGGTCTCTGTTGGGTATAAACAGAGCAACGCTGATCACACCTTGTTTGTGAAGAAATCAGGTACTAAAATCACTATTCTCATTGTCTATGTAGATGACATCGTTGTCACAGGAAATGATAATGATGAGATTAGCCAGTTGAAGAAATTTCTCGGCCAAGACTTCGAGATAAAAGATCTTGGAAAGCTTCGGTACTTTCTTGGGATTGAAGTTGCCCGATCTTCAAAGGGTATCTTTCTATCCCAAAGGAAGTATGTCCTTGATCTTTTGACGGAAGTTGGGTTATTGGGATGTCATCCCTCTGATACGCCTATTGAGGCCAATACTCGACTTCGAGAAAAAGATGGTGATCCAGTGGATAAGGGTCGTTATCAACGGTTAGTAGGCAAGTTGATTTATTTGTCCCACACCCGACCTGATATTGCTTTTGCTGTGAGCATAGTGAGTCAATTTATGCATGATCCATACTCTACTCATATGAATGCTGTTCTTCGGATTCTTCGGTATTTGAAATCTACTCCTGGGAAAGGGATTCTTTTATCTCCTCACGATGGCTTGAAGATTGAAGCTTATACAGATGCTGATTGGGCTGGATCTCCAGACCGGAAGTCTATTTCTGGGTATTGTACTTTCTTAGGAGGAAATCTTGTGACTTGGCGTAGCAAAAAGCAGAATGTGGTTGCTCGATCTAGTGCTGAAGCAGAGTTTCGTGCAATGGCACAGGGAGTTTGTGAGCTGTTATGGCTTAAAGGATTACTTGAAGATCTTAATGTATCCATTCATCTTCCTATGATGCTATATTGTGATAATAAGGCTGCCATCAGTATTGCTCACAATCCTGTACAACATGACCGTACAAAACATGTGGAGATTGACAGACACTTTATCAAGCAGAAGTTGGAGAGTGGATTAATTTGTATGCCATTTGTTCAGTCCGGTGATCAACTTGCTGATGTGTTCACTAAAGGATTAGGAAGTAAATCGTTTCATCCTATTTTAGTCAAGTTGGGCATGTGTGATATTTATGCTCCAACTTGAGGGGGAGTGTTGAGAGTATTTAGCCGATGAGGGCTTATTTGTCTATTTTCTTTATTATTTTATGAATAACTGCAATAAGGGCAATATTGTAATTTTTGGCCTTTTGGCTTTATTATAAATAGATAGCTTGGGGTCACATTGACCTAACCAAGCATTCAGTTCAGTTTTTTCTCTCAACAATACTTCTTGACGCATAGTTTGTAATCTTATCGCAAATTTTACTCCTACAGTGATTAAAACCTTCTCATAATTCAAATTGAGATCCTTTGTTCTTCCATGTTCATTGAACCTGGCTGTGAGTTGCTCTAGCAAAATCCAAAAACTCATAATCTGTTTATATCAATAGTCTTAATATCATACAAGAGACCAAACCAGATTGGTTATACACAGTTTAATTGGTGGAAACAATTCTGTCACCTGGTTTTATTTTGTCTCAGTTCTTCAATTTGCTCTTATACATAATGTACCTAATCCAAGGTGCATCTTGAGTGCGACAAAGATGGCAAAGGTGCCCAAAAGCAAACCAAAAGGTGTGAGTATGAGTGTACCTTAGTGCCACTTTGCTTATTTTTCAAAATGGGGAAGAAAGTGCGGCCAGTTGGTTGGCATGTGGTTGCTAGTCAGCAAAGAAGGGGCTTGAATCTATGCACAGTAGATACCCACTTTGATTTTTTTGTAATGTCACGATCCCATTCAAAGCAAAACCTGCTCACTGGTTGATTTGGGATTGATCTGGTTCTTGACCTTTTTTGACCTTTGACGGTTTAGAGTATATACGAAGTCGGTGGTACAGCCGGTATCCAATTGAACCAGCTTGTCAGGTTCGATTAAAAACACTAGTTTATATTGGATTTACTGAGTCATGTGTTTCCTGTCATGAATATTCCCAATGGCCATGTTCATTTCTTTTTTAACATCAGCTTGTGAGATGTACCTTTAGATTCAGAGTCTGAATTATATGCTACATAATTGTGAATAGTATGGTTTAGGTGCTAGTTAATTGCTTTCACATTGCCATATCTTAAATTCTGTTTGATTGCTCAATTAAGTACCAATAATTCAAACATTGTATTTTTAAATAAGATTCAACCCATTTGTTATCCCTAATTTTGGCTTAAACAACTAAGCCAAAAATCTACTGAAGGAATTGGTTTTTTCATTTGTTAAATGGATAAGTCTTTGGGGCATTAGGATCTTTCAACATATAAGTAGTGTTTACTGCAATTTGGTAAATATTAAGCGTTCAGTCCTCAATTATTTTCAAACATGTTTCCAATTTTAGAACTTGCGATTGTAAATGCATAAAATTGAAGTTATAAATTAGTTCTAGCAAGTTGTTGGAAAGTCCTAGCGGAGGTGCTTGAATATTCCTGGCAGAGCTTCTCTAGAAAAATTTCATCAATTATATATATGACTGAGTTCGGGCCAAAAAACCTTCTGCAGCATTGACTTATATGTGACTACTAATTTGTATTTTGCTTCGTTGTCCATGTCAATGGATGTATAGCTTGCATCAACAAATATGATGAATAGGCTGCGAAATATGTTGAAAGATAGCTTCTATCTTGACTAGTTTACAAATGTTGCATGAGCTTATTCATGCGATGGTTGAATGAAAAAGATCAATGGGGATAAAATGTGGTTCTGGCATAAGACTGCATGCTGCAGGCTGCTTTTTCATTAAAGCTGGCCTTTAAAAATAAGTGAAATTGAACGTCCAAGGAAGATTTGAGCTGGCATTAATCAGAGTTTTTACATCTTGCAGCTGGAGAAATCCACGAAAATTAGGTGTGGAAACTGGGAGGCTGTTTTTCTATCAAAAGAACAACTACTTTATGCTGCCACAGACGCATTTGTTTCTTGGCATCTATATCAGGTAAATCTGTTGCTTTGAAATTGGATCATGACTCTCCTGGTTACGTTTCTTTACTTAGTTAGAACGCAAGTTGGATTTGCCTCTATAATCTTGTGCATTGGAGTGCTGATTCAAATGAAATGAGATATTTATGTAGGTCAATTAGGGTTGAGGGTTAAAGAACTCTTGCATACGCTTTATATTATGAGATGTACTTGGACCTCAATTTTGTTACATTCTGAGGATAGTTGTTTATATATCGTGTATTTAGCACATCTTTCGACCAGGATCTCAAGGTAACACTTGGGCATTTTATGTTTTTTTTTTTTTTAAATGCAAACAAATTCAGGTTCCTTGCAATTATCTTTAAGTTCAACCTAAACGTAAGTACTTGTAAAAGCTTCTAATTTTTTATATCTTGGTGCATGTTCATAGTTTGATCCGTGGATATCTTCGTTAAATTGCATGCTTCAGGTAACTATTAGAATAGAAAAACAGTATAGCACTCCTGCATGAATAGGTGTGTATAAGTATCTTTTCACAATTACCAGGAAAAAAAAATAGCAAACAAGAAAAAGATAAATTGGCTGCCGGCTTTTGATTCCAAGATATGTTGGAATTTTTCAAAAAATTGGAACATATTAGTTGCTGAATCAAAGTCCGGAATTAAAATTTATGATGCCTCCTTTTTGACTGTATCCCGGCCTTAAAGAACCCTTCAGATAGGTCTTCTAATACACTATCACGTCTGTGAGATTTTGTTGTAATGCCAGTGGGCAGCTAAATCTTGTGTTGTCTGGTTGCATAATTTGGCATCACATGCAGGTCTTAAAGAGCCTGCCAGATGCACAAAGGAACATTGAGAATAATGAAGAGAAACTGACTGTGGCACTACCATAATTACATTTGTGCCGGTGAATCAAACAGAGATTGGAGCATTGTGTTTTGGTTTCTTTCGTCATAGTTGCATCTTGGTTAAAACAATCAAACATATTTTAGGCTGTGTTCACATAATTTATGCCATTGCTTAGCAATCTACTAGTGACAACGCTGATTTTGATGGCCTTTATTGTGATGTCCTGAAATTTCGACATCCGTAAGATATCTGAATTCAATAAAAAAGGTTTAATATTGAATTTCAGTTCTTTATAAGATTTTGGATCGTAAAGAATTAAGGGACGAATTTTGGACGATTCTTCAGAAGTCAGTCAGTTTATATTTTAGATTTCGAAAATCTTAGTCGTCGCGATTTAAGATTCAAACCCTTCGCACCCGATCCTAATCCTGACTGAGCCCGAGCTGTGGAAAGACCAAAATGTCCTCCGTCGATTGAGCCAAATGTCCAACCAGTCCTAAAATGCCACAAGACCATTTCGCCTTTGGATATTTTTACTAGAAGACAAAGATTTTGAATCTTGAGTTGACCCAAGGTGGCCCCCCCCTCACATCACTTCACATTTCACCCAATAATCACCATCACTCTCTCTCTCCTCCCTTTTCTCTCTCTCTCTCTCTCTCTCCATCGTGGACGACTCCTCCCTCCTTCTGTCATCTTCTTCTTTGGTCTTCCCTAGTTAGCCCTTTCACCCAAGCAGCCACCACCTCTACCTTCCGTCGCTGCTTCGTTTGCTGGTCGCCAGCTTGTCGCCGCGCCGCTCTCCTCCGTCGGATAAGCCATCCTCGTGATTGCCAACACCCCATCCTCCTTCCTCCGTTTTGCGCGACACCAACCCCTAAGAGACGTCGCTACCACCTTGCCGCCTTGCTGCCATCCTGCCGCCACCACTCCAATCGCCGTTCACCGTCGCAAGACCCCGAAATAGCCCTGTCATCCTCCATGCTCTGTTTTGGCGTCCGTGAACTGTCCGAGCTACGCCAGCCCTTGCGGCCACTACGGCTGCGCATGGTAACCATTCTGGTTCTGATTAAAATGGCTTTTCTGATTCTGTTCCTGAATGAGTTTTAGAGAATGAAAATGCGTTTGATAACTGCTTAACATTTCTGTTCCTGGATGAGAAACGCGTTTGATAACTGCATAAAGTTTATGTTTCTAAAAACTGGTTCTCTTCCGTCGACAACACGTCTGACCACCACAGCGGCCTCATCGTGCTGTTGCGAAGCCCGCAGGTGACGAAGCTCGTGGTGGGCGCTTGGTGGAGACGCGGCAGGAGCGAAGGAGTTGCGACGAAGCGAGAACGAGCGAGGAGTCTGTTGTGTTAGCTACTTTGTTAAAAGTGGGATGAGTTTCAAGAAGCTACTTTTTTCTGCTTTTTTTTGTTAGCTTTAAAAGTGATTCTCGTCCAGAATGAGAATTACAGAATGAGAATGGTTACCATGCAGGCCCTACGAGACTAAAGGAATCGAGGTTCCTCCCCGACTGCCTGCAAATTCAAATCTAGAGCGACCATCCAGATAAAAACGAATCACCCTGCTACCACAGTCGACCACATCCCTTTGCTACCACAGTCGACCCCATCCTCCTTCCTCCGTTTTGCGCTACACCAACCCCCAAGAGACGACGCTACCACCTTGCCGCCTCGCTGCCATCTTGCCGCCACCACTCCAATCGCCGTTCACCGTCGCAAGACCCCGAAATAGCCCTGTTGTCCTCCATGCTCTGTTTTGGCGTCCGTGAACTGTCCGAGCTACGCCAGCCCTTGCGGCCACTATGAGAATAAAGGAATCGAGGTTCCTCCCCGACTGCCTGCAAATTCAAATCTAGAGCGACCATCCGGATAAAAACGGATCACCCTGCTACCACAGTCGACTACAGTCCTTTGTTTCCTCAACCAATCCATTCTAATAATCGCATTGAAGTCATACATAGGCAACACAACCAAATCTATTCTTTCCTCACTATCACTAATCATTATCTTACAATCTGCACAACCTAACGATACTAGCACATTATTCTTTAATTGTGTAGTAACATGCAACATCACATTTAGCGGTTTCCACTCTACACCCACCAAATCAGCAAATTGTGCAGATATAAAGGAATGCGACGCTCCATGATCAAATAGCGCATAAGCAGCTTGATCACATAAATAGATCATACCTGTGACCACGCCCGGCGCTTCTTCCGCCTCTCTGCGTGCCACAACATATATTCTCCCCTGAGCCGAGGGTCGATTTTGATCGTTCCGCGGAGCCACAACTAATTGTCCTACCTACGGTCTCTGTCCTTGGGCTCTATTCCCTAGGGTTTGGTTCGAACAATTCCTCAACTGGTGGCCTAGCTGACCACACTTAAAACATGCCCCTGTTTGCTTCGGACAAGGTCCATTTCCATGCCTTCGCCTACAGATACGACAATGCCAATTCGATTGAAATGATGGCTTTCCAATATTCCTTCGAGTAGGAGGAACGAAACGTCCATTATTCACCATCGGCCTTTTGCCCAGCTGCCGATTATCTCTCGAAGGAGTGAACCGCGATCCAGAGATAGAAGTTCCTTCTTTAATGTCCCTTTCAATCTTCTGACTCTTTTCATAAATCTCTTTATACGTCTTCAGATCCACGGTCACTATCCCGCTTCTAATCTCTAGTCTCAAACCATCTCGAAACCTCTGCGCCTTTTCAAGCGGATCCTCAACTGACCTCGGCTCATACTTTGACAATCTCGCAAACTCAGCCTCATACTGATCTACAGTCAGTTGATTCTGTCGCAACTGCTGTAATTCCAATCGTTTCCTCTTACGTGCCGTCTCCGAAAAGTACTTATCATTAAACGCGGCGGTGAAGGCAGCCCATGTCAAGGCAATACCTTCAAGAAACACTCCATCTTTAGAGGCACTCCATCAGTCATTCGCTGTTCCCTCTAGTTGGTACACAACTAACAATACTTTCTCTTCATCGGTGCACTTCAGCACCCCAAAACCTTTCTCAGGCTTTTCAATCCATCTTGGTGCTAGCTCAGGGTCTCCAGTGCCATTAAACTGAGTCGGCTTCAACTTTATATATTGCTCCACTAACTGGCCCATCTGCCTGTTAGCGTTGGGATCACCTTGGGCATTACCAACCTCAGCGCCCTGAGCATTGTTTCCATTTGCCATATTCACAGCTGTCACCGCAGCTTCCGCAGCCTGAGTTATTATCTCAGCTCTATCTTCGGCTTGCCGAAGAGCCGCAGTTGCTCTATCTTGAGCTTCCTTTCCCATTAGCTCTCCAATATGAGCCAAGGCCCTCAGGACTCCATCCAACGTAGGACCCTCGGCCGCTGGTGCCAATTCGAACTTCTATTTCATAATCGATCTCTCGTTGATCGTATCTTCAGTTTATCTCGAATTAACGGGCGGCTCTTGTAGACGTTACGCGTATCGACTCTGTGACTCTCGTTACACTTAGGACGACTCAGGATAAAACGATTTTGGTTGTCATGTAATTGCGAGGGTGGGTTCATTACTAGTTCTGACGGTCTCGATCGTCGCTGTTCAATTTAGGAAAACGTCGCAAATTATACATTGGTTATACGACATCACCTGCGTCCCAATTGTATAACGTTGGCAATGAATTTCTTAATCATTACTCGATCGGCCTTCATTGGCTCTAAATGTCCCTCGGCAATCCTTATGGTCAAAGCGTCATTTCCTTTTCGAGTTTCCTAGGTCCACGTACCTTGTCATGCGTTAGCCTTTCCCCTTTGGTTAGTCTACTCTGGATTGATCAGATCCGAGCATGATATAGGTGAAATACATCGATGACAAGCTTAGATTTGAAATGCAAGTATGCTATCCCAACTCAACGGCGGTTCTACCAGCCAAACATGGGACTGCCTTTCTGCATAACAGATCTACTCTTGAAGCTCAACCTTAAAGATCCCTGATATTTCTGGCTCACAGGTTCCACCGAGATGGCAAGTGAGGACCATACTAAACCACATCGCACTAATCATATTAACAAAAGAAATCTATCCAAAAGAACCATACGTAAGGAGAAGAGAGAGATTTAAAAACTCATAGCGGAATATTTGATCACACAAACTAAAAGGAGGTCTCCTCCTTTTCTTTACATTACACAGCCTTATATAGGCAAACGCATACACAAACAAACAAAAATACATTGGATTCTAGATCTAAATAGTTGGTGAACAACTTTTGACCTAGATCCACAACAACTTTTGACCTTCAGCGGGCCAATTATTGAAAACAAACAACACTTTTAACACTCGTGACTGACATGGACTGACACGATAATTACATTCTGCGGGGATCTGGGTCAAGGTGATAATTTGCCTCATCTGAGTCTGAGCTGTCAGGTCCATCTTTTGCTTTCTTGAATTCTCTCAAAAGACGTTCTTCTTCGTACTCATTGATCAATGCGTCTGTCTCCGGATCATTGGGGATTCCACATATAGGACAATAATTATTGGGAGGAACATGAGTGCATTGAGTGGAACTTGACGGCATATCTGTAGAATTGGACGGAATATCTGAAGAAGGCATACTTGGCTATGAAAATCCATATTCGAATGGATCTTGGGATAACGGTCCTCCCCATGGATCAGCAGTATCCATTGGAGTGTCTGGTTGATTTCTTTGAATCTCGTCAAGTGCTTCAAGTGTCTGTGGATGAGCTCTAGGCCTGTCCCATGAGAGATTAATGGATGGATAATGCAAGACTTCTGAGGGGATGGATTGATTTTCTTGGAACAAAATCCTTTGAAGTTCTCGTCACTCAAACTGAATTATTGATATGGATTTGGGTAGAGTACGATGCACTTTAAACTTCTGTCTGTGGAGATCAAGTTTAAATGTGGTAGTTCCTACCGGGGCGACTTGTGTGCGAGGATCTCCAGTTGGACCAATATAGTACCATGGTCTGTGGAAAAGGCAAGTAGTATGCCTTTCTGGTTCAGGTCGCCCAATGAATCTATGCTGGACAAACATGTATTTCCAAGCTTGCAGTGGTTGAAACCATGTGAGTAGCTCTGTGAGAGGTTTTTGGTCAGAGAAATTTCCCATTAAAGCATCAGAGAGAACTTTGATGATCTTGTCCGTTGGGAATTCGATTGCCACAGTGTGCAAGTTAAACAGATACCAGAAAAATCATTTGAGCTCGTCAGTGAACTCATAATCAAGAGTCCATTGTAGGAGACGTACGAAGGGATAAACCGGATCAAGTCCCCTAGGATTCAACTTTAATCCTCCATGTTCTCTGAAAATACGGTGTTGATAGTCCCAAAGATGAAATATCATATTTTGGAATAAGACATTCTGTTCAATCTACCGAGGCACTTCTGGCGGATATTTATGAGAGTTCCATTGATGTTCTCCTCGTATGAGAGTGGCTCTGAACTGTCCGGGGTGAGTTGAATTTTTCCAGATGTACATGTTAATGGAAGAAGTGGGTTCTTTGGGTAGAGAAAGAAAATCTGCAAGGACATTTTTCTTTCCAGGAATGTATTTAGTATTAAAAGAGTATTTTGAAAACCATTCTGCCCAACGCAAAAGCTGTGGATGAGGAATTTGTTTTTGTTTGAACTTGAGCATTTGAGGGAAAGATGACATGTCTATTTCAACAAGAAAATGATGGCCAATGAGATGGAATTCAAATTTTTTGACGCCATTTTTAACGGCCAAGATTTCTTTGAAGGTGGAATGGTAATGCATTTCAGCCTGGGAAAAACGACCACTTTTGTAAGCACAGATGCGGCGCTTACCATTGAGTTCTTCAAGAAGAATAGCTGCCCAATACTTGTCGCTAGCATCGGTCTGTAAAATCCTTTTTCCAGTGGATGGGATTTGCAGAGGCGGGAGATGCTGCATGATTTCTTTCAGATAAACATCTGCTTTGATCTGTCTAGGTCCCCATGGTGGTGCATTCTTCTTTAACATCTTTTGAAGGGGATGAAGAGCTTTTGATATCTTTGGGACAAAATCCCTTAGATAATTTACAACACCCACGAATGATTGCACCTGAGTTGTTGAGAGATCTGAATTAGGAAATGTTTGTAATTCTTCAGCAAGATGTGGACCAGGACAGTACGTTCCTTTTTTGAGGTGTATACCCAGGAATTCAATTTCCTTCTGGGCAATGATCATTTTTTTCTGAGAAAGCATAAGACCATGCTTTTGAATGATCTCAGCAAACTGCTTGAGGAGCAGACAGTGGGTTTGGATTGTAAAGAAGAATGTCATCAATGTAGATTTGGGCATGAGCCAACAAAGGCCGGAAGATTCGACACATGGCCTTTTGGAAAAAAGACGGGGCAGTCTTGAGGCCAAATGGGACAACAGTCCATTGAAAATGTTGATTTGGGATACAAAATCTTGTTTTGGGACGATCATCAAGATGTATTCTAATATGCCAGAATCCTGCTTTTATGTCAAACTTGGAATAGATTTTGGCCTGGGCTAAGCTGGAGAAAAGAGAATTCTTGTGGGGAAGAGGAAACTTGTCATCTTGAAGAAATGTGTTTAATGGCTGGTAATTGATAACAAGTATGAGTTTTCCTCGATTTTGTTCAGCTCTTTTGTTGACATAAAAAGCTTCACAAGCCCACTGGGAATTTGAGGGTTCAATGAGACCTTGTGTGAGGAGTTCATCACATTCTTTCTAGGCAAGAGCAATGTGGTCAGGATTCATGCCAGAATGACTGGCTTTTGTGGGATTGACATCTTCACTTTTCTTGAAAGGTAAACGAACAAAGAAGTCAGGGTTTTTCTAGAGTGGGTTAGAGCAAGTCTGGGAAAATTGGGAATGAGATTCTGCACAGCATGACATCAGAGTTTGGGTGATAGGGTCAAGTATTTCTGGTTGTATGACAAAGAGTCTTTGGATGACTACAAATTCTTTGAACTGGTCTTCGAATTTGAGTCCATCAAGGACAATTTTGAGTTTGGGTAACTGGGAAAGAATATCCTACCCAATGATAAGATCTTTATCATGAGACTGACAAGCAAGAATTTTGGTGGTAATGGAACACTGAGGAAAAATCTCAAGAGTCACTGGTTTTCTGCGAAGTTTGGTAGCAAAAGTATCTCCAGCGGCAGAGGTGAAGTATCTGGTATAAGAAGACCAGAAAGTCTCAAGAAGTATTTTTGTATCGATTAGAGAAGCAGCAGTTTCAGTGTCTATGAGGGCTCTGACTTGGATGGGTTTCGCGGATTCAAAAAGGAGTATATGAACATGAATATATGGAGAGTGGAGAATTGGGGATTTAAGATGAAGTATGTCAGAATGTTCAGTAGGGAAAAAGGCAAAGATATCTCCTAGTGAATCATCTGAATCAGAGGAATATGTTTAGATAGCACAAAGGGTATCAGGAGATGGTTCGTCTTCAACAGAGAAGACTGATTCAATATCTTTATCCCTGAGGGAAATACCTGTTGTCTGGGAAATTTTCTGGATCATGTAATTTCCCTGGCGCTTCGCTTGTGGATATTTCTTTGCATAATGTCCTTTTTTGTTACAAATGTAACATCTGTCGGACTTGTTGTTGGTTTTGTGAGAGCGCCCTTTTTTCTTCAAAAATTTCCACTTCTTGCCATGCTTCTTGGACTTCCTAAAAGAAAGTCGCTTGAAATGGTGTTTTTTCTTTTGTCCCGAACAAGACGGATCATTGCAGTTATTGGAACACTTGATCTTCAATTCTGTACGATAACAGGCTTTATCCATATGGTGATTCTGTTGTAGATAAGTCTGGAACATTTCCTTCTTTCGGCATAAATCTTCAATGGCAACGTGTGCAGCCTGTTGGAGTTCTCCAAACGTGACTTGTTGGATCGTCCGTTTCTCTGTCTGGAAAATCTTTTCAATTGCCTCACCAATATCCTTGGGTATGGATGTCAAGAAAACGGGCTTGAGGTTTATATCCGCTCCAAGGTGGTAGAATAACTTGATCATTTCCCGGAAATGATGATCAAGATCCTTTCGGAACGTATAGCAACATTTTCTTTCAAAAAACTCTTTTCTCTTGAGTTCTTTTTCATTTGCTGGTTGACCAATGAAGTACAGATGTATAATCTGTATGGCTTCTTCTAACGACATGGTAAAAAAGGCAATATGATCTTGTGACGAAACAGATTTCCACCAATCTTTCAGGGTTCCTATGAGCTTGGTGGTGAATTCAAGTAGAACTTCATAAGTACTATATTCCGTCAGGCTTCGTGCCATCATCCAAGCATGGAATTACCACATTTAAACCTGATCTCCACAGACAGAAGTTTGAAGTGCATCGTACTCTACCCAGATCCATATCAGCAATTCAGTTTGAGTTACGAGAACTTCAAAGGATTTTGTTCCAAGAAAATCAATCCATCCTATTAGAAGTCTGGCCTTATCCATTCACTAAACTCTCGTGGGACAGGCCTAGAGCTCATCCACAGACACTTGAAGCACTTGACGAGTTTCAAAGAAATCAACTAGACACTCCAATGGATACTGCTAATCCATGGGGAGGACCGTTGTCCCAAGATCCATTCGACTATGAATTTCCACAGCCAAGTGTGCCTTCTTCGGATATTCCGTCCAGTTCCACGGATATGCCGTCAAGTTCCACTCAATGCATTCATGTTCCCCCCAATAATTATTGTCTTATATGTGGAATCCCTGATGATCTGAAGGCAGACGCATTGATTAATGAGTACGAAGAAGAACGTCTTTTGAGAGAATTCAAGAAAGCAAAAGATGGACCTGACAGCTCAGACTCAGATGACGCAAATTATTACCCTGACCCAGATCGCCGCAGAATGTAATTATCGTGTTAGTCCATGTCAGTCACGAGTGTTGAAAGTGTTGTTTGTTTTCAATAATTGGCCTGCTGGAGGTCAAAAGTTGTGGTTCTAGGTCAAAAGTTGTTCACCAACTATTTAGATCTAGAATCCAATGTATTTTGTTTGTTTGTGTAAGCGTTTGCCTATAAAAGACTGTGTAATGTAAAGAAAAGGGGGGGGGGAATCTCCCATTAAAGCATCAGAGAGAACTTTGATGATCTTGTCCGTTGGGAATTCGATTGCCACAGTGTGCAAGTTAAACAGATACCAGAAAAACCATTTGATCTCGTCAGTGAACTCATAATCAGGAGTCCATTGTAGGAGACGTACGAAGGGATAAACTGGATCAAGTCCCCTAGGATTCAACATTAATCCTCCATGTTCTCTGAAAATACGGTGCCGATAGTCCCAAAGATGAAATGCCATATTTTGGAATAATACATTCTGTTCAATCTGCCGAGACACTTCTGGCGGATATTTATGGGAGTTCCATTGATGTTCTCCTCGTATGGGAGTGGCTCTGTACTGTCCGGGGTGAGTTGGATTTTTCAGGATGTACATGTTAATGGAAGAAGTGGGTTCTTTGGGTCGAGAAAGAAAATCAGCAATGGCATTTTTCTTTCCAGGAATGTATTTAGTATCAAATGAGTATTTTGAAAATCATTCCGCCCAATGCAAAAGCTGTGGATGAGGAATCTGTTTTTGTTTGAACTTGAGCATTTGAGGGAAAGATGACATGTCCATTTCAACAAGAAAATGATGGCCAATGAGATGGAATTCAAATTTTTTGATGCCATTTTTAACGGCCAAGATTTCTTTGAAGGTGGAATGGTAATGCATTTCAGCCTAGGAAAAACGACCACTTTTGTAAGCACTGATGCGACGCTTACCATTGAGTTTTTCAAGAAGAACATCTGCCCAATACTTGTCGCTAACATCGGTCTATAAAATCCTTTTTCCAGTGGATGGGATTTGCAGAGGCGGGAGATGCTGCAGGATTTCTTTCAGATAAACAACTGCTTTGGTCTGTCTAGGTCCCCATGGTGGTGCATTCTTCTTTAACATCTTCTGAAGAGGATGAAGAGCTTTTGATATCTTTGGGACAAAATCCCTTAGATAATTTACAACACCCAAGAATGATTGTACCTGATTTGTTGAGAGATTTGAATCAGGAAATGTTTGTAATTATTCAGCAAGATGTGGACCAGGACAACACGTTTCTTTTTTGAGGTGCATACCCAGGAATTCAATTTCCTTCTAGGCAATGATCATCTTCTTCTGAGAAAGTATAAGACCATTCTTTTGAATGATATCGGCAAACTGCTTGAGGAGCACACAGTGGGAATTTTCGTCTGGACTATAAAGGAGTATGTCATCAATGTAGATTTGGGCATGAGCCAACAAAGGCTGGAAGATTCGACACATGGCCTTTTGGAAAAGAGACGGGGCAGTCTTGAGGCCAAATGGGACAACTGTCCATTGAAAATGTTGATTTGGGATACAAAATCCTGTTTTGGGACGATCATCAGGATGTATTCCAATCTGCCAAAATCCTGCTTTTAGGTCAAACTTGGAATAGATTTTGGCTTGGGCTAAGCTGGAGAAAAGAGAATTCTTGTGAGGAAGAGGAAACTTGTCATCTTGAAGAAATGTGTTTAATAGCTGGTAATTGATAACAAGTCCGAGTTTTCCTCGATTTTGTTCAGCTCTTTTGTTGACATAAAAAGCTTCACAAGCCCACTGGGAATTTGAGGGTTCAATGAGACCTTGTGTGAGGAGTTCATCACATTCTTTCTGGGCAAGAGCAAGGTGGTCAGGATTCATGCCAGAATGACTGGCTTTTGTGGGATTGACATATTCACTTTTCTTGAAAGGTAAACGAACAAAGAAGTCAGGGTTTTTCCAAAGTGGGTTAGAGCAAGTCTGGGAAAATTGGGAATGAGATTCTGCACAGCATAACAACAGAGTTTGGGTGATAGGGTCAAGTATTTATGGTTGTATGACAAAGAGTCTTTGGATGACTACAAATTCTTTGAACTGGTCTTCGAATTTGAGTCCATCTGGGACAATTTTGAGTTTGGGTAACTGGGAAAGAATATCCCACCCAATGATAAGATCTTTATCATGAGACTGACAACCAAGAATTTTCGTGGTAATGGAACGTTGAGGAAAAATCTCAAGAGTCACTGGTTTACTGCGAAATTTGGTAGCAAAAGTATCTCCAGAGGCAGAGGTGAAGTATCTGGTATAAGAAGACCAGAAAGTCTCAGGAAGTATTTTTGTATCCATTAGAGAAGCAGTAGCTCCAATGTCTGTGAGGGCTATGACTTGGATGGGTTTCGCGGATTAATAAAAGAGTATATGAACAGGAATATGTGGAGAGTGGAGAATTGGGGATTTAAGATGAAGTATGTTAGAATGTTCAGTAGGGAAAAAGGCAAAGACATCTCCTGGTGAATCAATCTGAATCAGAGGAATATGTATGGATAGCGCAAAGGGTATCAGGAGATGGCTCGTCTTCAACAGAGAAGATTGATTCAATATCTTCATCACTGAGGGAAATACCTGTTGTCTGGGAAATTTTCTAGATCATGTAATTCCCTTGGCGCTTCGCTTGTGGACATTTCTTTGCATAATGTCCTTTTTTTGTTACAAATGTAACATTTGTCGGACTTCTTCTTGTTGGTTTTGTGAGAGCGTCCTTTTTTCTTCAAAAATTTCCACTTCTTGCCATGCTTCTTGGACTTCCTAAAAGAAAGTCGCTTAAAATTGTGCTTTTTCTTTTGTCCCGAACAAGACGGATCATTGCAGTTATTGGAACACTTGATCTTCAATTCTGGACGATAACATGCTTTATCCATATGGTGATTCTACCGTAGATAAATCTGGAACATTTACTTCTTTCGGCATAAATCTTCAATGGCAACGTGTACAGCCTGTTGGAGTTCTCCAAACGTGACTTGTTGGATCGTCCGTTTCTCTGTCTGGAAAATCTTTTCAACTGCATCACCAATCTCCTTGGGTATGGATGTCAAGAAAACGGGCTTGAGGTTTATAGCCGCTCCAAGGTGGTAGAATAACTTGATCATTTCCGGGAAATGATCAAGATCCTTTCGGAACGTATAGCAACATTTTCTTTCAAAAAACTCTTTTCTCTTGAGTTCTTTTTCATTTGCTAGTTGACCAATGAAGTACAGATGTATAATCTGTATGGCTTCTTCTAACGACATGGTCAAAAAGGCAATCTTATCTTGTGATGAAACAAATTTCCACCAATCTTTCAGGGTTCCTATGAGCTTGGTGGTGAATTCAAGTAGAACTTCATAAGTACTATGTTCCGTCAGGCTTCGTGCCATCTTCCAGGCATGGAATTCCTGAAGCCGATCATGCCATTTTCGGTACGGGATATCATCCAACGAGAAGTATGATTTTGGTGCAGAGGCTGAACTTGAACTAGCATCTGGTGGGAAAGTTACTTCTGGTTCAGCAATGTGTTCTTCTCGAGGATTTGGATTTGCTATCATGATTTTAGGAGTAGGACTGATGTAGAAAGAGTCTTGAGACGAGTCAGAAGAACATGAGTCATCAGTCTCAGAAGAAATCGGGTCAGGAATGGAAGGGACAGATTTAATTGTGGAAATGGATCTGACTTGGTGTTTGAGAAAATTCTCAAGCGGGTTAGATACCATAAGAGATTGAGAAAGTTGAGTGGGAGAATCAGGTGGTGTATGATGAGGTTCTGGCTTAGGAGGGGCCGAAGGAGTAGGAGAGGATGTTTTTCTCTTTCCACGGGCCCTTTCCTTTTCAATTTCTTTCAACTGAGCACGAAGGGATAAAACATTTGTCGAGGGAGCTGGTGGAGCTGATTTAAGGAGTTCTGCAAAAGATGAAGAGGATCCTGTAGATCGGGCTGGTGACCTTTGTAAAGGGGAAAACAAAGGATCAGTAAAGAACAAAGGCCTGGGTTGCTGAGATTCAGCAAGTTGTGCTTCCAGTATTTGAATTTGCTGCTTGAGTTTGTCGATTTCAGAAGTCTGGTCTTCCATAAAATGACTCCAAGGAATCTGTTGTGTTTCTAACAGATGCAGCCTTTTTTGGAAGTCTTCAAGTATCTTTTTGATCAAAGCAGTATCCTCGATCACTTTACCAATTGCTTGGTTTTGAGCAAGTGCATTTTTCGTTTGCTAGTTTAGTACAACATCCGAAGGAGGAGGTGGTTTTCTTCTTCCAAAAGCGTCAAGCTCATTTGGGGAAGGTACTTTTGGAGAGTGAAAGAATTTCTTTTGCAAATCAGAAAAGCTTTTGACTGGCGGGAATTTGATGCTTGCGGAATTGGTTTGGCCGGAGCTAAATGAGGGAAGTGGGGAAAAATCTTCAGGTTGAAGCATGCAAATACTTTGCAAAATAGGAGGGGGTTCTGGAAGTGGTGCACATTTGTAAGGCTCTGGGAGTTTGATGGGAAAAGAAGGATTTTTCTTTACCCACTTTTAGATAGGTTTATAGAAAGGAGAAGTGACTGATTTTTTTTATGGATATTGGCAAAGGTGGAGATGGAGCAGATGATGGAGAAGGAAATTCTGGTTTACATGGGGATTTTGGTAATAATACCTGAGGAGGTTGAGGCGAGCCGTACTGCACCATGTATTGCCAACGTCCACTGTCTTGTCCAAGTGGACCAACAGTAGGGTCTCCATCAACGTCCACTGTCTTGTCTATCATCATCTTCTTCTTCGGTGTTAGTACAGGACGTACAGGCATAATCAACATCCCAGTAACAGTGTCCAAAAGGATCCTTATAGTAATGGATGGGTTGTCCCTCAATATTGAAGGAGTGAATGAATTGCTTGGAATCTAGACATTCCATACTGACTGTTTCAGAAGGGCAAGGGGTGAAACATAGTATGGTCGGGAAAGATGGGAATGAGGAAGTAGCATCTTCTTTTTCTTTGGCAAACTTGATGGTAATAGTACCATCTTTCTTCTTTGTGAGCTGAGGTTTAGAAGATTGGACCGGTTGTGAATTGTTGTGCAACCTCTCATAGTTGGTGACCCACGTATCTGGAAGTAGCTTGACAAGCTGATCTCGTGGGATCTGTCTTGGAACATGGACACAAGAAGTTTGATCTCGATCTATAGAAATGACAAGTGCTTCATCGGCAACTAGGAGGTTTGAGATCTATGGCATGATTCTAGACTCGATAGACCATCTGGTAATGCAAAGTGGCAGCAATAGCATTATGAGTCTGTGGAGCGCCAATAATCTGCAGTTGGACCTTCAAAGCTGTCAGCAGATTAGGATTTGCTAGGGCCATGTTGAAATTTGGGAACAAGGTCACAAAAATTGTGCCAGCATTTAGTGTCGTCTGAATAGTCCCAATACAAGCATGCTGATAGTCGAGAAAACGAGTATCAAGCAGAGTGATGCATGCCACAACAGGAAGACCTTTACGGCTATGAAATGATAGAGCAAGTCGGATGGCTCCAAAATGGAGATGGGTAAACCTCTGTTGAGCCCATTAAAGAGGGAACTCTTGAGGGATTTGAAGAGTAACGAACTGCTCTTGCTGGGTGGCTAAGATGTGTTGATCAAACTTGGAGGATTGAACATATTCCTTAACAGAGCGAGGAGTATGTCGGATGATGTGTTTGATGGATCGAATGGGAGAGAAAGAAGATGGTTTGGTATCAGAGCCATTATCGTCAATATCATGTTAAGACTATGAATCTAACCAAAGACCTGCAAAGGGAGAACTTTCATCCACATGGAACTCTTACCTGAAGTTTTACCACTTGTGAACGAGTCCCCCATCTCTCTTTCACCTCCACCTGAACTTCGCAAGTCTTCTGCTTCTAAGATCGACTATCTTTATGAAATCGCTTATTTTGAAGGTAGCAAGATCTCTGAAACACATCTTATTCAGAAGATGTTAAAGAAGAATGCACCACCATGGGGACCTAGACAGTCCAAAGTAGTTGTTTATCTGAAAGAAATCCTGCAGCATCACCTGCCTCTGCAAATCCCATCCACTGGAAAAGGATTTTATAAACCGATGCTAGCGACAACTATTTGGCAGATGTTCTTCTTGAAGAACTCAATGGTAAGCGCCGCATCTGTGCTTACAAAAGTGGTCGTTTTTCCCAGGCTGAAATGCATTACCATTCCACCTTCAAAGAAATCTTGGCCGTTAAAAATGGCATCAAAAAATTTGAATTCCATCTCATTGGCCATCATTTTCTTGTTGAAATGGACGTGTCATCTTTCCCTCAAATGCTCAAGTTTAAACAAAAACAGATTCCTCATCCACAGCTTTTGCGTTGGGCAGAATGGTTTTCAAAATACTCCTTTGATACTAAATACATTCTTGGAAAGAAAGATGTCATTGCTGATTTTCTTTCTCTACCCAAAGAACCCACTTCTTCCATTAACATGTACATCCGGAAAAATCCAACTCACCCCGGACAGTTCAGAGCCACTCCCATACGAGGAGAACATCAATGGAACTCCCATAAATATCCACCAGAATTGCCTCGGTAGATTGAACAGAATGTCTTATTCCAAAATATGACATTTCATCTTTGGGACTATCAACACCGTATTTTCAAAGAACATGGAGGATTAATGTTGAATCCTAGGAGACTTGATCCGGTTTATCCCTTTGTACGTCTCCTACAATGGACTCTTGATTATGAGTTCACTGACGAGCTTAAATGGTTTTTCTGGTGTCTGTTTAACTTGTACACTGTGGCAATCGAATTCCCAACGGACAAGATCATCAAAGTTCTTTCTGATGTTTTAATGGGAAATTTCTCTGACCAGAAACCTCTCACAGAGCTACTCACATGGTTTCAACCACTGCAAGCCTGGAAACACATGTTTGTCCAGCAAAGATTCATTGGGCGACCTGAACCAGAAAGGCATACGACTTACCTATTCCACAGACCATGGTACTATATTGGTCCAACTGGAGATCCTCGCACACAAGTCGCCCCATCAGGTACTACCACATTTAAACCTGATCTCCACAGACAGAAGTTTGAAGTGCATCGTACTCTACCCAGTTAGTTGAGCAGTTTATAAAGTTAAAGCCAACTCAATTCGATGGGACTGGAGATCCTGATCTGGCGCCGAGATGGATTGAGAAACTCGAAAAGGCTTTTGGGGTGCTGAGATGCACCGACGAAGAGAAAGTGTTGTTAGCTGTTTATCAGCTAGAGGGAACTGCAAATGATTGGTGGAGTGCCTCGAAGCATGCAGTGTTCCTTGAAGGTACTGCCTTGACATGGGATGCCTTTACTACAGCTTTTAATGATAAGTATTTCTCGGCAACGGCCCGAGAAAGGAAACGATTGAAGTTTCAGCAGTTGCGTCAGAATCAGCTGACGGTAGATCAGTATGAGGCTGTATTCACAAGACTGTCAAGGTATGCGCTGAGGTCGGTTGAGGACTCGATGGAGAAAGCGCAGAGGTTTCGAGATGGTTTGAGACCAGAGATTCGAAGCGGGATTATCACTGTGGACCTGAGAACATATCGAGAGATATATGAACGAAGTCAAATGATTGAGAGAGACATTAAAGAAGGAACTGCTGTTTCTGGGTCGCGGTTCACTCCTTTGGGAGATAATCGGCAATTGGGAAAGAGGCCGATGGTGAGTAATAGACGTTTTGTTCCTTCTGTTCGAAGAGGTATTGGGAAGCCATCAATTCAGTCGAGTTGGTATTGTCGTAATTGTGGGCGAAGGCATGGAAGTGGACCTTTCCCGAGGCGGGCAGGAGCATGTTATAGATCTGGTCAGTTGGGCCACCAAATGAAGAATTGTCCGAATCAGGCTCCAGGAAACTAAGCTCAGGGACAGAGACCACGAGCTGGACAGCCAGCCGTAGCCCCACAGAACGAGCAGAATCGACCACCAGCTCAAGGAAGAGTGTATGTTGTGGCATGCAGAGAGGCGGGAGAAGCGCCTGGCGTGGTCACAGGTATGATTTATTTATGTGACCAAGCTGTTTATTCTTTATTTGATCTTGGGGTTTCGCATTCCTTTACATTTGCACAGTTTGCTGATTTGGTGGGTGTAGAATTGAAACTGCTGAATGTGATGTTGCATGTTACTACACCATTAAACGATAATGTGCTAGTAACGTTAGGTTGTGTATACTGTAAGATAGTGATTGGTGGTAGTGAGGAAAGAATAGATTTGGCTGTGTTGCCTATGTATGACTTTGATGTGATTATCAGAATGGATTGGTTGGAGAAACAAAAGGCTGTAGTTGACTGTGGTAGCAGGGTAATCCATTTTTGTTTGGATGGTCGCCCTAGATTTGAATTTGCACGAAGTCGGGGAGGAACCTCGATTCTTTTAGTTTCGTCGCTTGATGCGACTAAGCTGTTGAATGAAGGGTGTCGTGCTTACCTAGCTTTGGTAGTCGACACAACTGTTGAGGGACCGAAGTTGTAAAGCATTGCGGTGGTGCGGGAATTTCCTAATGTTTTTCCTAAGGAGTTGCCAGGATTACCACCTAAGAGAGAGATCGAGTTTGTAATTGAGTTAGCTCCTGGAACGGAGCCAATCTTAAAGGCACCATATAGAATGTCTTTATCGAAATTGAAGGAGTTAAAAGTACATATGCAGGAGTTGCTTGATAAAAGATTTATTAGACCAAGCGCGTCGCCATGGGGAACGCCAGTGTTATTTGTGAGCAAAAAGGATGGATTATTGCGTTTGTGTATTGATTACAGGCGGTTGAATCAAGTAACTATTAAGAACAAATATCCTTTGCCAAGGGTTGATGATTTATTTGATCAGCTGCAAGGAGCATCTGTGTTCTCTAAGATAGATTTGAGAACTGGTTTTCACCAGCTGAGGATCAGGAAAGAGGATATTTCTAAGATTGCCTTTAGAACGAGATATGGGCATTATGAGTTTATAGTTATGCCTTTTGGTTTAACTAATGCCCCTGCCGCATTTATGGATTTGATGCATTGTGTGTTCAAGGAATATTTGGATCGATTCGTCATTGTTTTTATTGACGATATTTTGATTTACTTGAGGAGTAATGAGGATCATGAGGAGCACTTGAGAATCGTCCTACAAACTTTGAGAGAGCATTCACTTTACGCCAAGTTTAGTAAATGCGAATTTTGGTTGAATAAAGTAGCCTTTCTTGGCCACGTGATTTCAGGAGAAGGGATCTCCGTTGACCCTTCAAAGATTGAGGCAGTGATAAATTGGCCTAGACCTACGACAATTATAGAGGTACGAAGTTTTCTAGGTCTAGCAGGGTACTACAGACGCTTTGTGGAAAAGTTTTCGTCTATAGCCATTTCGTTGACGAAGTTGACAAAGAAGGATGCGAAATTTGAAGGGACTAATAAATGTGAAAGAAGTTTTCAAGAACTTAAGCACCGATTGACGACCGCACCAGTGTTAACCATTCCTTCTGGACCTGGAGGTTATGAGATATATAGCGATGCTTCGCTAAAAGGATTACGGTGCGTGCTGATGCAGCATGGAAAAGTGGTCGCTTATGCGTCGCGACAATTGAGACCTCACGAGATGAATTATCCGACGCATGACTTGGAGTTAGCTGCCATTTTTTTCGCCTTGAAGATTTGGAGGCACTGGCGAAAGATTTCAGATTTATACAGACCATCAGAGTTTGAAGTATCTATTCTCACAAAAAGAATTAAATATGAGACAGCGTCGGTGGATGGAATTATTAAAGGATTATGACTGCGATATTTTGTATCACCCTAGAAAGGCGAATAGAGTCGCGGATGCACTAAGCCGAAAGTCTAGCGTTGCGCTGTTGTTGGTTAAAGGGTGGTCCTTGTTAGAGAATCTGAGGAATTCTGAGTTTAAATTGGAGGTTTGCCAACTGTCAAGTTTAGTGGCAACTTTGGGGATTGAGCCTGAAGTTAGAGAACGAGTTAAGGCCTTACAGTCTACGGACCCTGAGATTCAGAAAATTCCTGAAATGGATGGGACAAAAAAGAAAACTGATTTCCAGGTATCAGAAGACAGAATTCTGAAATTTCATGGACGATTGTGTGTACCGGGTGATGAGGAGCTTAAAGAAAAGATTTTGTCTAAAGCTCACAGAAGCTATTATAGTATACACCCAGGTAGCACGAAAATGCATCAGAATTTGAGTCAGAATTATTGGTGGAACTGAATGAAGGTGGACGTGGCCAGATACGTAGCAAAGATTAAAACTGCAAACCTGGAGGATTATTGCAACCGTTGGAAATACCTGAGTAGAAATGAGAGCATATAACTATGGATTTCGTGATGGGTTTGCCGAGAAGTCAGAAGGGTCACGACTCAATTTGGGTAGTCGCGGACAGATTGACTAAGTCCACACATTTTATATCCGTGCGAAAAGATTTCTCGATGGATAAGTATGCTGAGTTGTACATGCGTCAGATTGTGCGTCTACATGGAGTCCTAGTTACAATTACCTCGGACAGAGATCCCAAGTTTACGGCAAATTTCTGGAACAGTCTTCAGGAGGCTTTAGGCACTAGACTGCAATTTAGTACAACCTATAATCCACAGACGGATGGACAGTCGGAAATGATAATTCAAACGCTCGAGGACATGTTACGAGCCTGTGTCATAGATTTCAAAGGTGGATGGGAGGTCAATTGCATCTGGTGGAGTTTGCGTATAACAACAGCTACCAGCAGAGTATTCGAATGGCATCATTTGAAGCACTTTATGGAAGAGCTTGCAGAACGCCTGTGTGTTGGGATGAAGTTGGCGAAAAGAGTATAACAGGCCCTGAATTAGTGGAATAATCAGTTGAGGCGGTTAAAATTATTACAAAAAGGTTGAGAACGGCACAGAGTCGTCAGAAAAGTTATGCCGACAAAAGACGTAAATCTTTGGAATTCCAAGTTGGAGATCATGTGTTCCTGAAGGTATCGCCGATACGAAGGTTATCGCGGTTTGGAAAGAAGGGGAAACTGAGCTCGAGATACGTAGGTCCTTTTAAGATCCTAGAGCGAATTGGAACTTTGCCTTACCGACTCGCTCTGCCGCCTAGCTTGTTTCAGGTACATAATTTATTCCATGTGTCGATGCTAAGGAAGTATGAGCCAGATCTAACGCACGTTTTGGATTTTGAGACTATTGAACTGGATGACAAGGTGTCTTATGTGGAAAAATTAATTAGAATTGAGGATCAGAAGGAGCAAGTCCTGAGGAATAAGACGATCCCGCTAGTCAAAGTGATCTGGGAGCATCATGGAACGGAAGGTGCCACATGGGAAAACGGGGAAGCAATGAGGCGTCAATACCCTCATTTGTTTAGTTAATTGGGGTTATTGTAAATTTCGAGGACGAAATTTTTGTAAGGGGGAAGAATTGTGACATTCTGAATTTCATGCCATTTTGAGATTATTGAATGAGAACTATCTATCGATGTATTTCGATTTTATTTCGCTCGGATCTGATCAATCCTGAGTAGACTGATAAAAGGGAAAGGCTAACGCATGACAAGGTACGTGGACCTAGGAAACTCGAAATGGAAATGACGCTTTAACCATAAGGATTACTAAGGGACATTTAGAGCCAATAAAGGCCGATCTGATAACGATTAAGGAATCCATTGCTAGCGTTATAAGATTGGAACGCGGGTGATGCAGTATAACCAATGTAAACTTTGCGAAATTTTCGTAAGTCGAGCTATGACGATCGAGACCATTGGAACTAGTAATAAACCCTCGCAATTACATGACAACCAAAGTTGTCTTATCCTGAGTCGTCCTAAGGGTGACGAGAGTCACCGAGTCGATACGCGTAACGTCTCCAAAAGCCGCCCGTTAGTTCGAGATAAACTGAAGTTACGATCGATAGACGATTGATCACGAAATGGAAGCTCAATATTGGCAATTGGAGATAGAGAATTACAATTCTAAATAAGGATTTGACGTCGTCTTGTTAATGGTAATTTCGAATTGGAAAAGTGAAGTTTCGGATTGAAAGTGCAAAATTACCATTTTGCCCCTCGATCATTTGCTTTGTCTTAAGATTTCAAGAAGGACAAAATCGTCATTTCTTCTTCACCATGGGGCTGCCAGAAATTCATGTGCATGAAGTCAAGGGAAGTCAATGGCATTATTGGTTTGTGCCACTTCTCACTCAATGAAGGCCCTAGGCATTTATTACCCCACCTAATACCATCTTGTCAAATTAATCCCAATTATATGTATGGGACACCTCTTATACAACCATTCAACCGTGCATAGCATCAAACCCTCCATTTCCCTTTGATTTTTCTTCTTTTTCCTTCCTAGCCAAAACTTCCCTGTTCGACCGGTTCTGTGCCCCTTGTTCGGCCTGCTCGAGTATCACTTTCCGACTCCGTCTTGCCGTGCTCCGACCACCAAAGGTAAGATCTATGTGTCCTTGACAAGTTCAAAGTAGAATTTTGTTATTTGGGTTAGTATTTTTACTTCTGTGAGCCCGAGACTAAAACCTGACGAAATCCGTGCGAGCAGGGATAAGGCCACCGTTTACCCTCTTAGAAATTTCAAATAACTTCGAAATTTTCGTGAGATCGCTATAACACCTAGTATTCAAGTTGACTAAGCAGAAATAGTAATTTTATTGGAGGTTTAAAGTATTTTTATGACTAATTTTGAGTGACTTTTACCGAGCAGAAAATTGATCGCCGCGCACTAAGGAGAAACCGAACTGATTGGAGGACTTCGGGGTGTTGTTTCTCTTCGAAACTCTTGGTGAGCCTCCATAACACATATGTTGAGGTTCTATCAATTTTATTTCGTGAGAAATTGAGACATAGGATTGAAATATGGACTTATTATGCGGGATAGGTTCAAATCGGTTCTGTTTTGATTACTGTTCTACATGAACTGATTCTGTTTGAGGATTTTAGAAGAGTATTTTGACCTCAAATTGACTCAATAGACTACCTAAAATGTTGATTAAGGTGTTAGTGGAATGTATGTAAAGTGGATTGAGATTTAGAGGTGATTTAAGGGCTAATATGTGCGCGAAACCTTCGAGTTATATTTTGCCCTTTATATTGTTGCATGAACCGAATATATTGAGGGTTCGTCGAGGTGTTGTAGTGTATTCGATCGAATGATAATGTATCCTGAGTTGCCATTTGTTTGGTGATTGAGGGAATGGTATAATGAAAATAAGGTTCGATTGTTTCTAATCCGAAATTGATGGATTTTCTAGGACGGCGTGAGAACTTTGGTTGGCCGTGCTCTTGTAGGATTGAGAAAGACCGGGTAGTGTCAATTTTGTTAGTGGTTTAAGGTAAGTGTTTCCTAAACCTTTACCTGAATGCTGGGACACTGCTGGATGATTTAGTGGATGAATTGAATGACTGATGAGGCATGTGACTTGAAATTTATTATTGCCATGATATGTGAATATTACTGTGGATAATAATGACGATACCGATTGGCTTGTGGCCCCAATGGTATCGGTTAGCTGTGAGCCTCGAGAAATTGTAATGATACCGATTGGCCTGTGGCTCCGGTGGTATCAAGTGGCTACGAGCCCTAGAAGTACCGATTGGCCTGTGGCCCCAGTGGTACAGTTTGATGGAAATTTAATATGATATCGATTGGCCTATGGCCCCGGTGATATCAGTTGGCAAGAGTGCTAGAGATGCAGAATGTGGCTGAAAGCCAGTGGTTATGATGCTTATGTGCATTGATTCGTATGCTATGTGTTATGAGCTTGAACCCTGAGGTTAAATGTGGTTGGTTGTGCTTTATCCATGTTTGGTTTATTGCCATCTTTGATTCATTATTTCCTTATGCCATTTTATGGTTGATTACTTATTTTTGGTGGCATCTGTGTGTGGTCCAAGGGGACTGGTATTGAGGTTTAGGGTTATATTTCACTTTCTGAGATACCAATCTCACCCCGTAGTGTGACCCATTTTTCAGACCCCAAACCTTAACTATGTTGCCAATCTGATTGAGCGATCCAAAGGAGATGACAGCCCTTTTTGACGAGTTTCCCGCTAGGAAAGGTATTGTGTATGTAAGGAAACGTACAACCGTCTGGGTAGATGAGGGTCAACTAGAGTTACAGCCTCACCGCTTCGAAGCATGGTTCCGCCGACTCGGTAACAGTAACTTGATGGGACCTCTACTGCCTGAGGATGTTCCATCGGAAGCGGTTCCTAACTGGTGTCATCCGTCCCAACCGGAGGTAGAAGTGGAGAATCCAGCGTCAGCAGGAGGTTCGAGGAACATTCCTGAAGAGTCAAAGTCCAATCCTATGGAGGAATACATGAACTACATTGAACTCTCCATCGACGAGATCGAGGACTCCAATGATGGTGACAAAGAGGCAACTGAGGAGGATTCTGAGGAGATATCTGAGGACGTACCATCTAAAACATTTTCTGACTATATTCTAGAGGGCGAGGAGGACAATGGAAGCGACGGATCAAGCGGTTCTTCCGAGTAGTTGGATGAAGGGGTGTAGGGACGATAGGATTAGGAACAATTTTGATGTTAGATTTTGGGGAAGGCTAAGTGGTAACCTTGGACTTTGGCCTTAGTTCCTTTTTCCTACCGAGTGTGAGACTTTATCTTTTTGTCCTTTCCTTTCCGTTGTGTGTACTAGAAATCTGCGGGATGTATAAATGGGTGTGCTTTTAAATCATTCCAAATTTCCTTTTTTTACTTCTTTTTGTACGGGGAAATATATCACATCTTCCGCATACGCATTTCATTCAATGTTAGGCCTTGTGTTGTCCAGAGGAAAATTTTAGGCTGGTGGCGGATGTGACTAGGTCCAAGGGACGCGAGGCGTTACATTATTTGTCGCGAGTTTGGTCTTGAACCTGCATTAGAACTGTCTGTAAGCTCGTTGTGGCCTTTGTTTTGCATTAAAACACGACGAAAACCGAGCTCCGAGCTTCACCGACCTCGGTTTGGACTGAGAGCTCGATGGGGAGGTTCGCGCGGTCGCCGACCCTTAAAGGGGCTTAGGTAAGCTTCTAAACCTTGTTTGAATGCTGTGTGAGTGTTTGGAATCGAGTTTTGAGCGTAAAAAAATTTCTGCAAAAGTGCTCGCCGGCGTTGGGTCGGTCAAGGTCCATTTAACCGTTTTCTGACGTCATATATGCCATAAAATGTTGATATGTTAGTGTGGGGAGCGTGGGGAGTGGAATGGTGTAAAAATGATTAAAAAATCTTGAGTTTTGGTTGCGGTTCGGGCGTTTTTTGGCGACCTCGCCGGAATAATGGCTGTTCCGGCGAGGCGCTGGTTGTCTTCTTCGGCGGAGAAGGCTGGTCAACAAGTATAGGGTTGACGTGGTGCGCCATGTAGGCAGCCACGTCAGCGAAGTGGGGCCGCCTCGGTTTTAATAAAATCGCAGATCGGATGGCTATGGATTAGCCACGTGTCGCGATCTCGAATTTTCGAAAATAATAAATGTTTTTTTATTAATAAGTGTATTTTCAAAAAATAAAAATTTAAATTTATCCGTCGGCTAGGGTAGCAACACGTGGCGAGTAGGAGATCGTCCGATGGGGGTTTAATTCTCGGAAAAACTATAAAAAATTTCGATCGAACGGTCAGGACCTCGCCACGCGGCACTCATTGAACCGTCCGATCGGCTTTTTAGTCAGATTAATAAAACCTAGATCATACACACCAGAAGAAGCCACGTGGTACGTTCTGGAACGTCCGATCGTGGATTTTCGAATAAATAAGAAAATGATAAAAAAATAGAAAAAATCTTAAAAAATCAAAACGATGTCGTTTTAGGCCAGTTTTCGACCCATAGGGTCGGGCCGGGCGCCCGAGAAGTGCGGACCGGGTCTGACCCGGTTCGAAAAATATTTTTAATTATTAAAAATTTAGAGAATAATAAAAAATAAAAAAAATCAAAAATTCATTAAAAAATAGAAAATCATTTAAAATTCACAAAAAATGGAAAAAATTCTGAAAAATTCTGAACAATTCTAGAAAATCGATCATGGCTACGGTCAACTGGCCAAGACCTGTTTTGGGTCTTTCGACCCCCGATCTTTCCAGAAATGACGGCTTTGCCTCTCTGGCAAACCATCTCCCAAAAAATTCAGAGAAAATCCAAAAAATCCCAAAAACTAGGAAATGGCCACGATCTACTGGCCAAGACCTATTCCATGTGTTTTGATCCCCGATCTTTCTTAAAAATGACGATTTCGCCCTTTCGGCGAATCGTCTCCCAAAAATTGAAGAAAATCATGAAATTCCGAAAAAATTCTCAAAAAATGGGAAATGGCCACAATCAACTGGCCATGGAATATTTTACATAATTCGATATCCAAACATTCCAAAAAATGACGATTTCTCCCTTTGGACGAATCGTCCCCAAATCTACCCATTTTACCCATAACCTTTAATCATATGTTCTCTAAGCCCCTAGGGCTATGTTAGGAGACCCTGGATGTGAATTGATGTGCATTGACGTGGTTCATTTATACACTTGATTTCACTTTCATTATATTGATTGTGATTGATAGGACTAGTTTTCCAATCTCCATGAAACCCTGAATCAGACTTACTTCACCCAAATTAACGCCTGCATGAAATCTTAGTTAGGAAAATCACTCGCGTTAGGTACCGAAAGGGCGTTGGTATTGACATCAACGTAACCAAGTCCCCGAACCCAAAATCTCTGGTTCCGCATAACTGATTGATATCTCACAATTGGTTAGTGAGGTTCCCGGTCCACCTTCCAAGAAGGTTCGGTGGCGACTCCAAATGCATGCACACGTTACACATGCCACCACGACCACACCAATGTCGAAAGCGATCGACTCTTATCGACGAAAAACCCTCAAAACATACTCCCGTTGCAATTTGGTATGGGCTTGGGAGGGCCCGCGCCGATTGAAGCCCACGATCCACATCTCAGAGTGGGGCCCGATCGGTAATCCATTCGCCCGGTCCGAAAAAAAAAGGGTTGTGACAACGCTTATGCCCGAAGCACAAAGCCCCATTTAAGTTAGAACCATCATAACAAAGATGGATTTCAAGTTTAGCCGCCAGAAGGCGACTCACCTTTAGCTCAATATGGCATAGCATCCTCAAAAGTCTTTACTTATATTGTGGATCAAGTGGATTTTCATACACACACAACTATGAAATAAAGAATGGATTACTTCTTGCACTTACTACTCGTCAGTCAAAATGTGGCCTGCATCTTACAATTCAATTCTCATGCTTGACAAATGCCTCAAAATGTGATTTCATATTCTGCCCATAAAGCATCATATAAGCGTCAAACTTTATAGTGATCTGTCTCAATTGGCGACTAGTGTCTAACCAAAAATTGACTTTAATGCTTCCCACTTGACTTTGTCATTTTCATGAAGCGCCTGAACTCACACATAAAATCATATTCCATGCCTCAGCAACATAATGCGAGCAATAGATTTCATCTTGATCAATGCAGCAAATGCCTATTTTTCCTTCTATATTGTGCAGTATTTCCATCTTCAGGTACTTTCATAACTAGGTTAAGAGCTTTTAGCGCTTCTTGCTTTTCCAGCGCATACTGGATTCTCAAATTTTAGTTTTCATAATTTTCGCTGTCTAATTTCTATCCTCAGTAAAGCTTAGCTACTATATTCTAAGAAGCTAAAGCCATTAAATCTGAACACAAAGTTCAATAGACATGTATTCATGAACTATTAATGCTGAACATTTATGCATATATTTTACACTAACTAATTATATTAATAAATAATTTCACATAAGGTCCCAGATTCGAAAGTTCACTATATTTCCAATCATCGTCGGAGAATCCTCGCTTGAAATTACCAGTAACATAATCATTTATGTAAACTTGAGTTCACTAAAGTTACTAAAACTTTCTAGAACTCCCCACTCGAATAAAGATCATAAATCATCTAATGAGCCCTATATCTTATAACCATAAATGGCATAGCATGATTTGAACTAATACACAAAAAATTCACGCATCAAATCATACTCTAATTTCATGATACAATATATAAATATTAGATGGGCCCTCTATTGAATGGTCTGGATCCCCTTGCTAAGGAAAAACCTTGGCAGGGGATACGAATCCTAAAATCCCACCCTTGACAATTTCCTCCATTTTTTTTCTTTTAATTTTTTTTAATATTAAGGAGAGAAGACGTCCTAAACCTCACATGCCGCCCCCCTTCTTCATGCGACATGGGCTACCCAAAAGGTATTTTCGCTACCCAAGCGTCAATTTTATTTTTTTTTACACGCAGGAACGCATATCGTCTTCTTCCTCGTGTACATGGTCATGGTCGTCAGACCCCAGGCCCCGGCCCCGGTCCCGATCTAGGATCGGGGTCGACGACCGAGGCTGGGGCAGGCGACGGGGGCCTGGACCGGGGCTAGGGACAATCCTGGGGACTAGGACTAGGGCTAGGGCCGATCTCGGGGCCGGCGACCTAAGCTAATGCCGGTGACCGTCAACTACCGGGGCCGGCGATTAGGACCGGGAGTGGGCTCGGGGTTGGGGTCAGGATAGGGGCGAGGCTGCGGACCAGGGCCAGCGACCGGGACCGCGGTCGGGGACCGGAGCCGGGGATCGGGCCGGGGCTGGGGACTGAGACCTGGGCCGGGGCCAGGGCCGGGGACTAGGGCTAGGGACATGGCTGGCGACCTAGGCCGATGCTGGTGCCTATCAAGGACCGGGCCGAGAGTCGGGCCCGCAGATCGAGAGTGGGGCCCCGGCCGGGGTCGTGACCTGGGCCGGGGTCGAGGCCTGTTGACACCTAAATTTTGACTTTTAGAAATTTATTCATTTATTCATAAAATGAGGGTTATCACAATTCTAGCAAAAAAATAATTCTTCGTGCATTGCATATTTAATTTTCTGTCAGTCGCATCATTTTATTTAAATCAATTGATTTTAATTTCAATAGGCAGTCGGACCAAATTTCGCTTGAAACTTTTACCTATGGCTAGGGGGTGTGTAGAATTCTTAATAGGACAATTGGACCTAATTTTGAGCTCAATTATGTTCATTCGAGCTATTTTTATTCATTTAAGCTTTATTATTTAATTAAGGCTTTCGATTCTATTAATTAAAATGCCGTGATTTAGGCCTAAAAATACATGACAAGTTCATGGACTCATGAGAAATTCGGCGAAAATATGGTGATGAATATGCCGCATTTTATATATTGTTCGGACCTGGATCAGCCCATTTAGCCCTTATAGTTATGTGAGGTTTTACTTAATTATTCATTTAATTAAATTTAAGCCCACAGTTACATTTTAAGCCCATGGGAAAGGTCATTTTCGGCCATCACTTCACCAAGACCCCTCAAAGCTGAATTTCTTATTCTTCTAGTGGGATTAGGATTTCAAATTAAGTCAAGAGTTTCATTAGTTTGGGGTTCTTATCTTAACAAAAGGTTTTATAAGATGACGAAACCTAAAATCTAACGGCTCAAGACTAATCCTACTCTAGCTAGGATCGACAATCCGATGGTCTAAATTAATTCCTACTCCTACTAGGATTGCCAAGTGAAGCTCTATAAGTAGAAGGCCTCATTCACAGTTTGAGGGGGTCGGCCATTATTTGATTTGCAGCAGAAATTGGAGAGTTGCTTGGCGAGATTGAGGGTTCGATTGTTTCCCAGTGGTCGGGACAATTCCCTAGCTGTAGACATCCCTTCGGTACCCGAAGTTGTGTCCGCATAAATCAGTGCACATCATCATCAGTCCGGCATCCTCAACATGCTCAGCCCCTCAACATCATCTCATATCTCTATCGAGTAATTCTGGTTGTTCGCGGCCGTCCCTATTGGTTGCCGTCGCTTGAAGCTCCGCCAATCCAGTTTCTCTTCCATCGTCACTTTGAGCAAGAGGCTGGAGCCCACGTTGGAAGCGTTGGTGATCAGCCACTGATTCAGATTCTTTGAGAAGTGTTTAGTGGCAATCCCACCTTGAACAAGGCGCAAAAGGTGATACGTTTCAGACGCAATCGCAAAGCTGCGTTTGGTGGATTTTGGGTTCGGAAGGAGTTTTTTTTTTTAAACTCTTTATCGTCAATCTATGCATATTTACTTGAAAGTGTGCAATGTTGTTCCAAACCTCTATGGACACTTACGATTGGCAAATAAGGTTAAAATTAAGTGCTTGTCTTAGCTATTGTGCCGAAGCCAAAAATTGTTGTCTATGGATAATTTTTTTTTTTTACTGGATTGCAATTTGGTCTGATCGTGGGATTACATAGACCACTTTGAGAATTGAATGACTTTAGGAGTTTTTTTTTTTTCGAAAGCAGGAATCGTTCACTCATTCACCACCTTTATGGTTTAAATTAAATTGGAAAATGGTGAATTTTTATGAATTAAAGAGATTGTCGGTACATAGGTTGTAGCTTGGCTGAAATCTACACGTTAAAGATGAGTCCTTGCTTCAAAGCCGCAAGTTAGTCAAACGGTTTGATCATCTAGGTGAGTGATGGTTCTCATGAGTTATAGAATAAACCGGATCTTTTGGGAGATGTCCTTTCATGGCCGAATTGATATATGCATGTTATGGATGAACTTGATTTTTCTTGCATAATGTTCAAATTGTTATCAATCACCTCTTTATCTCAATGTTTATCCTTAACATTTGGTTTGGTGGGAATGCCTATCCAATTGATTGATTAGACTTATCTCGCGATCTCCAGATAACATTAATCGTTAGAGATAATGTTTAATTGAATTTGGACTGCATCTGAATTTCCAAGAATTATCCAAATTAATTTTTCCAACCATTACAGATAATTTCTCGAATTAAAACTAAATCAATTTTTTTGGATGAGGAAAGATGGATCCCTCTAAACATTCGAAAATTCCAAACTTAATTGACTCTTTCATTTTATTTTGTTGTGATTGATTGTTTTGTTTATAAAGTTTGCACTTTAATAAATAATATTGCCCATAACACATGCTCTGTGCCTTGTCCTTCGGAAAACTTACATTAAAGGCAACATACGACTTCGATCTCGAAGTACGATCGTGCCCATACGTGTGAATTACATATCAAATCCTCATTCTTGAGGAGTGGATTGCTAATTCCTAAATAGAATTTCAAGGTTTGCCTTATGTATATAGGGACGACTGTTATTCTATAATAAATTCACCTACTAACCCTAATCTCGGGTGATGTTGTGAATACAAAAAATGTCAGTTGCATTGCATATCATATAATTTAGCTTGCATTAGAATATTTGCCACGTCATGCATCTTTGCCACGTCATGCATCTTTGCCATGTCATATCATCCTGCATGTCATGTAGATAGAATGCATTAGCATTGCATTTAATAAAAGAAAATCCAAAAAAATCAAGTCATCAAACTAAGGATTTTTTCATGAAAATAGGGTACCGAAAGGGCATTAATTTTCAATTAATGTAACAAAGTCCCCGAACTCATTTTCTCCGGTTCGTAGAGATAAAACAGTTCTCATGCTATTTTATATAGGTTTCTAATCAACATACCATAAATGATTGGTGGCGGCTCCAATTGAACATTTTTTTTTTTTTACGAATGAACCTGAGTTGCGATTTGGTAGGACTTGGGAAGGTCCGAGTTAGGTTAGTTAATTTAATTGACATAATAATTCATTAGCCTAATTTTAGGTCGCGACAAGGCCGGCGACCGGGGCCGGCGACTGGGGCAGAGGCTAGAGACAAGGGCCGGGGAACAGGACCAGGGACCTGGGTCGGGGATCGAGACTAAAGCCAGGGCCGGGAACCGGGACCGGGACTGAGACCGGGGACAGAGGAGCAGTGTCGGGACAGGGGGCCGGAGCCGGCGACCGGGGGCCTGGGCCGGGACTGAGGCCGGGCCGGGGACTTGGACCAGAACCGAGGCCGGGGCCGAGGACCGGAACTTGGTCTGAGGCCGAGGCCGGTGCCGGCAACGAAGGTCGATGCTCGTGTTTGTCAGGGACCGGGCTCGGGGCCGAGCTCGAAGACAGGGAGTGGGGCCAGGGTCGGGACAGTGGCTGAAACCGCGGACCGAGGCCAGCAACTAGGACTGGGGCCGGGGACTGCGGATGGGGCCGACGACTAGGGCCGAGGCCGGAGACCGGGACCTGGGCCAGGCCGAGGACCGGGACCTTGGCCAGGCTGGGGACTAGGACCAGGGATGGCGGTTCCTGTCAAGGACTGGGCTCGGGCTCGGGCCTGAGGACCGGCAGTGGGGCCGGGGTCAGGACCGAGGCTGGGACCGCTGACTAGGGTCTGGGCCGGTGAAGGAGACCGGGACTGGTGCCGGGGATCGGGACCGAAGCCACCTTTCCTGACCCCAGTCCCGGTCGCAGGCCCCGCACCCGATTGCCTCCGCTGGTCCCGGTCGCTTAAAAAATTTCACTAGAATTTTTATTGTATGGATGTATTTTAGTAATATGATTTTCTTAAAATATTATTATGTTTTGATAATATTGGTCAAAGCAAGTCGGGTCGGGTATGGGTCAGACGTAGGTCGGGTCGGGTCGGGTATGGGTCATTAAATATGGGTCAGATGGGTCAATATGGGTCGTGTCGCACCCCGATCCTCAAGCACGCGTCATCCCTACCATATCGCCTCAGGTCATAAGAGATAACATCCCATGCACGTTATCGACCCATTTATCTTATTTTTGCTTACACATGCGGAAACGTGCAACTCCCAAAACATCACGTCAAACAATAGGGATAGTTAAATAGCCAGTCCTATCAATCAAATCATGACAGCTCATAAAGTCAACCTTTTTATTTAACTATCTTGCTTAGACAGTAGTCACAAGCCATTCTTCGGCTCCTGGTCTACAACTCCCAGACTATTGGTTCGGTCTAACACGATCTTCGGGACTACTCCAAGAGTCACGCCTCACCTTGCACTAGGCTCTGTCACTTGGGACCTAAAAATGTTATCCCACGACAATGTGAGAAATAAATCTCAGTGAAGTCAACGCCTAAGCTCAGCTAGGACGTTGATTCACCCAAGACATCCTACCAAACAGACATGGCATATCAACCACATGGAACTTACCCGCTAGGAAGCCACACATAATGCGATGCAGACATGACATGACAGTCAAACAGCCCAATCAAGGCAAGCATCACACATAGTCCAATTTTTCATAACCACTTGGCCCAATGCTCACGACTAGTGTGGAAAAACCTTGCGACTGGCAGGGTTTGACACTACGACTGGCAGTATCTAATGGCAGCCCAGCTCACACGACTGGTGTGGCTTGACACTACGACTAGCAGTGTCTAATGGCAGCCCAGCTCACACGACTGGTGTGGCTTAACACTACGACTGGCAGTGTCTAATGGCAGCACAGCTCACACGACTGGTGTGGTTTAACACTACGACTAGCAGTGTTTAATGGCAGCCCAGCTCACACAACTGGTATGGCTTAACACTATGATTGGTAGTGTTTAACACTACGATTGGCAGTGTCTAATGGCAGCCCAACTCACACAACCGGTGTGGCTTACTTTACGACTGGCACGGTTTAAAGCTCATCATATGACCATTCAAGCATAATCGACAATCAGCCATTTCATTTCTCATCTTTAGTCGATGGCTCATGCGTCGTGCTCAAAGACTTGACTTCAAGTCGTTTTCATGTTAAAACATGTAGTTTAATCATAACCTTGGTCATATGAATGCACATCTCAACAATCGGACATAACACTCGATAGTAATTCGATGCATTCAATCGAGGCAACGATACCAATGATCAATCATATGTCACCAAATCAATTCTGCCACATCATCCAATCAAACAAGGCCAGATAATTCGATCACGGGTATCCAAATCCGATTAGGCAACATAAAGATTCGATTCGTGCCATAGTCCTTTATTAGCCAATTTGACTTACAACACACAATCGACCACTCGTCTCTAGCCTGTTGCTCGCTTGCAATCAAACCACAATGAACATTTAGTCAATCCAATCTAACATCAACTAGCCACAGACAATTCAATCGCAGACATTTACCTTAAAATCCAATTTCTATCTAAATCGACCGCGATTAATCTAATTAACCACCCTAGCGACTAAATAACTAGTCATAGCGCCCTAGCCAAGGATTATGGGTTAACTCATAATTTAGTCAAGCTCGGGCAGTCACGGCTACGACAAACGGTGTCTTGGCTCGACACGAACTCGGCGGCGCCTTGCGGCGAACCCCAAAACTCATGGATAAATCGGGTTCTCGGAATCCAAACTCAACCCAAGTTGCTCCGACAAGGGTATGGCACTCCGGGACAGCAGCACAGGTTCGGGGGAGGTGGCCGGCGACCTCCGGTGGCCGAAACAATGGTGGCCGGCGACGAAACAAGGTCGGGAATAGGGAAAACAGAGCAGGGAAGCCCGTCTTTAGGGCTATTTTGGACGTTTCTTGGGTCGATAGGGTACGACAATGGCACTACGAGCTCTTGAGGGTTTTGTAGAGTCGGTGCGAGGCCGACGACGATGGCTGGAGGTGGCCAAAGACGGCGACGTCGCTCGAACAGAACCGGTTGGGGAAGAGTAGGGCTTTGACAAAAAATAAAGGAGCTGACTAGGGATTGAACCGAGCTCTACCGGCATCTGACGGCTTTCGGTGGCATCGAGGGATGACGAGGGGTCGAGGGAAGTCGGAGGGGTTGGCCGATGAGCGGCGGTGCCGATCAAAAAGTGGCATAGAGGCCGCCAACAACTCGAGTTCCCGAAACAGGGGACCGCGGAGCTTGGGGTTGCTTACGGCGGCTCTGGGACTCGACCGACGGTGGGGCTTGGCTAAGGTGGCGGTGAGGTGGTTAGAGGACATCGACGAGGTGGCAGGAGGCGGTGGTGGCGACGCACGTCTTACTGAGGAGGAGGGGGAGTCGCGGGTCAGCGATTCAAGAACAGGGCAGTGAGGGCGACGGGACTTCCGGGACTATTTTCGAAGCTTCCGAACGGCGAGTGGCGATCGTACGGGGGTGGCGAGGTGGCGGAGGAGACCAGGTGGTGACGGTGGCGCCGCTCGAGCTCAAGAAAGGAGGAGGAAGGGGGAAGAAGGTGGTCGAGTGTGTGAGGGAGGGGGTTGTTGGAAAATATGAGGTATTTTGATGGGTGCGTGAATGAGAAATTATTTCTCAAAGAACACCCTTTGAGTTGGAAGTGGGAAGTGACAAAGTACTAGTCTTACATTGGAAAGGAGGAAGTGCTTTATATGTGGCTACACTCTTTTTGAGTGGTAACTATCATAACACAAGTACAATACCCCGTGCGCACACGCAGGGGGTGCAAATCTCGGAACTCGACGGAGGCCCGATAAGTTGAAACTTGGGCGCGAACGCACGACCTGCGTACGCAAATGTAGGATCGAAAAGTGGACCTCGCAACAAGCCCATTTTTTCCTTATGTTTTAATTTTTTTCCAACTCAAGCCGTTACAATGTAACCGTTCTTAAGTTAATTATCGGCATGTTAATGGTATTAACTAAGTAACGGCTATTATAATTATGTGGTTACAGAATTAAATATATAACGGCTCTAAACGGTAGAGTTATTTAGTCGTTATTCTTTATTTCGGCAATGCCCCGCTTAGCCTATAAATAGGTGGTTTCTTGTTCTGTTTCTATACAATAGAATACGATAGAAAACCACGAAAACCTCTTCTCGCACTTTTTAAGAGTCTACATCTGCATTATTTTCGATAGAATTCAAGTTGAGTTCAAGTTTACCGAAAGCTTTGGAGTGATGTGCTTGCCTCTATCGCTGCTTAACCGTTGTATCCTGGAAGACAGATGTTCACAAAATCTCAAAGCACGTACTGGAGGGGACGAATATGTTCTAAGGAAACTGTGTCAAATACAGGCCTCGGTATTTTTATCGATTTCATTTCTTCCATTACTTTTGTGCTTTTGACCGCCTCAGATCTTGTGCTTTAGACCACTTCAGATCTTCTGACGGGCTCAGACTTTGTGATTTTGACGGGCTCAGACCTTGTGCTTCTAAAGGCTCAGACTTTGTGCTTCTGAAGGCTTAGAGTTTGTGCTTCTGCCAACTCAGTGTTTGTATGTTTGTGGCAGTTTGCCCACATTTACAATTGTCATTCGAATTTTTAGTAGCCTCCATTTGTATAAAATAGAATTATTTTTTAAAACTTTTTTCCCAACAATCTTAAAACAGATTCTATTCGACACTTACCATTCGAAAGGCTACTGAGAAAGTGGTGTTGATGTGTCTGCTAATGACATCACCAAAAGCTCTACCTCTGCTGTCCAACAGCCTGGATCATCCACTACTTCTGCCGTGCCTTCTTTTCGCCATGGTGAGAAATCTAAAAGTTCAACGGATCGAACTTTAAAAGGTGGTAGCAAAAGATGTTATTTTATTTAACAACACTGAATCTTGCGAGATTCTTGACTGAGGTACCTCCTAAGGTATCCGATAGAGAAACGGATAAGCAAGCCTTCAACGCTGTTAAGGCTTGGAAGCATTTTGACTTGCTGCGTAGGAATTATGTCATGAATGGCTTACATGACTCCTTGTACAATGTCTATTGTGCAATAAGAACGTCAAAGGAGTCCTTGGACCAGAAATATAAAACAGAGGATGCCGGAGCAAAGAAATTTGTTGTCAATTGATTCCTTGATTATAAGATGGTGGATTCTAAGGCTGTTATCAGTCAAGTACAAGAAATTCAGGTGATCTTGCATGAGATTCAGGCCGAAGGAATGAATTTGAGCGAAACCTTCCAAGTGGCTGCGATTATTGACAAGCCACCTATAACTTCCTAGGCCACCGCGCACCGCTGCGCCACTTTGCAAGATATGGTCCGCTCTGGACACACAGTCCTCACGATTTTGTTCTTCCGAGCGTTGCCCATGACACCCTCCCTAGTCTCACATTGCCTAGGGGGAGGTCTTGGAATGGCTTATAAGCCTTGGGCCCTCCCTTAACTTGCAAGACGCGTTTTTCGGGCGTTGTATGGGCAACGCTCGGAAGAACACAATCGTGAGGACTGCGTGTCCAAAGTGGCACAGCGGTGCGTGGTGGGCTCAGGCCGTTACAGTTGGTATCAAAGCCGACCCCCGACCGCATGTGTAGACTCCCGACCGTAACTGGGTAGCGGTGTCGTCCGTGAGCCCCGGTGTGGTACGGGCACGGGACAACGGGGACGTTGTATCTGAAAGGGGAAAGATTGTGACATCCCCTCCCTAGTCCCACATTGCCTAGGAGGGAGACTTGGAATGGAATATAAGCCTTGGGCCCTCCCTTAATTTGCAAGACGCGTTTTCCGAGCGTTGTATGGGCAACTCTCGGAAGAACAAAAGCGTGAGGACTGTGTGTCCAAAGCGGATAATATCTTGCAAAGTGGCACAGCGGTGCGCGGTGGGCCTAGGCCGTTACAGTTGGTATCAAAGCCGACCCCCGACCGTATGTGTGGACTCTCGGCTGTAGCTGGGTAGCGGTGTCGTCCGTGAGCCCTGGTGTGGTACGGGCACGAACACAACGAGGACGTTGTGTCCAAAGGGGGGGAGATTGTGACATCCCCTCCCTAGTCTCACATTGCCTATGGGGAGGTCTTGGAATGGCTTGTAAGCCTTGATCCAGACCGTTACAATTGGTATCAGAGCAGATATTGTCCTCTTGGGCCCTACCGCACTAGGGCTCACGGGCTCATAGACGCACTGCTGCCGCTACCAAGGTACGGCTTCGACCTCAAGGTTTTATTCCTGCGCAGCGGAAGCACTCAGCAGGATACTTGCAGAAGGCCTCAACTACAATGGCCTGGGCCCACCGCGCACCGCTGCGCCACTTTGCAAGATATTGTCCGCTTTGGACACACAGTCCTCACGGTTTTGTTTTTCCGAGCATTGCCCACACAATGCCCGAAAAACGCGTGTTGCAAGTTAAGGGAGTGCCCAAGACTTATAAGCCATTCCAAGCCTCCCTCCTAGGCAATGTGGGACTAGGGAGGGGATGTCACAATCTCCCCCCTTCGAACACAACGTCCCCGTTGTACCCGTACCCGTACCGCACCGGGGCTCATGGACGGCACCGCTACCCAGTTACGGTCGGGAGTCTACACATGCGGTCGGGAGTCCACACATGCGGTCGAGTGTCGGCTCTGATACCAACTGTAACGGCCTGGGCCCACCGCGCACCGCTGCGCAACTTTGCAAGATATTGTCCACTTTGGACACACAGTCCTCACGGTTTTGTTCTTCCGAGCATTGCCCATACAACACCCGAAAAACGCATCTTGCAAGTTAAGGGAGGGCCCAAGGCTTATAAGCCATTCCAAGACCTCCCCCTAGGCAATGTGGAACTAGGGAGGGGATGTCACACTACCTCTTGGGTGGAAGGATTTCAAGAACTACCTCAAGCACAAGCGAAATGAAATGAACTTGGCGGAGTTGATTGTTAGATTTCGAATCGAAGAAGACAACAGAAGCTCTGAACGCAAAGGATTCAATCCTACTACAACAAAGGCAAATGTTGTGGAGTATAAACATTGCCACAAGAACAAGAAGGTTGCCAAGCCAAGGTTGGGACCAAAAGGAGGAGTTTCCAAGAACAAGTTTCTAGGGAAATGCTTCAACTGTGGCAAGACGGGTCACAGATCTGTGGATTGCAGACTTCCAAAGAGGAAGAGTTATGAGACAAATGTGGTGAATGAAATCGCAAAAGACGTATCAGACATAAACCTTTTTGCAATGGTTTCTGAAGTGAACTTGGTTGGGTCCAATCCAAAGGAATGGTGGATTGACACTGGTGCTACAAGGCACGTGTGTTCCAATAAGGAATTGTTCACAACTTTCGAACCAATTGATGGGGATAAAGTGTTCATGGGAAACTCTGCCACTTCTGCTATTGAAGGTCAAGCGAAGGTACTCCTGAAGATGACTTCTGAAAAATAGTTGACTCTGAACAATGTATTGTATGTGCCAGAAATCCGAAAGAATCTAGTCTCCGGATCTCTGTTGAATAAGCATGGATTTCGCATGGTGTTCGAGTCAGATAAAGTTATTTTGTCTAAATCTAGAATGTATGTGGGGAAGTGATATGTATTTGATGGGCTTTTTAAGCTCAATATTATGATAATTATCAATAAAGATAATAAATCCTCCGTTTATATGCTTGAGTCTTCCAATCTATGGCATGGTAGACTCGGACATGTTAATTATGATACATTGCGTAGATTAATTAACTTGGAACATATACCCTCATTCCAAATTGATTCAAAACACAAATGTGAAATTTGTGTTGAGATGAAATTAACGAAATCATCGTTTCAATCGATTGACAGAAGCACCATACCTCTTGAATTGATTCATAGTGATATTTGTGATTTGATATTCATACAAACAAGTGGTGGTAATAAATATTTTATTATCTTTATCGATGATAGCACTAAATACTGCTATGTGTATTTGCTTAAAAGCAAAGATGAAGCCTTAGAGAAATTTATTCTCTATAAGAATGAAGTTGAAAATCAACTTGATAAGAAAATCAAAACATTGAGAAGTGATAGAGGCGGTGAGTATGAAGTACCAATTGGTGAATTCTGAGCACAACACGAAATTATACATGAAGTAACTACGCCCTATTCACCTCAATCAAATAGTGTTGCTGAACGTAAAAATTGCACATTGAAAGAAATGATGAATGCGATGCTACTAAGTTCAGATTTACCTCAAAATATGTGGGGTGAAGCTATTTTGTCAAGCAATTACCTTTTAAATAAGGCACCTCGAAAGAAAGATGATAAAATCCCTTTTGAGCTATGGAAAGGTAGTAGACCATCCTACAAATGTTTACGAGTGTGGGGGTGTCTTGCAAAAGTGATGGTTCCAACACCAAAGAAAACTAAGATAAGTCCTAAAACGGTGGACTGCATCTTTATAGGCTATGCACATGATAGTAATGCACATCGATTTATTGTGCATGAATCTAAGATTCCAGATATACACAAGAATACAATCATGGAATCTAGGAATGCTTCATTCTTTGAAGATGTATTTCCTTAAAAATCCAATGATGGATCAAGTTCGTCCAAACGAACGAATGAAACTATAAATGATGAAAGTCATGATTTAGATCATCAATTGAGACGTAGCGAAAGAGCAAGAGTGGAAAAATCATTTGGAAATAATTTTCTAACTTATTTGTTAGAAAAGGAACCACTAAATTATACAGAAGCTGTGAATTCTTCTAAGGACCTCTATGGAAAGAGGCAATAAAAAGTGAAGTTGATTCTATTTTACAGAATCATACTTGGGAGCTGGTGGATCTTCCTCCTGGTTGTAAACCTTTAGGGTCCAAATGGATCTTTAAAAGGAAGATGAAAATAGATGGCTCCATTGATAAATATAAAGTCAGACTTGTAATCAAAGGATACAGGTAACGAGAAGGCTTAGATTACTTTGATACTTATACTCTTGTGACGAGAATAAACTCCAGTAGGATGATACTTGCAATTGCAGCATTGCGAAATCTAGAAGTATATCAAATGGATGTAAAAACAGCTTTCCTAAATGGTGATTTGGATGAAGAAATCTATATGGAACAACCTGAAGGTTTTGTAGTTCCAGGACAAGAAAGGAAAATCTATAAATTGGTAAAATTATTGTATGGTCTAAAACAAGCGCCAAAGCAGTGGCATGAAAAGTTTGATAATGCAATGATTACCAATGGATTTAAGATCAATGAATGTGATAAATGTGTCTACATTAAAGAGACACAGAATAGATATGTCATTCTATGTTTGTGCGTGGATGACATACTCATTGTTGGTAGTGATGACAGAATGATCAAATCTACCAAAAATATGTTGAATTCAAGATTTGACATGAAAGATATGGGACTTGCTGATGTGATTTTAGGAATTAAAATCACAAGAACGTCAGAAGGTTTAGTTTTAAACCAGTCACACTATGTGGACAAGATTATTGAAAAATTCAGTAAGAATGATTCTGGTATTGCTAGAACACCATTAGATAATAGTCTTCATCTATTCAAGAATAGATGAGAGAGTATTTCTCAAGTAGAGTACTTCAGAATTATTGGAAGTTTAATGTACTTAATGAGTTGTACTAAACCAGATATTGCCTATACGGTTAGTAGATTGAGTAGATATACGAGCAATCCGAGTGCTGACCATTGGAAAGCAATAGTGAGAGTACTCAGGTACCTACGATATACTCGAAATCATGGCCTACACTATACCAAGTGTCCATCTGTCTTAGAAGGATACAGCGATGCAAACTTGATATCTGATGTAAAAGACTCAAAATCTACTAGTGGATATGTATTCACACCGGCAGGTGCAGCTGTATCTTGGAAATCCTGTAAACAAACTGTTATAATCAGATCCACAATGGAATCTGAGTTTATAGCTTTGGATAAATGTGGTAAAGAGGCTGAATTGCTATGCCATTTCATAGAGGATATTCCAAAATGGCAAAAACTTGTGCCACCAATATGTATACATTGTGATTGTCAATCTGCGATTGGAAGAGCACAGAGTAACATGTATAATGGTAAGTCTAGACATATACGTCGTAGACATAATACCATTAGACAACTACTCTCGACTGGAATTATCTCTATTGACTACGTAAAGTCAAATGATAATATTGCGGATCCGCTAACCAAAGGGTTAAACAAAGAGTTAGTTGAAAAGTCGGCAGTAGGAATGGAACTGAAGCCCATTACAGGAAAGTTGATATAATGGAAAACCCAACCTAGTTGAATGGAGATCACAAGATTTAGGTTCAAAGGGACAACCTAATTATATGAACTGAATGATATCACTGTGGGGGTTTATCCCTCAAACCATTCCTATAAAAATATAAGTGATTTGATATTCCCAATTATTGTGGAGGTTTATAAAAAAAAGGATAGCAATTATTATTTTAATGATTCTTAAGTGGAGTAATCCAATTACTCAAAATTAAGTAATCACCTATGTTAGAGAGAAGTGGGGCCACTTCAAAAGAGAATTATTGAGGGCTGAATTCTTTAGAAACTCTCGCAGAACCAGGACGATGTTCATGGCCAAAACGAACATACTCATGAGAACTGAACAAACGTTTAGATAATTCATGTGTAAAGTGCATGGGTCATTTACTAAGAAAGCAGGACAGTTCAAGGACATCATGTCTACTGGATAGCTGTTAAATTAAATATACTCTCACAATGGAAGGTTCAAAGGGTGATACCTACCTATCCTATGTAGGTTTCATTTGTTGAACACTATCACAGAGTCAAAACAAAAATAATTTTCATTCATGTGGGGGATTGTTGGAAAATATGAGGTATTTTGATGGGTGAGTGAATGAGAAATTATTTCTCAAAGAACAGTCCTTGAGTTGGAAGTGAGAAGTGACAAAGCACTAGTCCCACATTGGAAAGGAGGAAGGCCTTGAAGTGTTTTATATGTGGTTACACTCTCTTTGAGTGGTAACTATCATAACACAAGTACTATGCCTCGCGCGCACGTGCAGGGGGGTTGCAAATCCCGGACCTCGACGAAGGCTCGACAAGTTGAAACTTGGGCGCGAGCGCACGACCTGCGTACGCGAATGCAGGATCGGAAAGTGGACCTCGCGACAATCTTATTTTTCCTTCTGTTTTAATTTTTTCCAACTCAAGCCGTTACAATGTAACCGTTCTTAAGTTAATTACCGGCATGTTAATGGTATTAACTAAGTAACGACTATTATAATTATGTGGTTACAGAATTAAATATATAACGGCTCTAAACGGTAGAGTTATTTAGCCGTTATTCTTTATTTTCGTAATGCCCAGCTTAGCCTATAAATAGGTGGCTTCCCGTTTTGTTTCTATACGATAGAATACAATAGAAAACCACGAAAACCTCTTCTCCCTCTTTTCAAGAGTCTGCATCTGCATTGTTTTCGATAGTGTTCAAGTTGAGTTCAAGTTCGTCGAAAGTTTTAGAGTACTGTGCTTGCCTCTATCGCTGCTTAACCGTTGTATCTTGGGAGACAGACGTTCACAAAACCTCAAAGCACGTACTGGATGGGACGGATCTGTTTTAAGGAAACTGTGTCAAACACATGCCTCGTTATTTTTATCGATTTCATTTCTTCCATTACTTTTGTGCTTTTGATCGCCTCAGATCTTGTGCTTCAGACCACTTTAGATCTTCTGACGGGTTCAGACTTTGTGATTCTAACGAGCTCAGACCTTGTGCTTTCGACAGGCTCAGACCTTGTGTTTCTGACCGGCTCAGACCTTGTGCTTCTAAAGGCCCAGACTTTGTACTTTTGAAGGCTCAGAGCTTGTGCTTCTGCCAACTCAGTGTTTGTATGTTTGTGGCAGTTTTCCCTTATTTACAGTTGTCATTTGAATTTTTAGTATCCTCCATTTGTATAAAACAAATTTATTTTTTAACACTGTTTGCCCAACAGGGGTATCCACCGACAACAGTAAGGAGGAGAGGGGGAATAGGCGAGAGAGAGAGAGAGAAGAAGAGAGGAGAGAGAGAAGATAGTGGGTGGTGATGTTGATGGGTAGGCGTGGAAGTGACAAGAGAGGGGGGGCCCACAAGTCAATCAAATTTAAATACCTTTGACTTGTAGTGAATTATTGAGGGATAAGACTCTAATTCAATAATTCGAGACTAAACAAAATTTTGGCACACTGGACGAAGGATAATTTTAGTATTTTTACAGGCCAGGTTGGTCAGGATTAGGCTCGGGCTCGAGGATCTCGATCCTAAAGCGCGACATCTAAGATTTTCGAAACCTAATCTAGTCTAACTGACGTTTCGTGAATCGTCCAAAATTCATCCCTTAAATCCTCACAATCTAAATTTCCACATTGACTAAGATTCAATTCCATCTCCTTTATTGAATTTAGTCATATTACAAAAGGCAAATTTTCAAGGCGTCACAGGTCGAATCATATTCGACCCGACCCACTCATTTGACACCTCTAATTTAAAGCACTTTCATCGTCTTTTCGCACGGAATTCGAAGTTATTCATTTGCTTCACCTCGGTCACCACTTGATGGACAACGATTAAGCTATTCATCGTTTCCTTCGTTTCACCCGCAACCCTCAGCTGTCCTAGTGGAATATGAAGCTATGTATCATCACCCATGGAGAGACGCCATGGATGAGATCCACCAAGCTCAAGACAAGGGTTTTTTTTTTGAACAAATCCAATCCCTCTCCTAAAGCTTTGAAACAGTAAGCCAAATTATCACATTTTCTCTTATTTTTTCACTTCCGTCACTGTTCATTATTGTTGTGGCCACAGCATATTTGGCGGTAGGCCACAGCATATTCGGCTGTAAGCCACAGTTTCCTCTATATATATAGGGTGGTTGTTAAAAAAAGGCTCATGTCGTGAGTTTGGCGGATCCGCTATCTCAATAGAATCCGAAGCTTTGTATTAGCATCCATCCCTAACTGTAGTCCTCCAAGCTGTGATCGAGGTGAAATGGATAACAACTTGGAATTTCATGCTAAGAAAACATGAATAGTGCGTTGAATCCACATTAACAAGCCACTTGGATTTATTGACAACGTGAAATTGGCACATTGGACAAATAATGATTCCAAATTAAGGGGACCATATTTGGGACATGAGTTAAAGAAAGTAATTTTTATTAGAGAAAAAAAAACTCGGCTTAGATTTGGGACTTAAGTTAAATTTGGAGATTTTTTATGAGACAAAAAAAGTTCGGGCCAATTTCGAGACTCGAGTTAAAGTTGTTGATTTTTACAAGACAAAAAAAAAATTAGGCGAAATTCGTTATTGAACTTAAAATTGATGCTTTTATAGGAAATTAGCCCAAAATTTAATGGACCCCATAAGGAAGTCACCTCTTCTTTTGCAAGAAGCCCCTCAATATCCTTTCGTCCCCGGCCCGGTCCCGGCCTCGGCCCTGGTTCCTGCCCCAGTCCCGACCACGACCCCGGCCTCGACCCCAGCCCGGTACCCGGCCCCGGTGCCGAAATTATCTTACGAAGTTATAAGTCACGGGTTGAAAATGGGTTCAAAGTGGGTTGATGTCACACCCCGTGTCCTAACGAGCGCGCCAACATCGCCCTAACGTCATATCTTGTTACGGCATACCCAGGATCGAACAACACGCGATATACAAACGAATGCAAATGCTCATGCGGAAGCGACAACTTAACTCCGTATTGAAAACAAACAAAAGATGACTTTAGGAAAACAACAACGATACATAACATAAGGTAGATCCAGTTTTACACAACGACTTAAACATAAATGACATATATAAAAAAAACAGGATTAGGGAAAGGGTGGTTTGCCTGAACAAAAAGGATCAATAGGCTAGGTTAAGCGTCACTATCCTAAGGGCGCTCCAAAAAAGTCGGGGTGACTAACTCAGCTAAGGTCAGGCTCACTGACGTCAGAAAAGTCCTCGTCTGCCACAGGGTCGTACTCAACCTAGTCACCCGTCTGTACTTCCCTTGGGACTTCTTCATCTTACTCTTCCTCTTCCTCTTCCTCTTCCTCTTTCTCTTCCTCTTCTTCTTGTTCGAGGTCAGCCACCCAATCCATAGCCTCGCCTTCTGCACCTGCAATCACTGGCTCCGGTTCTACTGCATCCAAAGGATCATCATCGGCATCAAAGGGCTCGATAACTTCACCATCGGCGATAGGGTTCTGGGATGGCACCGTCGGAAGGGGTATCTCGTCTCGGGATCGGTCTCCGGATCAGAAATCTCGTCATCTGGAGGGTAACAGTTCGCCAGGTCCAACTGATCGTCTATCACGACCCAGGGTACATCAAAAGTCCTCATAGGGCCATGTAGTGTCGCCATCCCGATAGAACCACGCTGCATACACGTCCGGCCTCTAGTGATCCGTCCCTATGTCCACCCAAACTGTACTGCGCTTCCTAATAAACCACTTACCTTCCCTGTGCGGGTACTCAGTGATAGACAAGTCTGTACGCATGGGCACCCCAAAAACTCGCGGCGTCATGTCTAGGGCATAGGGTCTGAAAAAGGTTGGTCCCACGACGGGGTGAGATAAATCTCAATAAGCTAATTCTAACCCTAAGCTAGGCACTTAGCACTTCCAGACACTCCCAAACACATGCAATGATTAAATACAATAAGAACGAGGCAATTGGCACAAAATAATTCAATCAAGGCAAAGTCATAGTAAGATTCTCAATTCCAGACTAACTTCGTACTTTGGCACTAAAACATTCAAATCATATAAGATAGTACTCATGCTTTGATATAACCATACATTCCATGGTTAGGCCCGTGTCATATAGGCGGCTCAGGCCTTCTCATCACTTAACCCGTGTCATATAGGCGCATCAAGTATTTTCCTCAGTCAAGCCCCCGTCATATAGGCACATCAGGCACTTATCATCATTCAATCCCGCGTCATATAGGCGCATCAGGATACCATATTCACATAAACTCATAATTAAGCAAATACAGCTAAATACATTCAATTGAGCATTTTCACAATTTTAGGCATCAATTAGTCATCACATCCTCAATGTCATATCACGGTGCTACATTGCCTTAATCAATCAAGCTAGGCCATATTAGTACTTCATGATCGAATATAATGAGATTTAGGAATTCATCAATCATTATCACTCCAATTCATCCATGACCACGACAGACAATGCCAATTCTCCAATTGCATCATTCCATGCATAAAAATAATTAAGGGCAGAATTCACATAGGCCTCGATTTAGGATTTCTTGTCAAGTTAATCATTTAATCCATCACATTCGTACATGGCCCAGGCGATATTAGGAGTAATGGTCATTTTAATTAGGCGAAACCTCATAATTCTTCCATGGCCGAATCCTACCCATCACAATCATCGATTTAATCATCCTCTCATAGCCTTTTTGTCCATGGCCGAACACCCTAAGCTCAATCGGGGATTTCACTAATTTAATCAAGCTCAACCAAGTTCTAATACTTCTAATGGCACAATAAGGCCTTCGGTCCCAACATGAGTACGCACGCTAGTCTATTTCTACTATAGTCTTAACAATTTAAGCGTCACCAAGCAACAACGCAATCTGCCCATAACATCACCGGTTCGGATTCATGGAGTTTTCTCTTAGAACAACCCTCGAGACTCATCCAATTCAACACTTATTCGGTCCTTCCATCACCCAAGGTCCTTGCAAAAGGTTAGAACAAGCTTACCTAGTCCAAAAGTCCAAGAAAACCGGTTGAAGTGGTTGAAGAGTGGCGCAGCGCAAGGTGGTCTCCGGCGAACAGATCTGGTCCCTAGGATTCACGCATCAAACGGCCAAGAACAAACATCAATACTACTTCTAACATAAGTCTATAACCTCCTAACATGTCTATCTCAGCCCCTAGAGTCACTTACCTCAGGATGGAACAAGAACTCCTCAAAGACAACCCCGGTTCTCCCTTGGTTCGGTTCTGGTCGGCGGCGGTTTGGACGACTCCGGGCTTCAAACGAGGCTATCCTATAGCCTACGGAGGAGAGGAGGTCGCTTGTTGGTGGCTTAAGGTGGTGGTAGTGGTGGCCGTCCACCTAGGGGCCGAGAGGGAGAGGGAGCGAACGAGTGGGAGATGGAGCATGAGAGAACGAGATAAATGAGAGAGAGATGGAAGGAGGTGGTCGTGTGAGGGAAATAAGAAGAGTGAGAGAGAGAGAATGATACATATATGAGAGGAAAAAGGAGAGAAAAGCTTTGATGGGGTGGTTGATGGGGAAAGGACAAGGAATAGTGTCCAAGAATGACATTGTGTAAGAAAGTTGGTCATGGGTAAATCAAGTCCAATGGACATGTCACTTGGTCATTCTATCTTCAAATAATTCAAGGGGCCAAATGACCAAATGATCCTTCAAAATTCGGCCAAGGAGGGAGGATGGCGATTGTCCAAATTGCCCTTGCTTATTTCTAAAGAAAATGGTATTTATCTAAGGGTATAAAGGTAATTTCCTAATCGTCGGTCCGAATTTCACTTTTCTAAATGCCAAGGGCGAATTCTAATCCCAATGGTTCCCAATGAGACGACGTCCAAATTATTCCCATTGGAAGCCTTAAATACCCGGCCTCTAATCTCGAAGTCTAATTTATGGCTAAATTCAGTCGTTTGTCATTCCGGCGTGTGTCAGACTAACGGGCGGCTCTTAGGAGTTACGCGTATCGACTCGCGACTAATGTCACGTTTAAGAGTTACTCGTGCCATGGCGACTTTGGTTGTCATGTAATTGCGAGGTTTAATTGCTTGTCCCGAAGGTTACGATCGTTAGGAATCGATTTAGGTTAATTCACAAATCATGCTATGGTTATCCGGAATCACCCGTGGACCAATTGCATGGCACTAGCAAATTGTTCTGAAACCATTCTTAGATCGACCTTTAGCGGTGCAAAATGTTCCCTCAGCAATCCTTTTGGCCAAAGTATCGACTCGTGGCTGAGTTCTTTAGTCCACGCACTTAAATCCTAGTTAGCTTTCCCTTTTGGTTAGTCGACTCAAGAGTGATCAATTCCGAGTGAGATTTACTAAAATACATCGATAGGCCTTCATTCATTCATAAGCTTCGAGATATGGTCGGAATTCAGAATGTCACAACTCTTCCCCCCTTACAAAAATTTCATCCTCGAAATTTACATTACATCCACCTACTCAAACAAATTGGGGTGCCGGCGCCTCATCGCTTCCTTGCTTTCCCAGGTGGCCCCTTCAGTTCCATGGTGCTCCCAAATCACATTTACTAACGGAATCGTCTTGTTCCTTAGGACTTGCTCCTTCCTGTCCTTAATCGTAATCGGCCTTTCTACGTACGTCACCCGATCGTCCACTTCTATCACTTCATGGTCCAGTACATGAGTCGCGTCCGGTTCATCCTTCCTCAGCATCGAAACATGGAATACATTGTGGACCTGCGATAAACTTGGAGGCAAGGCGAGTCTATAGGACAAAGTTCTAATCCATTCTAAAATTTCGAAAGGGCCTACGTACCTCAGACTTAGCTTTCCCTTCTTCCCAAACCGAGATAGACCTCACATCGGCGATACTTTTAAGAAAACATGGTCTCCCACTTGGAATTCCAAAGGCCTGCGCCGCTTGTCGGCGTAACTTTTTTGGCGACTCTGCGCGGTTTTCAATCTTTCCCTTATGACCTTTACTGCCTCCTCTGACTGTTCCACTAATTTTGGGCATGTTATACTTCTTTCGCCAATCTCATCCCAACATACCAGAGTTCTGCATGCCCTACCATACAATGCTTCAAACGGTGCCATTCTGATACTCTGCTGGTAGCTGTTATTATAGGCAAACTCCACTAAGTGTAGTTGATCTTCCCAACCCCCTTTGAAATCTATCACACGGGCTCTTAGAATATCTTCAAGTGTCTGAATCGTCCTTTTTGACTGTCCATCTGTCTGAGGGTGATAGGTCGTACTATACTGCAATTTCGTCCCCAAAGCCTCTTGTAGGCTTTTCCAAAATGAAGCGGTGAACTTGGGATCTCTATCTGAAGTGATTGTCACAAGGACTCCATGAAGACGAACTATGTACCGCATGTACAATTCTGCGTACCTATCCATGGCAAAATCCTTTCTCACTGCCAAGAAATGTGCGAACTTAATCAGTCTATCCACTATTACCCATATCGAGTCATGTCCTCTCTGACTTCTCAGCAAGCCCATCACGAAGTCCATGGTGATGTGTTCCCATTTCCACTCGGGAATCTCCAAAGGCTGTAACATTCCACCAGGCTTACAATGCTGAGCCTTAACTTGCTGGCACGACAAACACTTCGCCACGTGCTTAGCTACGTCCACTTTCATTCCGTCCCACCAGTAGTGCTATCACAAATTCTGATACATCTTTGTGCTACCCAGATGAATACTGTAGTTGCTCCTATGAGCTTCTGATAAAATCTTTTCCTTTAGTTCCTCGTCATTGGGTACGCACAGGCGTCCACGAAACTTCAGAATTTCATCCTATGACAATTGAAAGTCAGGTTTCCTTTTCGCGGCATCCATTTCCAGGATCTTTTGGGTGTCGGGGTCCGTAGACTGCGAAGCCTTTACTTTTTCTTGAATCTCCGGTTCGACTCTTAACGTAGCTAGCAGACTAGACAGTTGGCAAATTTCAAACTTGAACTCTGAATCTCTTATTCCTTCCAATAGAGTCCATTCTTTAACCATCAAGTGCGCGATGCTCGATTCCGACTAAGTGCATCCGCAACCTTATTTACCTTCCCGGGGTGGTATAGGATATCACAATCATAATCGTTGAGCAACTCCATCCATCGACGTTGCCTCATGTTCAACTCCTTTTGAGAAAATAAGTACTTCAAACTCTGATGGTCCGTATAAATCTGAAACCTTTCTCCGCACAAGTAATGCCTCCAAATTTGCAATGCGGAAATGATATCTGCCAATTCCAAATCGTGCGTCGAGTAGTTCATCTCGTGCGGTCTTAATTGTCACGGTACGTAAGCAACAACTCTTCCATGCTGCATTAGAACGCATCCTAGTGCCTTTAGCGACGCATCACTGTAGATCTCATAACCTCCAGGTCCAGAAGGAATCGTCAATACTGGTGTAGTCGTTAATCGATGCTTAAGTTCCTGAAAACTCCTTTTGCATTTATCAGTCCATTCAAATCGCGTATCCTTCTTTGTCAATCTCGTCAAAGGAGTGGCTATAGAGTAGAACTTTTCCACAAACCTCCTGTAATAGCCTGCCAAACCCAAAAAGGTTCGAACTTCTGTGACTGACGTAGGTCTAGGCCAATTCGTTACTGCCTTAATCTTTGCTGGATCCACTGAAATTCCATTTCCAGAGATGACGTGTCCAAGAAATGCAACCTTGCTAAACCAAAACTCACACTTGCTGAACTTGGCGTAAAGTGAATGCTCCCTTAACGTCCGTAGAACTACGCTCAATTGCTTCTCATGCTCCTTAGGGCTCTTTGAGTAAATCAAGATGTTATCTATGAAGAAAATGAAGAACTGGTCCAGGTACTCCTTGAACACTCGGTGCATCAAGTCCATAAAAGCAGCTGGGGCATTAGTCAATCGAAATGGCATGACCGTAAACTCATAATGCCCATACCTGGTCCGAAAGGCTGTCTTCGGTATATCCTCCTTCTTAATCCTTAATTGGTGATAACCCGTCCTCAGGTCTATCTTGGAGAATACGGACGCTCCTTGTAACTGGTCAAACAAGTCATCTATCCTTGGCAACGGATACTTGTTCTTGATTGTCACTTGATTCAACTGCCTGTAATCAATGCATAGGCGCAATGACTCGTCCTTTTTCCTCACGAACAAAACTGGCGCTCCCCATGGTGACGCGCTTGGACGAATGAATCCATTGTCCAGCAATTCTTGCACCTGAACCTTCAGTTCCTTTAACTCTGATAAGGACATCCTATAGGGTGCTTTTGAGATCGGCTCTGTTCCAGGAGCTAACTCAATCACGAACTCTATTTCTCTCTCTGGTGGCAACCCTGGTAGTTCCTGGGGAAAGACATCTGGAACAACCACAGTAGCTATGTCCTCTAGCTTGGGTTCCTTGATCGTCGGATCAACCACAGTAGCTAAGTACGCTTGACATCCGTCGTCCAGTAACTTAGTCACTTCCAGCGAAGAAATTAAAGGAATCGAGGTTCCTCCCCGACTTCCTACAAACTAGAATCTAGGGTGATCATTCGGATGGAAATGAATCACCATGCTACCACAATCGACAACAGCTCGCTGCTTACTCAACCAATCCATTCCAATAATAACGTCGAAATCATACATAGGCAGCACTGCTAGGTATATCTGCTCCTCACTACCACAAATGACTATCTTACAGTCCGAACAACCTAGTGAGACTATCCCTTTATCCTTTAATGGGGTGGTGACATGCAATATCATATCCAGTGGTTTCAATTCAATACCAACCAAATCAGTAAACTGAGCAGATATGAACGAATGTGATGCTCCAGGGTCAAACAATGCATAGGCAGCATGATCACATAAAGTAACCGTACCTGTGACCACGCCAGGCGCGTTCTCCACCTCTCTACGCGCCACAGCATAAACTCTTCCTTGTGCTGGCGGCCTATTCAAGTTGTTCTGCGGAGCTCCCACCGGCAGTCCTGCTGGCGGTCGCTGTCCTTGAAAATGAGGTCCTGGGGCTTGACTCGGGCAGGTTCTCATATGATAGCCCAGCTGACCACACTTAAAGCAAGCACCCGTCCTACTCGGGCAAGGTCCATTCCCGTGTTTCCTTCCACATAGGCGGCAATTCCAATTAGACTGGTGGGCAGGTTTCCCAATGTTCTTCCGGGCTGGAGGGACAAAGCGTCTGTTGTTGTTCATCGGCCTTTTGCCGAACTGGCGGTTGTCTCCCACTGGAGTAAACCGCGGCACAAGGGCGGTTCTTCTTTCTCTCATGTCTCGCTCCACCAACTGGCCCCGGTCATAAATTACATCATAGCCTTGCAGATCCAACAGCACCAACTGGCTTCGAAGGTTGGGCCTCAGTCCATCTCTAAACCTCCTTGTCCTATCCTCTGGATTCTCCACCATCCTTGGGGCATACTTAGACAGTCTCGAGAACTCAGCTTCATACTGGTCGATGGTCATCTGATTCTGGCGGAGGTTCTGGAATTCAACCAGCTTCTATTCTTGAGCCGCCTTCGAGAAATACTTGGCGTTGAAGACTTCCAAAAAGACAGTCCAATTGGGCACCGTGCCCTCAGGGAAAACTCTTCCCTTGGTGGCTTTCCACCAATCATTTGCCGTTCCACGGAGCTGATAGACTGCTAGGGTCACTTTCTCAGCCTTAGTGCACCCCAAAACCTCAAAAGTCTTCTCCAGTTCTTCAATCCAACTAGGGGCAGCCTCAGGGTCCCCTTTGCCATCGAACTTAGACGGCTTCAGTTTCATAAAGTGTTCCACTAGTTGGCCCATTACACGATTCCCAGCACCTTGGGCATTGTCACCATCATTGCCTTGACCATTGTTCCCGTTGTTCCCATGATTTCCATTTGCCAGATTAGCAGCTGCAACATCAGCTTCTGCCGCCTCAGCAACAGCAGCAGCCCTTTCCTAGGCCTACCTACCCATCAAGTTCCCGATCTCTTCCAGTACTCTTATGACTCCATCGACTCTAGGGTCTTCTACCACCTAGGGTCTAGAGCTAGACGCTCCTCCAGTTCCTCGGGTTCGGTTGCTCATCTTGCTAAGCCTTACAATACCTGAATCACTATAATTCCATCCAGGAATTAGACACCTAAGCTATCTACTCAAGTCTAGTAATTCTATGCTACCACCAAAGCAGCAATCGCAAACAAGGCATTCAATTACCAAGCAACCATCAGAAGAGTCATAAAGAAAGAATTCATAATCGCACCTTAAGTCCAGACGCATCTGTAACTTAGTAAAATCACAATCAACTATCCAACTAAACATTTATCAAACAACACTCAGTGCCAAGTACGAAGTTCTATTGCCTTATAATCACTTAAAGTGATGCCAATCCAATATGCCAATCACAAACGCCATTTCACATGTCATGCATTTCATGCCTAACTCTAGCAAATCCCAAGGGTCTCGCTACCCAAGCATCCTTAAAGTCATCACACCTTATTACTCCAGTCCTCAACCAACTTGGATCGAGCTGACCTTGCTCTGATATCAAACAAACGGGGATGTCACGCCCCGTGTCCTAACGAGCGCGCCAACATCGCCCTAACGTCGTATCTTGTTACGGTATACCCAGGATCGAACGACACGCGATATACAAACGAATGCAAATGCTCATGCGGAAGCGACAACTTAACTCCGTATCGAAAACAAACAAAAGATGACTTTAGGAAAACAACAACGATACATAACATAAGGTAGATCCAGTTTTACACAACGACTTAAACATAAATGACATACATAAAAAAATAGGATTAGGGAAAGGGTGGTTAGCCTGAACAAAAAGGATCAATAGGCTAGGTTAAGCGGCACTATCCTAAGGGCGCTCCCAAAAAATCGAGGTGACTAAGTCATCTAAAGGTCAGGCTCACTGACGTCAGAAAAGTCCTCGTCTGCCACAGGGTCGTACTCAACCTAGTCACCCGGCTGTACTTCCCTTGGGACTTCTTCTTCCTCCTCTTCTTCTTCCTCCTCATCTTCTTCCTCTTCTTCTTGTTCGGGGTCAGCCACCCAATCCATAGCCTCGCCTTCTGCACCTGCAATCACTGGCTCCGGTTCTACTGCATCCAAAGGATCGTCATCGGCATCAGAGGGCTCGACAACCTCACCATCGGCGATAGGGTTTTGGGATGGCACCACCAGAAGGGGTATCTCGGTCTCGACATCGGTCTCCGGATCAGAAATCTCGCCATCTGGAGGGTAACAATTCGCTGGGTACAACTGCTAGCCTTTCACGTCCCAGGGTACATCAAAAGTCCTCAGAGGGCCATGGGTAATGTCGCCATCCCGGTAGAACCACGCTGCATACACGTCCGGCCTCCAGTGATCCGTCCCTATGTCCACCCAAACTGTACTGCACGTCCTAATAAACCACTTACCTTCCCCGTGCGGGTACTCAGTGACAGAAGAGTCTGTAAGCATGGACACCCCAAAAACTCGCGGCGTCATGTCTAGGGCTTAGGGTCTGAAAAAGGTTGGTCCCACGACGGGGTGAGATAAATCTCAATAAGCTAATTCTAACCCTAAGCTAGGCACTTAGCACTTCCACACACTCCCAAACACATGCAATGATTAAATACAATAAGAACGTGGCAATTGGCACAAAATAATTCAATCAAGGCAAAGTCATAGTAAGATTCTCAATTCCAGACTAACTTCGTACTTTGGCACTAAAACATTCACATCATATAAGATAGTACTCATGCTCGATATAACCATACATTCCATGGTTAGGCCCGCGTCATATAAGCGCCTCAGGCCTTTTCATCACTTAACCCGCGTCATATAGTCGCATCAGGTATTTTCCTCAGTCAAGCCCGCATCATATAGGCGCATCAGGCACTTATCATCATTCAATCCCGCGTCATATAGGCGCCTCAGGATACCATATTCACATAAACACATAATTAAGAAAATACGGCTAAATACATTCAATTGAGCATTTTAACAATTCTATGCATCAATTAGTCATCACATCCTCAATGTCATATCACGGTGCTACATTGCCTTAATCAATCAAGCTAGGCCATATTAGTACTTCATGATCGAATATAATGCGATTTAGGAATTCATCAATCATTATCACTCCAATTCATCCATGACCACGACATACAATGCCAATTCTCCAATTGCATCATTCCATGCATAAAAATCATTAAGGGCCGAATTGACATAGGCCTGGATTTAGGATTTCTTGTCAAGTTAATCATTTAATCCATCACATTAGTACACGGCTGTCGCGACCCGTCCGAAGCGGACGCGGCTAATGGATTACCGATCACGGGTCTTGGATCGGCGCGAGCCCTCCCAGGCCCATACCAAATCGCGGCGGGAGTATTTTTCAGAAGGATTCGACGATAAGAGTCGATCGCTTTCGACCTTAGTGTGGTCGTGGTGGCATGTGCAACTTGTGCATGCATTTGGAGTCGCCACCGGTCTTTCTTGGAGGGTAGACCGGAAACCTTACCAACCGATTGGGAGAGATCGATCAGTTCTACGGAACCAGAGATTTTGGGTTCGGGGACTTGGTTACGCTGGTGTCTTTACCAACGCCCTTTCGGTACCTAACGCGAGTGATTTTCTTAGCTAAGAGTTCATGCAGGCGCAATTTTGGGTGAGGTAAATCTGACTTTGCACATTAACCAGTTTAACATGCTCACGTAATCATAATAAATAAATAGATGCCAATCACATAAACATCTATCCTACGTGGTGATCATGGAATTATGATTTAATGGGTCTCGAGCCAATGAGACCACATTTAATCATTTTAATAACGGAGAGCCGCTCTTCGCTTCTTCTTGGTTTCTTGAACTCTTCAAGAATCGGACCCCAAAGAGCTCGCCGACTTAAAAGGCTCCTCCACGTAATCCTCGTAGCATTTACATCAACAATTGACTATGCTAAAAATAAAGATTACATGAAAAATAAAAGGAGTACGCAACCTCCATTTAATAATTACAACCCCAAATATATAAATACTCACCATACATTCATACATACATCAATCACATTGATTAGGGATTTTTCCATGATCACCACCCTTCCACGTAAGTAATAAATTCACAATTTAAAACTTAGGAAGGCACAATAAAAATTCTACGTTGAATCATATTCAGAATTTTTACGTAAAATAAGATAGCCATAAATTTTCGATTCAAAATTGATTTAGTCTCAATTTTTGCTACGTTGATTAATTTATCATATAAAATAATCAACCTCCATTAGCCATGTAAGACGAACAATTCGTTAATACATATTGGCCATAGTATTGCAAAAATTGCAAAAAATCAATTAAATGCACGAAAACACCTAAGGATCGGCTCTGATACCATGTTGGGATCCACGTAACACGTAGCGGAAATAAATAACAACCCATACATGTATCTCCAGAGGCGTACTTCGTGCATTTCAATCGAAAAAAATCACAACGCCTCAAAGGGAGTAAATAGATTTACCTCTCGTAGCGTGCTTGAACGGAGGTGTCGGTTCGATGTTCTTCGATCTCAGCCTCCACAAGTGTTAGGCATCTAGTTCGGACGCACCACCAATTGACGAACGGGGAGACGACTAATAACTCCACAACAATTGTGCTAGCAATATGCGGAATCAATATTCCGAACTTAGCATATTTTGCTCACTCAATATTATGAGAATATAGAGAGTGTTTGTGTTCTTCTCTCTAAGCTCTCAAAAATTTGCACACTCTACAAAATGTCTCTCCTCCCAACCTCAAAACTCTTGCCATCCTTTTATAGCCAAAAATACCTTCCAATAAATTGTATTTAAAAATAGCACTAACAATTATAAATTCTATCTAAAAATAGCACTCACAAATAAATGACATTTAAAAATAGCACTAACAATAGCACTCACAATTTATAATACAAAAATGCTATTTAAAAATAGCACTAACAATAGCACTCACAATTTATAATACAAAAATGTTATTTAAAAATAGCACTAACAATTATAAATTCTATCTAATAATAGCACTCACAATTTATGATAAATAAATGACATTTAAAAATAGCACTAACAATAGCACTCACAATTTATAATACAAAAATATTATTTAAAAATAGCACTAACAATAGCACTCACAATACAAAAATGCTATTAAAAAAGCATTAACAAAGGTGTTAAAAATAATAACCATTATTATTATTACAAGAGTTAAAGAGGTTACCAAACAGTACAAATATGCATAACGTATAAATACATATGACGTATAAATACGTAGAGCATACGTATACATCCGTGAAACCGGGGACTAATTGAAACAAAAATGTGCAATTAAGCCCTTTTGGTAAAAATTGATTAAATTAGAGGGCAAATTGACCCAATTGCACTTCGAGACTTTAGAATCCAATGTCATAGCTTAGAAAAGTGAGAATTGAAAATTAAAAGACTCGAAAATGAATTTTTTAGGCACGGTTCGGGTTTATGTTTGTGAAGGAACATAGTGATCCGAGCCGAATTTTTGAGACTTAAAGTGACACACTTGAAGAGGAAATTAAAACAAAATTATTGAATATTTTTGTGTATTTTTCTGACCACGGATGGTATTTTTCTGATTTTTTTGGTATTTTTAATAATTAAATAAATTCGAAAAACTATTAAAAATTACGAAAAATATTTTTTGTTCAAAATTGGTTCTTGAGGCTAGGCCAAGGCTTCCAAAGTTGATTTTGCAATTTTATGATTTTGTTTGCTATTTTTAATTAATTTTTTTAAAAAATGAAAATCACAATAATAGATTGGTCAAAAATCAGGTGTCAACAACGGCCAAGGCGATATTAGGAGTAATGGTCATTTTAATTAGGCGAAACCTCATAATTATTTCATGGCCGAATCCTACCCATCACAATCATCGATTTAATCATTCTCTCATAGCCTTTTTGTCCATGGTCGAACACCCTAAGCTCAATCGGGGATTTCACTAATTTAATCAAGCTCAATCAAGTTCTAATACTTCTAATGGCACAATAAGGCCTTCAGTCCCATCATGAGTACGCACGCTAGTCTATTTCTACTATAGTCTTAACAATTTAAGCGCCACCAAGCAGCAACGCAATCTTCCCATAACATCACCGGTTCGGATTCATGGAGTTTTCTCCTAGAACAACCCTCTAGACTCATCCAATTCAACACTTATTCGGTCCTTCCATCACCCAAGGTCCTAGCAAAAGGTTAGAACAAGCTTACCTAGTCCAAAAGTCCAAGAAAACCGGTTGAAGTGGTTGAAGAGTGGCGCGGCGCAAGGTGGTTTCCGGCGAACAGATCTGGTCCCTAGGATTCACGCCTCAAACGGCCAAGAACAAACATCAATACTACTTCTAACATAAGCCTATAACCTCCTAACATGTCTATCTAAGCCCCTATAGTCACTTACCTTAGGATGGAACAAGAACTCCTCAAAGACACCCCCGGTTCTCCCTTGGTTCGGTTCTTGTCGGCGGCGGTTTGGACGGCTACGGGCTTCAAACGAGGCTATCCTATAGCCTACAACGGAGAGGAGGTCGCTTGTTGGTGGCTTAAGGTGGTGGTGGTGGTGGTCGCCGTCCACCTAGAGGCCGAGAGGGAGAGGGAGCGTGAGAGAACGAGAGAAATGAGAGAGAGAGATGGAAGGAGGTGGTTGTGTGAGGGAAATAGGAAGAGTGAGAGAGAGAATGATCCATATATGAGAGGAAAAAGGAGGGAAAAGCTTTGGGGGGGTGGTTGATGGGGAAAGGACAAGGAATAGTGTCCAAGAATGACATTGTAAGGAAGTTGGTCATGGGGAAATCAAGTCCAATGATCATGTCACTTGGTCATTCTATCTTCAAATAATTCAAGAGGCCAAATGACCAAATGGTCCTTCAAAATTCGGCCAAGGAGGGAGGATGGCGATTGTCCAAATTGCCCTTACTTATTTCTAAAGAAAATGGTATTTATCTAAGGGTATAAAGGTAATTTCCTAATCGTCGGTCCGAATTTCACTTTTCTAAATGCTAAGGTGTTGACACCTGATTTTTGGCCATTTATTATTGTGATTTTTATTCTTTAAAATTAATTAAAAATATAAAAAAAAGGTCATAAAATCACAAAATCAACTTTGGAAGCCTTGGCCTAGCCTCGGGGATCAATTTTGAACAAAAAATATTTTTTTGGTATTTTATAATATTTTTCGAATTTATTTAATTATAAAAATACCCAAAAATCAGAAAAATACCATTCGTGGTCAGAAAAATACAAAAAATATTCAATAATTTTGTTTTAATTTCCTATTCAAGTGTGTCACTTTAAATCTCAAAAATTCGGCTCGGGTCACTATGTTCCTTAACAAACATAAACCCGAACCGAGCCCAAAAATTCCTTTTCAAGTCTTTTAATTTTCAGTTTCCACTTTTTATAAGCTATGACATTGGGTTCTAAAGTCTTGAAGTGCAATTAGGTCAGTTGGCCCTCCAATTTGATCAATTTTAAACAAAAGGGCTTAATTGCATAAAAATCTTTCAATTTAGTCCCCGGTTTCTCAATTGTTGAAATTAAATTTCATACGGGCATACCCACCAAAATTAAACACCTCTACCCAATAGTTTTCATCATGAGGAATCCATTGTTGGCGTCAATTTTGACAAATTGGTTTGTTTGGACCTTCAATTAAGCAAAAATCAATTTCGGATCCTAAGGGCAATTTGGGGTTTTCACTAAATTTCAATCAATTGATTCACGAAAATACCCATATTTGATAGAAAACATGTCAAGGAGTCCGATTATGGTGTCAATTTCATGAAAAGGGGTTAATTTGAGGCCCAATTTGACGAAATTGACCGAACGGGGCCGGTCGGGTCAGTCCCGACCCGACCCGGTCCGGACCGGGTCTGCAACTCAGTGTTGCAGACCCACCGCGCCGGCCACCAAGAAAAAAAAGCAAGGGAATCGTGGGGTTGGGGCGATTGTTTAAGAAAAAGAAAGGCAGAACGTGGGGGGAAAAAGGGATGGTCGAGGATGATTTTGGGGACGGGCGGCCGCGGAAAAGTCGGGTCGGCCAAAAACAAAAAAGAAAACAAAAGGGTCGGCCGAGAGGAGAGGGAGGCGGATCCGCGAGCGAGAAGCGAGGATCAGAGAGAGAGAGAGGTTCGGAGGGAGAGAAAGGGTGACAAGGGCGAGCTGACCGCCGTCGTCATCGCCACACGCCGCCGCCGAACCGCCGGGTCAGTATTTTCCTCTATTCCTACTCTGTTTTTGCGCCGCGAAGCAGGGCTCCTCGGTTCGGCTCGATTTCGATCGAGTCGGACCGAAGCCGATAGTATCCGACCCTCCTAACAATGCATGCTGAACTAATCAATAACCATTTCGGCTCGGTGCTCCTCGGCGAGCTTCGACGAAGTCATTTTAGCAACTTTCTGTACATACCCGCCACATGCTCGACGAATTGCAACCAAAGTCCGCTTGGTCGCCGAGCTCTGTTTTGATCGTTGACCATTCCCTCGCATGATTTTTCACTTCAAATCAATTCAATAGTGTTCCTTACACCTGGCTGTGTCATTTTATTGCATGAATTGGGTCGGAAACGGCCAAACCGAACCTATCGCCTACCTCGCCGGAGCTCGGGGCTGAGAACCGCCGGCCGCTAGCCACTCGGATCTCGTGGACCTCAGGTAAGGCTCCTGAACCTTCATAGATGTCGGTCGTACCTATAAATCGCAGATAAAATGGTTTACCGTACCAAAATAGCACCCGCCGGAGTTGGAAATTTTCGCCGAAAAATCCAAAAGTTGAGTTGTCGTTAATGTGATTCTGCTGCGTAGTTCTTTGGATATGTTGTAGATCTCGACGAAAGGAGTCCAATGCCGTTGATTCCAAGCTTTTTTTACGTCGGAGGGCCAAGTTATGGCCCTCCGACGAGGCGCCGGCGAGGGAATGCCGGCGCCGGTCGTCTTCTCCGGCCAAGGGTTGACCGGTCAACGCCGACGTGGCGCCCACGTGGTGGCCACGTCAGCGCGGTTTAATAATAGAAAACAAAAATTGATCCGACGGTTATAAACGTGCCACGTGTCGCGATCTTAGGCGTCCATTCAAAATCCGTGAAACGGCGTCGTTTTGACCGTAGAGGAAGCTGGCCGGGTCGGGGTTCGCGGGTCCGGGTCGTGGGCCGGGTCTGACCCGGCCCGGATAACTTTTTTTAAAATATTAAAAATTCAGAAAATAATAAAAAATTCAAAAATGCAATAAAAAATGGAAAATCATAAAAAAATCCAAAAAATTCGGAAAATTTAGAAAAATTCTAAAAAAAATCCAGAAAATAGGAAATGGCCACATTCAACTGGCCATGACCTGTTCCGGGTCTTCCGACCCCCGGTATTTCCAAAAATGACGGTTTTGCCCTTCCGGCAAACCGTCTTCCAAAAAAATTCTAAAAATTCTAGAAAAATCCCAAAAAATAGGAAATGGCCACAATTAATTGGCCAAGGCTCATCCCGGGTGTTTTGAACCCGATCATTCTTAAAAATGACAATTTCGCCCTTTGGGCGAATCGTCTTCCAAAAATTGACGATTTTGCCCTTCGGGCTAAATCGCCTCCAAATCTTCCCATTTCACCTCGGTCCTAAATCCCGCCTTCCCTAAGCCCTTATGGCTATATTAGGAGGCCATATGATGTGAATTGACGTGCATTGATGTGATTTATTTATGCACTTGATTGCGCTTTCATTTAAATTGATTGTGATTGATAGGAATAGTCTTCCAATCTGCATGAAACCCTGAATCAAACCTACCCCACCCAAAATTGCGCCTGCATGAATTCTTAGCTAGGAAAATCACTCGCGTTAGGTACCGAAAGGGCGTTGGTAATGATACCGACGTAACCAAGTCCCCGAACCCAAAATCTCTGGTTCCGCAGAACTGATCGACCTCTTCCAATCGGTCGGTAAGGTTTCCGGTCTACCCTCCAAGAAAGATCGGTGGCGACTCCAAATGTATGCACAAGTTGCACATGCCACCACGACCACACTGAAGGTCGAAAGTGATCGACTCTTATCGTCGAATCCTTCGAAGAATACTCCCGCCGCAATTTGGTATGGGCCTGGGAGGGCCCGCGCCGATCCAAGACCCGCGATCGGTAATCCATTAGCCGCGTCCGCTTCCGGACGGGTCGCGACATAAGGGCGAATTCTAATCCCAATGGTTCTCGATGAGACGACGTCCAAATTATTCCCGTTGGAATCCTTGAATACCCGGCTTCTAATTTCGAAGTCCAATTTATGGCTAAATTCAGTCGTTTGTCATTCCGGCGTATCTCAGACTAACGGGCGGCTCTTAGGAGTTTCGCGTATCGACCCGCAACTAATGTCACGTTTAAGAGTTACTCGTGCCACGGCGACTTTGGTTGTTATGTAATTGCGAGGTTTAATTGCTAGTCCCGAAGGTTACGATCGTAAGGAATCGGTTTAGGTTAATTCGCAAATCATGCTATGGTTATCTGGAATCACCCGTGGACCAATTGCATGGCACTAACAAATTGTTCTGAAACCATTCTTAGATCGACCTTTAGCGGTCCAAAATGTTCCCTCGGCAATCCTTATGGCCAAAGTACCGACTCGTGGTTGAGTTCTTTAGTCCACGTACTTAAATCCTAGTTAGCCTTTCCCTTTTGGTTAGTCGACTCAAGAGTGATCAATTCCGAGTGAGATTTACTGAAATACATCGATAGGCATTCATTCATTCATAAGCTTCGAGATAGGGTCGGAATTCAGAATGTCACAGTTGAGTTAAAACTCATATTTGAATAGGCTTTATAGGCATGAACCCATATTTGACCCATTTTTTAAGTTTGTTGAACCCTTATTTGATCCAAATGGATAAAAATGAGTTAAAAAGTGGGTCAATGACCCATATTGACACCTCTACTCATGAACTCCGAGAAAACACATTGCTTCATGTCGCTCCTCCAAAAAGTCCAGAGAGATCGCTATTGCAAGAATCCATGGACCCACAGCTCTATGAAGCCGCGAGATCAGGGACGCCTCATTCCTCGAGAGGATAGACGGCAACTCCACTATGCTCTCGTAAGTGATCCCGAAGCGAAACACCATCCTTCACGTCTCGGCCGAGTTCAAACAAGTCGATTCCTTGAAAGAAGACACGAGGCTATGCCCATCGCTCTTCGACAAGACAAACTCGAAGCAGGAGACAAGGCTGTCCCTTGAATGCCTTGACCTGATTAATTCTCCGCTGAAAGAATATTTCACAATGCAGTCATGCAAATATAAAAAAGTCTATATAGATTAGCATAACCCGCAGAGAAGCTGACCTCTTGTTTGTGTGTTTAGTAATGCCAGTAGTAATGGTAAAACCAGTCAACAAAATTGGTTAGTCCGTCCCTGGGATTCAGCCACTAGTGGAAACATTATCTAATCACTCGCATCTGGTTAATACTTAATAGTCTAAAACAAGATTTAACAAGCGAAACTTGACTAAGCGGCTACAGAATTTTATAAGCTCGTCATTTGATCAGGCACTATGAAGAAGATTGTAAAGAAAAGAGTGGACGTGACATGAGAAGGAGATGCCCTTGGCTGGACTCCTCTCCATTACGCTGCTCATTTCAGCAATGTCAATGCAGTTCGATTGTTCTTAATGTACGCCATTTCAGCGGCTTACATCCCAGGCAAGGATGGGGAATCGGCCCTTCATATTACTGCATTTAGAGGCCGCACTTCCGTCATGGAAGAGGTCCTAAAAGTTCGTCCCGACACTTGTGATTTGCTAGACAACAAGGGAAGAACTGCGCTCAGAGAAAGCCGTTAAGTTCATTTTGGGGCTCCCCAGAGCTTGTGGGCCTGGTGAACGAAGCGGACGAAGATGGGAACATGCCTTTACATCTGGCTGCCACGTACAAAATGTACAGCATCATAGCAATCCTTGCTCGGGACAGCCGAGCAGACATAAAAGCTGTTGGAGTTGGCGAATACTTCGGGGACTCTTGTTTCTCACACCGGGTATGCTCACGTGAGCTTAGGGAAACCAAAGTGTTATCCGACGACATGTGACCCATGCGCGCGGGATGCGGGGGTTCGGGGGCAGCGCCCCCGACACTGGTGTCCCGCTGCCCGGTCAGCGGGCGGGGCTTCTGTTGCCCGGTCAGCGGACGGCTGCCCCGCTCGCCGGTGAGCGGGCGGGGGTTCGGGGGCAGCGCCCCCGAAACCTCAACGGGTTTGGACTTTTATTTAAGTTAATATGTTATGGGTTTAATAGAGATTTCACTAGGTTTAGGTTTTTGGGCCCGTTTAGGGCATATATATTTTGCTCGTTTTATGCTGATCATTGTAACGAGTTGAGAGGCTGTAAACCGAAAATCATAGTGAAAATCTCTTGCAGGACGTAGCCCTATTCTGGGGTGAACTTGGGTAATCTCGTGCGTCATTCAATTTTCTTGATTTCTGTGTGATCGTTCTGATTCGGTGTGCGATAAATCCCATCAAAAGCCACGAACAAGAAGAACTTGACAGCCCTCGCCATTTATAGGAAATATCAAGAGGCACGATATCTTCCGTTTGGTATTTCCCTCATGTTGTCACTTAACAATAAGCTAGGCCATGAAGCAAAGGAATCCTGTTTCAGTTTAGGATTAGCTTATATAGACTACGCCAATGTCATGAATGTTGGTTGAAGAATTCTGCAGCCGATTGACCACCGGAGCCAAAGTACTTAAGTTTGTGCTAAGGGCGTTCATGCTAAACTACATAGTGACAGATATCTAGTTCATAGTGGCATGAAAATTTTCTACCTTTCTTAGTTAATAAACGGACCATTTTGACAAGGCAGTGCTTGTACGCAGAGTGGTTTTGCAGCTGCAAAGGTTTATTTCATGTTTAAAGAGACCTACGGCATGCATGACATGCAAGCCTGGGTCAACACGAACGTAAAGAAGGATCTTAATCAAGGACCCGGTGAAATAGTCCAGACCCGGAACTTCGGCCGCAAAGAGACCTCTTCTCACAAAAAAAGGCAGCATGCTGGGGATCCACCTCCTCGTGGCAATGCTCATAGCCACAGTCACTTTTGCAGCTGCTTTCACAATGTCTGGCAGCTACCACAACGACAGACTGGATGAGGGGATGGCCAGTCTCACCTCAAATCTGGCTTTCAAGGCATTTGTGATTTTCGATGCTGTGGCGTTTTGCTGCTCGGTCGCTGTCATAGAAAGTGTCTTGACTTGCTATAATTCTTGAACATGCTTATTGACTTGGCACTATACTTGACTTGTTATGTAAGCCTTTGCTCAGCAGAAGATCGAAAAGCAAACGTACAGATCTGTCACTCAAAACTGCCCAGTGAAGAGTACTTTTGCGGAAACAAGCCTAACCTTGGCCTTTGCGGTGGCTGAAAGTTTTACGGTGGATATCTTCGTCGAGATACTCTCGAGGCTACTGATCAAGTCTTTGATGCGATTCTAATGCGTCAGTAAACAGTGGCGGTCTCTAATTTCCTTCCCGTGCTTCACTGAGTCACATTCGCAAAGGCTGAAGGTAGGGCATATAATTCCTAGCCAGAGAATCGTCCAGAGCAGCCCCTTGGACCATAGACTACGGACTGCTCGAAGGCGGACCTGGATCCTCTGCCTTATTTTTTGTAAGGCAGAGTGATTCCCACCCTTCACATAGGCCCCCCTATGTGAAGGGTGGGGATCACTTTGCCTTACTGCCTTACAAAAAGTAAGGCAGAGGATGCACACGCATGGCAGCATGGGAGCATGGCAGCATGGGTGGCGTTGAAGGTAGCGCAGTGGCGAAGCTACATGAGCAGGGGAATGGACGTTCCTAGCTAGGTGCCCGATCTTGGGGGGTGTTGCCATGGCTTGGTCTGTTTAGCTTTTCACGGCGGCTTCCTCCTATACAACCCCACCACCAAGGAGCCCATCCAATTCTAAAGGCTAGCTCAAAGATTAAGGTTTTCCGTCATACTTATAAACCGACAACCAGCTCATTCCATAACCTATGTCACACATTGGGCCATGGGTCGGAGGCCGCGACAACCCTTATATCTCCCGAGACTGTTGGTAACCTGGGCTATCATACCAGTGTTTGGTGGTTTTGGGCCTCTCTCAACCCAAAAGCTAACTCAAAGGTTGAGACTTTTGCTCACATTTATAAACCGATAACCAACCCATTCTACAACCGATGTAAGATAACCCCGACACTGATCTTGTTCCAAGAGATGACTTCTTCCATAGATTCGTATACAACTCTGCATGCATCTGATGATTATAAAATAGTTTATGGCGACGATCCTACAAAATGTCAGGTGGCAATATTTTTGCTCTAAGTCCGATTCTTGGAGTGGGGCCTTACACTGGTGCACTAGGGCACCGAGCAGGACTGCCTTGAGGCGCGAATTTTGAATGAGTATGGGTGAGGAGGATCATGGACAAAATTGTTCAGTGTCTTCACTGAAGCCATACCTAGCTGTAATTATTGTCAGATCTCCGTCGCATGCACAAGGAACGGAAATATCATTTTCAAGATCGATATGTACCACAGGATTATGCCCATCCGTATCGAATCTGCCATCTACATGGAAACTCTTATATCTTCCCATTTTGGCTATTCATGAATCATAATAGATGGTCGGTTATTGAAAAAAAAAATACCCTCTCTTCGTTCTCTAGTAAAGAAAAGAACAAGCTACTTTTTCGAGTCACAAGAGATAGTGAAGTGTCAATTTACGTTATCGCCCTTCTATGCCGAGATGGAGCATTTATTCTGCGAAGGACATTATAGGCAAAACGAGTACGATGCCCTGGCCTCGGCGGTAGTTTTAAGGGATAGAAGTGCCAATGTGCGTTATTACCCTTCTATCCGTCGATTCAATCGACCTCGATGGCGTTGAGCGAGATTTAGGGCTCGGACGGGTCCTGTTCTGTTCTGTGCTTCTTCACTTAGTGCAAACACTTGAAAGGCAAAGAAACAGATCTTTCACTCAAAATTCCCTGCCCGATGAAGAGATTATTTGGCGAATTCCGAACCTCGATCTCCGCAGTAGCCTATAATTTCAGCGAGGATATCGTAATCGCGATACTCTTGAGGCTACCAGCCAAGTCCTTGATGCGATTCAGATGCGATTCAAATGCGTCGCTAAACGGTGGCAGTCTCTAATATCTGACCCGGGCTTCGTCAAGTCACATCTGCAAATGCTAAAGGCGGGGGATTTAATTTCTAGTCAGAGAATCTTCAAGACCGCTCCCCTCGAGACCATAAACTATGAAGCGCTCGATGGCGGCATGGGCAGTGATAATAAACGTGCGGTGGAGAAGTATCATGAGCCAAGAATGGGCGTGGACGTTTCTAGCTGCGATCCCAAACTCGTGGGGTCTTGCGATGGCTTGGTATGTTTGTCTGTCCACGGCAGATTTGCCCTCTATAATCCGACCACTAGGGAGTCTAGGAATTTGCCCGGTTCTGATCTTTTTCGAATAGATGAGTTAATCCAGGGATTAGGATATGACTCTCGATCTGATGACTATAAAATAGTACAATGCAAGGCTCCCGAAAATTGGCCGGAGGATTCTGAAGAATGGGAGGTGGTAATATTTTCGCTCAAGTCCGGTTATTGGAGAAGGACACAAGCCCGACTTGGAAGACACCTCTCCGTCGGTGAAGCAGGAACGGGGCAGGGAGTTTATTGGAACGGGGCCTTACACTGGTGCGCTGTCGACTTCAGCAAAGAAATGCCCGAGATTGTGATTACATCATTCGATTTGTCGGAAGAGAAATTCGAGCACGTGCTTTCGGTCCCCAACACCAATGTGGATATATGTTTCTGCGAACTCGGGATTCATGGGGCCAATCTGCTCATATTCAACGGTGTCCAACACAACTGCTTCCAGGCGTGGACAACGAGCGAATACGGGAAAGAAGGGTCGTGGACAAAATTGTTCAATGTCTCGAGTGAAGTAATACCTGGCTCCGATTATTGGGACACAACCCCGGTCGCGTACACAAGGAGTGGGAAAATCGTTTTCGAGCTCTCTGCGCACGGGATGATTCTGTTCAATCTGGACGATAATACTTACAAGGTTTATCCAATCAAGAAGGGCGGCAGTATTGCGTTTACTATCTATGTGGAAACTCTTGTTTCTCCTTATCTTGGATGTAAGCCATCAAGAATCTAGAGCCTCTTAAGAGTTTTTTAAGTGGATTTGGTTTTCACCATTTTTTTAGTTTGGGTTTTCTTTTTTCAGGGAGATCCGGCCATTTTGAGCTTTTAAATGATAATGTGAAATTTGAAGAAGAAAGAGAGGTATTGCCTAGAGTCTATTATGAGATCTGGTCATTCATTAGTAGCCTCACCATTGTGCTTCAGTATTATATCCTCTCTGAAGAGAGTTGATAGGGTACTGACTTCGATAGCTAATGTCGTCCGATGTGATTTGCGTAAATTTTACCAATCGTTCACTGAGTCATGTTATTTAGTGAACATTCCACTATGATCATTTACCTGAAAGAGGCATAGTTCTAACTTCTAACAACAGAACTGTAATATAAGGTTTTCACAAAAACCTTAACTGAGGGCAGTAGCAGAATTAAGTCATTACATGTTGACGATCTGTCATGCTTTCTATTTCACTTGAAAGTTGAATACTTTGTTTCAATGCGAGCTTTCATGGAGAGAGAGAGCCTGTAACTAACAAACTGGAGGCAAGCAAATCTCTGCTTTTGAAAACGAGTGTGCTCAGACTGCACTTTGCTACTCCGATCTCTTTGGGAAACCACGCCATTAGACTAATGCTCTGTGGCTTTACTCATTAACAGAATTCATTGGGAACTCATAATTTAAGCTATATATATCTATGTTCGTCGTCTTCATTTTCCCAGAACTGAACTGGCAGTTGTTTTATGATCCTCTCAATGCACTTGGACCTTCCAGGATGACATGCTCTTTTTTTTGGTAAAAATCTGAAGTCTAGTAGTGGCATAATCCATTCAGTACGTGGAGGCAATGCAGCCAAACAATCTGCAAATCATGCACCACTCTGAATGGCACCTGGATCGTACTGCGCTGGAGTAGGATGTGTTGCATTTGATTTTGCTAACTTAGATGTACTGTTCTTTCGTATGACCGAACTATGCTGGATTTGAAAAGGTGGTGATCCTTTTAGTTGCAGCACCAGCAAGTGGTCTTAACTTAGAAGATACAATGCAGCACTACCTCTCCAAACCAACATTGTTGCCAATCTAAGGCATGCGATGCTATGTTTTCCTATCCAGCTTGAACAGCAGACATACATACACGCGTATCAAGAGAATTATGGCTCTTAAGTAGATCTTTCTCCTTTGCATCCAGCTTCAACACTTCGTCGGTAACTCGCTGTCCTGTTGCTTTAGTTGTGTCCAATCATGCGCGCTTCTAGCTGCATTTGGAGAGTTATGGAGTTTTTCCTCAGATGCTTTGAATTGACTTTCCTTCCTTACAATTCTATTCTATCGGCTAACAAATCACTTCCCCTTCATGCAACAGGGACTAGGATCAATCCATTGAAAAAAATCTGCAATCATCAACCTGTCAAACGCAAGCAAGAATTTGAAATCGAGTAACTGTACATTACGATTGAGTCAAATGATTCAAATCTTTTTCCCATAGAAGACCCATCTTCCTCTCTTGCAAACTTACACTTAGCATTAAGCATAATAGTGAAAAAAAAAATCTTAAAAATTAACTTAGGGCAACAACAGCTTAATACCTGTGAGAGAAACCTCAAAATTAACAATGCAGCAACTTTCTAACGAGGCAGTTAGCTATCAACTACCTGAGATTGCACGAATGCTAACACAATTGCCCTTGCAGGTAGCCAAATACCCTGGCTACACCTGCTGCTCAAGGAAGAAAGCTTCCATCTACCACCCCAGTATAGAACAAATTAGCAATGAAAATTAACTTAGAGAAGTATAAATCCATAATCAACAATGTACAAATTTATCAACCCTAAATCTATTACGGAAAATCGAAAACCCGTTACCTCCAATAAAGGGCAATAGTTGAACATCCTTTCTAGAATTTTAGATCTCCAAGACACATAGAATATGAGCCGCCATTGATGCTTGCGTGAAATGGGACTAGCCTAATTGCTGGAGCTATTAGGTGATGTGCCCGTTCATCGTGCTACTCCCAGTTGAAGCCATTAAAGATCCTAGCACACCAGTTTAATTGCTCTTCATGTTATGGATCACTGAAGATAGGCTAAGGCAGACATTCTCAGTTTCCAAAAGCTCGCTTTTCTCTTAGCTCATCCTAGGTATTGTTCATGGGAGAACATTCCCATATCTCTATGGACTTTGACAAGGTGAGTCATCCTTTTGTAAGAGGCACACTAGCATACATAGTCAAATAATTCAAGCTACATGCATGTTTGGAGATCTTATGTTTACCTTGAATGTGAAAGGCAGACATTTTAGCGAATCTGATGACTGCCTAACCGATTTAGCATTAAAAAATTTCCTTAAGATGGTGTATTTTTTGTGGAACAGATTATGTCAGTGATGCAGGAAAAATTTGCATATCTACAAATTTACTTGAATATATGCTGAGGAAAAGCCAGAATCTCTACCTCAGCAAAATTGGTTTCAAGAAAAGCTTAAAGCAGAGCAGGGCTTGTCAATCCTAGATATAAGTGACATGATTATTCCTTACCAATCTGTTTGACCAACCCTGGAATGGATAAAACTGTGTAAGCCAGCCTCTTCATTCTGTTATTGGTTCTAATATAGGGTTTCATATTATCCAGGTAATCAATAATTCTTTTCCGCTTTACATACCGAGATGCCTCCAAGAGCCTGTCTTGCTGACCAAGGGTTTGCTTACAGAATATAGCAAGCTTGATAAAAGAGAATGCGACTGTGTGACGCATTCTTGAGCCTCTTTTTCATATTCTTTTATTCTGATGATCGTTGGTCGATGGATAAAGGACTTGCCTGTTTGTATTGGTGTAATTGCAGGTGCTTCTGGAATAGACAGTTTTAGAATTCTGTAATTTTTCCTCTATAAGATGTACTTTTTCTGAATACTGTCATAGATGGTAAATTACTAGCATCTTTTGTTCCTCTGCAGAAGGCAATTCTAACGTGCTTTTATCTATTTTGGTAAGCACTTGAATCATAAAAATGTTGCTGGAAAACTACTGCAGATAGACGTTGCTCATGTGACCCCACAGGTAGCACGTTGGCTAAACGGCAAACTTCGCTTATTATAACACGGCAAGTACTTATTTCATTAAGAAAGTTAGGAGATGCTGCTTTCAGAACTTATCTGAAGGATTAACTCCTGGAGATGGTTTAGATAAGAGGAATGCCGATCTGCAGTCTTCCTTCGAGAGTTGATCTCAGAGCTTTCTCAAAAGGCACGTACAACTACTAACTTATGCTTCACATCTTCACGAAGATTGCAATGCTAAGATGGCCAAATTAATTATATAGCATGGTTTCATTACTGATGGTTCAAGCAAAACAAACATAATAAATTCATCACTCCCTTCCTTGCTTCAACTCAACTCGTCTTTTTATTTCCAATCGTTATAGCTATCCTCACCCTTTTTACAGAAACAATGACAGAACTCTCACATTTCACATTGCAGAAATTATGGTTACACTGCTGGTGGTTCTTCACCTATTCATCCTGAACATAACTTTAAATCCTGGACTCCCTGTCGTCAGAATGGTTGCAGAAAGACAAATGCAGCTTCTACTTGCATTACTGGTTATTCTAACAGCTTTCAGCATCTACGGATCTTGATCAATACTTGATTTGACAGCTTAAGATACTAATGACAATTCTGTTGGGAGTTTGGTCTCAAAATCCCATAAGAAGGTGACATGCAAGTGAGGGATGGAGCAAATCCCACATTGGAAAGAAGAGGAATTGAGAGATGGGTTTAAATGGGAAAAGTACACTACAAGTGCCATAACTTTTGTACGGCGTTCACTTAAGTGTCATAACTTTCAAAACGTTCACTTGAGTGCTAGTTTTTTGAAAAAATATTTAATTAAGTGCCACTTACTTATTTGGCACGTCGGAGATCCTACGTGGACTTAATTTAATATTAAGTGATCCTACGTGGCTCGAGGGAAGCTGACATGGCGCCGGAAATATATATATTTTTTGCAGATTTTAATTTTCTGGTTTATTTATTTATTGAAAAAAAAAACCCAAATCTGGATTTTCTCGATGGTGGCTGGCGGTGGGTCTCGCTGGCCACCACCGGCCAGCCCAGGGCGAGGGTCGGCTCGCCCTGGGCCTGCGAGGCCGCCACGGCCCTAGGCGACGGCCGTCGCGGCCTCTGCAGCGGTGGCCGAGGGCGCGAAGCCCTCGCCAAATCTGGGCGAGGGCTTCGCGCCCCCCGTCGGGCCAGTCGCCTCAACCTCGCGATTCGAGGCGACAGCCGTCGGGCCATTGCCCGACGGGGGCGCGAGGCCCTTGCCCAGATCTGGCGAGGGCTTCGCGCCCTCAACCGCCGCTGCAGAGGCCGCAACAGCCGTAGCGGCCTCACTGGCCCAAGGCGAGCCGACCCTCGCCCTGGGCCGGCCAGTGGTGGCCGATGAGACCCTCCGCCGGCCACCACCGAAAAACCCAGATTTGGGTTTTTTTTTAATTTTTCATTAATTTTTATTTTTTTCCTTTTATTTTTCTGATGTGTATAAAAAATAAAAAATAGAAATTATTTAAAAATGACGTGAAATTTCCACATGGTACTCAAAAATTCATTAAATAATAGTGAAAATTTCACGTCATGTTTTCCAACGAAAATAGCACTCAAGTGAACACTTTTGGCCGAAATTAGCACCCATCTAAACATTTTTGCTCCGATGTGGCACTCAAATAAACATTTTGAAAGTCATGACACTTAAGTAAACGCCGTACGAAAGTTATGGCACTTGTAGTGTATTTATCTCGATTTAAATATAGGAATCTCACAAATGGGTTTGGGCCCCAAGGGGGACCCCACTTTTGTGGAAGAGGGAGGACCTTGGCTTTGCTAAGGTTGATCTGCGTGCTGCCGGCCGGCTCGGGCTAGGCTGGTTCCTATTTCTTTTTTTGGAGCCCATCCGTTTTTTTTTTCAAACCGAGCGGACACAATAAACTTTTTCTTGTCCGAACAGATATGTTTTTCTGGAAATTGTTTCTTTGAACACACATGTTCATTTGAAAGATATCTATTCGGGTTCGTGACTCTTCGTTTTTAACCTGTTCACTGCCTATTTCGTGACTCTTCGTTCTTAACCGCTTCACTGCCTATAACTACAAACGTTAAACATCGCATTCAAATTACTGTTGTTTTGTCATTCTTTCTTCATCAGCATCATTTTGTGTGATTGTCCTAAAAAATTGAGTTCAAAGGTTTCTCATTGTAGTAGTGTCGCTTCATAGGAAAGGCAATCAGTTCTATCCTAGAAGGCAATTGTCCAACGACCTTGCGTGCTAGCGAAGGGGACAAATTGTCTTAAGGACAACGTGAATTCACTGGGCTCGGATTATCTATCTGCATTATGATTACCCACCTGCATTCGATTTCTGGTTTGTCTACCAACTCTCTTATGCGTATACATACAAATTGGTGCTAATAAATTCTTCTAAGGCTGTACTTCAGCTAATGGATTAAAAAAAAAGTGACCGATGGTCACTTTTTAATCTCTTTTTCTTGCCAGACTATGCTGGTCATTCAACTGCAGAGAACAGAGTTTTCGCTCTATGCAGTCTTGCACCGATAAACTTAGTTTCCTCTTCAATCCCCACATGTTTTGAGTCGGTCAATGCTTGAGATGGCCACAAAAGAAGATTTCAGTCAATTCTGGCCATTTTATGTTTTTGACGAGGATCTTATTGTGCTATAACTTGATAATATATCTCTGAGTTACTTACTTGTCGTTGCCATCATCTCATCGTGGATGTGGTTGCTTTCCTGAATGTCTGGACACAAAGGAAAGAGATAGAAGAACAAGGGATGCAGAAGAGAAATAGAGCGTAAGGAAGATTGTATATCTTTGATTTCTGAATAATATGTTACAATGAATAACACCACTTATATATACACTTGAAAGAATCTCAAGAAATAAATATCAGTAACAGAATTGGTTACTCAATCAATATCGACAACAGAAATGGTAACCATAAATTGGAATCAATCTTAGATTGCTAATCACGAGGATATTCTGATTGTGATTTGATTCTGGGTGATTGTGATTCAATTCTGGTGCGAGCTGGAGATAACGTTAACATCCCCCCGCAAGTTGATGGTGCGGAACAAACCGTCAGCTTGGATATTAATAGACGAAACCGAGGAGACGACAATCCTTTGGTAAGAATGTCTGTAGGCTAATCGGCTGAGGAGACAAATTGAACATAAAGTTGTCCACGAGCAAGGCGCTCACGAATGAAGTAATAATCAATCTCCACATGTTTTGTACGGGCATGAAAAACTGGATTCGCTGTAAGATAAATAGCAGAAAGATTGTCACACCAGAGCGTGGGTGGATGAGGCGGTAGAGCATGAAGATCATGAAGAAGATATTCGATCCACATAACTTCAGTAGTTGTGTCAGCAAGGCACTTGTATTCAGCCTTAGTACTAGAACGTGCCACAGTTCGTTGTTTGCGAGAACACCAAGATATAAGATTACGACCAAGAAAAACACAATATCCGCCTACAGAGCAACGATCATCACGATCACCAGCGCACCTAGCATCAGAAAATGCATGAAGAGCCATAGAAGAAGTGCGAGTGAAGATAAGGCCATAGCGAGGAGTATCCGTCAAATATCGCAGAATGCGTTTCACAGTCTGCCAATGTACGGTAGTAGGAGCATGAAGAAATTGACAAGCCGTATTCACTGAGTATGCAATGTCAGGCCGGGTTAGGGTTAAGTATTGGAGGGCACCTACAATGCTGCGATAAAGTAGAGGGTCGGGTAAAGGCTCCCCTTGATGAATTGACAATGGTTCATCGGTAGTGCATGAGGTGGAGGCAGCACGAGCATCCGACATTTTTGCACGATTCAGAATCTCATGAGTGAACTTAGCTTAATGTAGATGAAGACCATTAGAGGTAAATTGTACCTCCACACCTAGAAAATAGTGAATAGGTCCAAGATCCTTTCTGGAAAATTCACCTTGTAGAGCATGCAAAAGAGCTGGCAGTAGAGCATTGGGAGAGCCGGTAAGGATTATGTCGTCCACATAAACTAATAAAAATATGCTGTAAGATGCAGTATGTTAAATGAACAAGGATGAGTCAGCAGTAGAGATAAGAAAACCAATGCTAACAAGATAGGAGCTAAGCCGTTGATACCAAGCTCGAGGAGCTTGTTTTAGACCATAAAGAGAGCGATGAAGAAGGCAGACATGATGAGGTCGATTGGGATCGACAAAGCCCTGCGGTTGAACCATATATACCTCTTCAGATAAATATCCATGGAGAAATGCATTAGAGACATCAAGCTGTCGGATAGACCATCCTTGGGAGTAAGCGAGTGCAAGAACAGTACGGATGGTAACTGGTTTGGCCACTGGGCTAAACGTCTCGCTGTAGTCAAGGCCAGCTTGCTGATGAAACCCCTTAGCCACACGTCAGGCTTTGTAGCGTTCTAGTGTACCGTCGAAGCAAAGTTTGACCTTGAAAACCCATTTACTGCCAATAGGACGAGCATGAGAAGGTGGTGGAACCAATTCCCAAGTGTTATTCTGGATAAGTGCAGCGTACTCAACGATCATGGCAGCCTTCCAATTCGGATCTCGTGATGCTTGAGAAAAGCAAGTAGGCTCAATATGAGGCTGAGTAGCGGCCGTAAGAGAAAAAATGTGATTTCGATTAAGCATTCTGCGAGAGATGGTGCCATCACGAAGTCAAGTAACCATGTGGTGAGTAGATGCCTGTGACGATGTTGCCGAAGATGGTGGAGATGAAGAGATAGGAACGTGAGCCGAAGATGGTAATGATGATGCTGGGAATGGTGGATCTAGCGAAGAGGAGTCCAATCGTCCTGATAGCTCGGTTGGAGCGACTGGAAGCGGCGGTAGTGGTAACTGGATTGGAGACATAGCAGGTGGTGACGATGAAGACGTGGATGTAGTCCGTTGAAACAGGAACACAGTCTCATCAAAGACAGCATCAGCAGTGATGTAGATACGCCAAGTTTGAGAACAATAGCAGCGGTAGCCTTTGAAACCTGGAGGGTAACCAAGAAAGATGCAGGCTCTAGAGCGAGGAGCCAGTTTATGCGGGGCATATGGTCGTAAGTATGGAAATGATGTACAACCGAACACTCGTAAGTAAGATATATCGGGGTTGGTATGAAAAAGAACCCGCCAAGGAGACAAGTTGTCGAGAACAGGAGTTGGGAGTTGATTGATAAGGTGAAATGCAATCTCAAAAGCAAATTCCCAAAGATAAGAAGGAACGGCAGCGTGGGTCATGAGAGAAAGGCCAGTCTCAACTATATGCCGATGCTTGCGTTCAGCAGTCCCATTTTGGAAAGGAGAGTATGGACAAAAGATGCGTTGGTGAATACCATGTCGAAGAAGATGAAAGCGCATATCAGAAGATAAGAATTCGGGTGCTCCATCACAAAAAATCGATTGAAGCTTGCACTGAAGTTGAGTCTCCACAAATGCATGAAAGGCCTTAAAAATATTGAAAAATTGATCTCGAGATGTGAAAGGATAAAGCCAAGAGAATCGAGAAAAGTCATCAATAAAGCAAACGTAATATTTATAACCAGAAAGAGAAGGAACAGGGGACAGACCCCAAATATCAAAATGAACAAGCTGTAGTGGGGAAATGGCCCTAGAATGGGTAGGAGGGTGGGGATGGCGATGGCTTTTACTAAGAGCGCATGCCGTACAAATGGAAGAAGGAGAACGGGAAAAACTAGTTTTTTGTGGAATTTAAAAGACGAATTACAATATCTAATGAGGCATGTCCCAAACGGTGATGCCATGTAGTAAGTGAACTGGTGCGAGAAGACACAAAGGCTGCTGGAGAAGGTGCCAAGCTGGAGGCCGAGACATAGTGGAGACTAGAATCAAGGTTGCTGCGAAGAATGATCTGACCCTAACGCAAGCACACCGCAAGGAATATGTAGGGTAAAACAAGAAAACATAGTTATTATCGAAAGAAAAGTGGGAAACAGACAATAACTTTTTGGTGATATTGGGAACAACTAAAACATTCTTGAGGACAAAGGAAGGAGAAGTAAAAGACACCAAAGTACATGTGCGAGTGATGGGAAGAAAGACGCCATCACCCGCAGTGAGTTGTTGTGAGCCTGTATAAGGAGAGACATTGCTAAGGCCAATAGTACTATCTGTGACATGATGGATAGCACCGAAATTAGGGAACCAACTGGAAGCAGCATGAGCAGATGGAGGTTGAGGCGAAGGAACAGATGGGTACTAGATTATAGGTGGTGGTAAGGAGCTATAATATGCATGTGGAGGCAGAGAATGGGCACAGTATTGAGGTGAGTAAGTAGGAGTAGAATAATGGGTATGAGGTGTATGTGCAGCATAATGAGCCTGGAGAGGTGGAGTGGCCACAAATTGAGAATTATATCGTTCACGGCAGGTTGTAGCAAAATGACCCCGACAACAACAAATCTAACAGAAGGGAGCACCAAGACGATGACTCCTGCTGCTCGACGACCGGTATATCAGTGATAGTGGGGTGGGCAGTAGACCACTAGAATTCGAGCTATAGACTAGTGCTGGTTGGCGCGATTGTGAGCTAGAAAATTGCTGACTTGGCTTAGAAGATGCAAAAGTTGGTGATATACCTTGGACATCAAATGCAACTGGAGGTGGTTGACCAGCATCGAAAGTCGAAAGTTCCAAGCGGCCTTCGTGAGACAACAACAAACTGTGTAGCTCATTCCTGGACAGAGTGGAGGACTAGGTATGCGCCGATATAGCTGAGAGAGCAATCGCCAAAGCTGAGTATTCCGAATCGAGACCTCGGAAGAGGTGGGTCTGGTATTCTCCGGCAGAAATAGTTTCTCCAATGGCTAGTAATTGATCAACAGTATTGGTAGCCTCCTGTATATATTCAATCACACTCCTATTGCCTTTTCTCATAGATTGGAGTTGCATTCGAAGAGAAGAGAAACGAGCACTTGATTGAGAAGCATATGCATCAGCCAGGTAGGACCAAACCAATGCGGAAGTTTTGTGGCCGGTGAGTTGTGCTACTATGGGACTTGTCGCTGTATTTAAGATCCAGCCAAGTGCAGTTTGATCCCGAATGTGCCAGGCTTTGTAGATGGGATTAGGAGTGAGTATGGTTTGGCCATTATTTTGTGGATCTGGTTGAGAAAGATGGGTAGGTGGTTCCAATTCGGTGCCATCTATCACAGAAAGAAGTTTAGAGGCTTGAAAATATGGTAGAATTCGCGTGCGCCAAATCACATAATTTGTTCCATCTAGACGTTCTTCGATAGATGGAGACGAGAGAAGACCGGAGATAGCAGCAGATGGAGTTGTAGGCACTGGAGCTGTGGGAGTGTTGATATTTGTAGTGGGAGGCAAGATAATTTGCTTGGGAGAAGGGGTTGAGTTACTCATGTTTGGATCGATGAGCTTTCGCCTTTGTTTTCCTGCTCTGATACCAAGATAGAAGAACAAGGGATGCAAAAGAGAAATAGAGCGTAAGGAAGATTGTATATCTTTGATTTCTGAATAATATGTTACAATGAATAACAACACTTATATATACACTTGAAAGAATCTCAAGAAATAAATATCAGTAACAGAAATGGCTACTCAATCAATAACGACAACAGAAATGGTAACCATAAATTTGAATCAATCTTAGATTGCTAATCACGAGGATATTCTGATTGTGATTTGATTCTGGGTGATTGTGATCGATTCTGGTGCGAGCCGGAGATAACGTTAACAGAAAGGATAGTATTGGGAATGAGGACATTTGAAAAGCAGTTGGCATGGCATCAATTGAGGATAAGATGAAGAGACTCGTTTTGACACGGTTTGGATATGAGGAAAGATGGATTTAGAGGCCAGATGAGAGTAATTGATGTCATGATGGAGGCAAAAGGTCAAGGAACGGGGGAAGGCTGAAAACACATGGGTATATCATGGTTACAATTGCTATAATACAAGGGAGAGTGCCATGGTGTAAGACATCCATGCAATCTACTTCCCTTACTGGGAAAAGGACTTTCTAAGTTCAGTTTCTCGTGCAAATGTCTTATTGCTATTGTCGGGTAGCTGATATAGAACTCATTCTGGATATGATGGCTGTGGCCAGATCAACCATTTATACTGTTTACCACACTGCACAGAACAGCTCTTCAATTCCTAGTGTGTCGATGGAGGATGTCAATGAGATATTGGATGCGGATGCCTAGCAATCTTCCCTTTCTGGAACTGTTTGCCAATCTAATAGTTTGAAGCTTGCATAAACAGACGGAAAAAGCAGTATGAAGTTTTCATGCTTTTAGGTTTTCATTACTAGCTGCATCTGTAAATAAATGTTCGAGATAGTTGCTTATACTTCTTGGAAATTCTCTCTTTCCAAATTTGGATAGGATGCAACTTCCGTTTGATTGGTCAGTCACCAAGTGAGCCTTTTACTTTCGTCAATCTGGGTTTAGGCACATCTGCAGAAAAACTCACCAGCAAATTTTGAGGCAATGGCACATACTTTATAACATAGCTAAATTGTTTCCAAGGTGAGCTCTAGGAGGCAGTTCCTGTTAGAAAAATCGTACAATATGTATATTAATCTATACAATGACAGAAGCAAATCATAAGCAATGAAATGAAAGATAGGTTTATAACAGACATGTCATGGATTATGTCATTCACCATAAGTCTCACTAATCTTCTTCTTTGAAGATCTGTAATCCACAAAGCTGTGATCTATCTTGTCACAGCTGAAGCATATACCTTGATATCTGTTCTTGGCCACTTTAACTTGCAATCATTTAAACTTCGAATTGCAATAATAAATGTGACCAAGCTGCCTCAAACATGAAAACATTAAGTTGGCATAAGCACAAAATTTGATCCTTCAGAAGCAGTATTCAAAAATCGTCAGATGCAAAAATTCATCAGATGCAACTGCATCTGAACCCGTCAGATGCAAAAATTCGTCAGATGCAAAAATTCATCATATGCAAAAATTCATCAGATGCAACTGTATCTGAACCCGTCAGATGCAACTGCTTCTGAACCCATCAGATGCAGAAATTCGTCAGATGTAACTGCTTCGAACCCATCAGATGCAGAAATTCGTCAGATGCAGTCCTTCTGGACCCGTCAGAAGCAGCCCTTCTAGACCCGTCAAATGGAGTTCCTTCTGAACCCGTCAGATGGAGTTCCTTCTGAGGCTCCTTCTGAGTCTCCTTCTGAGGCTTCCTTCTGACCTTTCTTCTGAGCCTCCTTCAGAGGCTCCTTCTGAGCGTCCTTCTGACCTTCCTTCTGATCTTCCTTCTGACCTTCCTTCTGAGGAACACAATCCAAACGGAAATATGACAATATAAATAAATTGAATTAAAAGAATACCGAGGCCTGTGTTCGACACAGTTTCCTTAAAATAGATTCGTCCCCTCCAGTACGTGCTTTGAGGTTTCGTAGACGTCTGTCTCCCAGGATACAACGGTTGAACAGCGATAGATGCTAGCACAGCACTCCAACGCTTTCGGCGAACTTGAACAACACGAGAACACTATCGAAAACAATGCAAATGCATAGAATCGGAAAAGAGGGAGAAAAGTTTTTCTTTTGAAATTGTAGTGTTTTCCTATCTCATTTTCTCTCTGCCAAACAGAATGGAAAACCACCTATTTATAGGCTAAGCGGGGTATTGCGGAAATAAAGAATAACGACTAAATTAATTCTTCCGTTTAGAGCTGTTATGTATTTAATTCTGTAACGACAGAATTATAACAGCCGTTGCATAGTTAATACCATAACATGCCGGTAATTAACTTAAGAACGGTTAACAGCTTGAGTTGGAAAAAATTAAAACAGAAGGCAAAATTGGACTTGTTGCGAGGCCCACTTTTCGGTCATGCATTCGCGTACGCAGGTCGTGCGCTCGCACCCAAGTTTCAACTTGTCGGGCCTCCGTCAGGGTCCGGGATTTGCACCCCCCCTGCGCGTGCGCGCGAGGCATAGTACTTGTTACAATAGTTACAACTCAAAAGGAGTGTAACCACATATAAAGCACTTCAAGACCTTCTTCCTTTCCTATGTGGGACTATTGTTTTGTCACTTCCCACTTCCAACTCAATGAGTGTTCTTTGAGAAACAATTTCTCATTCACTCACCCATCAAAATACCTCATATTTTCCAACAATCCCCCACATCACATGAATGAAAATTGTTTTGGTTTTGACTCTATGATAGTGTTCAACAAATGAAACCTGCATAGGATAGGTAGGTGTCACCCTTTGAACCTTCCCTTGTGAAAGTATATTTAATTAACCAGCTGACTAGTATTCATGATGTCCTTGAACTGTCCTGCTTTCTTAGTAAATGACCCATACACTTCACACAGGAATCATCAACGTTTGTTCAGTTCTCATGAGTATGTTCGTTTTGGCCATGAACATCGTCTTGGTTCTGCGAGAGTTTCTAAAGAATTCAGCCCTCAATAATTCTCCTTTGAAGCGGCCCCACTTCTCTCTCACATAGGTGATTACTTAATCTTGAGTAATTAATTTACTCCACTTAAGAATCATTAAAGCAATAGTTGCTATCCTTTTCCTAATAAACCCCCACAGTAATTTGTTTACTCCACATACTTGGGGGATATCAAATCACTGTTTCTTTTATATGAATGGTTTGAGAGATAGACCCCCACAGTGATATCTTAAACTCGTATACTTAGGTTGTCCCTTTTGAACCTAGATCTTGGGATCTCCAGTCAGCTAGGTTGGGTTTTCCGTTATACAAACTTTTTTGTAATGGGCTGTAGTCCCATTCCTATTATTGATTTTCCAACTAACTCTCTGTTTAACCCTTTTGGTTAGCAGATTTGTAATATTATCATTTGACTTTACGTAGACAATAGAGATAATTCCAGTTGAGAGTAGTTATCTAATGGTATTATGTCTATGACATATATGTCTAGACTTACCATTATACATAAAACTCTGTGCTCTTACAATCGCAGATTGGAAATCGCAATGTATACAGATTGGTGGCACATGTTTTTGCCATTTTGGAATATCCTCTATGAAATGGCATAGCCATTTAGCCTCTTCACCACATATGTCCAAAGCTCTAACTTTGGATTCCATTGTGGATTTGATTATAACAGTTTGTTTTCAAGATTTCCAAAATATGGCTGCCTCTACTAATGTGAATTCATGTCCACTAGTAGATTTTGGAATAGCCACTTTTGTAAGGCACCCCCACACTCGTAAACATTTATAGGATGGTCTCCTACATTTCCATAGCTCATAAGGGGAACAGCCATTTTTGCAAGGCACCCCCACAATCGTAAGCATTTGTAGGATGGTCTCCTACCTTTCCATAGCTCATAAGGGGTTTTATCCTCTTTATTTCGAGTTATTGCATTATTCTCATCTTAGGAAGGAAATAATGCTTCACAAGGTCAACAAATAACTTGTTATTGCTCTAATTCATGAAATCGTCAATCACATAAGTTGGGTTACCATCACTGTTGATTTTCCTCAATTGGCTAAGTCCAATTTCCCTCGAGGAATAGTCAGAGGATCGGCCGAATCCATTTCTGACTTCATATTCCATTTTCAAGCAATTGCTTTATCACATCACTCCTCGAGCGAACATGTCTCTTTCTACCATTGAAAGTTTTACTTTTTGCAATGGCTATTGCCACTTGGCAATCACAATGCATAGACATGTAAAGTGCCGATTTCATTTCCTTGAGCAAACCTCAAGTTATCAAGATAAAATGTTTCCTTCTTCTTCTCATACTAAAGTGTAGGAGGATAAACGTTATATTTCCACAAAAATGCTTGGTAGCATCTAGGTTTATCATCTATTATTTTTCCGTTAGCCACAATATTGGCTCGAGAAATGACCGCAACATTTTCCAGAATCATCTGCTTTAACCAAATTGACTTTTGGTTTAGCAGGATTGTCATTTCCTCCAAGATATTTTGTTTGGTTGAGTTCCAAACTACAACATCCCACCAAGTATGAACATGATCAAATAGTGGATCTTGTCTCATTCGAATCTAATTTTGAATTATACACAGAATTCACCAATTGGTGTTTCTCATTGCTTCTTATAGAGAACAAATTTCTCTTAAGACTCCATCTTTGCTTTTAAGCAAATATACATAGTATTTTTTATGCTATCATCAATAAAGGTAATAAAATATTTATTACTGCCTCTTGTTTGTATGAATTACAAATTCACATACATCATAATGAATCAATTCAAGAGGATCTGAGTTTCTTTTACACGCAGAGCCTCTATTGGTTCATCTATTTTGTACATAGAGCCTCTATTTTCCTTTCGCGTGCAGAGCCTCTATTGAACCTTTTGTGTTCAAGGTTTCTATTGAACTTTTCGCGTTCAGAATTTTTGTTCAAGGCGCCGTACATGTTTCAAGCAATCTCTTCCACATAGGATGGGAAGAATCGCTTTTCGAAACTCAGCTTCATATGCCTCCCATGTCTTAATATGGTTGGCCTTATCGTTGCTCTTGGTGCATCACCATAGCAACGCATTTGCCAAATACAAGGGTATGGTGTTCACACGCACCTTGTCATCCCGAGCTCCTTGGGTTTATAATTATCGATTCTTCGCCCATAAGAAAATATCCACAATCTTGGAATTCCTCAAATCTTTAAATTTCTCGGGTCGAAGAACATTCAATCTAAGTTATATGAGGATTGCCCCGTTCACATGCCCAGAGTCCTTCATAGCCATTTTGGCCGTTAGCTCAAACGATCCAGCATGTAACTTGGTCCAAGGATTTACTCCAATACTTTTTTTTTCAGCCTGAATCTCATGCAAGATCACTTGAATTTCTTGCACCTGACTGATCACAGTCTTAGAGTCCACCATCATATAATTAAGGAATCGTCCGACAACAAATTTCTTTGCTTCGGCATCCTTTGTTTTATATTTCCGGTCAAGGATTCTCATAATCCTTTGACGTCCTTATTGCACAATAGACATTGTACAAGGAGTCATATAAGCCATTCATGACATAATTCCTACATCGGAAGTCAGAATGCTTCCAAAGACTCAACCTCGTTGAAGGCTTGCTTATCCATTTCTCCATTGGATACCTTAGGAGATTCCTCAGTCAAGAATCTCACAAGATTCAAACCAACATCTTTTAAAGTTCAATCAATTGAACTTTTCAAGTTTCTTACCATAGTGGATAGAAACAGCGACAGAGGTAGACGATGATCCATACAGAAGCCTTTAGACAGCAAAAGCAGAACCTTTGGTGATGTCGTTAGCAGCCACATCAACAACTTCGTTTCCAGTGGCAATCTGAATACTAAATAAGTATTCTCTTTGTCTGCATGATTGACAGTACAAAAAACACAATAGTCAATTTGGACAAAACCATAAGAAAGCAAATCTACCATTAGATTTCGTTGATGATAGGGCAAAGCACCACATCAAAGCCATAAATAATATAACTTGGTATTAGTCACTGATTCGACCGTTGAGGTCACGAACGAGAGTTCATTTTGAATTGATGGCAACGCTTCAGACTTGCGATGACTCATAGGCTCTCGACGGGCACATAGATACTTCTTGGAATGCCACAGACAAGGCTGGTCGTCGTAAGGAGTCCACCAAAGAATCTGTAAAAGACACCTAACACGCAAAGATAAGATTTGCATGACCTGTTGGTGTTATCGACAAATTGAAATTCGTCAATTTGGTCAAGGATTTATTGAACCGTTTGACAATTAGATCCTGTCCAAAATACTTCATGAGACTTCTCGCTTTTCGTCCATTCCTTTTATTCTCCTGCAAAAGACATTTGATCCCAAAAATCAAACTGCACTTATGTGGAAAAATTCAGATATCATTGTTCCATCACAATCTTCAATCCCTAGGGGACCCCTCTCGAAGGTCCTCCTCAAATCTGCAGAATGAAGAATAGAAGACTTCTTTCCTTCACCATATCTGTCATGTAAGTGATTAATCTTTTATGAGAAGACTAATCTGTTTTAAGATTGTTAGAAAAATCGTACAATATGTATATTAATCTATACAATGACAAAATCAAATCATAAGCAATGAAATGAAAGATAGGTTTATAACAGACATGTCATGGATTATGTCATTCACCATAAGTCTCACTAATCTTTTTCTTTGAAGATCTGCAATCCACAAAGCTGTGATCTATCTTGTCACAACTGAAGCATGTACCTTGATATTTGTTCTTGGCCACTTTAACTTGCAATCATTTAAACTTCGAATTGCAATAATAAATGTGACCAAGCTACCTCAAACATGAAAACATTAAGTTGACATAAGCACAAAATTTGATCCTTCAGAAGCAGTATTCAAAAATCGTCAGATGCAAAAATTCATCAGATGCAACTGCATCTGAACCCGTCAGATACAGAAATTCGTCAGATGCAAAAATTCATCAGATGCAAAAATTCATCAGATGCAACTGTATCTGAACCCGTCAGATGCAACTGCTTCTGAACCCATCAGATGCAGAAATTCGTCAGATGTAACTGCTTCGAACCCATCAGATGCAGAAATTCGTCAGATGCAGTCCTTCTGGACCCGTCAGAAGCAGTCCTTCTAGACCCGTCAGATGGAGTTCCTTCTGAACCCGTCAGATGGAGTTCCTTTTGAGGCTCCTTCTGAGTCTCCTTCTGAGGCTTCCTTCTGACCTTCCTTCTGAGCCTCCTTCAGAGGCTCCTTCTGAGCGTCCTTCCGACCTTCCTTCTGACCTTCCTTCTGAGGAACACAATCCAAACGGAAGTGTGACAATATAAATAAATTGAATTAAAAGAATACCGAGGCCTGTGTTCGACACAGTTTCCTTAAAACAGATTCGTCCCCTCCAGTACGTGCTTTGAGGTTTTGTAGACGTCTGTCTCCCAGGATACAACGGTTGAACAGCGATAGATGCTAGCACAGCACTCCAACGCTTTCGGCGAACTTGAACAACACGAGAACACTATCGAAAACAATGCAAATGCATAGAATCAGAAAAGATGGAGAAAAATTTTTCTTTTGAAATTGTAGTGTTTTCCTATCTCATTTTCTCTCTGCCAAATAGAATGGAAAACCACATATTTATAGGTTAGGCGGGGTATTACGGAAATAAAGAATAACGACTAAATTAATTCTACCGTTATGCATTTAATTCTGTAACGACAGAATTATAACAGCCGTTGCATAGTTAATACCATTAACATGCCGGTAATTAACTTAAGAACGGTTAACGTCTTGAGTTGGAAAAAATTAAAACAGAAGGCAAAATTGGGCTTGTTGCAAGGCCCACTTTTCGGTCCTGCATTCGCGCCCAAGTTTCAACTTGTCGGGCCTCCGTCAGGGTCTGGGATTTGCACCCCCCCTACGCGTGCGCGCGAGGCATAGTACTTGTTACAATAGTTACCACTCAAGAGGAGTGTAACCACATATAAAGCACTTCAAGACCTTCTTCCTTTCCTATGTGGGACTAGTGTTTTGTCACTTCCCACTTCCAACTCAATGAGTGTTCTTTGAGAAACAATTTCTCATTCACTCACCCATCAACATACCTCATATTTTCCAACAGTTCCATGTAGTAATTTGTGTGTCTTTATGCTATGCTTATTGGTTTGAATGAAGATTGACATGCCGGATTTACATTCTCAATCAGGGCATGATGATTATTAATCACGTGTTTAGATTAACTAGGGATTCACTCATATAGAGAATCACGTCCTGAAAGTTTCTTTGGTGTGCTATATAATTCTGTGTTGCTGATGACATAAGGAGGAGAAGTTGCCTCTTTATTATTTCCTTGCAGGATTATATGAGCAAGACAAGGATCTTGATTTTGCATTCAGATTATTTTTCACGAGCACAGCACTTGGTGATATTTTTCTGCTTATTCTTGCATTCGCTCAAGTCAATATATATTGGCTAAAAATAGTTTCACTCAAATCAAAAGTTTAGATTATTTTGAAATCTTTTCTATGCTTAAACTTGAATTTCAAAACTTTTTTAAAAATCCATTTTTGTTAAGGAAGTTTTGTCATCATCAAAAGGGATGAGATTGTTGAGAAAATTCTCCTTATGAATATTTTGATTTTGACAAAACTATCCTTATTTAGAGAGAATTTGCGTAATGGTTATTAACTTTTTATTGCATGATGAATAAGTGAACAAAAGATCATATTGATCTATTTCTGACATTCAGACTCAAGTGAAAGTAGTCATGTATTTGCTTCTGAAGTCGTTGGAGTATGTTACTGCCTGTCAAGATTTATTATTCCGAAGGCTTATCTAATGTGTCATAAGAACTTTATTGAAGCTTAGAGTTCAAAGTCTGTTCAGATTCAGAGAGTCTACGTCTAAAGACTGTTTCTAAATATTGTTCAAATTCTGTAATATCTTCCAAACATATTCTGAAGACCCACGATTGGCAGATTTTCGATAATGACATTGTCTTTTATGGAAGTTTGTAATACTTGATTGACAGGATATTTCTTTAATCAGATCAGGAGAACATCTACGATTGGATATTACATTTCACAAATAAGTTTTGCTGACTATTTGGATATGCTCTACTTTTGAAAACTGAAGATTTAGTTGTATGGACGACTGAATCTGAAGAGTTCAGACTCTACTCCAATTGCTACTATATCTTCCTAGATATAGTCTCGTTCAATCACGATTGATGACGTCCAATTAATGATTGAAGAGCGATCCTTTGAAGGACTGTCCAACGGCTAGTTTGGATGCAAAGGTGTATAAAAAAGATCCTTGGTAACCAGTCGTGAGATTTAGAGAACATACAATTCCAAAAAGCTTGATGTGTTTTAGATTCATATTGTTGTTTCAAAGAGTTCAAATTTCTTTCATTATGAGGTTTTGTAAGAGCGATTAAGAGTATCATTTCTTGCAACCTCCTTGAATTCATTCTAATAGAGTCCAGGCAGTCGGTTGTCATCGTGTGATAGTGGATGTAGGCCTGACAAGCAGAACCACTATAAATACTCCGTGCAATCTTCTCTTCCCCGAGCTCTTGTTATTCTATTTTAATTATTTGCATGTTTTCTTACTAATTTTAGTTGTGTCTTGAAATTGATATATTTCTGCATTAAGTTTTGGTTTGGTTCAGAATCAACTATTCACCATCATCTAGGTGATTTTACTAGACACAACAACTAGAACACGAGAAAAACGAAATTCCTACCTTGAATGATGAAGGAAAATGGAAAATTTAGGACCCCAAGCTTAGAGCTCACTGCCAGCCTTCACTTCTCACGGTTTTGGTTCAGAAATTTTTAGCCAAGAATCCCAATTTTCAGCTCATGCATAGCCTTTCACTCCTTTTGAAGGGACCTTCCCGAACGCACAGGCCCGGAAAATGAGAGATTGAAAGGTAACGTCGAATTGGAGACCAATGGTCCTCAATCAAACAATCAGTAAGGGTTCTCCCAAACTGTTATCTCGTGCCACAATGGGAGTTGATGTGTCGCTACTAGCCTACTGGGGTCGCCTAGAAACTAATGAGATACGAGAATATACCTCACTTCCTACACAAATAAAATTCCAGGGTCGAGGATTTGATTATGCTATTTATCTAACGTTGACCTTGTTGCACCAATACTTGAGCATTTGTCAACTAAGATGCCCACGCGGTTTTTTTACCAATTACGAGTGCTGAAGTTCTTGTTTGCTAAGTGTTTGTACCATAATTCTATGTTTATTATGATGATAGAATGAAACCTAATTAACCACATAACTGTGGAACTCAATCACAAAACAAACTAAAAATGACTAAAAAGTTAATCACAACAAATACATCAAAAATAGTAATGAAAAACGAGTAAAAGATACAGTTTGTAAAGTAACCCGATATAAGTCAGGGCAAAGAATATTATGGGCTTAAGTACACTACAAATGTCAAAATTTGTGTACGACATTCACTTTAGTGCCAAAACTTTCAAAACGATCACTTAAGTGCCAACTTTTTTAAAAAACGATCATTTCAATGTCAAAACTTTCAAATACATCACTTAAATGCCAATTTTTTTTATAAAAAAAAACAATCACTTAAAGTGCCAATTTTTTTAAAAAAAATACTCAGTTCAGTGTCAATTCCGGTAAGCCACGTCAGCTCAAATATTAATAAAAAATAGGTCACGTCGAATTTCCGGCAAGTCACGTCAGCTCAAATCGGAGTTGGCACTGAAGTAATTGTTTATTTTTTTTGTGAAAAAGTTGACATTTAAGTGATCGTTTTTTATAAAGTTAGCACTTAAGTGATCATTTTGAAAGTTTTAACACAGTTTCCTCGAGAAATGAACTAAGCCCCTATGTAGTGATTACTAGAAACAGGTTCGGCCCTACAATATCAGATCGGCACTAAGCTCAATTTTCTGATTTTTGTTTTGCTCATTTTTTATCACCTTCTCTTGTTCCCGCTTCTTCTTCCAGCGACCCAAGAACTTACGCAAATTGATCATTAGTCACAGAATATTTAAACTTCAACAACAAATCATATCTATCCTATCTTAAACCGAGAATGATATTGTTACCCTTATGCCGCCCCCGATCGTCGGACCACAGTCTATCTTCATTGAAACTGGAAAAAAAAAAATTACTGGTCCAGTCAGGAACAATTCATATCTATTCTCGTTCAAGATCTAAACTGAAATTCTCGCTGATCTAATTTCAGGAATATAATAAAACATGTGTCGAACACTACAGTTAGGGCATCTAGATGCAGCTACGAAACAAAAATTCACATCCGAGCCATCGCAATATCATCAAGAAAGGCTCCAGTCAGGAATAAACTATAACTAAATTTCGGACAGCGGATCAGCGACACCACAATGGCATGGTCAAAAAACAGAACTACAGGTAGATGTTCGTTGTCCAAAACCGGCAAGAACAATCTACTAAATCGAAGAAACGGGTGAAGGAATTTTCGACAAACTCTCTATAACTCCATGATAAGCGCTCTGATTTCTGATCCTATTATTGTCGAATTCATGGTAGCTGGAGCTGGAGCTGGAGCTGGAGATGCATTAGTGGATACCGGTAACCGATGGTGTGCAGTGGATTCCAGCGCCAATTAGCAGCGGAAGAGAGAAATTTGTTGTCATGTCGCCCTACGCACGTGCTCTCCCTTTTGGATTTGCTTTGCTCACTTTCCCGTGCTTTGAACCCAGCTTCCATATTCTGAAACCGAAACTTACCGTCCATATCCTGAAACTTAAAATTGATTGGTTCCTACTGATCCAGTTCTCTAGGTTCCAGTTTCTGCCATAGAACCGTTCACCCCTAGCTGCAGTTAATCACTCGGCTACCAAAAAAATATATTCCTGACTGAACTGCAAGCGTCATCACTAGAAGACGTGGCCGAAAGATAAATCTGCATGCAGATTAGAATATTGGTGCACAAACAAAATCACTACCTTGTCGTGCCAAACCTAGGTGGAAGGAAGTATTGCTATGTCATGGCCTTTTCCCCGTCATGTTTTGAATTTTGAATTTTTCATATTGTTATCATGTTATATCATTTATGAGTGTTTTGAAATGGCATGTTATTGCCATGTCTTATCACTTTTTTTCATGTTTTGAATTTTGAATATAGACATGTCATTTTCTTGTCATGTTTTGAATTATGAATTGGACATGTTGTCATGTCGAGCCACTTTGTCAATATGTATGGAAATCGAATTTTCCATGTCATTGCCAAGTCATGTCAATTTTGGAAAAAATTATCGAAAAAGTCCTAAATTTTCACACTTTTGTCAATTCAGTCCTAAACCTTTTAACTTTACCGATTCAGTCCTAAACCTTTTCACTTTGTACCAATTCAGTCATATTCGCCGGAAATTGCTCACGTGGATGCCGGCTATTCTACGTGGCATCGTTGGCAATAATATTTAATAATTTTTTAAAGATTTCATTTGAAAAAAATCAATTTTTTTTGTTAGTTGGCCTTAAGGCCAACGACCCCCGCCACCTGCCGGCCTCTAGGCAAGGACCGGCGGGCGTCGCCGGCCCCTAGGCAAGCGCCGGCGGGGCCAGCAACCCATGCGGATCCTTGGGCGAGGGCCGCAAATCCCTTGCGGCCGAAGGCGAAAGGTTGCGACCCTCGCCCTTGTGGGTCGCTATGGCCAGATCTGGCCATGGCGACCCCTGCCGGCCCAGATCTGGCCAAGGCGAGGGCTGACGGCAGCTGCAACGCCCTCGCCGTGGCCCTCAAGGGCGAGGCCGCGACCCCTCGCCTTCGGCCGTGACCCCTCGCCTTTGACAGCGAGGGATTCATGACCCTCGCCTAGGGACTCACGGGGGTTGCCGGCTCTTGCCCAGGGGCCGGCGACGCCCGCCAGTCCTTGCCCAAAGGCCGGTGACCCCTATCGGCCCTAATACGGGAGGGGTCGCCGGTCATCGAGCCAATAAACCCAAAAAAAAAAGGAAATAACACAAAAAAAATAGATTTTTTCAAATAAAAATATTTTAAAACTATCCACGTTAGCGTCAGCGGTGCCACGTAGGATGGCCGGCATCCACGTTAGCAATTTCCCGGCGAATATGATTGAATTGGCACAAAGTGAAAAGGTTTAGGACTGAATCGACAAACTTAAAAGGTTTATGACTGAATTGGCAAAAGTGTGAAAGGTTTAGGACTTTTTCGACAATTTTCCCAACATGTCTAAATGTTGAATTTGCCATACCCCATTTTATTGAATTGTGATTGACTATCGGCCTCGAGTTGACATTTGCATACACTCATTAATCAATAATGGTGTGGAATAGGTTCTTAAAACACTAATCTGTCTCACATGTAACGGGGAAAAAGTACCAAAAAAAGCTTTAAATATATTACGTTGGTACTTATTCGGTTTTAAATTTCTCGATTTGGCCAATTTAATCTTAAATCTTTTTACATTGATATCAATTCATTCAATATGACAATAGGAATCTAGGGTTGCTCGATTAAGTTTCTTGAGGCTTTATCGGCAACGGGGATGGCGAGTGAGGTGCAGATTTGGGAATCTGAAAATTTTATTTGTGCCTGTTGTTCATGCTTATATTGGCACCGATTCTTCTGTCCAAGAAAATTATTTGACTGTTGGAAAATTTTCTTGGAGTGTAAGATTCTGGTTTTGTTGCCGCTCAACTGATTTTCTCCTGCTACATGGATAAATCCGGAGGTTGGCTAGACCTAATGTCGAATTGATGGGGAAATTCACTTGATGGAAGAATCCTTCTTTCTCGTTCCACGATGACAATCGTTGATTGCAAAATCTTTGGTTGGGGAGCTGATTTTGTATTCACTTAGAGGGTATTTTTAAGAAAAAGCCCAAAATCTTGAGGCCGATTTAGCAAAAGCTTCCAATTTGGGGGGGTCTTTTTAGAAATTTCATGTTCCAAAAATTTCACCCCAAAATGACATCGACGAAACCCTCGATCAAAGAGTCGCCGCAGAGAAGAAGCCATGTCGAATCTCGGCGAAGACATCGAAACCTTAATCCTCCTGCGGCTTCCCGTGAAATCTCTGCTCAGATTCAAGTGCGTGTGCAAGCGATGGAACTCACTGATCTCCACTCCTCAGTTCGCCAAGACCCATCTGGAGAACACCGCTCCTTCCCCAAGGATCCTATTGGCCACCAACCCGCCTCAGTTCGTGAACTGTGAATCACTCCGTGATGATGATCATGCTGGTCATGAAGGTATGCCTCTAACCCAGCTTCAGTCTCCGGTTGAAGCTCAGGACCGCTATCGCGCCCACATCGTCGGATACTGCAATGGTTTGGTCTGCTTTGAGTACGAGTACGCGGGCCATCGGATTCTTGTCTTGTGGAACCCAGCAACAGGAGAGTCTAGAAACATCCCAAATTATAGTTACAGGAATCACCGAGCGACCATTTGTGGACTTGGCTATGATCCGTCAACTGACGATTACAAAATATTGCGGCATTGTCGTATTACGGAATATAGCGTGTTTCATGTTTTCGCACTAAAGACTGGTTCCTGGAGGAGAGTTCATGACAAGCATGATCACCTTAAGTATTGCCCGCAAGTGGGGATCTATGCGAATGGTTTCCTTCATTTGCTAGTTCGGGGGTCATATCTTCGGGAACAGAAGAAGATTTTTTCCTTCAGCATGAGCAGAGAGAAGTTTGAAGATGCCTTGTTGCCGCTGCCGGAGTCCGATGAAGGTACTGGATTCGAAGTATCAGGAGTTGTTGGTGAATGCCTTCTCATAGACGAACGCATGGCGAAGGCCGCTGACACGACATGGATGGGAAGTGAATATGTTTTAGGACCATCATGGTCTTGGAAGAATTTGTGTTATTCCAGTCTCCAGAATCAGACATTAATCACTAGTTTCTACATGATGCCATTGTTCTCTGCCAGAGCAGGGAAGATGGCATCCAGTTCGATCAGCGCGACATGCTTAACTAAGATCCTGACAAATGTCATAACAAAGGGGTTCGCGAAGGAGAATAAATTTGCCTTCGCGGTGTACACTGAGAGTTTAGTTTCACCTCGTGGAGCAAAGCTGCAGGACCAATATAGCTCTCGGGCGAAGGAGCCTATGGAGAAAAGTGACTTCACCGATGATCATTCAACTTGTAAAGAAGGGGGAACTTCATATATAAAAGCCAGTAGCCATCTTATCAGTAAAAGGTACATTCGATCTCATTATAACATTTGTTTTAGATGGACAGTTTAACATAAAGCATGCTATTGTAAGTAGGTGTCATGACGCTTCTGGGTTAATTACAGTGAGTTTAAGTTTGCATCTTGTCCTGCAGGAGAAAAGCTTCCTAAAGAGCTAGTCATGATGTGGATGCCATGGTTAATGTATTGCAAAGTCAAGGGCACCAGAGTAATTGCTTTAGGCACTTTGTTCTTCTCTTTTGTGCTCATTACTAAACTTGTTGAAGAGATGATGGGTTCCTTTTGGATTATTACACGTCTATATTTGGTTCTTGGTTTACTTCTAACATTTTTGTAACTCCTCCTTCCACAAGTCAAAGCCCTCATGACACCCAATGATTGTGGATTCACCAAAAAGTGTCAATGACCGCATGAGTAGGCCATATGCACTTCAAGTAGAACATGCTTTCTCAAATACTCATCTCCTGCATCTGTGTACAGCACAGGGGAAAAAAAGCCTCAAAATTCATCCTAGCAGTACCAAAGATATACTTAGTAGAAGGATGTCTATGACTTGGTGCTTCTTGGTTCTGAGTTTTAACTTTTAAGCTAGAGTATCATTGATGTCAGCAATGCAGTGAACCTTTGATTTGGATGTGTAGCCAATACTGTCTTTGTTGGTAATTGCCTTGATGCCATGGACTGTCTATTTCAAAGAAGTTACGTGGATTGAATCAAGTATGAGATAAAACTGTCTACCTGAGACTGTCCCTTGGCCCGTAGGTCCTGACACAAGGTCGATGTGAGAAGCCAAACTAAATGAGCTGATTATAGGGGCTGACCGAGGAATATCTGTTTGAAAAATTTTGCCATGTTGCTTTCTTCTCTAGTAGAGGCTCTATATCATACTTGGGTGTACAAATTGTTTTAGTTTTGCCAGTGCATTGTGAAAAGTACATCGGATACAGGTGTGTAGCTTAAGAGGTTCAGTCGATTATAGATGATTTGTTCTCGGTCTGTTCCGTGCAGCCTGGACCACCACAATCACATAGATGGTAAATAGACTTCGTCTCTACTCAAGTGAATTGGGAAAGATTCGGCAAGGGTATGTCTTTCAGTAGTTAGTGATGCAAGTCATTGGATTGTTGTGCAAGAATGAGGTGATACCGTATTGCTTGGAAGTTAAAAGTCTTCCAACATTTTTAATTGCACCATGCATTTACTACGGTTTCCATCTTTCTAGTAACTCCACTATGTTTGGACGTCTGCAAAAATTATTGGATGAAACAAGACGTATCCCTGATGAAGTGGAGTCAATACACAGATGAGTAGTATAATCGCCTTTGAGTGGTATGTGATCGTCGAATGCAATGGTCCCTCGAGCAGCCGCAGTTTGCTCTAGTCATGGTATTGGGTGGGTTTGGTTCAGCATTTTCAAAACTCCTTGGAGGCCCAAAGCTCCTTGGAGAAAATGTTGGGCATTTGGCAACCATTTTCAAGTGGCCTTGAAGTGAAAGTTAGCTTTGAAAATGCTGAAAGCTTAATGCTGGTAGAGACCAGCATTGAGTTTTCATCATTTGGACAAATGCTAACCCATGATTTTCTCTTTCAAATCTACCCTTACTATTTTTTTCAAATTTCAATTTTGCCCTTCATTTTTTTGTTTATTTTATTTTTAAATAAATATTTGAAACCAAGGCCTAGGTTGTGGCCATCGCCCAACCAGATTTGCGACCAGCGACCGTCGACCGAGGCCGCCAAGGATGGGGCGATCCCTGGTAGCCGTCGCATGAGGTCGACTGACCACTGGCGACCGTCGCCTGAGGTCGATCGACCATTGGCAATCGTTGCCTGGGCTACATGAGCCCAGCTGAGGGCCGCCATGGGTCGCGCGACCCCGACGAAGGCGGTCGTGGGTCGCGCGAACCATGGCGGCCCTCGTCAGGGTCGCGTGACCTAGGCGACGGCTGCCAGGGGTCTCGCGACCCTAGGGAGGCCCTCGCCGGGGTTGCGCGACCCTCGGTCGCGAGCTCAGACGTCGGTCGCGCGACCCTCACCTCGGCTCGTGTGGCCGTTGCTTGGGCCGTCGATGGTCACGCGACCCTTGGCGGCCTTCGCCAAGGTTCATGCAACCCTCGGCGGCTTCCGTCCATGGCGCCGGTGAGCCAGATTTGGCTTGCCGGCAGCCGTAGCCGTAGCTCTAGTTTCATTTTTTTTTAATAAATATGGTAAATGCTACTTTGCAAATTTGTTTTTTCAAACACTAGGTAGACTCAAAGCTGTTTTTCAAAGAAATTTTTACCAAATGTCATTAGCATTTTCCCAAAACCCCTTAAGCAAAATGTATTTGCATTTTTTGAAAGCCCATTGAAAATGCTGAACCAAACCCACCCGGCATTCAAAGGTGATTTTCAATGTCTACTATAGTCACCCCAGTGCTGTGATATTGCTAAAAGGATAGCTAGCATGATCAGAGCTAGACATGGCCATTTGGGCCCGGAACCGGCCCGTTGACCGAGCCCGCGGGCTCGAACCGGAACCGGCCCAAAAAAAAGGGGGGCCCACTGCCCCCCTCGGGAAGAGCCAAACGGCTCTTCCCCTGCCAAGTGGGCCGGCTCTTCCCCCTAACGGGCCGAGGCCCGTTGGAAATTATTGGCCGTTGCGAATTTCCTTAAAAAAAAAAACTCTCTATAAAAATCTCATAATCCATCTTTATTTTTCTCACAATTTCTCACAATTCTCTCAAATACTCTCAAGTCTCAACTCTCAAGTCAAATTCTCTTGATCCGATATTCTCTCTCAATTCCGTCTCAATTCTTTGAATCAATTTTCCGATCATTTCTCTCAAAAAATGGTAAGTGGAAGCAGAAATACTAGAAAGGGAAAGAGTCCGGTGGAGATGGGAGAATCCGATTTTCCTGTTCATGAATATGATCCTCGTGAATATGCATGTTGGGAATATGATGATGTTCCCAATCCGACGTCGAGCACATCGCAACGCAAGAAAGTCTTTATTCTTCTACTGCCACTGGTGTCAAAGAATCGTCGATACCAAAAGAGCCGGGACGGAAGAGCCGAGAATTCGACTTATGGCTACACTTCGACAAAGTATGGAATGAAAATGAATGTAAGTTTGATATAAGCTGTAAATATTGTCCGCAAAAATACAAACTTGGTAAAAGAGATGACTATGGAACATTCCGTCGGCATCTGACAAAAAAACATCCAACGCAAGTGGGGATCGACACTAGCCCACAACAAATTTCTGGGTTCGCCAATCCTAACCCTCATCCTTTATTCCGTTTCATTAATGCACTTTATAAACAAACATTAGTTGAATATGTTTCCCTTGAGCATGCTCCGTTTAATATTGATGAAAATTTTAATTTTAGATATTTACTAAACATTGCGCTGGTTCCGCAAGCACATATATTCCGAAAACTACTCTTAAACGCGAACTTAAACGAGTTTATAAAGATCGAAAAAATGATTTGAAAATGTTTTTTGAAGAATTCAAAGGACGTGTACATATAGGTAGTGATATTTGGAGTGATTCTTGGAATATTAATTCTTATATGTGTATCAAGTGCCATTGGATAGGTGATGATTGGGTTATTCAAAAAATACTTCTTACATTTCGAGTTTTTCCTGAAAGGCATACGGCCCATAATATTTATAGAATAATTAGGTAAGTTTTAGAAGAATATGGTTTGATTAATAAAGTTTTTTCAATTGGTTTTGATAATGCCACCGCAAATATTGTTTCCATTCTCGAGTTAGAAACAATGTGTAAACCCTCTTTCGGCGGTCAATTTTTTCACATTAGATGTGCTTGTCATGTTTTGAATTTATATGTTTAAGATGGTTTACGAGTTCTTGTAACTTCTCTCCACCTAATAAATAGTGCAATTAGATTTTTATGGAGCCGCCCTCAACTTATGAAAGCGTGGGGAAAATTTTGTAAAGAAAATATGAGAACGGCAAAAAGGTTTCCAAAATATGTTTCGACTCGTTGGAATTCTACCTACGAGATGCTTTTACAAAGTTTTGATTACAAATATTTATTATGTTCATTTATTTCAAATATTGTTCCCGATATTGCTTTACTCCCGCAACATTGGGACGTTTGTAAAAAAAAAAAATTAGATAGTTTGAAAATTTTTAATGATGCTACTAAAACTTTATCTGGTATTTATTATCCTACTACGCATTTATTTTTAATAGAGTGTTAATATTGCTAATGTTTTTAATGCATATGAAAAAGATACTGACTTAGCTTCGAGTATTTTAGTAATGCGAGAAAAATGGCTGCATTATTATTTGAACATTCCTCTTGTCTATTTAATTGGTATTGTTTTCGATCCACGTACTAAATTAGATGGTTTATTAGATTATCTGAGTGCTTATTATTGTGATTTTTTACATTTGGATGAAGTCATAAATATTTCAATTATACAAGTAGAGGTTAAAGAAGCTGTAGTAACATTATATAATGAATTTTGTAATAGATATGGTTTAAGCGACAGTGGATGTGAATCTGCCCAACATATTATCTCAGAAAGCGATGCTGGTATTTCACTACTTAGTAGAGGGTATAAAATTCTCAAGAGTAGGCAAAAAAAATATAAAGAGACATCAACATGTAGTATTTCCGAATTAGAAAACTATTTAACAATTTCTTTTGAGTTTAGCGATTTCGAAAACAACGCAGATTTCAAGATTCTTGAGTGGTGGAAGAACTATTCAACTCAATTTTCAGTTCTCTCCCTCATCGCGAAACAAATATTAGCGACCCATTCTTCAACAATGGCGGTTGAACAAGCATTTAGTGCTGGAGGATTAATTTTGGACTTCCGCCGTTCAAGATTAAGTCTAGAAAGTGTGGAGTATCAAGCTTGTATCGATGATTGGATAAAGGCTAAATTTCGCCAACAAGAGCTGGATCGAGAACACGAATTCTTTAGTGATGACTGTGGAGATACTACCACTACCACAACGGGCAGCGACGATTGACAATGAGGTAAGTTGGGGGTTACTAAAGGTAAGAGAATTACATGGGTTTTGATTCTTCTATCCTCAAGAAGATATGTAGGCGCTTAATAATAATTCATTAAGTTCAAGCCCATTCATTCTTTTTTTTTTCCAAATTTTATTACAATGTACAATTTGATTATAATTTATAATTTATTAATTTTATTTTATTATTTTAAAAATGAAATTAAAAGTTCGAAACCGGAACCGGAACCGGTCGGTTCCACCTTTTGGCGAAACCGGAACCGCCGGTTCCTGAACCGGAACCGGCCATGTCTAATCAGAGGTGATTGTTATGAACCCAGAATGCCTCATTCCTCACCTAATCAGTTAGAAGAAGAAGCCAGCCGCGTACAAACTCAGCTTTCACTTGGCTTCAGATGTTTCTGAAATTCCATGGAATGGCAATTGACACAGATGACTTTTGCCCTTCTGGCTGTGTTTTTGTTGAAGCATTTGTGTTTCATCCCTGTTAGTCCTTACTCCTTAGCAGGTGCTCTCTTCTCTTTTAGCCTTTCTCCTCTCTCCTCTTCTACTCAGTACATTTGTCTTTGAATCTGTAAGCAACTGTTATCTTTCTGTGTAAATCATTTGTATAGTTCCCACCAGCCTATCCATTTAAACCATCAATCATATCGAAGGATGACCTAGCCGAATGTGAAAATGATAAAGCTAGGGGAAATATATGTAATATAACTTTTTTTTTCCTTTAATTTTGACAGTAAAAATGGACTTAATTTCGAACTCGTCAATCAAATACCAAGATTTGACCGCAAAAAGAAAAAACCAAATTCCAAGAAATAATAGGACCCAAGCCACACGTATTTTCGGGATTTACGTACTTTGATTAATTTAATTGTCGCATTTTCCATTTGGAACTGGCTCTATAAAAAGGTATGGAAAATGCAGGAATATGATATTTTAGGATTTTGTTCAAAATGTCGTAACTGATTATTCTAAAACAAAAAATATTATTCATACCATTCTGAATTTACTCTTTACATGAACTGGGAATCCTCCCGTCCCCCACTCCTCCCTTCTTCTTGCTCCTTTTCTTCTTTTTCTTCCTTCTCATGAACTCCGATAAAACAAATTGCTTCTCGTCGCTCCTCCGAAAAGTCCAGAGAGATTGCCATTGCGAGAATCCATAGACCCTCAGTGCTACGAAGCCGCCAGATCTGGGGATGCGTCTTTCCTCGAGAGGATAGACGGCAGCTTCGCTCTGCTCTCCTAAGTGACCCCGAAGTGGGACGCCATCCTCCACATCTCCGCCGAGTTCGAGCGAGTCGACTTCTTCAAAAAGAAGCCACGAGGCTTTGCTTGTCACTCTTCGACAAGACGAACTCCAATCAAGAGACCCCACTTCAGGTCGCAGCCAAAGTGGGTTGCTCCGAGCTGGTTGACTTCATCGTTGACCACGCCCTGAGGGCATGCCCGGATCTTGAGAGCCAGGCTGGGCATGATGGGCGTCTCAATAAACTGCTCGGGACGGTCAATTTGGAGGGCGACAATGCGTTGCGTTTGGCTGTGAAGAACGGGCATTGCTAGGTGGAGAAGTCGCTGGTTGAAGCAAAGGAATCTTCTCGTATGTTGGTTGAAGATTTCTGCAGCTGGTTGACAACCAGCATCTAATGATTTGAATTTGTGCTAAGTGCATTTATGCTAAACTACATAGCGACAGAATTTCAATTGTGATTATTGTTCTTTGTATGTAATAGTGATTCTGCAGGCAAAAGTTAATTTCATGTTGAAAGAGACGTACATCGTACAAGACATGCAAGCTTGGGTCAACAAGAGTGTCAAGAAGATGCTTAATCGAGGACTCGATGAAATAGTCCAGACCGAGAACTTCGGCCACAAAGAGACCTCTTCTCGCGAAAAAAGGCAACATGCTGGAGATCCAACTCCTCGTGGCGATGCTCGTAGCCAGAGTCACTTATGCAGCTGCCTTCACAATGCCTGGTGGCTACCACAAGAACGGGCCGGACGAGGGATGGCCAGTCTCACCTTGAATCTGGCTTTCGAGGCATTCGTGATATTCAGTACCATAGGGTTTGCTGCTCAGTCGCCGTCATGTATCTCCAGGTCGGGACTTCCAGCGGGGGATACTACGAGTGAGCTCGGTTTTTACAAATAAAGTCCTGCATGGTGTTCATTGTTGGGATTTGTATGTAAATCCCATGAAGAGATGAATGAGAAGTGTGGATGGAGGAGTCCCAGGTGGGATAAGAGAGATGGCAAATGGGTATAATTATTGGAAGCTCACGAATAGGTTTGGGCCCCAAGGGGCATCCCCTTTTGTGGACGGGAGAGGACCTACGCAAAACTAGGTTAGCCCACACGCACGCGCCGTCGCGGCCGGTCCGATGAGGTTCGGTTCGGGCTCGGGCTTGAATTTGTTCCTATCTTTTTTTTTTATTATTTGTTCCTATCTTTTTACGCCCATTAGTTTTATTTTTTGTCCGTTGTCGAAATTGAATGGATGCGACGGTTCGACATCTCTCATCGAAATTGAACGAACACTTCGACAATGAATCGGTTCATGCCGTTTGGACGAAACCGTTCGGATTCGCAACGTCTCGTTGAAATCCTTTGACATTTTGACGAACTCATTCGGCATTGTGACGTTTCGTCAACATCTCTCTTCAGTGAAACTGTGTGCCTCTTTGTTCACGTTTATTTTTTAAAAACAGTACGGATTCGTATCGTTTCGTTGAAACCTTTTACCAACGTAACCATAAGGCTTCGTGACTCTTTGTCAACTATTTATAACCCTGAGTTTTCCGAAACAATAATGGTGTTTTCCGACACTTCATTCTTTTCCGAAAAACTACATTCTATGGTTTTCTCATTCTCATTGTGCGATTAAACCACAAAGTGGCGTTCAAAGGTTTCCTCTGAAACAAGTACCGGTTTCGAGAAAAGGCGACCCGTTCTATTCTGGAGGTAATTGTCCAAGAACTTTGGGTATCGGTTGAGGGGATAAATTTGTCTTAAGGACACAACGTTATTTCGTTGGGCTCGAATTATTCATCTACATTCAGATTACTTATTTACGATTGGTTTCAGGTTTGTCTATCAACCTAATTTTCATATATGAATTTCAAGTTACCCTCATAGGTTCCAACAATCTTAAGACAAATTTCATGTTTTTCGATACTTGGTTCGTATAGTTACTTTTCGTAGTAAGCATTATGTTTTCGTAATAGATATGACGTCACCATCGGCGACGCCTATTGCATCTATCCTCACTCATGGAGAGAAGCTAGAAAAGTTTAATGGGACTAATTTCAAGAGATGGTAATAGAAGATATTGTTCTATCTCACGACTTTGAATTTGGCAAGATTCCTCAATGAGGATGTCCTAAGTTGGATGAAGGGGAGAAAAACAAGGAAAAGATTGCTGATGTGGATGCATGAAAACATTCTGACTTCCTGTGTCGTAACTGTGTCCTCAATGGTCTAGAGAATTCCCTCTACAACGTTTATAGTCCGCTGAAAACAGCTAAGGAGTTGTGGGAAATTTTGGAAAAGAAATACAAAACAAAAGATGCCGGATCGAAGAAATTTATTGTCGGTAAATTTTTGGACTTTAAGATGGTTGATTCTAAAACCGTCATAAGTCAAGTTTAAAAACTTCAAGTGATCATGCATGATATTCATGCCGAAGGTATGATTCTAAGTGATTCATTCCATGTGGCTGCTTTTATTAAAAAGTTACTACCGTCTTTGGAAAGATTTCAAGAATTATCTCAAACATAAGAGAAAATAGTTATCACTTGAGGACTTGATTGTTTGATTGAGGATAGAGGAAGACAATAAACTTTTTGAAAAGAAAGTTGGCAGAAATCTAGAGGTCTCAAAGGCAAATATTGTTGAAGAAGGATCGAAACCCAATAAAAAGAGGAAAAAACATGGAGAGGGTTCCACCCAAAGTCTGAAAAAGTTCATTGGCAAATGCTACAATTGTGGAAAGTCTGGACATCGTGCCAAAGACTATAGAACCAAGAAGAGACAAATGACTCATGCAAATGTGATGGAACAGATTTCCAATGGTGTTGATGATATCAATCTTTCTGCCATGATTTTTTAGTACAATTTGGTGGGAAACCTCAAAGAATGGGTGGATTGATACTAGAGCAACTCGTCACATCTATGCCAACAGATCGATGTTCTCATCTTACATGCCTATGGGAGGTGATGAAAAACTCTACATTGCTAATGCATCGACCTCTCATGTTGAAGGTGTTGGAAAGGTTGCTTTGAAGATGGCATATGAAAAAACAGTGACACTAAACAATATTCTACATATGCCTGACATACGCAAGAATTTAGTGTCCGGATCTCTCCTTAGCAAGAAAGTTTTCAAGTTGGTGTTTGTATCTGATAAATTTGTACTCTCCAAGAATGAGATGTATGTTGGAAAGGGATATCTTAGTGATGGTTTGTTCAAGTTGAATGTAATGACTGTTGTACCCAATGATGATATGAATAAAATTGTTTCTATTTACATTCTTGAGTCTCTTGATATGTTGCATGCTAGATTAGGACACGTCAACTATAAGTCAATAAAGAAATTAATGGATATGGATTTATTGCCAAAGTTTGACTGTCCAAGCGAAAAATGTCAAGTGTGTATTGATTCTAAATTTTCTAAACCACCGTTTAATTCCGTAGATAATAGAATCACGGAACCTTTAGATTTAATATACACTGATATATGTGATATGAAAGCAATACCATCAAGGGTGGTAAGAAGTACTTTATCACGTTTATAGATGATTGTTCGATATATTGTTATGTTTACTTACTTAGTAGTAAAGATGAGGCTGTAAATGCTTTTAGAAATTATAAGCCTAAAGTTTAAATCCAGTTGAACAAGAAAATCAAAATGATATGGAGTGATAGAGGAGGTGAATATGAATTTCTTTTTGAGGAAATTTGTACTAAATCTGGTATTATTCACCAAATGACCGCTCCTTATGCGCATCAATCTAATGGTGTGGTAGAAAGGAAAATCTGATCATTAAAGGAAACAATAAATGCATTGTTGAATAGTTCCGATATACACAGAATTTGTGAGGGGAAGCTATTTTGATGGCAAATTTTACATTAAATAGAGTACCTCACAAAAAGATACAACAAATTCCCTATGAAAAATGAAAAGGCAGAATGCCTAACTTGAATTATCTCAAAGTGTGGGGGTGTTTGGCTAAGGTTACGGTCCCTAAACCTAAGAAGGTTAAGATAGGATCGAAAATCATTGATTGTGTCTTTATTGGATATGCTTTTAATAGTAGCGCATGCCGATTTCTTGTTCATAAATATGATGTCCTAGATATACATGTTAATACCATCATTAAGTCAAGGGACGCTTCGTTCTTTGAGAATATGTTTCCGTATAACATGGTATATGAGTCAACTGACAATGATAAGAGGCCTCGAGATACTACATCTAGAAGCGATCCCATGGAGGATGAACTTAGACGTAGCAAAGATAAAGGACTTCTACATCTTTTGGACTGGATTTTCTAACATATTTGTTAGAAAATGAGCCTCGGACTTTTAAAGAGGCTATGACATCCCCAGAAGCCATGTTCTGGAAAGAAGCCATCAATAAGGAAGTTGAATCCATCTTGTCAAACTATACTTGGGAATTGGTTGACCTTCCTCCTAATAATAAACCACCACAATGTAAGTGGGTTTTCAAGAGGAAAATGAAAGGGATGTTACTATTGATAAATATAAGGCTAGGCTTGTGGTAAACTAAGTAGCACCGATATCGACACTGACACGAGGACATGACACGATACGCCAAAAGAAAAAAAATTCGACACGTCGAGGACACGTTGTGTTAAATATATATTTTTAAATATAAAAAAAATAAAGCCAAAAAAGTGTCATATACTGAAAATCGATGAAAGCAACAATTTATTGGTTTTGTCATCATTTACATTTTGAATCATAAGCCTATAATTGATCCCACATTGGTAATGAGGGAGAAAGAGACAAACATGATGTCTTTTTAAAAAGCTAAAGAAGACATTTTGAGATTTATCTCTTGAAGGAAACAGTCCCACATTGGTTACTTAATTAAGATAATAAGTGGGATGACTTTTTAAAATGCCAATAAATGGATATGAATGATTATTTCAAATTAAATTTTTAGTGAAAAGGCTCACCATTATAATTGGCCCCTTTCAAGTGTCTCCCTAGGCCGACTTGCGTGTCAGTGAGGACACGCAAGCGTTGACCAAACTTTTTTTTATTATACTTCACGTGTCCGACACGTCGGACACGCGTGTTGACCGTGTGTCCGACACGTTGACCGCGTGTTGGGATTTCACGTGTCGGACGCGTGTCGCAACGTGTTGGACGAGTGTCCGTGTCCGACACTTGTCCGACATCGACACCCACACCAATTAGGGGTGTCGGTGCTACATAGATGGTAAAAGGCTACAAGAAACGAGAAGATCTTGACTATTTTGACACTTATTCACCAGTTACAATAATTACATCCATAAGGATGTTAATTGCCATAGCAGCGGTGTTTAAGCTTGAAATCCATCAAATGGATGTGAAAACGACTTTCTTAAATTGGGATTTGGAAGAAGAAATAGACATGGAACAACCTGAAGAGTTCATTGTTCCAAGACAAGAAAGGAAAGTATGTCGACTTATCAAATCACTCTATGGTTTGAAACAAGCACCGAAACAATGGCATGCTAAATTCGACCAAGTCATGTTGTCGAATGGTTTTAAGATTAATGAGTGTGATAAATGTGTATATGTTAAGAACACTCATAAAGGTTTTTCCATTTTGTGTTTGTATGTTGACGGCATGCTTATAATGAGTAGTAATAGTGAGATGGTCAATACGACCAAACGCATGCTCACAAGTAAATTTGAAATGAAAGATATGAGGGTTGCAGATGTTATCTTAGGGATTAAAATGCATAAAATATCTGGAGGATTAACTCTTTCTCAATTGCATTACATTGAGAAGATACTTGAAAAATGCAAGATCTAGACATTGTACTAGTAAGGACCCCGATAGATATTAATTTGCATCTTCAAAGAATACTGGTAATAGCAAGGCTCAAAATGAGTATGCTAGTATACTAGGCAGTTTAATGTATGTCATGAACTAGGCCGACATAACTTGTGATGTAAGCACGTTAAGTCATTTTACAATTAGTCCAAATGAAAATCATTGGAGAGCGATGAAACGTGTATTGGGCTACTTGAAGTATAATCAAGATTATGCCTTGTATTACACAGAATATCCAGTGGTACTTGAAGGATATTGTGATGCAAATTAGATAACCGACACAAAAGACACAAAATTCACAAGTGGGTATGTGTTTACATTTGATGGGGGAGTAGTGTCTTGGAAATCATCCAAACAAACTTGCATTGCAAGGTCTACTATAGAAGCAGAATTCATTGCTTTGGATAAAGCCGGTGAAGAAGCAGAATGGCTTCGAAACTTCTTAAAAGATATTCCTAATTGGCCAAAACCTGTGCTAGTTGTATGTATTCATTGTAATAGTCAAACGGTAATAGGAAGGGCAATGAATGTCATGTATAATGGCAATTCTCGACATATACGTCGAAGACACGATATCATAAGACAACTTCTCTCTAGTGGAATTATCATAATTGATTATGTGAAGTCAAATGATATAGGCCTGTTTGGTTCAGCATTTGACCAATGGACTTTGAGTAAATGCAAATATCTTTGGGCTAAATGTCTTTTTTAAAATGAAAGTAGTGTTTGGTAAAGTATTTTTGAAAAATACATTTGAAAGCAACTTTGACGTAAATGCCGTTTGGTGAAAAATATGCTTTGCAAAGTATTTTTACTTTTTTATATAAAAAAGTGGCGGAGGGTGATCGCCGACGGCGGCGGGAGGCAACTAGTGACCGGAGGACAGCGGTGGGTTGGCGGCTGCGACCGGCAACAGAAGGTGGCGGTGGTGACCGGCGACGATGACGACTCGCGACAGCAGGGCCACCGGTGGGGGTGGTGGCGACAGGCGGCGACGACCGATGGCAGCAACGGTGACTGGCGTGCGGGAGGTGGCAGGTGAATGTGACAAAGTTAAAAAAAAAAGTAGTTGCATTTGAGATGCAACTTCCCATAGTACTTCTAGAGGTACTTTGGCCTAAAGGCCTTTGGAGAGCATTTGAGACAATTGCATCTGCCAAAATGAGCAAAAAAATGAACCAAACAACATTTGCATTTGGCCAAGGGACTTTGGAGTCCCAATGCTCATCTCAAATGCTGAACCAAACAGGGTCAATATTACGGATCCATTAACAAAATGCCTAATTAGAGATATAGTTGTGAAAACATTAAGGGGAATGGGTTTCAAGCCGATAAATAAGTCGTCGTAGTGGAAACCCTACATAGTTGACTGCAGATCCCAAGATCTAGGTTTAAAGGGACAACAAAGTTATGAAGCCGAATTCTCTACTCATTCTCATATAGAGACATATTAGGTTAAACATAACCTTTAATGATTCTGAATCGAATATGTGATATATTGCACATTCAGAAATAACCTATGTAAGTGGGAAGTAAAGGCCGCTTCTGTGAGAATTGAAAAGGCCGAATTCCTATAGCACTCATGAGATCAGGCGGTGTTCATGGCCAAAACGAACACAACAGTGAGAACTAACTTTGTTCGAGGAAAAGTTGTGTGTTTTCGATTGTCTAAGCTTACACCAAAAGTCGACAGTTCAAAGACATTGAATCTACTAGTTGACCGAGTAAGTCCGATAGGTCTCTATTAAGGTAATTTCAAAGTCTCCAACTACTTATCTCAATGTAACGTTCTCTCATGGAATAATTGCACATTACATCTCATTCATGTGGGAGATTGTTGGGATTTATGTATAAATCTCATAAAAAGATGAATGAGAAGTGTGGATGGATGAGTCCCACATGGGATCAGAGAGATGAAAAATGGTCATAAATATTGAAACCTCACAAATGGGTTTGGGCCCCAAGGGGCACCCTATTTTTGTGGACGGGAGAGGATCTATGCAAAGCTAGGTCGGCCCACATGCGTGAGCCACCACGGCCGGTCTGGTGTGGTTCTGTTTGGGCTCGGGCTTGAATTTGTTCCTATCTTTTTACTCCCATTAGTTTATTTTTTTCCGTCGTTGAAACTGAATGGACGTGACTATTCGACATCTCTCATCGAAATTGAATGAACACTTCAACGACAAATCGGTTCATGCCGTTTCGACAAAACTGTTCGACTTCGTAACAACTCGTCGAAATCCTTTGACTTCGACGAACCCATTCGGTGTTATGACGTTTCGTCGACATCCCTCTTCGATGAAACTGTGTGACTCTTTGTTCACGTTTATTTTTTGAAACCGTACGGATTTGTGTCATTTCATCGACACATTTTACCAATGTAACCGTATGGTTTCGTGACTCTTTATCAACTATTTATTAACCTGAGTTTTCCGAAACAATAATGGTGTTTTCCGGCACTTCATTCTTTTCCAAAAAATTGCATTCTACGGTTTTCTCATTCTCATTGTGCGATTACTCCACAAAATGGTGTTCGAAGGTTTCCTCTGAAACAAGTACCGATTTCGAGGAAATGCGATCCGTTCTATCCTAAGAGGCAATTGTCCAAGAACCTTGGGTAACGATTGAGGGGACAAATTTATCTTAAGGACACAACGTTATTTCGTTGGGCTCGGATCATTCATCTACATTTCGGATTACTTATTTGCGATTGGTTTCAAATTTATCTATCAACCTAATTTTCATATACGAATTTCAAGTTACCCTAATAGGTTCCAACATTCATCCCTTCGCAATACTCAAGATGGTAATAGCATTCACATCGGCAATGTACCTAGTGTTGGCCATGTGCATCGGTCTCGAGACGGCTTACTTTACGGCTGGGTGCTATTGTGACATTCTTTCTCTGACGGTTCGTGGATCATTTAGGGAAGCCAAATATAGGATTACGCCCAATGAGAAACTATCTATGGAACGTACTCTTTCATTACAAATTAATCTAATTAGCGTGTCTATAATTCACATCACACTTCTTAGTTTATAATATTTGCTAGGATGATCTGACCAAAAAAATTGCTAGGACGATGCAAATCGTGTAAATCATTGTTCTAATCACGCACAATGTGCATCACCTATGTGAATAAACTACTTTTCCAACCGAGAGAGAAATATGAATGTACGTTATTACCCTTCTTTGCCAAGATGCAACATTCAGTCTGCTGAGGTTATTATGGGCATACAAAAATTGAGACAGCGCATTATAAGTAAAAATTTCAAGGTCGGGACTCGGGAATATGTAAAAAAATTTCGATTTTCTTGGGCTCAGTGGTAGTTTAAGTGAGAGATGTCTAGGCTTTGTTCGTTTCTGGATAAAAAAATGTTTTCCAAATATTTCAAGGTTCGGTTCATTAAAATAAATGAGTCAAGAAAAATATTTTTTGCTTATGAAAAAAAGCACATTGAAAAGTGGGGAAAATAATTTCTTATTTTGAGAAGAGGAGAATATTTTTCCTCATCTTTCCTCCCTCCATTCCTTTACATTCATTTTCTTTTTAATTAATTTTTATTTTTCTTTTATTTTTATTCTTTTTCAACATTTTAAATTTTTTCTATTTTTATCTTTATTTTATTATTTTATTTTTTGTTTTCTTTTTCTTGCTCTAGTCATTCGCTATGGTGAAGGTCGACCAACCACTAGCGAGGCTCGCCTCAAGTGGGACTGAGCGTTGTCGGAACAGGTGAGGTGATGGCTCGGCCTCGCCTACTGCCAGATTTGGAAAATATATATCCGACTACTAAGAAGGAGTCTAGGAATTTTCCTGGTTCTGATCTTATTCCAGCAGATGACTTCTTTTATGGATTCCGGTATGAATCTGCATCTGATGACTACAAAATAGTTCAGGGAAATGGGTCTACAAAATATATCATGGCGATATTTTCAGGAAAATTGTCAAAAAAGTCATAAACCTATTACACTTTTGCCAATTTAGTCCTAAACCTTTTAATTTTGCCAATTCAGTCCTAAACCTTTTTTTTTGTACCGATTCAGTCCTAAACTTTTTTGCGTTTGTGCCAATTCAGTCCTTCCGACTAATGTTAATCGGCCGGCGCTGAAGTGGACGCCGACCGGCAATGACATGACATTTCTTAAATAATAATTTTAATTTTAATTTTAATTTTAATTTTTTTAAATTTTTTTTAATATTTTTTAATTTCTTTTTCTTATTCACTGTTCTTCTCCCTACGCCTCTTCCTCAGCGCAGCCATGGCGTTTCTAGCTTGGGGTATGCTTGCGCCTGCGCCTGCTTGGATCGCCGCCCACCTTCGTCCTCGGCCGTCATCAAACACAAATTAACTAAAAAGATTAGAGAAACTAGTCTGTGCTCAACCCACCATGGCGTAGCTTGGACTGGTATGAAGCAGGCGAAGCCATGCGATCTGGGTGAGCTGGAGCTCTCTCGACCATGGTGTCGCCGTAGCACGACAAGCGCGCCATAGCGGGGACTCCTAGTGAACAAGAGAAGCCATGGCCAGGCGAGCTCAAGCTCGCGCAACCATGGCGTTTCTAGATCTGGGCGAGCTCGAGCTCGAGCTCGCCCGGCCATGGTGTTGGCTTAGCTCACCTAGCCATGCCCAACGACGGCGTCGCCATGGCCGTGCTCCCCCAGATCTGGCGACATCGTGGCCGGGCGAGCATGAGCTCGCCCAGATCTGGGGACATCGTGGCTGCGCGAGCTCGAGTCCTATTCTCGGAAGTGCAGGCGGTGGGCGAGGTTGAGCTCGCCCAACGACAACCCCACCGGACTCGCCCAGTGACAGCGGCTCCGGTGGCCGGGGAGGGACCTCGTTGAGCCTCGATTCCACTCGAGAGGAAGAAGGCGGAGTCCAATCTAGAGGGAGAAGCAGGAAGGAGGAAGACAATGAACAGCAAAATTAAAAAGAAAGAAAGAAAAAAGAACAAAACTAAACTAATAATTTGAAAAACTAATAAAATATCATTAAATTTTGTCCGATCAACGCCGATCAAGGCCGCGTCAGCGCCGGCAAGGCCAAAGTTGGCCGGATGGATTAGATTGGCATAAACACAAAATGTTTAGGACTGAATCAGCATAAAAACAAGTTTAGGACTGAATTGGCACAAACGCAAAAGGTTTGGGACTGAATTGGTAAAATTAAAAGGTTTATGACTGAATTGACAAAAGTATAATAGGTTTAGGACATTTTCGACAATTTTCCCCGATATTTTCATTCAAATCGGTTCTTGGAGAATGACACAAGTCCAACAAGAAAGCCACCTCATTGTTTACGATCGAGGAGTTCATTAGAAATGGGCCATGCACTGGTGTATTACTAACGAGAGAAACAAAAAAAGTGAGAACAATTATGTTATTTGATTTGTCAGAAGAGAAATTCCATGAGGTGCTTTCTGTTCTTGAAGTCGAAGGGGACATAGTTTTCGAGGGACTCGAGGTTGGTGGAGCCAATTTGTTCGTCTACCACAACACACACACACGGATGTTGTGAGGCGAGGATAATGAATGAGCATTGGAGAGGAGGATCACAGACAAAATTGTTTAGCGTCTTGACTGAAGGCATACCTGGCAACAAAACATACACCGGGATCGGAAAAATCATTTTTCAGTTTGTGTGTACCATATGATTCTGTTCAATTCAGAGAGGACAATACTTATAAGGATTATCCCTTTTAGAGTGACGATGGTCTCTAATTTGCCATCTATATGGAAACTCTTATTTCTCCCTATCTTAACTGTGAGCCACCAAGAATCTAATTCCTTTAAGAGTTGCTCTAGTGGATTTTGTTTTAGCGTTTTCATTAGAATTTTACTTTTTTGGAGAGATCTAGCCATCTTGACCATTCACTTGGTTTTGTTAAGTAGTGGATATTCGACTATAATAGATTGTGTTAAAGCGAGCACGTCATGATCTTATCTATTGATTCTGTTGCAGTGGAGCAAGACGCAATTCTAACAAGAGAACCATGAAAATAGGTTTCCATAGAGACTTAACCACAAGTTCGACGAAAATCAGAAGGTTGAGGTTCAGCATCTATGAGAGACACAGCTAAATGTGCTTATTGACCGAGGAACACAAGCAGAATCCATTGAGCACATGTTGGAGAATCCCTCAAATTTTCCTCTTTCCCTTGAAAGTTCAGTCACTTAATTCCATGCGCACACTATCTTCCCAATGCTGCTGCACTTATGCTTTCACCTTGTTTCCTCTACCTGGGATCTGCCATGCCCGTTGCTTTCGAAGTTATGGTTGCTGCAAAACAAGTAAAAACAAAATGGAAAAGGGAAATCTCAGGGCGCAGCAGCAATAGCCATTAATCACCACATACAGATACAAAGGAACCAAAATCAGATTATTGGACATCACATATTCTTGAATCGATTAAAACAAAATGGAAAAGTGAGAGCATCATCGTGAAACATACTAACTGAAGTAAGAGAACATGGTGTTCAATAAATTTCATCTTCATGGCAATACTCTGGATAGCATTAGAATTCGCATCGGCAATGTACGCAGTGCTGGCCAAGTGCATCGGCCTCGGATTGACGGCTTTGATGACTGCAAGTGCTTTGTTGCGACATTATTTTTGTGGTGCAAAGATCCGTTAAAAAAGCGCAATCTTGAATGACGCCCATTGAGCAAGAACTCGCTCTTTCGTAATGGAATAATCTGATTTGCAGGACTGCGAATTATGTGACACTTCTTAGTTTGTAATTGCCTTTGCTAAGATGATGCGAATTAGTGATGGAATCAAGTTCAACGTGCCTCGTCCTTTTGGTATTTGGTACACGGGCTTATGTGAATAAGCTGCTTTTCCCAGTCACAAGAGAGTTCGACCAAAAAAAAAAAAGTCAGAAGAGAGTGGAAAGAATGAATGTACGTTATTACCCTTCTATGCCTGGATGGGACCTTTATTATGCGAAGGACATTATGGACACTATGTTTATTCTGCGAAGTATTTATGGGAAGGTACAGGTTTACCTCAAACACAACACACAACCCTCGCCTCCACCCCGTCGCTGTCGAACCCGACGTCTCCGGCGCTGCTGCACACGACGCGCAACAGCTGCCACGCCAACGAGCCCCCTCAGCCTCTCTGTCTTCTGCCTCCCCCATCCGCTCACTGCTTGGTCCCGCAACCTCGCCGTCGCCGATTCAATCGACCTCGATCGCGTTGCGCGAGATTTAGGGCTCGGACGGATCCTGTTCTGTGCCGAGTAAGCTTCTTCACTTAGTGCAAACATTTGAAATCTTTCACTCGAAATTTCCTGCCCAATGAGGAGAATACTTGGTGAGGATATCGTCATCGAGATAAGTCCTTGATGCGATTCAAATGCGTCGCTAAACAGTGGCAGTCTCTAATATCTAACCCGGACTTTGTCAAGTCACATCTGCAGAGGCTAAAGGCAGGGGATATAATTTCTAGTCAGAGAATCTTCAAGACAAATCCCCCGGAGACCATAAACTATGAAGCGCTCGATGGCGGCTGGGGCGGTTTTAATGACCGCCCGGTGGTGAAGTATCATCAGCCAAGAATGGGCATGGACGTTTCTAGCTGTGATCCTCCGAAACTCATGGGCTCTTGCGATGGCTTGGTATGTTTGTCTGTTCACGGCAGATTTGTCCTCTATAATCCGACCACTAGGGAGTCTAGGAATTTGCCCGGTTCTGATCTTGGTCGAATAGATAAGTTAATCCAGGGATTAGGATACGACTCTCGATCTGATGACTATAAATTAGTAGGAAGCATGGTTCCCGAAAATTGGCCGGAGGATTCTGGAGAATGGGAGGTGGTAATATTTTCGCTCAAGTCCTCTTCTTGGAGAAGGACACAAGCCCGACTTGAAAGACACCTCTCGCTCTTCGGAGTAAGGCGGGGAGTTTATTGGAACGGGGCCTTACACTGGTGCGTCGTCGACAATAACAAAGAAACGGCCGAGATTGCGATTACATCATTTGATTTGTCGGAAGAGAAATTCCAGCATGTGCTTTCGGTCCCCAAAGTCAATGTGGATATGCATCTCTGGGAACTTGGGATTCATGGGGCCAATCTGCTCATATTCAGCGGCTCCTATGGCGGTCGCTTCCAGGCGTGGACAATGAGTGAATACGGGAAAGGAGGGTCCTGGGTAAAATTGTTCAATGTCTCGACTGAAGGAATACCTAACTACGATTACAATTACTGGGAAAAAATCCCGGTCGCGTACACAAGGAGTGGGAAAATCGTTTTTCAACTCTCTTTGTACGAGATGATTCTGTTCAATCCGAAGGACAATACTTACAAATATTATCCAATCGAGAAGGGCGGCTATATTAACTCTATTATCTATGTGGAAACTCTTGTTTCTCCTTATCTTGGTTGTGAGCCATCAAGAATCTAGAGCAGTTGTTTTAACTTTTAAGTATATTTTGTCTTCACCATTTTTTAGTTTGAGTTTTCTTTTTTCAGGGTATCCAGCCATTTTGAGCTTTTGAATGGTAATATGAAATTTGAAGAAGAAAGAGAAGCATTATCTAGATTCTATTATGAGATCTGGTCATTCATCAGTAACCTCACCGTCGTGCTTTCTCAGTACTATATGTCCTCACCAGATGTTTGGGCTCGACGAATGACAATTCGATTATCTCTGATTTGCTTGGGTACTGACTTCAACAGCTAATTTCGTCTGATCTGACTTGCTTACAATCGTTCACTGAGTCACGTTATTTAATGAATATTCCACTTCCACTATAATCATGAACATGAGAGAGAGAGAGAGAGTTCTAACGACAGAACTGTAAAAGAAGATTTTCACAAAAACTTTAACTGAGGACAGAAGCAGGATACAGTCATTACGTGTTGAAGATCTGTCATTCTTTCTGTTTCACTTGAAAGCTGAACACTTTGTTTCGATGCGAGCTTCCATGGAGAGCGAGAGCCCGTTACTAACAAACTGGAAGCAACAAGCAATCATCTTCCCAATTCATATGCCAATTGTGCCATAGCTTCGTTGAGTCCTATCATGCGCGTCCTTAGAAGAGGTGGTCAATTTAAGTTTGCAATGGCACTATTGCAATGACTTAGCAGACACTATCCTTCCCCATTGCTGCTGTACTTATGCTTTCACATTGTTTCCTCTACCTCTGACCCATCATGCACGTTGCTTGCAACCTCCTTTCAGATGAAAGAAAGAAGATAGCGCTTGGACGGCAGTTTACTATGCTAATTGAAGTAAGAGAACATCAGAAACAGCAAATCTCATCTTTTTCATTGGACTGTTTCAACACATAATCTCATCTAGCGTCTCAACATACACTTGAAACCTTTACCTACGCCGGTCATTGCCTGAGTTGAGAAACTCTTGACTGTATTCTTCTCGGGGTCATCCAAGTTCCCAACATCACGATATACCCCAATTACCTACTCCCTCCTCCGTAACAAACAAATGTTTCCGAGCCAAATCTTGCTTGGAGGCAACTTTGTGCTTATGGCCACATATACAGTTTTGTCCATGATGGCCTTACTCTATGTTCTTTCCTATTCATGCTTCGTATTTTGTTCAACTGGATGGTACGGGTGCAACCAAGTAACCAATCTCTAGTCCAAGCCCTACAATGGGGAGGGGAGGATCGATCTCCGGCGGCAGAATCGCTCAAATAATCTCTCCTCAGCTTATGGAAAGAGACGAGCCTCTTGCAAAACCCCAATGCAAGGACTGATTCCCACATATCCCTTCAGAGGAAGGCAGTTCAAATTTACCATTTCTTGCAACCCTCTTCTAGGAATTTCCCTTCACAGCAGAAATATCAAATATGCATCTGTCAAAATTGCTTCTAAAGTGACTGAAATGACCACTCAAGAACTTTAATCGTCAGATGAACAATTCTAGTCAAGTCCAACAAAAATTTAGAAGCCGCTTGTATTAGTACGATAATTAGCTTTAGCTTTAGGGTTTGGGATTTTTCTGGATTGTGTATTAGTTAGATTCTTGCCATCCAAGAAACAGAAAAAACTGTTGCAAGACCTGACAACTTGGAGCCGGAACTTTAAGTGGACCATCGACTGCAGTGATCGCAGTGTCCTCAATGCTGCGAATGATTTCTTCGAATGTTCCACACGAGTTCATTTTCCTGTGGTATGGCCATGGCCAGACTAATGTTCAGTGGCTTTACTCATTCACAGAAACAAGGATAAAACTTTTTATGCCAGAATCCATTGGGAACTCATAATTAGAGTTACATCATCATCATCGTTTTCCCAAAACTGAACTGGCTGTTCTTTTATATTCCTCTCAATTAAAACTGAACTGGCAGTTCTTTTATGATCCTCTCAATTCTCTTGGACTTCCAGGATAACACGCTCTCTTTTTGGTAAAAATCAGAAGTCTAGTAGTGGCATAATCCATTAAGCACGTAGAGGTAATGCCACCCAACAACCTGCAAGTCATGCTCTGCTGTGAATCACAACTGGATCGAACTTTTCTGGAGTAGGATATGTTGCATTTGACTTTGCTAACTTGGATGCGTTGTTCCTTTGTATGACTGAACTATGCTGGATTTAAAAGGTGGTGATCATTTTAGTTGCAGCACCACCAAGCGATCTTAACTTAGAAGGGACAAACAGCATCACCATCTCCAAATAAATATTGTTGCCAATCCAAGGCAAGCGATGCTATGTTTTCCCATCCAACTTGAACAGCGGCCATACACACATAAGTTCTATCAAGAGAATTACAGCTCTTAAATAGAACTTTCTCCTTTGCTTCCAGCTTAGACATTTTTATCGGTAACTTTCTGTTCTGTTGCTTTAGTTGTGTTCAGTCATGCGCGCTTCTAGCTGCATTTGGAAAGGTATGGATTTTTCCTCAGAAGCTTTGAGTTGATTTTCCTTCCTTGCAATTCTATTTTCCTAGGCTTCCTTCTCATCGACTAAAAAATCACTTCCCCTTCATGCAACGGGGACTAAGATCTATCCATTGAAAAAGTCTACAATCATCAACCTGTCCAAGACAAGCAAGAATTTCAAATTGAGAACTGTACATTATGCCTGAGTCGAATAATTTGAATCATTTTCCCATAGAAGACCGATCTTCCTCTCTTGCAAACTTTGCATTAAGCATAACAGTGACAAAAAAAATCTTAAAAGTTAACTTAGGGCAATCAACAGCTCAAAACTTGTGAAAGAAGCTTCAAAATCAACGATGCACGGTATATAATGAAAATTAACTCGTAGAAGCCCAAATCCATAATCAACAATGTACAAGTTTATCAATCCTAAATCTATTACAGAAAATCGAAAACCCATCACCTCCCATAAAGGGCAATGGTTGAACATCCTTTCCAGATTTTTAGAGCTCCCAGATGCATAGAGAATGAGCCGCCATTGATGCTTGCACGAAATGGGACTAACTTAAATGCTGGAGCTATTATGTGATGTGCCCGTTCATGGCGCTACTCCCAATTGAAGCCATTAAAGATCCTAGCACACCAATTGAAGTGCTCTTCATGTTACGGATTGCTGCAGATAGGCTACGGCAGACATTCTCCATTTCCAAAGGTTCGCTTTTCTCTTTGCTCATCCTAGGTGTTTTCCATGGGAGAACATTCCCATATCTCTATGGACTTCAACAAGGTGAGTCATCCTTTTTGTAAGATGCACACTAGAATACATAGTCAAATAATTCAAGCTACATGAATGTTTGGAGATCTGATGTTCACCTTGAATGTGCAAGGCAGATATTTTAGCAAATCTGATAACCGACCGACCGATTTAGCATTAAAAAATTTCCCTAAGGTGATGTATTTCTTGTAGAACAGACTATGTCATTGATGCTGGAAAAATATGCATATCTACAAATTAACTTGAAGTATGCAGAGGAAAAGCCAGAATTCTACCTCAGCAAAATTGGTTTCAAGAAGAGCTTAAATCAGACTGGGGCTTGTCAATCCAAGATATAAGTGACAAGGTTTTTCCTTACCAATCCATTTGACCAACCCTGGAATGGATAATATGGTGTAGGCCACCCTCTTTATTCGGTTGTTGGTTCTAATATAGGTTTTTGTATTATCCAGGCAAAGAATAAATTTTTTTTTCTGATGATCATTGGTCAATGGATAAAGGACTTGCCTGTCTGTATTGATGTACTTGCAGGTTGCAGCTGCAGGTGCTTCTCGAAGAGAGAGGTTGAGAATTCAGCAAATTTTCCTCTTTAAAATGTACTTTTTCTGAATACTGTCATAGATAGTGAATCACTAACATCTTATGTTTCTTCTGCAGGAGGAAATTCTAAGGTGCTTTTATCTATTTTGGTCAGCACTTTGACCATAAAAATGTTGCTGGGAAAACCCTTACTGCGGATAGATGTTGCTTATGCGACCTTGCAGGTAGCACGTCGTGCTAAATAGCAAACTTCACTTACTATAACAGCAGCGGATACAGATTTAATCAAGCAAGTAAAGAGGTTATTGTAGAACTTGTTTGAAGGATTAATTCCTGGATATGTTTTACATAAGAGAAATTGCCGATCTGCAGTCTGCCTACAAGAGTTGCATCTCAGAGCTTTCTCAAAAGGCATGTACAACTATTAACTTCTGCTTCACATCTTTACGAAGATTGCGATACTTAGATGGCCAAGTTAATTCTATAGCATGGTTTTAACATTGATGGTTTGAGTAAACATAGTAAAATCATTGAGAAAGTACACCTGGAGTGCCTTAATTTTCGTACGGTGTGCACTCAAGTGCCTTAACTTTCAAAGTGTGCACTTGAGTGCCTAAAATTTGAAAAAGTGTTCACTTAAGTGCCATCCGCTGACGTGGCCGCCGGAAAAGGTGAGGTGGCCGCCGGAAATGCTGACGTGGCATCGGCGATCCGATTTTTCTGAATATTTAATGTATACGTGGCATTTTCTTTACATTTTTTTTATAGTTTCTAAAAATTCAGAAAAACAAAAAAGGCAAGAAAAAGATAAAATCAATGAAAAAAAAATTAAAAAAGAGAAACCCTTCTCAGTGGTGGCCGGCGATTGCCACCGGCCGACCCAAGGGCCGGGGTTGGCTCGCCCTAGGCCGGCGAGGCCGACGGCCTTGATCAACAGCCGCCGCGGCCTCCATAGTGGCGATTGAGGGCTTCGAGTCCTCGATTCAGCCAGCAGAGGGGCCGTTGCGGCCCCAGGTGACGGTCGTCGCCGCCTCGACAGTGGCGATTCAGGGCGCGACGACCTCGGCCAGAGTTGGTGAGGGCTTCGAGCCCTCGATTCCGCCAGCCGAGGCCGCGACGGCCGTTGCCGGGGCCCGTCGCAGCCTTGTTGACCTAGGGCGAGGTGACCCTGGCCCTTGGGCCGATCAGTGGTGGCCGGCAGCGACCCTCGCCGGCAACCATAGAGAAACCCTAGGTTTTTTTTTTTTTTTTTTTTTTTTAATTTTTCATTAATTTTTTTCCTTTTGTTTTTCTGAAATTTGAATAAAAATAAAAAAAAATGAAAACTATTAAAAAAATATAAATAAATCCCACGTGGCCTCAAAAAATGAATAAAATAATTTTGGAATAGCACTTAGTTGAACGATTTTGGCCGGAATAGACACTCAAGTGCACACTTTGAAAGTTACTTAAATGGATGCCGTACGAAAGTTAAGGCACTCCAAGTGTACTTTTCCCTAAAATCATCACTACCTTCCTTTCTTGAATTTAGCTCATCTTTTCAGTTCCAATTGTTGTTGTTATCCTGACCTTTATTACAGAAACAAAGATAGAACTCTCGCTTGTCACATTTACCAATTGCACAAATTATGGTTGCACTACTGGTGGTTCTTCACCTGTTCATGATAAGCATAACTTTAAATCCTGAACTTGCTATTGTCAGAATGGCTGCAGAAACACATATACAGCTTCTAGTTACATTGCTGGTTATTCTAAAAGCTTTCAGCTTCTACAGGTCTTGATCAATACTTGATTTGACAGCTTAAGATCCTAGTGATAGTTCTGCTGGGGCACTGTACTTTAGCTAATGGAGTAAAAGAAAAGTGACCATCTCTTTTCTCGCTAAACTATGCTGGTCATTTAACTGCAAATAATAGAGTTTTTGCTCTAGAGTCTTACACCAACGAGCTTAATTTCCGCTTCAATCTCCATATGTTTTGAATTGGTCAATGATTGAGATGGCCACAAACGAATATTTCAGTCAATCCCTGCCATTTTGTATTCTTAACGAGGATTCTATTGTGCTATAACTTAATAATATAACTCTGAGTTACTTGTCCTTGCTATCATCTTGTTGTAGTTGCTTTGTTGAATGTCTGGACACTGAGGAAAGGATAGTATTGGGAATGAGAACATTTGAAAAACAGTTGGCATGGCGTCAATTGAGGATAAGATGAAGAAACTCTTTTAAGATGGTTTGGATATGAGGAAAGATCGACTTAGCGGCCAGAATGAGAATAATTGATGTCATAATGGAGGTGAATGGTCAAGGAACAGGGGAAGGCTGAAAACACATGGGTATATCATGGTTATTATGATGTTACAGATGCTATAATACAACGGAGAGTACCATGGTGTAAGAAATCCATGCAATCCACTACGTGGGAAAAGGCTTGATTTTTGTTGGCGATATGATGGAAAGGACTTTTTAAGTTCAGTTTCTGTGCAAATGTCTTACTACTATGCCTTTTCTTTCTTATAGCAAAAATGATGTTGGCTGTCGTAAGGTCGGTTGCATAGAACCCATTCTGGATATGATGGCTGTGGTGTTAGAGAGTCACCCACCTACTGCACTTGTGGCCAGATCAACCATTTATGCCGTTTATCGCACTGCACAGAACTTCTCTTCAATCCCTATTGTGTCTAAGGATAAGAAGGCTAGTATGGTAATCGCCAAATGCTGCACCCTTTTCAGTGCTTGTTCAAATGCTTTCTTATGCTAACTTTGCATGTCTCACCCTTCCAGGCTTTCCCTGATTTAATTGGATCATTTTAATGTCAAGTCGAAGATAAAATGATCACTTCTGGTGCCTTTCGCAAAATTTTCCGACCAAAATTTCCATTTGTCATTAATAATTATTTTTTAATGTAAAATAACAATTAAAAATGATAATGAGTCCACGTGGGTTGCCTAGTGGACTTCTACACTTTAAAATAAATTCAAATAAATCAAAATCAAATTTAAAATTTATATAAAAATAAATTTGTTTAAAATACAAATTGTATATAAAATAAAATTAAAAATAAACTTTAAAATTTAACAAAAAACCTTTAAAAAATAAAATAAAAGAGATAAACCTTATCAGGCAGTGAGTGCTTTCACAAGTCCTTGGCACCCCCCCCCCCCCAAATGGCTGGCGGTGGTGGGCACAGCCAGAGGGGCTTGTCGAGCCTCGGCCAAGGGTCGGCAACCCCTGTCGGTCGTAGGCGAAGGCCTGTAGGCCCTTGCCTAAATCTTGCCGAGGGCTGCAACTGGCGACTAACTCCGCTAGTGGTGTATTCCCATGTCCATCATGAAATGGAAGTGTTGTTCCAGGCTAGACTATACACCTAGAAGGGGTGAATAGGTGTATATATCGAATTACGACAAATAATGCGAAATTGATAAAAGAATTGAAATTGAGATAACACAAGTGATAGCAAAGTATTGCAGTGCTTCTGCCAGATGGTTAATAGATGCAGTTGATAGAGGCAGAAAGAGTAGGAAAGCATTGCACACAAGATTATAGTGGCTCGACTTTTGAGGGCCTACGTCTACTCTCCCACACTAATAGCCTACTGGCTGGATTTCACTAAGTATCCGAATAAGAGATTACAGAAACACGAGTGACTGCTTGAACTTCCACTGCTTCAATAGAAGCGGACTATGCCTCTACCAATATTTTTCACTCGGCACTCTTTCTCTGCTTCACTTTCTCTTACGGGATTCACTAAGGTGCTTTTAGACAAACAGTGAAGCTCTCCTTGAATGAGGTCTGTTCTTTCTTGGTCCTCCTCCGTTCTTTGAACTTCGTGCTCTTTATAGTCCTCGTCCTCCAAGCTCCCCGCTGGATAGATCCACTCCGAAGATCAATCACCAAAACTAGCCGTTGGTTGACTGACAAAAGATCACTAGTCGTTTACGGTAAGATACACCAGAAGTTTGGAAAGATATATTCGCCCATACAAATATATCGAAGACCTTTATTAAATAAAGAATCTAATTAAGGTATTTGCCTAAATATTGAATTGGCAATCAGGATAACCTTTAAAAGGAAAACCTTTAGGAAATCATTTTGATTGACACCATGACGAAATGACTTAGTATCGAAATCTTTTTCCAGATCATTGACCGTTAGTGGGGAAGTTTGATCTGCTACAACAGAAAATAAGATTTAGTTGGAATATATAATCGAAGTATGCGAACGTCCAACCAGTGTGCCTCTGCCATATGATTTGCCTGCTTCTATTAAGATGGATATGTTAGGGATAAACACAGTGAAATAAATATCCTTCAAGTTCAACCAAATTCTAATTATCAAGACATGAATGGTTTTGTTTACGTTAAAATCAACAATAATTTCCTAACAATCTCCCCCTATTTTGATGGAGACAAAATCATTTTCTCGAATTTCGATAATGCTTATAAAGAGCAGAGTAAACTTACAGAACAAACAATCTGGCTGTGTCTCTCCCCCTTTTTGTCACCATCAAAAGATCAGAGATAGTCATAAGGCAAACAATTTATTTAAACATGCAATTTATAGTACGTCAGTACATTGCATGCTAGCATAACCATGTTAGAAAATGCAACAAAGCATGAGGGTGGAGAATCATTTTGGAGGTTGTGAAGAAGAGGATGGTTTTGATGTGGCAATGTCAAAGGGAACGCCAACAAGGTTGAAGGTGGTCAAGTCCCGCAGCCGCATATCGAACACCTCTGTTAAGCTCTTCATTTCTCGGGCCAGCAAAGCTTGGTTTTGAGCAAACATAACCAGATCCCCTGAAACCTGGTCTTGAGCTTGCTTGACTTCAACTGGTAGACAGCTTTCAATGGATTTCAGGCAACTTTGAAGAGCATCAGTTTGCTTGAAGAGTTCTGCCCGGAGAATATTGATCTGCTGCTGCATCTTCTCTTGTCCCTGCTGAATGTTTAAGAGATGCTGTGAGAAGTTCTCAAATGCTTGTATCAATTTCTCCCCCTGAGTGTCAGCCCCTTCTTTAAGACTGGCAAGATCAAGTTTGTCAGCAAGAACAGTTCGCTCCTCTTCACGTTGAGCTCTTTCACTGCGAAGAACTTCAAAGTATTTGTTGACACCTGATTTTTGACCAAGTCCTTTTTCAATTTTATTTTTTGATTTTATTTTTTGAAAAATCACAAAAAATTCATAAAAAGTCAAAAAAATTACAAAATCAACTTTGGTGGCCTTGGCCAAGCCCAAGGAACCATTCTTGACCAAAAAATAATTTTTCATATTTTTCACATTTTTTAGTATTTTTAGAAAATAGAAAAATACTAGAAAAATCAACAAAAATAGAATTTGAGGTCACAAAAATATAGGAAAATAGTCAATATTTTTCTTTTAAATCCCTTGTCATTTTGACCTCATCAATAGTTGAAATTAAAGTTTAATTTTGTGTGTTTCTTTGTAACGCACAAGGTTAAATTTGCCAAAAAATACGTTTTGAGTCTTTTTATTTGCAATTTTTTTTGCATTTTACGAGTCTTGACATTCAACTTGATTGCCCGACATTTCAATTGGGTTCAATTGTGTGCCAATTTGATCAATTTTGGCTTTAGGGACCTAATTGCATAAAAATTCTTTTCATTTTTGTCCCTAAAGTGCCAAATCCAAAATTAAAATTTTCTGAGGGACACCCATAGAACCCCAGTGCTTCCTCCCTATAGTTTTTGACCCACTGAATCTAATGATGGGCTCGATTGGGGCCGATTCGTCCATTAGGAACCCCAATTTGCCAAAAATCGATTTTGGATCTTATTCAACATTTGGGGTTTTTGTTTAATTCCACTCATTTTTGCACTAAATCACCATACTAGATGGGATTCATCTCATGGAAGCCGATTTCCAAATTTAATTTGAGAAATTAGGAATTTTGGTGGGTCAATTTGTCCCATTTTTGGCAAACCGGGTCAACTGGGTCGGGTTGACCCAACCCAGTCAACCCGGTTGACCAAGTTAGAACAGAACGCTTCGTTCTTGTTCTTTGCACGCAGAAAACTCACGAAGAAAGCAACGGCACAAGGAGGGAAAGAAAAAAAGCGAGAGGAAGCTCGATCAATAGGGAGAGGAATTGACACACCCAAGCGCAAAAGAGCTCCGAGACATTCATCCAATCGAGCTCGAAGCCAGGGCGCCAAAAACGCACGCACTTTCAGCACGTGAGAGGAACTGAAGAAATCCACTCGCAGAAACCGTTCGGGTATAACGGTGGAAAGAGAAATCTGTTAGAAGCATCAGTTAAAAGAGAGAGGAGAACGAACAGAGAGGAGGGGAGTCTGTTCGCGCAAAGAGAGCTCGCGAAGGGCAGAGAGATAGAGAGAGAGAGGAAGACGGCGACCGAAGCTTGCCAAACCTGTGCAAGCTTCGACTGACCCCTACCGGCGAAACCGAAGCCAGCGACGCCCGTTTTCGAGTTCCCTGATTCTCAGAGAAGCGACCGAACCCTTCCAATCGGCCTCTCGTCTCGAAAAACGGTGAGGCTCCTCCTCGTGCTTGGCTTCGGCCTCTAATGGCGACTTGCGATCCACTCGATCGTTTTACGTTTTATGAGTCGCAATTTACTCCTTGTGCATCACTGAGCATTTTCCATTTGATTTCTTGCATTTTCCCTATGTGAAACATCGGGTCTGACCTCCGACCATCCAAACCTACCGAGAGCTTGAGAGCTCGACCCGAGCGAAACCAAAGCCTCGCAATGGCCAGGTAAGTCTTCTCGAACTCCTAGGATGCTTCTTGATTGATTTTGTGGGATAGATCTCGCTGGGAATGGTTAGGACGATGGCTCGCCGGAGATTAGCTCCGGCCTTGATTTGTAGGTTAGTCAAACTTGATGCTGCTGTGTTAAGTGTGATATATGTTGTAGAGTTCGGCGGGATGAGTTGAATGGCGGTGGTTTCATGGGCTTTGGTGGTCCGTGCGCGGAGAAACCGCCCTCCGACGAGGCGCCGGCGAAACAGAGCCGGCGCCGATCGTCTTCTTCGGCGAGTCCGTTGACTGGTCAACGAAAGTTGACCAGTCAACGCTGACGTGTCGCTGACGTGGCACCCACGTGGCAGCCACGTCAGCGCATTCGGTTATAACCGAATAAACAAATTGATCCGACGGTGGTAGGTGTGCCACGTGTCGCGATCTCGCTTTTTTGGAAATAAAAAATGATTTTCGAAAATTAAAAATCCTTTAGATCGGACGGCTGTAGTTCGATCGGGTGTTTCAATCTAGGCCGTTGGCTCATCATGAAGATCAGGCCGTCCGCAGGACCTCCACGTGGCGCAATCAAGACCGCTCGTTTGGTTTAGGCGGGATTTTAAAATTTAAGCGGGAGTGACCGAGGCGACGTCGTTTTTGGGCGCGTGTCGCGCGGGCCGGATCCGAGCCGGGCCGAGCCGCGGGCCGTGGGCCGGGTCACCTGACCCGGCCCGAATAATATTTTTAAAAAATAAAAATTCCGAAAATGATTTTAAAAAATAAAAAAAATCAAAATAAAAAAAAATCAGAAAAATCTTAGAAAATCCAAAAAATGCTAGAAAATTTCAGAAAATTCCAAAAAAAATTGTGGAAAAATTGTGGAAAAATCCTAGACACTCCAGAAATCCCCAAAAATCGAGGGTTGACCACAGACAACTGGTCAACCCTATTTTTGGGGTTTCTTATCCAATTTCTCAAAATATGACGACATTACCCTTTAGGGGTAGGTCGCCTCTGCTGTGCATGATAGAAAAGGCCGATAATGTCAAGGTGAGAATTAGGGTCGATTAGACGACCAATTCTTAGGTTTGGGTTTTCGAGTCCCGCCTCTTTTCTCAAAATGACGATTTTGCCCTTTAAAGGGAAAATCGTTTTTCTTATCTCAATCGAGTTCTGAAAATTGCTTGAAGTTAGGGTTTGGGTCAGGTGGACGACCGACCCTAATATTTGAGATTTTTAGTTCTCATCTTTGTCCAAAATGACGACTTTACCCTTCCAAGGGTAAAATCACTTTTAAATTCCAGAAAAATTCTGAAAAATCCCGAAAAATAGGAAATGGATTGGATTGATGGCCAATCATATTTCCCCTGTCTTCTGACTTCCCAATCCGTCTAAAATGACAGATTTACCCTTTTAAGGGTAAAATTTTTCCCGAATTGTTCAAAATTACGATTCTGCCCCTCATGGGCGAATCATGCCAAAATCACTCCTAAGCCTTGATTGATACTTCTCTAGGCTAATAGGGCCTCATTAGGGATACCACGCTGATTTCATGTGTTTTATCCGCATGTACTGGATCCTTGATTTGCGCACTTATTTCCATTGATTGTGATTGGTAGGGTAGTAATTCCCATCTGCATGAACTCCTAGATTTAAGATCTGTACCCCACTCGTTTGTATGAAATCCTAAGATCAGATAAACCATTCAGCTTAGGTACCGAAAGGGCGTCAACTCTGACAGTTGACGTAACTAAGTCCCCGAACCCACTTCTATGGTTTCCGCAGAATCGAATAGACCACTCCCAACTATTCGATAGGGTTTCCGATCGTACCCTCCACGAAACGATTGGTGGCGACTCCTTGGCATGTACACTTTTTCACATGTCACTAGACCGCACTGAAGGTCGACCACGTACATCCAGCAGTTGCGACTTGGGAAACGGGCCTTGGGAGAGGCCCGCGTCCGATCCAGCCAGCGATCGGGCGGCCCATTAACCCTCCGCGCTCGCGAGAGGGTCGCGACAGACTGGCGACTCCGCTGGGGACTTATTCTAAACCAGAATCTCTGGTTACGAATTCCAGAGGACTTGAGCCGATTAAAAAGTTGTTTGGTTTATCTGACATTGTTTTCTGCAGATGCTCTCGAAGGTGAGGTACGTTGTCGCGACCCGTCCGGAAGCGGACGCGGCTAATGGATTACCGATCACGGGCCTTACCTCCGCACTGGAGTGCGGATCGTGGGCTTTGGATCGGCGTGGGCCCTCCCAAGCCCATACCAAATCGCGGCGGGAGTATTTTTTAGAAGGATTCGACGATAAGAGTCGATCGCTTTCGACCTTCAGTGTGGTCGTGGTGGCATGTGCAACTTGTTCATGCATTTGGAGTCGCCACCCGGTCTTTCTTGGAGGGTAGACCGGAAACCTTACTGATCGATTGGGAGAGATCGATCAGTTCTGCAGAACCAGAGATTTTGGGTTCGGGGACTTGGTTACGTCGGTGTCATTACCAACGCCCTTTCGGTACCTAACGCGAGTGATTTTCCTAGCTAAGAGTTCATGCAGGCGCAATTTTAGGCGAGGTAGGTTTGATTCAGGGTTTCATGCAGATTGGAAGACTATTCCTATCAATCACAATCAATTTTAATGAAGGTTCAATCAAGTGCATAAATAAATCACATCAATGCACATCAATTCAGATCAATGGTTTCCTAGTGTAACCATAAAAGCTTAAGGAAGGTGTGACTTCGAACCAGGGGTAAAATGGGAAGATTTGGAGGCGATTAGCCCGAAGGGCAAAATCGTCAATTTTTGGAAAACTTAGATATCGAATTACCCAAAATATTCCATGGCCAGTTGATTGTAGCCATTTCCCATTTTTGAGATTTTTTTTTTTTTTTTTAAAGGGAGCCAGGTCCGGGTCGCGTTCCCGGACCCGGGTCCAAATCAGACCCGCTAGGCCTCAATCGGGTCCGGGTAAGAGGACCCGAAACAGGCCCGGTCAAAACAGCAGAAATCCAGGCCCACCCTTCCTTTTGAAGACTCCAAGCCCAGCCTTACTTCAGCAACAGGCCCAAACTCGCTAGAACCGGCCCGCATTCAAGCCTCAGCCTCTAACTCCCCAGCCCAACGTGGACAAACGAAAAAGGAAGGTAGTAATCACTGTTCATCTTCTTCCTAACGTATCGTCTCTGCAACACCGACGGCGCCTTGCGCCATCGAGACCGGTGAAACGATCCCAAGCCAAACAACAACCCCCCGCGGCATGGGCCATCAAAACGCCGAAACCCGTTCGGCGCCGGCACCAACACCCAGCCTCACCTGACTGACTGACGCACCCGAGTCGCGCTCGCTTGCGAACGTTAAGGACCGTCGACGAGATCCGCTCACCCGGGCTCGCTCGTCATACCGCCACGACTCGTTCGTCGCGCCATCGTCAGGTTTCGCTCGTTCCGAAAACCGAACAACGCTTCCGAACGATCGGCAACAAGGCCGTGGAACTAGTGCGAGCACCATAACATAGAGACGATAGTTGCGACTAACCACCCCAAACGAAGGCATGCACAGGTGACCAACAAGCAGCAGGCGTCTATGACAAGCTACGACTAAACAGAGTAGGTAAGTCGGGACGCATGCATCGCAAACGAATGAAACTTTTGGGCCATGCAAGGGAAGCGTGACAGGGGAACATGCCGGCGAAGAATACGCCAACCTCGGCTAAAAAAAAAATAAATAAATAAAACGCGGTCAAGAAGTGGGGAACCTACTTACCGTCAGTAGGAGGAGAGGCGGCTGTGGAAGGGCGGAGTGGTCGTGACGAGAGTCGGGAACATGCTGCCCGAGCTGGCACTCCTTCGGGAAGAAGCTGTTGAGGACGAAGGAGCAATGAGCCCTCACCGTGGGGGAATGCCCTGGTCTGCTACCAGCGCGCAGCTGCTCCAGATCCACAGGCGTAGTCCAACGTTGTGCAGCACCGCGTCGCCAGCTCCTCCTTGCACGTACACCAAGTGGCGCTGGAATTGCCAGCGAATGCAAACACGAGAGCAACGAGTAGGAGGACGGTTTGCCGGCTTCGGTTCTTCTCTGGGAGTGACGATGAGAGCTCGGGAGTTTCGGCCAAGCTCGGCGGCTATGGCGGCGCAGCGGTGGCGTGACGGGACGGACGATGGTCGAAGAAGGTGAAGGCTGATGGTGATGATGGTGAGGTGCTCGGCTGCTGAGAGGAAATTGTTATTGTCTTCATCAATATCGAACCCGGAAGAACAGACGTAGAACGCCAAAGACTCTAGTCTTCTCTGTGGATAATGAATGTTGCCTTTTTCTCTTCCCAGTTTCTGCACGTGTGTGTCTCAAATGTGCAGAAACTTGTCCTCATTTTTTGGTCGCATGCTGATATGTGGAAGTTCAACAGGAGACGCCAGAAACTTGTGCGAAAGGATGGCACCAAAAACTGAAATCTCGTTCGGAACTAGAGGACTATTTTTTGGAAGGAAGAACAGCTGGTGGGTGAGGAGAGTTGGCCACCACGCTGGAGTGCAAAGCCAACGAAGATAATCGCACGATCTCCGACCACCGGCCTTCCCTTTTGCCCTTTTGTTGGCCACAAGTGTCGTCCCATTTTCTTAAAAAAATATGGCCGCCGCTCCCTTTATCCCCGGCCCCTGCTCTCGGTGCTTTCGGCAGTGTGGGTCTGCAACTAAGTTGCAGACCCGGTCGAACCGGGTCAGGTCGGGTCTGACCCGACCGGCCCGGTTCGACCCAAATCGCCCAAATTGGGCCCTAATTTGACCCATTTTCACGAAATTGATGGCAGAATCGAACTCCTTGGCATGTTTTCTATCCAATAGGGGTATTTTCATGAATCAATTGGTTGGAATTTAGTGAAAACCCCAAATTGTCCTTAGGATCCGAAATTGATTTTTGTTTAATCAAGGGCCCAAACGACCGAATCAGTCAAAATTGAGGCCACCAATGGATTCATCATGATGAAAAACATAGGGTAGAGGTGTTTGATTTCAACGGGTATGCCCGTGTGAAATTTAATTTCGAAATTTGTGAAACCGGGGACTAAATTGAAAGATTTTTATGCAATTAAGCCCTTTTGGTTAAAATTGATCAAATTGGAGGGCAAATTGACCTAATTGCACTTCAAGACTTTAGAATGAAATGTCATAGCTTATACAAGGTGGGAATTGAAAATTAAAAGACTCGAAAAGGAATTTTTTTGCTCGGTTCGGGTTTATGTTTGTGAAGGAACATATTGACCCAAACCGAATTTTTGAGATTTAAAGTGACATACTTGAAGAGGAAATTAAAATAAAATTATTGAATATTTTTGTGTATTTTTCTGACCACGAATGGTATTTTTCTGATTTTTTTTTGTATTTTTAATAATTAAATAAATTCGAAAAATATTATAAAATATTATAAAATACCAAAAAATATTTTTTGTTCAAAATTGGTCCTCGAGGCTAGGCCAAGGCTTCCAAAGTTGATTTTGTGATTTTATGACCTTTTTTGATATTTTTAATTAATTTTAAAGAATAAAAATCACAATAATAAATGGTCAAAAATCAGGTGTCAACAGCTGCCCCTCTTTGAGAGAAGTCTCGTTAGAGGTTTCTCTCAAAGATAACATGGCACCTGATTCCTAACCGACTCAACTGGGAAAATGAGAGAAGAAATGCTATGACATCGAATCCTTAAGGCCCTCGATAAAAGCTCAAATTAATTCCCGATTTACAACAACTTGAACATGGGCCGGGATGAGAGAGACTTACCTGAAGCTCGCCCTTCGGATGTTGCCGGTTGCGACGACTTTCAAGAAGATACCTAGGACTCGTCATTCAGAATATCCTAGGGAGATTAAGCTCTGACCTGTATGGTAGGTCATACCATCATGGGATTCCTAACTGATAGGAACCTGAGAAGGGCGCATCCTACGCCCTGGGATTTGCCAAGGATTTTGATCCGTATGGTGGATCGGACCTTTGTGTCGATGCTTATGGGGGTTTTTATCAATGAGTTGACCCTTATGGCGGTTTCTACCATACATTGACCCTTCAGGCGGTTTCTACCATTGTGTTGACCCTTCAGGCGGTTTCTACCATTGGTTGACCCTTCAGGCGGTTTCTACCATTGGTTGACCCTTCAGGCGGTTTCTACCATACATTGACCCTTCAGGCGGTTTCTACCATTGTTTTGTTTTGAAAAGGGGTCTCATGACGAGGGTTCTCCACGTCTGATGAGACTGCCTGTTTTTTTTTTATTTTTTTATTTTTTATTTTTTTTATTTTTTTTTGCAAAGGGGTCCCGAGACGAGGGTTTTCCACGTCTGTTGGGATTGCTTGATTTTTTTTGAAAAGGGGTCCTAGGACGAGGGTTCTCCACGTCATGCTAGGACTGTTTGATATTTGAAAAGGGTCCCGAGACGAGGGTTCTCCACGTCTGATAGGGGCGCTTGATTTTGAAAAAGGGTCCCGAGACGAGGGTTCTCCACGTCTACTGGGATTGCTTGATTTTTTTTTTTTTTTTGAAAAAGGTTCTATCCTCACTCCTTCTTTTGAAAGATCCCGAAATTTGTCGGGAATTCAGTTTTGAAGCAGAGAAAGATTTTATTTTGACAAAGCTTCATTTGATTCTGTTGAGCCGACATTCTGGGAGCCGGGTTCTCCAGGTATCCTGCAGAAAGTTCAAACCTGAAAGGTTTTTCTTCACCAAGAAAATGTTAACAATCTTTGGGAAGACAATAATTGTCCAATTGACAAAATTTTATGACTTAAGTTTTAGTCATGAAATGTGTATTTTGATGCTGGAGGTTATCCAAAGCATTCTTGCAACATGTAAATGTGATCACAAATTCCTTGCACGGAAAATCCGGATCAACAGTTTGAAAATTCCAAAGAGAGTTTGTTCAAAACATCAATTGGAATATTTCTCGACAAGGAGGTCTTCTCACCTGTTTTGAGATAGTGGTTTTTATAGGGGATGCACTCAATTCCCTACTAACTTGTGCCTAGGTTTTAGGCTCATTCGCAGCGCATACATTTTGATCGGTCGGGAGGTCTTCCACGGGACCGTAATGTTGGGCTTGGATATTGGTCTTCAAGGGGGACTCACTTTTGAGTCAAGGTCATTGAATGAAAGTTTTCACCATCTGCTCCGGGTTTACAAGTCAAGAACCCTGCAAAATGAGAAAGAAATAGTCTTGCTCGTACTTCTTCGAGCTGAGCTGTATGTTAACCCAAGTGTCTTAGTCAGAGAAGACTGTTTCAGGGTTATGATGTTGGTAGGATTGGGGACCGAAAAAGGCTTGTTTTTGGCCCAGAATTCATGACGAGTTTGACATTGGTGATCATTGCTGATTTACCTCCTGTCTTTTCCTTTCTGCATCTTTAGTTTTTGAGGTGTACAACCGATTTTGAGGTGTGCACCAGCTCTTTAGAGAGCGTCCCTTGTTGCATTCAGAGACCGACTCTCTCCATGTCTTTGTTCTGTGCTTGGCAGCATTTGGGGAGCAGCTTTTTTTATTTGACTCCTTTAAGAATTTTCTTTCCTTTTTTTTTTTTTTTTTTTTTTCATCCAAGTTTCACTGGGGATCAAGCAAACAGCTTTCATGAGCATCGGCCTTGCTTTTACCAGGCACTTTGCTTTTTCTCGATGCCGTGGATTTTTCTCATTCATTTTTGAAATCCCACTTTTTCTCATCTTCATAGGATCGCGTTAGACCTATGATCAAAGGTCTAACAAGGTTAAACATTAACTTAGGAATTCTTTTGCAAACCCTAAGTCTTGAACTTCTTCGTTTCTGAAGTGATGCTGCATCCGTCTTGGAATGTGCAATGATCACCAACGGGTTTATGAAATGATTCTGCAGGCTCAACTTGGCTATGCAAAGGATTCGGTGTGTGGGATAGAGAAATGAATGCTTCTCATCATCCTATGGCACTTGGATTACCATATAAACAACACACAAAGATTAATGTTAGTCCGAGCAAGAAAATTTCTAACCATTTTCTCCTGATGCTGCTGGACTCACCTCCATTTTGCCCCGATGTGGGGTGGTTCTTGACAGGGTTAAGAATGAAAACCGCCGTTCAAAGGGGTTATCAACGGTCACCTGTAGTGTTTGGGGGATATGAAACGAATGCCTCCGTCGTCCCAACCCATGTAATCGCTGCGAATGGTCCCTACTTCCGTAGGTCCAGATTCTGCTGTCTTATCCGCTCCATTTCTCTCTTAAGTGTGTATAGGACGTGTTTGGACTAGGCTTTGCCTCTCGTCTTTTGAGAAAACGTCCTTTTGAAAGTTTTGAACAACTTTTGATTAGAAAAATCTCTTTCGTTTTCTCCAAAAATTTTACCCGTCAATGGGATTTTATGATGCCCAATGCATGTTCAGATAACCTCATGTTTCAAAACATGAATGCCAATGAAGTTAGAATCCTATGTCTTTTCTAGACATCAGATTCTAAAAGCTTTTCTTTTCTTCTCTATTTTTTTATTCAACATTTTCAATGGATTGGGGAAAGGGATACTTACCTGTCCCCCGCGGCTGGAGATCCCCTCGGTCGTGTGCCCCTGCGAGTGCACACAGGTTGTCAAAATTTGTCCTCCTTGATGGTGAGTCCTCTTGGTTCTCATCCCGTTCTGACGTCGCGTATTGATATGAACCACGTCTATCAAATCCGCTTATCCATGCTTGGAATATTTGCAATATCAATGGTTCAGCTGCCCCTGGTTGGGCAACGTCTGTTTTGTTATTTGAACAGATGGCTCCTTGGGTGATTTATCCACGTTTAACACCTGAGAAGGGAAAGAAATGAGACATTACTTTGGTATTCGGTTGAAGATCGTTTAGGAACGATACATCGTTTTACCAAATGGGAGGCTTCGTGACCAAACGTATTTCGTGCTGAATGGGGGTAGATCCCATTATGCTCCGCGGGTGATAGTCATCGTTCATGGAATTTGCTCCACGGATTAAGTGATTAATCCATGGCCCTTGGCTCGAAGACGTTCAAAGGGTAATGTTGACACTCAGAGCGGTTAGTTTTCAGCGTTAATTACAATGTTCCCGCGGGAACTTTACAACGAAATCCGTAACACATTCATTCGATGTATTCACCTCTCACTCTCCTGAGCCTTCTAATGATTTAGCACACGAGCTTCGAACCAGATGTCCGGTCGCCGGTACCGGTCACGACTGCGAAGATGCACTTGTTCCAAAATGCTTGACCCATAGGCTGAGTTGCTCATTCAGGAGATCGTCCGACCGCTCGGGTCGTCCAAGTTGAGCATCCTTAATTGCTGGTGACGGACTTCTCCCATTTTCGGCATGAACAACCTGGTTTCTCGGTTTATGCGTGATCCACACGCCGAGTTGCTCACTGAGGGACTCGCTTGAAATTTCAAGCCATTGACGCCCAAGTCGGGCATCCTCAACCGTTGGCGATGGGTTCCTCACACTACTTTCGACATGAACAACCTCACTTCTCGAGTTGGTATTTTCATCGTTGTCCAATAGGTTTGTACCCGATGCTGGATTCGCCGTAGGAATAACACTAACGATCGGTTGGTGCTCAAATTGGGGAGTCCATACCTGCTGAAATTGTTGTACATACTCTTGGGGAGTACCAGGGTAACTCAGGGGGGAATTCAGCCGATCGAACCAAGAATAGATGTTTTCAAGGAGATCGTCTGAACCATCGAGCGACTGACACTCAGGTTGAGTATTGTCGACTACTGGAGAAGGAATCTTTTTGCCATTTTCGTCATGGACCACCTGATTCTTCGAGCCGGAATCTCCGTAATCGTCTCGCAAGATTGTATGTGCATCTCCTGCCAGTGTTAGATCCGCTGTAGGACTAGTATTAACGGCCAGTCGGTGCTCAGACTGGGAAGTCCCGATTTGCTGAAATTGCGGTACATACTCCTGAGGAGTACTGGGATAACCCATGGGAGTACTCTGATTGATGCCTGAACAATCGACCGTGTAATTGTCAGTCCAATCGGTGTTAAGAGGTGATTGGATGCTTCCTGCTTCATGAGGATTGCGATCACAGCCATGCTCATCGTTTAAACTTGAACTGCCTCTCTCTTGGTCTAGCGCCACTCGTCCATCTCTCAGTAGTCTTTTGTAGCACCAAAGGTGGTTCCTGACTTTATTTCTATCCAATTCCGGCATGTTCATGATCTTGAGTATGCGCGATGGGCGAGCCAAACTGATCCCTAACTGTTGAACTGCATCAACAAATTTGCTATGAAGCTCCGAGGTCCAATAAAACCTTGTTTTCTTGCTAGCCGAAGTAGGGTTGGCAACTCGGCGGCTACTCTTCGTGGAATCTGGTCGTGTTGAACCGCCTCTATCTTGGTCTAGCGACATTCGTCCATCTCTCAGTAGTTTCTTGTAGCGCCAAAGGTGATTCTTGACCATATTTTTAGTCAGTCCCGGCACGTTCATGATTTCGAGTATGCGCAATGGGCAAGCAAAACTGATCCCCAACTGTTGAACTGCATCAACAAATTTGCTATGAAACTCCGGGGTCCAACGAAATCTTATTTTCTTGCTAGCCGAAGTGGTGTCAGCAACTTGGCGGTTACTCTTCTCGGAATCTGGTCGTGTTGGAGGTTGCTCTGGAGGGGATTTAGTGGTCTCAGATCGGCTGGTCATGATGGTGAGTTCATCATCGAGCGGACCCGACTTGTCATGACGCATGTTCCCTTCCACAATGGGCGTCGACTTTGACCTTATAGCACTAGTTTCCTCTTGTAGATCCTCGGCGGTACCCGCCTGTTCCGAAAGATGTTGCGAAGGGCATTGCAACAAATGAGCATTATAAACCCCCAGATCTGGCTCTTCAGTGAACACTCCGTCCGTGGGAACAGGGTTACCGCACTCCAGGCAAATAGCGATGCTTAGAGCTTTTTTGTACTGAGTGTTTTTTATTCGAAGCTTTTCATTTTCCTCCCTTACAACCGCTAACTCGTGCCGATCGCGTTGCTGCTTCAGCCGGGTTCGTTTGTTTTCAAACCAGCACTTGACCTTCCGAGGCTCCCACCCTATCTCCTGGCCCATTTTGATTTTCTGTTCCATGTCCGGATAGGGGTATTCCCTGAAAAACAATTCGAGTTTATGGACTTGACCTGAAGTGTTGCGTTTGAGATATTCCCCTTTCTGACGCTGATAACCGTCGCGGGTACTGTTCTCGTTAACCAAGCCTCGGGTTTCATCATTAGAAGGATCGGTCTCCATGGCCCTCGTGTCAGGTTCGGTCCTGAGATCTTCAAACTCTTCCAGCAGCTCAAGCTCGGAGACCTCCAAGTCTGGCGCTTCCAGTAAATGACAGAATCCCTTGAACATTTTGACCGGGATATCACTGTTTGATTTTCCGTTAACTCAGCTTTCTTTGTTCCTCCTTGGATCTTCACTTTCTCTGCAAATTCTGAGAGGTTAAAGGAGCCGGATCACCGTTCTTCGATCAAAGGTGATGGCTACCCGACGAGCGCTCTTCTCAATGTTTCGAGATTCCCACTTCGTCCTTTTGTGATGGCTACTTGACGAGCGTTTTTCTCAAGGCTTCGTAATTCCCACTTTGTCCTTTTTTGCTCTTTTCTACGTGAACGGAGCCTGAAGATCTCTTGCGTTGATTTCGCTTTGTCGAGCACTACGCTTGTCCCCCTGGCCCAGTCTCTAGAGTAACAAGCCTGCCCACCTTTCGGCGCCATTATGTTTCGTAAAACCCGAGATCACAGGACGGTGGTGGATTCGTGACTCATCGGGGATGCATTAACGAAACCCGCTTGGCTCTACTGCACATAAAATATTATTACCACTTCTCCCTGTACTCGAGCATTTATAAGGTGATAGATTGATGTCAAGAAGATTAACACTTTAGCCTTATCAGACTCAGCCTCTCAAACACTCTTCACATTCTCACTCTCTTCTCCGTCATTCCATCGCATATGGATTCCTCCTCTATGCCTGTTGCCTTACCTGAAGCTTCGACCCAATGGGAGAGATTTTACCACCTCTTGGGTAGGGGTTATGGCTACATAAACAATCATCCTGAAGCTGAGGTTGAAGTTCGTACTCTGATTCCGGCCCTGGATACTGCGTGTATTGAAGGTACGAAACTGCAAAGGGAGTTTGTGATCTTCCCAACTCTCTTTAACAATTTCATGCAGGCTTACGAAGTTGCTAGCCGGGAGGTCACTTTGGCTGGTATCGTGCGAGCCCGTTATCAGGACCGAACTGAGTCCCTGATGTTGGCCATGCTGACGGCCGATAACCATAAAAGGGCTGTTGAATACGCCCACGCCCAGGTTTCGATGCTGGTCCGTGAGAGGGACAACTTGGTGGAGCGTCTGGCTCTTTTTGACACCGCCTTTGAGCAAGACCAGCACAACTTCGTGCTGAGGTTCCAGTGTGCCTGGTTGGAGGAAAGGCTTGAAGACCTGAGCATGGATATAGCTCGCGGGAGGGTGCTGGCTCATGACTTAGAGCTTGAGTTCGAGTACTATGACACCAAGGTGAACGAACTTAAGGAGAAATGTCGTCTCCTTTTCTTCAAGCTTGTAGACCTCGATTCCCGGAGTGTGGGTTGTAAGCAAGGCATGGATAGCATGGAGAGTCAGTTAAGCTTTTTTGTGATGCTTGTCAGAACTCATTTTGGGTTTACTGCTCCCCCTCAGTGATCCACTTGTAAACTTTCCTGCTGAATGAAATAAATGCGAGTTTGTTTATATATGCTCTTTCATTCTGCATTGTTGACTAGCCAAGAAAGGTTTTTGCTTTCGGATCTACGCGACTCCTTTTTCGCCTGTGTCAACAGATTGACTACGCATCATTCTCACAACCCGACGCTTTATATTTGATTGACCTGAATGCCTCGTGAGAAATAAATTTGTAGTTGCTCGAAACTTAAAGATTGCCCCTGATTTTGCGGTCATTGCGTTTGGGGCCGCTAGTAATCTTTCACTTTCGAGCTCGATCACATTCTGCTAGTAACTCATGCTATCAATTCTGCCTTCACGCGTCGGGGCTGATTTTACCTTGAACTTAATAACAAGGAATTACCGTATACACACGAGATGACGTTTGCGAAAAACATTATGCAGAATTAACTCTAGCTATTGAAGAAACAAACGCATGCACCGATGAGAACTTTACAATAGGAGATACATTCTTCTCGCGTACATCCCCTTCTTTCTTGGGGCATGTCCAATGACTAACCAGTCTGGCCTCAGCTTAGGTGTGCCATTACCAAGTGCAGATCATGGTTGCCAACCTTTAATAGCTTCCAACTGATCGAACCAGGTATCAAGTCCTTCATCGAAGAAATCACCCGACCCCTCGAACGATTGATGTGTAGGTTGAGCTGCATCGCCCGACGGGTTCTTCGAACTGGAACCTCCATCTTTGTCTGGGATTATAAGAGGAGATTTGATCGATTGACTACCACAAGCATCTCCCACTTGGGGATTAGGGAAATAAGAGTGCTCCAAGCTTTCTCCCATTAGATCATCTGAAGCCATATGCTCTGATTGGGCAAACCCTTGAGCACTGGGCGTGGTGGGCTGATCTGCGACAGGATGAACACTGACTAGCTGCTGCTCGGACGGAGGAGTGCTTACTCGTTGCACTTGTGATGCGTGTTCTTGAGGAATATTGAAATGACTCGCGAGGATATCCTGATCAAATCCCCAATAGTCGTCCAGATTCGACCGGGCCTCATTTGTCATAAGGGTGCTGGGTTCGCAGCCGAGTCTATTGCTCGGATTCAGTTCTGCATAACGCTGTCCTAACGCCCTTCTGTAGCAACCAAGGTGATTCGCGACTAATTGCTTGGTAAGTCCCGGTACGTTCATGACCCTAAGTATGCTTGTCGGACCTATGAAGTCGAGTCCTATCTGTCGAACTGCGTCCAAGAACTTGAGATGAAGCTCCGGGGGCCAAGTGAATTTCTTCTTCTCGTCGTCCAGAGTGGCGTAGATAGCCTGCCGACTAACCTCTAACTCCTCTTGAACCGTATCTGATCTTACCGAAAGCTGTTGTGGAGGAGATTCATGGGCTTCGATGAGGTGACTCCGATCATAACGACACGTATCTTCTTCCTCCGAAGACACTGGTATAATTTCTGTAGGATCCATCTGCTCATGCGCGCCATTAGCAGGATCTGATTGTACTGGAGATGGCTCAAGGGAGCAGGGGGATAAATGAGCAACTTCCATCTTCGTAGAAGGCTTACTGGGGAACAATTTACTGAGGGTGGTAGGGCCACCGCAGTCAGGGCAGGTAATAGTACTGAGAATTTTCTCATACCACATGTTTTCCATTTGAAGGTGTTGGTTCTGCTCTTTTAGGGCCGTGATCTCCTTACGCCTGTGTTGGACACCTAGTCTGAAACGTCTATTCTGAAACCAAAAATGGATTCTCATAGGATTCATTCCCAGCTTCTGGCCCAATTCAATCTTTTGTTCCTCGTTTGGGCAAGGGCATTCATCGAAGAAAGCTTCAAGCTCCTGGATTTCTTTCCGAGCGTAGCGCTGGCGACTTTTTCTTTTCCGGGGTTGAGCGTCGTGGCCACTGCCGTCGTCACCACTGCGATCTTGATGTTCGTCACCGGCGATGTTGAGTTCCATGGCTTCGATGTCGAATCTGATTCTAGAGAATTTGAGGTCTTTCAACGAACTCGTCACTCGGGGTTCTCTGTTCTCTTTTGTATACTCGCTCTTTCGATTTGTTGCCTCCTTTTCCTCGAAAGCTAGGTCTGTTCAGCGTTCTGTTTTTGAAACGACGGAACTGTTTACCTCCTGCTCAGCTTTCCGACACGAAGGGGTAACCAAATCCTTCCGCGGCTTCTTCGATAGTAGCGCTCGCCTTTCACTTTTCCTCGATAGTCATGCCTGTTCAGCACTGTCTTCTCTTTTTAAGTGGCAGAGCTGTTCACTCGCCGCCCAGCTTTATGCGTGATGGAACAACACAATCCTTTCGCGGCTTCTTCGATAGTTGCGCTCGCCTTTCACTCTTCCTCAATAGTCATGCCTGTTCAGCACTGTCTTCTCTTTTTAAGTGGCAGAGCTGTTCACCTCGCCGCCCAGCTTCATGCGTGATGGAACAACACAATCCTTTCGCGGCTTCTTCGATAGTTGCGCTCGCCTCCCTCCCAGCTTTAATAATGGCGAGACCGAATTTGTCAGGCCTGAAATTGCGGATCAGGACATGTCTGATGATTCACGGGAGGAGCAGCCCTCGCTTTACATTAATTAACCCGGCTCCACAAGCATTATTGCTGCAACTTTTCTCCACTCTCGAGACGCTATAAAATGCGGAGTTGGTGTTTGGGAGATTAACGCTCTCATATAATTTGCTTCCATCCTCTAATCGCTCCACTACACACATCTCCGTCGAAAATGGCTTCTTCCCAAGTTCACACTTTCTCAGCCGAAGCTTTGACTCGATGGAAAGAGTTCTATAACCTCTTGGGTCGAGGCTACGCTCACATAGCCGATCATCCCGAAACCGAGGATGAGATCAGAGTCATGTTCGGGGACCTGGACATCACCTCCCTCGAGGGTACCCGCGTTGGGGAGGGAATACAATATTTTTCCAACGCTCTTTACGAACTCCTTGGAGGTCTACCGCGCTGCTCATCGGGGAGTTACCGTGGCTCGTGTCTTGCGAGCCCGTTATGAGGATCAGTCCGACCGCCTAGCGTTGGCTGACTACCTGGCCGATAGTCACAAAAAGGCTGTTGAGTTCGCCAAAGAGCGGGTTTCGACATTGCTACGCGAGAGGAGGAATCTGGTGGAGGACTTAGCTCTATCTCTGGCTACCTATGAGCGCGATCGACGTAATGCCCTGCTAAGGAATCGGAGCGAGTGGCTGGAAGAAAGGCTCAACGGCATAAACGAGGATATAACTCGTGAGAATGGACTTGTTCGGGACTTGGAAGCAGTCGCCGAAGATCACGAGACTCAGGTTGTTGCAGTCAATGATGAACGCAAACGCCTCCACCTCAGGCTTGCGGACCATGATACGCGGAGTGGTGCGTATAAACAAAGCATCCATAACCTGGAGGGCCAGCTGGGCTCCTTTGTGTCGTTGATTAGGGCTCACTTCTGCTTTACTTTTCCACCCCAATGAATTGTATGATCTGGTTTGGGCAAGAATGAATGAAAGCCCCTGTGTTTGTTTTAGCTTTTATATGATCCATTTCTTCGAGCATCCGGACATCTTAGACTTGGATGAGCCGATCCATAATAAGTCGAGTAGATGTGTTCTGATTTTCTAACTCACTCATGGTCAGATGAAAGAATAGCCTCAGACTTATCCAAGAAAAGATTTCTTTATGCTACTTGTTTTTCACCTGCAAATGAAAAGACCGAGTCAAAAGGAATAATCTGAAAAAGAAAGCATAGACCCCTTTCAATCTTATGCTTGCTCGTAATTAATAATGACAAGAACTTTTACAAGGGTTTTAATCTTGTGCGAAAAGTTTTTATCAATATTCCTCGAAAGAAAGCATACTATTGAAAGGAATGTAATTCACGATAATTGCTTTTGACCAATATTCAGAAGAGCGAATTAGTCAAAAATGCAAGGCATAATGACGTGTTTTTAAATTTAATTGAAGATACGGCATCCAAATCAAGGCCGTTTTGTTAAGAACGAGAGCAATTTGGACATCTATCTCGTCATTAAATTCGAAATAACGTCAATACTCTTGATCAATTATCATGGATTACTTAGTGACGTATGACATGCATGGACCAATTCAAGTGTATAATTCCTTCTAGCGAAATTGGGGTTGGATTACCCTGTACGACCAAAAAGGTCGTGTAAGATTTTCAACTTTAGTTTCCTCTAAAGGAATTATAAACTTGACTTGGGAGTATTCGGATGATTAGAGAAAATGCCACTATCACATTCCCATGACCCGTCAAAAGAAATACAACCGAGTTCCATCTGAATGTATACACCAATAGATCCCTAATACAATCACTCTGAGGGGTGAGATAGAGAAAGCCTCGATAAAAATAAACCCTATACAAGAGGACTAGTAATGGAAAATGAAACCAAGGAATGTGATCCTAACGTTTAAGGATGCCCCAAGTTCGATCTGTGACTTCCGGATCACTTGCCCCAACTCGTCATCTTCATTGGACGATATCTCAATAATGTCCATAGTAGGCTCCTTTGTTGCTCACTCGGTGTTCGCCATGGGATATCATCCTCCTCGTCTTCTATCAAGGACGTTTGGGAAAAACACATGCATCTATCCTTGAAATGGCATTTAATCTAATCACCAGAATGCAATGAATGAAATGCCTATATTTATATGAACTGTAATAGTTTTGAGGGATAGAGAGTCTTACCAACCCAACTCGTCGACTTATGTGCGATTTTAGGTGTACCAACCGCCCAAAGACATGCGCATGAGACAAGTGATGGTGAACTTCTAAAAATCAGAGGGTTTGGCACCTAAGGTTAAGGTTCCCACGTCGAGTTCTAGAAAGAGCCGATTCCATTGCACAACTATCGTTGCATTGGGACTCAATCCATAGTTCGAAGCGAGCGGAATTGAGAAGTGGATTACCCCGTGTTTTTCCTCACGGAGATTCCATTTTCAATTCCTTCTATTGTGTTCCTAAAGGCGGCGCCTGGGGTTTTAGGCGCGGTTGTGTGTGTCCATGTGTCGTGATCATCACAATGCAAGTCATGCACAACAATTTATCAATCAGCACTTCAAATCATCCACACAACATACATTCCTACGCCACACCTGCGTAAAATAAAGTTAATCACAGACTACACCCCTTATTACTCCAATCTGCAAAAACATATAACACCTATCGTGAGCGGACTTACCTCACCTTCAAGAGCGCCTGTAGGGTTAGAAAAATCACTCAATTTTTATTACGGCCTAAGTCCACTTGAGGTCTAGAACCATAGTTTCTAGAACAAGTCCCCAGCGGAGTCGCCAGCTGTCGCGACCCGTCCGGAAGCGGACGCGGCTAATGGATTACCGATCACGGGCCTTACCTCCGCACTGGAGTGCGGATCATGGGCTTTGGATCGGCGTGGGCCCTCCCAAGCCCATACCAAATCGCGGCGGGAGTATTTTTTAGAAGGATTCGACGATAAGAGTCGATCGCTTTCGACCTTCAGTGTGGTCGTGGTGGCATGTGCAACTTGTTCATGCATTTGGAGTCGCCACCCGGTCTTTCTTGGAGGGTAGACCGGAAACCTTACTGATCGATTGGGAGAGATCGATCAGTTCTGCAGAACCAGAGATTTTGGGTTCGGGGACTTGGTTACGTCGGTGTCATTACCAACGCCCTTTCGGTACCTAACGCGAGTGATTTTCCTAGCTAAGAGTTCATGCAGGCGCAATTTTAGGCGAGGTAGGTTTGATTCAGGGTTTCATGCAGATTGGAAGACTATTCCTATCAATCACAATCAATTTTAATGAAGGTTCAATCAAGTGCATAAATAAATCACATCAATGCACATCAATTCAGATCAATGGTTTCCTAGTGTAACCATAAAAGCTTAAGGAAGGTGTGACTTCGAACCAGGGGTAAAATGGGAAGATTTGGAGGCGATTAGCCCGAAGGGCAAAATCGTCAATTTTTGGAAAACTTAGATATCGAATTACCCAAAATATTCCATGGCCAGTTGATTGTAGCCATTTCCCATTTTTGAGATTTTTTTTTTTTTTTTTTTTAAAGGGAGCCAGGTCCGGGTCGCGTTCCCGGACCCGGGTCCAAATCAGACCCGCTAGGCCTCAATCGGGTCCGGGTAAGAGGACCCGAAACAGGCCCGGTCAAAACAGCAGAAATCCAGGCCCACCCTTCCTTTTGAAGACTCCAAGCCCAGCCTTACTTCAGCAACAGGCCCAAACTCGCTAGAACCGGCCCGCATTCAAGCCTCAGCCTCTAACTCCCCAGCCCAACGTGGACAAACGAAAAAGGAAGGTAGTAATCACTGTTCATCTTCTTCCTAACGTATCGTCTCTGCAACACCGACGGCGCCTTGCGCCATCGAGACCGGTGAAACGATCCCAAGCCAAACAACAACCCCCCGCGGCATGGGCCATCAAAACGCCGAAACCCGTTCGGCGCCGGCACCAACACCCAGCCTCACCTGACTGACTGACGCACCCGAGTCGCGCTCGCTTGCGAACGTTAAGGACCGTCGACGAGATCCGCTCACCCGGGCTCGCTCGTCATACCGCCACGACTCGTTCGTCGCGCCATCGTCAGGTTTCGCTCGTTCCGAAAACCGAACAACGCTTCCGAACGATCGGCAACAAGGCCGTGGAACTAGTGCGAGCACCATAACATAGAGACGATAGTTGCGACTAACCACCCCAAACGAAGGCATGCACAGGTGACCAACAAGCAGCAGGCGTCTATGACAAGCTACGACTAAACAGAGTAGGTAAGTCGGGACGCATGCATCGCAAACGAATGAAACTTTTGGGCCATGCAAGGGAAGCGTGACAGGGGAACATGCCGGCGAAGAATACGCCAACCTCGGCTAAAAAAAAAATAAATAAATAAAACGCGGTCAAGAAGTGGGGAACCTACTTACCGTCAGTAGGAGGAGAGGCGGCTGTGGAAGGGCGGAGTGGTCGTGACGAGAGTCGGGAACATGCTGCCCGAGCTGGCACTCCTTCGGGAAGAAGCTGTTGAGGACGAAGGAGCAATGAGCCCTCACCGTGGGGGAATGCCCTGGTCTGCTACCAGCGCGCAGCTGCTCCAGATCCACAGGCGTAGTCCAACGTTGTGCAGCACCGCGTCGCCAGCTCCTCCTTGCACGTACACCAAGTGGCGCTGGAATTGCCAGCGAATGCAAACACGAGAGCAACGAGTAGGAGGACGGTTTGCCGGCTTCGGTTCTTCTCTGGGAGTGACGATGAGAGCTCGGGAGTTTCGGCCAAGCTCGGCGGCTATGGCGGCGCAGCGGTGGCGTGACGGGACGGACGATGGTCGAAGAAGGTGAAGGCTGATGGTGATGATGGTGAGGTGCTCGGCTGCTGAGAGGAAATTGTTATTGTCTTCATCAATATCGAACCCGGAAGAACAGACGTAGAACGCCAAAGACTCTAGTCTTCTCTGTGGATAATGAATGTTGCCTTTTTCTCTTCCCAGTTTCTGCACGTGTGTGTCTCAAATGTGCAGAAACTTGTCCTCATTTTTTGGTCGCATGCTGATATGTGGAAGTTCAACAGGAGACGCCAGAAACTTGTGCGAAAGGATGGCACCAAAAACTGAAATCTCGTTCGGAACTAGAGGACTATTTTTTGGAAGGAAGAACAGCTGGTGGGTGAGGAGAGTTGGCCACCACGCTGGAGTGCAAAGCCAACGAAGATAATCGCACGATCTCCGACCACCGGCCTTCCCTTTTGCCCTTTTGTTGGCCACAAGTGTCGTCCCATTTTCTTAAAAAAATATGGCCGCCGCTCCCTTTATCCCCGGCCCCTGCTCTCGGTGCTTTCGGCAGTGTGGGTCTGCAACTAAGTTGCAGACCCGGTCGAACCGGGTCAGGTCGGGTCTGACCCGACCGGCCCGGTTCGACCCAAATCGCCCAAATTGGGCCCTAATTTGACCCATTTTCACGAAATTGATGGCAGAATCGAACTCCTTGGCATGTTTTCTATCCAATAGGGGTATTTTCATGAATCAATTGGTTGGAATTTAGTGAAAACCCCAAATTGTCCTTAGGATCCGAAATTGATTTTTGTTTAATCAAGGGCCCAAACGACCGAATCAGTCAAAATTGAGGCCACCAATGGATTCATCATGATGAAAAACATAGGGTAGAGGTGTTTGATTTCAACGGGTATGCCCGTGTGAAATTTAATTTCGAAATTTGTGAAACCGGGGACTAAATTGAAAGATTTTTATGCAATTAAGCCCTTTTGGTTAAAATTGATCAAATTGGAGGGCAAATTGACCTAATTGCACTTCAAGACTTTAGAATGAAATGTCATAGCTTATACAAGGTGGGAATTGAAAATTAAAAGACTCGAAAAGGAATTTTTTTGCTCGGTTCGGGTTTATGTTTGTGAAGGAACATATTGACCCAAACCGAATTTTTGAGATTTAAAGTGACATACTTGAAGAGGAAATTAAAATAAAATTATTGAATATTTTTGTGTATTTTTCTGACCACGAATGGTATTTTTCTGATTTTTTTTTGTATTTTTAATAATTAAATAAATTCGAAAAATATTATAAAATATTATAAAATACCAAAAAATATTTTTTGTTCAAAATTGGTCCTCGAGGCTAGGCCAAGGCTTCCAAAGTTGATTTTGTGATTTTATGACCTTTTTTGATATTTTTAATTAATTTTAAAGAATAAAAATCACAATAATAAATGGTCAAAAATCAGGTGTCAACATACGTATGCTAACTATTGTGTTAGATGTTTTTGCAGATTGGAGAAATAAGGGGTGGCGTGATTGTTGACATCTTTCCTGCAGGTTGGAGTTGGGAATGTATGTTTACTTTACGCACATACTGAAGCGGTGTTTGATACAAACTGCTGTGCATGACTTTGCATTGTGATGATCACGACACATCGCACACACTGGCGGTCAAACCCCGACTGCAACCACCCTTAGGTTACCTTAGATAGGGAAAGGATGCGAAAAGGATCTTGTGTTTGATGGCACTTGAGACTTTCGTATTCGTTCCCGCCTACCATCTGCATTGGCGATATCTAACCCTCTTGGGTAGGTACCCTTGGGGAGGAATCTACCTCGTGTGGATCGTGGGAGCCTGAGCCGTAGGTTCCTCACATGATTTTCGATTTTCTTTAGAGTATACCCACTTGTCTCATGCGCATGTCCATGGATGGTTGGTATACCTAAAACCACCCATTGATACAGGGGGCATTCCACGTCCCCCAAAGTGTGGTTGGTAAGACATTTATCTCTAAACGTACTTTATTTCCTGCTCCATGATATGACTCATACATTGCATACATCCATGTGCATTCGCATCATGAAGATTACTCGGGTGACTAATGAGAACAACAATGATTATGGGGTAGGATGTCGCTGTTCCCTAAGAGCTCGACGGAGTTGGTGACCTTCGAGTACTTGAGAAAAGTTACTCGCCCCGGACCAAACACGAGGCTACACTTTACTAGATTCGTGTATGGTCGGGAACTGACTGGACGTAAGCTGGGGTATGCTGAAAACTGTCAAACCCGCTACTACGCTGATAATCTCATATTCAAGCGACAATCAGACGAAATGATGAAGGATTATCTGGAGATGAAGAGACAACGTCGCAACCAGCTAGCTAGGGAAGCGTACGCTCGCAAGAAGGCTGAATTGCTGGCCAAAGAGAACATACCCATGATTACTTTTTGGGGTAGGAAGAGACGCCCTGCGATCAAGACCAAGCCAAGGCGTATCACAATCAAGAAAGTAGAACCCGAGAAGGCTTCCGAAGTCATCGTATCCTGGACTAGAGAGTGGCCGGAGGAACTACAACCTCTCAACCAAACCACTGAAGATAACTTCCCTACCCTAGATTAAGGGAGAGTTTTTGACCGACTGTCATTTGGGTAGACTTCTGAAGAAAGAGTGATTTAGATCCTCACGTTCCATTGTCTTTTATGACTTTCTTGTTTGAAAAACCTTTCTTTACCGTTATTCTATTAGACATCTTGACTGTAATAAGAGTACATCTCACTTTGCTCCTTTGATGTGTTGACCAATGGAACGTGACATTGCTGTTCCCTTTAGTCACTGAGTAAACCTGACTAAATTGCATAATTCACTTCCCTGAAATGCAAATTAGGCTTTGAGTCAGGCTTTCAAGACCTGAAAAAGGATCCTAATCTCCATTTCTTCAAATTGAACTATGCAATCAAGTTAGCTCATGCATGCTTCATGACATCTGCATGTTCATACATTTAAAGTAATTTCTGGCGATTGACCTTTTAAAATCATTTGCATATTTTAGACTTGATGGGAAAGAATGATATTCAAGTGTTCAAGATCCCCCGAGCTGAACTCCAATCATGGTGGGATGGCATGGGCGAAGCCAGCCAGAAGTATGCGGAGTCACGACTAGGATACCTACTGGACCTACTGAAGATTGAGTGCCCACCTACCTTTATTCAAGCCATGGCGCTCTACTGGGATCCTACCACCGCTACATTTTGCATGGAAGGATTAGAGATCACTCCCACTATCGAGGAATACAGCGCTGTCATCGGAGTTGAATTCACCCCTACGCTCGTCCGACCCCCTATAGGACTTGAACCCCTAAGTCAGGTAGCTGAATTCCTTGACACAAACCTAAATGAAGTCAAAGTAGATGCGAAAAGCAATTCTGGAAGAGTTTCCCTATCCTTCCTTATAGACCGATTTTCCCGCCTTCTTGCTTCTAAAGGAACCAAATCTGGTAAAGCCTTTATCTTGGCATTCTTTAGCTTTGTGCTATTCCCAATCTCAACTGTCACCTTCGACCCTATCATGGCTATAGTAGCTAGGCAAGTCTGTTGTGGGTGGGATTACTCAAACATCCTCCTTGCCGAAACCTTCCTCTCCCTAAATCGTTTCAAGAAAAGCAAAAAGGGAATCTTTAGAGCTTCTAGTGATCTGCTGTATCTGTGGTTCACATCCCATATCAGACAATTCCACATCCGCATGGGTTTCACTGAAATCAGCCCCAATGCACACCCTCTTAAAACATTTGCTAGAACCCATACACGTGTTCCTAAGTTTAACTTTGTAGAATGGAAGAACTTCCTCAAAGTCCTAAAACCTGAGCAACTCCGATGGCGACTAAGGTTGCCGACGCTGAGCAAAGTCAGATTGACCTGCGATGACGGAAGCCCAGTCCCCTTGCTAGGATTCACGGGCGCAACTGCATACTATCCAAGGAGGGTGATTCGACAGTTTGGAGCACTTCAGGAGATCCCTTCTTCACCGCGACCTGGTGTCTTTTCCTTTGACTTACCAAACCAGACCCTCACGGAGGAGGAGAAGAAACAATTTGAAGCCAAGGTGGCATCCATCATACACTCCTTGAAGAATTCCCAGGCTGAAGAAATAAGTTGGCCAGAAGACATGACTCGAGAAGAAAACACTCATAGAGCCACCACAGAATACATTCAACATTTCAAAGCGATCCGACGAAGCCTTGTCGAGCCCTACATACCTGAATACATCGTGCCGTACGTACCTGGAATAGAGCCCTACATACCCGAAGACCTGGGACCACTGTCATGTTCAGAAGACGAAGAGCCCCAAGCTGAAGAAGGGAATCTATACTGGGATGATGAGGATGCCTTAGGCTTCAAACGTCCTAGACTTGAATAGACTATTCTGTCAAGTGTAAAATAAGCAAGCATTGTGATGCCTTCTCATACATTCTCATTTCTGTGGAATACTATCTTAGACACATGAGTATGAATGTGAACATGTTTTGCAAATGCATAAAAAACTATCGTCAGAAATTACGCTTCTTTCAATTCCATGAATTCTTGTCGAGAAATGATTAAAAGAACTACTTACATGAGGCTAAGGCTCACAAGGTAGCCCTTTTTCTCATCTACTGGCAAGAAGCATGCAACTGAAAGAATTAACTGCTTCTTTTTGCTAAATAAGCGAAGCACTCACAGAGATCTTTTTAAAACAGGTACACTCTCATCACGGAATTGCCAACGCATCGTTTCCGTACCCGCCTAAAGACGAGAATGGAACAGCAGGAATTGACTCCGCGCGTAGGCATGTTGGAATCTCAGATGACTGCCCTGGCAACTATGATGGCTGACATTAAGGCCATGCTGGAGACCAACCAAGCTAGACAGACAACCGCCCACAATCAGAACAACTCAGGCCCTTCCATGGTACCTGATGTAACAGATAAAGAAGCAACCAGGGATACCCAACATACAGAGGAAAACGTTCATGAACCAAATAGTCGGGCACAACAAAAAGCCTCGCCTGTTGTCATCAACCTTGAAAAAGAGGAGAAGGGAAAACAAACTGTGAAGACAGAGGCAGAGGCTAAGAGATTGGCCAAGATCGAAGAATGCCTGAGCAGTCAAGGCTATGAGCTGGCCCGCTTCGACAAAATATCTCCTTTTGCTAAAATAGAGACTCCTCCTGACTATAGGGAGCCAGAGTTCGTGAGAAAATACAATGGGACAGGCTGTCCCCGTGCCCACCTCAAGTACTACCTGCGCAAGATGGCGCACTACTCGGATTACATTCCGTTGTTAATGAACACATTCCAAGAGAGTTTGGCTGGCGCCGCTCTGGCTTGGTTTATTGAGCTAGACTTAGAGGATTATGACGGATGGGAGGACCTTGCTGAAGACTTCCTCAGGCAGTACAAATTTAACACGGCTACAGCCCCAACAAGAGAAGACCTCCTACGAACTTCAAAAGCGAGGGGCGAATCGATCAGGACATATGCTCAGAGATGGCGAGCCTTGGCTACCCAAGTAAAGCCTTCAATTCCAGAAGAGGAGCTGATCGACTTATTCCTAAAAGCACTCCCCTACGAGTACTTTGACAGACTGAACACTTCTGGATGTCAGACATTCGCACACCTGATTAAGGTTGCTGAGAGGCTGGAATGGGCCTTGAAAGAAAGAAGGCCTCAGGAAGCTCCTACTAGGAAGCAGTACCCTCTGAGAAAGGAAAGAGAAGCCGGACTGGACATAGCATTTATACCAGATCCCCACAAGTTAAAGCCATTTGGCAATTCTAATCAGGCCAAAGGCGGATCATCCTGGTCAGCGCCAAAGGTACAAGAGCCTAGAAGAAAGCAACCCCAGAGACAATTCTCTCAGCTCCCGAGACCTTTATCCAAGCTACTCCCGATGCTGCTGGAGCAACACTTGGTGGCAAAAGAACCACCTAGGGCAAACCCCGCAAGATATCCTGGCTTTGATGAGAGCCAGACCTGTACCTACCATATGGGCGAAAGAGGGCATAATGTGGATAACTGCTATGTCCTGAAGCTGAAAGTGCAAGCCCTAATTGATAGTCAGATTTTGAAATTTGACAATGCAGCCCCAAATGTACAAGAAAATCCGTTGCCAGATCATCAAGCAATAGGGGCAATATTCGCTGAAGAAGAAGAGGACTACCTTAAACTGAAGGTAGATGTGCCTAAGCTGGCCAACCTGCTAACAACCGCTTCATCATACCCAAAAGAGGGGAAGATATCAACCGACCAAAGGAAGTTGTGTATCAACAAGATGAAGAGCTTGGGGATAATGTCCGACATTACTGATGAAGAATTCGAAGGGATTGAAGCATCTCTATCTTTGAAAGGAAACCACTTCTTGATCACAGCTGAACAGAATAGCACCTGTGGTACCTCACGTGAGAAATTGGCAAACGATCTGGGGCCGGCCACTCAATCAGAAGAAGAATTTGAAGAAGACGAAATAGAAGCCAGGAGGAGAAGTCTAGCAGACCTCAAATTTATGGTTGACGCACTTGAGAAGAGCGAAATTATAGACAACCTGGGTCAAGATTCTGGAGGATACAATTTCAAGGTGAAATATTCGGCCCCTACCAGCTTTTATCAGAAGATTGAAGACATCATACCGGACGGATGGGGAGGTATGGATGATCTCTCTCAACCAGAAACCTCAAACAGTATGGAAGAACTCGACAACGCCATATTGATGATCGAAGTAGCCACGGCCGTGGTGATCAGATTGGATGAGCTGGATAGCCTGGGCAAGGTAGAAGATTGCCCAGTGAGGCCTGTCGTAATTCAATTGCCTCAGGAGGAAGAAAGCGACACGTCAGGACCAGAGATACCTCATCAGACAACTGTAACGATAAAAGTCCCCCCAGTAGAAGAGTATGATCCCAAAGCTGTTCATTGGGACTATGGGACCACACAAGTAGATGCAATAATGAGGTCTGGAAGATTTTATGCCCCCAGAGAGGGTGAATCCGAAAAAAGAGATGTCTCAAAGGAAGATGCCGAAAAGCTCGTATCGATCATCAAAACCAGTGAGTTTGAAGTGATAGAGCAGCTGAGGAAGATGCCCGCTCAGATATCCCTGTTAGACCTATTCATCAATTCAGAGAAGCACAAGAACGCACTATTGAAGGTACTCAATGAAGTACATGTCCCTGAAACAATTAATGAGGTCCAACTAGGGGACTTTGTAGGGGCAATTCTCTTAAAAGACCAGTTGAGCTTCTCTGACGAGGACTTCCCCATGGAAGGAAGGGGGCACAACAAAGCTTTATACATCTCTGCCCAATGTAACGGCAAAAGAGTGGCACACGTATTGATCGATAACGGATCAGCCTTTAACATCTGTCCTTTGGCTACCATAAGGAGGCTGGGAATCAATGAAGAGATGGTCAAGGCATCCAAGACAGCTGTAAGAGCATTCGACGGCATGAGGAAGACTGTAGAGGGAGAGATCGAGCTTGACATATTCATCGGCCCGACAAAGTTCTCTATAAACTTTCAAGTAATGGATCTACCCAGTGCATTTGGATTCCTGCTAGGAAGACCTTGGATCCATACAGCAGGAGCTGTCCCTTCGAGCCTGCACCAAAAAGTACGTTTCGTTGTAGATGGGAAGGTAATTACCGTACATGGGGAAGTCGACCTCCAGGCATACCAGAGCAGTGCCATTCCCTATATTGAGCCTGAAGAGAAAACTGAAGCGAGCTATCACTCCCTAGAGTTGGTAGCAACAGTTCATACCCCAGTAGGATCGAAGTTGAGAACTCCTTACATCTCAGAAGCCAGTCTTCTACCAGCTAAGATGCTGCTGGCATACGGGTTCAATCCTGAAAAAGGCCTAGGCAAACATAATCAGGGTGTAAATGCCCCGCTACAGTTGAAGGCTAATCCACATAAAATGGGCTTGGGGTACCAGAAGTATCCCATGAATGATTCTGTCCCGAAAGCAACAGGCCGAGGCCGAGGCAAGAGCCTGGGACGCCGTGGAGGCGAAAACAGCCCGAATAGCTCATTCATCGGTTCTCCAACCTGGAAGGGAAGGTCTCGAATGTTCAAGAATCCCTTAAATACCTACTTCGACCAGAACTCCAAATGGCTATCTGAAGAGGGTATCACTTCGCCGATGGAACCAGATCTGACAAATCCTTTTCTCGAAGATGACTCTGTAAATGTCATCATGGAGTGGTTGGACAGTGAAGCCACTTCTTCTGAGTAAATAGACTCTTCCTTCATCTTTAAATACTGTGTTTAGAACTTTCTGCATTTCACTGTATTTTCTTTCCTTATTGAACGCATAAGAAAACGCCTTTGGATCTCCGGCCGTTGGTCCAAATAGCACATCTTGTAACGCGGCCCATTTCGCATTCAATAAAACCACGCATGTTTTGTTAAGGACATATGGAACCACGAATCAGCCCGATGATGATAATGGTCTTCCATATAGAAGCTTGAGGCCTGATTTGCCATATGATTCCTAATCTTCAAAAGATTTTCAAGGGACCGGGATATCCAATGACATGAGGATTAGTCCCATCTGTACCTACATCTATTTCGAAAAACTTTTTCAAAAAAGACTTTACATAAGCATGCATGTCATTTTTACTAAGCACAAACTAACCATACTCATGACATTTCAGGCATATCATCTCAAACATGCATACTAGGTTGTTACAAAATTCGGATCCCTCCATTAACCACTCCTATAACATTGAGGAAGATGAAGACGAGGATTACGCGTCTATCCGTAGGGATTGGAACACCTTTGAAGAATCAAAGCCTCCTACCTCAGAAGAACCAATTGTCATTAATTTGGGAGACACCGTGAACGTCAAAGAGGTCAAGATCGGCGGACACCTATCCCGTGATGAAAGGCTCGAGTTCACCAAGCTACTAAAAGAATATCAAGACATCTTCGCATGGTCTTACGCGGATATGCCAGGCCTTGATCCTAAGATTGTGGAACATGCATTGCCCACGGATCCTGGCATCAAACCTGTCAAACAAGGCAGTAGGCGGATGAAAGCCGAGTTAGAAGACAAGATTAAGGAAGAAGTCATGAAACTCCTTAGGGTAGGCTTCATTGAAGCTATCCCATATTCAGACTGGGTTGCAAATATAGTCCCCGTCATGAAGAAAGACGGAAAAGTTCGGATCTGCGTAGATTACCGAGATCTGAATAGAGCAAGCCCAAAAGATGATTTTCCACTCCCCCACATTGATGTATTGGTGGATAGTACAGCAGGTTATGAATTATTCTCATTCATGGATGGATTCTCGGGATACAACCAAATCTCCATGAAACAAGAAGACAAACCCAAGACTGCATTTACCACACCATGGGGGAATTTTTGCTACAGAGTCATGCCCTTTGGATTGAAAAACGCCGGGGCTACCTACCAGAAGGCTATGGTCACGTTATTCCATGATATGATCCACAAAGAGATTGAAGTATATGTTGATGACATGATCGCTAAATCCAAGAAAGGACAAGATCACATACAGGTATTAAGAAAATTATTTGAGCGCCTGCGCAAATACAAGTTAAAGCTGAACCCTAACAAATGCGTGTTTGGGGCAAGATCCGGGAAACTCCTTGGGTTCATAGTCAGCAACAGGGGCATTGAGATTGATCCCTCAAAAATCCAGGCCATCCACGATTTATCAACTCCATCCACAGTAAAAGAAGTGAGAAGCCTTCTAGGGAGATTGAACTATATTGCCAGGTTCATCAATCAGCTGTCTGATGTGGCTAAGCCAATCTTCAAATTGCTTAAGAAAGGCGCGAAAATAACGTGGGACGCCGAGTGCAGCAAGGCATTCCAAATGATCAAAAACTATTTGATCACACCACCGGTGCTTGTGCCACCAATTCCCGGTCACCCATTGACCTTATACCTGACCATACGACAAGAGTCCTTGGGAGCCTTACTTGCCCAGACAAGCCCGATAGATGGAAAAGAGAGGGCCATTTATTACCTAAGTAAGAAATTCACGCCGTCTGAAGCAAAATATATACCAGTTGAAAGGGCCTGCGTAGCAGCAGTATGGGTACTACGAAGACTAAGGCAGTATACCCTACATCATCACATTCAGCTCATAACAGAGAACGACCCCGTCAAATACCTCCTAGAGAAACCCGCTTTAATTGGGAAACTGGCAAAATGGCAAGTAATGTTGTCTGAATTTGACATTAAATGTTCTCCTCAAAAGTCGGTAAAAGGAAGAGCTATAGCGGACATGCTGGCAGAAAACCCATCGAGCACTGAATCCCCTGAAGTAACGAACACAGAAGGCCGAATTCTGAACTTAGCAGAGAATAAGTGGATCATGTATTTCGATGGTGCTGTTAACCTATCAGGGGCAGGCACTGGGGTAGTACTGATATCCCCAGATGGTCAACATTACCCTGTCGCGGCAAAGATAACTTTCCCTTGTACCAACAATATTTCAGAATATGAGGCGTGCATTCTGGGTCTACGACTGGCCCTTTCTATGGAGATACCTAGGTTACAAGTCTTTGGAGACTCCATGCTCATTATTCTACAGACACAAGGGGAGTGGAAGACGAAAGATGCAAAGCTCATCCCCTACCATGAATACCTTGAAGAATTGATACTCAAGTTTGAAGAAGTGTCATTCGAGTACCTATCAAGGTCTCACAACCAATTCGCAGATGCATTAGCCACCCTAGCCTCGATGTTACAAACGATTGAAGGGTTGGATATAGAACCTCTGAGGATCGGCATTGTTGAAAAGCCAGCTTATTGCATGCTAATCGAAGAGGAATGTGATGGAGAGCCATGGTACTATGACATCAAGAATTACCTCTTGAAAAGGGAATTCCCTGAAGGATGCCAATCAGGAGACCGAAAATACATAACCAAGATGGCCAGCAAGTTCTTCCTCAATGGACAAATTCTATACAAGAGATCGTTCGATTCCACTCTACTGAGATGTGTAGATGCCAAAGAAGCAAATATTCTCATGAAAGAAATTCATGAAGGTGCGTGTGGGCCTCACATGAACGGCCACCTCCTTGCCCGGAAGATCATGCGGCTAGGTTATTATTGGATGACCATCGAATCAGACTGCTGTCAGCACGTCCGGTCATGCCACCAATGCCAAATATACGGGGATAAGATTAACGCACCCCCGAACGAACTACACCAAATGTCTGAAGTTTGGCCTTTCTCTATGTGGGGGATAGACATGATAGGGCCTATTAATCCTATGGCTTCGAATGGTCATCGCTTCATCTTGGTAGCGATTGATTACTTCACCAAATGGGTAGAAGCCAGTTCTTACAAGAATGTCACTGCAAGAAATGTGGCAAGATTTGTCAAAAGAGATATCATATCCCGGTATGGTACCCCTCAAGCGATCATCACAGATAATGGGTCCAACCTAAACAACAAGATTGTCGATGGTCTGCTGGATCACTTTAGCATTAGACATCTGAATTCATCTCCTTACCGCCCACAGATGAATGGGGCAGTGGAAGCCGCCAATAAAAACATCAAGAGAATCTTGGCTAAAACAGCAGAAAACTACAGAGATTGGCACGAAAGGCTGCCATTCGCCTTGATGGCTTACCGAACGTCGATCAGGACTTCTACAGGGGCAACTCCCTATAGTTTGGTATATGGGACAGAAGCAGTTCTACCAGTAGAAGTTAAGATTCCCTCTTTGAGAATCTTATCCGAAAATAAACTCTCTGAGTCAGAGTATTTCAAGCACAGATATGAACAGCTGAACTTAATAGATGAGAAACGTCTTAAAGCCATCTGCCATGGACAAACTTACCAGAAGAGGGTAGCCAGGGCGTTCAATCGAAAGGTCAAGACCAGAAAATTCGAAATAAATGACTTGGTAATTAGGAAAGTTTTGCCAAGTACTACCCATCCAGGGGGAAAATTCACTCCAAATTACGAAGGCCCCTACATTGTTAAGAAGATCCTCACGGGAGGAGCATTAATTCTTGTAAACTCCGAGGGAGAAGAATTGGGGCACCCTGTGAATTCAGATGCTGTGAAGAAATATTACCCTTGAAATAAAATCAGATTCCGGTCATATGCCCTGCCTCGAATTGAGCCTACTCTCCATGATAGTCTTTGCATAAGCATGTCATGCATCTATGCATACATTAGCATGTGTTCAATATTGCAGGATCCAAGGAAGCAGGGTCGCGATAAGTTGGAACGCATGATCAAGGAGACCTAACGTCATGGTGGTCAGGTGCACGTCTTCTTCTCCAAAGACTGAGAATTTTAAGAAATTTTAGAACAACTTAACCATCATGTGTTTTTAAGGAAAATGCAGATTTTCGCGAATCTATCCACTTCCATTGGAATGCATGATCAAGGGTAAGGTGTATCGTTCTAATTTTCTGAAATTCGAGAGCATACACTGACACATTCCTTTTATGTTTTTCAGGAATCCCTAGCCGCGCTGGGCAGGTAAGTATTCCTTCCCTAATCTTTTAGGTTTACAAGACTGTCGGAATCCTTATTGATAGAATTTGAAGGCTTCTTGGAATCTAGCATGTATTCAAACCTCATGTCTAGAAAGACGCAAAATTCTCATGGTCATGTCATTGGCATTCATGTTTAAACTTGGAGGTTATCCGAACATGATTGAAATATGCATTGTGCATCATAAATCCCCTTGGAGGGTAAGTTTTGGAGAAAGCAAAATGAACTCTTCCAAACAAAAGTTGTTTAAATCATTCAAAAGGATGTTTCCTCAGACAAGAGGCAAGCCTGGTCCAAACACGTCCCATACACACTTAAGAGATAAGTGGAATGGTAAAGATAGCGAGACCTTAACCTACGGACGTAAAGGGTTATTCGCAATAATTACATGGATTGAGACGACGGAGGCATTCGTTTCTCTATCATAAACACTACAGGTGACCATTGATAACCATTTGAACGACGATTTCATTCTATACCCCTGTCAAGAACCACCCCACAGTGGGGCAAACTGGAGGTACGTCCAGAGGTATCAGGAAGTAAATGATTAGAAGTTCTCTTGCTCAGACTCGCATCAATCTTCGTGTGTTGCTTGTCATTTTAACTTCTATGGTAATTCAGGTGCTTTAGGATGACGAAAAGCATTCGTTTCTCTATCCTATACACTTTTACCCTTCGCACTGCCCAATTGAGCCTATACGTTCATTTCACAAACCCGTTGGTGATCATTGCATATTCCAAGGTGGAAACGACGTCACTTCAAGAGCGGAAGAGTTCAAAAACACAGGATTTGTGAAAAATTCCTAGATTAATGTTCGAGTGCTGAGATTCAAGCTATACATCTAGCACATTCATTTGAAAATTCTGATCCCCAAAAGAAAAGAAAAGATGGGGTCTCAAAAAAGAGAGAAGAGAAAAATTTGATCTTGGGCATCAAGAAAAAGCAAAGTGCCTGGTAAAAGCAAGGCCAATGCCCATCCAAATACTTGTACACTTGTGAATTATGTGTTTAATCTTGTAAATGCCAAAAGGGGGGCATGATACCTTTGTATAGGTCACTAGTAAGAAAAATTCCAAGGGAGCTAGACTGCGAAAGATGCTCCCAAATCATGTCACACTCAGATGACGAAAGTGTAGACAAGATGTTAACACCGTCTTGACATGAGAGAGACGTTCTCTAAAGACAAATATGCACTTCAAAGACCAAAGACGCTCTTTGGACGAGAAGGGACAAGATCGGCGGCAAACCTGCAGTGATCACCAATGTTACACCCTTCGCATATTCTAAGCCAAAAATAAGCCTTTTTTGGTCCCCAATCCTACCTACGTTACAACCCTGAAAGGCCTTTTCTGATTAAGGCACTTGGATTGACATAGGGTTTAATGTCTAAGCTTAGCTCGAAGAAGTTCGAGCAAGATTATTTCTTTCTCATTTCGCAGGTTTCTTGACTTGTAAACCTGGAGCAGACGTTGAAGACTTCTCTTCGAAAGCCTTGACTTGCACGCAAGTCCCCCTTTGAAAACCGTTGACCAAGCCCAACATTACGGTCCCTTGGAAGTCCTCCTGATCGATCGAGGTGTATTCACTGCGAATGATCCTGAACCCTAGGCGCAGGTTTGATAGGAAGTTCGAGTGCATTCTTGGTAAAAGACCATTACTTTAAAACGGTGAGAAGTCCTCTTTGATGAGAATACTCCGTTGGACATTTTAACCAAACTCTTTTGATAATTTCAGATTGTTTGATTCAAACTTTCCCCGCAAGGAACTTTTGATCACTCCCGTATGTTGCAAGGTGTTTTGGATAACCTCCAACCTCGTAATACATTCATTGAATTTTTTTTCATGACTATGATATAAGTCATAAAGTGCTGTCAGTTTGACATCACATATCACTTAAAGACCATTGATGTGCCTTTGGTAAGAAAATTTACAGGTTGGAACTTTCTGCAAGATACCTGGAGCTCCCAGATCCTAGAATGTCACCTCCAATGTCAAAAGGACAATCTTCGAAATCATCCCTCTGTGAGATTTCAAATTTATAGGTCGGAACTCTCTGCAGGATACCTGGAGCTCCCAGGTCCCAGAATGTCACCTTCAATGTCGAAAGGACAACATTCAAGATAGTCTTTCTGCGAGATCTCAGGTAGCCCCTAGATCCTAGAAGAATCTTATCAAAGTTTTTGCAGGTTTAAGTTTTCTGCAGGATACTTGGAATCCCCAAATCCCAGAATAACGCCTCGCGTGTCGAAAAGACAATCTTCAAAATCTGCTTTCTATGAGGTTCTAGGTAACCCCTAAACCCAGAATAGCTCATGTGGTAAAGCCTAAAGGTTAGGCACACCTCACTTGTATGAATCCTAGTTAATTCCTTAGAATATAGGATCAAAAACTGTTGTCAAAATCTGCTTTCTGTGAGGTTCTAGGTAACCCCTAAACCCAGAATAGCCCATTTGGTAAAGCCTCAAGGTTAGGCACACCTCATTTGTATAAATCCTAGTTAATTCCTTAGAATATAGGATCAAAATGTTCGACAATCCCTAAGAGACTGGGTGCGTCATCCATAGGTTCCTAGCGGAGAGGAATCCTATTCTCGGCCTGATCCCCCTAACGGATTAAAATGTTCGACAATCCCTAAGAGACTGGGTGCGTCATCCATAGGTTCCTAACAGAAAGGAGTCCTATTCATGGTCTGATCCACCATACGGATCAAAACCCTGACAATCCCTAAGAGACTGGGTGCGTCATCCATAGGTTCCTAACAGAAAGGAGCCCTATTCATGGTCTGATCCACCATACGGATCAAAACCCTGACAATCCCTAAGAGACTGGGTGCGTCATCCATAGGTTCCTAGCAGAGAGGAGTCTTATTCATGGTCCGATCCACCATACGGATCAAAACCCTGACAATCCCTAAGAGACTGGGTGCGTCATTCACAGGTTCCTGTCAAGTATAGGAATCCCGTTCTGGTACGGCCTACCATACAGGCTAGAGTTTAACCGCCCTAGGATACTCAAAAGACGAGTCCCTAGGTATTCACTTGGACCCGCTATACACCGCGCATGCCACACGAGCATCAGGCAGATGATCAACAGGTAAATAGCATGTGGGTCTCTCTACTTTCTCTCTCACAGTAGCCAGAGCAGAACAAGCAGAGCGTTTACCAGCAAAGCAAGAAAGATTGAATGTCAGGATTCATTTTTCTTTTCCCCAGTCGAGTCGGTCTAGATTCAGGTGTCACTTGTCTTTGAGAGAAACCTCTCACGAGATTCCTCTCAAAGAGGGGCAGCTGTTGACACCTGATTTTTGACCAAGTCCTTTTTCAATTTTATTTTTTGATTTTATTTTTTGAAAAATCACAAAAAATTCATAAAAAGTCAAAAAAATTACAAAATCAACTTTGGTGGCCTTGGCCAAGCCCAAGGAACCATTCTTGACCAAAAAATAATTTTTCATATTTTTCACATTTTTTAGTATTTTTAGAAAATAGAAAAATACTAGAAAAATCAACAAAAATAGAATTTGAGGTCACAAAAATATAGGAAAATAGTCAATATTTTTCTTTTAAATCCCTTGTCATTTTGACCTCATCAATAGTTGAAATTAAAGTTTAATTTTGTGTGTTTCTTTGTAACGCACAAGGTTAAATTTGCCAAAAAATACGTTTTGAGTCTTTTTATTTGCAATTTTTTTTGCATTTTACGAGTCTTGACATTCAACTTGATTGCCCGACATTTCAATTGGGTTCAATTGTGTGCCAATTTGATCAATTTTGGCTTTAGGGACCTAATTGCATAAAAATTCTTTTCATTTTTGTCCCTAAAGTGCCAAATCCAAAATTAAAATTTTCTGAGGGACACCCATAGAACCCCAGTGCTTCCTCCCTATAGTTTTTGACCCACTGAATCTAATGATGGGCTCGATTGGGGCCGATTCGTCCATTAGGAACCCCAATTTGCCAAAAATCGATTTTGGATCTTATTCAACATTTGGGGTTTTTGTTTAATTCCACACTCATTTTTGCACTAAATCACCATACTAGATGGGATTCATCTCATGGAAGCCGATTTCCAAATTTAATTTGAGAAATTAGGAATTTTGGTGGGTCAATTTGTCCCATTTTTGGCAAACCGGGTCAACTGGGTCGGGTTGACCCAACCCAGTCATCCCGGTTGACCAAGTTAGAACAGAACGCTTCGTTCTTGTTCTTTGCACGCAGAAAACTCACGAAGAAAGCAACGGCACAAGGAGGGAAAGAAAAAAAGCGAGAGGAAGCTCGATCAATAGGGAGAGGAATTGACACACCCAAGCGCAAAAGAGCTCCGAGACATTCATCCAATCGAGCTCGAAGCCAGGGCGCCAAAAACGCACGCACTTTCAGCACGTGAGAGGAACTAAAGAAATCCACTCGCAGAAACCGTTCGGGTATAACGGTGGAAAGAGAAATCTGTTAGAAGCATCAGTTAAAAGAGAGAGGAGAATGAACAGAGAGGAGGGGAGTCTGTTCGCGCAAAGAGAGCTCGCGAAGGGCAGAGAGATAGAGAGAGAGAGGAAGACGGCGACCGAAGCTTGCCAAACCTGTGCAAGCTTCGACTGACCCCTACCGGCGAAACCGAAGCCAGCGACGCCCGTTTTCGAGTTCCCTGATTCTCAGAGAAGCGACCGAACCCTTCCAATCGGCCTCTCGTCTCGAAAAACGGTGAGGCTCCTCCTCGTGCTTGGCTTCGGCCTCTAATGGCGACTTGCGATCCACTCGATCGTTTTACGTTTTATGAGTCGCAATTTACTCCTTGTGCATCACTGAGCATTTTCCATTTGATTTCTTGCATTTTCCCTATGTGAAACATCGGGTCTGACCTCCGACCATCCAAACCTACCGAGAGCTTGAGAGCTCGACCCGAGCGAAACCAAAGCCTCGCAATGGCCAGGTAAGTCTTCTCGAACTCCTAGGATGCTTCTTGATTGATTTTGTGGGATAGATCTCGCTGGGAATGGTTAGGACGATGGCTCGCCGGAGATTAGCTCCGGCCTTGATTTGTAGGTTAGTCAAACTTGATGCTGCTGTGTTAAGTGTGATATATGTTGTAGAGTTCGGCGGGATGAGTTGAATGGCGGTGGTTTCATGGGCTTTGGTGGTCCGTGCGCGGAGAAACCGCCCTCCGACGAGGCGCCGGCGAAACAGAGTCGGCGCCGATCGTCTTCTTCGGCGAGTCCGTTGACTGGTCAACGAAAGTTGACCAGTCAACGCTGACGTGTCGCTGACGTGGCACCCACGTGGCAGCCACGTCAGCGCATTCGGTTATAACCGAATAAACAAATTGATCCGACGGTGGTAGGTGTGCCACGTGTCGCGATCTCGCTTTTTTGGAAATAAAAAATGATTTTCGAAAATTAAAAATCCTTTAGATCGGACGGCTGTAGTTCGATCGGGTGTTTCAATCTAGGCCGTTGGCTCATCATGAAGATCAGGCCGTCCGCAGGACCTCCACGTGGCGCAATCAAGACCGCTCGTTTGGTTTAGGCGGGATTTTAAAATTTAAGCGGGAGTGACCGAGGCGACGTCGTTTTTGGGCGCGTGTCGCGCGGGCCGGATCCGAGCCGGGCCGAGCCGCGGGCCGTGGGCCGGGTCACCTGACCCGGCCCGAATAATATTTTTAAAAAATAAAAATTCCGAAAATGATTTTAAAAAATAAAAAAAATCAAAATAAAAAAAAATCAGAAAAATCTTAGAAAATCCAAAAAATGCTAGAAAATTTCAGAAAATTCCAAAAAAATTGTGGAAAAATTGTGGAAAAATCCTAGACACTCCAGAAATCCCCAAAAATCGAGGGTTGACCACAGACAACTGGTCAACCCTATTTTTGGGGTTTCTTATCCAATTTCTCAAAATATGACGACATTACCCTTTAGGGGTAGGTCGCCTCTGCTGTGCATAATAGAAAAGGCCGATAATGTCAAGGTGAGAATTAGGGTCGATTAGACGACCAATTCTTAGGTTTGGGTTTTCGAGTCCCGCCTCTTTTCTCAAAATGACGATTTTGCCCTTTAAAGGGAAAATCGTTTTTCTTATCTCAATCGAGTTCTGAAAATTGCTTGAAGTTAGGGTTTGGGTCAGGTGGACGACCGACCCTAATATTTGAGATTTTTAGTTCTCATCTTTGTCCAAAATGACGACTTTACCCTTCCAAGGGTAAAATCACTTTTAAATTCCAGAAAAATTCTGAAAAATCCCGAAAAATAGGAAATGGATTGGATTGATGGCCAATCATATTTCCCCTGTCTTCTGACTTCCCAATCCGTCTAAAATGACAGATTTACCCTTTTAAGGGTAAAATTTTTCCCGAATTGTTCAAAATTACGATTCTGCCCCTCATGGGCGAATCATGCCAAAATCACTCCTAAGCCTTGATTGATACTTCTCTAGGCTAATAGGGCCTCATTAGGGATACCACGCTGATTTCATGTGTTTTATCCGCATGTACTGGATCCTTGATTTGCGCACTTATTTCCATTGATTGTGATTGGTAGGGTAGTAATTCCCATCTGCATGAACTCCTAGATTTAAGATCTGTACCCCACTCGTTTGTATGAAATCCTAAGATCAGATAAACCATTCAGCTTAGGTACCGAAAGGGCGTCAACTCTGACAGTTGACGTAACTAAGTCCCCGAACCCACTTCTCTGGTTTCCGCAGAATCGAATAGACCACTCCCAACTGTCGCGACCCGTCCGGAAGCGGACGCGGCTAATGGATTACCGATCACGGGTCTTGGATCGGCGCGAGCCCTCCCAGGCCCATACCAAATCGCGGCGGGAGTATTCTTCGACAATAAGAGTCGATCGCTTTCGACCTTCAGTGTGGTCGTGGTGGCATGTGCAAATTGTGCATGCATTTGGAGTCGCCACCGGTCTTTCTTGGAGGGTAGACCGGAAACCTTACTAATCGATTGGGAGAGATCGATCAGTTCTACGGAACCAGAGATTTTGGGTTCGGGGACTTGGTTACGCTGGTGTCGTTACCAACGCCCTTTCGGTACCTAACGCGAGTGATTTTCCTAACTAGGATTTCATGCAGGCGCAATTTTGGGTGAGGTAAGTCTGACTTTGCACATTAACCAGTTTAACATGCTCACGTAATCATAATAAATAAATAGATGTCAATCACATAAACATCTATCCTACGTGGTGATCATGGAATTATGATTTAATGGGTCTCGAGCCAATGAGACCACATTTAATCATTTTAATATTTTAATAACGGAGAGCCGCTCTTCGCTTCTTCTTGGTTTCTTGAACTCTTCAAGAATTGGGCCCCAAAGAGCTCGCCGACTTAAAAGGCTCCTCCACGTAATCCTCGTAGCATTTACATCAACAATTGACTATGCTAAAAATAAAGATTACATGAAAAATAAAAGGAGTACGCAGCCTCCATTTAATAATTACAACCCCAAATATATAAATAATCATCATACATTCATATATACATCAATCACATTGATTAGGGATTTTTCCATGATCACCACCCTTTCACGTAAGTAATAAATTCACAATTTAAAACTTAGGAAGGCACAATAAAAATTCTACGTTGAATCATATTCAGAATTTTTACGTAAAATAAGATAGCCATAAATTTTCGATTCAAAATTGATTTAGTCTCAATTTTTGCTACGTTGATTAATTTATCATATAAAATAATCAATCTCCATTAGCCATGTAAGACGAACAATTCGTTAATACATATTGGCCATAGTATTGCAAAAATTGCAAAAAATCAATTAAATGCACGAAAACACCTAAGGATTGGCTCTGATACCACTGTTGGGATCCACGTAACACGTAGCGGAAATAAATAACAACCCATACATGTATCTCCAGAGGCGTACTTCGTGCATTTCAATCGAAAAAAATCACAAAGTCTCAAAGGGAGTAAATAGATTACCTCTCGTAGCGTGCTTGAACGGAGATGTCGGTTCGATGTTCTTCGATCTCAGCCTCCACAAGTGTTAGGCATCTAGTTCGGACGCACCACCAATTGACGAACGGGGAGACGACTAATAACTCCACAACAATTGTGCTAGCAATATGCGGAATCAATATTCCGAACTTAGTATATTTTGCTCACTCAAGATTATGAGAATATAGAGAGTGTTTGTGTTCTTCTCTCTAAGCTCTCAAAAATTTGCACACTCTACAAAATGTCTCTCCCCCCTTCAACCTCAAAACTCTTGCCATCCTTTTATAGCCAAAAATACCTTCCAATAAATTGTATTTAAAAATAGCACTAACAATTATAAATTCTATCTAAAAATAGCACTCACAAATAAATGACATTTAAAAATAGCACTAACAATAGCACTCACAATTTATAATACAAAAATGCTATTTAAAAATAGCACTAACAATAGCACTCACAATTTATAATACAAAAATGCTATTTAAAAATAGCACTAACAATTATAAATTCTATCTAATAATAGCACTCACAAATAAATGACATTTAAAAATAGCACTAACAATAGCACTCACAATTTATAATACAAAAATGCTATTTAAAAATAGCACTAACAATAGCACTCACAATTTATAATACAAAAATGCTATTTAAAAATAGCACTAACAATTATAAATTCTATCTAATAATAGCACTCACAATTTATGATAAATAAATGTCATTTAAAAATAGCACTAACAATAGCACTCACAATTTATGATAAATAAATGTCATTTAAAAATAGCACTAACAATAGCACTCACAATTTATAATACAAAAATGCTATTTAAAAATAACACTAACAATAGCACTCACAATACAAAAATGCTAAAAAAAAGGCACTAACAAATGTGTTAAAAATAATAACCATTATTATTATTACAAGAGTTGAAGAGGTTACCAAACAGTACAAATATGCATAACGTATAAATACGTATGACGTATAAATACGTAGAGCATACGTATACATCCGTGAAACCGGGGACTAATTGAAAGAAAAATGTGCAATTAAGCCCTTTTGGTAAAAATTGATTAAATTGGAGGGCAAATTGACCTAATTGCACTTTAAGACTTTAGAATCCAATGTCATAGCTTATAAAAAGTGAGAATTGAAAACTAAAAGACTCGAAAATGATTTTTTTTAGGCTCGGTTCGGGTTTATGTTTGTGAAGGAACATAGTGACCCGAGCCGAATTTTTGAGATTTAAAGTGACACACTTGAAGAGGAAATTAAAACAAAATTATCGAATATTTTTGGGTATTTTTCTGACCACGAATGGTATTTTTTTGATTTTTTGGGTATTTTTATAATTAAATAAACTCGAAAAATATTAAAAATACCGAAAAATATTTTTTGTTCAAAATTGGTTCCTAAGGTTAAACCAAAGCTTCCAAAGTTGATTTTGTGATTTTATGACCTTTTTTGATATTTTTAATTAATTTTAAAGAATAAAAATCACAATAATAAATGGTAAAAAAAAAATCAGGTGTCAACAGCTGCCCCTCTTTGAGAGGAATCTCGTTAGAGGTTTCTCTCAAAGATAAGGTGGCACCTGATTCCTAACCGACTCAACTGGGAAAATAAGAGAAGAAATGTTATGACATCGGATCCTTAAGCCTATTGATAAAAGCTCAAATCAATCCCCGGTTTGCTCTAACAATTTGAACATGGGCTGGAGTGAGAGAGGCTTACCTGAAGCTCACCTGTCGGATGCTGCCGGTTGCGACGACTTTCAAGAAGATGCCTAGGACTCGTCATTCAGAATATCCCAGGGAGATTAAGCTCTGACTGCGATATTTATCAATGAGTTGACCCTTATAGCGGTATCTACCATTAATTTGACCCTTCAGGCGGTTTCTACCTTGAGTTGACCCTTCAGGCGGTTTCTACCATGAGTTGACCCTTCAGGCGGTTTCTACCATGAGTTGACCCTTCAGGCGGTTTCTACCTTGAGTTGACCCTTCAGGCGGTTTCTACCTTTGGTTGACCTTTCAGGCGGTTTCTACCTTTGAGTTTGACCCTTCAGGCGGTTTCTACCATTGGTTGACCCTTCAGGCGGTTTCTACCTTGAGTTGACCCTTCAGGCGGTATCTACCTTGAGTTGACCCTTCAGGCGGTTTCTACCATGAGTTGACCCTTCAGGCGGTTTCTACCTTGAGTTGACCCTTCAGGCGGTATCTACCTTGAGTTGACCCTTCAGGCGGTATCTACCATGTGTTGACCCTTCAGGCGGTATCTACCTCGAGTTGACCCTTCAGGCGGTATCTACCATTGAGTTTTGACTTTGAAAAGGGGTCTCATGACGAGGGTTCTCCACGTCCGATGAGACTGCCTAAATTATGAAAAAGGGGTCTCATGACGAGGGTTCTCCACGTCCGATGAGACTGCCTAAATTATGAAAAGGGGTCTCATGACGAGGGTTCTCCACGTCCGATGAGACTGTCTGATTTTTGAAAAGGGGTCTCATGACGAGGGTTCTCCACGTCCGATGAGACTGCCTAAATTATGAAAAGGGGTCTCATGACGAGGGTTCTCCACGTCCGATGAGACTGTTTGATATTTTGAAAATGGGTCCTGGGACGAGGGTTCTCCACGTCTGCTAGGACTTTTCTTTTAAAAGGGTTTTTCTTCCCCTCTTTTTTAGAGACCCCGAAGTTTGTCGGGAATTCAGTTTTTGAAGCAGTGAAAGATTTTATTTTGACAAAGCTTCACTTGAGTCTGTTGAGGCGACATTCTGGGAGCTGGGTTCTCCAGGTATCCTGCAGAAATTTGAGCCTGAAATATTTTTCTTCACCAAGAAAACGTTAGTAATCTTTGGGAAGACCACGGCTGTCCATTTGACAAAATCGTATGATTTAAGTTTTAATCATGAAATGTGCATTTTGATGCTGGAGGTCATCCAAAGCATTCTTGCAACATGCAAATGTGATCACAAGTCCCTTGCACGGAAAATCTGGATCAACAGTTTGAAAATTCCAAAAAGAGTTTGTTCAAAACGTCAATTGGAATATTTCTCGACAAGGAGGTCTTCTCACCTGTTTTGAGATGTGGTTTTTATAGGGGATGCACTCAATTCCCTACTAACCTGTGCCTAGGTTTTAGGCTCATTCGCAGCGCATACATTTTGATCGGTCGGGAGGTCTTCCACGGGACCGTAATGTTAGGCTTGGATATTGGCTTTCAAGGGGGACTCGCTTTGGAGTCGAGGCCATTGAATGAAAGTCTTCACCATCTGCTCCGGGTTTACAAGTCAAGAACCCTGCAAAATGAGAAAGAAATAGTCTTGCTCGTACTTCTTCGAGCTAAGCTATATGTTAACCCAAGTGTCTTAGTCAGAGAAGACTGTTTCGGGGTTGTAACATTGGTAGGATTGGGGACCGAAACAAGCTTATTTTTGGCTCAGAATTTATGAGGGGATTGACATTGGTGATCATCGCAGATTTGACACCTGTCCTTTCCTTTCTGCATCTTTAGTCTTTGAGGTGCGCAACTGATTTTGAGGTGTACACCAACTCTTTAGAGAGCGTCCCTTGTTGCATTCAGAGACCGACTCTCTCCATGTCTTTGTTCTGTGCTTGGCAGCATTTGGGGAGCAGCTTTTTTTATTTGACTCCTTTAAGAATTTTTTTTTTTTTTTTCATCCAAGTTTCACTGGGGATCAAGCAAACAGCTTTCATGAGCATCGGCCTTGCTTTTACCAGGCACTTTGCTTTTTCTCGATGCCGTGGATTTTTCTCATTCATTTTTGAAATCCCACTTTTTCTCATCTTCATAGGATCGCGTTAGACCTATGATCAAAGGTCTAACAAGGTTAAACATTAACTTAGGAATTCTTTTGCAAACCCTAAGTCTTGAACTTCTTCGTTTCTGAAGTGATGCTGCATCCGTCTTGGAATGTGCAATGATCACCAACGGGTTTATGAAATGATTCTGCAGGCTCAACTTGGCTATGCAAAGGATTCGGTGTGTGGGATAGAGAAATGAATGCTTCTCATCATCCTATGGCACTTGGATTACCATATAAACAACACACAAAGATTAATGTTAGTCCGAGCAAGAAAATTTCTAACCATTTTCTCCTGATGCTGCTGGACTCACCTCCATTTTGCCCCGATGTGGGGTGGTTCTTGACAGGGTTAAGAATGAAAACCGCCGTTCAAAGGGGTTATCAACGGTCACCTGTAGTGTTTGGGGGATATGAAACGAATGCCTCCGTCGTCCCAACCCATGTAATCGCTGCGAATGGTCCCTACTTCCGTAGGTCCAGATTCTGCTGTCTTATCCGCTCCATTTCTCTCTTAAGTGTGTATAGGACGTGTTTGGACTAGGCTTTGCCTCTCGTCTTTTGAGAAAACGTCCTTTTGAAAGTTTTGAACAACTTTTGATTGGAAAAATCTCTTTCGTTTTCTCCAAAAATTTTACCCGTCAATGGGATTTTATGATGCCCAATGCATGTTCAGATAACCTCATGTTTCAAAACATGAATGCCAATGAAGTTAGAATCCTATGTCTTTTCTAGACATCAGATTCTAAAAGCTTTTCTTTTCTTCTCTATTTTTTATTCAACATTTTCAATGGATTGGGGAAAGGGATACTTACCTGTCCCCCGCGGCTGGAGATCCCTGAAAATGCGGAAGAAACATGTTATTGTTCGTTCATGAATTTTTCAAAAAATTAGAACGATACATCTTACCCTCGGTCGTGTGCCCCTGCGAGTGCACACAGGTTGTCAAAATTTGTCCTCCTTGATGGTGAGTCCCTATCAAGGATAAATAGCAAGTGTTAACTCATATTCCCAAATTGAAGACAAATTGGGACAATACAACTTTACTCTTGGTTCTCATCCCGTTCTGACGTCGCGTATTGATATGAACCACATCTATCAAATCCGCTTATCCATGCTTGGAATATTTGCAATATCAATGGTTCAGCTGCCCCCGGTTGGGCAACGTCTGTTTTGTTATTTGAACAGATGGCTCCTTGGGTGATTTATCCACGTTTAACACCTGAGAAGGGAAAGAAATGAGACATTACTTTGGTATTCGGTTGAAGATCGTTTAGGAACGATACATCGTTTTACCAAATGGGAGGCTTCGTGACCAAACGTATTTCGTGCTGAATGGGGGTAGATCCCATTATGCTCCGCGGGTGATAGTCATCGTTCATGGAATTTGCTCCACGGATTAAGTGATTAATCCATGGCCCTTGGCTCGAAGACGTTCAAAGGGTAATGTTGACACTCAGAGCGGTTAGTTTTCAGCGTTAATTACAATGTTCCCGCGGGAACTTTACAACGAAATCCGTAACACATTCATTCGATGTATTCACCTCTCACTCTCCTGAGCCTTCTAATGATTTAGCACACGAGCTTCGAACCAGATGTCCGGTCGCCGGTACCGGTCACGACTGCGAAGATGCACTTGTTCCAAAATGCTTGACCCATAGGCTGAGTTGCTCATTCAGGAGATCGTCCGACCGCTCGAGTCGTCCAAGTTGAGCATCCTTAATTGCTGGTGACGGACTTCTCCCATTTTCGGCATGAACAACCTGGTTTCTCGGTTTATGCGTGATCCACACGCCGAGTTGCTCACTGAGGGACTCGCTTGAAATTTCAAGCCATTGACGCCCAAGTCGGGCATCCTCAACCGTTGGCGATGGGTTCCTCACACTACTTTCGACATGAACAACCTCACTTCTCGAGTTGGTATTTTCATCGTTGTCCAGTAGGTTTGTACCCGATGCTGGATTCGCCGTAGGAATAACACTAACGATCGGTTGGTGCTCAAATTGGGGAGTCCATACCTGCTGAAATTGTTGTACATACTCTTGGGGAGTACCAGGGTAACTCAGGGGGGAATTCAGCCGATCGAACCAAGAATAGATGTTTTCAAGGAGATCGTCTGAACCATCGAGCGACTGACACTCAGGTTGAGTATTGTCGACTACTGGAGAAGGAATCTTTTTGCCATTTTCGTCATGGACCACCTGATTCTTCGAGCCGGAATCTCCGTAATCGTCTCGCAAGATTGTATGTGCATCTCCTGCCAGTGTTAGATCCGCTGTAGGACTAGTATTAACGGCCAGTCGGTGCTCAGACTGGGGAGTCCCGATTTGCTGAAATTGCGGTACATACTCCTGAGGAGTACTGGGATAACCCATGGGAGTACTCTGATTGATGCCTGAACAATCGACCGTGTAATTGTCAGTCCCATCGGTGTTAAGAGGTGATTGGATGCTTCCTGCTTCATGAGGATTGCGATCACAGCCATGCTCATCGTTTAAACTTGAACTGCCTCTCTCTTGGTCTAGCGCCACTCGTCCATCTCTCAGTAGTCTTTTGTAGCACCAAAGGTGGTTCCTGACTTTATTTCTATCCAATTCCGGCATGTTCATGATCTTGAGTATGCGCGATGGGCGAGCCAAACTGATCCCTAACTGTTGAACTGCATCAACAAATTTGCTATGAAGCTCCGAGGTCCAATAAAACCTTGTTTTCTTGCTAGCCGAAGTAGGGTTGGCAACTCGGCGGCTACTCTTCGTGGAATCTGGTCGTGTTGAACCGCCTCTATCTTGGTCTAGCGACGCTCGTCCATCTCTCAGTAGTTTCTTGTAGCGCCAAAGGTGATTCTTGACCATATTTTTAGTCAGTCCCGGCACGTTCATGATTTCGAGTATGCGCAATGGGCAAGCAAAACTGATCCCCAACTGTTGAACTGCATCAACAAATTTGCTATGAAACTCTGGGGTCCAACGAAATCTTATTTTCTTGCTAGCCGAAGTGGTGTCAGCAACTTGGCGGTTACTCTTCTCGGAATCTGGTCGTGTTGGAGGTTGCTCTGGAGGGGATTTAGTGGTCTCAGATCGGCTGGTCATGATGGTGAGTTCATCATCGAGCGGACCCGACTTGTCATGACGCATGTTCCCTTCCACAATGGGCGTCGACTTTGACCTTATAGCACTAGTTTCCTCTTGTAGATCCTCGGCGGTACCCGCCTGTTCCGAAAGATGTTGCGAAGGGCATTGCAACAAATGAGCATTATAAACCCCCAGATCTGGCTCTTCAGTGAATACTCCGTCCGTGGGAACAGGGTTACCGCACTCCAGGCAAATAGCGATGCTTAGAGCTTTTTTGTACTGAGTGTTTTTTATTCGAAGCTTTTCATTTTCCTCCCTTACAACCGCTAACTCGTGCCGATCGCGTTGCTGCTTCAGCCGGGTTCGTTTGTTTTCAAACCAGCACTTGACCTTCCGAGGCTCCCACCCTATCTCCTGGCCCATTTTGATTTTCTGTTCCATGTCCGGATAGGGGTATTCCCTGAAAAACAATTCGAGTTTATGGACTTGACCTGAAGTGTTGCGTTTGAGATATTCCCCTTTCTGACGCTGATAACCGTCGCGGGTACTGTTCTCGTTAACCAAGCCGCGGGTTTCATCATTAGAAGGATCGGTCTCCATGGCCCTCGTGTCAGGTTCGGTCCTGAGATCTTCAAACTCTTCCAGCAGCTCAAGCTCGGAGACCTCCAAGTCTGGCGCTTCCAGTAAATGACAGAATCCCTTGAACATTTTGACCGGGATATCACTGTTTGATTTTCCGTTAACTCAGCTTTCTTTGTTCCTCCTTGGATCTTCACTTTCTCTGCAAATTCTGAGAGGTTAAAGGAACCGGATCACCGTTCTTCGATCAAAGGTGATGGCTACCCGACGAGCGCTCTTCTCAATGTTTCGAGATTCCCACTTCGTCCTTTTGTGATGGCTACTTGACGAGCGTTTTTCTCAAGGCTTCGTAATTCCCACTTTGTCCTTTTTTGCTCTTTTCTACGTGAACGGAGCCTGAAGATCTCTTGCGTTGATTTCGCTTTATCGAGCACTACGCTTGTCCCCCTGGCCCAGTCTCTAGAGTAACAAGCCTGCCCACCTTTCGGCGCCATTATGTTTCGTAAAACCCGAGATCACAGGACGGTGGTGGATTCGTGACTCATCGGGGATGCATTAACGAAACCCGCTTGGCTCTACTGCACATAAAATATTATTACCACTTCTCCCTGTACTCGAGCATTTATAAGGTGATAGATTGATGTCAAGAAGATTAACACTTTAGCCTTATCAGACTCAGCCTCTCAAACACTCTTCACATTCTCACTCTCTTCTCCGTCATTCCATCGCATATGGATTCCTCCTCTATGCCTGTTGCCTTACCTGAAGCTTCGACCCAATGGGAGAGATTTTACCACCTCTTGGGTAGGGGTTATGGCTACATAAACAATCATCCTGAAGCTGAGGTTGAAGTTCGTACTCTGATTCCGGCCCTGGATACTGCGTGTATTGAAGGTACGAAACTGCAGAGGGAGTTTGTGATCTTCCCAACTCTTTTTAACAATTTCATGCAGGCTTACGAAGTTGCTAGCCGGGAGGTCACTTTGGCTGGTATCGTGCGAGCCCGTTATCAGGACCGAACTGAGTCCCTGATGTTGGCCATGCTGACGGCCGATAACCATAAAAGGGCTGTTGAATACGCCCACGCCCAGGTTTCGATGCTGGTCCGTGAGAGGGACAACTTGGTGGAGCGTCTGGCTCTTTTTGACACCGCCTTTGAGCAAGACCAGCACAACTTCGTGCTGAGGTTCCAGTGTGCCTGGTTGGAGGAAAGGCTTGAAGACCTGAGCATGGATATAGCTCGCGGGAGGGTGCTGGCTCATGACTTAGAGCTTGAGTTCGAGTACTATGACACCAAGGTGAACGAACTTAAGGAGAAATGTCGTCTCCTTTTCTTCAAGCTTGTAGACCTCGATTCCCGGAGTGTGGGTTGTAAGCAAGGCATGGATAGCATGGAGAGTCAGTTAAGCTTTTTTGTGATGCTTGTCAGAACTCATTTTGGGTTTACTGCTCCCCCTCAGTGATCCACTTGTAAACTTTCTAGCTGAATGAAATAAATGCGAGTTTGTTTATATATGCTCTTTCATTCTGCATTGTTGACTAGCCAAGAAAGGTTTTTGCTTTCGGATCTACGCGACTCCTTTTTCGCCTGTGTCAACAGATTGACTACGCATCATTCTCACAGCCCGACGCTTTATATTTGATTGACCTGAATGCCTCGTGAGAAATAGATTTGTAGTTGCTCGAAACTTAAAGATTGCCCCTGATTTTGCGGTCATTGCGTTTGGGGCCGCTAGTAATCTTTCACTTTCGAGCTCGATCACATTCTGCTAGTAACTCATGCTATCAATTCTGCCTTCACGCGTCGGGGCTGATTTTACCTTGAACTTAATAACAAGGAATTACCGTATACACACGAGATGACGTTTGCGAAAAACATTATGCAGAATCAACTCTAGCTATTGAAGAAACAAACGCATGCACCGATGAGAACTTTACAATAGGAGATACATCCTTCTCGCGTACATCCCCTTCTTTCTTGGGGCATGTCCAATGACTAACCAGTCTGGCCTCAGCTTAGGTGTGCCATTACCAAGTGCAGATCATGGTTGCCAACCTTTAATAGCTTCCAACTGATCGAACCAGGTATCAAGTCCTTCATCGAAGAAATCACCCGACCCCTCGAACGATTGATGTGTAGGTTGAGCAGCATCGCCCGACGGGTTCTTCGAACTGGAACCTCCATCTTTGTCTGGGATTATAAGAGGAGATTTGATCGATTGACTACCACAAGCATCTCCCACTTGGGGATTAGGGAAATAAGAGTGCTCCAAGCTTTCTCCCATTAGATCATCTGAAGCCATATGCTCTGATTGGGCAAACCCTTGAGCACTGGGCGTGGTGGGCTGATCTGCGACAGGATGAACACTGACTAGCTGCTGCTCGGACGGAGGAGTGTTTACTCGTTGCACTTGTGATGCGTGTTCTTGAGGAATATTGAAATGACTCGCGAGGATATCCTGATCAAATCCCCAATAGTCGTCCAGATTCGACCGGGCCTCATTTGTCATAAGGGTGCTGGGTTCGCAGCCGAGTCTATTGCTCGGATTCAGTTCTGCATAACGCTGTCCTAACGCCCTTCTGTAGCAACCAAGGTGATTCGCGACTAATTGCTTGGTAAGTCCCGGTACGTTCATGACCCTAAGTATGCTTGTCGGACCTATGAAGTCGAGTCCTATCTGTCGAACTGCGTCCAAGAACTTGAGATGAAGCTCCGGGGGCCAAGTGAATTTCTTCTTCTCGTCGTCCAGAGTGGCGTAGATAGCCTGCCGACTAACCTCTAACTCCTCTTGAACCGTATCTGATCTTACCGGAAGCTGTTGTGGAGGAGATTCATGGGCTTCGATGAGGTGACTCCGATCATAACGACACGTATCTTCTTCCTCCGAAGACACTGGTATAATTTCTGTAGGATCGATCTGCTCATGCGCGCCATTAGCAGGATCTGATTGTACCGGAGATGGCTCAAGGGAGCAGGGGGATAAATGAGCACCTTCCATCTTCGTAGAAGGCTTACTGGGGAACAATTTACTGAGGGTGGTAGGGCCACCGCAGTCAGGGCAGGTAATAGTACTGAGAATTTTCTCATACCACATGTTTTCCATTTGAAGGTTTTGGTTCTGCTCTTTTAGGGCCGTGATCTCCTTACGCCTGTGTTGGACACCTAGTCTGAAACGTCTATTCTGAAACCAAAAATGGATTCTCATAGGATTCATTCCCAGCTTCTGGCCCAATTCAATCTTTTGTTCCTCGTTTGGGCAAGGGCATTCATCGAAGAAAGCTTCAAGCTCCTGGATTTCTTTCCGAGCGTAGCGCTGGCGACTTTTTCTTTTCCGGGGTTGAGCGTCGTGGCCACTGCCGTCGTCACCACTGCGATCTTGATGTTCGTCACCGGCGATGTTGAGTTCCATGGCTTCGATGTCGAATCTGATTCTAGAGAATTTGAGGTCTTTCAACGAACTCGTCACTCGGGGTTCTCTGTTCTCTTTTGTATACTCGCTCTTTCGATTTGTTGCCTCCTTTTCCTCGAAAGCTAGGTCTGTTCAGCGTTCTGTTTTTGAAACGACGGAACTGTTTACCTCCTGCTCAGCTTTCCGACACGAAGGGGTAACCAAATCCTTCAGCGGCTTCTTCGATAGTAGCGCTCGCCTTTCACTTTTCCTCGATAGTCATGCCTGTTCAGCACTGTCTTCTCTTTTTAAGTGGCAGAGCTGTTCACTCGCCGCCCAGCTTTATGCGTGACGGAACAACACAATCCTTTCGCGGCTTCTTCGATAGTTGCGCTCGCCTTTCACTTTTCCTCAATAGTCATGCCTGTTCAGCACTGTCTTCTCTTTTTAAGTGGCAGAGCTGTTCACTCGCCGCCCAGCTTCATGCGTGATGGAACAACACAATCCTTTCGCGGCTTCTTCGATAGTTGCGCTCGCCTTTCACTTTTCCTCAATAGTCATGCCTGTTCAGCACTGTCTTCTCTTTTTAAGTGGCAGAGCTGTTCACTCGCCGCCCAGCTTCATGCGTGATGGAACAACACAATCCTTTCGCGGCTTCTTCGATAGTTGCGCTCGCCTCCCTCCCAGCTTTAATAATGGCGAGACCGAATTTGTCAGGCCTGAAATTGCGGATCAGGACATGTCTGATGATTCACGGGAGGAGCAGCCCTCGCTTTACATTAATTAACCCGGCTCCACAAGCATTATTGCTGCAACTTTTCTCCACTCTCGGGACGCTATAAAATGCGGAGTTGGTGTTTGGGAGATTAACGCTCTCATATAATTTGCTTCCATCCTCTAATCGCTCCACTACACACATCTCCGTCGAAAATGGCTTCTTCCCAAGTTCACACTTTCTCAGCCGAAGCTTTGACTCGATGGAAAGAGTTCTATAACCTCTTGGGTCGAGGCTACGCTCACATAGCCGATCATCCCGAAACCGAGGATGAGATCAGAGTCATGTTCGGGGACCTGGACATCACATCCCTCGAGGGTACCGCGTTGGGGAGGGAATACAATATTTTTCCAACGCTCTTTACGAACTCCTTGGAGGTCTACCGCGCTGCTCATCGGGGAGTTACCGTGGCTCGTGTCTTGCGAGCCCGTTATGAGGATCAGTCTGACCGCCTAGCGTTGGCTGACTACCTGGCCGATAGTCACAAAAAGGCTGTTGAGTTCGCCAAAGAGCGGGTTTCGACATTGCTACGCGAGAGGAGGAATCTGGTGGAGGACTTAGCTCTATCTCTGGCTACCTATGAGCGCGATCGACGTAATGCCCTGCTAAGGAATCGGAGCGAGTGGCTGGAAGAAAGGCTCAACGGCATAAACGAGGATATAACTCGTGAGAATGGACTTGTTCGGGACTTGGAAGCAGTCGCCGAAGATCACGAGACTCAGGTTGTTGCAGTCAATGATGAACGCAAACGCCTCCACCTCAGGCTTGCGGACCATGATACGCGGAGTGGTGCGTATAAACAAAGCATCCATAACCTGGAGGGCCAGCTGGGCTCCTTTGTGTCGTTGATTAGGGCTCACTTCTGCTTTACTTTTCCACCCCAATGAATTGTATGATCTGGTTTGGGCAAGAATGAATGAAAGCCCCTGTGTTTGTTTTAGCTTTTATATGCTCCATTTCTTCGAGCATCCGGACATCTTAGACTTGGATGAGCCGATCCATAATAAGTCGAGTAGATGTGTTCTGATTTTCTAACTCACTCATGGTCAGATGAAAGAATACCCTCAGACTTATCCAAGAAAAGATTTCTCTATGCTACTTGTTTTTCACCTGCAAATGAAAAGACCGAGTCAAAAGGAATAATCTGAAAAAGAAAGCATAGACCCCTTTCAATCTTATGGTTGCTCGTAATTAATAATGACAAGAACTTTTACAAGGGTTTTAATCTTGTGCGAAAAGTTTTTATCAATATTCCTCGAAAGAAAGCATACTATTGAAAGGAATGTAATTCACGATAATTGCTTTTGACCAATATTCAGAGGAGCGAATTAGTCAAAAATGCAAGGCATAACGACGTGTTTTTAAATTTAATTGAAGATACGGCATCCAAATCAAGGCCGTTTTGTTAAGAACGAGAGCAATTTGGACATCTATCTCGTCATTAAATTCGAAATAACGTCAATACTCTTGATCAATTATCGTGGATTACTAGTGACGTATGACATGCATGGACCAATTCAAGTGTATAATTCCTTCTAGCGAAATTGGGGTTGGATTACCCTGTACGACCAAAAAGGTCGTGTAAGATTTTCAACTTTAGTTTCCTCTAAAGGAATTATAAACTTGACTTGGGAGTATTCGGATGATTAGAGAAAATGCCACTATCACATTCCCATGACCCGTCAAAAGAAATACAACCGAGTTCCATCTGAATGTATACACCAATAGATCCCTAATACAATCACTCTAATGGGTGAGATAGAGAAAGCCTCGATAAAAATAAACCCTATACAAGAGGACTAGTAATGGAAAATGAAACCAAGGAATGTAATCCTAACGTTTAAGGATGTCCCAAGTTCGATCTGTGACTTCCGGATCACTTGCCCCAACTCGTCATCTTCATTGGACGATATCTCAATAATGTCCATAGTAGGCTCCTTTGTTGCTCACTCGGTGTTCGCCATGGGATATCATCCTCCTCGTCTTCTATCAAGGACGTTTGGGAAAAACACATGCATCTATCCTTGAAATGGCATTTAATCTAATCACCAGAATGCAATGAATGAAATGCCTATATTTATATGAACTGTAATAGTTTTGAGGGATAGAGAGTCTTACCAACCCAACTCGTCGACTTATGTGCGATTTTAGGTGTACCAACCGCCCAAAGACATGCGCATGAGAGAAGTGATGGTGAACTTCTAAAAATCAGAGGGTTTGGCACCTAAGGTTAAGGTTCCCACCTCGAGTTCTAGAAAGAGCCGATTCCATTGCACAACTATCGTTGCATTGGGACTCAATCCATAGTTCGAAGCGAGCGGAATTGAGAAGTGGATTACCCCGTGTTTTTCCTCACGGAGATTCCATTTTCAATTCCTTCTATTGTGTTCCTAAAGGCGGCGCCTGGGGTTTTAGGCGCGGTTGTGTGTGTCCATGTGTCGTGATCATCACAATGCAAGTCATGCACAACAATTTATCAATCAGCACTTCAAATCATCCACACAACATACATTCCTACGCCACACCTGCGTAAAATAAAGTTAATCACAGACTACACCCCTTATTACTCCAATCTGCAAAAACATATAACACCTATCGTGAGCGGACTTACCTCACCTTCAAGAGCGCCTGTAGGGTTAGAAAAATCACTCAATTTTTATTACGGCCTAAGTCCACTTGAGGTCTAGAACCATAGGTTCTAGAACAAGGTCCCCAGCGGAGTCGCCAGCTGTCGCGACCCGTCCGGAAGCGGACGCGGCTAATGGATTACCGATCACGGGTCTTGGATCGGCGCGAGCCCTCCCAGGCCCATACCAAATCGCGGCGGGAGTATTCTTCGACAATAAGAGTCGATCGCTTTCGACCTTCAGTGTGGTCGTGGTGGCATGTGCAAATTGTGCATGCATTTGGAGTCGCCACCGGTCTTTCTTGGAGGGTAGACCGGAAACCTTACTAATCGATTGGGAGAGATCGATCAGTTCTACGGAACCAGAGATTTTGGGTTCGGGGACTTGGTTACGCTGGTGTCGTTACCAACGCCCTTTCGGTACCTAACGCGAGTGATTTTCCTAACTAGGATTTCATGCAGGCGCAATTTTGGGTGAGGTAAGTCTGACTTTGCACATTAACCAGTTTAACATGCTCACGTAATCATAATAAATAAATAGATGTCAATCACATAAACATCTATCCTACGTGGTGATCATGGAATTATGATTTAATGGGTCTCGAGCCAATGAGACCACATTTAATCATTTTAATATTTTAATAACGGAGAGCCGCTCTTCGCTTCTTCTTGGTTTCTTGAACTCTTCAAGAATTGGGCCCCAAAGAGCTCGCCGACTTAAAAGGCTCCTCCACGTAATCCTCGTAGCATTTACATCAACAATTGACTATGCTAAAAATAAAGATTACATGAAAAATAAAAGGAGTACGCAGCCTCCATTTAATAATTACAACCCCAAATATATAAATAATCATCATACATTCATATATACATCAATCACATTGATTAGGGATTTTTCCATGATCACCACCCTTTCACGTAAGTAATAAATTCACAATTTAAAACTTAGGAAGGCACAATAAAAATTCTACGTTGAATCATATTCAGAATTTTTACGTAAAATAAGATAGCCATAAATTTTCGATTCAAAATTGATTTAGTCTCAATTTTTGCTACGTTGATTAATTTATCATATAAAATAATCAATCTCCATTAGCCATGTAAGACGAACAATTCGTTAATACATATTGGCCATAGTATTGCAAAAATTGCAAAAAATCAATTAAATGCACGAAAACACCTAAGGATTGGCTCTGATACCACTGTTGGGATCCACGTAACACGTAGCGGAAATAAATAACAACCCATACATGTATCTCCAGAGGCGTACTTCGTGCATTTCAATCGAAAAAAATCACAAAGTCTCAAAGGGAGTAAATAGATTACCTCTCGTAGCGTGCTTGAACGGAGATGTCGGTTCGATGTTCTTCGATCTCAGCCTCCACAAGTGTTAGGCATCTAGTTCGGACGCACCACCAATTGACGAACGGGGAGACGACTAATAACTCCACAACAATTGTGCTAGCAATATGCGGAATCAATATTCCGAACTTAGTATATTTTGCTCACTCAAGATTATGAGAATATAGAGAGTGTTTGTGTTCTTCTCTCTAAGCTCTCAAAAATTTGCACACTCTACAAAATGTCTCTCCCCCCTTCAACCTCAAAACTCTTGCCATCCTTTTATAGCCAAAAATACCTTCCAATAAATTGTATTTAAAAATAGCACTAACAATTATAAATTCTATCTAAAAATAGCACTCACAAATAAATGACATTTAAAAATAGCACTAACAATAGCACTCACAATTTATAATACAAAAATGCTATTTAAAAATAGCACTAACAATAGCACTCACAATTTATAATACAAAAATGCTATTTAAAAATAGCACTAACAATTATAAATTCTATCTAATAATAGCACTCACAAATAAATGACATTTAAAAATAGCACTAACAATAGCACTCACAATTTATAATACAAAAATGCTATTTAAAAATAGCACTAACAATAGCACTCACAATTTATAATACAAAAATGCTATTTAAAAATAGCACTAACAATTATAAATTCTATCTAATAATAGCACTCACAATTTATGATAAATAAATGTCATTTAAAAATAGCACTAACAATAGCACTCACAATTTATGATAAATAAATGTCATTTAAAAATAGCACTAACAATAGCACTCACAATTTATAATACAAAAATGCTATTTAAAAATAACACTAACAATAGCACTCACAATACAAAAATGCTAAAAAAAAGGCACTAACAAATGTGTTAAAAATAATAACCATTATTATTATTACAAGAGTTGAAGAGGTTACCAAACAGTACAAATATGCATAACGTATAAATACGTATGACGTATAAATACGTAGAGCATACGTATACATCCGTGAAACCGGGGACTAATTGAAAGAAAAATGTGCAATTAAGCCCTTTTGGTAAAAATTGATTAAATTGGAGGGCAAATTGACCTAATTGCACTTTAAGACTTTAGAATCCAATGTCATAGCTTATAAAAAGTGAGAATTGAAAACTAAAAGACTCGAAAATGATTTTTTTTAGGCTCGGTTCGGGTTTATGTTTGTGAAGGAACATAGTGACCCGAGCCGAATTTTTGAGATTTAAAGTGACACACTTGAAGAGGAAATTAAAACAAAATTATCGAATATTTTTGGGTATTTTTCTGACCACGAATGGTATTTTTTTGATTTTTTGGGTATTTTTATAATTAAATAAACTCGAAAAATATTAAAAATACCGAAAAATATTTTTTGTTCAAAATTGGTTCCTAAGGTTAAACCAAAGCTTCCAAAGTTGATTTTGTGATTTTATGACCTTTTTTGATATTTTTAATTAATTTTAAAGAATAAAAATCACAATAATAAATGGTAAAAAAAAAATCAGGTGTCAACACCAACTATTCGATAGGGTTTCCGATCGTACCCTCCACGAAACGATTGGTGGCGACTCCTTGGCATGTACACTTTTTCACATGTCACTAGACCGCACTGAAGGTCGACCACGTACATCCAGCAGTTGCGACTTGGGAAACGGGCCTTGGGAGAGGCCCGCGTCCGATCCAGCCAGCGATCGGGCGGCCCATTAACCCTCCGCGCTCGCGAGAGGGTCGCAACAGTATTCTTCGCGAAGTTGTTGCTTTTCCTCCTCTCTTTTTGCTCTTCTTGCCTATGCTTCAGCAAGTTCTTCAGCTTTTCTTTTCTTTTCATCCTCAATAACTTTCGTGACAGCTGCTGTGGCGGCAAGTTGGGCTTGAGCAATGCTTTCTTTCTCTGATAAAGCATCTGCTTCGGCCTATGCCTTGGCAGTAGCCTCTGCTTCTGCTTCTGCTTTGGCCTCTTCAAGCAATCTGGCATGGGTCGCAGTTTCCAACTGAGCCTTTTTTACTGCTTCTTCTTGAGCTTCTTCACGAAACTGAGTGTCCAACTCTCGAATTATGTCTTCAGTTTGTTGAATAGCCTACTCCTTTGCTTCAAACAAAACCGTGGCACTCTCTTCCAATTCACTACTCTTTTCCAGTAGAGTAGTTTCTCCTTTTTCCATTTCCTCGGCAATTTGTGCATCTATCGCAGCTTGAGAAGACTTCTGGCTTAGAGGAGAGGCATCACCAGAGATAGTTTGCTCAGAACCAGATGAGACAGAGTCCTTCTTGACTCTTTTTCCTTTCTTTGGGGACACAGAAACTTTCCTTAAAGCTTTTCTCTTTGGTCTTCCTTTCAATTTCACCAATGTTGCACCAATGATTTTCTTTGCAGCATCATCGAGATCACAGCCTATCTTGATGATCTGACCATCCTTATCCATCCAGCCATCAGGAGTGACAGAAAAATGCATCTTAAATAATGTATCAGCTCCTACTGCCATACCTAGCAGAATTTCTTTCTTCATTTTCGAGGGGGATTTGACATCCAATGCCCGAAACAGTTTGGTAGTAAGAGCTCCATAAGGAAGTTGGCCAGCTCGCTTGGTGACAGTGCGATACATCTGAAAGATGATAGTATGTGCCAGCGAAAAAGACTTGCCTTTGACAATTGCAGCCATCAATCGTGCTTCGTACCTTGATACATCAGTAGTGGATGAGGCTTTAGGACGAATACATCCAATGAGAATCTTGTGCATGATCCTGTATATCAGAGGCATGGCAGCATAGTTGATGTGTGTCCCGATGCTCCTTCGATAGTCAGTATCTTCTGTGATCAACTTGTAAGCTTCGTTAGACGAAATCTCAATTTTCACAAAGTCATATGCTCTTACTCCAATGAGAGATGCTATAAGTTCGACAGACACAACATACCAAAAATCACTAACAGTGAAAGTTATTCTGTTCGGGTTCTTTGTGAAATGGAAGTTGGAATAAAATAGAGCCACCAATTCAGGGTACACAACTTCAGAATCGGTACAAAAGGTTAGCAAGTCTAACTTCTCAAATATCTCAGTGACAAGAATACCATGACTATCAAGATAGTCAAAATCAACCATCTTATGTGGCATTACCTTTCAGGCCAGAAAGCTTTGAAAAGAGTCATGATGTTGTTGACTCTTGAACAGTTTGGGTCGAAATTTTGTATCTTTTGCAAATCCACCAAATGCTCGAAAGTTCTCAAACAGCAGATCATCGTCATCAGTAGTCCTTACCCTAGACTCAGTGTCATCTCCTTCTTCTAAAGAATCATATGTTTCCTCTACATCAGCACTAATTTTTTCTTTCCCTTTCGATGTACCAACATCTTGTTTCTTAACATTGGCATAATCAAAAGGACTTGCAAATTTCCTAACCTCAGTCTCAACATCCGAAGCAGAATTGAACCCCAAATTTTTCACAAATTGTTTCACAGCATGATCATCCATCCCGGATTCACACATGAGGGGGATGGATTTTTGTATCCCCTCATGTGACGTCCAGGAAATTCCAACTTTTGTAAGATTCGGAATTCAATATAAGGATATTATATGGAATTATAGTCGACAAATATTTTGGACCGTTAGGACCGAAGTGACAATAATTTGGACGAGTTCCGAAATTTCGATCGTTTTAGGTTAGAGTTCGATTTCTTAGCCTTTTTGAATTAGATTTTCGACTTTCGCGCCGAACCTAATCCCGATCAAGCCTAGCTAGTGAAATTGCAAAATTTTCTCTTCGTCCAGTGTGCCAAAATTTCATTTCAGTCCCGGCATGGCCAAAAGACCATTTTGCCCCTACCCTAATGTATATAAGATAAGTGCCATTAAGCTAAGGGATAAGTTGCCCCCAAAGTCTTCAAAGGGACCCCACCAATTTCTCATCCCCATGCATGCCCTCCCATCAGCCGCCCGCTTTTCCTCTCTCTCCCTCCCTTACGTCTGCCGCGGCTGCAACTTCTTCCTTTCTCTTCTTCTTTTTTCTCTTCCTAGTGGTGGACGACGCTTGCGGACCGAACTCCTCTCTCCCTTATTTTTGTGCGAGAATCCCTCTGACCATCATCCTTCATCGTGCCACCTCCGTTCAGCCGTCGTTCGCCGCTTTCAGGCCGTCGGACCGCCTCGGAACAGCCTCGGGCACCGTGTGCTCTGTTTTGGCGCCCGGGAGCTATTCGAGCTCGGCCGATCTTCGAGGATGCTCCCGACCCCCACCGACCACCTCACAGACTCCCCTGCCTCCTCTCAACCTCCCTGAGCTGGTCCAGCTGCCCGTCGTCCGCCGGAGCCGCCGCGACCAGGCCCCGAAGCCCCGGTGCTCTGTTTTAGAGCCGACTGGGATTTTCTTCAGATCCGGCCAAGCCTGCCGTCGCCGCCTCTCACCGCCACTTTCATCAACCTCCTAGGACCCCTCTCCGTCAACCCTGAACTCGTGGGAGATTGCCGTCGCGCGTGGTGGCCGGAGAACCGCCCGAAGATCTCCCATGTTCTCTGCCGCGGGGTGCCCTGTTTCTGCGGGTTCTGTGCATCGCTGCTCCGCCGCCTTCGGCCTCCTTCCGCCGCCCTTTGCCGGTCCTAGCTGATCCCTTCCGACCCCTAGGTGAGTCCTAGACCCTTGTCCGGCCTTGTCGCAGCTCGTGGGATCGAGATCCACCCAGAACAGCCCTGTTTTGCCCTGTTTATACACTGACCCGGTTCTGTTAAGGCCGTCGTCCGCCGGAGCTCCGTCGCCGGCCATCTGTCCCGGCGACCTCGTGGGACCTTCCTGAGGTGTCCTCGAAGTTTGGGTCCGAGTTGCCGCACGGTTACCCTTGTTGGTGTCGAGGGCCGCCACCACCGTCATCGCCGCCGCCGCCGACCGTCGGGATCGCCCGAGCTCACTTTCTCAGTGAGTTGACCCTAACCCTTGGTTAGGGAGCTAATTGCGCCTAGGATTAGTTGATTGTGAAATTTGGGTACACGATTGGGGCCGGTTTAATTAGAAATTGGGCTAGGTTAAATGGCCGATCGATTAGATTAATTGGGGTGATTTTATTATCTGTGGCTAATTGTGATAAAATTTATGATTGATTGATTGATTGGGTGATAATTCGTTGATTGTGGTTCAATTACGAGCGAACGATTGGTGTGTTAAATCAATCTGGTTAATAATTGTCATGGCACGAATTGAGCTTGATATTGCCTGATTGAATTGGTTGCTCGTGATTTAGTCATTAACCACATGGATTTGATCGCCTCGCTGACATGCCTGACTGAATGTCTTGATTGGCCGTGGGCCGAGTCTGTTAGCATGTCTGTATGTGTATTTGGCGTTAATCAAAGATAATTAATAGATTGATTGCCAAGTGTGAATGGTGTGGTCACATGAGGGACATATGACGATTACCTGGCAAGTTCGTTGGGTACTGTTCGTGCACTTACCGTACCTATTGTAAACGACTTGCCAGAAGCACGATAATTCATGCCCCGTGCCAGACGTACGGTCTTAAGGAATTATCGGATGCCGGTCGCTGCTTGTGATGGACCGACGCCCCGTTTAGGGATGCCTGCTTGCTGGTGCCGTGCTGGGTGCACCGGATACACCGCCTATGGTAGCCGTCTTTGAGAGGGAAATGAGACGTAGTCCGGTTCTACCGGAAGGACGCTAGATCGCACTAAAGTGCTGGATCGCGTTGTGGAATTGGATTACGCCAGTGGCGTAGGTCATCTGATATAAATGAATTGGGTGGTGCCTGGTGTACACTTGCATTGTGATGCCTTATTGGGTTGTTTAATATGTCATGACTATGTCTTGTTGAGTTATGCGACTGAACTGTATGTTGGTTGTGAAGCTTAGTATATTCTGGGCGAATCAATGTCCTAACTGAGCTTAGGCTTGTTTCACTGAGATTTATTTCCCACCCCGTCGTGGGTTAACACTTTCAGGTCCGAAGTAATGGAAAGACCCGTGCGATTCGCTACCCCTACCCACTCGTCTCACGATGTCACGTCTCATCCGGTGCTAGGTACGAATCAGGTCTGGGAGCGTCACGTCACGACTGTATGGGTCGATGAGGGGATGCCCCTTCTGGTGGCTCATCTCTTCAAGGCCTGGTACCTTCGTGACGGGATAGACCTCTACGACCCGATTCGTGGGTTTGAGGGACCGCCTGTTCAGGGGGTTGCTAATGCCCCAGCCTGGGACCCGATGGACATCGACACGCCTGACGGGGAGGTAGTGGATCCCAAACCCGGCACACAGCTTGAGGACGAGCCCGAGGAGTCTGTAGCCCCTTCTATACAGTCAAGTAATAGTTCTTATGACGACCCCAACAACCCGGCTCCTCCGTTGGGCCGCCGCGATCACTTGACTTAACCGTGATCTTTTTGGGCTGTTGGAGGATCTTTTGTGGGAGTACCCTTTTGGAATAGATGAGAGTTGACATTACCCCGACTCCTGTATCTTTTTGAGAGTCTTAGAGGGCCGCCCCGAAGCATGGGGTTGTATATATTAGCTGATAGCTCTGTAAGGTCATGGATCATCTATTATCATCTGTTTAGTGCTTCTGTTTTATTTGATTGGTTGTTTCTGATTCTCTATCCCATGCTGATCTTATTATTTTGAAAGTTGCACGTTCCGCATACGCCATATGATAGTAGGTCGATAGTTCGCCTGGGACGCTATCCTTCGTGACCTAGTGGCAATTTGGCAAGGGATGTTGCGAGCTCGAGAGTCGGGGCATGACATCCCCGCCCAAGGTGGTATCAGAGCAAGATCAGCCTGATCCTTCTGGTCATTGGCTTGGAGTGATAAGGAGCGTTGGGAAAATGGGATAGTTAGTAGATTTATGAGCTTTGTGCTTGTGATTGCTATTGTGCTTTAAGTATTGGGGTTGCCTTCTGACCGCGTTTGCTATGGGGTAAGCAGGACTCCGTATCATTTCTGCATAATGAGCGGACGCGGTAAGAGAGCGCCCCGAGCGCCGCGAACGAGACCTGTCAGACCAATCAAGGAGATTGTGGGTGATAGTGGAGCGCCCGCAGCTGCTGGACCATCTGGGCAGGAGCCGACGATGGCTCAGGTTATGCTAGCGCTGGGAACTATTGGGGACCTCATGGGGCAGCAGGTGAGGGATATGAATGCTGCTGCCGTTGCTGCTGCTGGAACTCAACCAGTGAACCCTCTTGCTGGGGAAGTGAATGAAGGGCGTCAGGCCTAGTGGTTGATAGAGCAGTTCCTTAAGATGCAGCCGCCTAAGTTTACTGGGAGTGGAGATCCCAAAGCTGCAACCTTGTGGATTGAGGAGTTTGAAAAGGCGTTCGTCCTTTTGAGATGTACCGAGGAGGAAAGGATCATTTTAGCTGTCTATCAGTTGCAGGGGAATGCAAGCTTTTGGTGGAGAGCCTCAAAGGACAGAGTTTTTCCAGAGGGTACGGCCCAGACATGGGGTGCCTTCGTGCAAGCTTTTAATGACAAGTACTTTTCACATACTGCGAGAAAACAGAAGGTGGATGAGTTCCAACGCCTACGTCAGAACCAGCTGACGGTAGACCAGTACGAAGCTAAGTTCGCCGAACTTTCTAAGTATGCACCGAGGATGGTGACTGATCCCGAGGATAAGGCGAGAAGGTTTATGGACGGATTGAAACTTGAGATTCAGAGCTGGTTGGTACCTCTCTATCTGAAGGATTACAACGAAATCTATGAGAGAGCTCAGATGGTGGGACGACATCTGGCAGAGAAGTCTACTGCATCTGGATCGCGGTTTATGCCATCGAATAGTTTTGATCGGAGGCAAGGGAAGAAACCCATGTTTAGCAATAGGAGTCGCATTCCACCCAATCGCCGAGGGGCGATCAGCAAGCCAGTGTTTCGTCAGCACGAGTGGTACAATCTGTGCCGCCAGAGGCATGGACCTGGTCCTTGCCCGTATGGAAGTGGTGCTTGTTTCGATTGTGGCCAGTTGGGTCATCAAGTGAAGGATTGCCCGCAGAGGAAAGGCAGACAAGCCCCGCCACAACAGGGAGGACCATCGAGAGGAGCTGCGCCACCGAATTTGCAGAACCGTCCACTAGCGCAAGGAAGGGTGTTTGCTGTCACCCGGGAAGCGGCGAAGGATTCGCCGACCGTTACAGGTACGGTCCTCTTGCATAACCAAGTAGCTTATGCTTTGTTTGATCCGGGTGCTACGCATTCATTTGTTACCGATCAGTTTCTTAAGTTATTTGAGTTGAACTTGGTGCCTTTGGATGTTATGTTTAAAGTTTCTACGCCTTTAAAGGATAGTGTAGTAGCTACAGTAAGTTGTCCTGATTGTAGACTAGTTGTGGATGGTCATGAAAGTAGGATAGACATGGTTGTGCTGGAAATGTACGATTTTGATTTGATTGTGGGGATGGATTGGTTGACAAAGCAAAGGGCCACGATGGACTGCTTTAATAAGGTGATTCGGTTTAATCCGATGGTAGGTACTAGCTTTGAATTTAGTGGAAATCGAGGAGGAACCTCGACTGTCATGATATCGTCGCTTGAGGCGACCCGACTGTTGGAAAGTGGTTGCCAAGGTTATTTGGCTTCAGTGGTTGATACGACTATTGAAGAATTGAAGTTGGAGAATATTGCTGTAGTGTGTGAATTTCCAGATGTTTTCCCCCAGGATTTACCTGGCTTGCCACCAGAAAGGGAAATTGAGTTTGTTATAGAGTTAGCTCCTGGGACGGAGCCAATCTCTAAGGCGTCGTATAGGATGGCTTTGTCGGAGTTGAAGGAACTCAAGGTACAGATGCAGGAGTTGTTAGATAAAGGGTTCATTCGCCCTAATGCATCGCCTTGGGGAGCACCTGTTCTGTTTGTCAAGAAAAAAGATGGATCTCTGAGATTGTGTATCGACTATAGACAGTTGAGTCAGGTGACGATCAAGAATAAATACCCACTACCGAGGATTGATGACTTGTTTGACCAGTTGCAAGGAGCATCGATATTTTCTAAGATCGATCTACGGACAGGATACCATCAATTGAGAATCCGGAAAGAGGATATACCGAAATCGGCATTTAGAACACGTTATGGACATTATGAGTTTACTGTAATGCCGTTTGGTTTGACAAATGCTCCTGCCGCTTTTATGGATTTAATGAACAAGGTGTTTAGCGAGTTCTTGGATCGTTTCGTGATTGTGTTTATAGACGACATCCTGGTGTACTCAAAGAATACTGAAGATCACGAACAACACTTGAGGGTAGTTCTGGAAACTCTAAGAGTGCATCAGTTGTATGCTAAGTTCAGCAAGTGCGAGTTTTGGCTAGCTCGCGTGGCATTTCTAGGCCATGTAATTTCTGGTGAAGGTATTGTTGTGGATCCAGCGAAGATCGAGGCCGTTATGGATTGGCCAAGACCGACGACTGCTACAGAGATTAGAAGTTTCTTGGGTTTAGCAGGCTATTATAGACGATTTGTGGTGAGGTTTTCAGCTATAGCCTCACCTTTGACTAAGTTGCTGAAGAAAGACATGAAATTCGAATGGACAGACAAGTGCGAGCGTAGTTTTCAAGAGCTTAAGCATAGGCTAACTACGGCTCATGTTCTGACAATTTCGTCTGGTCCTGGTGGTTATGAGATTTATAGCGATGCTCCGCTTAGAGGATTGGGTTATGTCCTGATGCAATATGGTAGAGTAGTAGCGTACGCATCTCGTCAATTGAGACCTCATGAGTTGAATTATCCCACACACGACCTGGAGTTGGCTGCGGTCGTGTTTGCTTTGAAGATCTGGAGACATTACCTGATTGGTGAAAGTTTTCAAGTGCATACTGATCACCAGAGTCTGAAGTATCTGTTCTCTCAAAATGAGTTGAACATGAGGCAGCGCCGATGGATGGAATTGCTTAAAGATTATGATTGCGAGATTCTGTATCATTCGGGTAAGGCGAATAAGGTTGCAGATGCCTGTTGACACCTAAATTTTGAACATTTTATTTTATCTCATTTTATTTTATTTTATTATTATTATTATTATTATTTTGAAAATTAGAAAAATGTGTGAAAAATGAAAAGTAGAGACATAATTATTAGTCAAAGTCCTCTTTTTCTTTTAAAAGATATACTTTTATTTTATTATTGTTATTATTATTATTATTATTATTTTATTTATTATTATTTTTTTACAATCTCTCTCTCTCTCTCTCTCTCTCTCTCTCTCCCTGGGCGCGGGCGTTTTCTTTTTTTTGGCTGGCCACGAACGACATCCGCCCGAGAGGCTCACCCGAGGAATCCTCCACCTTCACCTCCGGAGGTTTTTCCGTGTGACCACTCCCTCTCAGCAGCCGAGCACCTCACCATCAGTCTTCATCTTCTTCGGCCATCGTCCGTCCCCTCACGCCGCCGCTGCGCTGCCATAGCCGCCGAGCTTGGCCGAAGCTCCCGAGCTCTCATCGTCACGCCCAGAGAAGAACCGAAGCTGGTGGACCATCCTCCGAGCTTGACGACATCATGAGGAAGCCCGTGTACTCGTCAGACTCGCCGGAGACCACCTAGAAACGTGAGTTGAGCCTTTGAGCTTCATCCTGGCCTTCAATGGCATCTCAAGCTCCTCTCATTCATTCTGTGACTTATTGATCTGGAATCGGTCCTTGTACTTCACTGACCGTTTTCGCTTTTGACTGTATGCCATTTCATGGCCAAAAACGACGAGTCGGCCCCCAACGCCTTCCGTTCGGCCGTGAGCTCGGGAGCTCGTTTCAGCCCAAACCGAACCTCTCTGGTGATCATGTAGGTATTCTTAATCCCCTAGTATGCTTCCCGATAGCTCGATTCATCTATGTTACGTGTAGAACGGCTATGGCGGTCTCTCGCCGGAGAATAGGTTCGGCCGGAGTTGGAGCTGGGCCAAATGAAATTCTGCTGTATCAAGGTTGATACATACGGTAGCTCTTGTCGAGTAGGTTTGAATGCCGTTGGTTTCGCGCGTTTTGGACGTCGGAGGGCCGAGATATCGCCCTCCGACGAGGCGCCGGCGAGGGAACGCCGGCGCCGGTCTTCTTCCCCGGCGAGCTTCCGGCGGTCAATGGGTCAAAGGGATGACGTGGCACGCCACGTGGCGGCCACGTCAGCCAAGTGGGGCCGGTCGGGGCGCTGGTCATGCGATCGAGGTGGACGGTCCGGATCGCGACACGTGTCGCGATCCTGTGTTTTTTGGAAAATAAAAATGATTTTCAGAAATTAATAAATAATTTTCGAAAATAATAAAAAATTTTGATCCGATGGTTAATGTCGCGCCAAGTGGCACTCTGAGGAGCGTCCAATCTGACCGAAGATCGGACGCTCCAGAGGAGGCCACGTGGCGCGTCCTGGACCATCCGATGGTGGTTTTTTCAGAAAATCAAAACAAATGATAAAAAAAATAAGAAAAAAACAGAAACGGTGTCGTTTTTACTAGGGCCGGTTTCGGCCGTGGGTTCGGGCCGGGCGCCCGAGGGGCTTGGGCCGGGTCTGACCCGGTCCGAAAAATAAAAAATTATTAATTAGAATAATAATAAAAAATTCAAAAATCAATAAAAAATATAGAAAATCATAAAAAATTCAAAAAAATTCGGAAAATTCAGAAAAATTCTAAAAAATTCTAAAAAAATAGGAAATGGCCACAATCAACTGGCTAAGGCTCACCCCGGGTGTTTTGAACCCGATCCTTCTTAAAAATGACGATTTCGCCCTCTGGGCGAATCGTCCCCCAAAAATTGAAGAAAAATCAAGAAATTCCAAAAAAATTCTCAAAAATGGGGAATGGCCACAATCAACTGGCCATGGAATTTTTTGGGTAATTCGGTATCCAAATTGTCCAAAAATTGACGATTTTGCCCTTCGGGCCAAATCGCCTCTTTATCTTCCCATTTTATCCTGGACCTGAAATCACATCTCACTTAAGCCTTTATTGCTATATTAGGAAGCCTTTGATTTGAATTGATGTATATTGATGTGATTTATTTATGTACTTGATCGCGCTTTCATTTAAATTGATCGTGGTTGATAGGAACAGTCTTCCAAACTGCATGAAACCCTGAATTAAACCTACCTCACCCGAACTTGCGCCTGCATGAACTCTTAGCTAGGAATATCACTCGCGTTAGGTACCGAAAGGGCGTTGGTAATGACACCAGCGTAACCAAGTCCCCGAACCCAAAATCTCTGGTTCTGCAGAACTGATCGATCTCTCCCAATCGATCAGTAAGGTTTCCGGTCTACCCTCCAAGAAAGACCGGTGGCGACTCCAAATGCATGCACAAGTTGCACATGCCACCACGACCACACTAAGGTCGAAAGCGATCGACTCTTATCGTCGAATCCTTCTGAAAAATACTCCCGCCGCGATTTGGTATGGGCTTGGGAGGGCCCGCGCCGATCCAAGACCCGCGATCGGTAATCCATTAGCCGCGTCCGCTTCCGGACGGGTCGCGACAATGCCTTGAGTAGAAAATCAGTGATTGCTCAATTACGTGTTCATGAGTGGCGTTTACTAGAGCAAGTGAGAGATTCAGATTTCAAGTTTGAGATAAGTCACTTGTCAAGTCTTGTGGCAACTTTGAGAATCGAGCCAGAAGTCCAGGTTAAGATTAAGACCCTGCAGTCTACAGATCCCGTCATTCAAAAGATCATTCAAGAAGATTCAGCTAAGCGAAGGGTCGATTTCCGAGTGGCGGAGGATGGAATACTGAAGTTCAGAGGACGTTTGGTTGTGCCTGCCGATGAAAGTTTAAGGGAAGAAATCTTGTCAGAAGCACATCGTAGTAATTATAGTATTCATCTTGGGAGTACAAAGATGTATCAGAACCTGAAGCAGCATTATTGGTGGAATGGCATGAAAGCGGACATAGCCAAGCATGTGGCTAAGTGTTTGACCTGTCAGCAGGTCAAGGCGCAGCACTGTAAGCCTGGAGGATTGCTGCAGCCTTCGGAGATTCCAAAGTGGAAATGGGAACATATCACGATGGACTTTGTCATGGGGTTACCAAGGAGTCAGAGAGGGCACGATTCAATATGGGTAGTGGTAGACAGATTGATGAAGTCAGCACACTTCATTGCAATAAGAAAGGATTTTGCCTTAGACAGGTATGCAGAACTTTATGTGAGACACATTGTGAGGTTACATGGAGTGCCAGTGACGATCACTTCTGATCGAGACCCTAAGTTCACTGCCACGTTTTGGAAAAGTCTGCAAACTGCCTTGGGAACGAAGCTGCAATTCAGTGCGGCCTATCACCCGCAAACAGATGGACAGTTTGAAAGGACAATTCAGACCTTAGAGGACATGTTGAGAGCGTGTGTTTTGGATTTTAAGGGTAGTTGGGAAGAACAGTTGCATTTGGTTGAGTTTGCTTACAACAACAGTTACCAGCAGAGTATAAAAATGGCACCTTTCGAGGCATTGTATGGCAGAGCTTGTAGAACGCCAGTCTGTTGGGAAGAAGTGGGTGAAAGAAAGATCACTGGTCCTGAATTAGTGGAACAGTCAATGGAAACAATTAAGGTGATTAGAGACAGACTGAAGACAGTGCAGAGTCGCCAGAAAAATTACGCAGATAAGAGGCGCAGACCTTTGGAATTTCAGGTGGGCGACCATGTTTTTCTGAAAGTGTCGCCTATGAGAGGGACATCTCGTTTTGGCAAGAAAGGAAAATTGAGCCCAAGGTACGTGGGACCGTTTGAAATCCTGGAGCGGATTGGAAATTTAGCTTATCGTCTTGCGTTGCCGCCGAGACTTGCCCAAGTGCATAATGTCTTCCACGTGTCGATGCTGAGGAAGTACGAACCGGATCCCGCTCATGTGCTGAGTTATGAAGAGATTGACCTGGATAAGCGAGCCTCATACGTGGAACGACCAGTTAGGATTGTGGATAGGAAAGAACAAGTACTCCGGACCAAGACGATCCCTTTAGTCAAGGTGATTTGGCAACACCATGGTACCGAAGGAGCTACCTGGGAAAGCAAGGAAGTTATGAAGAGTAGTTACCCTTATCTTTTTGAATAGTTTGGATTGTGCTGTAATTTCGAGGACGAAATTTCCTAAATGGGGGAGAGTTGTGACGTCCTGGAAATTCCAACTTTTGTAAGATTCGGAATTCAATATAAGGATATTATATGGAATTATAGTCGACAAATATTTTGGACCGTTAGGACCGAAGTGACGATAATTTGGACGAGTTCCGCAATTTCGATCGTTTTAGGTTAGAGTTTGATTTCTTAGCCTTTTTGAATTAGATTTTCGACTTTCGCGCCGAACCTAATCCCGATCAAGCCTAGCTAGTGAAATTGCAAAATTTTCTGTTCGTCCAGTGCGCCAAAATTTCATTTCAGTCCCGGTATGGCCAAAAGACCATTTTGCCCCCACCCTAATGTATACAAGACAAGTGCCATTAAGTTAAGGGATAAGTTGCCCCCAAAGTCTTCAAAGGGACCCCACCAATTTCTCATCCCCATGCATGCCCTCCCATCAGCCGCCCGCGTTTCCTCTCTCTCCCTCCCTTACGTCTGCCGCGGCTGCACCTTCTTCCTTCCTCTTCTTCTTTTTTCTCTTCCTGGTGGTGGACGACGCTTGCGGACCGAACTCCTCTCTCCCTTATTTTTGTGCGAGAATCCCTCTGAACATCATCCTTCATCGTGCCACCTCCGTTCAGCCGTCGTTCGCCGCTTTTAGGCCGTCGGACCGCCTCGTAACAGCCCCGGCGCCGTGTGCTCTATTTTGGCGCCCGGGAGCTATTCGAGCTCGGCCGGTCTTCGAGGATGCTCCCGACCCCCACCGACCACCTCACAGACTCCCCTGCCTCCTCTCAACCTCCGTGAGCTAGTCCCGCTGCCCGTCGTCCGCCGGAGCCGCCGCGACCAGGCCCCGAAGCCCCGGTGCTCTGTTTTCGAGCCGACTAGGATTTTCTTCAGATCCGGCCAAGCCTGCCGTCGCCGCCTCTCACCGCCACTTTCATCAACCTCCTAGGACCCCTCTCCATCAACCCTGAGCTCGTGGGAGCTCGCCGTCGAGCGTGGTGGCCGGAGAACCGCCTGAAGATCTCCCCTGTTCACTGCCGCGGGGTGCCCTGTTTCTGCGGGTTCTGTACATCGCTGCTCCCCCGTCTTCGGCCGCCTTCCGCCGCCCTTTGCCGGTCCTAGCTGATCCCCTCCGACCCCTAGGTGAGTCCTAGACCCTCGGCCGGCCTTGTCGCAGCTCGTGGGATCGAGATCCACCCGGAACAGCCTGGTTTTTCCCTGTTTATACACTGACCCGGTTCTGTTCAGGTCGCTGGCCGTCGTCCGCCACCTGTCCTGGCGACCTCATGGGACCTTCCTAAGGTGTCCTCGAAGTTTGGGTCCGAGTTGCCGCACGGTTACCCTTGTTGGTGCCGAGGGCCGCCACCGCCGCCGCCGTCACCGCCGACCGTCGGGATCGCCCGAGCTCACTTTCTCAGTGAGTTGACCCTAACCCTTGGTTAGGGCGCTAATTGCGCCTAGGATTAGTTTATTGTGAAATTTGGGTACACGATTGGGGCCGGTTTAGTTAGAAATTGGGCTAGGTTAAATGGCCGATCGATTAGATTAATTGGGGTGATTTTATTATCTGTGGCTAATTGTGATAAAATTTATGATTGATTGATTGGGTGATAATTCGTTGATTGTGGTTCAATTACGAGCGAACGATTGGTGTGTTAAATCAATTTGGTTAATAATTGTCATGGCACGAATTGAGCTTGATATTGCCTGATTGAATTGGTTGCTCGTGATTTAGTCATTAACCTCAAGGATTTGATCGCCTCGCTGACATGCCTGACTGAATGTCTTGATTGGCCGTGGGCCGAGTCTGTTAGCATGTCTGTATGTGTATTTGGCGTTAATCAAAGATAATTAATAGATTGATTGCCAAGTGTGAATGGTGTGGTCACATGAGGGACATATGATGATTACCTGGCAAGTTCGTTGGGTACTGTTCGTGCACTTACCGTACCTATTGTAAACGACTTGCCAGAAGCACGGTAATTCATGCCCCGTGCCAGACGTACGGTCTTAAGGAATTATCGGATGCCGGTCGCTGCTTGTGATGGACCGACGCCCCGTTTAGGGATGCCTGCTTGCTGGTGCCGTGCTGGGTGCACTGGATACACCGCCTGTGGTAGCCGTCGTTGAGAGGGAAATGAGACGTAGTCCGGTTCTACCGGAAGGACGCTAGATCGCACTAAAGTGCTGGATCGCGTTGTGGAATTGGATTACGCCAGTGGCGTAGGTCATCTGATATAAATGAATTGGGTGGTGCCTGGTGTACACTTGCATTGTGATGCCTTATTGGGTTGTTTAATATGTCATGACTATATCTTGTTGAGTTATGCGACTGAACTGTATGTTGGTTGTGAAGCTTAGTATATTCTGGGCGAATCAATGTCCTAACTGAGCTTAGGCTTGATTCACTGAGATTTATTTCTCACCCCGTCGTGGGTTAACACTTTCAGGTCCGAAGTAATGGAAAGGCCCGTGCGATTCGGTACCCCTACCCACTCGTCTCACGATGTCACGTCTCATCCGGTGCTAGGTACGAATCAGGTCTGGGAGCGTCACGTCAACACTGTATGGGTCGATGAGGGGATGCCACTTCTGGTGGCTCATCTCTTCAAGGCTTGGTACCTTCGTGACGGGATAGACCTCTACGACCCGATTCGTGGGTTTGAGGGACCGCCTGTTCAGGGGGTCGCTAATGCCCCAGCCTGGGACCCGATGGACATCGACACGCCTGATGGGGAGGTAGTGGATCCCGAACCCGGCACGCAGCCTGAGGACGAGCCCGAGGAGTCTGTAGCCCCTTATGTATAGTCAAGTAATAGTTCTTATGATGACCCCAACAACCCGGCTCCTCCGTTGGGCCGCCGCGATCACTAGACTTAACCGTGATCTTTTTGGGCTGTTGGAGGATCTTTTGTGGGAGTACCCTTTTGGAATAGATGAGAGTTGACCTTACCCCGACTCATGTATCTTTTTGAGAGTCTTAGAGGGCCGCCCCGAAGCATGGAGTTGTATATATTAGCTGATAGCTCTGTAAGGTCATGGATCATATATTCTCATCTATTTAGTGCTTCTATTTTATTTGATTGGTTGTTTCTGATTCTCTATCCCATGCTGATCTTATTGTTTTGGAAGTTGCACGTTCCGCATGCGCCATATGATAGTAGGTCGATAGTCCGCCTGGGGCGCTATCCTTCGTGACCTAGTGGCGATTTGGCAAGGGATGTTGCGAGCTCGAGAGTCGGGGCGTGACACCTCAAGAGTTTGTAACGGAGAGGGAGTAGAAATGCTCGAACTTGGACTCGGATGAGTGGTAGGAGTGTGAAAAACTTGTAAAGATCCTTCCTTTGACGGGGAGTTAGTAGACCCACTCAATCCTCGTTCTGCTGAGGAAACTTCCATGCTATCGGAGTCTTCGTCCACTAAGGAAATGTGTGAGGGACCGCGTTTTGAGAACCGGCCGGCTTGGGCTGATGTTCTTTGTGATCGGCGAACAGAGGTGGAGGTTTTCTTTGGCTCGAGAGAGACAGGTTTACGAGGCATGAAGGAGAAGATGAACGATTTTCGTGTGGAAAGTTTGAATTTTTAAGAGGATGGGAGAAAGGTGATAGCTTTTCAAAGGGCGGTTGTGTGTGAAAAGAGTGAGAAACTGTTCCTTTTATAGGGATAGTGTAAAGAACGGTTATTAAAGGCAACTTCCCGAGCGGTTTTCCAAGAAATGGTAACGGGTAGTTTTTCTTGGAAAGTGAATATGCATGATAATATTCAATCAATCAATTGCGGCATATTTGAATAAGATCAGAAGAGATTTGAGATCATACCTTCACTTCTTAGCAAATTGGAAAGGATTTTATTTCCTTTCTTTCAACCCCTATTTCCTGCATCTACTCAAGATTTCATAGGAAAGTTTGTAATTCCAAGCTTTTCTTTAATATAATTGAAACTACCTTTTTCAAGAGGCTTCGTAAAGATGTCAGCCAATTGATTTTTAGAATCAACAAACTGAATATGAATATCATTGTTTTGCACATGGTCTCTTATGAAGTGATGCTTGATCTTGATGTGCTTCGCCCTTGAGTGAAGAACATGATTTTTTGTCAAGCTAATGGTGCTTGTGTTGTCACACTTAATCTCAATGTTGGATTCTTCAATATCATAATCTTGGAGTTGTTGCTTTAACCATAAGATTTGTGCGCAACAGCTTCCCAGAGCCACATATTCCGCTTCTGTCGTGGATAGAGCCACTGTACTCTATTTCTTGGAGAACCACGATACCAACATGTTTCCCATTAGTTGGCATGTTCCTGATGTGCTTATGATTCTCTTGACAGCAGAGAGATATGATTCTCTTGGATCTGATTGAAAACGAGCGCACATGCATACACTGAAAAGAATATCTGGTCGAGAGGCAGTAAGATATAGTAGAGATCCAATCATGCTTCTATAGAGTTTTTTATCTACCTTTTTCTCAGTATCATCTTTTTCAAGCTCTGAAGAATGAGACATTGGAGTTTCAGTCTTTTTGAATTTATCAAGTCCAAATCTTTTTACTAGTTCCTTTGCATACTTTTCTTGACAGATAAACGTACCTTCGTTTCCTTGCTTGATTTGTAGTCCAAGGAAAAAGTTTAACTCATCCATCATACTCATTTCAAACTCATTTGTCATAATCTGCGAAAAGTTCTTGCATAGAGTTCCATTAGTAGAACAAAAAATGATGTCATCAACATATATTTGAACTAAAAGAATGTTCTTACCTTCCCTTTGAATAAACAGAGTAGTGTCTACTTTACCTTTTTCAAAACCATTAGAGATGAGGAAGGTACTCAGCCTCTCATACCAAGCACGTGGTGCTTGTTTGAGACCATACAAGGCTTTGTTCAGTTTGTACACATAATCGGATCTGTTCAGGTCTTCGAAGCCTGGTGGTTGATCTACGTATACTTCTTCTTTGATATAGCCGTTCAGAAATGCGCTTTTGACATCCATCTGAAAAAGCTTGAAGCCATAATAACATGCATATGCTAATAATAATCTTATAGCTTTTAACCTGGCTACCGGCGCATAGGTCTCGTCATAGTCAATCCCTTCCTCTTGTGAGTATCCTTTTGCAACCAACCTTGCTTTGTTTCGTATGACTCTTCTTTTGTCATCAAGCTTATTTCGAAACACCCATTTTGCACCAATGACTGGTTGATCTTTTGGTTTTGGGACCAGTTCCCAGACTTGATTTACTTTGAACTGGTGTAGTTCTTCTTGCATTGCATCTATCCAACTTTCATTCGAGAGTGCTTCTGTCAAGTCTTTTGGTTCAATTTCAGAGATAAGAGCAAAAGTACCTGTCATTTCCTTGATAGAGGCTCGAGTTTTTATTCCATCTCGTACGTTTCCAATGACAAGTTGTAGAGGATGACTGGACTTATGTTTCCAGTTGTGATTAAACTTCTCTTTCAGCTTTTCATTTGTAGAGGCAGACTTAGCTTTGATAGAGTCGGAGTGAGTAGAGTCTTCAGGCAGGTTGTTCTGTACGCCTTGTTCTGCATCTCCTTCCACATGAGTGACATAGAGAGTGCTCTTCTCATCAAACTTCACGTTCATTGATTCTTCCACAATATGAAAGTTTTTGTTGAAAATAAGATTTAGTCGGAATATATAATCGAAGTATGCGAACGTCCAACCAGTGTGCCTCTGCCATATGGTTTGCCTGCTTCTATCAAGATGGATATGTTAGGGATAAACACAGTGAAATACATATCCTTCAAGTTCAGCCAAATTCTAATTATCAAGACATGAATGGTTTTGTTTACGTTAAAATCAACAATAATTTCCTAACAGGAAGAGCCATTCTTTGGGTTATTTTCGTATTGTCTATTTCTTTTTTCATTAATGTTCGTTCTTACCTTTATATGCATTGTGCATTATTAACTTTCATGTACCGATTCCAATTTATAAGAAACCATTTAAGGGAATTTTCCAATTTTCCCATGCAATTTTTTTTTTTAACCGTCAACTCTGCTGAAAGTTTTCAAATACATGATAATGCAAGATGTAGTTGAGGAAGAAAGTAAATGAAATACATTGAATTTGGAACAGGGTGGTCTATGGTCTATGTCCATCTCATGTGCTCATCACTAAAATTATTGGGATAATATCGAACCGTGCTTTTTTCTTCAACCTAATTGTTGCATCTCCCGATAGAAAATCTCATTATCGCTCGGATCGACCACGCGTCGTCACCATTTCAATAACGAAGCCAGGCTGCACTGCACCATTTCTCTTATTGAAACACGAGAGTCAAGTTTCAATTTGAAATTTGAATCTCAAGAAAAAGAAAACAAATTTTCGTAAGACAATGAGTTGACAGTGAAGATGTGCTTTACTTGATTGCAACTCACAAAAAAGGCATTAGTCCTTTATGGAAAAAATGACACCATAATTAAATATATATAATTTTCTTGCGGTACTCACTTAAATGCCATAATAACTTATAATTTTAGAAAAGTTCACTACAAATGCCGAAAATATGACGTGGCATGAAACTTGCAGTGAATGTATATTTTTTTTTAGGCCATGGTACTCAAATGAACATATTTCAACACTTATGGCTAGGTCCCATCGACTCCACCTTACTACCAACATATTTGTCTTAATACTGATATTTTCATAGAGACTAGGACAACCACATAGATGATGGCCATGAGTTGGGCAATGAAACTGAACAATTGAACAACGATGAAGTTGGTAATCCAAATATAGTGGGTCGGTTTTGTATAAGAATTTAAAAGCGCAAGGCACAATGATAAGACCAGACAAGTAAAAAGTTGGTAAAAAAAATTGGTAATTGGTATAAATTGTCAGTAATTGGTAGTGTTCGCTTGTTTTTGGAACAAGAAAAACCTTTTACCGAAATTCTTTCTTCGATTTTTATTAAGAAAGTTATGTGGTTCAATCCTCAAAGAAGTATGGTGAAACACGGAAATGAGTGAAGATTGATGGATCGTAAGTGAATTCGAGATCAACAAAGGTTTGAACTAAGTTATAATACTCCTAGGAAAGCTTGTAAATGACTAGCAAAGTAAACTGGTTTGCAGAAAGTAAAGGTGCAGGAAATGTAAAGGACTGAAAGCTAAATTGCATAGGAAATTGAGTGTTTTTGCATGTGTTGTTGATCCGTCCTCCTCTTCTTTTGTATCTCCTCGACTTTGGCAACCGCTCAATCAATTATCTTTGTATTTTCAAATCTTGAATGTTAGCGCCTTCAATAACTTCCTTTCTGCACACGTTCTTCATTGCTCTGTCCGCCTAAAGTTGGTTATGAACTGCCTCAACGAGTTTGAATTTGAATCCCCTTGAGTAACTTCCGTTCACATGATCTGTTCATGCCCATCATCTTGATTCCCTGCTTGTAACTCCTCGTGATCGTGGCTACTTTGATGGATCTGTAACTCCCTTCATTCGTAAATTTCCGAATATTTCGAGCTATGATCCACACAAAACAAATGAATCAAAGAAAACATTTTTCGCATATGAAAAAATCACATTGAAATTTGGGGAAAATAATTTCCCGTTTTTGTGAAGAGAAAAAAAAATTTCCTCATCTTTCCTCCCTCCATTCTTTTACGTTCATTTTCTTTTTAATTAATTTTTGTTTTTCATTCTTTTTATTTTTAATTTTTATGGCTCGGCCTCGCCTGCTACCGGATTTGGCAAGGCGAGGCGAGGCGATGGCTTGGTCCGTCTGGCTGTGCATGGTGGACTCCTCCTCGAATTCGGATCCCCTGCCTTAAAGGCATGGGATCCTAATAATGGGGGTCATTGGATTTCCCTCTATTGGCTATGGGGAAATGGATCCCCTGCTTTTAAGGTAGGGGATTCATTTCCCTCCTCCTCTATGGAGGAAGAGTCTAGGAATTTACCTTGTTCCAGGAAATGACTTCTTCCATGAATTCGGGTACGACTCTGCATCTGATGACTGTAAAATGGTTCAGGGAAACAATTCTACAAAATGTCACGTGGCGATATTTTCGTTCAAATTCGGCTCTTGGAAAAGGATACAAGTCCGACAAGAAGCCACCTCGTCGTTTACGACCAAGGAGTTCATTGGAAAGAGGCCTTGCACAGGCCACCAAGAGAAACAAGAAAAATGAGTCAAATGATTACGATTATGTCATTTGATTTGTCAGAAGAGAAATTCCATCAGGTGCTTCTTGTGCCTCAAGTCGAAGAGGACATAGTTTTCGAGGGAATCAAGATTGGCGGAGCCAATTTGTTCATCTACCACAGCACCCATAAGGATCTTTTGAGGCGTGGATAATGAATGAGTATGGGATATGGGGATCATAGACAAGATCGTTTAGTGTCTTGACTGAACACATATCTAGCTACAAAACATAAACAGGGAGCGAAAAAAAAAATCATTTTTCATATCAATGTGCACCGGATGATTCTGTTCAATCCATAGGACAATAGTTACAAGGATTATCCCTTTCAAAGCGACGACAGTCTCTAATGTGACATCTATGTGGAAACTCTTATTTCTCCTTATCTTGGCTATGAGCCACCAAGAATCCAATGCCTTTAGAATTGCTCTGGTGGATTGGTTTTACCGTTTTCATTTGAGTTCACTATTTTAGGGAGATCTGGCCATCTTGAGCTGTTGAATGATGATCTTGCTGAATTTGAAAACAGAAAAAAGACTGTGTTGAGAGCCTATCAATAAATTGGTTGTATATTATGAACGGCCATTACCTTATCTCTGCTTTACCAGAATTACCACTTAACTAGCTAATGCCGTCCGATCTAATTTCTATGTTATTTTCACCGGCCATTCACTAGTTCTTGTTAAGCAGTGGATATTCGACTATAATAGGTCGTGTTGAAGCGACACGTCATAATCTTATCCATTGATTCGGTTGCAGTGGAGCAAGACACAATTCTAACAAGAGAACCATGAAAATAGGTTTCCACAGAGACTTAACCATAAGTTCGACGAAAATCAAAAGGTTTAGGTTCAGCATCTGTGAGAGACACAGCTAAATGTGTGCTTATTGACCGAGGAACACAAGTAGAATCCATTAAACACATGTTGGAGAATCCCTCAAGTTTTCCTCTTTCCATTGAAAGTTTAGTCACTTACTTCCATGCCCACCCACTGTCTTCCCATTGCTGATGCACGTGTGCTTTCGCATTGTTTCCTCCACCTGTGATCCGCCATGCGCATGGTTGCTGCAAAACAAGCAAACAAAATGGACGAGGCAAACCTCAGGCACAGCAGCAACAGCAACTAATTAATTAATCACCACATATAGATACAAAGGAACCAAAACCAGATTATTGGACTATTCTTGAATCGATTAAACCAAAATGGAAAAGTAAATCACTGGGAAACAAACTAACTGATGTGAGAGAACATGGAGATCAACAAATTTCATCTTCATGGCGATACTCTTGATGGCATTAGAATTCGCATAGGCAATGTACCGCCAAGTGCATCAGCCTCGGATTGACAACTTTCGTGATTGCCAGGTGCTTTGTAGTGACATTCTTTCTCTAGCGGTGCGTGGATCAATCAGAAAAGCCCGGTCTTGGATGATGCCCATTGAGCAAGTTTCCGAAGAACTCGCTCTTTCGCAACGGAATAATCTGATTAGCATGACTGCGAATTATATATGTTACACTTCTTAGTCTGTAATTACCTTTGCTAAGATGATGCGAATCATGTGACTTAGTGTTGGACTCGCGTTCAAGGTGCCTCATCCTTTTGGTATTTGGTACGCGGGCTTATGTGAATAAGCTACTTTTCCAATCACAAGAGAGTGCAAAGTATGAATGGACGTTGTTGCCCCTATATGCTGAGATGGGACCTTAACTCTGCGAAGGACATTATGGGAAAAAGGAGTACGATGCCTTGGCCTCGGCGATAGTTTAAGGAATAGAAGTGCCAATGTACGTTATTACCCTTCTATCTATCCTGCGGAGTGCAAATTTCGTGTACGTTATTACCCTTCGCCAAGTCACATCTGCAGAGGCTAAAGGCAGGAGACATAATTTCTAGTCAGAGAATCTTCAATACAAATCCCCTGGAGACCATAAACTATGAAGCGCTCGATGGCGGCATGGGCAGCGATAATGACCGCGCGGTGGTGAATTATCATAAGCCAAGAAGGGGCATGGACGTTTCTAGCTGTGATCCGATAATCGTGGGGTCTTGCGATGGCTTGGTATGTTTGTCTGTCCACGGCAGATTTGTCCTTTATAATCCGACCACTAAGGAGTCTAGGAATTTGCCCAGTTCCGATCTTTTTCGAATACATAACTTAATCCAGGGATTAGGATATGACTCTCGATCTGATGACTATAAAATAGTACGATGCAATGTTCCTGAAGATTGGCCGGAGGATTCTGGAGAAAGGGAGGTGGTATTATTTCCGCTCAAGTCCGGTTCTTGGAAGAGGACACAAGCCCAACTTGGAAGACACCTCTCCCTCTTCGGACTAGGAATAAGGCGGGGAGTTTATTGGAACGGGGCCTTACACTGGTGCGTCCTCGACATGAGCAAAGAAATGGCCGGGGTTGTGATGACATCATTCGATTTGTCGGAAGAGAAATTCCAGCATGTGCTTTCGGTCCCCAAAGTCAACGAGGATATACGTTTTTGGGAAGTTGGAATTCATGGGGCCAATCTGCTCATATTCAACGGCACCTATGGCCACTGCTTCCGGGCATGGGTAAGGAACGAATGCGGGAAAGGAGGGTCCTGGACAGAATTGTTCAATGTCTCGACTGAAGGAATACCTGCCTACGAATTCTGGGAAAAAATCCCGATTGCGTACACAAGAAATGGGAAAATCGTTTTTCAACTCCCGTACCAATTGATTTTGTTCAATCCGGATGATAATACTTACAAAAATTATCCGATCAAGAGAGGCGGCAATATTGACCCTATTATCTATGTGGAAACTCTTGTTTCTCCTTATTTTGGCTGTGAGTCATCAAGAATCTAGAGCCTCTTAAGAGTTGTTTAAGTGGATTTGGTCTTCACCATTTTTTTAGTTTGGGTTTTCTTTTTTCAGGGAGATACTGGCCATTTTGAGCTTTTAACGATGATGTGAAATTTGAAGAAGAAAGAGAAACATTGCCTAGAGTCCATCATGAAATCTGGTCATTCATTAGTAGCCTCACCATTGTGCTTTCAGTACTATGCCCTCTCCAGATGTTCGGGCTTGACGAATGGCAATTCAATTATCTCTGGTTTGCTAGAGTACTGACTTCATTAGCTAACGTCATCCGATCTGATTTGCGTAAAGTTTACCAATCGTTCACTGAGTCATGTTATTTAATGAACATTCCACTATGGCCATGAACATGAGAGAGACATAGTTCTAACAACAGAAATGCAAAAGAAGGTTTTCACAAAAACCTTAACTGAGGACAGAAGCAGGATGGAGTCATTACATGTTGAAGATCTGGTCATTCTTTCTATTTTACTTGATAGTTGAATGCCTTGTTTCAATGCGAGCTTCCATGGAGAGTGAGAGCCTGTAACTAGCAAACTGGAGGCAAGCGACTCCCTGCTTTTGAAAACGCATATGCTTGGTGACGAGCAATCATCTTCCTAATTCATATGCCAATTGTACCATTGCAGGCTTAATCCATTGCTGCTGCACTTATGCTTTCACATTGTTTCCTCTAACTCTGACCCATTATGCGCGTTGCTTACAACCTTCCTTAAGGTGAAAAAAGATGATCGCGCTTGGACGGCAGTCTACTGGTTCCACTTGTTGTGAATCACTCAAAGATACTCTAAAGGCAGACTTTCCCAGTTTTCAAAAGTTGGCACAACTTATGGTTGCTGCAATAGGTTAAAAACAAATTGGAAAAGGAAATCCTCACGCACAGTGGCAACAGATCCAGAGGAACCAAAACCAGGACATCAGTTATTGATCACAAATCCTTGAATGGATTAACATAGTTCAAACTCTCAGAAGGCCCTCGAACTTGTACACATAAAAGTTTTCCACTCTCTACCCCATAGAGTGACTCATAAAGATCGTCCGTCTAAGCACAGTCCAGGCTTGAACTAGGCTACATTTCTATTTTTTGTCTAGTACAGTTATCACTGGCTGTTAGAATTTCATCAGCAGCTGTTTTCTTTATCAACTTCTGATACCGTAGTTTCCAAAAGATGGCTTTTCTCTTATCTCATCCTAGGTGTTGTTCATGGGAGGACTTTCCCGTATCTCAATGGACTTTGACAAGGTGAGTCAGCCTTTTGTAAGATGCACACTAGAATACATAGTCAAATAATTCAAGCTACATGCAGATTTGGATATCTGATGTTCACCTTGAATGTGAGGCAGACATTTTAGCGAATCTGATGACTGACTGGCCGATTTAGAATTAAACAATTTCCTTAAGTGATGTATTTTTTTGTCTACTACAGTTGCGACTGGCCGTCAGAATTTCATCAGCAGCTATTTTCTTTTTCAACTTCTGATTCTGTAATTTCACTTCCCGGTTTGATTCACGAAAATTGCTCCTTGTTAGGCATAAGGAGTCCAATCTACAGTTTAGATACATTACCCTCCTGAATTGATTTGTGACTCAATCATTACTACTTAATTCTTAACTCTGTATCGCGAAACTTCAAGTATGGCCTTAATCATGCAGGTACTGCAGTTATCTCATACTAGTTGTAGGGTCCAAACTGCAGTAAACTCAAGCTAAAAGAGAGCGAAACCACATTATTAATGTTGGAAAGTACTTTCATACATTCATGTGTAGGGGAAAAAAAACGAGATAATCATGATAAAACATGCTAATTGAAGTAAGAGAACATCAGAATCAGCAAATCTCATCTTTTTCCTTAACTGTTTCAACGCATAATCTCATCCAGTGTCTCAACATACACTGGAAACTTATACCAGCACCGGTCATTGCCTATCCGAGTTGAGACACTCTTGACTGTATTCTTCTTGGGGGTCATCCAAGTTCCCTCCTCTGTAACAAACAAATGATTCCAAGCCAAATCTCGCTTGGGGGCAACTTTATGCTCGTAGCCACACTATACAGTTTTGTCCATGACAGCCTTACTCCATGTTCTTCCATATTCATGCTTCATGTTTTGTCCGACTGGATGGTGCCGCTACAACCAAGTGACCAATCTCTGATGAGTCCAAGCCCTACAAAGTTGAGGGGAGAATCGATCTCCAGAAGCGGGATTGCCTCAAACAATCTCTCCATGGCCATATGGAAAGAGGCAAGCCTCTTGCAAAACCCCAATGCAAGAACTCATTCCAGCGTACCCCTTCGAAGGAATGCGGTTCAAAGTTACCATTTCCTGCAACCCTCTTCCATGAATTTCCCTTCAGAGCAAAAATACCAAGTATGCCGTCAAAATCGCTTCTAAATTGACTGAAATGACCTCTCAAGAACTTTAATCGTGAGATGAGCAATTCTAGTCAAGTCCAACAAATTTAGAAGACACTTATATTTATACGATAATTAGCTTTAGCTTTAGAGTTGGGAATTTCTCTGGACTGTGCAATAGCTAGATTCTCGTCATCCAAGCAACAGAAGAAGCCGTTGCAAGACCTGACAATTTGTAGCTCCTACCATGAAAATTTAAGTGAACCATTGACTGCATTGATCGCAGTGTCCTCAATGCGGCGAATGATTTCTTCGAATGATTCACACGAGTTCATTTTCCTCTTGATATGGCCATGGCCGGACTAATGCTCTGTGGCTTTACCCATTCACAGAATCCATTGGCAACTCATAACTAAACCTATATCTCTATATTCATCGTCTTCATTTTCCCAAAAATGAACTGGCAGTTGTTTTATGATCCTCTCAATGCACTTGGACAGTCCAGGATAACATGCTCTCTTTTTTGTAATAATCAGAAGTCTAGTAGTGGTATAATCCATTAAGTACGAAAATCAAGAGAATTACAGCTCTTAAATAGATCTTTCTCCTTTGCTTCCAGCTTCGACAATTTCATTGGTAAGTTGCTGTTCTGTTGCTTTAGTTTTGTCGAATCATGCGAGCTTCTAGCTGCATTTGGAGAGGTATGGACTTTTTCTCTGATGCTTTAAATTGTCTTTCCTTGCAATTCTATTTTCCTAGACCATCGACTGAAAAATCACTTCCCCTTCATGCAACGGGGACTAGGATCAATTTATTGAAAAAGTCCACAATCATCAACCTGTCCGAGACAAGAAGAAATTTCAAATCGAGAACTGTACATTACACTTGAGTCGAATAATTCGAATCATTTTCCCAAGAAGACCGGTCTTCCTCTCTTGCAAACTTACACTTAGCATTAAGCAAATAGAGAAAAAAAAATCTTAAAAATTAACTTATGGCAATCAACAGCTTGATCCTTGTGAGAGAGACTTCAAAATCAACGATGCATAGTATAGTATAAATTAGCAATGAAAATTAACTCAGAGAAGTATAAATCCATAATCAACAATATACAAGTTTATCAATCCTAAATATTGCAGAAAATAGAAAACGCATCACCTCCTACAAAGGGCAATGGTTGGACATCCTTTCAAGATTTTTAGAGCTCCAAAATGCATACAGAATGAGCCGCCATTGATGCTTGCACTAAATGGAGCTAACTTAATTGCTGGAACTATTACGTGATGTGCCTGTTCATGGTGCTACTCCCAATTGAAGCCATTGAAGATCCTAGCGCACCAATTGAATTGCTCTTCATGTTATGGATGAATGTAGATAGGCAAAGGCAGACATTCTCAGTTTCCAAAAGTTCTCTTAGCTCATCCCTAGGGTTGTTCATCGGAGAACATTCCCATTAGGGGTGTGCAAACTGGACCGGACCGGCCTGGACCGGCCCGGGACCGGCCCGGACCGGGCGGGTTGGTCCGGTCCTTGAGGTGGATGGGTTGGTCCCCGGTCCCAATAAATGGGACCGGTGAATGGGCGGTTCGGTCCTCGGGTTCTTGTGTTGGGACCGGACCGGCCCGGCCCGGACCGGACCGAGAATAATATATAATTATTTATATATATAAATATATATAATTACAAAAGAAATTAAAAACAAAACGAAACCGGCCCATCATTCATATGTCATTTAGTATGTTATCCCGGTGGTGTTTTGGCATTTGGTGACTCAAGTTGTTGAGCCTCAATGTGGAATACAATAGTCGTTTAATATATTTTAATATTTTCTGGGATTTGTTTTCCTTTTTTTTTTTCTCTTTGTTCTTTTATTTTCATCTTCTTCTAGCCAAGATGAGGGCCAACGAAGCTCGCCCCCACCTCTGGTTGATCGCTGGGCTTGGCGGTCAGCTGGAGGAAGAATAAAAATGTAGTAATAGGCTTTGTAGCGGTTGGGCCGGGACCAGGACCGGACCGGGACCGGACCGGACCGACGGTCCTGGTCCTGTTCGGTCCTGGTCCGGTCCATGGTCCCGAAAATATGGGGACCGGACTATTGGTCCGGTCCTCGGGTTCATGCCGGGACCGGACCGACCCGGACCATGCACACCCCTAATTCCCATATATCTGTGGACTTTGACAAGGTGAGTCATCCTTTTGTAAGATGCACACTAGAATACATAGTCAAGTAATTCAAGTTACATGCATGTTTGGTGATTTGATGTTCACCTTGATTGTGAAAGGCAGACATTTTAGTGAATCTGATGACTAACTGGCCGATTTAGCATTGAACAATTCCTTAAGGTGATGTATTTTTTATGGAACAGATAATATCAATGATGCTGGAAAAATATGCATATCTACAAATTAACTTGAAATATGCAGAGGAAAAGGCAGAATCTCTACCTCAGCAAAATAGGTTTCAAGGAGTGCTTAAAGCAGATCAAAGCTTGTCAATCCAAGATATAAGTGACAAGTTTATTCCTTATCAGCCTGTTTGGATAAGGCGATGTAAGCCACCCTTTTTATTCTGTTATTCGTTCTAATATAGTTGTCTTTTTTTTTTTTTAACCAAAGTGTTCGGGCCAGCTTGCTATTCTTCGAGGGAGACTAGCACAGCAACCCACCGCCATGACCTCCCACTTAAATCACACGGCAAAAGTACATTGTTAGTGTCAAAAGTTGTGTACGGAGATTGCTTTAGTGCCAAAAGTTTCAAACAGACTATTTTAGTGCTAAGTCTTAGAAAAAACGATCAGTTTTAGTACTAACTCTGATTTGGGTCGTCAGAAAGCTGACGTGACATTATTTTACTATTATTTGAAGCTAACGTGTCACCGGCGGCGAGGTCCAATTAGTAATTAAAAAAGGTAAATTTTAAAAAAAAATAAAAATAAAATAAAAACTTAATTAATTTAACATTAAAATAGTTAATTTTAAAAAAATCAATTAAACAGAAAATAGACTAAAAAAAAAGTGTCGTCTGTCTGATGCTCCTCTCGCCGCCGCCGTCACCATCGCCGGCCGAGAGGTGGGGGTTGGCCGAGGGGAGTCGCCGGGGCCCGGCGCCCCTCCGTCGCCTCGCCTGGGCCGACCAGGCTCGGCCACACCAGGCTTGCAAACCCAAGGCGGCATGAGAGAAAGAACGAAGAAGAAGAAGAAGAAGCAGTAGCAGCACTGGTGTTTGATTAGATCTGGCTCGATATTGCCTTCTCCGCCTCTCCAGGTGCGTCGTTTGCTTGATTGACGCCTCGAGTTGCTCTCCAGATCTGGGTGACACCGCGACCCCGCAACCTAGGCAACCCCGTGACCCCAGCGACCCCGCGCCCTCGCAACCCCGGCGACTCTGCGACCCCACGACCTCGCGACGCAGCGACTCCAGATCCAGGCGACTTCGGGACCCGGCGACCTCGCGATCCAGGCGACATCCCGACCCAGGCGAATCCAGATACAGGAGACTCCGAGACCCCGCGACCCAGGCGAAGAAGAAGAAAGAAGAAACCGGACCCCGCCGGTGGCGGCCGTCGGCCAAACCTGGGCGAGGGCTGGGTGGAGACAGCAGCGGCGAGGGTTCCTCCCGCCTGTTCATTTTATTTTTAAGGTTTTTTTTTAATTGAGCTTGTTTTTAATTTTATTTTAAACGAAGTTTGTATTTTAAATGAATTTAATTTTTAACTAATTTCTATTCATTTTAATTTATTTATCTTTTTAAATGTCATTTTTCATTAAAAATAATAATTATTAATGACACGTGGCAATTTTGGCCGGAAAATGTTGCCGGAGACACTAAGGCTGCGTATGGATCGTAGCTAGGAAAGCATTTCTACTTCAAAAGTGTCCCGGGAACACTAGAAAAAAAAAATTGGCTTACTGTTTGAAAGATTCTTGAAGTGGGGGACGTTTGTTAAAAAAAAAAAACGAGGCTCAAATCGTGAGTATGGCGGATCCGCTATCTCATTAGAATCCGAAGTTGTGTATTAGCACCAATCCCTAACCGTAGTCCTTCAAGCTGTGACTAAGGTGAAGTGGCTAATAATTTAGAATTTCATGCTAAGAAGACTAAATCCACGTCAGCAAATTACGTGGATTTATTGACAACGTGGAAATGGCACGTTGGACAAATAATGGCTCCAAATTGGGGGTCATATTTGGGACTCGAGTTAAAGTTAGTGATTTTTTATTAGACAAAAAAAATCTCATGCCAAATTTAGGACTCAAGTTAAATTTGGTATTTTTCATGAGACAAAAAATGTTTGGGCCAATCTCGAGACTCAAGTTAAAGTTGTTCATTTTTTACATTTGGTCAAAATCACCATTAGACTTAAAATGGGTGCTTTTCTAACGAATTAGTCGGCTCAATACCTAAAAAAATCTTCAACTTTAGTATTTGACACAATTATATCCAAAAAAAAATTGTCTCATAAAAAACTCAAATTTTTACTTTTGTCGCAATTTTACCAGCCTAGTACCAAAAATTGCATTCTGATTATCCATATGCATTCTAATTACCCACTAGGATTTGATTTCTGGTTTGTCTACCAACCCTCTTATGCGTATACATACAAATTGGTGCTAACAAATTCTTTTAAGGGCAATTTTCCTAATTAATGTTTTTTAAAAACAATTACCAAAATAATACTAAAATAAAAATAATTACCAAATTGGGCCGCATTCGGCGGCCCAACCGCCGATTAGGAACCCCAATCGGCACTTGGGCCGCCGATTGGGGCCCATATTTGAATATGGGCCGATTGGGGCCCATATTTTTTTTTTTTATAAAAGCTTCAAAGTTATGTAATTTCAATATAATTTATTATTTAATTGATAATATACAAATATAAATTAAAAGTATATTTTAATGGTGAAATATGAATTATGTAGTCCTGTGATCTTTTTTTTCTCAAATTTTATCATTTTAATATAATTTATTATTTAATTGAAGCTTTTATAAAAAAAAATATATATAAATTAAAAGTAAATTTTAATTGTGGAATATGAATTATGTGGTGCTTGTCTTTTTTTCCTCAAAGTTACGTAATTTCAATATAATTTATTATGTAATTGATAATATACAAAATATAAATTAAAAGTATATTTTAATGGTGAAATATGAATTATGTAGTCTTGTGATCTTTTTTTTCTCAAATTTTATATCATTTTAATATAATTTAATTGAAGCTTTTATAAAACAAAATTAAAAGTAAATTTTAATGGTGGAATATGAATTATGTAGTGCTTGTTTTTTTTTCCTCAAAATTTACGTAATTTCAATATAATTTATTATTTAATAATTACTTTTATAAAAAAGAAAATATAAATTAAATAATTAAAATTAAAAAAAAAAAAAGGCTTGCGGCCCCAATTGGTGATTGGGCCGCCGATTGGGGCCTGAATAAGGAAGCTGGGCCGCATTCGGTGGCCCAACCGCCGATTGGGAACCCCAATCGGCACTTGGGCCGCCGATTGGGGCCCATATTCAAATTGGGGCCCCAATCGGCGGCCCAAGTGCCGATTGGGGTTCCCAATCGGTGGTTGGGCCGTCGAATGCGGCCCAACTTCCAAATTGGGTGCCAATCGGCGGCCCAACTGCCAATTGGCACCCAATTTGATAATTATTTTTATTTTAATATTATTTTGGTAATTTTTTTAAAAAAAAACATTAATTAGGAAAATTGCCCACTTTTTAATCTCTTTTTCTTGCCAAACTATGCTGGTCATTCAACTGCAAAGAACAAAGTTTTCGCTCTATGCAGTCTTGCACCGACAAGCTTAGTTTCCTCTTCAATCTCCACATGTTTTGAGTCGGTCAATGCTTGAGATGGCCACCAAAGAAGATTTCAGTCAATTCTGGCCATTTTATGTTCTTGACGAGGATTTTACTGTGCTATAACTTGATAATATATCTCTGAGTTACTTGTCGTTGCCATCATCTCGTTGTGGATGTGGTTTCTTTCTTGAATGTCTGGACACAAAGGAAAGGATAGTATTGGGAATGAGGACATTTGAAAAACAGTTGGCATGGCATCAATTGAGGATACGATGAAGAGACTCGTTTTTAACATGGTTTGGATATGAGGAAAGATGGATTTAGAGGCCAGATGAGAGTAATTGATGTCATGATGGAGGCGAATGGTCAAGGAACGGGGAAAGGCTGAAAACACATGGGTATATCATGGTTACAATTGCTATAATACAAGGGAGAGTGCCATGGTGTAAGAAATCCATGCAATCTACTTCACTTACTGGGAAAAGGACTTTCTAAGTTCAGTTTCTCGTGCAAATGTCTTATTGCTATTGTCAGGTAGCTGATATAGAAATCATTCTGGATATGATGGCTGTGGCCATATCAACCATTTATACTGTTTACCGCACTGCACAGAACAGCTCTTTAATCCCTAGTGTGTCGATGGAGGATGTCAATGAGATATTGGATGCGGATGCCTGGCAATCTTCCCTTTCTGGAACTGTTTGCCAATCTAATACTTTGAAGCTTGCATAAACAGATGGAAAAAGCAATATGAAGTTTTCATGCTTTTAGCTTTTTATTATTAGCTGCATCTGCAAATAAATATTCGAGATAGTTGCCTATACTTCTTGGAAGTTCTCTCTTTCCAAATTTGGATAGGATGCGACTTTCGTTTGATTGATCAGTCATCGAGTCAGCCTTTTACTTTCGTCAATCTGGGTTCAGGCACATCTGCAGAAAAACTCACCAGCAAATTTTGAGGCAATGGCACATACTTTATAACATAGCCAAATTGTTTCCAAGGTGAGCTCTAGGAAGCAGTTCCATGTAGTAATTTGTGTGTCTTTATGCTATGCTTATTGGTTTGAATGTTAGATTCACATGCTGTATTTACATTCTCAATCAGGGCATGATGATTATTAATCACGTGTTTAGATTAACTAGGGATTCACGCATATAGAGAATCACGTCCTGAAAGTTTGTTTGGTGTGCTATATAATTCTGTGTTGCTGATGACAAAAGGAGGAGAAGTTGCCTCTTTATTATTTCCTTGCAGGACTATATGAGCAAGACAAGGATCTTGATTTTGCACTCAGATTATTTTTCACGAGCACAACACTTGGTGATATTTTTCTACTTATTCTTGCATTCGTTCAAGTCAATATATATTCGCTAAAAAAGTTTCACTCAAATCAAAAGTTTACATTATTTTGAAATCTTTTCTATGCTTAAACTTAAATTTCAAAACTTTCTTAAAAATCTATTTTTGTTCAGGAAGTTTTGTTATCATAAAAAATGATGAGATTGTTGAGAAAAATCTCCTTATGAATATTTTGATTCTGACAAAACTATCCTTATTTAGAGAGAATCTGTGTAATGATTGTTAACTTTTTATTGCATAATGAATAAGTGAACAAAATATCATATTGATCCATTTATGACATTCAGACTCAAGCGAAAGTAGTCATGTATTTGCTTCTGAAGTCGTTTAGATGGAGTATGTTACTGCCTGTCAAGATTTATTATTCCGAAGGCTTATCTGACGTGTCAGGAGAACTTTATTGAAGCTCAGAGTTCAAAGTCTGTTCAGATTCGGTGAGTCTACATCTAAAGACTGTTTCTGAATATTGTTCAAATTCTGTAATATCTTCCAAACATATTCTGAAAACCCACGATTGGCAGATTTTTTATAATGACATTCTCTTTTATGGAAATTTGTAATACTTGATTGACAGAATATTTCTTTAATCAGATCAGGAGAACATCTACGATTGGATATTACTTTTCACAAATAAGTTTTGTTGACACAAATAAGTTTTGTTGATTATTTGGACATGCTCTACTTTTGAAAACTGTAGATTTAATTGTATGGACGACTGAATCTGAAGAGTTTAGACTCGACTCCAATGGCTACTATATCTTTCTAGATACAGTCTTGTTCAATCATGATTGATGACGTCCAATTAATGATTGAAGAGCGATCCTTTGAAGGACTGTCCAACCTCTAGTTTGGATGCAAAGGAGTATAAAAAAAGATCCTTGGTGACCAGTCGTGAGATTTAGAGAACATACAATTCCAAAAAGCTTGAGTGTTTTAGATTCATATTCTTGTTTCAAAGGGTTCAAATTTCTTTCATTATGAGGTTTTGTAAGAGCGATTGAGAGTATCATCTCTTGCAACCTCCTTGAATTCATTCTAGTAGAGTCCAGCCAGTCGGTTGTCATCATGTGAGAGTGAATGTAGGCCTGACAAGCAGAACCACTATAAATATTGTGTGCCATCTTCTCTTTCCTAAGCTCTTGTTATTCTGTTTAAATTATTTGCATGATTTCTTACTAATTCTATTTAGTAGTGTCTTGAAATTGCTATATTTCTGCAGTAAGTTTTGGTTTGGTTCAGAATCAACTATTCACCATCCTCTAGGTGATTTTACTAGACACAACAACTAGAACACGAGAAAAACGAAATTCCTACCTTGAAGCATGAAGGAAAATGGAAAAATTAGGACCCCAAGCTTAGAGCTCACGGCCAGCCTTTACTTCTCACGGTTTTGGTTCAGAAATTTTTAGCCAAGAATCCCAATTTTCAGCTCATGCATAACCTTTCACTCCTTTTGAATGGACCTTCCCGAACGCACAGGCCCAGAAAATGAGACATTGAAAAGTAATGTCGAATTGGAGACCAATGGTCCTCAATCAGACAATCAGTAAGGGTTCTCCCAAACTGTTATCTCGTGCCACAATGGGAGTTGATGTGTCGCCACTAGCTTACTGGGGTCGGCTAGAAACTAATGAGATACGAGAGTATACCTCACTTCCTACACAAATAAAATTCTAGGGTCGAGGACTTGATTATGCTATTTATCTAACGTTGACCTTGTTGTACCAATACTTGATTATTTGTCAACTAAGATGCCCACGCGGTCTTTTTACCAATTACGAGTGCTGAAGTTCTTGTTTGCTAAGTGTTTGTACCATATATAATTCTATGTTTATTATGATGATAGAATGAAACTTAACTACATAACTGTGGACCTCAATCACAAAACAAAACTAAAAATGACTAAAAAGTTAATCACAACAAATACATCAAAAATAGTAATGAAAAACGAGTAAAAGATACAGTTTGTAAAGTAACCCGATATAAGTCGGGCAAAGAATATTATGGGCTTAAGTACACTAGAAATACCAAAACTTGTGTACGACATTCACTTTAGTGCCAAAACTTTCAAAACAGTCACTTAAGTGTCAACTTTTTTTAAAAACAGTCATTTCAGTGTCAAAACTTTCAAATACATCACTTTAAGTGCCAATTTTTTTTTTAAAAAAAAACGAACACTTAAAGTGTCAATTTTTAAAAAAAAAACACTCATTTCAGTGTCAATTTCGATAAGCCACGTCAGCTCAAATATTAATAAAAAAAATAGGTCACGTCAAATTTCTAGCAAGTCACGTCAGCTCAAGTGATCTTTTTTTTTTTGTGAAAAAGTTGACATTTAAGTGATCGTTTTTTTAAAAGTTATCGCTTAAGCGTTCATTTTGAAAGTTTTAGCACTAAAATGAGCGTCGTACACAAGTTTTGGCACTTTTAGTGTACTTTAGCTGAATATTATGTGCACTTGTTGTTAAGCCTCAAGGCAGCAACCCCTGTGAGCTAAGTTCAAATTGAATTTAATTTTACCAACCCGCATGTGAAAATGCTTAGTAGTTAAGCCTCTCTCAATTAGAATTTACAAAGCTCAGTTTCCTCTAGAAATGAGCTAAGCCCCTATGTAGTGATTACTAGAAACAGGTTCGGCCCTACAATATCAGATCGGCACTAAGCTCAATTTTCTGATTTTTGTTTTGCTCATTTTTTATCACCTTCTCTTGTTCCCGCTTCTTCTTCCAGCGACCCAAGAACTTACGCAAGTTGATCATTAGTCACAGAATATTTAAACTTCAACAACAAATCATATCTATCATATCTTAAACCGAGAATGATATTGTTACCCTTCTGCCGCCCCGATCGCCGGACCACAGTCTATCTTCATCGAAACTGGAAAAAAAAAATTACTGATCCAGTCAGGAACAATTCATATCTATTCTCGTTCAAGATCTAAACTGAAATTCTAGCTGATCTAATTTCAGGAATATAATAAAACATGTGGCGAACACTACAGTTAGGGCATCTAGATGCAGCTACGAAACAAAAATTCACATCCGAGCCATCACAATATCATCAAGAAAGGCTCCAGTCAGGAATAAACTATAACTAAATTTCGGACAGCGGATCAGCGACACCACAATGGCATGGTCAAAAAACAGAACTACAGGTAGATGTTCGTTGTCCAAAACCGGCAAGAACAATCTACTAAATCGAAGAAACGGGTGAAGGAATTTTCGACAAACTCTCTATAACTCCATGATAAGCGCTCTGATTTCTGATCCTATTATTGTCGAATTCATGGTAGCTGGAGCTGGAGCTGGAGCTGGAGATGCATTAGTGGATACCGGTAACCGATGGTGTGCAGTGGATTCCAGCGCCAATTAGCAGCGGAAGAGAGAAATTTGTTGTCATGTCGCCCTACGCACGTGCTCTCCCTTTTGGATTTGCTTTGCTCACTTTCCCGTGCTTTGAACCCAGCTTCCATATTCCGAAACCGAAACTTACCGTCCATATCCTGAAACTTAAAATTGATTGGTTCCTACTGATCCAGTTCTCTAGGTTCCAGTTTCTGCCATAGAACCGTTCACCCCTAGCTGCAGTTAATCACTCGGCTACCAAAAAAATATATTCCTGACTGAACTGCAAGCGTCATCACTAGAAGATGTGGCCGAAAGATAAATCTGCATGCAGATTAGAATATTGGTGCACAAACAAAATCACTACCTTGTCGTGCCAAACCTAGGTGGAAGGAAGTATTGCTATGTCATGGCCTTTTCCCCGTCATGTTTTGAATTTTGAATTTTTCATATTGTTATCATGTTATATCATTTATGAGTGTTTTGAAATGGCATGTTATTGCCATGTCTTATCACTTTTTTTCATGTTTTGAATTTTGAATATAGACATGTCATTTTCTTGTCATGTTTTGAATTATGAATTGGACATGTTGTCATGTCGAGCCACTTTGTCAATATGTATGGAAATCGAATTTTCCATGTCATTGCCAAGTCATGTCAATTTTGGAAAAAATTATCGAAAAAGTCCTAAATTTTCACACTTTTGTCAATTCAGTCCTAAACCTTTTAACTTTACCGATTCAGTCCTAAACCTTTTCACTTTGTACCAATTCAGTCATATTCGCCGGAAATTGCTCACGTGGATGCCGGCCATTCTACGTGGCACCGTTGGCAATAATATTTAATAATTTTTTAAAGATTTCATTTGAAAAAAATCAATTTTTTTTGTTAGTTGGCCTTAAGGCCAACGACCCCCGCCACCTGCCGGCCTCTAGGCAAGGACCGGCGGGCGTCGCCGGCCCCTAGGCAAGCGCCGGCGGGGCCAGCGACCCCTGCGGATCCTTGGGCGAGGGCCGCAAATCCCTTGCGGCCGAAGGCGAAAGGTTGCGACCCTCGCCCTTGTGGGTCGCTATGGCCAGATCTGGCCATGGCGACCCCTGCCGGCCCAGATCTGGCCAAGGCGAGGGCTGACGGCAGCTGCAACGCCCTCGCCGTGGCCCTCAAGGGCGAGGCCGCGACCCCTCGCCTTCGGCCGTGACCCCTCACCTTTGACAGCGAGGGATTCATGACCCTCGCCTAGGGACTCACGGGGGTTGCCGGCTCTTGCCTAGGGGCCGGCGACGCCCGCCAGTCCTTGCCCAAAGGCCGGTGACCCCTATCGGTCCTAATACGGGAGGGGTCGCCGGTCATCGAGCCAATAAACCCAAAAAAAAAGGAAATAACACAAAAAAAATAGATTTTTTCAAATAAAAATATTTTAAAACTATCCACGTTAGCGTCAGCGGTGCCACGTAGGATGGCCGGCATCCACGTTAGCAATTTCCCGGCGAATATGATTGAATTGGCACAAAGTGAAAAGGTTTAGGACTGAATCGACAAACTTAAAAGGTTTATGACTGAATTGGCAAAAGTGTGAAAGGTTTAGGACTTTTTCGACAATTTTCCCAACATGTCTAAATGTTGAATTTGCCATACCCCATTTTATTGAATTGTGATTGACTATCGGCCTCGAGTTGACATTTGCATACACTCATTAATCAATAATGGTGTGGAATAGGTTCTTAAAACACTAATCTGTCTCACATGTAACGGGAAAAAAGTACCAAAAAAAGCTTTAAATATATTACGTTGGTACTTATTCGGTTTTAAATTTCTCAATTTGGCCAATTTAATCTTAAATCTTTTTACATTGATATCAATTCATTCAATATGACAATAGGAATCTAGGGTTGCTCGATTAAGTTTCTTGAGGCTTTATCGGCAACGGGGATGGCGAGTGAGGTGCAGATTTGGGAATCTGAAAATTTTATTTGTGCCTGTTGTTCATGCTTATATTGGCACCGATTCTTCTGTCCAAGAAAATTATTTGACTGTTGGAAAATTTTCTTGGAGTGTAAGATTCTGGTTTTGTTGCCGCTCAACTGATTTTCTCCTGCTACATGGATAAATCCGGAGGTTGGCTAGACCTAATGTCGAATTGATGGGGAAATTCACTTGATGGAAGAATCCTTCTTTCTCGTTCCACGATGACAATCGTTGATTGCAAAATCTTTGGTTGGGGAGCTGATTTTGTATTCACTTAGAGGGTATTTTTAAGAAAAAGCCCAAAATCTTGAGGCCGATTTAGCAAAAGCTTCCAATTTGGGGGGGTCTTTTTAGAAATTTCATGTTCCAAAAATTTCACCCCAAAATGACATCGACGAAACCCTCGATCAAAGAGTCGCCGCAGAGAAGAAGCCATGTCGAATCTCGGCGAAGACATCGAAACCTTAATCCTCCTGCGGCTTCCCGTGAAATCTCTGCTCAGATTCAAGTGCGTGTGCAAGCGATGGAACTCACTGATCTCCACTCCCCAGTTCGCCAAGACCCATCTGGAGAACACCGCTCCTTCCCCAAGGATCCTATTGGCCACCAACCCGCCTCAGTTCGTGAACTGTGAATCACTCCGTGATGATGATCATGCTGGTCATGAAGGTATGCCTCTAACCCAGCTTCAGTCTCCGGTACATCGTCGGATACTGCAATGGTTTGGTCTGCTTTGAGTACGAGTACGCGGGCCATCGGATTCTTGTCTTGTGGAACCCAGCAACAGGAGAGTCTAGAAACATCCCAAATTATAGTTACAGGAATCACCGAGCGACCATTTGTGGACTTGGCTATGATCCGTCAACTGACGATTACAAAATATTGCGGCATTGTCGTATTACGGAATATAGCGTGTTTCATGTTTTCGCACTAAAGACTGGTTCCTGGAGGAGAGTTCATGACAAGCATGATCACCTTAAGTATTGCCCGCAAGTGGGGATCTATGCGAATGGTTTCCTTCATTTGCTAGTTCGGGGGTCATATCTTCGGGAACAGAAGAAGATTTTTTCCTTCAGCATGAGCAGAGAGAAGTTTGAAGATGCCTTGTTGCCGCTGCCGGAGTCCGATGAAGGTACTGGATTCGAAGTATCAGGAGTTGTTGGTGAATGCCTTCTCATAGACGAACGCATGGCGAAGGCCGCTGACACGACATGGATGGGAAGTGAATATGTTTTAGGACCATCATGGTCTTGGAAGAATTTGTGTTATTCCAGTCTCCAGAATCAGACATTAATCACTAGTTTCTACATGATGCCATTGTTCTCTGCCAGAGCAGGGAAGATGGCATCCAGTTCGATCAGCGCGACATGCTTAACTAAGATCCTGACAAATGTCATAACAAAGGGGTTCGCGAAGGAGAATAAATTTGCCTTCGCGGTGTACACTGAGAGTTTAGTTTCACCTCGTGGAGCAAAGCTGCAGGACCAATATAGCTCTCGGGCGAAGGAGCCTATGGAGAAAAGTGACTTCACCGATGATCATTCAACTTGTAAAGAAGGGGGAACTTCATATATAAAAGCCAGTAGCCATCTTATCAGTAAAAGGTACATTCGATCTCATTATAACATTTGTTTTAGATGGACAGTTTAACATAAAGCATGCTATTGTAAGTAGGTGTCATGACGCTTCTGGGTTAATTACAGTGAGTTTAAGTTTGCATCTTGTCCTGCAGGAGAAAAGCTTCCTAAAGAGCTAGTCATGATGTGGATGCCATGGTTAATGTATTGCAAAGTCAAGGGCACCAGAGTAATTGCTTTAGGCACTTTGTTCTTCTCTTTTGTGCTCATTACTAAACTTGTTGAAGAGATGATGGGTTCCTTTTGGATTATTACACGTCTATATTTGGTTCTTGGTTTACTTCTAACATTTTTGTAACTCCTCCTTCCACAAGTCAAAGCCCTCATGACACCCAATGATTGTGGATTCACCAAAAAGTGTCAATGACCGCATGAGTAGGCCATATGCACTTCAAGTAGAACATGCTTTCTCAAATACTCATCTCCTGCATCTGTGTACAGCACAGGGGAAAAAAAGCCTCAAAATTCATCCTAGCAGTACCAAAGATATACTTAGTAGAAGGATGTCTATGACTTGGTGCTTCTTGGTTCTGAGTTTTAACTTTTAAGCTAGAGTATCATTGATGTCAGCAATGCAGTGAACCTTTGATTTGGATGTGTAGCCAATACTGTCTTTGTTGGTAATTGCCTTGATGCCATGGACTGTCTATTTCAAAGAAGTTACGTGGATTGAATCAAGTATGAGATAAAACTGTCTACCTGAGACTGTCCCTTGGCCCGTAGGTCCTGACACAAGGTCGATGTGAGAAGCCAAACTAAATGAGCTGATTATAGGGGCTGACCGAGGAATATCTGTTTGAAAAATTTTGCCATGTTGCTTTCTTCTCTAGTAGAGGCTCTATATCATACTTGGGTGTACAAATTGTTTTAGTTTTGCCAGTGCATTGTGAAAAGTACATCGGATACAGGTGTGTAGCTTAAGAGGTTCAGTCGATTATAGATGATTTGTTCTCGGTCTGTTCCGTGCAGCCTGGACCACCACAATCACATAGATGGTAAATAGACTTCGTCTCTACTCAAGTGAATTGGGAAAGATTCGGCAAGGGTATGTCTTTCAGTAGTTAGTGATGCAAGTCATTGGATTGTTGTGCAAGAATGAGGTGATACCGTATTGCTTGGAAGTTAAAAGTCTTCCAACATTTTTAATTGCACCATGCATTTACTACGGTTTCCATCTTTCTAGTAACTCCACTATGTTTGGACGTCTGCAAAAATTATTGGATGAAACAAGACGTATCCCTGATGAAGTGGAGTCAATACACAGATGAGTAGTATAATCGCCTTTGAGTGGTATGTGATCGTCGAATGCAATGGTCCCTCGAGCAGCCGCAGTTTGCTCTAGTCATGGTATTGGGTGGGTTTGGTTCAGCATTTTCAAAACTCCTTGGAGGCCCAAAGCTCCTTGGAGAAAATGCTGGGCATTTGTCAACCATTTTCAAGTGGCCTTGAAGTGAAAGTTAGCTTTGAAAATGCTGAAAGCTTAATGCTGGTAGAGACCAGCATTGAGTTTTCATCATTTGGACAAATGCTAACCCATGATTTTCTCTTTCAAATCTACCCTTACTATTTTTTTCAAATTTCAATTTTTCCCTTCATTTTTTTGTTTATTTTATTTTTAAATAAATATTTGAAACCAAGGCCTAGGTTGTGGCCATCGCCCAACCAGATTTGCGACCGGCGACCGTCGACCGAGGCCGCCAAGGATGGGGCGATCCCTGGCAGCCGTCGCATGAGGTCGACTGACCACTGGCGACCGTCGCCTGAGGTCGATCGACCATTGGCAATCGTTGCCTGGGCTACATGAGCCCAGCTGAGGGCCGCCATGGGTCGCGCGACCCCGACGAAGGCGGTCGTGGGTCGCGCGAACCATGGCGGCCCTCGTCAGGGTCGCGTGACCTAGGCGACGGCTGCCAGGGGTCTCGCGACCCTAGGGAGGCCCTCGCCGGGGTTGCGCGACCCTCGGTCGCGAGCTCAGACGTCGGTCGCGCGACCCTCACCTCGGCTCGTGTGGCCGTTGCTTGGGCCGTCGATGGTCACGCGACCCTTGGCGGCCTTCGCCAAGGTTCACGCAACCCTCGGCGGCTTCCGTCCATGGCGCCGGTGAGCCAGATTTGGCTTGCCGGCAGCCGTAGCCGTAGCTCTAGTTTCATTTTTTTTTAATAAATATGGTAAATGCTACTTTGCAAATTTGTTTTTTCAAACACTAGGTAGACTCAAAGCTGTTTTTCAAAGAAATTTTTACCAAATGTCATTAGCATTTTCCCAAAACCCCTTAAGCAAAATGTATTTGCATTTTTTGAAAGCCCATTGAAAATTCTGAACCAAACCCACCCGGCATTCAAAGGTGATTTCCAATGTCTACTATAGTCACCCCAGTGCTGTGATATTGCTAAAAGGATAGCTAGCATGATCAGAGCTAGACATGGCCATTTGGGCCCGGAACCAGCCCGTTGACCGAGCCCGCGGGCTCGAACCGGAACCGGCCCAAAAAAAGGGGGGCCCATTGCCCCCCTCGGGAAGAGCCAAACGGCTCTTCCCCTGCCAAGTGGGCCGGCTCTTCCCCCTAACGGGCCGAGGCCCGTTGGAAATTATTGGCCGTTGCGAATTTCCTTAAAAAAAAAAAATCTCTATAAAAATCTCATAATCCCTCTTTATTTTTCTCACAATTTCTCACAATTCTCTCAAATACTCTCAAGTCTCAACTCTCAAGTCAAATTCTCTTGATCCGATATTCTCTCTCAATTCCGTCTCAATTCTTTGAATCAATTTTCCGATCATTTCTCTCAAAAAATGGCAAGTTGAAGCAGAAATACTAGAAAGGGAAAGAGTCCGGTGGAGATGGGAGAATCCGATTTTCCTGTTCATGAATATGATCCTCGTGAATATGCATGTTGGGAATATGATGATGTTCCCAATCCCGACGTCGAGCACATCGCAACGCAAGAAAGTCTTTATTCTTCTACTGCCACTGGTGTCGAAGAATCGTCGATACCAAAAGAGCCGGGACGGAAGAGCCGAGAATTCGACTTATGGCTACACTTCGACAAAGTATGGAATGAAAATGAATGTAAGTTTGATATAAGCTGTAAATATTGTCCGCAAAAATACAAACTTGGTAAAAGAGATGACTATGGAACATTCCGTCGGCATCTGACAAAAAAACATCCAACGCAAGCGGGGATCGACACTAGCCCACAACAAATTTCTGGGTTCGCCAACCCTAACCCTCATCCTTTATTCCGTTTCATTAATGCACTTTATAAACAAACATTAGTTGAATATGTTTCCCTTGAGCATGCTCCGTTTAATATTGATGAAAATTTTAATTTTAGATATTTACTAAACATTGCGCTGGTTTCGCAAGCACATATATTCCGAAAACTACTCTTAAACGCGAACTTAAACGAGTTTATAAAGATCGAAAAAATGATTTGAAAATGTTTTTTGAAGAATTCAAAGGACGTGTACATATAGGTAGTGATATTTGGAGTGATTCTTGGAATATTAATTCTTATATGTGTATCAAGTGCCATTGGATAGGTGATGATTGGGTTATTCAAAAAATACTTCTTACATTTCGAGTTTTTCCTGAAAGGCATACGGCCCATAATATTTATAAAATAATTAGGTAAGTTTTAGAAGAATATGGTTTGATTAATAAAGTTTTTTCAATTGGTTTTGATAATGCCGCCGCAAATATTGTTTCCATTCTCGAGTTAGAAACAATGTGTAAACCCTCTTTCGGCGGTCAATTTTTTCACATTAGATGTGCTTGTCATGTTTTGAATTTATATGTTTAAGATGGTTTACGAGTTCTTGTAACTTCTCTCCACCTAATAAATAGTGCAATTAGATTTTTATGGAGCCGCCCTCAACTTATGAAAGCGTGGGGAAAATTTTGTAAAGAAAATATGAGAACGGCAAAAAGGTTTCCAAAATATGTTTCGACTCGTTGGAATTCTACCTACGAGATGCTTCTACAAAGTTTTGATTACAAATATTTATTATGTTCATTTATTTCAAATATTGTTCCCGATATTGCTTTACTCCCGCAACATTGGGACGTTTGTAAAAAAAAAAAATTAGATAGTTTGAAAATTTTTAATGATGCTACTAAAACTTTATCTGGTATTTATTATCCTACTACGCATTTATTTTTAATAGAGTGTTAATATTGCTAATGTTTTTAATGCATATGAAAAAGATACTGACTTAGCTTCGAGTATTATAGTAATGCGAGAAAAATGGCTGCATTATTATTTGAACATTCCTCTTGTCTATTTAATTGGTATTGTTTTCGATCCACGTACTAAATTAGATGGTTTATTAGATTATCTGAGTGCTTATTATTGTGATTTTTTACATTTGGATGAAGTCATAAATATTTCAATTATACAAGTAGAGGTTAAAGAAGCTATAGTAACATTATATAATGAATTTTGTAATAGATATGGTTTAAGCGACAGTGGATGTGAATCTGCCCAACATATTATCTCAGAAAGCGATGCTGGTATTTCACTACTTAGTAGAGGGTATAAAATTCTCAAGAGTAGGCAAAAAAAATATAAAGAGACATCAACATGTAGTATTTCCGAATTAGAAAACTATTTAACAATTTCTTTTGAGTTTAGCGATTTCGAAAACAACGCAGATTTCAAGATTCTTGAGTGGTGGAAGAACTATTCAACTCAATTTTCAGTTCTCTCCCTCATCGCGAAACAAATATTAGCGACCCATTCTTCAACAGTGGCGGTTGAACAAGCATTTAGTGCTGGAGGATTAATTTTGGACTTCCGCCGTTCAAGATTAAGTCTAGAAAGTGTGGAGTATCAAGCTTGTATCGATGATTGGATAAAGGCTAAATTTCGCCAACAAGAGCTGGATCGAGAACACGAATTCTTTAGTGATGACTGTGGAGATACTACCACTACCACAACGGGCAGCGACGATTGACAATGAGGTAAGTTGGGGGTTACTAAAGGTAAGAGAATTACATGGGCTTTGATTCTTCTATCCTCAAGAAGATATGTAGGCGCTTAATAATAATTCATTAAGTTCAAGCCCATTCATTCTTTTTTTTTTTCCAAATTTTATTACAATGTACAATTTGATTATAATTTATAATTTATTAATTTTATTTTATTATTTTAAAAATGAAATTAAAAGTTCGAAACCGGAACCGGAACCGGTCGGTTCCACCTTTTGGCGAAACCGGAACCGGCCATGTCTAATCAGAGGTGATTGCTATGAACCCAGAATGCCTCATTCCTCACCTAATCAGTTAGAAGAAGAAGCCAGCCGCGTACAAACTCAGCTTTCACTTGGCTTCAGATGTTTCTGAAATTCCATGGAATGGCAATTGACACAGATGACTTTTGCCCTTCTGGCTGTGTTTTTGTTGAAGCATTTGTGTTTCATCCCTGTTAGTCCTTACTCCTTAGCAGGTGCTCTCTTCTCTTTTAGCCTTTCTCCTCTCTCCTCTCTCCTCTTCTACTCAGCACATTTGTCTTTGAATCTGTAAGCAACTGTTATCTTTCTGTGTAAATCATTTGTATAGTTCCCACCAGCCTATCCATTTAAACCATCAATCATATCGAAGGATGACCTAGCCGAATGTGAAAATGATAAAGCTAGGGGAAATATATGTAATATAACTTTTTTTTTTCCTTTAATTTTGACAGTAAAAATGGACTTAATTTCGAACTCGTCAATCAAATACCAAGATTTGACCGCAAAAAGAAAAAAACCAAATTCCAAGAAATAATAGGACCCAAGCCACACGTATTTTCGGGATTTACGTACTTTGATTAATTTAATTGTCGCATTTTCCATTTGGAACTGGCTCTATAAAAAGGCATGGAAAATGCAGGAATATGATATTTTAGGATTTTGTTCAAAATGTCGTAACTGATTATTCTAAAACAAAAAATATTATTCATACCATTCTGAATTTACTCTTTACATGAACTGGGAATCCTCCCGTCCCCCACTCCTCCCTTCTTCTTGCTCCTTTTCTTCTTTTTCTTCCTTCTCATGAACTCCGATAAAACAAATTGCTTCTCGTCGCTCCTCCGAAAAGTCCAGAGAGATTGCCATTGCGAGAATCCATAGACCCTCAGTGCTACGAAGCCGCCAGATCTGGGGATGCCTCTTTCCTCGAGAGGATAGACGGCAGCTTCGCTCTGCTCTCCTAAGTGACCCCGAAGTGGGACGCCATCCTCCACATCTCCGCCGAGTTCGAGCGAGTCGACTTCTTCAAAAAGAAGCCACGAGGCTTTGCTTGTCACTCTTCGACAAGACGAACTCCAATCAAGAGACCCCACTTCAGGTCGCAGCCAAAGTGGGTTGCTCTGAGCTGGTTGACTTCATCGTTGACCACGCCCTGAGGGCATGCCCGGATCTTGAGAGCCAGGCTGGGCATGATGGGCGTCTCAATAAACTGCTCGGGACGGTCAATTTGGAGGGCGACAATGCGTTGCGTTTGGCTGTGAAGAACGGGCATTGCTAGGTGGAGAAGTCGCTGGTTGAAGCAAAGGAATCTTCTCGTATGTTGGTTGAAGATTTCTGCAGCTGATTGACAACCAGCATCTAATGATTTGAATTTGTGCTAAGTGCATTTATGCTAAACTACATAGCGACAGAATTTCAATTGTGATTATTGTTCTTTGTATGTAATAGTGATTCTGCAGGCAAAAGTTAATTTCATGTTGAAAGAGACGTACATCGTACAAGACATGCAAGCTTGGGTCAACAAGAGTGTCAAGAAGATGCTTAATCGAGGACTCGATGAAATAGTCCAGACCGAGAACTTCGGCCACAAAGAGACCTCTTCTCGCGAAAAAAAGGCAACATGCTGGAGATCCAACTCCTCGTGGCGATGCTCGTAGCCAGAGTCACTTATGCAGCTGCCTTCACAATGCCTGGTGGCTACCACAAGAACGGGCCGGACGAGGGACGGCCAGTCTCACCTTGAATCTGGCTTTCGAGGCATTCGTGATATTCAGTACCATAGGGTTTGCTGCTCAGTCGCCGTCATGTATCTCCAGGTCGGGACTTCCAGCGGGGGATACTACGAGTGAGCTCGGTTTTTACAAATAAAGTCCTGCATGGTGTTCATTGTTGGGATTTGTATGTAAATCCCATGAAGAGATGAATGAGAAGTGTGGATGGAGGAGTCCCAGGTGGGATAAGAGAGATGGCAAATGGGTATAATTATTGGAACCTCACGAATAGGTTTGGGCCCCAAGGGGCATCCCCTTTTGTGGACGGGAGAGGACCTACGCAAAACTAGGTTAGCCCACACGCACGCGCCGTCGCGGCCGGTCCGATGAGGTTCGGTTCGGGCTCGGGCTTGAATTTGTTCCTATCTTTTTTTATTATTATTTGTTCCTATCTTTTTACGCCCATTAGTTTTATTTTTTGTCCGTTGTCGAAATTGAATGGATGCGACGGTTCGACATCTCTCATCGAAATTGAACGAACACTTCGACAATGAATCGGTTCATGCCGTTTGGACGAAACCGTTCGGATTCGCAACGTCTCGTTGAAATCCTTTGACATTTTGACGAACTCATTCGGCATTGTGACGTTTCGTCAACATCTCTCTTCAGTGAAACTGTGTGCCTCTTTGTTCACGTTTATTTTTTAAAAACAGTACGGATTCGTATCGTTTCGTTGAAACCTTTTACCAACGTAACCATAAGGCTTCGTGACTCTTTGTCAACTATTTATAACCCTGAGTTTTCCGAAACAATAATGGTGTTTTCCGACACTTCATTCTTTTCCGAAAAACTACATTCTATGGTTTTCTCATTCTCATTGTGCGATTAAACCACAAAGTGGCGTTCAAAGGTTTCCTCTGAAACAAGTACCGGTTTCGAGAAAAGGCGACCCGTTCTATTCTGGAGGTAATTGTCCAAGAACTTTGGGTATCGGTTGAGGGGATAAATTTGTCTTAAGGACACAACGTTATTTCGTTGGGCTCGAATTATTCATCTACATTCAGATTACTTATTTACGATTGGTTTCAGGTTTGTCTATCAACCTAATTTTCATATATGAATTTCAAGTTACCCTCATAGGTTCCAACAATCTTAAGACAAATTTCATGTTTTTCGATACTTGGTTCGTATATTTACTTTTCGTAGTAAGCATTATGTTTTCGTAATAGATATGACGTCACCATCGGCGACGCCTATTGCATCTATCCTCACTCATGGAGAGAAGCTAGAAAAGTTTAATGGGACTAATTTCAAGAGATGGTAATAGAAGATATTGTTCTATCTCACGACTTTGAATTTGGCAAGATTCCTCAATGAGGATGTCCTAAGTTGGATGAAGGGGAGAAAAACAAGGAAAAGATTGATGATGTGGATGCATGAAAACATTCTGACTTCCTGTGTCGTAACTGTGTCCTCAATGGTCTAGAGAATTCCCTCTACAACGTTTATAGTCCGCTGAAAACAGCTAAGGAGTTGTGGGAAATTTTGGAAAAGAAATACAAAACAAAAGATGCCGGATCGAAGAAATTTATTGTCGGTAAATTTCTGGACTTTAAGATGGTTGATTCTAAAACCGTCATAAGTCAAGTTTAAAAACTTCAAGTGATCATGCATGATATTCATGCCGAAGGTATGATTCTAAGTGATTCATTCCATGTGGCTGCTTTTATTAAAAAGTTACTATCGTCTTTGGAAAGATTTCAAGAATTATCTCAAACATAAGAGAAAATAGTTATCACTTGAGGACTTGATTGTTTGATTGAGGATAGAGGAAGACAATAAACTTTTTGAAAAGAAAGTTGGCAGAAATCTAGAGGTCTCAAAGGCAAATATTGTTGAAGAAGGATCGAAACCCAATAAAAAGAGGAAAAAACATGGAGAGGGTTCCACCCAAAGTCTGAAAAAGTTCATTGGCAAATGCTACAATTGTGGAAAGTCTGGACATCGTGCCAAAGACTATAGAACCAAGAAGAGACAAATGACTCATGCAAATGTGATGGAACAGATTTCCAATGGTGTTGATGATATCAATCTTCCTGCCATGATTTTTTAGTACAATTTGGTGGGAAACCTCAAAGAATGGGTGGATTGATACTAGAGCAACTCGTCACATCTATGCCAACAGATCGATGTTCTCATCTTACATGCCTATGGGAGGTGATGAAAAACTCTACATTGCTAATGCATCGACATCTCATGTTGAAGGTGTTGGAAAGGTTGCTTTGAAGATGGCATATGAAAAAACAGTGACACTAAACAATATTCTACATATGCCTGACATACGCAAGAATTTAGTGTCCGGATCTCTCCTTAGCAAGAAAGTTTTCAAGTTGGTGTTTGTATCTGATAAATTTGTACTCTCCAAGAATGAGATGTATGTTGGAAAGGGATATCTTAGTGATGGTTTGTTCAAGTTGAATGTAATGACTGTTGTACCCAATGATGATATGAATAAAATTGTTTCTATTTACATTCTTGAGTCTCTTGATATGTTGCATGCTAGATTAGGACACGTCAACTATAAGTCAATAAAGAAATTAATGGATATGGATTTATTGCCAAAGTTTGACTGTCCAAGCGAAAAATGTCAAGTGTGTATTGATTCTAAATTTTCTAAACCACCGTTTAATTCCGTAGATAATAGAATCACGGAACCTTTAGATTTAATATACACTGATATATGTGATATGAAAGCAATACCATGAAGGGTGGTAAGAAGTACTTTATCACGTTTATAGATGATTGTTCGATATATTGTTATGTTTACTTACTTAGTAGTAAAGATGAGGCTGTAAATGCTTTTAGAAATTATAAGCCTAAAGTTTAAATCCAGTTGAACAAGAAAATCAAAATGATATGGAGTGATAGAGGAGGTGAATATGAATTTCTTTTTGAGGAAATTTGTACTAAATCTGGTATTATTCACCAAATGACCGCTCCTTATGCGCATCAATCTAATGGTGTGGTAGAAAGGAAAATCTGATCATTAAAGGAAACAATAAATGCATTGTTGAATAGTTCCGATTTACCACAGAATTTGTGAGGGGAAGCTATTTTGATGGCAAATTTTACATTAAATAGAGTACCTCACAAAAAGATACAACAAAATCCCTATGAAAAATGAAAAGGCAGAATGCCTAACTTGAATTATCTCAAAGTGTGGGGGTGTTTGGCTAAGGTTACGGTCCCTAAACCTAAGAAGGTTAAGATAGGATCGAAAATCATTGATTGTGTCTTTATTGGATATGCTCTTAATAGTAGCGCATGCCGATTTCTTGTTCATAAATATGATGTCCTAGATATACATGTTAATACAATCATTAAGTCAAGGGACGCTTCGTTCTTTGAGAATATGTTTCCGTATAACATGGTATATGAGTCAACTGACAATGATAAGAGGCCTCGAGATACTACATCTAGAAGCGATCCCATGGAGGATGAACTTAGACATAGCAAAGATAAAGGACTTCTACATCTTTTGGACTGGATTTTCTAACATTTTTGTTAGAAAATGAGCCTCGGACTTTTAAAGAGGCTATGACATCCCCAGAAGCCATGTTCTGGAAAGAAGCCATCAATAAGGAAGTTGAATCCATCTTGTCAAACTATACTTGGGAATTGGTTGACCTTCCTCCTAATAATAAACCACCACAATGTAAGTGGGTTTTCAAGAGGAAAATGAAAGGGATGTTACTATTGATAAATATAAGGCTAGGCTTGTGGTAAACTAAGTAGCACCGATATCGACACTGACACGAGGACATGACACGATACGCCAAAAGAAAAAAAATTCGACACGTCGAGGACACGTTGTGTTAAATATATATTTTTAAATATAAAAAAAATAAAGCCAAAAAAGTGTCATATACTGAAAATCGATGAAAGCAACAATTTATTGGTTTTGTCATCATTTACATTTTGAATCATAAGCCTATAATTGATCCCACATTGGTAATGAGGGAGAAAGAGACAAACATGATGTCTTTTTAAAAAGCTAAAGAAGACATTTTGAGATTTATCTCTTGAAGGAAACAGTCCCACATTGGTTACTTAATTAAGATAATAAGTGGGATGACTTTTTAAAATGCGAATAAATGGATATGAAGGATTATTTCAAATTAAATTTTTAGTGAAAAGGCTCACCATTATAATTGGCCCCTTTCAAGTGTCTCCCTAGGCCGACTTGCGTGTCAGTGAGGACACACAAGCGTTGACCAAACTTTTTTTTTATTATACTTCACGTGTCTGACACGTCGGACACGCGTGTTGACCGTGTGTCCGACACGTTGACCGCGTGTTGGGATTTCACGTGTCGGACGCGTGTCGCAACGTGTTGGACGAGTGTCCGTGTCCGACACTTGTCCGACATCGACACCCACACCAATTAGGGGTGTCGGTGCTACATAGATGGTAAAAGGTTACAAGAAACGAGAAGATCTTGACTATTTTGACACTTATTCACCAGTTACAATAATTACATCCATAAGGATGTTAATTGCCATAGCAGCGGTGTTTAAGCTTGAAATCCATCAAATGGATGTGAAAACGACTTTCTTAAATTGGGATTTGGAAGAAGAAATAGACATGGAACAACCTGAAGAGTTCATTGTTCCAAGACAAGAAAGGAAAGTATGTCGACTTATCAAATCACTCTATGGTTTGAAACAAGCACCGAAACAATGGCATGCTAAATTCGACCAAGTCATGTTGTCGAATGGTTTTAAGATTAATGAGTGTGATAAATGTGTATATGTTAAGAACACTCATAAAGGTTTTTCCATTTTGTGTTTGTATGTTGACGGCATGCTTATAATGAGTAGTAATAGTGAGATGGTCAATACGACCAAACGCATGCTCACAAGTAAATTTGAAATGAAAGATATGGGGGTTGCAGATGTTATCTTAGGGATTAAAATGCATAAAATATCTGGAGGATTAACTCTTTCTCAATTGCATTACATTGAGAAGATACTTGAAAAATGCAAGATCTAGACATTGTACCAGTAAGGACCCCGATAGATATTAATTTGCATCTTCAAAGAATACTGGTAATAGCAAGGCTCAAAATGAGTATGCTAGTATACTAGGCAGTTTAATGTATGTCATGAACTAGGCCGACATAACTTGTGATGTAATCACGTTAAGTCATTTTACAATTAGTCCAAATGAAAATCATTGGAGAGCGATGAAACGTGTATTGGGCTACTTGAAGTATAATCAAGATTATGCCTTGTATTACACAGAATATCCAGTGGTACTTGAAGGATATTGTGATGCAAATTAGATAACCGGCACAAAAGACACAAAATTCACAAGTGGGTATGTGTTTACATTTGATGGGGGAGTAGTGTCTTGGAAATCATCCAAACAAACTTGCATTGCAAGGTCTACTATAGAAGCAGAATTCATTGCTTTGGATAAAGCCGGTGAAGAAGCAGAATGGCTTCGAAACTTCTTAAAAGATATTCCTAATTGGCCAAAACCTGTGCTAGTTGTATGTATTCATTGTAATAGTCAAACGGTAATAGGAAGGGCAATGAATGTCATGTATAATGGCAATTCTCGACATATACGTCGAAGACACGATATCATAAGACAACTTCTCTCTAGTGGAATTATCATAATTGATTATGTGAAGTCAAATGATATAGGCCTGTTTGGTTCAGCATTTGACCAATGGACTTTGAGTAAATGCAAATATCTTTGGGCTAAATGTCTTTTTTAAAATGAAAGTAGTGTTTGGTAAAGTATTTTTGAAAAATACATTTGAAAGCAACTTTGACGTAAATGCCGTTTGGTGAAAAATATGCTTTGCAAAGTATTTTTACTTTTTTATATAAAAAAGTGGCGGAGGGTGATCGCCGACGGCGGCGGGAGGCAACTAGTGACCGGAGGACAGCGGTGGGTTGGCGGCTGCGACCGGCAACAGAAGGTGGCGGTGGTGACCGGCGACGATGACGACTCGCGACAGCAGGGCCACCGGTGGGGGTGGTGGCGACAGGCGGCGACGACCGATGGCAGCAACGGTGACTGGCGTGCGGGAGGTGGCAGGTGAATGTGACAAAGTTAAAAAAAAAAGTAGTTGCATTTGAGATGCAACTTCCCATAGTACTTCTAGAGGTACTTTGGCCTAAAGGCCTTTGGAGAGCATTTGAGACAATTGCATCTGCCAAAATGAGCAAAAAAATGAACCAAACAACATTTGCATTTGGCCAAGGGACTTTGGAGTCCCAATGCTCATCTCAAATGCTGAACCAAACAGGGTCAATATTACGGATCCATTAACAAAATGCCTAATTAGAGATATAGTTGTGAAAACATTAAGGGGAATGGGTTTCAAGCCGATAAATAAGTCGTCGTAGTGGAAACCCTACATAGTTGACTGCAGATCCCAAGATCTAGGTTTAAAGGGACAACAAAGTTATGAAGCCGAATTCTCTACTCATTCTCGTATAGAGACATATTGGGTTAAACATAACCTTTAATGATTCTGAATCGAATATGTGATATATTGCACATTCAGAAATAACCTATGTAAGTGGGAAGTAAAGGCCGCTTCTGTGAGAATTGAAAAGGCCGAATTCCTATAGCACTCATGAGATCAGGCGGTGTTCATGGCCAAAACGAACACAACAGTGAGAACTAACTTTGTTCGAGGAAAAGTTGTGTGTTTTCGATTGTCTAAGCTTACACCAAAAGTCGACAGTTCAAAGACATTGAATCTACTAGTTGACCGAGTAAGTCCGATAGGTCTCTATTAAGGTAATTTCAAAGTCTCCAACTACTTATCTCAATGTAACGTTCTCTCATGGAATAATTGCACATTACATCTCATTCATGTGGGAGATTGTTGGGATTTATGTGTAAATCTCATAAAAAGATGAATGAGAAGTGTGGATGGATGAGTCCCACATGGGATCAGAGAGATGAAAAATGGTCATAACTATTGAAACCTCACAAATGGGTTTGGGCCCCAAGGGGCACCCTATTTTTGTGGACGGGAGAGGATCTATGCAAAGCTAGGTCGGCCCACATGCGTGAGCCGCCACGGCCGGTCTGGTGTGGTTCTGTTTGGGCTCGGGCTTGAATTTGTTCCTATCTTTTTACTCCCATTAGTTTATTTTTTTCCGTCGTTGAAACTGAATGGACGTGACTGTTCGACATCTCTCATCGAAATTGAATGAACACTTCAACGACAAATCGGTTCATGCCGTTTCAACAAAACTGTTCGACTTCGTAACAACTCGTCGAAATCCTTTGACTTCGACGAACCCATTCGGTGTTATGACGTTTCGTCGACATCCCTCTTCGATGAAACTGTGTGACTCTTTGTTCACGTTTATTTTTTGAAACCGTACGGATTTGTGTCATTTCATCGACACATTTTACCAATGTAACCGTATGGTTTCGTGACTCTTTATCAACTATTTATTAACCTGAGTTTTCCGAAACAATAATGGTGTTTTCCGGCACTTCATTCTTTTCCGAAAAATTGCATTCTACGGTTTTCTCATTCTCATTGTGCGATTACTCCACAAAATGGTGTTCGAAGGTTTCCTCTGAAACAAGTACCGATTTCGAGGAAATGCGATCCGTTCTATCCTAAGAGGCAATTGTCCAAGAACCTTGGGTAACGATTGAGGGGACAAATTTATCTTAAGGACACAACGTTATTTCGTTGGGCTCGGATCATTCATCTACATTTCGGATTACTTATTTGCGATTGGTTTCAAATTTGTCTATCAACCTAATTTTCATATACGAATTTCAAGTTACCCTAATAGGTTCCAACATTCATCCCTTCGCAATACTCAAGATGGTAATAGCATTCACATCGGCAATGTACCTAGTGTTGGCCATGTGCATCGGTCTCGAGACGGCTTACTTTACGGCTGGGTGCTATTGTGACATTCTTTCTCTGACGGTTCGTGGATCATTTAGGGAAGCCAAATATAGGATTACGCCCAATGAGAAACTATCTATGGAACGTACTCTTTCATTACAAATTAATCTAATTAGCGTGTCTATAATTCACATCACACTTCTTAGTTTATAATATTTGCTAGGATGATCTGACCAAAAAAATTGCTAGGACGATGCAAATCGTGTAAATCATTGTTCTAATCACGCACAATGTGCATCACCTATGTGAATAAACTACTTTTCCAACCGAGAGAGAAATATGAATGTACGTTATTACCCTTCTTTGCCAAGATGCAACATTCAGTCTGCTGAGGTTATTATGGGCATACAAAAATTGAGACAGCGCATTATAAGTAAAAATTTCAAGGTCGGGACTCGGGAATATGTAAAAAAATTTCGATTTTCTTGGGCTCAGTGGTAGTTTAAGTGAGAGATGTCTAGGCTTTGTTCGTTTCTGGATAAAAAAATGTTTTCCAAATATTTCAAGGTTCGGTTCATTAAAATAAATGAGTCAAGAAAAATATTTTTTGCTTATGAAAAAAAGCACATTGAAAAGTGGGGAAAATAATTTCTTATTTTGAGAAGAGGAGAATATTTTTCCTCATCTTTCCTCCCTCCATTCCTTTACATTCATTTTCTTTTTAATTAATTTTTATTTTTCTTTTATTTTTATTCTTTTTCAACATTTTAAATTTTTTCTATTTTTATCTTTATTTTATTATTTTATTTTTTGTTTTCTTTTTCTTGCTCTAGTCATTCGCTATGGTGAAGGTCGACCAACCACTAGCGAGGCTCGCCTCAAGTGGGACTGAGCGTTGTCGGAACAGGTGAGGTGATGGCTCGGCCTCGCCTACTGCCAGATTTGGAAAATATATATATCCGACTACTAAGAAGGAGTCTAGGAATTTTCCTGGTTCTGATCTTATTCCAGTAGATGACTTCTTTTATGGATTCCGGTATGAATCTGCATCTGATGACTACAAAATAGTTCAGGGAAATGGGTCTACAAAATATATCATGGCGATATTTTCAGGAAAATTGTCAAAAAAGTCATAAACCTATTACACTTTTGCCAATTCAGTCCTAAACCTTTTAATTTTGCCAATTCAGTCCTAAACCTTTTTTTTTGTACCGATTCAGTCCTAAACTTTTTTGCGTTTGTGCCAATTCAGTCCTTCCGACTAATGTTAATCGGCCGGCACTGAAGTGGACGCCGACCGGCAATGACATGACATTTCTTAAATAATAATTTTAATTTTAATTTTGTTAAATTTTTTTAAATATTTTTTAATTTCTTTTTCTTATTCACTGTTCTTCTCCCTACGCCTCTTCCTCAGCGCAGCCATGGCGTTTCTAGCTTGGGGTATGCTTGCGCCTGCGCCTGCTTGGATCGCCGCCCACCTTCGTCCTCGGCCGTCATCAAACACAAATTAACTAAAAAGATTAGAGAAACTAGTCTGTGCTCAACCCACCATGGCGTAGCTTGGACTGGTATGAAGCAGGCGAAGCCATGCGATCTGGGTGAGCTGGAGCTCTCTCGACCATGGTGTCGCCGTAGCACGACAAGCGCGCCATAGCGGGGACTCCTAGTGAACAAGAGAAGCCATGGCCAGGCGAGCTCAAGCTCGCGCAACCATGGCTTTTCTAGATCTGGGCGAGCTCGAGCTCGAGCTCGCCCGGCCATGGTGTTGGCTTAGCTCACCTAGCCATGCCCAACGACGGCGTCGCCATGGCCGTGCTCCCCCAGATCTGGCGACATCGTGGCCGGGCGAGCATGAGCTCGCCCAGATCTGGGGACATCGTGGCTGCGCGAGCTCGAGTCCTATTCTCGGAAGTGCAGGCGGTGGGCGAGGTTGAGCTCGCCCAACGACAACCCCACCGGACTCGCCCAGTGACAGCGGCTCCGGTGGCCGGGGAGGGACCTCGTTGAGCGTCGATTCCACTCGAGAGGAAGAAGGCAGAGTCCAATCTAGAGGGAGAAGCAGGAAGGAGGAAGACAATGAACAGCAAAATTAAAAAGAAAGAAAGAAAAAAGAACAAAACTAAACTAATAATTTGAAAAACTAATAAAATATCATTAAATTTTGTCCGATCAACGCCGATCAAGGCCGCGTTAGCGCCGGCAAGGCCAAAGTTGGCCGGATGGATTAGATTGGCATAAACACAAAAGGTTTAGGACTGAATCAGCATAAAAACAAGTTTAGGATTGAATTGGTACAAACTCAAAAGGTTTAGGACTGAATTGGTAAAATTAAAAGGTTTATGACTGAATTGACAAAAGTATAATAGGTTTAGGACATTTTCGACAATTTTCCCCGATATTTTCATTCAAATCGGTTCTTGGAGAATGATACAAGTCCAACAAGAAAGCCACCTCATTGTTTACGATCGAGGAGTTCATTAGAAATGGGCCATGCACTGGTGTATTACTAACGAGAGAAACAAAAAAGTGAGAACAATTATGTTATTTGATTTGTCAGAAGAGAAATTCCATGAGGTGCTTTCTGTTCTTGAAGTCGAAGGGGACATAGTTTTCGAGGGACTCGAGGTTGGTGGAGCCAATTTGTTCGTCTACCACAACACACACACACGGATGTTGTGAGGCGAGGATAATGAATGAGCATTGGAGAGGAGGATCACAGACAAAATTGTTTAGCGTCTTGACTGAAGGCATACCTGGCAACAAAACATACACCGGGATCGGAAAAATCATTTTTCAGTTTGTGTGTACCATATGATTCTGTTCAATTCAGAGAGGACAATACTTATAAGGATTATCCCTTTTAGAGTGACGATGGTCTCTAATTTGCCATCTATATGGAAACTCTTATTTCTCCCTATCTTAACTGTGAGCCACCAAGAATCTAATTCCTTTAAGAGTTGCTCTAGTGGATTTTGTTTTAGCGTTTTCATTAGAATTTTACTTTTTTGGAGAGATCTAGCCATCTTGACCATTCACTTGGTTTTGTTAAGTAGTGGATATTCGACTATAATAGATTGTGTTAAAGCGAGCACGTCATGATCTTATCTATTGATTCTGTTGCAGTGGAGCAAGACGCAATTCTAACAAGAGAACCATGAAAATAGGTTTCCATAGAGACTTAACCACAAGTTCGACGAAAATCAGAAGGTTGAGGTTCAGCATCTATGAGAGACACAGCTAAATGTGCTTATTGACCGAGGAACACAAGCAGAATCCATTGAGCACATGTTGGAGAATCCCTCAAATTTTCCTCTTTCCCTTGAAAGTTCAGTCACTTAATTCCATGCGCACACTATCTTCCCAATGCTGCTGCACTTATGCTTTCACCTTGTTTCCTCTACCTGGGATCTGCCATGCCCGTTGCTTTCGAAGTTATGGTTGCTGCAAAACAAGTAAAAACAAAATGGAAAAGGGAAATCTCAGGGCGCAGCAGCAATAGCCATTAATCACCACATACAGATACAAAGGAACCAAAATCAGATTATTGGACATCACATATTCTTGAATCGATTAAAACAAAATGGAAAAGTGAGAGCATCATCGTGAAACATACTAACTGAAGTAAGAGAACATGGTGTTCAATAAATTTCATCTTCATGGCAATACTCTGGATAGCATTAGAATTCGCATCGGCAATGTACGCAGTGCTGGCCAAGTGCATCGGCCTCGGATTGACGGCTTTGATGACTGCAAGTGCTTTGTTGCGACATTATTTTTGTGGTGCAAAGATCCGTTAAAAAAGCGCAATCTTGAATGACGCCCATTGAGCAAGAACTCGCTCTTTCGTAATGGAATAATCTGATTTGCAGGACTGCGAATTATGTGACACTTCTTAGTTTGTAATTGCCTTTGCTAAGATGATGCGAATTAGTGATGGAATCAAGTTCAACGTGCCTCGTCCTTTTGGTATTTGGTACACGGGCTTATGTGAATAAGCTGCTTTTCCCAGTCACAAGAGAGTTCGACCAAAAAAAAAAAAGTCAGAAGAGAGTGGAAAGAATGAATGTACGTTATTACCCTTCTATGCCTGGATGGGACCTTTATTATGCGAAGGACATTATGGACACTATGTTTATTCTGCGAAGTATTTATGGGAAGGTACAGGTTTACCTCAAACACAACACACAACCCTCGCCTCCACCCCGTCGCTGTCGAACCCGACGTCTCCGGCGCTGCTGCACACGACGCGCAACAGCTGCCACGCCAACGAGCCCCCTCAGCCTCTCTGTCTTCTGCCTCCCCCATCCGCTCACTGCTTGGTCCCGCAACCTCGCCGTCGCCGATTCAATCGACCTCGATCGCGTTGAGCGAGATTTAGGGCTCGGACGGATCCTGTTCTGTGCCGAGTAAGCTTCTTCACTTAGTGCAAACATTTGAAATCTTTCACTCGAAATTTCCTGCCCAATGAGGAGAATACTTGGTGAGGATATCGTCATCGAGATACTCTTGAGGCTACCAGCCAAGTCCTTGATGCGATTCAAATGCGTCGCTAAACAGTGGCAGTCTCTAATATCTAACCCGGACTTTGTCAAGTCACATCTGCAGAGGCTAAAGGCAGGGGATATAATTTCTAGTCAGAGAATCTTCAAGACAAATCCCCCGGAGACCATAAACTATGAAGCGCTCGATGGCGGCTGGGGCGGTTTTAATGACCGCCCGGTGGTGAAGTATCATCAGCCAAGAATGGGCATGGACGTTTCTAGCTGTGATCCGCCGAAACTCATGGGCTCTTGCGATGGCTTGGTATGTTTGTCTGTTCACGGCAGATTTGTCCTCTATAATCCGACCACTAGGGAGTCTAGGAATTTGCCCGGTTCTGATCTTGGTCGAATAGATAAGTTAATCCAGGGATTAGGATACGACTCTCGATCTGATGACTATAAATTAGTAGGAAGCATGGTTCCCGAAAATTGGCCGGAGGATTCTGGAGAATGGGAGGTGGTAATATTTTCGCTCAAGTCCTCTTCTTGGAGAAGGACACAAGCCCGACTTGAAAGACACCTCTCGCTCTTCGGAGTAAGGCGGGGAGTTTATTGGAACGGGGCCTTACACTGGTGCGTCGTCGACAATAACAAAGAAACGGCCGAGATTGCGATTACATCATTTGATTTGTCGGAAGAGAAATTCCAGCATGTGCTTTCGGTCCCCAAAGTCAATGTGGATATGCATCTCTGGGAACTTGGGATTCATGGGGCCAATCTGCTCATATTCAGCGGCTCCTATGGCGGTCGCTTCCAGGCGTGGACAATGAGTGAATACGGGAAAGGAGGGTCCTGGGTAAAATTGTTCAATGTCTCGACTGAAGGAATACCTAACTACGATTACAATTACTGGGAAAAAATCCCGGTCGCGTACACAAGGAGTGGGAAAATCGTTTTTCAACTCTCTTTGTACGAGATGATTCTGTTCAATCCGAAGGACAATACTTACAAATATTATCCAATCGAGAAGGGCGGCTATATTAACTCTATTATCTATGTGGAAACTCTTGTTTCTCCTTATCTTGGTTGTGAGCCATCAAGAATCTAGAGCAGTTGTTTTAACTTTTAAGTATATTTTGTCTTCACCATTTTTTAGTTTGAGTTTTCTTTTTTCAGGGTATCCAGCCGTTTTGAGCTTTTGAATGGTAATATGAAATTTGAAGAAGAAAGAGAAGCATTATCTAGATTCTATTATGAGATCTGGTCATTCATCAGTAACCTCACCGTCGTGCTTTCAGTACTATATGTCCTCACCAGATGTGATGCACCTAGGATCGGCAGACAGAATCAGTCAACGATATCGGATTGGGCTCAAATTTGGCCAGTTGCAGCGAAACGGCCGTTTGATCAATACTCGGTGCCGTTGGCGTTAGATTTTGGCAATTCGGGGTTGTTTAGATGGATTTTCGGGCATTTTTCTATTTTTAGGGAATTTTATAATTTAATGGTATTTTTGTAATTTTGTGTTTCCTAGGTCAATTAGGGTTAACATCTTATATAAGGGTGTTTAGGGTTTCGAAGTTTTAAGTTTTAGGACAGATATTGATGTTTTCGTTGATTTTTATAAAATCACATTTGAGTGAACAGTGATTGTTCCTCGTTTATCGAATTCTATTTTGTTTAGCATTGGTTTCTATTGCGCTTCGGCATCATTTGGTATTAGTGCACAGGTTGCTTGAAATCAATGGCTGAATGGAATCGAGGTGGTCGAAGATAGCGTGCTTGTGGAGGCCGAGAGCGTGGAGTCGTTCATGATGCAGATGAACAGCCGCGTCCGAGAGATCTGCGAGACATAGAAATCGAAGAGCTACGGAGACGAGTTCAAGATTTGAAGCGACGACTTGCGCGGGTGCAGAAAAAGCGAACCTATATGGAGCGACGACTTGCGCTGGCGGGGTTGTACTTTTCTTCCAAAAAAAATCCGATCGTTGATGAAAATCCGATCTTTGATCAAGAACCGATCTTTGATCAAGAACCAATCTTTGATCAAGATTTGATTTTTTGATAAGTATTCGATTTGTTACGAAAATTCAATCTTTGACGAAGATCCGATCTTTGATCAAGAACCCATCTTTGATCAAGATCTAACCTTTGATGAAGATCTAGTCTATAATGAAGATAGACTTCCAGTTTACGATCAATCCAATGGAGAACAAGATGACGTGGATTCATATCAAGAAGAGATTGTCCATGCTGATTATGGTATGTCCATTTTGATAAATTTCGTGCCGAACCCATCTCAGTTCGAAGTTTTCAACCTCAAGAAATCGGGGGCTTTGTCGCTGAAGAGGTTTAGTGATAGCTTGGGGTATTTGAGTAGATCAAATAGGATGTTGGTTAATCTAGGGGAAGAAGGGTCTAGTGTTGAGGCTATTAGACCCATTCGACACGCGGTGCCATTTGAGCTGGCCAACGTGAAGACGGCGATGGGAAGAAGAAAGGAAGCTATTAGGGATCTTAAGAAGTGTCTTGAGATTAAAGAGATGACTTTTGACGAGGATAGTATGGAGCTGGGTAAAGAAAATCGTGATGTTTCGGAAGCTTATGCTGCTATTCTGAACTTTAAGGAGGCTTTGCCATTTGGCTTGAAGGCTCTCGAGATACACAAAATTCATCTAGGTAATAATTCAGTGGAGATTGCGCATGATGGGAGACTTTTTGGCGTGATATATAGCGGGTTAGAGCAGCATGAGAAGGCGCTGGAGCACAATGAACTTTCGTAGAAGGTTTTGAAGAACTGGTGGCTCAATTCTGATTTGCTCTGAGCCGAGATTGATGCTGCGAATATGCAAATTGCACTAGGGAAGACTGATCAGGCGATTAATACCCTGAGAAATGCCGTCCCAAAGACAGAAAAAGATAGACAGACTAGGGCTTTGGTGTTTATATCGATGGGGAAAGCATTGTGTGACCAACATAAGCTTGCAGATGGGAAGAGGTGCTTGGAGATTGCTTGTGGGGTTATTGACAAGAAAGAGGCTTCGTCTCTATCTGCTAGCATGGGGGAGGTAGGCATAAATCGACTTGCCCGTAGAAAGATTAAAGTCATTGGCTCGTACGGAGCTAGAGTAAGGCAGGATCTTCCCAAGTTGGTCAAGTTGGCGGAATCAAGGATCTTCAATCTCACCACAAGGAACTTTTTGGGGCTGAAACTGATGTATTATTTGATTCGTTGGAGAGACCGTCCCCGACGTTTTTCAGATGAGAACACATAACAAGATTTGAGGACAAATCTTTTTTTTTTTCTAGTAGGGGAGGATGATGCACCTAGGACCGGCGGACAAAATCAGTCAACGATATCGAATTGGGTTCAAATTTGGCCAGTTGCAGCGGAACGGCCGTTTGATCAATACTCGGCGCCGTTGGCGCTAGATTTTGGCAATTGGGGGTCGTTTAGATGGATTTCCGGGCATTTTTCTATTTTTAGGCAATTTTATAATTTAATGATATTTTTGTAATTTTGTGTTTCCTAGGTCAATTAGGGTTAACACCTTATATAAGGGTGTTTAGGGTTTCGAAGTTTTAAGTTTTAGGACAGACATTGATGTTTTCGTTGATTTTTATAAAATCACATATGAGTGAACAATGATTGTTCCTCATTTATCGAATTCTATTCTGTTTAGCATTGGTTTCTATTGCGCTTCGGCATCAAGATGTTTGGGCTCGACGAATGACAATTCGATTATCTGTGATTTGCTTGGGTACTGACTTCAACAGCTAATTTCGTCTGATCTGACTTGCTTACAATCGTTCACTGAGTCACGTTATTTAATGAATATTCCACTTCCACTATAATCATGAACATGAGAGAGAGAGAGAGAGTTCTAACGACAGAACTGTAAAAGAAGATTTTCACAAAAACTTTAACTGAGGACAGAAGCAGGATACAGTCATTACGTGTTGAAGATCTGTCATTCTTTCTGTTTCACTTGAAAGCTGAACACTTTGTTTCGATGCGAGCTTCCATGGAGAGCGAGAGCCCGTTACTAACAAACTGGAAGCAACAAGCAATCATCTTCCCAATTCATATGCCAATTGTGCCATAGCTTCGTTGAGTCCTATCATGCGCGTCCTTAGAAGAGGTGGTCAATTTTAGTTTGCAATGGCACTATTGCAATGACTTAGCAGACACTATCCTTCCCCATTGCTGCTGTACTTATGCTTTCACATTGTTTCCTCTACCTCTGACCCATCATGCACGTTGCTTGCAACCTCCTTTCAGATGAAAGAAAGAAGATAGCGCTTGGACGGCAGTTTACTATGCTAATTGAAGTAAGAGAACATCAGAAACAGCAAATCTCATCTTTTTCGTTGGACTGTTTCAACACATAATCTCATCTAGTGTCTCAACATACACTTGAAACCTTTACCTACGCGCCGGTCATTGCCTATCTGAGTTGAGAAACTCTTGACTGTATTCTTCTCGGGGTCATCCAAGTTCCCAACATCACGATATACCCCAATTACCTACTCCCTCCTCCGTAACAAACAAATGTTTCCGAGCCAAATCTTGCTTGGAGGCAACTTTGTGCTTGTGGCCACATATACAGTTTTGTCCATGATGGCCTTACTCTATGTTCTTTCCTATTCATGCTTCGTATTTTGTTCAACTGGATGGTACGGGTGCAACCAAGTAACCAATCTCTAGTCCAAGCCCTACAATGGGGAGGGGAGGATCGATCTCCGGCGGCAGAATCGCTCAAACAATCTCTCCTCAGCATATGGAAAGAGACGAGCCTCTTGCAAAACCCCAATGCAAGGACTGATTCCCACATATCCCTTCAGAGGAAGGCAGTTCAAATTTACCATTTCTTGCAACCCTCTTCTAGGAATTTCCCTTCACAGAAGAAATATCAAATATGCATCTGTCAAAATTGCTTCTAAAGTGACTGAAATGGCCACTCAAGAACTTTAATCGTCAGATGAACAATTCTAGTCAAGTCCAACAAAAATTTAGAAGCCGCTTGTATTAGTACGATAATTAGCTTTAGCTTTAGGGTTTGGGATTTTTCTGGATTGTGTATTAGTTAGATTCTTGCCATCCAAGAAACAGAAAAAACTGTTGCAAGACCTGACAACTTGGAGCAGGAACTTTTAGTGGACCATCGACTGCAGTGATCGCAGTGTCCTCAATGCTGCGAATGATTTCTTCGAATGTTCCACACGAGTTCATTTTCCTGTGGTATGGCCATGGCCAGACTAATGTTCAGTGGCTTTACTCATTCACAGAAACTAGGATAAAACTTTTTATGCCAGAATCCATTGGGAACTCATAATTAGAGTTACATCATCGTCATCCTTTTCCCAAAACTGAACTGGCTGTTCTTTTATATTCCTCTCAATTAAAACTGAACCGGCAGTTCTTTTATGATCCTCTCAATTCTCTTGGACTTCCAGGATAACATGCTCTCTTTTTGGTAAAAATCAGAAGTCTAGTAGTGGCATAATCCATTAAGCACGTAGAGGTAATGCCACCCAACAACCTGCAAGTCATGCTCTGCTGTGAATCACAACTGGATCGAACTTTTCTGGAGTAGGATATGTTGCATTTGACTTTGCTAACTTGGATGCGTTGTTCCTTTGTATGACTGAACTATGCTGGATTTAAAAGGTGGTGATCATTTTAGTTGCAGCACCACCAAGCGATCTTAACTTAGAAGGGACAAACAGCATCACCATCTCCAAATAAATATTGTTGCCAATCCAAGGCAAGCGATGCTATGTTTTCCCATCCAACTTGAACAGCGGCCATACACACATAAGTTCTATCAAGAGAATTACAGCTCTTAAATAGAACTTTCTCCTTTGCTTCCAGCTTCGACATTTTTATCGGTAACTTTCTGTTCTGTTGCTTTAGTTGTGTTCAGTCATGCGCGCTTCTAGCTGCATTTGGAAAGGTATGGATTTTTCCTCAGAAGCTTTGAGTTGACTTTCCTTCCTTGCAATTCTATTTTCCTAGGCTTCCTTCTCATCGACTAAAAAATCACTTCCCCTTCATGCAACGGGGGCTAAGATCTATCCATTGAAAAAGTCTACAATCATCAACCTGTCCAAGACAAGCAAGAATTTCAAATTGAGAACTGTACATTATGCCTGAGTCGAATAATTTGAATCATTTTCCCATAGAAGACCGATCTTCCTCTCTTGCAAACTTTGCATTAAGCATAACAGTGACAAAAAAAATCTTAAAAGTTAACTTAGGGCAATCAACAGCTCAAAACTTGTGAAAGAAGCTTCAAAATCAACGATGCACGGTATATAATGAAAATTAACTCGTAGAAGCCCAAATCCATAATCAACAATGTACAAGTTTATCAATCCTAAATCTATTACAGAAAATCGAAAACCCATCACCTCCCATAAAGGGCAATGGTTGAACATCCTTTCCAGATTTTTAGAGCTCCCAGATGCATAGAGAATGAGCCGCCATTGATGCTTGCACGAAATGGGACTACCTTAAATGCTGGAGCCGTTCATGGCGCTACTCCCAATTGAAGCCATTAAAGATCCTAGCACACCAATTGAAGTGCTCTTCATGTTACGGATTGCTGCAGATAGGCTACGGCAGACATTCTCCATTTCCAAAGGTTCGCTTTTCTCTTAGCTCATCCTAGGTGTTTTCCATGGGAGAACATTCCCATATCTCTATGGACTTCAACAAGGTGAGTCATCCTTTTTGTAAGATGCACACTAGAATACCTAGTCAAATAATTCAAGCTACATGAATGTTTGGATATCTGATGTTCACCTTGAATGTGCAAGGCAGATATTTTAGCAAATCTGATAACCGACCGACCGATTTAGCATTAAAAAATTTCCCTAAGGTGATGTATTTCTTGTAGAACAGACTATGTCATTGATGCTGGAAAAATATGCATATCTACAAATTAACTTGAAGTATGCAGAGGAAAAGCCAGAATTCTACCTCAGCAAAATTGGTTTCAAGAAGAGCTTAAATCAGACTCGGGCTTGTCAATCCAAGATATAAGTGACAAGGTTTTTCCTTACCAATCCATTTGACCAACCCTGGAATGGATAATATGGTGTATGTAGGCCACCCTCTTTATTCGGTTGTTGGTTCTAATATAGGTTTTTGTATTATCCAGGCAAACAATAAATTTTTTTTCTGATGATCATTGGTCAATGGATAAAGGACTTGTCTGTATTGATGTACTTGCAGGTTGCAGCTGCAGGTGCTTCTCGAAGAGAGTGGTTGAGAATTCAGCAAATTTTCCTCTTTAAAATGTACTTTTTCTGAATACTGTCATAGATAGTGAATCACTAACATCTTATGTTTCTTCTGCAGGAGGAAATTCTAAGGTGCTTTTATCTATTTTGGTCAGCACTTTGACCATAAAAATGTTGCTGGGAAAACCCTTACTGCGGATAGATGTTGCTTATGCGACCTTGCAGGTAGCACGTCGTGCTAAATAGCAAACTTCACTTACTATAACAGCAGCGGATACAGATTTAATCAAGCAAGTAAAGAGGTTATTGTAGAACTTGTTTGAAGGATTAATTCCTGGATATGTTTTACATAAGAGAAATTGCCGATCTGCAGTCTGCCTACAAGAGTTGCATCTCAGAGCTTTCTCAAAAGGCATGTACAACTATTAACTTCTGCTTCACATCTTTACGAAGATTGCAATACTTAGATGGCCAAGTTAATTCTATAGCATGGTTTTAACATTGATGGTTTGAGCAAACATAGTAAAATCATCGGGAAAAGTACACCTGGAGTGCTTTAATTTTCGTACGGTGTGCACTCAAGTGCCTTAATTTTCAAAGTGTGCACTTGAGTGCCTAAAATTTGAAAAAGTGTTCACTTAAGTGCCACCCGCTGACGTGGCCGCCGGGAAAGGTGAGGTGGCCGCCGGAAATGCTGACGTGGCATCGGCGATCCGATTTTTCTGAATATTTAATGTACACGTGGCATTTTCTTTACATTTTTTTTATAGTTTCTAAAAATTCAGAAAAACAAAAAAGGCAAGAAAAAGATAAAATCAATGAAAAAAAAATTAAAAAAGAGAAACCCTTCTCAGTGGTGGCCGGCGATCTTCATCGGCCGACCCAAGGGCTAGGGTTGGCTCGCTCTAGGCCGGTGAGGCCGACGGCCCCGATCAACAGCCGTCGCGGCCTCCATAGTGGCGATTGAGGGCTTCGAGTCCTCGATTCAGCCAACAGAGGGGCCGTTGCGGCACCAGGTGACGATCGTCGCCGCCTCGACGGATTCAGGGCCCGACGACCTCGGCTAGAGTTGGCGAGGGCTTCGAGCCCTCGATTCCGCCACCCGAGGCCGCGATGGCCGTTGCCGGGGCCTGTCGCACCCTTGTTGGCCTAGGGCGAGGTGACCCTGGCCCCTGGGCCGATCAGTGGTGGCCGGCGGCGACCCTCGCCGGCAACCACAGAGAAACCCTAGTTTTTTTAAAAAAATTTTCATTAATTTTTTTCCTTTTGTTTTTCTGAAATTTGAATAAAAATAAAAAAAAATTGAAAACTATTAAAAAAATATAAATAAATCCCACGTGGCCTTAAAAAATGAATAAAATAATTTTGGAATAGCATTTAGTTGAACGATTTTGGCCGGAATAGGCACTCAAGTGTACACTTTGAAAGTTACTTAAATGGATGCCGTACGAAAGTTAAGGCACTCCAGGTGTACTTTTCCCTAAAATCATCACTATCTTCCTTTCTTGAATTTAGCTCATCTTTTCAGTTCCAAGTGTTGTTGTTATCCTGACCTTTATTACAGAAACAAAGATAGAACTCTCGCTTGTCACATTTACCAATTGCACAAATTATGGTTGCACTACTGGTGGTTCTTCACCTGTTCATGATAAGCATAACTTTAAATCCTGAACTTGCTATTGTCAGAATGGCTGCAGAAACACATATACAGCTTCTAGTTACATTGCTGGTTATTCTAAAAGCTTTCAGCTTCTACAGATCTTGATCAATACTTGATTTGACAGCTTAAGATCCTAGTGACAGTTCTGCTAGGGCACTGTACTCTAGCTAATGGAGTAAAAGAAAAGTGACCATCTCTTTTCTCGCTAAACTATGCTGGTCATTTAACTGCAAATAATAGAGTTTTTGCTCTAGAGTCGTACACCAACGAGCCTAATTTCCGCTTCAATCTCCATATGTTTTGAATTGGTCAATGATTGAGATGGCCACAAAAGAATATTTCAGTCAATCCCTGCCATTTTGTATTCTTAACGAGGATTCTATTGTGCTATAACTTAATAATATAACTCTGAGTTACTTGTCCTTGCTATCATCTTGTTGTAGTTGCTTTGTTGAATGTCTGGACACTTAGGAAAGGATAGTATTGGGAATGAGAACATTTGAAAAACAGTTGGCATGGCGTCAATTGAGGATAAGATGAAGAAACTCTTTTAAGATGGTTTGGATATGAGGAAAGATCGACTTAGCGGCCAGAATGAGAATAATTGATGTCATAATGGAGGTGAATGGTCAAGGAACAGGGGAAGGCTGAAAACACATGGGTATATCATGGTTATTATGATGTTACAGATGCTATAATACAACGGAGAGTACCATGGTGTAAGAAATCCATGCAATCCACTACGTGGGAAAAGGCTTGATTTTTGTTGGCGATATTGATGGAAAGGACTTTTTAAGTTCAGTTTCCTGTGCAAATGTCTTACTGCTATGCCTTTTCTTTCTTATAGCAAAAATGAAGTTGGCTGTCGTAAGGTCGGTTGCATAGAACCCATTCTGGATATGATGGCTGTGGTGTTAGAGAGTCACCCACCTACTGCACTTGTGGCCAGATCAACCATTTATGCCGTTTATCGCACTGCACAGAACTTCTCTTCAATCCCTATTGTGTCTAAGGATAAGAAGGCTAGTATGGTAATCGCCAAATGCTGCTCCCTTTTCGGTGCTTGTTCAAATGCTTTCTTATGCTAACTTTGCATGTCTCACCCTTCCAGGCTTTCCCTGATTTAATCGGATCATTTTAATGTCAAGTCGAAGATAAAATGATCACTTCTGGTGCCTTTCGCAAAATTTTCCGACCAAAATTTCCATTTGTCATTAATAATTATTTTTTAATGTAAAATAACAATTAAAAATGATAATGAGTCCACGTGGGTTGCCTAGTGGACTTCTACACTTTAAAATAAATTCAAATAAATCAAAATCAAATTTAAAAATTATATAAAAATAAATTTGTTTAAAATACAAATTGTATATAAAATAAAATTTAAAATAAACTTTAAAATTTAACAAAAAACCTTTAAAAAATAAAAATAAAAGAGATAAATCTTATCAGGCGGTGAGTGCTTTCACAAGTCCTTGGCACCCCCCCCCCCCCCAAATGGCCGGCGGTGGTGGGCACAGCCAGAGGGGCTTGCCGAGCCTCGGCCAAGGGCCGGCAACCCCTGTCGGTCGCAGGCGAAGGCCTACAGGTCCTTGCCTAAATCTTGCTGAGGGCTGCAACTGGCGACTGACCCCGCTAGTGGTGTATTCCCATGTCCATCATGAAATGGAAGTGTTGTTCCAGGCTAGGCTATACACCTAGAGGGGGTGAATAGGTGTATATATCGAATTACGACAAATAATGCGGAATTGATAAAACAATCGAAATTGAGATAACACAAGTGATAGCAAAGTATTGCAGTGCTTCTGCCAGACGGTTAATATATGCAGTTGATAGAGGCCAAAAGAGTAGGAAAGCATTGCACACGAGATTATAGTGGTTCGGCTTTTGAGGGCCTACGTCTACTCTCCCACACTAACAGCCTACTGGCTGGATTTCACTAAGTATTCGAATAAGAGATTACAGAAACACGAGTGACTGCTTGAACTTCCACTGCTTCAATAGAAGCGGACTATGCCTCTACTAAGATTTTTCACTCAGCACTCTTTCTCTGCTTCACTCTCTCTTACGGGATTCACTAAGGCGCTTTTAGACAAACAGTGAAGCTCTCCTTGAATGAGGTCTGTTCTTTCTTGGTCCTCCTCCGTTCTTTGAACTTCATGCTCTTTATAGTCCTCGTCCTCCAAGCTCCCCGCTGGACAGATCCACTTCGAGGATCAATCACCAAAACTAGCCGTTGGTTGATTGACAAAAGATCACTAGTCATTTACGGTAAGATACACCAGAAGTTTGGAAAGATATATTCTCCCATACAAATATATCGAAGACCTTTAATTAAAGAATCTAATTAAGGTATTTGCCTAAACATTGAATTGGCAATCAGGATAATTTTTAAAAGGAAAACCTTTAGGAAATCATTTTGATTGACACAATGACGAAATGACTTAGCATCGAAATCTTTTTCCAGATCATTGACCGTTAGTGGGGAAGTTTGATCTGCTACAACAGAAAATAAGATTTAGTCGGAATATATAATCGAAGTATGCGAACGTCTAACCAATGTGCCTCTGCCATATGGTTTGCCTGCTTCTATTAAGATGGATATGTTAGGGATAAACACAGTGAAATACATATCCTTCAAATTCAACCAAATTCTAATTATCAAGACATGAATGGTTTTGTTTACGTTAAAATCAACAATAATTTCCTAACAATCTCCCCCTATTTTGATGGAGACAAAACCATTTTCTCAAATTTCGATAATTCTTATAAAGAGCGGAGTAAACTTACAGAACAAACAATCTGGCTGTGTCTCTCCCCCTTTTTGTCACCATCAAAAGATCAGAGATAGTCATAAGGCAAACAATTTATTTAAACATGCAATTTATAGTACGTCAGAACATTGCATGCTAGAATAACTATGTTAGAAAATGCAACAAAACATGAGGGTGGAGAATCATTTTGGAGGTTGTGAAGAAGAGGATGGTTTTGATGTGGCAATGTCAAAGGGAACGCGAACAAGGTTGAAGGTGGTCAAGTCCCGCAGCCACATATCGAACAACTCTGTTAAGTTCTTCATTTCTCGGGCCAGCAAAGCTTGGTTTTGAGCAAACATAACCAGATCCCCTAAAATCTGGTCTTGAGTTTTCTTGACTTCAACTGGTAGACAGCTTTCAATGGATTTCAGGCAACTTTGAAGAGCATCAGTTTGCTTGAAGAGTTCTGCCCGGAGAATATTGGATCTGATGCTGCATCTTCTCTTGTCCCTGTTGAATGTTTAAGAGATGCTGTGAGAAGTTCTCAAATGCTTGTATCAATTTCTCCCCCTGAGTGTCAGACCCTTCTTTAAGACTGGCAAGATCAAGTTTGTCAGCAAGAACAGTTCGTTCCTCTTCACGTTGAGCTCTTTCACTGCGAAGAACTTCAAAGTATTCTTCGCGAAGTTGTTGCTTTTCCTCCTCTCTTTTTGCTCTTCTTGCCTCTGCTTCAGCAAGTTCTTCAGCTTTTCTTTTCTTTTCATCCTTAATAACTTTCGTGACAGCTGCTGTGGCGGCAAGTTGGGCTTGAGCAATGCTTTCTTTCTCTGATAAAGCATCTGCTTCGGCCTGTGCCTTGGCAGTAGCCTCTGCTTCTGCTTTGGCCTCTTCAAGCAATCTGGCATGGGTCGCAGCTTCCAACTGAGCCTTTTTTGCTGCTTCTTCTTGAGCTTCTTCACGAATCTGAGTGTCCAACTCTCGAATTATGTCTTCAATTTGTTGAATAGCCTGCTCCTTTGCTTCAAACAAAGCTGTGGCACTCTCTTCCAATTCACTACTCTTTTCCAGTAGAGTAGTTTCTCCTTTTTCTATTTCCTCGGCAATTTGTGCATCTATCGCAGCCTGAGAAGACTTCTGGTTTAGAGGAGAGGCATCAACAGAGATAGTTTGCTCAGAATCAGAGGAGACAGAGTCCTTCTTGACTCTTTTTCCTTTCTTTGGGGACACAGAAACTTTCCTTAAAGCTTTTCTCTTTGGTCTTCCTTTCAATTTCACCAATGTTGTACTAATGATTTGCTTTGCAGCATCATCGAGATCACAGCCTATCTTGATGATCTGACCATCCTTATCCATCCAGCCATCAGGAGTGACAGAAAAATGCATCTTAAATAATGTATCAGCTCCTACTGTCATACCTAGCAGAATTTCTTTCTTCATTTTCGAGGGGGATTTGACATCCAATGCTCGAAACAGTTTGGTAATAAGAGTTCTATAAGGAAGTTGGCCAGCTCGCTTGGTGACAGTGCAATACATCTGAAAGATGATAGTATGTGCCAGCGAAAAAGACTTGCCTTTGACAATTGCAGCCATCAATCGTGCTTCGTACCTTGATACATCAATAGTGGATGAGGCTTTAGGACGAATACATCCAATGAGAATCTTGTGCATGATCCTGTATATCAGAGGCATGGCAGCATAGTTGATGTGTGTCCCGATGCTCCTTCGATAGTCAGTATCTTCTGTGATCAACTTGTAAGCTTCGTTAGACGAAATCTCGATTTTCACAAAGTCAGATGCTCTTACTCCAATGAGAGATGCTATAAGTTCGGCAGACACAACATACCAAAAATCACCAACAGTGAAAGTTATTCTATTCGGGTTCTTTGTGAAATGCAAGTTGGAATAAAATAGAGCCACCAATTCATGGTACACAACTTCAGAATCGGTACAAAAGATTAGCAAGTCTAATTTCTCAAATATCTCAGTGACAAGAATACCATGACTATCAAGATAGTCAAAATCAACCATCTTATGTGGCATTACCTTTCGGGCCAGAAAGCTTTGAAAAGAGTCATGATGTTGTTGACTCTTGAACACTTTGGGTCGAAATTTTGTATCTTTTGCAAACCCACCAAATGCTCGAAAGTTCTCAAACAGCGGATCATCGTCATCAGTAGTCCTTACCCTAGACTCAGTGTCATCTCCTTCTTCCAAAGAATCATATGTTTCCTTTACATCAGCACTAATTTTTTCTTTCCCTTTCGATGTACCAACATCCTGTTTCTTA